>CM066328.1:204378623-205696123 GCA_033807585.1 Hydrophis major
AAACAGACAACAAATGATCAAAATTGGGAGTGTCCTATCAAATTCTGTACCTGTCAATATTGGTGTCCCCCAAGGCAGTGTCCTAGGACCAACTCTCTTCATACTCTACATAAATGATCTCTGTGATCACATTAAGAGCAACTGCGTTCTCATATGTAATTTTTTATAAAATTCTTCTTGTTTATCATTCGGGGCATAAATTGCAACCAAGAGTGTTTTTATATTTTTATCCACTATTTCAACTATTAATACTCTTCCGTCTTCATCAGTATAAATCAGTTTGGCTGGAGTGGTTTCTTTGATTAAATTGCAACCAAGAGTGTTTTTATATTATTATCCACTATTTCAACTATGAAAAACTCTTCCGTCTTCATCAGGATAAATCAGTTTGGCTGGAGTGGTTTCTTTGATGTACAAAACCACTCCTCTTTTCTTACAATAAGTCAGAGAAGTAAATATTTTCCCTAACTTTGGTCGTATCAATAATTGTTCATGTTGTTTTTTAATGTGTACTTCTTGTAAGCAAATTATATCAAATTTTAGCTTCTCTAATTTGTAAAAAGTTTTAATATACTTATGATGGGGGACTTCAATGGAATTGTAGACAATAAACTGGACTATACAGTAAAAACAACATGACAAAATAGGAAAACTCTCCCAAAATCCTTTTTCAAAATGACAGATGAACTAAATTTAAAAGATATATGGAGAGAAAGAAATGCTAAAATTCAACAATATACTTTTTATTCAAACAGGCATTTATCGTGGTCCAGAATAGATATGATTTGGACATCAGTAGAATTATTATCTAATATTCAAGAAATAAATATTGAAACAAGTACATGGGCAGACCATAATCCAATGACAATTAAATGGAAAGGACAAAAAAGAAGATCTAGATGGACATTAAACAATACTATTCTAAAGGAAAAAGATTTTACACAATGGATGGAAAAAGAATTGGCCTTCTTCTTTAATGAAAACAAAAAAGAAGATACTTCAATACAGAATGTTTGGGATACAGTGAAGGCATATGCAAGAGGATTAATAATTGACTATACAAAGAAAAAGAACATTAGGAAGAGGCAAATGATTAAAGCTCTAGAAGATGACCATAAAAAACTGGAAAAAGAATTACAAAAGACACCACAGAAAAAAGATATCAAGCTTAAAATGGACATAATTAAACATAAAATGGATCAAGCAGAGAAAGAAGAACTGGCACAAAAAATTAGAAGTGCTAAACAGAACTATTTTGAAGATACAAATAGGCCAGGTAGATGGTTAGCATATAAGTTGAGAAAAGAGAAAGAATCAAGGAAAATATCACAGTTAATAGATGAGCATGGTCAAATTTGTTATGGTAATAAGGAGAAAAAGGCAATCATTCGAGATTTTTATGGACAATTATATAAACAGGAGGATCTTGATGAGGGAAAATTTAAACAGTATTTACAAAATGCTAACTTACCTAAGATACCTGATGAAACTCAGAAAATGTTAGAAAGTGCTATAACAATGATGGAATTAACTGAAGCACTCAACAGACAGAACAATGGAAAAGCACCAGGACCAGATGGTTTCCTGGCAGAATTTTATAAAACATTACAAGAATCGTTGAGCATTCTACTGTTAGAAGTCATGAATGAAATTATGATAAATAAGAAAATACCTAAGACATGGTCAGAAGCTTATATTATACTTATTCCAAAAGAAGAAACTGACCCATTACAAATTAAGAACTATAGACCTATTTCCTTATTGAATGCAGACTATAAAATCTTTGCTTCAATCTTGGCAGAAAGGCTTAAAAAATATCTAAATAACTTTATTCACTCTGATCAGAATGGATTTTTACCAAAGAGATAGATTAAAGACAATATGAGGGTAATCCTGGACACATTGGAATATTATGAGGCGCACCCTGAAAAACAAATGGCTTTGACATTCTTAGATGCCCAAAAGGCATTTGATAATGTGAACTGGAGATTTATGTTATTATTATTGGAACAGATGGGCTTTGCTAGAAAATTTATCCAAGCAATAGAAGCCGTATATTATAAGCAAACGGCAAAAGTAATGATAGATGGAGAATTCACAGACTCTATCAATATTAAAAAAGGTACCAGACAAGGATGCCCATTATCTCCTTTGTTATTTGTATTGACCTTGGAAGTCTTAAATAGAAATATTAGAGAGGATATAAACATAAAAGGAATGAAAGTAAAAAAGGAAGAATTTAAATTGCAAGCCTTTGCGGATGACTTGGTCTTTATTTTGGAAGACCCTTTAGAGACAGCTTTAAAACTATTGGAAAAGATAGAGACGTATGGTGAGATGGCTGGTTTGAAAATAAATAAAGACAAAACAAAGATTCTGACAAAGAATATGTTATTAAGACAAAGAGAAGAGCTGGCAGATTTATTGAAAATTCAAGTTACGAACAAAGTTAAATATTTGGGGATATATCTGACGTCAAGATGTACTACACTGAAAGAGAATAACTATATTAAACTAAAACAGCAGATAGCATCCGACCTGACAAAATGGGAAAACCTACAATTGTCATTGATAGGTAGAATTTCAACAATCAAGATGAATATTTTACCCAGAATTTTATATTTGTTTCAAACAATACCAATTAGGTTAAGTAAGGATTACTTTGAAGAATTAAATAAAATTGTGTTGAAGTATATATGGCAAGGCAAGAAAGCAAGAATAAAATTAAAACTTTTACAGGATGCTAGAATTAGAGGAGGATTTGGCCTTCCTAATTGGGAGTTGTATTATCAAGCTGCAAACTTAATGTGGCTTAAAGAATGGATAACGTTAAGAAAGACTAGATTGTTGACATTAGAAGGTCATGCTTTATTATTGGGTTGGCATGCTTTTTTATGGTATAAGGGAACTAAATCACAGGGTTATTTTAGGAGGCATTATATACGGGAATCGTTATGGTTGAATTAGGAGAAAATTAAGAAACAATGTTATTTGAAAATTCCAGTTTGGTTATCAACTATTGAAGCTTTTTCGTATCCTATAATTTATAAGAAGGAACAAACAGTTAGATATGGGGAAATATTGGATGAAAAGGGTGAACTTAAAACGATGCAAAATTTAGAAGAACAAGGTATCAAGATGAATTGGTTTTCATATGCACAAATACATGCAAGGTATCTTAAAGATTCTAAAATAGAAGGATTTTATGATAAATTGACTGATTTAGATAGGATTTTGACAGGTACTGATGAAAAAGTGATTAAAAAACTATATAGTTATTTGTTGGAAATTAAATTAGAGGAAGAACAAGTTAATGAAACAATGATTGCTTGGGGGAAGAATTTTGGATATGGGATTGATTTAGAGAAATGGCAAAAACTGTGGTCACAAAATTATAAAATGACAATGTCAACAGCATATAAAGAAAATTTGTATAAGATGTTTTACAGGTGGCACTTTCCCCTGACAAGAATAGCAAGAATGTTCAAGAATAAATCTGAAAAGTGCTGGAAATGTCATCAGATACTTGGCTCATATTACCATATGTGGTGGACTTGTGAGGAGGCCAGGAAATACAGGACTAGAATTGCATATGGCTGGAAAAAATGACAAAGAAACACATAGATTTGAAACCAGATATTTTTTTATTGGGAATCTTACCTGATACATATAATAAAAACTTAAAGTATTTGATTGTAAATGTATTAACAGCAGCTAGGATTGTATTTGCTAAACATTGGAAGAGTGAGAAAATACCATTAGAGGAAGAAATTATTAAGAAAATATTGGAATGTGCTGAAATGAGTAGATTGACATTTGAAATTAGAGAACAAGAAGATAAACAATTTTATGAAGTTTGGGATCTTGTTTATCAATGGTTAGATAATGCAATATAATAATAGAATTTTTAGAAATTTAGGAAAAAATGAATATATAATTTTTCTTGGTTTTGATATTTTTTTAGAATATTTTATTAAGAGATTTGGTATGATTCTATGATTTGTTATAAAATAATTTAACTCAATTATAGTTATCTCGCTTAAGTATGAATTAGTAAAATTATAGTCAAATGATTGTTCAGTAATGATATTAGGATATTTTATTGATGATTGATAATGTGAGTTATGATAATAATATAATTATTTTGATGACTATGAAATAGATGCACAAAAGGGAGTGGTAAACCAACCGATACACTGTAAATTTAAGAATGATATTTTTTTATGTTATGTTTTATGTCTTATATGTTTTTGTCTGTTGTTAAAATCAATAAAACTTTTATATATATAAAAAAAGAGCAATTGTGTTCTCTTTGCTGATGATGTAAAGCTGTTCAATACCACAGACAATACTGCTACCCTTCAAAAAGATTTTGGCTATGTATCAGAATGGTCAAACAAATGGCAACTTCAAATCTCAACAAATAAATGTTCTGTCTTACATATTGGCAAAAAAAAAATCAGAGAAGAAAATACAAGCTGAATAGTCAAGACCTTGTTGATGATCCAAGCTCTTTAAAGGACCTTGAAGTACTCATCTCTAATGATCTAAGTACTAGAGCCCACTGTAACTACATTGCCAAAAAGGCATTAAGAGCTGTTAACCTAATCCTACGTAGCTTTTTCTCTGGTAATATCACACTAGTAACTAGGGCATACAAAACATTTGCTAAACCAATACTCGAATACAGCTCATCAGTCTGGAACCCACATTACATATCTGATATTAGCATAGTTGAGAAAGTCCAGAAATATTTCACAAGAAGAGTTCTCCACTCCTCTACTCGTTGTAAAATACCTTATGCCACCAGACTTGAAATTCTAGACCTAGAAAACTTTGAATTACATTGTCTTCGGTCTGATCTAAGTATGGTATATAAAATCATACATTGCAATGTCCTACCTGTCAATGAATACTTCAGCTTCAACCATAACAATGCAAGAGCACACAATAGATACAAACTCAAGGTTAACCACACCAAACTTGACTGCAGAAAATACGACTTCAGCAACAGAGTGGTCAATATTTGGAATACTCTACCTGACTCTCTGGTTTCTTCCCCAAACCCCAAAAACTTTAACCTTAGACTGTCTACTATTGACTTCACCCCTTTCGTAAGAGATCTGTAGTGGCGTGCATAAGCGCACCAACATGCCTACTGTCCCTGTCCTATTGTTTCTTTTATTTTTCTTATATGTACCATTTCATGTATTTATAACTATGTATGTACTTATGCCTATTATCTTGTAAATGATTGACAAATCAAAATAAATAAAATAAATAAATAAAATAGGTTAGTATTGCATATATAGTTCTGTTTACCAGCTACTGTGTCACTGTGGTGTGAATTGGCTGGCTACATACAACTGTTAAATAATCAATCTGTGTGGTTTTGGATAAAGCAGTCTCTGACATATATGGCATAGGAATTAGGAGGACAACTCATTGCAAAAATATGTGGCCCTCCACAAGGTTTGCATCTCTCAAGGCCTTCACAGAGGATAGGACCAAAATTCTGCCTCCTTTTAAGGATATTTGAGAGCTTTGGGGATCTTGATTTTTATGAAAGATGTTCCTTCTTTTTGGATTTGATCTTGTTACACCTTAGTCTAATAAGCAAATAAATAAACATCTGCTATAAACACAATGGGTGCCGGCTCTTGATATATCATTTCCCCCTTCCAATTCCCCATATTGGTTGGGAGATGACATTGAAAGATTCAGAATACCTCCATTTTACCCCTTTTAAAACTCTTCAATTGTTCTCCCAGTTCTAAACATGGGTAGAAAATTGGTGGAAATTTATAATTAATTCCATAAAAACAATGAAACTGTGCATGGTTCCAAGGATTTAATTGTTTGCCAATACTCTCCCCTCCAAATTAACTGGGCAAAATGGCCCTGGTTGAGTTCAATATTTTCCATCAGCTCTTCTGCATGAAAGAGAATGAAGTAGCAGGAAAAAGATAAAGTCAGATTAAGAGGAAAGCTTCTTAATTGATTGTTCATCTAGGAATTAATCAGTCAGTTTTCACCTTTGGTAAGCATGTCACCTTGTTGGGCTATCAGTTCTATATATTGGCATTTGGCTTCTGGTGTGAGATCCATTCAGTATCCATCTATTTCAAAAGTCATCCCAGCAGGATATGTTACAGTTGGAATGGCTATATGACTTTGCGATCCCAGGAAAAGACGGAGCTGCTTGAAAGAATTGCAGAAGGTGTTAAAGTATACAAGAGCCCCTGAAGCTCTCAAAGCACCTTTACATCCCAATTGCTGCTTAGTTATGATAGTTATTACAATATGAAAAGCTCATTCAGAGAGATCAGAAGTTCCCAAAGGTCTTCAGGTAGGCAGAAAAAGTGCTTCAAGTCATCTTTGCAGAGGAAGACCTAGAGATGGTATTTATGCGTTCAGTTCATTTGCAAAGGAAACTTGAAAAAAAAAAAGGTATTCGTCTTCAGAGTAGCCAGACACCATCCTATTTCAGGAGATTCTATTGTATGTCCCTTCCTGCCAATTTCTCTTTCTACACTCCCAGCTACTTATTAGCATGTTGCAACAGCGATGTTTCTCCTCATTTTAGTTGTGATTTAGGGGAGGGGGGAAGGAAGAGCCTGTGCTTCATTTGTCTAAAGTTTTTGCTATGCTTTGGAAAGCTTTATGTCTCCTCTGAGCTGCTGAAGTTTTCCTTTTATGCCTAGGCAAAGTCATTCTGATTTCATAAGAATCTGGACTACAAATAGGTTTACAACTCTCATCAGAACTATACTTAACATTTCTGCACTTAGGATTCAAGTATGGTAAAAACAGTACTTATTAAAGCCCTCCATAAAAGTAGTTAATATATAACTTACAGAAGGGGTAAAATGACTGATTTGTTCTTGTAACCTATTTTTCCTCATTCATTTTTTACTCAGTCTTCAATTCTCATTTTCATTGCAACTTCTCTATTTTTCTTTCTTAACTTATGTCACTGTCTCACTCTCACTAACACTTTCCAAGAAGAGAGTTGCCAGGGAAAAATACAAATGATTTTCTCCAGAGATCTGTTGTTTTTTTTTTATTGGTGAGTTTTTGCAAGGAAGCCAAGGACTGCATGTTGCCTGAAGGCTGCAGGTTGTTCATCCGCTGCCTTAATCCTACATGGGTTTGTTCTTTGCTGTGGTTACTAGCCCTTCCAAGCAGAGATAGTAGAGAGGAGATGTATGGCACATAAGGAAGCAAGTATGTGTGTGTGAGAGAGGCAGGGGATGAAGGAAGGGAGATGAAAATAGCAAAATGAGGCATCTAGCTAATGACTCTTTCACTTGTGGTCCATTCTGCTTTTTTCTTCTTCTTTTTTTGTGTGCAGACAAAGAGACTATTTTGTTTGTTTGTTTTGTTTGTTTATAAAATGTATTGGCTGCCCATCTTACCATAGGGTAACTCTGGGCAGCTTACAGTTGAAACATTAAAAAGTTAAAATCAGACATTAAAACTAAGAACACATGGGGAGGGTGGGAATGGGAGTGGGAGGAGTGGGGCGATCTATAATTACTCAATCAACCACCACCATTGTGCTGTTGCCCAACTGGGGCACCAAGCCAACTGGCAAAACCTTGATGAAAAGATAGGAGTCTTTAGGCCTTGATGAAAAGATAGGAGTCTTTAGGCCTTGATGAAAAGACAGGAGTCTTTAGGCCTTGATGAAAAGATAGGAGTCTTTAGGCCTTGATGAAAAGATAGGCGTCTTTAGGCCTTGATGAAAAGATAGGAGTCTTTAGGCCTTGATGAAAAGATAGGAGTGTTGGGGCCAACCTCACATGGGGGGGGGGGCAGGATGTTCCAGAGGGCAGGAGCAACAGCAGAGGAGGCCCTCCTCCTGGACTTCACCAGCCAAAATAATCGGAATAATGAAAACCCTATGGGTATAGCAAGGCTTGCCTTCCTTCAAAAAAGATTATGCAAATCCCTGGAAAAGATTTTCTTTCCTTTTATTTGTGTTTCTACTTTTATTTAGCAACATTACCTGTTTTTCTTTTAGCATATGCCCAAATAATGATATTGAGTAGCAAATTAGATCCCTGGCAATTCAATAACCATCTTCTATTCAAAAAGTGACAATTTTAAAAACATGTCCTTAAATGAAAACGAAAGAGAAGCAGATATTTCAATTGCTCTGAAGTCTTGAAAAGAACCTCAGCTGCGGTGCTGAACAGCTGTTGCCAAAACGGAGTAGATGCAGGCAAAGCAGCGTAAATACCTAATCACTGGTTTATAGCACCTTTCCCAGATTGACATCTCTATGATATGCAGGCTGGAATTGTATTCTATTGACTTTTTCATATGGTACAATTGAAGGGATGCTGAAATGAAGAATTGTGAATTGCATTGGAAAATTAAAATAGCTCCATTCCAGCCCTGGTTAATGACCCAATTACTTATTGCACAGTTAGAAAAGAGCATTAATATGACTACTCTTTCTTCTTCATAAAAGCAATATGCCTGTCATCATTTAAGACAGAGCTAATCTTAAGTTCTTAGGTCTGAGAGTCAGATTCATATAGCATATAGCACATATGGTATTGGACTGGGTATAGGGACCAAAGAAATTGTACTCCAATCTATAGCCATGACAGTTCACAAGGTGGCTTGAAGTCTACCAGTCTCTTTCAAACAAGCACAATTGTTATGCCTCACAGGGAGGATAGAATTGGTGATACTGACATACGGACCGCTTTGACCTCACAGAAAAAAAGATAGATTATAAATATAATACAAATCAATCTCTGGAAACAAATTCAAAGCCATGTGGTCCCCTGATCACTACTAGAAAAGAGGGGGAGTAGCAGATGCTTACATTCAGAACCTTGGCCTTTAAAATGCCATCACAGCAGTGGTGGTATGCTACCGGTTCAGCCTGGTTCACCTCAACTGGTAGTAAAAATCACTGTCGGTTCAGCTGAACCGGTAGTAAACATCAGCTGAGAGGAGGGGAAAAAAGCCTCCGACAATCAGCTGAGAGGATAATAGACCGAAAATGTATGGGAGGATGGGAAGGTCACTTCTAGCTTTTCATTTCTTCATCCTCTCAGCTGATTGGCTTGTTAGGTGCACACACACATGTGTGATCACCCACTGAACCGGTAGCAACTAAGGTAGGATCCCACTAATGCATCACAGGAAATGTAAGGTTTAAGATGTTTTCTCTGACTTGTTGCTATCCAAATGTGTACCACTATAACTCCCATTATCCACAGGCAAAATGTGGGGAGAGTGAACTTAGCCATCTTGATCTGACTTTTTAAAAGGGATTCTGCTTGAGTTTGAGAAAAAAAAATGGGATAGGCATTGTAAACACTGAAAGAGAATATGTTAGCCTTAACATCTATAAACTCACTGGAATTGCTGCTTATCTAGTTTAAAAACATGACACTCTATTCCTGCTGAGATGTTGGGCAGACATAGGCTAAATTAGATAGGTCTTGTCCATCAGATTATTCCATGCTTGGTGAGTAGCAAATTGATGAAAAGATAGGGCAAACAGCGAAACAGTGAATGAAATATTCATTTATTGCCTAGCAGAACTCACCTTCAACATTGTTTCACAACTTCACATCCTGATGCATCACAAAACAAGTACGGTAGCATTATAAACTGGTACATCTGGGAAGCATTATTAATGCAAAAACAGTTGGCTTTCAGTGCTTGATATATGTGTAAGGCAGTCCCTCCAATTGTCTATGGGCAAACAAAGGTGTATACAAACCCTACACCATGGGTTGCAGATTTTGAATTGATGTTGTTTTTCTGAAACTTCCTAAAAGCCAGGGTTTTCTAATCTACTACCTTTATGAATGATTATTCATTATGATATTAAGACTTGGCATATCATTACAATCAAAACAATACATTGGTATAGCCACTTACAGAAACACAATGTATATGGAGCTCCTGTCCTTGAAGGTAGCCTGCACTAGGCTACTGAAAGAGGCAACCTGCAAGAGCATACTACATATACTTTGAAAGACAACACTAATTAGTGTTTATTGCTAAGCCAAATTAAGGATATTTTCAACAATATATAAAGTTCTATTTTGACATTTTTGTCTACCCTCAGTTATTCCTGGAAAAAATATTGTGATTCCTGAAAGTTTGGGTTCAGTTTGGTGGCTCATAAATCTTATATGACAGTCAGTGGTCACAGAGGTGAGCTGGGCATCATTGCTTATAATGGCAAACTCCAATGAATGTCCACAATATAATAATAAAAATAACTTTACAATCAAACCTTTGATTTATAACCTTCACTGGTTTGTAAATCAAAGGAAAGTTGTAGTTTCACTTAGTGGCTGCTTCACTTAGCAATTAAGTTGTTGATCCCAATTGTGGTTGCTAAATGAGAACTACCCACAGATGTTTGGAGGAGGAGGAGAAATATTCAAATCAAAACCAAACCCAAACAACCAAACCTCTTTGAATTCTTCCCTCCTTCTAGTTAATGAGTTAATTGTCTTAAAATGATGGGCATTGGAAAAAGAACAGGAAACCATAGAATGGTGAAGAATCCATTCTTTAGATCTGTTGGAATTATCTGTCTAGCTAGCTGAAACTCAGAATGAACTATTTCTGAAGAAAGACATAGGTGATTGGAAGTCTGATGATGGAGCGTGATCTTTTCCTTCAGTGGCTGGAAGACTGGTGCTTGAAACACCCTACACTTCTCTTAAGAGGTGAGGAGGGCACCATTTAATTTTTTGCTGCCTGTCGCATTTATCTCATTACTGAATTGGAAACTGACCTGAATAGTTACGGTGTGATTAAATGCTGAAAGCTTGATCCTTCTCTCATTGTGAAAGTGATGATGCTAAAACTCCCTCAGCTCTCAGGAACTTACTCATTTTTCATCTGCAACATTCTGCACCTGTTAATTTTCATACTTAATCATAGCTTCCCCCAGTCCATTTTTTGTTCCTTCCCTCTAATTTGACTAATTTTGGAGCTTGTGTGTGTGTGTGTGTGTGTGTGCACATGTGTGTAAATGTGTGTGCGCGTGTGTCCATTAATGGCCTCTCTCCATTAATAGCTGTTGTTTCTAAATAGGAGTGAAATCCTCTTTTTTAGACCAGTAAGGATAAGAACAGTTTGCAGTCTTTTCCCTGGGGTGAACCAAAATGTTCAAAGTACTCATCCAGCTCTAATAAACTTTCAAGCTGAAAGACAAGAGAGTAGAAATACAGCAGCTTCTCTGTAAATAAAATTGGATTTCTTCTCTCTTCTTCCACATTCATCATCAAGCAGGAAATAAAGGCTTATTGTAACCCTTTGTATTTAAAAAGGCTGGCTTTTGTTGCAGTAAAGTCTTGTTCTTTCCCCTTGAATAAAACACTATCATACTTAAACAATATCTCAGGAATGACAGGTATCTTATTTAGATAAGGTGACACATTATTGGTTCCTTCCTCTCTCCTTGTCCTTTCTTGCCTTATATGGAGGGAGCTGTGTGGTGAGTAAGTTATTCTATCACACTAAGCATGTATCAAAGTCAGACCCCATCTTCTTGGTTTTCTCTTTCATATCCCTTTGAATTCATCTTCTTGTCATTTGAAGGACATCTCAAATGGATTTCTAGCAGAAGCATTCCTAGAATCTCATATTTCTGTCTGCTCTACAGAATGCTCTTGCTGGATTTCTAACCCTTTGTCTCTCCATCCCCTCCCCACCCATCTCGTCATATGAGATTATTACATGAACTTGCACTGCTGTTGAATGACTATCTATGGTTGTTTAAAAGTTATTTTAAAAAAATGAAATGGTTATTGTTGAGGTAATTCCCCATTAGGAGAATGAGCGCACACAGGGAGACAAGAGAGTGCTGAAGAATAACACACAAACAGCACACAGATACACTGTATGGTAAAGTGTAGGTTTTTACTTCCAATAAACATTTAAGCAAACTCCAAACAAAACAGTCCAAGTCATTCACAGTTAAAGCAGTCAGTTTTCAGTCCAGGGATAATCCAAATATCAAAGTCCAGTATCAAAAACAGCTCAGCAACAGACTTACATCAAATCCAAGAATAACAGTCAATAATCAATGCAGGAACAGCAACACTCTCCAGAAAAGGACAACAGAACAGAACTAAACAACCGAAGTTTCTGGCTCCATCTTACGGCCATTTGAGGAATCACACCCAATTACAGTTTTAGCATTCCCTTAAAGAGACAGTATTAAAATGTCTGTCCTGGTTTATATAGTTTCCAACCCAACTATTAGGTGACTTACATGCCTAACATTCTCCCCTTTGGGTAGGACAATATATACAACCTTACATTCTCAGTCCATAATCCTCACAGCAAGCCTTATGCTTTACAGAGCCTTGGGCTTTTGTAAAATGATCTGCGATGTTATTTTCTGACATACAGTATTCCAGCTTAATCATCTTACTTTGCACACATTGTCTCACATTTAAATATCTTAAATCTGTGTGTTTTGTTCTTGTCTTAACAGCAATATTTGAAGCCATTTGTATTGCTGATTGGTTGTTTTCATAAACAACAATAGAATCTGTTACATCAATTCCCATATCAATTAATAGTTGCTTATAACAAACTAAATCTGTACATAATAAAGACAAACATGAGAATTCAGCCTTCATTGTTGACAAACTTAAATGTTTCTGTCGAATAGACCTCCATCCAATCAACAACTTTCCCAATAATACTATGGTACCCGATGTAGATTTATGCGTATTTATGTCAGTAGCAAAACTTGCATTGGCATATGCAGTTAAACTCAGTTCATCTTTAGGCTCCAAATACAATGCATAATGCATTGTTTGTTTCAGATATCTTAACACACTCTTAGCAGCTTGCCAGTGCCTTTCAGTTGGCTCAACATTAAATCTCGCTAATTGGTTAACATTGTATGTTATACCTGGCCTTGACCAATTACTGAGATAAGATAAACTACCAATCAAGGACTGATAAATGTTCTTATCAAAAATAGGACTTTGAACATCACTGTGGCTAAACTCCTGGCTCATCAGTGTTTTAGCCGGTTTACAAAGTTCCATTTTAAAACTTTTTAGTAATTGGTTAATTTTATCTGCCTGTGAGACCTTGTATCCTCCCCTAGTTCTATCTATCTTTAATCCAAGATATTGTTTAATTTCTCCTAATTGTTTTATCTTAAATTTCTTCTCTAACAGTGATATTATTTCAGTAGCTTCTTGTTCAGTTTTGGTGATTAATGCTATGTCATCAGTAAACAATAGCAACAATGACACTATACTATTACGTTCCTTTTTAAACAAACATGGATCAGCCATGCCAGATACAAAACCTATCTTAGTTAATTCTTTAACTATACACTGGTTCCACTCATATCCTGGTTGCTTCAAACCATAAAGACTCTTTTTCAATCTCCAGCAATCAATTGTATTATCATTTTTGATACCTAAAGGTTTCTTTAAATATATAGTGTATTGCAAAGGTGCATGCAGATATGCTGTCTCCTACATCTAAATGATTTATAATGTATTTCTCCTTAGCTGCCCACACTAATGCTGCCCTTAATCTAGTAGCCTTCAGACCAGGTGCAAACACCTCATCATAGTCGTTTGCTGTCTGATTGAACCGTTGTGCTACTAACCTGACTTTATGGGTAACAGTCCCATCTACACTTGTCTTGAGCTTATAAATCCATTCACACCCTATGGTATGTTTACCAGATGGTAACCTAACATTTTCGTATACCTCCAACTTTTTTTAATGATTCCAGTTCCTTATCCATTGCTTCCTGCCAAGCAGCCTGATCCTTAGCAGGATACAATTTTAGTTCATTATAGTTATTTGGAACTGTATTCACTTGGCATACAACACTAGCCTGATATCTATCAGGTAGTCGTGTTACTTGGGTTGAACATCTTGGTAATACAGGGCTTACTGGTGGATTCACCTGTGCCACCTGCTCCTGTTCTTGTATCTCCTCCTGTGTCTGTTCTTCTACTTCCTCCTGTGTCTGTTCTTTCTCTTTAATGGCTGTTCGTGATTTACTTAATTCATCTTTAGGGATTATTTGGGTGTCAATAATAATATCATTGCTGGATTCCTATTCCAGTTTATCCCACCCAACGTGCTCAAGAAATGTAGCACCAGCACTACAGTAAACATGAGCTGTGCCTTGATCCCAGAATCTAAATGATCTATGATTGGCTTCGTAACCTACGAAAAATAATTTCCTAGCTCTATGTTGCCCTTTCAGTCTTACTTGTGAGGGAATATGCACCCATGCTGGAGTTCCAAATGTGTGTAGATAACTTAAATTTGGCTTTCTGCCATGCCAGTGAGTGAATGGCAATTCTCCAGTTGTGTTAGCTACATTGTTTAACACATGGTTGCTACACATTATGGCTTCACCCCACAGTGTTTCAGGCAAACCTGAATCAGATAAGCCATGGCTTGTAATGTTTGCCCTCTTTGTTCTACAAACAAGTTATGTTGTGGTCTGTAAGGTGCAGAACATTTATGCTGGACACCAGCCAATTTCAACATAGTTTGGAATCTCTTGTTAACAAACTCAGTCCCGTTATCAGTAACTAAAGCAATTACTTTACTCCTCATTTTTCTCTCTGCAAACTTTAGCCAATTAAAGAAATGTTGGAATGTTTCTGTTTTTTTTTTCATTAAATAGCTGAAACTGTACCGTGAGTAATGGTCCATTATACTCAAAATATAGCAGGCACCTCCCAAACTAGGTTTCTTAGGACCAATTATATCAGCAAAAATAACCTCTAAAGGTTCTTTGGTCTTAAACCCATTGTCTGTTTGCTGGAATAACCTTGCTTTTATCCTGGCTACAAGCATTACAGTTTAAATACTTGCTACAGGGTTTCAATTTTACTCCCTCTGACAATTCAACAGTTTGTTTCAACATCTTGAAATTAATGTGCCCCAGAAGTCTATGCAGTGAATGTATACATTTATCATGTGGCTTAACATTGTTATAAACCGAGTTAGCTATCTTCAACTGGTCATCATGTATCACATATAAATCATTTTCTAAAGTAGCAGTAGCACTTTTACCCTCTTTCTCTATTATACAGTTATCTGCCCTAAAGGTTACTACATAACCAAGATTAACTAAAGCCCTTACTGATAACAAATTAAATTTCAGTTTAGGTACATATAACATAATTAAATGCTTGTTTACACAAGAACAATATGCAGTACCTTCACCAGATGCTTTCATCTTCCATCCATTTGCCAATGATACATGTTGCTTACTCATAGACATCTTTATAAACCTCTCTCTATTTTTAATAATACGATGCTCCATTATCAACAACCCACAAATCATGGTTTACAGTTGAATTGCTAGACATAGCTAAACTAACACTCTTTTTAGCCTTCTGGTGATTACCAGAATCTGTTGTTTTCCCTTCTTACAGAATCTAGCTATATGTCCCCTAGCCCCACAAGAAAAACATTTCCTAACAGTATAGGCAGTTGAAGATAAATCCTCTTCTTGTGGTTGTTCCTTTCTCAGTTGGTCCCTATCCAGTTGTCTTCTTGCTTCTTCTAACAACCTTCTGGTTATCTCAGTCAATGTCAGTTTATCTTTGGTCAGGACTTCCAGTGAAGGTACGTAATCATCATCACTTTCATCCAATGAGGAAAGAATGATGTAAACTTGATGCAGCTCTGAAAATATCAGTTCCTTTTCATGTAGCTCTTGAAAAGTTCTTTTCACAAAGTTCAAATGAAGCTAACATATCTCCACCTTTCAGAAGACGTGCTCTAAACAGGTTACATATAATATGTGTGTGTGCACCTGCACTGTTACGAACATAAATCCTCTTCAACTTCTCCCAACATCTAGCAGCAGACTCTTCTCCATGAATATGGACTAGCTGCTGGTCACTCAGTGTTAGTCCAATTATACAAAAAGCTTGTTTGTTGTTCTGTTTAAAGTCAGCTAGCTACTTGGCATCGTCCTCATTTTCTGTATCCCAAGCATTTACATCCGGTGGGTCTTGAACTACATTCCATAACCCTTCTCTACGCAGAAGTAGACTGCACTTCATAGACCAGGAAACATAGTTTGTTCCATCCAACTGGGTTATCAGTGATAGATTTGTTGAAGGGTCTTGTGCCATCTTTACCAGGATAGTAACCCACAATTAAACAGTAAACAGCTGTCTGCATACAGTACTGTGTATTCACACCAACTCTCAATTATCTGAGCCTGGTAGGGCCTGGGCCCATAACCAGTATTGAGGTAATTCCCCATTAGAGAATGAGCACACACAGGGAGACATAGTGAGAGTGGTGAAGAATAACACACAAACAGCACACAGATACACTGTATAGTAAAATGTAGTTTTTTGCTTCCAGTAAACGTTTAAGCAAACTCCAAACAAAACAATCCAAGTCATTCACAGTTAAAGCAGTCAGTTTTCAGTCCAGGGATAATCCAAATATCAAAGTCCAGTATCAAAAACAGTTCAGTAACAGACTTACATCAAATCCAAGAATAACAGTCAATAATCAATGCAGGAACGGCAACACTCTCCAGAAAAGGACAAAAGAAAAGAACTAAACAACCCAGGTTTCTGGCTCCATCTTACGGCCATTTGAGGAACCACATCCAATTTAGCAGTCCCTTAAAGAGACAGCATTAAAATGTCTATCCTGGTTTATATATTTTCCAACCCAACTATTAGGTGAATTACATTCCTAACAGTTATGAATGTCACACTCAGCTGTTTAAGATCGGTTTTACAGGTCAGGTATGAATTGCTTTCTCCACAATGGAAAATGCTGGGGAAAAACATAGATATTGTATTATGAAATAAGTTTTCTCAGAGGATATTTCTGAAATGTCTATGTTAGATATCAAATATATCTTTTAATACTTCAAGGATTCTGGATTGCAAAAGCTGATTTTCCCCTGATTTGTCAGTCTAGTATTACATTATTACAGAAATAATAATATGATCCCAATAAATACAGGCAGATACATACGACTATTTGGTCATGCGGTGGCTCAATGGTTAAGACTTTGGCTTGTTGACTGGAAAGTCAGAAGCCCAGATTCAAGACCTGAGCTCCACATCAGAGTTGGTATTCAGCAGTTCTGATCAGTTCTAGAGAACTGGTAGCAGAAATTTTGAGTAGTTCAGAGAATCGGTAGCGGAAATTTTGAGTCGTTTGGAATACCCCCTGACTGGCCCTGCCCCCACCTATTCTCTGCCTCCTGAGTCCCAGTTGATTGGTTGGGTCTTCTTTTGTTGCCCTGCACAGGAGAATGGAGCTGGAAAGCAGGTTAGCGGGGTGGGAAAGAAATAGGGATTTTACAGTATCTGTCAGCTGTAGGGTCAAATCTAAGGCTGATACCAATAGCTCCCCCCAAACCTTTAACCATACAGGGTGAGACACATTATGAAATCAAGAAAATCCTCAATTTTAGATTGTACCCAGGGAGATTACAATATTTGCTATTATGGAAAGGTTACCCTTTGTCAGATACTACTTGGGTAAAAAGTTGGAATGTACATGCAAATAGATTGGTTAACCAATTCCATAACAAATTCCTTGACAAACCAAAGGGTTCCCTTGGGGTTGGGAGAGGGAGTTAAGAGCATTATCTCTTTTAGGAGGCAAATTTTTCAAGGGGGGGGGGACTTGTCAGCTTTGGAAGCCATATTCCACACCACCACATAACCTAAGAGAGTGTGGGGGGGGGTTGATTTCAATTAAGTAGCTCTAAGTAGACAAAATAAAATTCTTTTATTAGTTCAAGGTCATTTAGTATGGCAGAGGATGAAATAAGGATCTTACTTTTGGATGGATTATGATTGGGCCATGGGATGTGATGACGACTGGGGTGGGGGGTGGATTTGTAGTTTGAGAAATTGTGGAAAGCTGAAAAAAACTTTTAGATTCGGGTTTCCACAGATGTGCCAGGTGCCATAGTAATAAAGCTACTCTTGAGATATATTTGTCTCAGAGTTACTGATTGGAATGGAGGTTTGCTGGAATGCTGACAGTATCTTTCTTCTGGAGTGTGGAGAGAATGGAGGTTTTACAGTATCCTTCCCCCTGCCATGCCACACCACACCCACCAAGCCATGCCCACAGAACTAGTAGTAAATAAATTTGAATCCCACCACTGCTCCACGTGATGGAGTGATCTCCAGTTCTTGCCCCATCTCCCATCAACCTAGCAGTTCAAAAGCATACAAATGCGAATAAATAGATATCACTTTGGCAGGAAGATAACAGTGCTCCGTGATGTCATGCTGGCCATATGGCTGAAAAAATATCTTCAGAAAGTGCTGGCTTAATGGTCTGGAAATGGAGATGAGCACTGCCCTCTACAGTCAGTAGCAACTAGCAGGATAAAATCCGCAAGGACAACTTTATCTTTTTTTTCATATCAGTATTACTTATTTCGAAATTCCAATTCACTTGCACAACTCATATGAATTAATATGCTAAAGACTACCCTGTTTCCCTGAAAATATGACCTATCCTGAAAGTAAGTCCTAGATTGACTTTTACACATTTACCCAATATAAGCCCTAACCTCAAAATAAGCACTAATTAAGATCCCGCCCACTCAAGTGCATGAATAAAAATTAAGTTAGGGTGGGGATGGGGGGGGTGGAGCTGCCCTATTACTTACCTTTGAATAGTTGTAGCCAGGCCTCACGTACCCCAACTCCTGCCTTGCTGGCTCATGTTTTCTGCAGATAGCAAAGCTGGCATTTCCTGAAGGCTTCTGTAGCTGACAACAAAGGTCCAGATTGATCTGGAGCTCTGTTATTGGCTGAGAAACCTTTGGGAAAGCCTTGCTGGCCACAGAAAAAGAAGTTCCCGAAGGCCTCTGACAGTGAAAAGAAGGCCAGGGACAATGTGTGCAAGTGAGGTTAGTCAGTGGATGACATCCCCTGAAAATAAGACCTGGTGCCTTTTTGGTGACAAAAAAATATATGACAGGGTCTTATTTTCAGGGAAACACAGTATTTATGGGAAACTGCAGTCTCCTCAACTCACTTGTTGCTGGAATTATTTATTGAGCTAAACAAACTTAGGATGCATGACTCACTTGATTGGCAGAAGAGCCAGGTGGCTGCTTCCTGCAATGTGTGATACCCACTTTTAGTATGGGGGGTGGTGCTGTATCATGCAAATAAATGTGATTCAGTGTAAGTAATCACTTTGTTTTTAATACCAAATTAATGCAGCCTGAATATATAAATGTTCTCTCTTGTGATTGTGAATATTAACAATTAATGGGAATTTCTTAGAAGATCATAGAAAACTAAAATTTGGTCTATTAGGATCCTTTTGGTAGGGATGAGGATCAAACATATCCAATCATTTCACTCAACTTTGCTCATGGGTGATTATTTGAGAAAAAAAGTCTCATGGAACTGGATGTAGTTTCTTTGGACAGCATTAGTAGACAAGTGCTGCATCTTTTCCCTTTCTCCACAGGTTAAGGGAGGAGGGAATCTACATGGCTTCCCTTTGCAAAATGCTGTATTGTCAAGAAAGTAGAGCTAAGCAGGTTGGTTTACTGTTAGTCCACTGGGAATAGCTGCCCAATTAGCATGTTAATGATGCAGACCTCTGATGGCCTCTTGGAGCACGGCCAGGAACAACTTATGAATATTAATGGGAAAAGGGCAATCACATGGATTTAGAGTGAAAGGAAATGGGAATGGTCCAGGCTAGTGTTTAAGCAGTGCCTTGTTTTCAGAGGAGAGGCTCTTTGTTTTAAAGGGCATAGGATTGATTCCAATGGTTTCTTCATGGTTGGAGGTTATTTCCAAGCCACAACTACATCACCTAATCATGTTACAGACTTTCAAAGGTAATTGACACTCTGTGTCATGCATTGCTCCATGTAAAAAAAAGTCAGGCTTTTTTTTCAAAGTCAAAGTCAAAACTCTTGTTAGCCAAACCAGCCAAATTCTAGGACAACAGTTCTGCCAGCAATGATGCATTTTTTTCTACCACCCATGAATGGAACCTCTGTCATGATCCCATTGCATTTGGGTCAGTATTAATGCATATACATGCATTCAAAATACATATATATTGTATGCTTTGAATCATATACCATCTTTGTATGGCTGTCCTAATACTTCAACTCCCAGAATTCCCCAGCCACCATGAAATACACACATTTTAAAGTTGCTAAGGTTGAGAAACACTTATATAGACAGTGAGACGAGCTTTTGATGGGAAGCTACAATGAAGGAACATCATGTCAAGAAAAGGAGTAACTCCAATGTTGATTGTGGGGCCTTTCAGCAGATAGCCTCCCCTTATTTGATGGACTTTTATGCTTCTATCTCACAATGTTCCAGAGCAATGGTGGTTTCATGATATGGTCATGCAGAATTTCATAAAGAAGATTCTTTTGTTTACCTGTGTTTTCTAGTTGCATCAAGTTAGAGAAGTTAGAGAAAAATGACTCTTTTTCTTTCTTGTTCATATTAATAGTTCATGTTTCCACTCATATTATTTGATTCCATTTCTGATATGTTGATTTTTTTTAAAAAAAATCCATAGTCAATATATTGAAATATATATGTTTCGCTTCTCATCCAAGAAGCTTCTTCAGCTTTGAAGAAGCTTCTTGGATGAGAAGTGAAACATATTCAAAGAAAAAAACCAGAATGTCCAGTTGCCTCTTGAAAAGTACCTTTGGGACAACCATGACCTGAATGACTGAGACTGTCCTTTGACAGTATCTATATGTGATAAATAAATAGACTAAATAAACCTTTGCAAATTTAAGATATCTGGGCTTCAACTGCCAAAATTCCATAACCAGCAAGGATAGTTGGGGAATTCTGGGGGTTGAAATCCAAACATTTTAGAGTTGTCAAGGTTGAGAAACATTGTTCTAAGCTAGGTATATCTGTATACCAGCACCCAGAAAGGGCCTTGGAAAAGAACAATCCACTTTATTTTTTGAAAAATAGAAAATTTAATGGACAATTCCTACCCAGAAAGTAGGGAAATTCTTACTGGAATAGACAGACTGCATTCTTCAAGCTTCTCCAGAGCAATTGTATGTTCAGCTTCCTAAATAGTACAGTCCTATTGATGCTTGATTTCCTTTTAGTTTGCATTTCACAGAGATCTTGTTTTTGCAAAGAATATAGGAAAACACAACAAAGCTGTTAGGGTACACTCAAGCTGCTCATTTCTTTGCAGAAAAGAAAAATAGATTCACTTTATATGGAATCACTGTAAATTAACAATGTAATTTGTATATCAAGCTTCATAGAAAGAAAACAGCACTTCTTCCTGTCACACCAGCAAATCTTTCTATTGACATTTCAACATATTGGTAATTTAAATTTGCAGGCATTTGAAGTGAATGGTCTGATAATTTAGTAATAGCCCAAATTATTTTTACACAGTTGTTTATTGTCAAAGGAAAATGCAATTTTCCAAAAATGCTCTAGATCTTGATTTAACTAGTCAGAAGCTATGTGCAGCTCAAGATAGCAATAGCACTTAGACTTATATACCATTTTACAGCTTTCTTTAAGCAGTTTACAGAGTCAGCATATTGCCCCCAACAATCTGGGTCCTCATTTTATCCATTTCGGAAGGATGGAAGGCCGAGTCAATCCCAAGCTGGTCAGAATTGAACTGCTGGCAGTTGGCAGAATTAGCCTGCAATATTGCATTCTAACCACTGCACCACCACCGTACTTTCATTCAAACAAAAGTTTGAATCTCCTCTTCCATTATAATTTGGTCCACCGTATTGCATATCAACTTATTTCAAGTAGAAAATGGGAAGAGTTCTAGAATTAAAATAACTGTAGTAGATTACTCTTAAGTGAGGAGCCTACAATGTAGCTGATAATTTTTAAATGAGTGGCAACCAGGCTATCTGTGAGATGTTAACTCTTCTCAAATCATTGCCCTATCATCTCTAATGAGAAGTAGAGGGGTGGGATTTAGGGGGAAAATAAGGTCTCTCAAAAAGTTGAGTGGAGATTTCTGAGAGAAGATTGGATCTTATAAAAACCCCTTTTCTTTCTGATTGGGTTGAGGAATTCAGGCCCTATAGCTCCCAAATAGTTGGAACCAATATGATCAAATTAGTAGAAAAAAAATAAAGATTAGTATTTTAGTTATATTAAGATTATTTCTGTTCAATGTTACGTGTTCATTTTCTTTCTTTGTTGCTTTCTTCAAATATCCTTTCCTTGATTATTTTTTTATTACTATTATAGGTTCAAAAACCACTTGATAAACCTGGTATAAAGGGGAGAACTGGAACTAATTACTTAAAAGAGGGAACTGGAACTATTTAGGGTAAATTCTTATTTTCTGTGCCAACTTATCTAGAATTTTCTGGAGGGGCTAGATGTTTTGAGAATCCTCTACTACAAGATGGATACCCAGGCCTCTGAAGCTCTTATTATTCCTTACTGTTTCTGTATTATTCTCTGCAACCAGCTTCTTTTTGGAACTGAAATGTTCTTAAATTGCTTTTCTACAGTCATGAATCTATTTGTCCTAGCTGTAAAATAATAAAGTTTTAGATTGTATACAACTCAAGAATGGAATGAGTTCAGCTAGGTAATTCTTTGCAATTTCAGGTAAATTTTCTTCATGACAACATAAAACATAAAGGGAAGCAGCATAACTATTTGGATGAATGGCTGGAAGGAATTATCTCACTCTGGAAATAATCCATTTCTAGGCACTCTAGAACTCTTAAGAGATCAGAGGTTGGATATCACAGGGAGAAACCTGGCATACTTGGTATGGGTGTTGGATGCAGATTCTCTCTTCCCCCTCCTAAAATAGATCCTCCTATTATGGGGAAAGGAGAATCATCTATGCTGATCAGAAAACAAACAAGTTGTAGTCAATGGGAAGTTTGACAAACAAGACTTGGATTTTGAATGGAATTAGAAGGGCTCAAAATCAGTCCAAACCAAATAGATTTGTTTTCTGAATCACTGATTTAGGACTCTGAATGAAATTTCACAACTGGTGCACACTGCTAATTCCTACTGGTATATAATATCTTTATTTAGGATATATTGTACTTACATAGCTTGTATTTTTTAAAGGTTGTGGGCATCCTTTTGAAATAGCAAAGACAACAGGAGTTGTTTATTTGTGACTTAGAACTGTGTGCTTACTTCAATAATTTTAAATTAATGCAGTGACAAAAATTATCTTACAATTTTTTGAAAGTTTTCTTCCCTTGTGAAAGAAGCTTTTAACCTTAATTTTTTGAGGGGGTCGGGCTTTGAACTGATTTTATTGTTAGAGGTAAAGTTACTGGGTTTCTTCATTTATATACAAATCTTTCCAGTTCTCTGGAACTTCCCTGGCTGGCCACACTATCTATTCTGAAAAAGCTCAGCGGGAGAAAATTCCTAATTTCTTCTTCTGGGATTTAATGATGGTTCAAAATTCAGGGAGACAACAAGCCAATAGAGCAGTGTTTCTTAACCTTGACAAGTTTCAGATATGTGAACTTTAATTTCCAAGAATGGCTGAGGAATTCTGGGAGTTGAAGTCCACAGATCTGAAAGCTGCCAGAGTTGAGAGAGAATGCAGACAGTGAATTACAGGGCATTAGTACATGGTTCTTCAGCATTTTGTAATGAAAGTGGACAAGATCCTCCATGTTCCAAGCTAAGCAAACTCGTTAGCTTGCAATTCTAATAGTTTTACTTTCACAGCAGGCTCTTGAACCTGCACTTCTGATTGGCCCGCTGATAGCGGATCGTGATTGGTCATTGTCAGCTGATCTGATTGGCTGTTAGTGGGTCGTCGCTGATTGGACGCTTTCCAGCGCGGCAAACTTAATTCATTGGATGTTTTGACAGCAGCCAGCTCTATAAAAGGAGCTGCTGTTGCCCTAGTGTTTCGCTCTGTTCTGAAGTCACTAATAAAGAGTTGGAGTCACTATTCGATGCCTCGTCTCCATTCTTGCGTCCACTCTCCCAGATCTAACACTGGCGACAAGGGTGGGATGCGGAGACGATAGAGCTGACTGATCACTCATTGAACGATAACAGAGCACGTGGCTGAGAGCGCACCAATCGCGGCAACATGACCAGCGGCGCCATACCACCCGCTCCATTTGACCTGGCTAACGAAGACTGGGACTCGTATATGGACAGGTTTCAGATGTTCCTGGAAACCAACAACTTGAAGGATGCTACGCCTGGCAAGAAACAAGCTGTATTCCTGACCCATTGCGGGCCCGCCATATTTAAGATGGCAAAGGCACTTGCAAAACCAGCGGAAGTCAAGACAATGGACTGGGACACTCTCGCCCCAATCCTCCAGGCCCATTATGCCCCAGCAGTGCCAACACTCATCAGAAGACATGAGTTTTACCAGAGGGACCAGCAGGAGAGCGAGAATGTTGGAGACTTCATCGCGGACCTCAGAAACCTGGGGGGACTCTGTGGCTTTGCCAATCTCAAAGAAGCCATGAGAGATTGAATTGTTCTGGGTCTAAGAGACCCCACAACCCATAGCAAGATTATGGCGAAGGGAGACATCGGCCTCACAGATGTCATTACCGATGCTACTGCAGCAGAAGCAACCAGGAAGTCGGCCGCTTGAATGCGCCGAGCAAACGGACCGCACCGCCAACTTGCCATTAATACTACGCCTTGTCCTGAGAGGCACGCAACGACCACCCACCATGAAGACCTCGAATCCTCATCAGAAAGCGAGGAAGAGGAGATCAACAGACTCTGGTCAGAACATGATCAGCGAGATCAATGGAGTCATAAGCCCTCATTCCAGTGTGCTGGTTGCGGGGGAAACCACCCACGATCAGACTGCACATTCCTAGATTCACTCTGCCGTTCCTGTGGAAAGAGGGGCCACATTGCAAAGGTCTGTAGAAGCAAGCGAGGGTCCAGCCTGAACCGAAGAGAAAATAATTTCTGGCAGACAACAGGCACCCCACTAGTAAATCGGGAGTTCAACCAACAGCCCACCGGAACCAGAGTCCAGGCAAAGACTGGTGGAGCAACGTAGATCAGGTAGACAGGTGAGACGACCTGCCTACCTGTGAGAATACATCACCCCACCCTTGAGATGGAACCTAGGGGGGAGGGGTGCTCTGAAGCAAACTTGTTAGCTTGCGATTCTAATAGTTTTATTTTCACAGCAGGCTCGTGAACCTGCACTTCTGATTGGCCCGCTGATAGCGGATCGTGATTGGTCATTGTCAGGTGATCTGATTGGCTGTTAGTGGGTCGCCGCTGATTGGATGCTTTCCAGCGTGACAAACTCAATTCATTGGATGTTGTGACAGCAGCCAGCTCTGTAAAAGGAGCTGCTGTTGCCCTAGTTTTTTGCTCTGTTCTGAAGTCACTAATACAGAGTTGGAGTCACTGTTTGATGCCTCGTCTCTGTTCTTGTGTCCACTCTCCCAGATCTAATACTCCAAACTGTAAGTTCAGCTACTTGGGATTATTTCTGGACTCACAGCTATTGCTTGATAATCGCATTGCTGTGGCAGTAAAGGCCTTTGCACAGGTTTATCTTCTGTAGCATTTGTGTTCTTTCTTTGACTGAGAGACTATTCAGGCATTATTTGTGTTCTACATGGAATTGTATTTGAAGAACAAGCGGAAACTACAGCTGGCCCAAAATGCAGCAATGTGGGTAGCAATGGACACTTTTCATTTATGCCCATGTGTCAGAGGTAGGATTCTATTGGTTCTGTCCACCTCTGTAGAACCAGTAGCTCTGAAGAGCAGCAGACAGAGAGCATACATAGAACTGGTTCTATGTCTGTTGCTGTTTTGGCCCACCTGCTCGCCCGGGCTCTTACCTGACCTTTATTTCCTGCTTTTTCTTTTTTCCGCCTTTTTTTCGTTTTAAAAGACAAATTGATAATAGGCAACCATGGTATTTAGACTGCAACCAACCTATCAGAAAAAAGTGCTTTTTCAACCACTGTGCACCCATGCACAGTGCTGCCCAGCTGTCCAGGCAGCTAGCTGATGACGATATACATGCGTGCACAACGTAAAATCACTGAACCAGTAGTTACACCAGTCAGATCCCACCCCTGCCATGTATCAATACTGCTGTGCATGCTATATTGGTTGTTAGTTGGTTTCTGGGTGCAATTCAAAATGCTGGTGATGAATATTTATAAAGCCCATTATACTGTAGATCCTTTCTCCAGTTGCTTCTATCTACCCAATATATTTAGGGAATAGAAGGATTTCTACTCCTTGCATTTGCATTCTTTCAGAGAGTCGCTGAGGCCACCTGGAGGTTTATCTGTGTCATCAGGGTCACCTGAGTGGTGCAAATGGGTGTGGAGCCTTCTTGGAACTGTTGAAAGGACTGTGCTGTAGACTGGAGATATATGACATTGTATACCTGTCTGTTATGGAGGAGACAACACAGAGAACAACAAACAAATCAATGTTGTCATTCTAAATGTTGTAGGAGTATCAGAAAAGCTCAGAAGGATCTTCAGCCACACAAAATATGTGCACACTTCAAACCCAAGAATACACAAAGGCAGAAGCTTGTCCATGCACCCATACCAAGGATAAAACACCCAGACTCAAATTGAGCAATGGTATATGCAGTCCAATGCAGTGAGCCACGTGCAGATCTGTACATTGGGGAAACAATGTACAGCTTTATAAATGCATCACAAAAGGGAGAAGAACAAACCCAACAGGACAAGATCAAAAAATCAATTCTAAAGGCAAAGCCCACTCTTTTGAAGACAGCAAAGTCCACATTTTGGACAGAGAGGACTACTGATTTGAAAGAGGGGTCAAAGAGGTAATCTATATCAAAATTGAACGGCTCTCTCTCAACAGAGGGGAGGGATATGTTATCATCTATCTCCAGTCTACAACACAGTCCTTTCAACCAGTGGTGGGATTCAATTTTTTTTACAACTGGGCATGGCTTGGTGGGTGTGGCAGGAGAAGGATACTGTAAAATCTCCAGTCAGAGGTGGTATTTTTCGGTTCTCCGAACTACTCAAATTTTCCACTACTAGTTCTCCAGAACTGATCAGAACCTGCTGAATACCACCTCTGCTTCCAACACTTCCAAGAAGGCTCCACATCCATTTGCACTACTCAGGTGATACTGTTGACACAGATAAACCTCCAGGTGGTCTCAATGACTCTTTAAAAATGCAAATGACCAGCTGTCTGCAAGGAGCATAAACCTTCCATTCCCCACTATCCAGTCAGAGCTGAAGAAGCTTCTTTGGGTTAGAAAGAAAAAACAGTCTAGTTGCCTGTTGAAAAAGCACTATGACAATCCGACTGAGACTCTCCATAGACATTTGTCTTGCCTCTGCATGTATGTTTTTAAGTGCACTTTTAAAATGTATATTTTCTTTTTGGAACTGGATGGTGCTAAAAATCCAATACATTAAAAATAGAGTAAAATAAAATAAAGGAACAAAATTTTGTCACAATTTACCTCTGACAATTTTATCAATATAGTTTCCTTTTTAAATGAATGTCTAACCCAAATGTTGTTTTAGGAAACAGAAGGAGAACAGGTAGGAAAAACACAGGAGAATATTTCTGCATTGCACTACTTTCAGGTGTAAGGAATGGGAACACAGTTTTTTGAAAGAAATATTATAAAAGAAATGGATATATATGTACAAATTGTCTGCCTAGTTTTTATTTTTAAAATGTAGCTTTTGGTAGATACAGAACGTAAAATAGTTTTAGTTTTTTTTTTTTTTTTTTAAAAAAAGACTTAGAAGCTGAGATCAGCTCAGAGTCAAGGAATATTTTCACAAACAAAACTTGAAGAGAAGGTGCAGGGTGTGGGTGGGGAAGAAAAACCTGAGAAAGTGCCAATTAAAATAATGATCTTACAGTAAATAAATGATTAAATCCTCTTAAAAATGTGTAGGATTCATATTAACTTTCCAAGTAATGGTAAACTCAAGCAAGATAATGAAAAGCTGTTTTTTAAATTTTATTTATTTATACGTATGTGACTATATGTATCTTTCACTTGCATCAGGGTCATGCAAAGCTTCAAAGTAGTATTTTATGTTAGAGATATTTTGAAAATCTCCTGTTTCTTTCCCAGATTCCAAATATTCCCTTACAATGTTGTAGATAATGTAGAGCTGACTTCTAGTCCTCCACTTGTCATGAGGTTCCCAACTTTTATTAGAATCAACCTGGTATTGACTACAATTAGGGATGATGGGTCCATCAATAACTGAAGGTTAGAAATTGGTCAATCCCAACTCAGATGGCTTTAAAAGACAAATAGATAATGGGCAACCATGTTATTTAGACTGCAACCAACCTATCAGAAGCCATATATTCTTTGGACTGCCAGAGACTGATAATTTATGTACATTTAGCTTCCCTGTGCTTCATGAAGATGGTGGAAGGGATACCTTTTCAACCCTTTTGAGTGCTTCTCCCACATTTTCTCCTCTGTAGACTATACAATTATACAGAAAATATAGTTGACAGCTAATGAGTTGCCACCAGTGGTGTTACTTTGATTAGTTTATGGTGATAAAAGGGAATCTAAAGAAGGCTGCTATGAAGATTTGTTATTTTAATTAAGGAAGTAAAGCAATAGAAAATTAGCATTAGACCCAATCCAATGTGCCAGCTGGAGCTTTGGCTTTAGTAGAATGATGGGAAGATGGTGCAGAGGATAGAAGAAACATGAATGGGAACATGCTATGCGATGTCACAATACTTATAAAATATGCTATAGTAGCCATCCACAAATACAGTAAGTGTGACTCCAATTCCCAGAATTCTTAGCTATTACATTAGGGTCATTCATGCGAGGTAGGGTTAAAAAAAAGTCAAGATGGCTGCCTCAATTGTGTGATTGAGGCCCTGCTGCCTTTTGACATGCAATACATGAGTAACATATATAGAAAGGGATGGAGCTTTGACTTTTTTGGTATTGCCCCCCATGAATAGACCTGCACTGGGTGTTCAGAAAGTAGCTGATCTAATACTTCTAAAGGCTGCCAAGCTGTACTCTCTATTGCAGATAGAAAGATAAATTTCAAATACAAATCCATAGGATTATTTATTGTATTTGATTTTTGTTTTTTATCTGCTCTATTACTGCAAAATAGAATGTAATGCACTGAGAAAAGTTAGCCTTAGATTGAAAGCAGATGATAATACTGCAGATCTGAAAGAAGAAATAATTAAAAACCTGATTGGACCAGACTAGACAATTGATGAAGGCATTTCACTCTTTTAACTAAAATCTTTGGAAAGTAGGAATATCTTAAACTGATGTATAATGAACATATCTGAAGAAAGCCTCACTTGTTAAAGAAGAAAGACCCAGAAGGTAGCCATCTTATGTACTGAAATAAAAATAACAGCCTTGTGGCATCCAAAGGAGATAGACATGTGTCTAAAATACAAGCCAGAACATGGATCCAATCAAATTTATACAACTGGTGAGAGGCAGACAATCCAGACTTCCTGAATATTTTTTCTGTTCTTTTTTCCAAGCCAGCAGATATATTTAAGACTACTGTTTCCAAAAGGCACAGAACCTACATTTACTTCTTAATTGGAATCAGAAAAATATATCCATTAACTATTTCTTTCCTGTCTCCTTGTAAATAAGTCCTGCACAACTTGTAGAGACAACACTGATTTTTTTTAAAAAAATGTGGATGATAAAGGAACACCTTATCTGCCAGTTAAGTGGTTTGGTGGCCAGTAGAGTGTGGGCAACTCATGAACTGGCAGTGATGGTGAAGTCTAGAATTATTGAAGGTCTTGGCAGTACATCTTTCAGAGTGGCAACAGGGATGAATTTAGTGTTTAAGAAAAAGAAAAACAAAACACTGGTGGGCCACCCAAGTTGCCTGGAAGGCCACATGTTGTGCCTTCTCTAAGCCCTCCAGTCTTAATTGTTTTGCCTCAAAAATCAGTCCTTAAACCTGTGCCAAAGTCATAGAGCAAAAGTTGGTTGCCCTGGGCTGACCTGTAGACAGTAAAGAAGAATACCTTGCTGGAAATGTGTGTGAAACCTACCTAAACCAAAGGACTTGAAACATTTTTTTAAAGTCCTGGAAACAAGATCACATTTGGAACTGAATCAGGCAGAATCTTCATGATTCACTGGAGTATAAGAAGGGGAAGGATGTACAGCACAGTCAGACTTGCAAGATTCTGTTATTATAGACCAATGGCCCCCAACCTTTTTTGTGCCACGGCCCGGTACCGGCATCACAAAATGATCTGTGGCCCGGTACCGGCATCAGCACACATGACAAGGCAAGGCGAGCCGAGCAACCTCAAAGCAAGAGCCCCCATTTTCGGCTTCATTTGTTCAACTAGAACCCATCCAACAAAGTGGAAAACTTGTCCTCTCACTTAATCCAAATTAAATTTGTTTTTGCTCAGTTTTTTTTTTAACAGCGGCACCCATCTGACCCTCCCACCTCATGGCGCTTACCCACCTGCTTGCCTTGCAATGAAAAGATTCTCCCGCAGAAGCTGCGCAACCGATTCCCTGATATCCTCTTACACGGCTGTTTGAATTTAATCTCGCACCTAGAGGTCACGTGAGCGACACGGCGCTGCCCGATTAGTGCAGCTGGGAGCTTGAAATTAGTCAATCAGGAAGCAACAAAATGTTACTTGGCTCACTCTTTCTGTCCAGGGCTCAGCAGCCTGTGTGGTTCTTTTGAAAAATGCATGCCGGGAAGAAGATGGAGCCTCCTCGCCGACAGACGGTAGATTGCAACTCTCTGCCACTATCGTTCGTGCTCTTTCGTCGGAGAGCCCCAATTATCCTGATTAGGAGCTGAAACTGCCTTGGAGGGGCAGCGGAGTAAGAGGAAGCAGCAAGCCTGTCTGTGGGGAGCCGCATCTCCCCCCCCCTCGGCTTAGCATTTTTTCCTCCCGAAGACAGCTGCAGCGATGGTCTAAAATGGCCATCCCAAAGAGGATGACTCAGCTTGACTAAGATTTGTGCAGGAGGGAAGAAAGAGGTGGATAACATCTGAACCGGGACAACTGGGCAGTATAACCAAATAAAAGTACCCCAGGATTAAGGTAACATGGAATTTTTAAGAAAAGAAAAGTGAGCAGCGAAATTACAAAGGGACAGAGGAAAAAAAAAAGCAAAATATTTTTGACAGCTAAATGGGGCTTCGAACCGGGAAAGGAAGAAGCTGGAATTAAAGATTTAATGAAATTGGACTAAAATAATTTGGGAATAATCAAGTATAAAATTAAAGCTGGACTTAAGATTGCCAAAGAATAATAATAATAAAGTTTATAAATTGGAGACTGGATTGTCTTGGAATATTGAGGTTTGAAATAAAAATATAGGGGGAAAATAAATAAATAAAAATATAGGGGGAAAAAAGTGAAGACTTCGTATAATGGAGAGTGTCACCTTTTGATAAAAATTTAGTTCAAATAAAAAGGAAAGCATTTTGCTTTTGAATGAACTGGTATAATATTATAGAAATATTGAAACAAAGTAAGAATTTTAGAAAGTGAAAGCAGAACCAGAATAAAGGAAAAAACAAGGAAGGAAAGATTGTTTGTGGGACTGACTGATGTTTTTGGTATGAACCCTGAACTGGAATAGCTGAGAACTTTAAAAAATTGAAAGAAGAAAGAAGGAAAGTAAAAGTGTTTTTTTTTTTTTTTTGTGGACTTTGAGGATTATAAAATATAAGAATGATGATATCTCTTTGGGACTTAAAAATGGAACTTAAAAATATGAGAGAATTACTACAGGAAAGAAGCGAATCACTTTGCTCTGTGCTAGAAAAAATGGAAATGGCGATTGAAGAACAAGAAGATTCTCAGAGGAGCAGGAATTGACTCAAGGAGAAGACATTTTGAATGGACAATTAACACAAAGAACATTACAAAGAAGTGGGGAAAGAAGAAAGGTTAAAAAGTTGAATATTAAGAAAGCAATTAAAAGAGGGAATAATTGTGAAGTTAGAAAAGGCAGGAAGATTCAGCAGAAAAGGGAAAGGGAAGATATTAAGAAGGAGATAAATTGGAATGAGAAAAGTCATGGGGAAAAAAGAGGGAGGAGAAACAGTAAGACTAGTAAAATGTTGAAAGGAAATTGTTTCTTCACAATTAAAAGAAGGAATACTTGTGAAGTCAGGAAATGTAAAAAGAATGAGAAAAGACATGGGGAAGAGAGGGGGAGGAGACTCGGGTTCTCTCCCTGGCCAATGCACCGGAGAAGGAGTAAGAAACGGGCATGTGACAGAAAGAACCACAGAACCAGAAAAATGTTGAAAAGAAATTGCCTTTTCAGAGATAATGGTTGATGAATTAAAAAGGGGATTCTGCAGGGTGACAAGGGGTAATAAGAATATTTCTGCAATTAAAAATATTTAGAAAATAGGGTAATATAGATATTGATAACTCTTATTAAAGGGGGGGGGGAAATATGCTGTGGAATCCAATTGAGAAGATGTAATGACTAATGGTTTATTGGGAATTAAGATGAGGGAATAAAGGTATATTCTAATCATTAAGGTGTCACACTCAAAATAGTAAAAGAGGGGAAACATATACTTGTTCTTTTTTCTTTTTGTAAGATCTGTATCAATTTAGAACTTATTAAATGTATGTAATGGAAAGGGAATGTGACAGACTAAAGAACCAGCTAAATTAATAAGTTTAATATAGATTATTAAAAGCAAGGAGAGACATTGGTAACTTCATTATTACCACTATTAGGCAAATATATATTGTTTATTTGTATTTTTAAAATAAATATTAAGGATTATATTTGAAATAATTGAAATGAAATTAAAAAATGTTTAGATTGGGATTAATGAAAGAATTTAGAATTAAACCTTATTAGTACCGTGTTTCTCCAACAATACGGCCTCCACCAATAGGAAGCCCCACCATGTTTCTTTGGCATAAAATCAAATTAAGCCCCTCCCCCCAAATTTAGGCCTATTTTAAAACATGCAAAATAAGGGGGAAGGACGGGGGACTTGCCGTTAGGAGCGCCCCCGGGCAGCAATTCCTCGCCACCATCCGCTCCTAACGGGTGATCATGGTGAAGCGCAGAGCTCCCTTCTCCCACCTTTGCTGATAACTCCTTTGGCACCCGCCACTGTTGCTTTCCCTTCTGCCCATTCCACCAAGTTTGGAGCTGCCGCTTCCGTGTTTGGAGTGCCGCCGCCATTTGGGGCTCCAAACAGCAGCAGTGCTCCAAACGCGGAAGCGGCAGCTCCAAACATGACGGCGGGCGATCTTTTTATTTTGGTGCACGTGAAGCTCAGAGCGAGCAAGAGAGGGAGACTGCGATGCCTCCATCCAAAATGGCAACCTCACTAGTGGATCACAATGTGGCTGGAAGCCCGAATCGGTGGGAAACGATGGCGATCTTTTTGGAGCGAAAGGAAAGAGAGAGAAGAGTTGCGAGGCGTAATTTGCAGGAGGAAGTGGGTGTATCCCACGGCAGGGAGCCCAAGGAAGAAGGGCCGGTAGGCAACAGAGAGCGTCCCGTAGCTCCGGAAGCAGCCTTGAGACGTGCCCGGGAAGAGGCGCAGATGCTGCCTTGTAGTCCCCAAGCCAACTGCATGCGCCGCCTTCAGTTTTGTGCGTTCCGTGCTTTGGGCATCTCTGTGTGATTGCGACCCTGTCCTTTCCACCTGGCACCCTTGCTGCTTTCTGGCTCTTTAGCAACCAGCTTCACCTTTGGAGCACTGCCGCTGCTTGGAGCTCCAAATGGCGGCGGAAGCTCCAAATGCAGAAGCTCCAATCATGACGTGGAGCAAAATAAAAAGATCTCCTGCCGTCATGTTTGGAGCTGCCGCTTCCGCATTTGGAGCACTGCCGCTGTTTGGAGCCCCAAATGGCGGTGGCACTCCAAACACGGAAGCGGCAGCTCCAAACTTGGCGGAATGGACAGAAGGGAAAGCAACAGCGGCGGGTGCCAAAGGTGTCTGCAGCAAAGGTGGGAGTAGGGAGCTCTCCGCGCTTCACCATGATCACCCGTTAGGAGCGGCTGGTGGTGAGGATGCAAGGGTGGGAATTAAGTCACCCCCAAAAAGACATCCTAGCTGTTTTTTCGGGGGTCAAAAAAAAATAAGACCCGGCCTTATTATATGAGAAACACTGTATTTATTAGGTAAATACATATTGTTTATGTTTAAAAACAAATACTAAAGGATTATATTTGAAATAATTGAAATGAAACAAGATTGATTGAAATTAAGGAAAGAGGCTAGAATTAATGTGTTTGTTTCTCTCCTTACTGAAAATTTGGAATGGAAAAGGTAATAATAGAATTAAGTATGCATATATCAATGTACAATTTCTGTCATATTTGTATGTAAAGATGATGACCCGGAAATATGTTGTCCACCAAAAAGAGATTTTTGTTTTTAATGTGAAAACTGAATAAAGTTTGTTAAAAAAAAAAAAAAAAAAGAAAAGAAAAATGCATGCCGGCTGTTACCATTCCCCCCCCCCTTCCCTCAGGGCTAACCACCCAGATTGGCTATTTTTTGCATATAAAGTTTTGTGTCTGCCTATATCCTAGTCCTACCTCTCTTTTTTTTTTTTGTTCTGTAATTTGTGAGTTCCTTTTGGGGGGAACGAATGCCTGCTGTAGCAGAACTTTATGCAGTTCATTTTTCGTATCTTCATTTTGGGAGAAAGGAAAGAAGAAAAATTGGAGTCTTTAAAAAAAAACTTTCTCATCGAAACAAGATGGCAGCACCCAGCAAACCGGCGGCCAGTAGAAAATGTTCCATGGACCGGTACCAGTCCGGGGACCGGTGGTTGGGGACCCTTGTTAAAGACCATTTCAATAAAAATAATTTAAGCCTGACAGTATCTGCCTTCTCCCTACATCAAATCCTACAGTGCAATCTCCAAAGTCTTTTCCAAGATTATTAATGAACTGTAAGTTCAACAGAAAGCAGAAATGATTAAACACACGGAAAGCAATCATTTGAACTATACAATTGATTTAATCAAATGTAAACTGAATTTAATTTTGTTTTGGCCCTAATCTTACCCTAAGTCCTTGAACCAAAGGCCTTAAGGGCCTTTTACCCTTCCAGGTCCAGCACCCTTTTCTATTTTTATCCATGGGAATTTCTAAACAGTCTTGCATTCATTTTCTTCAGGGGAGACATGATAGCAGTCTTCCAATATTTGAGGGGCTGCCACAGAGAGGAGGGGGTCAAGCTATTTTCTAAAGCTCCTATAGGCCAGACAAGGAATAATGGATGGAAACTGAACAAGGAGAGATTTAACCTGGAAACAAGGAATTTTTTTCTGACAGTGAGAAGAATCAACCAATAGAACAGCTTACCTTTGGAAGTTGTGAGAGCTTCATCACTTGAGACTGTCAAGGAAAGATTGGACTGCCATTTGTCAGAAATGGTGTAGGGTTGGACTAGATGACCTACAAGGTCCCTTTCAACTCTGTTAATCTGTAATCTTCCCCAGAATAATGGGTGTCAGGTACAACTTCAGTGAGACTTGGGTTAACAGACTTTCAATATGTTCCATCAAATATATAAACAGGCGGGTGATCAAAAACAAGTGGAATTTTTTTCAAAATGTGTGCCATGACATCATGATACAAACTCTGCCCCCAGTATATTTATATGCAGGGTTGAAATGTATATATTTTAATTTACCCCCAACAGAGGACTTAGTTGGGAAAAAATTTCCAGGAGGAGGAGATATTCTTTCATCTGTTTTTAAAGGCAGGGCCCGTTTCAGTGCATTTCTGTGAGATGTTTCCTTGGAACAAGAGAAAGGCAGGAGATTCAAACATTCATCTTAACTACAGAATATCACCACACTTTCCTCCTTTAAAATTGTCTAAAGCAAGTCCACCCTCCTTCAGAACTGGTGGAAAATGTTAGATCGGGTGGATCGGCTCTCAGGAAGACGTGAGACCAACAGTGAAACATTCAGCTCTTTATTGTATTTAGATCAGTACAAAAGCCTTGGAGCTGCGGCAGCCCTTCATATAGGGCTGCTTGCGGCTCACCAGCCAATGACGGGGGTTCGAATTCCCCGCGATCGGTTTTGGCCAATCACAGGCAATCAGTCGAGATCCAATCACGGCCAGTCAGTCGACCAATCGGGTTACGGTCCGTGTGGACCAATCGGTTTGCAGGGTTTCAAAAATGTTAATATAGAACACCCCTCCCCTCTTGGTTCAGTTCTTACATAGGGTGGTCACGTAGTCGTGCAAGTAGGCGGGGCGTCGTACCTGCCTAGTTGACCTGAGCGGTTCAGTTGTTGTCGAATCTTCGACTGGTTCGGATGGGCTCCACGTCGCTCTCAACTCCATTGATGGAACCGCCTGGAAGGGTGAGCCGGGCCTATGGCTGAAACTCCCACCTGGTCTACCCGGTTCGGTCGAGTTGTCGGCTCCGTCGTTCCTGCCTGGACTTTCCGGGCTGGTGGAACCGGTTTGGCTGCTCCTTCCAGGTGAAGACCCCATCCTCTCTTCTGTGTGGTCTCCTGGTGAGTATTGCTGGTTATTTTGTGGGTTTTTGGTGGGTGTTCCTGGTTTTTCTATTGCGGTTTCCCCCCCCTCCTCCAGTTACTTTAGTGGTGTTTTCTGGCGGTGTTTGCAGGCTGTATGTGTTGGTGGCTAATCTTGACCTTAGTTGGTCGATATGCCTTTTCCAATTCCGCCTATCGTCTGTTTGCAGCCGATATGATCGGGAGCCTGTTACCTGGGTTATTTTTGCGGGTACCCAGATGGGATCCCCCATGAAGTTTTTTGTGTAAACAGTGTCCCCTGTTTTAAATGCTCAGTGCCTGCTTGACGAGTCTGGGGGTTTCTCGGGATTGTATGTGGGGTGCAGTCTGTCTAATTTGGACTGTAGTTTTCTGCCCATCAGTAGTTCTGCTGGGCTTTTGTTGGTTGTTGTGTTGGGTATTATATGTTGAATGAGTAGCAATCTATTTATTTTTTCCTGTATATCCCTGGTTTTGATTTTTTGGATGGCTTTTTTTGTGTATTGAACCATGCATTCCGCCCACCCATTTGCTGCTGGATGAGCAGGCGTTGTCAATGCATGCCGTATCCCTTTTTCTGCCAGGAATTTTTGAAAGGCTAGTGCGGTAAATTGTGGGCCGTTATCCGACACTAGTACATCTGGCAGCCCATGTGTGGCAAAGAGTTTACTTAGTATTTTAATGACGGCTTCTGTGGTTGTTGTTTTCATGTTGCTTACCTCCAGCCAATTGGAGTAAGCATTGACGGTGATCAAGAACGTGTGCCCTCTGGTCGGCCTGGCGAAGTCTATGTGAATCCTAGACCAGGGGCCCCTGGGGGTTTCCCATTCCAGGATTGGCACGGCGGGGGGACTTGGCCTGGTTTCTTGGCACCTTTTGCATGTAGCTACCCAGGTCTCGATTTGTTTGTCCATCCCCGGCCACCTGGCATAACTCCTGGCTAGGGCTTTCATTTTAATGATGCCCGGGTGCCCCTCATGCAACATTGATAGTACTGTTTTTTGCAAAGTTTTGGGAATTACAACCCTGTCCCCCCACAGCATGCAGCCTTTCTGGGTAAAGAGTTCAGTTTGCTGGTTCCAGAATGGTTTGAAGTGTTCGTCACTGTTATTTTCTGGCCACCCTTTTTCAATCTAGCTCAAGACTCATGCCAGCCGCTTGTCTTTATTTATTTCTCTGGCATTGTCTGGCGTGGTCAGAGGTGGGTTAGGCAGTGTCTCTATCTGCAGGGTTGTTGTTGTGGGTGCTCGGTCGTCCTCTTGGTCTGGTAGGGGGGAGCGGCTTAACGCGTCTGCATGTGAAATGTTCTTGCTGGGTCGATGCGTTAGCCAGTAGGTGTAGGCAGCAAGGAACTTGGACCACCTTGTCATCCTAGGGACAGGATGTTTGGGGTGGCCCTGTCCCCTGTCAGAATCCCTAGCAGTGGCTTGTGATTGGTGACGATAGAAAAGGTCCTACCATAGAGGTACTCGTGGAATTTTTTGACATTGGAGATGACTGCTAGGGCCTCCTTGTCTAGCTGGCTGTAGTTTCTCTCCAGCTTGAATAGTGTTCTTGAGAAGAAGGCGATGGGTGCCTCCTTTTCATCCGGTAGCGTGTGGCTGAGGATGGCCCCGATGCCAAAAGGAGATGCGTCACATGTCACGGCTAGCGGTAGAGTCTCGCTATATTGAATGAGAACTGTGTCTGAGGTTAGTAGTTCCTTTGTGTGTTTGAAAGTGTTTTCCTCCCACTTTCCCCAGGTCCAAATGGCTGTTTTATCCAACAGTCTATGCAAAGGTTCCGCCATGGTCGTTGTAAAAGTTAATCAGTCCTAGAAAGGCTTGCAGTTTAGTTTTGTTTCTTGGTCTAGGGGCTTCGTTAATGGCTCTGAGTTTTTTGTAGGTGGGGTGGATTCCATGCTTGTCAAGGAGATAGCCCAGGAACTCAACCCTTTCGGTGCACAATTGGCATTTTTCTTTTTTGACTTTTAGTCCGGAGTCTTTGAATTTTTGTAGTACCTCCCTCAGGCAGCTTTCTCAGTTGGGTTTTATCGGTAGCCACCACTAGTACATCATCAAAGTAGGGCACCACTCCCTTGATCCCCTGAAGCAGTCTTTCCATTAAGCTCTGGAAGACCCCCGATGCCACGCTGACTCCAAATTGGAGTCTTACATTTGAAGGCCCCTTGGTAGGTTACAATAGTTTGTGCTTCCGCTGTTTCAGCATCAACTGGCAGTTGCTGGTACGCTTGAGCCAGGTTGAGCTTTGCGAAGACCTGGCCTCCCCCTAGTGAGTGCAGAAGGTGCTGTACTATTGGGATGGGATAGGCGCTCTGCTGCAGCGCGTTGTTAAGGGTGGCCTTATAGTCACCACAGATTCTTATGGACCCTTCTGGTTTGATTGGGGTGACTATGGGTGTCTCCCACTGGGCATGGTCAATCGGCTCTAGGACCCCTTGCACGATGAGCTTGTCTAATTGCTCCTCGATCTTGGGTTTGAGCGCGAATGGCACTCGCCGCAGTTTGAGGTGGATTGGGGCAATGCTAGGGTCTAGATTGAAGGAGATTGCGGACCCCCAGTACTTGCCTAGGTTGCCATCGAAGACTTCTCGGAAGTCCCTCACGAGCGTTGCTTCCCAGTCGGCCTCGGCAACATGGTTGATGCCCGTCACCTCGATGCCTAGTGGCGTGAACCATTGTAGTCCCAGCAAGTGTGGGCGGTCTCTGTCCACGATGGTGAGTGGAAGCACCTCAGTCCGTCCCTTGAAGGTGATTTTGAAATGGCTGATTCTGACTAAAGGGATGCAGTTTCCCTGATAGTCCTTCAGGATTAGTTTTTGGCTCTGCAGCTTGCATCAGTGGAGGGTAGGCATCAGGCACTTGATTGTGCGCCAGGAGACCATGGAGAGATAGGACCCGGAATCCACCTCCATCTCACATGGTTGATCCTCAATGCCTACCTCCACATACACCTTCCAGGCATCGATGGTCAAGGAGTGACTGATGATGACTGTCTGATGTGTCTCCTCTCTTGGCCATGCCTCGCTGAGCTGCCTGCTCTGGCTGTCTTGGCTCCAACGACTCTCGGTATGGCGGTCCTTGGTCCTGGGGGGGGTGCCATTCCCATCGCTGGGGGCTGCCAGCTGGATGCCGGAGGCTGTAGTTCCGCTTGTTCCAGCACACCTTGGCAATGTGCCCCTGCTTGTTGCAATGCCGGCAGATGGCATCCAGGAAACGGCATTCCGAGCGGAGGTGATCACCTCTGCAGCTGGCGCACTGGAACCTCGACTTACGTCTGCTGAGTTCTCACCACTCACGTGCTGCCTGGAGTCGATGGATTTCTTCTTCCTCATCCTCGGTGTCAGAGAGGGAGTCGATGCTGCTGTGGTGGGTGGCGGTGGTCGCTCAGTGGCTGGCGTCCGCATGCTTCTCTGGGGTTGGCGTCCGCGTACTTCTCTGGGGTTGTCTCAATGGCTGCTGGCCGGTCCGCTGCGCTTACTTGTCTCATCCGCACTGCCAACTTTCGGGTTGCCTTGGCTGCCGTTCCCTCAGCGATGGTGTCGGCAAGGGAGATGTCACCCTTTGCCATCAGCTTGCTCTGTAGGATGGGGTCTCTGAGTCCTAGGACGACTCAGTCTTGCAGGGCCTCGTCCATGTTGGTGAACTCACACAGCCCCCCAAGGTCCCTCAGCACTGCCACAAAGTCGCTGATACTCTCATTCTTGTGCTGGTCCCATCAGTAGAAATTGTGCCTTTGGATGAGGGTGGGCACGGCAGGGGCGTAGTGGTTTCATAGTATGGGTTCGAGGTCGGCCCAATCCATCTCTTTTATGTCGGAGGGCTTTGGCCATCTTGAAGACCATGGGCCCACAGTGTGTGAGGAACACGACCCTTTTTCTCTGCCCGTTGGCATCCTTGAGGTTGCTGCATTCCAGAAACATCTGGAACCGGTCAGTGTAGGATTCCCAATCCTCAGCAGCCGGGTTGAAGGGTGGGTGGCGAGGTACTGCCGGCCATTCTGTGGTTTATGCTGTGCCGCTTGCCACGTACTCGGTTGGTCTCTAGTCTCACGATCCCACCTTCGTCGCCAGTGTTAGATCGGGTGGATCGGCTCTCAGGAAGACGCGAGACCAACAGTGAAACAGTCAGCTCTTTATTGTATTTAGATCAGTACAAAAGCCTTGGAGCTGCAGCAACCCTTCATATAGGGCTGCTTGCGGCTTGCCGGCCAATGACAGGGGTTCAAATTCTCCACGATAGGTTTTAGCCAATCGCAGGCAATCCGTCGAGATCCAATCATGGCCGGTCAGTCGGCCAATTCAGTACAAAGTCTTTCACTGGACTTATAAGGGACTGTGCATGGAAATGTTTATATATGCAGAGATTATTCTATTGAAGGAATTGAGACTGATGCAAAATCTGGAATCATAAAATTCAGGGTACCGAATTCCATGTCCTATCCACCAATTACAAACTGAGCCTGGAGCCCCCTGAAATTTGGTTTGAACTCATAATTGCTTTTGTTTGTCCCTCGTATAATTGTCTTTTGCTGTTTCTGGTCAATGCCTGTAACAATGTACTTATTTAATTCCTTTTTGTTACTATACTCATTACATCTCTTCCCCTTTCCTGATAGAACTTCTGAGTGGCAGTGATGTGAACAGCAGCTGTTAGACATCATTCGACACAGAAATATTGCACGTTTACTGCTTGTTGCTCTCTGTGATGTCTCTCTGCTAGATGTTGATCTCATGGGTAGCAACTACTTTCTGTTTCTTCTTTGCTTCACTGGAGTATTCAGAAAGATATCAGCTGTATATCATCGGTTCCTTCTTCTGGCATGCCACATCAGGTCTCCCCAGTTTTTCCCATCTTAAAGGATGGGATAGAGCTGCTGTGGGCTCCAAATAAATGAATGCTGATTGCTTCTATGCCCATCTTGTGGGCTTCTCCTCGGCTTCTTGTAGGCCAGTTGTAGAACAGAATCCTTTACAGACAAGCACTGGTATCTCTGATTCTATGACTGATTCAGCACAATTTTTCTGATGTTCTTACAAATCCAGGAAGTGTAGGTTACTTAGGACTTCAGGCTGTGGAAAAGATTGATCCTCGAAGCATTTTAGAGTGGAGGATAAAAATGCAAGATGCAAGGTCCATGCATGAAACAGGCTAAAAATGCAAGCCATTTAAGCTACATATCAGTATGTATGGGTATGAAGGTTTCACGTATAGAGTTAGGCTACAATTTATTTTGATGCCCACACCAATTCATTATGGGGAAGCTCACCCAGTACTAATTCAGAGATGCTCGTCTATTACTATTGCCTGATGTTCACTGCAAGGCTAAATAATCTTCATTTTATCCAGTGCAGTAATATTTGCAGCTTTTGTTGCTTTCATCAGAATGACAAATGTAATGTTGCAGCATCATATATAAATTCCTCTCTTTTTGGATCTGTGTGTGTGAGAGAGACATCACAATGCACACAGAAAAGAGGCAAGACTTGTGTTATGAGACTGCAATGTTGTTTCTATCACTCTGTCCCCTTGATCCTGCCTTGTGTCAATATTCAGATTTTTGCCAACTATCAAAAAAAATAGATGCTTCATTGTGCTCTTAGGTTCCTTCCTCCCTTTTATATAATACATATTCATAAAGAGAGATAAGGAGAGAAGGGGAAGTATTAAAGGTCTATTATTTACTGTTCTAATGGAGATAATGTGAACATAATATTGCCCAGTCATGTTTTTTTTTTAAATTACCAATCTATATAGTACATTTAGGATGTTTTTAGCACAAGGAACAGATCTTTCAATGAAAAATATCAGCGGTTAAATTGTCCCAACATGCCTTTCATATAGAACAATACAAAAAGCACTTTATTTATGGAGTGATTGAAATTAATTGCATTATCTTCCTACTCTGTCCTACTTGTAAGCTTTATTCATTGACAGTTAAAAAAAATAAAACAGAAGCAGGAAAGATTGTTGTGCATAGTATACCTTCAACAAATATTTCATTAGATTCACACTGTGAAGTTATGAAAATAATAGAACTCAGGGCATCGCTGGAGTTAGTAATAAAGATACGAGGTTTAGTAGAATTGTTATTCAATCTGTATAAGAGGTAAAAACCACCTCTGGAGAATACAATTATCTCTGTACTTTAGAGAAATGCAGTTTAAAAGAAAGAGGGATCCAGGCAAAATTAATTATTTTTAATCAACTAGATTTTGAGGTAGGAAATTTATGCACATACAAATTTATTCCTTCTAACAATAAGTGTTTATCAGTTAAATATTGTCCAGCATTTTTGAGATATAGGGCAGCAATCAGAAAAAGTAACCATTTAAATTGAGGATCATTAAAAGGGCAAGAAATGTGAAGTTCATTTGAATTCATTGTCCTCATCCAGGAATTTTTCTGGAGCCAAGCTTGGAAGGGATGATGAATTGAAAGCTTGATAAATCAAGTTTCCTGTTGAATTTAAGGGCGAATGCTCTCAAAATGAATATTATTCCCAGATTAATTTATATTCGGAGAGGAATTCCAGTTTATACATCTGCCAAATATTTTCAGAAAATAAATGATTTGCTTCTATGGGATTATTCAGTTCTGAGAATATCTTTGTAGAAAATATAATTACCAATTAATGATGGAGGATTTGGTTTTTCAAACCTGGAGCTATATTATCATGCCTATTGTCATGTACTAAATACTGCATAATAATGCTTAAGAAAAGAATATTGGACCTTTTTTCCTATGCTGGGGAAACACAAATTTAGAAATTGGGAAAAAGATGATGATACGGAATAATTGGGTGGAAGTAAGGATATCTATTTTGAATCAACAGATGATGAGGATGAATTTTTGTCATACTTTGTGTTAAGAGACAAATATCATATACCAGATACGTCTCAATGTCAATATTTACAATTAGAACATTTGCTAACAACATAATTTGGATCAACAGTATTTCTTCTGATATACCTGAGATGCTAGAACAATTTGATAAATTCTTATAAACGCAACCCTATTAATAGTTTTTTTTATCCTGAAATCAATGTGATATGTAGCTTCTAAAAAATGAGTAGAATAAAGAATTAGAGATGTAGAATTTGAATGGATAATGAAATGTGGGACTCATTTATATAAAATACAGTAGGTTAAAATGATGTATATATAAATGTATTAGAAAGATATATTTGAATAATAATTGCACTAGATAAATATATGTAAAATTGTAACCACTGTTAAAATAATGTATTCCATTTTTCCTTTGTTGCATTTTCCTTTACTTTTTTAAAATTCATTTTTATGCTTTTTTTCTTATTTCTTTGATAATATATGTATTTTGATCTTTGCATTTTGCTCTTGCCCTGTTTCTTTTTCATCACTATTGTAAAGCGAAAAAAAAAAGTAAGGAAAAGCTTTCTCTTGATTTTGAGGATGTGGATTTATAGCTATTGGGATGGATGTCCCACTGATGCTTTTGCTTCATTCCCATGTGTCTTTTGTTGCAACATAGCAATAAAGTTAAAACAAAATCCACATGCATCCAACTGACAGATTGATCAAACTCATCTCTAACCATGATGTGAATGTTGTCATGGATTTTCTTTTTCTGCAAAGAGTTGCACTTTTTCAATACCTTTGTTCCCTTTAACTTCTGCATCAATTTGCATTTTTTAAAATAACCATTTAACTTGATATTCAGTTCTATATATCCAATGGTGGTGCAGTGATTATAATGCATTATTGCAGGCTAATTCTGCTGTCTGCTGTCTGCCTGCAATTTGGCAGTTTGAATCTCACCAGGCTCAAGGTTGACTCAGCCTTCCATCCTTCTGAGTTGGGTAAAATGAAGACCCAGATTTTTGGGAGCAATATGCTGACTCTATAAAACTGATTAGAGAGGGTTGTAAAGCACTGTGAAGTGGTATATAAATCTAAGCGCTATTGTTATCTACAGTAAGTTGTGATGGCATAGTGGGTAGAATTTAGTGTTGCAGGCTGACTCTGCTGACTGCCAGCAATTTGATCCTGACTGGATCAAGTTGACTCAGCCTTCTATCCTTCTAAGATGGGTAAATGAGGATCCAATTTGTTGGGGGCAATAGGCTGACTCTATAAACTGCTTACAGAAGGCTGTAAAACACTGTGAAACAGTATATAAATCTAAGTGCTATTGTTATTGTTTTATGTGTATGAGACATTTTGCCATGCCAGTATTTTTGCCTTAAAAATTTTTTATGCTGTATTTTTGTATTGGATTTTCCCTAGTATAGACATTATTTGGAGAACAGGGTAAATAGAAATAATAATGTGTATTTCTTTGGAATGTGCACATTAGACAGTTGATTTGAAGATATATATAGAGGTAGTTCTCAACTTATGCCCACAGTTGGGACAGGAACGTCTGTCACTAAATGCAATTATCATTAAGTGAGTAGTGTCCAATTTTATGAGATGTTTTGTTATGGTTGTTAAGTGAATCCAGTTTCCCCCACTTTGCTTTTGTCAGAAGCCATTTGGAAAGTTCACAAATGGTAGTTATGTGACACTATGATGATACAGCCATTGTAAATACATGCCAATTTCCAAGCATCCAAATTTTGATCATATGATTGCTAGGATGCTTCAATAATCGTAAGTGTAAGAACCAGTCATTGTTTTCAGTCCTGAAGGAACTTGGAACAGTTGTTAAATGAATCATCATAAATGGAGAGCCACCTATAATAGATTTCTCCTCATCTACATCATGTCTTTGATTTCACTGGAGCTTTTCCTTCAAGAAAAGAATTTCCAAGCCTTTGGATGTGTAGTATTCCAGATATTTAAATAGAAAGATCTGCATGGCTCTATGACATTATCCACAGAAGCCTGTGAAGTGCCAGCTATAAAATAGGGAAAACTTGCCAGAAATAAGAGCTGCTTAGCGTTTTAATTAGCAACATTGGAGCAATCTGAACCCGGGCTGCTCATTTTTACTAGCTCTTTTGGAAAACAATGCACTGTTTCGGCAGGTATTTGACCCCAATCTTTACTTGCCACAAATGGTGTTAATTCTTTGACAATGGAAATATCCTTCCACAATGACAATTCAGAGCATTTTCTCTTGGAATGAAATAAACAAGTTGCTGGAGAACACACAAGCCAAAAAGGGGATAGATTTGGGCTCCCAGCCTATTGGGGGGGGGGGGGCATTGCTGGATTAATCTTCTCTCTCTCTTCAATCAATTGACTGACAAGAACACACAATAATGTTTGCATACTAAGTCAGATATTGATCCACGGAGCCTAGTTTTGTCAACCCAGATTGGCAGAGACTCATCAGGTTTTCAGGAAAATTTCTTTTCCCCAGCCCTACCTGAAAAAATGAAAGATTGAACCTGGAGCTTTCTGTATCCAAAATGTGAAAACTAATCAATTCACCGAAGTGTGACGATCAATCAAAGTTAGAAAAGTTACCAATTTTATTCAGTTATTTTTATTTCCTATTACATCAGAGCTGGAACAGTTTCACAATCAACCAAATACCACCAATTTGGCATTCATCCCACTCCATAATCACATTTCTTAGTTTAGAATATTGTGTATGCTTCTCTATTACTCCAATTTATATCACAACAATTAAATCTACATACAGTTCAGGTCACATTTGAATCTTGAAGAGTAAGTGACCAGAAGTTGCAGGTGATTTAAACTTTCCATTCAGTCTCAAAGTTTAACATATATAACCCAAACTGTAATTGAACCATGAACTACATAGAACCTTGAAAATCATATTCTTAATTCTGCAGAGTTCATACCTGTGCAACAGAAATGTTTCATTGATTTTTTGGTAAAAGAAGCATAACTGCTCTTTCACCTCTTCTTTATATTATAAAGAAGAGCCATTGCGGCACAATGGTTAGAGTGCAGTACTGTAGTCTTCTGCTGACTGCCAGCTGCCTGTAATTTGGCAGTTCAAATCTCACCAGGCTCAAGGTTGACTCAGCCTTCCATCCTTCCAAGGAAGGTAAAACGAGGACCCAAATTGTTAGAGGCAATATGATGACTCTGTAAACTGCTTAGAGAGTACTGTAAAGCACTGTGAAATGGTATATAAGTCTAAGTGCTATTGCTATTGCTCTATTACTCAAATAGGACCCAGTTTCTTAAACACATACAATACTGAAATATTCCGAAAGATTAGTTTGCTGTTTTTTGCCATCAGAAATGTTGGTAAACAGCAAAAGCAGCAGGATAGCAATAGTCTGAATTAAGATTAACAATATGTTCCTTTCTATGGTACTTAAATAATATTAAGCTGGTACTAACAGTTGATCAACTCGGGAAAATAGATCTTTCTGACATTTTTATTTGTTCATGTGCAATAGCACCTGCTCTCTAGGCTCTTTAACATGTGGGCAGAAAAATGGCCTTCAAATGTAAAGGCTGTTACCACTATTCAGCCTTGGACACAAGCTAAGGAAGACAAACCAAACCAAAGGGAAAATAGCCAACCAATGTATTTGTTTGAAAGAGTAACAGCACAGAAAATTGTCTTTGCATTTTGCCATTGCATCTGTAGGTGTGGATGTCTCTGTCCATGCCTCTCTTTCTCTGCGTGTATGTGTATGGGAGTGCTTGTTTTGATGTGTGAGAGATGAGAATTAATAAAGGTCCACATGTTTATTAATGATGGAGATCTGCAAAGAAAAGTTGATTTGCAAGTTCATTAACTTCTCTTTTGAGCTAAGTAGCATTATGCAAAGCACCGAAGGAGAGTAAGAAGCACTGAATAATAGAAATTATTGGACAAAGGAAATAAGAGGAAGCAAAAGGAAATTTCACTAAGAGTCTTTCCAAGAGGGATACTTAGGCTTCCCACTCCTGAACAGTTAAGGAGAGAGGGTCAGTGAGCAATCTTTCCCAGTTTTGTCTCCAACATTGTGGAATACCTTATCCTCTGACTTTGGGGTGGCCCCCCACCCGATTGGCTTTTTAGAAACCTCTGAAAACAATTCCCTTCTGAGAAGCATTTGAGAAATATGAGGTTCCCTCCTCTTTTTGTGTGTGTTGCTTCTGTTTTCTGGTCATTAAGTTATGAATGCTATAGAGATGTGGAGAAGCATATTTTCTGATGGCTCTGGATTTTATTCTGGTATACTTCCTTGTGTCAATGGGATGGGGCACTTTATGTATCAAAGAAATAGATCTCGTTTATGCCAATAGCATCCAGTCTTCTTCTTTATGCCTTCTTGTCCTTGCAAATCATTCTTGCTTCCCAAACCCAGATTCATATACTGATTTTTATTCTTTAAAACTCTCACTTTGTTTTCATTATTTCTCACCAGCTCCATCCAACCACAACTCTTCTAACCTATTCATCCTTCCTCCATATGTTTTGCAATGTGATCATCATTTGTTCAGTGAGCCAAACTATTCAATGAACTTCTTTCATTCTGATCGCTCACTTTTGTATTCGGTTCACATTCATTTATCACCTATTCATTTCTGAGCCCTTTTCTTTCTTTCTTTTTTCATCAGATTTGAATCTTCACTGCATTATACAGTCAAAATCTGCAGCAAATAATTTTTTCTTAGACAAAAGCACACCATGGTGTTTGTACAAATGCACACACATATATATTCAGCTCCCAAAGCAGCACATTTCTAATATCAGCCATAAGCATTCTTTATACGTTTATCTCTAAATACATAAATCAACCGAGGGGACATTGCAAATCCTAATGCCAGTTGTGCACAGTGTTTGAATTATTTGCTAAGCATTCCATTTATTTTTATGTAACCTTTACATCCATTTTATACTGCTCTTACTACACACATGTACCACCTTTATTGCATCCTACTCTATTCACTATTTAACTGCATACAATGTTCACATGCAATGTTTAAAACTATTCACTTTTCATATGCTTTCTTTAAATCAACAGATGCCCATAATTTTCTTTCTCATCTACCTATTACCTATATTTCTCAATGACCTGCCAAAATGCAAAATTATCACATGAATATCCTCTGGCATAGATCTGCAGTGCCCTACCCAAAGTTTGCTCATTATCACTTTTCATACCTTGGATTTAACCCAAACATTTTCCCATGCAGATTTAGAAAACTGATCTCAAAATATATTTTTCGTAAGAAAGCATCAATAGCATTTTTATATTGTCAGACATGGATATGTGGTCTTCACATATATGTTAAACAAATTGCAGAGACATCCAAAAGCAAAGCACAATCTTTGTTTAGCATTTCTCCACTAAAACCATGTACACCTTTTTGCCTAACCATTTTTCAATATTTTTATGGCATTTATGACTCTTTGTTTTATAATTTCTTTCCTGGGTGCTCCCATTCATCACACTGTCATCAGTTCAACTCTTCAGCATTTTACTATCTTTAAATACTAGTATCAATGGGGGTTGGGGGGGAGGAATATGACACCAACTATCCCCTATCTACAATGCAATCTTTTCAGAAATTCCAAGAAGATTCCACACCCATTTGCACTCTGATTTAGATGATCCTGAAGACCCTTGAGTTGCTTCAACTGCTCTCAGGGAGAGTGCTAATCACCAGATGACTGCAAATAAATATTATCCCCCACTCCCCAACCACCATATTGTCAGAACTAATTCTTCCATCCCCCCACCATCCAGCCAGAACTGATGAAGCTTCTTAGATGAGAAGCAAAATGTCTTCTTCTTCATTAAGGAAAAAGATAGTCCAGTTGCATTTTGAAAAAGCACCTTTGAGACAATCATGACCTGGATTACTGAGAATCTCCATGGACACTTCTGGGAGTGTCTCATTTCTATTTCATTTTCCAATTGTGGCATCATCTTTATCCTTCTATTGTTCAACCATTTATATCAGTTGTCCCAAATTTTGTAATACTCTGACTCTTCTCTTTTAATTTTAATGTAAATTTATCCATTTCAGCACAATCTAATTTTTTTAAAAATTATTAATTCCTCTGAGTATATGTTATTGTGCATATACTATCCTTGTTGCTGTCAATATATGCAATAGAATATTTAATCTTTTTTATGTTTTCCTTTAATTATTCCCAAGAAAAACAACTCCAGTTTAAACTCTATTCAATCTTCTGCTATTTCCTATATCCAATTCCATATTTTGGTCCATTATTTTTGGGCTTCCGGACATGACCACCACATATGATAAAAGGTACCTTGATTCTGTTTGCATTTCCAACATGTCACATTTATGTTAGGGTACATTTTGGCCAATCTCATTGGTGGCAAATGCCAATGATAAAACATCTTGTACATATTTTCTTTATAGGCCGCTGATATATCATTTTTGTTCCAAATGTTTTCCCAATCTGCTAAATCTATATTATGTCCAACAATTTTTGCCCATGCTATCATACAGCCTTTTACTGCTTCCTCTTCCAAAGCAACTTTTAATAAATAATTGCACATTCTTGTTATGAATTTCTGTTCAGGGCCTAATAAAATTTTGTCTAATTGTTGCTACATCTTTTTTATATCTGGTTTGCATTTCATGCTTTTTCTTCCAGCTACTATTTTATTTTTTTCCTCTACTTTCTTTTACTTCTTTTCTTTTCATTTTTCTTTTCATTTTTCTTTTCTTTCATGTTCATTTTTTTCCTGAAATTTAATTTTTAATATGATTAAAATTGGTCTGTCCCACATGTATAAACTTTCATCACCAATGTATCCTTCACTGTTCTCTAAATTTATAGTTATTCTTTTGTCTCATAGACTACACATGAAACATATATTCAAAAGAACCAAGTTTGTTTGTTTTTTGCAAAGCACTCACTAAGCAATCACATTTCACTCACTCCTGAATTTCTGGAATGGCCCAATTTCTACTCCCTCTTTTTGTTCCCATCTATTCATTTATGATCACTACAGACCATTTCCCCGCACCTCTTAATAGCATTCAATTAAAATGTTGCAACAATTTCCAAAATTCATTCTGTACTTTTTCATTATCACCATTTACTGGAATGTACATGCCAAATGCCATCAGATTGTGGATTTTATATGCATTATAACAATGTAGATGGTACCTGTTCATTCTTTCTGACTTACATCTTAACTCTTTTATTCACAATTAACTCAGTATCTTCTTTTCAATACATACATTCACCAACTCCTGTCTATGAGATCAGACTAATTTCCCTTGCTTTTCTGAGGATCTCATGCTATTCAATGCAAATTGGGGCCACTGAATTAGATACCTTGCTATTTCCTGCATACCACCAACTTGGAATTATATGCAATATATATTGACAGGCACTCTGAATTGAAAGTTTAGATACTGGGTTTTACACAAATTGGTTGTAGGAACTAACAAAGAATACTGTGCAGATTTTAGCACTAGATCTTGCTCAGTGTGCCCTGTGGATCTGAATGCTGAATGCTGAAGTCTTGACTCTGAACTTTGCTCAATAATGGCTTCCACAGAGTGGTTATGATTTGACTATCTCAAACCTTTAAATTTCTCTCAAATGCAGCAACTTTCTATTGTGTACATTCAGGAAACCTAAAATGTTTGCTGAAAATAAGTACTTTTTGAAAGATAAATGATTTCTGCTAGGGATGAAGACAACCTCAAAACTTTGTCCCTCTATGTTTTTCATTAATGGCATAATACACTTATTATTTCTTTTCAGATTATTCGGTGTGGGTTCACACCTGCACTCAAATTGGCATCTTCTTTTGGGGAGGAAAAAAAGAAAAAGAAAATTTAATTAAATATTTCCTGTTGTCCACGTGTGAAATTTCTGCTACCTATGTAGAAATTCTAAAGGCATAAACACAAAATCTTAGATCTGGTCTGTAATTGTCTCATGTAATAAACCTCTGGAACTACATGTTGCAGCCATAATTTAAGTCCACTCCATTAAAAACCAATGCCATAACATATGTTATATAATTGTCCATCTGCCTGTCTCTTTGTCTCTAAATAGTCTCATGATGGAAATTAAAGAAGTGAACACCCTGGCTTCCAAGATTGATACTTTTGGAACAAGATTAGTTCCAAGCACAAGGTACTCGTCTTTACTTCTTTCATGTCAGCCACAGCTCATCTTTTTTAAATATATTTTTCAACTCTCTCTTGCATTGAATCAATATAGGGAAGAACAAATTGTGTTCAGAATTTGTTGGAGGACAATTCCGTGAAGGTGATCTAGTCAAACCAAATTGACAGGCTCTCTACTTCTTGATGTGCTTCTGGCTTCCTTCTTCTGAGGATTGACTCCTCCTTTTCTTTTGTTGCCATTCTTTGTTCAGTATAAGATTCCCAACACTTAACAGCTTTTCGTCTGTGAGCATGTAATGTTCATTTAGTTCTGTCAGTTTCATTAGCTGCCATCTCAAATACCATGCACGTATAAGCTGACATCAAAAACTTTCCTTGTTCAAATGATACATTATGTGTGTCACAGTCGGTTTGCTAATTTAAGCCAGATCACTGCTTCTTTTTTGACAGCTGCAGCAACTTGGGGGATAAATTGCTAGCCTTCCCAATGAATAGCTACACAAACAAAGATATTTTAAGTTAACTCCTAAAATTCATCTGCACTGATGCAGTATGATGTTGACACTTCAAAGAAGTGTATATGTGTATAAGTAGTATGTACATATATAGTGAAAGGTGATTCTTTGAAACATAGAACCTATAGCAAAAACTGAAGCTGTTTTTTAAATACATATATTATCTTGGGTTTAAGAAGCAATTTCCCTAATGAGTCTGGAATGGAAAGTTTTAGAAAGGCTCTAATGGGTCCTTGTAAACATCTGGGCCTATCCAGTATGAAGAACAGAGAATGTAGAATTCAGGTGCACGTGTCCTTATTCCCATCAAATAAATACTTTATGTAAAAATTTAACATTCAAGGAAAACAGTGCTAGCCTGGTCTTTCCTCTGTTAAGGCAAGTTTATGTGTGCAAAATGTTTATTTATATATTTGGTATGGAGGAGTAGAGAGACAGGTGATCACATGACAACAGAATGAGAGAGTTGGAAGGGATCTCGGAGGTCTTCTCATCCAACCCCCTGCCCAAGCAGGAGACCTTGTACTGTCCTGGAAATATAGCTGACCAATCTCTTCTTGAAAACTTCCAGTGATGGAAAAACCACAACTTCCGGTGGCAAGCTGTTCCACTGATTAATTTTGGAATGAATAGAATTCTCTTTAACTCTAAGTTAGATCTCCCACTGATTAATTGTTCTCACTGTCAGGAAGTTTCTCCTTAATTCCAGGTTGGAGCCCTCCTTGATTAGTTTCCATCCATTGTTTCTTGTTTTGCCTTCTGTGCTTTGGAGACTAGGTTGATCCTCCTCTCTTCTTTGCACTGTGTTTTCCCAACAATATGGCCTTCACCAATAGGAAGCCCCACCATGTTTCTTTGGCATAAAATCAAATTAAGCCCCTCTCCCCAAATTTAGGCCTACTTTAAAACATGCAAAATAAGGGGGAAGGGCGGGGGACTTGCCGTTAGGAGCGCCCCCGGGCAGCAATTCCTCACCACCAGCCGCTCCTAACAGATGATCATGGTGAAGCGCGGAGCTCCCTACTCCCACCTTTGCTGCAGACACCTTTGGCACCCGCCGCTGTTGCTTTCCCTTCTGCCCATTCCACAAAGTTTGGAGCTGCCGCTTCCGTGTTTGGAGTGCCGCCGCCATTTGGGGCTCCAAACAGCAGCAGTGCTCCAAACGCGGAAGCGGCAGCTCCAAACATGACGGCGGGCGATCTTTTTATTTTGGTGCACGTGAAGCTCAGAGCGAGCAAGAGAGGGAGACTGCGATGCCTCCATCCAAAATGGCAACCTCACTAGTGGATCACAATGTGGCTGGAAGCCCGAATCGGTGGGAAACGATGGCGATCTTTTTGGAGCGAAAGGAAAGAGAGAGAAGAGTTGTGAGGCGTAATTTGCAGGAGGAAGTGGGTGTATCCCACGGCAGGGAGCCCAAGGAAGAAGGGCTGGTAGGCAACAGAGAGCGTCCCATAGCTCTGGAAGCAGCCTAGAGACGCGCCCGGGAAGAGGCGCAGATGCTGCCTTGTAGTCCCCAAGCCAACTGCATGCGCCGCCTTCAGTTTTGTGTGCTCCGTGCTTTGGGCATCTCTGTGTGATTGCGACCCTGTCCTTTCCACCTGGCACCCTTGCTGCTTTCTGGCTCTTTAGCAACCAGCTTCACCTTTGGAGCACTGCCGCCGCTTGGAGCTCCAAATGGCGGCGGAAGCTCCAAATGCAGAAGCTCCAATCATGACGGTGGGCGATCTATTTATTTTGGTCCGTGCGAAGTTCAGAGCGAGCACGATGCCTTGCTAAAGAGCCAGAAAGCAGCAAGGGCGCCAGGTGGAAAGGATCGCGCCAGGGTCGCGATCACACGGAGATGCCCAAAGCGCAGAGCGCACATAACTAAAGGCGGCGCACGCAGTTGGCTTGGGTGCCAAAGGCGTCTGCAGCAAAGGTGGGAGTAGGGAGCTCTCCGCGCTTCGCCATGATCACCCGTTAGGAGCGGCTGGTGGTGAGGATGCAAGGGTGGGAATTAAGTCACCCCTGAAAAGACGTCCTAGCCATTTTTTCAGGGCTCAAAAAAAAAAATAAGACCCAGCCTTATTATATGAGAAACACGGTAGCAGAGCCTTAAATATTTGCAAGACTGCTATCTTGTCCCACTGTGTATACACTGTATATACATTATATATGCCTGTATATAGAGGTAATGCTCGACTTAGTTATAATGGTGCTGAAAATATAACCAATCCTCACACTTATGACCATACACAACACCCCTGAAGCCATAGGAACAAAATTCAGGCCCTTGTAGAGTCCAGGGTCATTTGATTGACAGTGATGTGATACTATGAATGTCTCACCCTGTGAATTCTACTTAAAGGCAATTTTACATTCCACTAGATGTTTACAGTAGCATTTCCCAGACACACCCTTTTAAGAAACTGTTTTCTTACAAAACAAATAATATTTGAGGTGTGCTTAAATCATTATAGGAGATTTAAAAATATTCAAGGCAAAAAATTAGCCATGGGCATATTATGTTAGGTGTATTATATAAAAGGGCTCCCTAATCTCAAAGGTGAAGCCATCTGCTTCACTTAGAAAAGGTGACATACATGGATCTTTTGTCCATCAAGTCGGACATAAATAATCAATTTGTCTTGGTTGTTTCTTTACCAATATGGGAGGCTTGCCTGTGCATAACTGCCACTTCAAGACTGAACATGGCTATATTTTTTTATTGGGCTCTACTTGTGAGACTTACCTCGCATCTGCAACAGACACCTAGACCACGGGCACCAATAATTCTTGTTTTTTCCTTTGTCCTGGCTCTCCAAAGGCTACTTTTTCATCTCCCATCTCTACTCTCTTTGCTGAAAGTTTTATCATTCCATACTACTAAAAAAAAGAGTGACACAATGAACTCAGACAATACAATTTTCCAGATACTATAATTGCAATTATAGGAATAGAGCAGGGTTGTCAAACTCATTGCCCACGGGCCAGATGTGTTATGTGCTAGCCATGCCCAAGCCCAGTTTAGTGAAGGGGAAAAATGTCCTGATATGTCACATGACATCGCTGTGATGATGAGTTTGACACCCCTGGAATAGAGACTCCCCAGAGCCCAGGGGCAAATCCTGAGCACTACAGTACCTCAGAATCAGAATCATTCATCAACTTTAATTCTAATATCTTGCTTTTTAAATATTGGCTTTTGGCACATATTTTTCCTGGTTATGCTTTCAAATACATGCGTCCTTGTGTAAATATTGAAATGGATAATGAGAAATGTTAGCAGACTCTTGGTCATTATTTTGTTCTTATTTGTATCTATTAAACATTCCCCTAAAACCTGGGTTAGATTCCATCCAGAAACCTATTAAGCCAATAAATATTGTCAATACTGTTATCTATGCTACCACTGATCCACTTCAGTGTTATAGGTAATTATAATGAAGTGATGAGCTAAGGTGTCTGAAGCAAGAAGATTCAAACCTCAAGCACTGATGAAGCAAGACCCCCAAATGATCTACTTGACTGCATTCTGAGATTTATGTAAGGACCTAAGTTGCTATGGAGATGGTAAACTGCCATTCACTTTTTTAATGGTATGATTTGTTTCAGTCAGAACAACAGAATGTTGGAGATAATGAGCAATTTAATCAAGCTAGACTAGATGTTATCTTGAAAACCATAAACAGAGAAGAACAATAAAATATAGAATGCCACCGATCTATAGTTTTATATGTATATAATTATACATAGTTTAGAAAAGTTTGTCAAGAATCAGGTTTCGCTAACAAGAATAAATGTTCCTCAATCTCAAAATTCCCTCCATTCCTGACATCCAGTTTAGATGGAAATTTCTGTCCTTGAAATTGTTTGTTTTCTCTTTAAAAAAAGCACCAAAACAACTAACCCAGACTTAATTTTCTATGTTTTCCTTTGATTTGTCATAGAAAATTTGATGTGCATGTTCTGCATTTTTTAAAAAGCATATTATCTCACAAAAAGGGCTCATCCAGCAGAATGTCTCTTTTTTCTAAATTTGTTTTTACTTCATATAAGCAAAAAGTAAAACAGAACTTCTTGTTAATCCACAAAAGAGGTGAAAATGGAAAAACATTTTCCATTTTCTAAAAAGACATTTCCAGAAAGACTTAGGCTTTATAAGGAAACTTTTTTCGGCCCATTTTGGATGTCATGAAAAGTCATAAAATGGCTAACTAATTTGGTATATTTGTGGCCAAGATATACCAAGAGATTCTTGGAGGAACTGTAATAGTATTCTGCATCAGACATCATGTGCACTGGATGTGTGCATGTGTGAACACACATGTCTTGAGCAGGCACAATAAATTAACTAGTCTTATGAACTAAAACTGCAAGCACAATTGTTGTGTATAGGTGTCTAGTTTTTATACCTTTATTTCTACTTTATTTATACCTTTATACATTTTCTGTCAGCTTGTAGCCCAATTCTCTAGGATGACTGGTGAATTCTGGGAATTGAAGTCTATAAATCTTAAAGTTGCAAAGGTTGGACGCCCCGATCTATACAATTCTCCAAGAGCTAATTTCAGGAGAAATGAGGCTATAATTCTCTGCTCATTTACCTGGGAATACATTTTACCAAACTTGGTGGCAAAGATTTGATTGGTGAATGTTGAACTTGTTACTCCATTCCCAAATAACAGATGTTAATTTTCTTTAGTTTGTTGAGCTTGGAATTTTTAGTCTGCTGACACGTATGATACAGTGGCCTGCCTTTGATCATGAAGCAGTCTAATGAATCAATCAAAATCAAGCACTCTCTTCAGAGAGCTTAATCATCCACAATAAAACAGAGTTCTGCTATTGATCTTTTATTAATCTAATCTCCCCTTTAGCACCAGTCTATCATTAAATTCCTTCTACCACTTGTCAAGCTCCTACCCTACAGCGGTGACAGCTGGAGCCATTTTTATTATACTGACAACATTCTCATTAAACAGTTACATTATCATACATTATCAAAATACAGTCACTGCCAATGTGACAATGGGCTCAATTCATGTCTTTTAGCCAATTGCTAAAATGCCAACATGATTGTCCCTCTAGTTCTACAGAAACAATGTTATCAGATGATGAAATATATCAAACAACATCTCTGTTATTTTTTTTAGCCATTGCTGCTACTTTAGTGTTGGCAAATTAGCTTGTTTTAAAAATACAAGGATTCACCAACAGTGTGTGTGTGTTCTATAGTAACCATTCTCATGAATTTGAAGTGTGTGTGTGTGAGGGGGGTGAAATCTAGTTTTTGAAAGTTGGGTTTTACTAAAAGAATAGCTAAAAAGGGAATGGAGAAGCCTAAGAGAGAACAATCTCCAATTTCGATAGTTTTAAGTATGCATAGTTCTGAACTGGATTATAATAATTGTCAGGGACTTAATACTCACTCCTTAATACCATTCTTTTTCATTCCCCTGCAACAAATTCTGATGGCTAAGGGACTTCCTGGGGACATAATTTAAAGTGGCATAAAATCTTGCTGCTGAAAGATATATAACTTGCCTCCTTGTGTTGACAAGCAGAACTTTTTAGTTTGTTTACTTCTAGCTTTTGCCAGTACTAGCGTACTCAATACACAAGAGGATAGGCTAGGTTAAAATGAACTTAGGTAGTTCATAAGTACTGTAGATTGTCATATGCTCTGCAAACTAGGCAGATACAGCAAACTGTAATATGGTAATTTAAACTGGGATTTGTATATAATCTGGGTTGTATTTTGTTAAGGCAATTTTGAGTTTAGCAATTTGTGTGAATCCAGCCACTATGATAAACAGTAAGAGTGACATTTCTTTAACAGAGTTTTAAAGTGTAATATAGTTAAAATGTAAGAAACTATAAGTCCTTTATGAGATAACAATACTTTAACCAGTTTATTCTGTAACAAATCATATAATCATACCAAATCAATCCTAAAAAACCCTTGAAATATAATGTCAAATAACAAAGTAATAATAAAATAGCAAAATAAAGATATTCCTTACTGTCTAGCATTCTAAATATTCTATTATCATATTTTATCATCTAGCCATTGATAAAAAAGATCCCAAATTTCATAAAATTGTTTATCCTCTTGCTCTCTAATTTCAAATGTCAATCTACTCATCTCAGCACATTCCAATATTTTCATAATAATTTCTTCCTGTAATGGTATTTTCTGATTCTTCTAATTTTTAGCAAATACAATCCAAGCCGCTGTTAATACATTTACAATCAGATATTTCAAATCTTTACTATATATATCAGGTAAAATTCCCAATAAGAAGATCTCTGGTTTCAAGTCTATGTGTTTCTTTGTCATTTTTTCCAACCACATGCGAATTATAGTCCAATATTTTCTGGCGTCCTCACAAGTCCACCACATATGGTAATACGAGCCGGGTATCTGATGACATTTCCAGCATTTTTCAGATTTGTTCTTAAACATTCTTGCTATTCTTGCCGGGGGAAAGTGCCACCTGTAAAACATCTTATACAAGTTTTCTTTATATGCTGTTGACATTGTCATTTTATAATTTTGACACCACAATTTTTGCCATTTCTCTAAATTAATCCCATATCCAAAATTCTTCCCCCAAACAATCATAGTTTCTTTGACTTGTTCTTCCTCTAATTTAATTCTCAGTAAATAACCATATAATTTTTTAATCACCTTCTCATCAGTACCCATCAAGATCTTATCTAAATCAGTCTGCTTATCATAGAATCCCTCCGTTTTAGAATCTTCATCATACCTTGAATGTATTTGCGTATATGAAAACCAATTCATCCTTATACCTTGTTCCTCTAAGTTTTGGATCGATTTAAGTTCACCCTTTTCATCCAATAGTTCCCCATATCTAACTGTTTGTTCCTTCTTATAAATTATAGGATAGGAAAATGCTTCAATCGTCGATAACCAAACTGGAATTTTCAAATAACATTGTCTTTTTATCTTCTCCCAGTTTAACCACAAAGACTCCCGTATATAATGTCTTCTAAAATAACCCTGTGTTTTAGTTCCCTTATACCATAAAAAAGCATGCTAGCCCAACAGCAAATCATGCCCTTCTAATGTCAACAATCTATGCTTTCTTAATGTTTTCCATTCTTTGATCCACATCAAACTTGCAGCTTGATAATACAATTCCCAATTAGGCAGGCCAAAACCTCCTCTAATTCTAGCGTCTTGCAAAAGCTTTAGCTTTATTCTCGCTTTTTTACCTTGCCATATAAACTTCAACATGATTTTATTTAAATCTTCAAAATAGTCTTTTCCAAGCCTAATTGGTATTGTTTGAAACAGAAATAGAATTCTGGGTAAAATATTCATCTTGATTGTTGAAATTCTCCCTATTAATGACAATTGCAAGTTTTCCCATTTCTTCAAATCTATAGCTATCTGTTGTTTGAGTTTAATATAATTATTCTCTTTTAATGTGCTACATCTTGCTGTCAAATATATCCCCAGATACTTAACCTTATTTGTAACTTGGATTTTCAAAAGATCTGCCAGTTTTTCTTTGTCTCAGTGGCATGTTCTTTGTCAAAATCTTTGTTTTATCTTTATTTATTTTCAAACCATCCATCTCACCATATATCTCTATCTTTTCCAATAACCTTGGAGCTGTTTCTAGTGGATCTTCCAGAATAAAAGCTAAATCATCAGCAAAAGCTTGTAGTTTAAATTCTTCCTTCTTAATTTTCATTCCTTTTATGCTTTTATCATCCCTAATATTTCTATTCAACACTTCCAAGGTCAACACAAATAGCAAAGGAGATAGGGGACACCCTTGTCTTGTGCCTTTTCTTATATTAATAAAATCTGTAAGTTCCCCCTCCATCATTACCTTTGCTGTCTGCTTATTATATATGGCTTCTATTGCTTGAGTAAATTTTTTAGCAAAACCCATCTGTTCCAATGGTAATAACATAAATCTCCAGTTCACGTTGTCAAATGCCTTTTGAGCATCTACGAATATCAAAGCCATTTGCTTTTCAGGACGAGCCTCATAGTATTCCAAAGTATCCAAGATTACTCTCATATTGTCTCTGATTTGTCTCTTTGGCAGAAATCCATTTTGATCTGGGTGAATAAAATTATTTAAATATTTTTTAAGTCTTTCTGCTAAAATTGAAGCAAAGATTTTATAGTCTTCATTCAATAAGGAAATAGGTCTATAGTTCTTAATTTGCAGTGGGTCAGCCTCTTCTTTTGGAATAAGTGTGATATAAGCCTCTGACCATGTTTTGGGTATCATCTTCTTTAACATAACTTCATTCATGACTTCTAACAATGGGATGCTCAATGATTCTTGAAATGTTTTATAGAATTATGCCGGAAGCCCATCTGGACCTGGTGCTTTCCCATTGTTTTGTCTCTTAAATGCTTCATTTAATTCCATCATTGTTATATTGCTTTCTAGCATTTCTTCAGTCTCTTTAGGTATCTTTGATAAATTAGCATTCTGTAAATACTGTTTGACTTTTTCCTCATCAATATTCTCTTGTTTATATAGTTGCCCATAAAAATCTCGAATAATTTCTCTTTTTCTCCTTATTACCATAAAAAACTTGGCCTTGATCATCTATTAGCTTCAATATTTTTCTTGATTCCTCCTCCTTTCTCAATTTACATGCTAGCCATCTACCTGGTTTATTTGCATCTTCAAAGTAATTTTGTTTAGAATTTCTGATTTTCTGTGCCAATTCTTCTTTCTCTATTAATTCCATTTTATGTTTAATTACATCCAGCTTCAATTTAATATCTTTTTTTCTGTGGCATTTTCTGTAATTCTTTTTCAAGTCTTTTATACTCGTCTTCCAAGGCCTTAAAAGCTTGCCTTTTCCTAATATTCTTTTTTTCTTGTATAATCTATTATCAGACCTCTAGCATATGCCTTCATTGTATCCCAAACATTCTGTGTTGAAGTATCTTCTTTTTTATTTTCTCTGAAGAAAAAAGCCAATTCCTCCTCCATCCATTGTATAAAATCTTTCTCCTTTAAAATAGTATTATTTAATGTCCATCTCGATCTTTTTTTTTGTCCCTTCCATTTAATTGTCATTGGGCTATGATCTGCCCAAGTACTTGTTTCAATATTTGTTTCTTGAATATTGGATATTAATTCTGTTGAGATCCAAATCATATCTAATCTGGACCATAATAAATGTCTATTTGAATAAAAAGTATATTGTTTAGCTTTAACATTTCTTTCTCTCCAAATATCTTTTAAAGTTAGTTCATCTGTCATTTTAAAAAAAGATTTAGGGAGAGCCTTTCTATTTTGCTTGTTGTTGTTGCCATATAGTCCAGTTTATTGTCCACAATTCCATTAAAGTCTCCCATCATAATTATATTAACATAGTCCAATCCAATTATTTTCATGTGTAGCTTTTTATAAAACTCTTCTTGCTTATCATTCGGAGCATAAATTGCAATCAAGAGTATTTTTATATTATTTTCCATTATTTTCCATTAATACTCTTCCGTCTTCATCTGTGTAGATCAGTTTTGCTGGGATAGCCTCTTTTATGTATAGAAACACTCCTCTTTTCTTACATTGAGTCAAAGAAGTAAATATTTTCCCCAATTTTGGCTGTACTAACAATTGTTCGTGTTGTTTTTTAATATGAACTTCTTGTAGACAAATTATATCAAATTTTAATTTCTCTAATTTATGAAAAGTTTTCCTTCTTTTAACAGCTGAATTAAGTCCATTTATGTTCATTGTAATCAGTTTTCTTTCTTCCATGATTATGCTTTATATTTAGGTCTAACAGCTCTCGTGGATCTCACTTCACGCTGTTCTTTACTGTCCACCTGTCCACCTACAGCTCCTTTCTCTTTTTCAGTCTCCAGTTGTTCCTCTTGAAACTCAATTAATGAAACCTCTTTCTCTGCCTCCTCTCTTCTTCTTCCAAAAAATTCTGCATGGAAAAGTTCTGCTTTCTCAATTGAATCAATTCTATGTCTCTGCTCTTGCCACGTAAACATTAATCCTTCTGGAATCAGCCAACTATAATTCACTTCGTTTTCCAGTAGCATTTTGGTCAGAAATTGATATTCTCTTCTCCTCTCTCACACTCTTCTGGGTATTTGTTTTAAAACCACAATCTCTTTACCTTTGTATTTCAATGTTTTCTCTCTTACCACTTGTAATATTTGTGTTTTAATGGATTTTTTGGTAAATCTAATATGGACTTCCTTTGGTAATTTATTTCTCATCACATATCTTGTATAAACTCGATATACCTCATCTACTCCATCCATCATCTTTTCCTCTGTAATTTCCAAAGCATCTGCCAAAATTTCTATCATTATCGCAGCCAAATTTTCTCCTTTTCCCTCTTCTATATTTTGAAATCTGAGATAAAATTCTGACCTTTCCATCTCCCACCTCAACATCCCACTTTTCTCTTGTTCAACCACTGTTAATCTACTGTCAATATTTCCAATCTTCTCCTCTCTTTGCTTTCCTTCTTCCTCAATTTTTTGGAATCTCTCCTCATACTTCCCCATCATTTGTTTAATATTTTCCACTTTTTCATCAGTCTTCTCTATTCTTTGTTCAATGATGTCTGATTTTATCTTGAGATCTTGGATTTCTTGCATAATCATCTGTAAAGTTACTTTTTCTTGTTCTTTATCTTGCTTCAACATTGTCTGAATTAAACGTTGTCCTCCATCTGGTGGGGAAGCAGAGGTAGAAGTAGAAATGCCAGAGGGCATTGGTTTCCTGCTCATTTTAATGCTTCCAAAGCTTCAAATTCTTTTTGACTTTTAATCCAACTAGTAGAGTAGCCAATTATAATCCAAAATGGAAAATCCAATAGTAAAAGACCCAAAACCAAAGAAGAAAAAGGGAAAAAGGAAGAAGAAAGATCTTCAGGTTCTTCTAGACCCTAATCCAATTACAAAGTAGTCCACCATAAAAAAGGAAAAATAGAAAGGAAAAAAACAAACAAACCCAAAAATAATAATATTGATTAAGAGCAAAAAAAAGCAAAAAGAAAAGAAGAAATTCCTTCAGATTCTTCACACCTTAATCCAGTTGAGAAATCTCAATAATCAAAAAAGAAAAACAAAGTGGTCCCAAAACATGAATAGAAAAAGCAAAGAAGTCCCAATAAAGATAAGGAGAAAAAAAGAAAAATAAAGAAAAAACTCTGAGGCTTACCCTTTAAAATAAAAAGCAAAAATAAGAATATTATTAGAATTGAAATTTACAAAAAAGCTGGTGAGTAGGGATATCACAAATAAATATATACATATACATATACATATACATATACATATACATATACATATACATATACATATACATATACATATACATATACATATACATACACACACACACACACACACACACACACACACATAAAAGAGCACACTGCACTTTATTTAGTTATCCAAGGCTCTTATTATGACTCTCTTCTCCAGCAGCTTCAAAGCCAAGCCTCAAGTGTTGAAATATTGATGAGTCCAGGAAAACACCTGTAATAATATTTTGCTGTGCTCTCCCTCTATCTTATCACGTTGAAATGTCCTTGAGAAGGAGTCTTCTTACAGTTCTCCCCAATTCAAATAAAGTATTTTCAAGCCTCTAGTTGGCAGTGTTGAAAAGTTTCTTAATGCTCTTCCCCCCCCCAGCCAGAAAAAAGGAATAATGTATACAAAAAAAAGAAAAAAATAGCCAAAGGGAGCCTCTATCCTAAAGAAAATTTAAAAATCAAAAGGAGCATAAAAATATATATAAGAGAAAATTCAATCCGGTTACCTACAAAGTCACACTAAAGTCCCAGGAAAAAAAGTAAAAGAAAGAGAAAAAAAAGATCCAAGCCTCAATTTGACGTCACTTTAAAAAGTGCCGCTCATACAGTTTTTGTCAAAAAAAAAAATCTCACAGGTTTCTTCTCTATTCAGGATGGCCTTTCAAATCTCAGCGAATTTACAACACAAAAGAGTTTTTCTCACCCAGCCGACACACTTTCACTCCAGCCACTTTCTTTCCAGAGCTGTCCCGACTTCAGCAGCTATGGAGGCTGCCTCTCCGCTGCCAGCAAAAGGGCTTCTCCCGGATCAAACCAGAGATTTTGCGATATCTCTGGGATCCTGGGACAGTGCCCTTCACAATCCCCGTCTCTACGGGACGGTTTAGGTCCGTTGGGACCGACCAGGGGCGAAAATATTGGCTGCGATCTCAGAGCCCCGAGATCGCAGCTGTATCGCCGAAATGAAGCTTCACCTTCTCCCATCTTTAAAAAAAAAAAAAAAGAAACTATAAATCTTGTTTTGACTGTAACTGTTGGAGCTAGTATCATGAATCCATCTTTTTTAAAAATAACGTAAAATAAAATACAGTCCTTTATTATTTATTTTCAGATCCAGCATACTGTGCAAGTAATCATGTAAGAAATTCACTTTAATGAATGAACAATAATACTGTACACTAGAATAAGCAACATTTGTCCAGCTGATATGTGTGTCTAGGCTTATTCTGATGCGTGGAGAATAATATGCAGTACTGCATTGTCTCTTTCACACACATATAGAGGGCCTTTAGCTCTGTATCTTTTGCTAAATAGTAATGGGTTGATCCTACTATGTCCTAAATGGTCATGTCCTATTCTTAGAATTTGGGTGAAGGAGAATGTAAATTGTAATCCCATCTCTGGATTGAAGATCTTTTGTTTTGTGAATAGGCTGGCCCAATTTTTCTTAATGGGTACAAACTATTTTCTGGGGGCTATTAAGAAAGACTGAGTCTGCTTTCTGTCTTTAAGAGCGTGCTTCTTTCAATATTCTCCAAAATAATTCATTCTTATATGATGGGGAGGGGCTTCCCTCACCTCCTATGTGTTATTTTGTCAAATAGGGCTTCACAGAAGTGGTGAACTATCAGCCATACAAAGTATTCCACACAAGAAGATGAACTAATTCTACTTTATTCTAAAGTTGCATAATCTTGAATTTTGCAAGTCTCAAAGTTCATCTCCGCTTCTTCATCTTTATAGTTCAAGAAATTAGAATGGGTCCTTTCTGAGATACTTACCAAACCCACATTCCTTCTGTAGGCTACTGTGCTGCTTATCTCATTGTTGCCTTACTGCAGTTTTTCACCTGTCTTCCAAAGACATTCCCATATACCCTTACATAGACTAATATATGCTGTGAATGGAACTCAGCCCAGTTCTAGGCCTATTTTTCACTTCAGGAATTCCTATTTATTAAATGTAGGTGATGTTTTGATAGCATAGCAGAGAAGATGGGAACATTTTGCAAATGTAACTACTAACATGGTTAGGAGGAAAGAGATAAAGGACACAATGTGATTCAACCAACCATTATTTTCAGCTGAACCGTGACAGAAAATTAAGATACAATTAAGAAGTCATTTTCCCTATAAATAGAATATCATGGAAAAAAGAAACAGGACAATTTTTAAATCTTTCAATTCACCCCCATGTGGTCAGGAATAAAAAGTGCAATAAATATGTTAAAGAGGGCTAATGAGTCCCAAGTAACCAGGTTCTCATCTTTGGAAGAGTTTTTTAGAATGTAATGAGATAATTACTGCTAATTGGTATAATGGGAGGAAAGAATATGATGGGTGTATAAGAAAAAAATAAGTTCTAACAGCATGCTAAATCTCTGCTACTTAATCAGGCACCATGGGGGATAATATATAATTTGCCATGAGTGTGGCAAACTTCTAATGTTTTTGCAGCTTTAGCCTCTACACCTGTCAGGCAAAGTTATTTTTGTTGCATCCATTGTTTAGATTCAAAATTAATTTAATATGTTTCACATGTTTTTATTTTATAGGCATCCCTGTGAATTTTACTCCACTAGTCATTGCTGACTCTAGAGGGAGATGCTCATCTCCAATAGTTTCAAGGCCACTGAGCCAGTGGTGCCTGAAGACATTTCCACAGTCATGTGGCCAGCATGATATCATGGAGTGCTGTTACCTTCCCACTGAAGTGACACCTATTTATCTACTTGCATTTGTATGCTTTCAAACTGCCAGGTTGACAGGAGCTGGGGTGAGGATGGGAGCTCACCCCCGTCACATGGATCTTGGGTCTCAAACCTGGGCAACCGGCTTTCCAGCGGTCTTAACCACTGAGCCACCAGACCACTATCTTTTGATTTATACTTTACACTATTTTATTTTTTAGTAATATTACAAAAAATCATTGTAAAAATAAAAATGGTGAAAATGAGCATGAGTCCATTAGGAATTATATTCACATGAAGGCTTTGCATTTATATAAAAGAGATAGTATTGCCTGGCATATGAGCCATTAAGATCATAGATTCCCACATTAGGAGTTCTCCACCAGACACTCAAAATATATAAAGCATTACAATCTATTTTGGGGGGTTCTCTGACACAATGTAATCCACAGGGGAGAAAAGGGAGGGAAAACTGATGTGAATTTGGAAAACAAACATAATGATGTTTTTCCTTTGCCTTTTATTTTATTGGAAGGATAAATATATCCCCTCTTTCATGGTAAAGAGTTTCAAATATCCTGATTTTCCAACTGCAACCACTGTAGCAAACCAGTGGTTTTACTACTTAACACTGCCCTAGGTCCTATAGGATGATTTTGCTATGATAACAGAAGATCACAGACCATGACAAAGTCTAACAGATTGTGCACATAATGAGGTAGCTCAAAAGAGAAAACACACCATTTTAATACCAGTATATATAAGGACCAAGAGCAGTGTCAGTCATGGGCTGGAGACAAGATGAAGACAAGATGGCATTGCAGGGCATACAGATGAAAGTGGTCAAGGTCCAAAGTCTCCCTGCTTGCAGTTCAATCAATTATGGTAGGGAATGCTACATGTGATCACTTAAATATGAGGTAAGGTTCCACTGCAGATGATTAAACTCAAGGTCACCAGAGCAATAAGAAAAATAATAGGCTATTTTCTTCAATAAGAATATGGTTCTCCTTCCCATATTGGACAGTAATGTCTGAAAATGATGCATAATAACAAATGGAATGGAATGGAATAGAATAGAATAGAATTCTTTATTGGTCAAGTGTGGTTGGGTGCACCAGGAATTTGTCTCCAGAGCATAGTCTCTCAGTATACATACAAACAATGAAGTGATGTCATAGATCATAAATCACAAGATACAAACAACAATTGTTAAATCATAATATGCCAATAGAAAAAGGTTATAGGAAAGATGAGAGGTGAGAAAGATGAGAAGATGGCAAGGATAATAGCAATACAGTAATAATAACTCTACTAGAAGAGACAGGCCTCAGCAGAAGAGGCAGACTAAGTGTATCAATTAATCCATGTCCTATGGTGACAAAGTAGAAAAAGAATCCTATACTGAATTAGTCAATACCCAGGATAATAAGGATCATGTCAGATATTAAATTTCCCTAGCATCTGTCAACAGGTGAACAATGAGACTCAGGAGGTATGGCTGAGGAGGTATGAGCAACCAGAGCCTAGTCCTGTAAGATTAGTGGAAGAACAGCTACAGACTGAAGAATATTGTGTTTGAACATTTCAACATTATGGCTTGGATTATAAATTGTAACCAACAAAGTGAGGCTACTTGTAATAAATCTTCGAACACTAGAAAAGAATTTAACTAGACTCAAATATCATTTCACAATGATTAGCAGATCAAAGTTGTTCATTACCAGAAATAAAATAATCAGGGAAGCAGAACTGGAAAAGGTTCAGAAAAATTGTGAAAATGAAAGACCTCAAAACTATAATAGAACTCAAATGACAACAATTGAAAAATAAGAAAAGTAACTGATATGAACTATATAATGATAAATTAGAAGAAGTTATGACAACAGAACCAGTACAAACCAGCACTTAAGCAACCTATGGATTGAGTCTCCAACAAGAGAAATTAAAAGATTATGACATTTGCAGAATTACCTGCAAAGTGTAAGACAAAGACTTTAAGCATTGAAAGTAATGCCCAAATAGATCTGGTATCTATAATGCCTGATATGAATAAAGTTCTTGCAAGGATAAAAAAATACCTTCTATCAAACAGACCAATTGGCTTAACTACAGTACACTATTGGTGATTACAGAAGAGCTGATTATCGAAATTAGAAAACCAAATGCAAAATCACATCCAATCCCAAAGGGGAAGTTTCGATTAGAAACAAGGATAAAGAAATTAAGACTAGATGCAAGAAATTTAAAAAAAACATGAAAGAGCAAAAAATTGAAGAATGCAAAAATCAGGACAAGACTAATTTAAAAAATTGACTTAGCTCTAGAAAAAATGAAGAATCTTTGATAATCATAAAGCAACAAATAATAACAATAGCTGGGAAAATAGAATGCTATGAAACACAAATCATCCAATTTAAGGCAGATCAGCTGTTTCAGTATCAGAGACAATTCTACCAAAGTATAAATGGTAACTGAAAATCTGAAAATGGAAAACAAAACAAAAATCAACAAAAAGATTTCAAAAAAATAGAAAGCTCAGAAAGACTATAACAAAAATAGTGGATGAATTAAAAAAATTGAAAATGAATTTGATAACAATCAAATTGGAGAACCTAACAATAACAGAAGAAATGGTTAAATATCAAGTGAAAATGCTTAATTTGAAGTGCCCTTGCAACTGTATGTGCCAGCAGGCTGCCAAGTGCCCAAATTTTGATCACTCGACTGTGAGGGTACCACACCAACCATAACTTCAGGGCCAGTCATCAGACCCTTCATTCAGTACTACTGTAAATTCAAATGAATGACCTTGAACAAATGGACATAAGTTAAGGATTACCTGTACTATTTAGGCAAGGCATTATTTTATAAAGGTTTCTTATATCACTAAACTTCCATACTATAGAAAGCCTAGGAAACTTTTCCTGTAGAGAACTAGCATTAAAACATATGTTTTCCATACTTATTGTCTCAAGTCTAGAATTCTACTGCCTTCTTTCACATTATTTGTAGAAGTGTTTCACAGAACTTCAGAATGGATATTATCTTTGGATGACTTGTCCCAATTAATAGCACCAATTAAAATTGCCTCCATTACTCAATGTTCTTCAGCAGGAAAGATAATGTCAGTCATGAAAATGTACTCCATTACAGATTGAGGAAAGGCAGGATCATTTTCCAAAAGTATGAAGGACATTCTAAAGAGGAAAGATAATAAATAGAAGAAAGAATGGATGATGAATATAGTTGCAGTTGTCGGCATCCTCTGAGGACCACAAACTTGCTTCTAAAGGCCAGTGGCTTTGCTTTATTTAGTCATCATATTTAGAAAACAGCATTTGGGGCCTGTCAGTTATGGAAATCCATTTGTTTAGGGAAGTGCTGTTACCAATATATACAGTGCTTAATCATCACCGACACCTTATTGTGAATTTCTAGAAATAGGTCAGAAAAAGTGCTGCCTAGGACTAGAGAGATTACTTGGGAGATAGAACATTTTTAACAATAGAAGTGATGGATCAGAAATGATACACTGCAGGAGAGGAGGAGAGGAGGAGGAAATGAAGAAGAATTTGAGATTATTTGTGGATGTGTTTGTATTTTTAATGCATGGATGGAAGTGAAAAACAATTTGGGGGCTCTATATGCTCAATACTGCTATGTAAGGTGTTGTGACTATGATTTTGTAACCATTGCTTAAGCATATACCAAGGAGTGACTGGAAAAGCAATGAAAGTAGACCTCCATTCTTAACCAACAAAATAGTGTAAGCACCGTGCTTTTTGAACTTGGACTGTGAGTTATAATGCAAATACAAAGCAGGCAAACTGCATTGCAAGATAGTGAAGCACATTTTGTCACTCCCCCTTGGTCTTTCTGTGTAGCCTGATGGTGACCAAATTACACTTAATGGATTAAAAGAAGTCTAATACTAAAGAAAAACATGAGAGCCACAAATAAAGTAAGATAATCAAGGGACCAAGGAATTGTATTCTAAAGGAGAGAATACATAAGTGTACTCCTTCACATGTTGTTTCAAGACTTCAGTCTTGGAATGGGGCCTTTAGTTTTCATCTAGAAATAAATAATTGACAATGAATAAAAGAGCAAGAAGTTCTATGAATCCTGGCAGATCAGACTAAATACAGGATTCCTTTTAGTTGCTCCATTTTACATCAGTTCCTGGCAGAAAAGGTCCAAGTTTTTGCTCAGTTCCTGCTAAGTCTCATTTCAAACCACAGCAATTTTGGATTGCCTTCATTTGCTGACTGGGAAAGCAACCAAAACCTTTGTTGTCTGGCAGCTTAGGGTTTTAGAATCCAGAGGAATTCTTGGGAGTTTTCTTCCTATGAGTGTCACTCCCCCTCAATGCAACCCAGGCTGGGGCTGGTTGTAATTGTTATTTGTTCCGGTTGTTTTACAAATAGTTGCCAGAATTCATATGTTTGTTCATGAATGAAATAGAAAGAATATGAGATTTGGAAGAAGCAAATGAACAAAAACAAAGAAGGCAAAACTGAGAGATTTATCCACCCCTGTGCCTACATTTAGTAAAATTAGACTGTTGTCTTTAACTGCAAAGATAAGTGAGGAAGTAGAAGCATTAGACCTGGTTCAGGTCTCTGGTTCTCAGTTGCAGTGAAGGGGGATGTAATATTAAAATGTTTTGATGGCAACTATTGATGTATGTGGGGTGAAGAAAATGACAAATTCCATTGCCATAACTCTACTTCAACCTTTCCTAGTTCTGTTTCTATTCCTTTTTAGTGGGATTAAATTAATTTCTACTACTTGAAAGAGAAGTTTAGAAAGTGGGGAGCATGAGTTCAAGTCTTACCTTAGCCAATAATGCCAGCTGGATGGTGCTGGGCCAGCCTCTCTCTCTCTCAGCCCAACCACTTCACAGACATGTTGTTGTGAAGAAAATAGAAGGAGGAAGGTATGCTGGATATATTTGCCACCTTAAGTTAAAGGCAAGATGGATACATTTATATATACATATGTTGTGGCTCCGATTCCGGAGCCTGTGCTGTTAGAGGAAGAGGACTTGGAAGATGAGGAGGAGGAACTGGGAATGCCTTCCTCCCCAGGACCTTCCTCTCTGGCAATGTCTTCCTCCCTGATAATGCCTCAGGTTTCATCAGACAACCGAGAGGTACAGCCTGAGATTAATCAGGAGGAAGGCATATTGGAGCAGCCCCTGACAGGGAGTCAAGAGGAAGAATGTTGGCTTGATCTAGGCAGCGTCGTAGGGAGAAACATGAGCAGCAACGTAGGAGGTGTGGGAGGGTCAGAGAGTGAGCTGAGTCATTGAGCCACACCCCACAGGGGATAAAAGTGGGTGTGTTGTTGGCTAGAACTTTGTATGGGACAAAGTTTAATCTTACTTCAGGTTTTTCGTTGTGAATGATTCTTGTGGTCTGCCTTGTAATTCTCTGTGAGTAGCTTTTTACTTGTTATCAATTTGGACTTGGCAGGCAGAGCGTGTTGGAATGCCAAGGACATTATCAGTTCCAAAAAATTAACTCTGTGTAGTCCGAGTCAGCTTGCCTGCCTGTGTTTGTGTGAGTTTGTACTCTTTCATCTTTTGAGAAAGAAGGTGAGATAAAACATACATATATGCATGTGTGTATATATATATGTTGGTTATAGATATGTTGGATAGACACTGTTTTAAGTTCCTATTTAGCTATAGAGCTCCTTTTCAGCTGGATGCAATCTCTCCACCCAATCTACTGTTATGAAGCTAATATCAGAGGAGAGAGTGTTTTGTTTTGCCCATTTGAAAGGTAGAGCATATATCCTCTCAGGCAGGGATGTCAAACTCACGGCATCATGGTGGTGCCATGTAATGTATCAGGATTTCCCCCTTTGCTTAAAACAGGTGTGGGCGTGGCCAGTGCATGACGCATCTGGCCCATGACAGCCCTGCTCTAAGGGAACATTAATAAAGTGAGATACCATGTAAATGAATATAATGAGTTAGATCATCATGACACAAGGAATATAATAAATATAATGAGTTAGATCATCATGACACAAGGAAGTACTGTAACTAGAAAACCAAAGAAATAATTAAAACTGTTTATTGCAAAAGTGATAATAAGTTGTTACTGGAAGTTTGTTGAAGGCAACCTTTTCAGTGCTGGGAATTGTACAATGTTTGTGGGTAGAGCACATGCTTTTAAAAAAGGTCCAATATTCAATTCATGTTCCAAGGATGCTTTTTCAAAAGGCAACTGGACTTTGTTTTATAAATTAGATGACCGAGAATCTCCATAGATATTCAATTCATGGAAACTTTTGATAAAGGAGATCAGATACAGGAGCTGGGAAAGAGCCTTGCTAATGGTGTTGGAGAGAACCTACAAGATCAGGGAAGACATCCTTAGGATGAATGAATCAATATTCTAACCTGCAGCAAAGAATTTTGCACACCAGTAAAATTGAATTTGATTCCTTTTTCAAAAATTGGTTCTTTTGTACACTCAGGGAGAATTTTTCATGGGCAGCACTCAAACATGTGGTCTCTCTTTCACCAGCACATCAAATGTTTAAAGCCTTTATGATGTTGTTTAGGTGGATGTGAAAGAATATATCATCCTGGCATTGTTTGTTTATTTTTAAGCTTTACAATGATGCATTTCATGCATTCGTTTGAATTTGCAGACATGAATATGGAGAGTCATTACCTGCATAGGTTTTAGGCAAGCTGACAGAGAAGCACAACTGTTCCAGCAAATTCTGATCTACTGTCTTTCTAGATATTTATTCCATGTTCATTATCATGGTATATGAACTGTTATGATTGATCTCATCTTCAGCACAGTAAGACTCTATAAGATGTTCTATTAATCCTAAAACATCTCCCATCCATCACCCTTTGTTCTTTCAGTGGAGTTTTAAAAAAAGAAATGTAAGAGCACAATTTAACATGGCCTACATTAATATTTTTGTGCACCCAGATGGCCCAATTGATGGCCAACTTAACTGCTCCCATGTCTTTGTCACTAGAATATTAACTCTTAACTTATAATATGTTGGCATAAAGAATGACAGATGAATAATAGAATCAGAATTGATGTCAACAGTAGGAGGACTTTTGAAAGAGTCCATCATGCTTTCAGAGAAAAGGTAAGAAGCCTTTGTTCCAGACTTTTTTTTCTGAAGTCCATTGTACAGGAAAAATTCAGTGTACTTCTCAATAATAGGATAAAGTAATGGTATGGAACAATTTTAGGGCCCATTTTTCATGAGTTGTTCCTCCACATATAGGGATAGTTTCAAAAGCTGAGCTGCAAACATTCACTTACTGCAGGGGTCAAAATTTCACCAGTTCAAAGGCTGAGGTTTTAAACAATTTCACACCACTTCACAAGAACAATAGTACTAGGCTGACTTCCAGTTTGCCAGGCTTCGGTGGTGGTGGGGTTTCGCGATCCTGCGCGATCCCTGTTGCGTTAGCTGTCTTGGTGCCTCCGATCTTGACAGGTCTGGAGGATAAGGCTGCCCCGTAGAGGCAGCTGAAGACAGGTGGGATCCAGACAGGGGTTTGGGGGTTTTGCAGACCCCCTCCCCACCCGGCATAACCCCCTTTTCTCAAGGTGGTGGAGCGGCGGTCAGCAATGGCCGCCACAAAGAAGCCGGCAGCTGGACAAGATTGTGCTGGAGGAAGAAGGAGAAAGTTTTGAAGTGAAAGTTTTTTAGTTGAACCGGGAGCATAAGATGCATTTAATATCCTGAAAACCTTGATTTTTGAACGATACTTTGTTTCCAGAAGAGATTTATAAACGGCGAGTGAAAGTGATGAAAGAGAAAGCTTACTCTCCTTCCCTATGGAATCAACAAATGGACATTGAAAAGCCTGGTTTTTTTAAGAAGGTAAAAATTTAAAGCTCTTTGTGACAAGTGGGGATGGAGAGGACAAAGGAGAAATTTATATTAAGATTTTGTTGGAGGAGATGCCTGGAAGACTTTGAGATTGGAAGTTAATTGCAATAAGACTTTTAAATACAGATTGGGCTTTTTCTTCCCTTCCCAATTGATATTACCCCAGGAAGAAAAAGTGCAAAGGGAAGAATCTTGTGCTCTGTTTAGACTGATGACTTTGGGAGTTTGGGGAATTGTTCTAAGTTTTGAAATATCTTGGTTGTCTTAAGAAGAAGAAGAGAAAAGAAGAAAAGGTTTATAATGGCTTTATCTGTTGATGATTTAAGAGAGGAATATGGAAAAATAAAGAAAGAAGGCAAGGACACTTGGAGAGAAACTATTCGCTTTTTAGAAATGGCGCTTGCTACTTACCAGCAAATACAACAATTGAAGGAGGAAGCAGAGGAAGAAGAAGAAGGAGGAGAAGCCATCTTTAATGAATCCAAACAGTTGATTAAGAAAGGAAAGAGAAAGAGAGGAAGGAAAAAGGACTTAAGACTTAAAAAAAAACATCCAAGAAAGAGAAAAATAAGATGCAAAATCAATACAATGTTAGAAAGCAAAAGAAAAGAGAAATACAACAGAGAGGGGAAGCTAAAAAGGCAGAGGTTTGGAGAAGGGGGGGGTAAAAAGACCGGGGGGGGGGTAGAAAAGGAAGGGAAAAGGGGGGGGGAAAGCCACAAAGGTATGAAACAAGATGGGAAAAAGAAATTTTTTTTTTCAGGATAAAGGGTAATGTAAATTTTTTCTTAAAAGGATTCTGCAAGGTACATAAGATAGTATTGTAGTATTTGTATTAGAAATAGAAAATTAGAATTTTATAAAAATTAAATAAAGATTAAAATATTAAATGTTTAACAATGATAGATTTTAAGATTTAATAAATTATTAAAAGAAATGTTTAAAATACTTAGTTTAAGTATAGAGTTTAATTGACTATGTTAGTATAAATTTATTATGGTAGCATTTGACTTTCAAATAGATAATTGGAATGTGATTTCATGTTTAATTATGTATTTAATTACTTTATAGATTTACTATTTTTTCTTTCTTTTAAAAATTAGTAGGTAGAATGTACTAAGCAGAATCAGATGGGGAAACAGGTGTTACCTTAAATGTTAATTTAGGGGAGCGATGGAAAGGCATCATACTTCGATTAGTGATTTCAGGAGAAATCCTTTTTTTCTACTATAGGGAATGAGATAAATGGGTAATTGGAAAAGAATGGACAAAAGATACAAGTATAATGATGTAAATTAAGACGAAATAAATAAAATATAACCAAGAAGAGTGGAAAGCAGGGAGAAGCTATAATGAAGATATAAAATGGTAAATAAGATAGGAAATGGTATATAAGATGAGCATAAATTTAATTGAAGTCCATATAAAGAGAGGTAATCTGGGGCCAAGCTACTTTCTAAAAAGAAGTTTTATGTTTTTGTGTTTTGTGTATTTATGTTTGTTTGAGATTTAATAAAACCTTGGAGAAAAGCTAGATGAGGATAATTATAAACAAAACAGAGGGAAATATGAATATGATGAGTATAAAATGGATAAATATAGAAAAGAAACGTAATTGAATAAGAGTAAAGAGAAATAATGAGAAATCTGCTAAAAGATATTTAAGTGGAAATGGGATATATTATAATTATGTTGTATAAAATAAAGTAATGTTTTATCTGTTTTGTAAAAATTTATAATGGAAAGAGGTTTTATGTGTTCAATGTTTAATGATGTTTTGGTTGTTTTTAAAATTAATAAAATTTGTTTAAAAAAAAAAAAAGAACAATAGTACTAGGCTTTACACAACATGTTAAGAGTCTCAGTTCAAAATTAGGCATGGATAGAATAAAAAGGGAAAGGGATTAATGGGTGCTTTAATGTGAGAACTGGCTATTTTAGGCCTCTGAAAGTATTAAAAAAACATTTCACCTTAATCTCCTTGAAAGGAAAAAACCCACACTAACTGTTAGGCCCCCAGCTCTTATGGGATGAAGGCTATAAACAGGATGCTGTTGGGTTATAGCATTTCATTTCATTTCCGGCTTATGGTAACTTCATAATATTTAAAGGCCATAGTGAAAAGTACAGTGGCTCAGCTCTAGTTGACTCTTGTTAACAGTGAGAAAATAGCAAGGCAAAGAAAGAAACAGAGTTGTGACAACTTGAGAATGATCAGAAGCAGTCTTCAATTACCCACAGGATTGTCGCAGAAAGAAAGGGATGGATTTGTCTATGGACATTCTCAGTCACCCAGGTCATAGTTGTCCCAAAGGTGCTTTTCAAATCCTTCCATTCCCCACAATTCAGTCAGAGCTGAAGAAGCTTCTTGGATGAGAAGTGAAATGTCTTCAAATAAAAACAAGAAAATCCAGTTGCCTCTTGAAAAAGCAGCTTTGGGTCAAAGGAATGGATGTATTTATTTCAATTTATATGGCTCCCCATCTCATTGTTATGACTCTGGGTAGCTAACAACAGTTAAAATCTCCACAACAACCTAACAACAAATACATAATCAGCAGCTGAAATAAAAGCCACAAAGAATTATCACTATATAGTAATAATCTCATCGGCGTTACCATGAGATGATTACTATATAGTTCTGACCCTCATGCCCAGTGACATAGCCAAATCTTCAAGGTCTTAAGAGAAGCCAAAAGGGTTGGGGCCAATATAATCTCCTAAATTTATTCTCTATTTCCCCAAAAGGCAGTTGGCTAAAGTTATAAGGAAGGAGGTTCAGTTTAGCAACAGAAGGACTTCCTGATTATATGAGCTGTCTGCCAGGTGAGTTGTCCTTGTGTTGGTCTTCCAACAGAAAAATGGATAGTGATCTGTTAGAGATGTTCTAGAAAATCTTGCACAAATACAGGTAGTCATCAACTTACAACAGTTCATTTAGTGGCCATTCAAAGTTACAATGGCACTGAAAAAAGTGACTTATGACCATTTTTCACACTTACAACCATTGCAATATCCCCATGTTCATGTGTTCAAAATTCAAATGCTTGGCAACTGTCTCAAAAACTGTCTCGGACATCCCAGGATCATGTGTAGCAGGTTCTGACTTGTACTGGAGAAATGGAAGCGGAAATTTTGAGTAGTTCAGAGAACCGGCAAATGCCACCTCTGACTGGCCCCACCCGCATCTATTTTCTGCCTCCTGAGTCCCAGCTGTTTGGCTGGGTCTTCTTTTGTTGTCCTGCATTGAAAGGAGTTGGAAAGCAGTGGAGTGGGGTGGGAATGGAGATTTCACAGTATCCTTTCCCTGCCACGCCTACCAAGCCACACCCAGCAAGCCATGCCCACAGAACCATAGTAAAAAAATTTTAATCCCACCACTGATCATGTAATCACTTTTTGTGACCTTCTGACAAGCAAAGTCAATGGGGAAGCCAGATTCACTTAACAACCATGTTATTAACTCAACAACTGCAGTGATTCACTTAACAACTGTGACAAGAAAAGTTTTAAATGGAGCAAAATTAAAATCTCCAAAATTAAAATTTAATGACTGTCTCACATAGCAAAAGAAATTTTGGGCTCAATTGCAGTCATATTTCAAGGACTACCTGTAGGGGACTGGGTTAAATGATCTATAAGATCAGCTAATAGTACTATTTTACCTTATAAATAAAGAACAAGGAACTTTTTAAGATCAGAAATCTTCTGACTGCTGCTGGTATCAGTTTATTGGAAAACCATAGCTGCAGAATTATTTGTTGTGATTGGGCAAAGCTGTCCTTAGTATTACCAATAAATTTAGTTTAAAAGTATTAACAAGTTGTATAACATATGAAGAAAAAAGTTGTCTCTGTTTTTAAAGCCACTGTAGTAATATATTGGCAGAATTTTTCTATCTTGCATTTCCCCTGAATGATCACTTCTAGTTTTGAACCCAGCTGTCCGTGTCTGTTTTGAGATATATTAACATTTGTAATATTTGCAGTCAACAGTTATTGTGGAACTGAAAGGAACATAATAAATTGATTTCATAAACTCATGATCACAATAAATTATGCTCATAATACACTTGTCATGAGAGTCTTGAAGAGCAAGAAGACAGTATTTATCATGCGAGTACCACAATTATGTCAGAAAGCACCCATCTTGTCTTCTGAATAGTCACAGTACTTACAAATTAATCTATTTTATTAGCTGTATGAAATAGCTGGGTAGTGAAATAATGCCTTGAAGTTTAAAAAAAAAAGAAGTAAATTTGGGGGTTTTCAAAAAGTCAGTCCTTCCATTTTCCAAGCTTTGCTGATTAAAAACAGATGCTCAGATTTTCAGGTGTTCCATCCTTTCCTTTTACTTTCTGGAAGGGATATGCGAATATTTGCTAAATATTGGCTATGTCTCCCCTATATTGGTTAAAGAATCACCCTGTTAGCCAGGAATTTAATGTTTCTATTGAAAGCGAGGCCCTTCAAGATCATGGAAAGTTTCTCAGGAAACACCCAAAGTCCCTGAGATGACACTCAATGTCCATGGAGGACCTCCAAAGGTGGTGGGTGGCTCTATTTCTGAACTTCTTTATTTTATCTAGAATGCGCCAGCTTGTCTGGAGGAGCATCTGGGTGGAGAAGTGAATAATGTGGCAAACATATAAATATGAATGCCAAAGTGTGTTTAGGGTTCTCTCTCTTATTAAGGGAGGCCTATCTTTATTCAGCTGAATAAACACGTAAAAAGCTTATGAAGGTGAAAACCTGGTCTCTGTCTTTCTTTATACTAGGCCACACACACCTGAAATTGGCAAAACAACCCCTTCATTGCTGCTCATTAAATCTGCAAAGCTCAAAGAGACCTCTAGAAGCCAGGATTGATCACTACTTTTGTGAATGGAGGACTTTTATTATTCTCTAAGCTGAATCAAAATCCATTCCCCCTCTTTGGTCTCCACAAAAGCCCTAGAAACGCTTGATTATTAAGTAGTCATATAGCATGCCAGGGTAGTAATCATTCTGCAAAAACTCACAATGGAAAAATCTAGACAGTGAAGATCGAAATATGAAATCTGCTGGTCATGGAATGATTGTTGAAATAAATTAACAAGTTACTGAGTTTTGGGGAAGAATTGATTTGGGGCAGCAGAAGATAGAACATCATTGTGTCTTAAAATTCTGAATTATTCTCTCCAGTTACATGATTGTGAAATTGATGGGGGAATTAGTCAAAACAATAGGCTGGAAAGGCTTTTTTTTTCTACATTTAACAGGGTGGATGCTGCACCATTACTATTACACAACTAATTATAGTCTATTCTCTAATGGTGTTATCCATTGTTCTCCAGAAGTCAAAACTGTTGCTTCACCTATTTTAAAAAAAAAAATAGTCGTCTCTTCCCTTCCTATTTGTTTTATGACAGCTTAGATTTCTGGTCCTTAATCTCATCCTGACAGCTCCTAACTTGGCTTCAAAGATGACTAAAGCAATTGTTCTAAGAGGCCTTACAAATTCAAATAAATTCAGTCTTGATCTTGCAGCAATATACATAGACATAGTGTGTGTGTGTGTGTGTTTGTCTTCTTCTGCAAAGGCTGCAGATGTATATAGTATAGATCTTCGTTTTACAACCCCATAATCCTTTTTTATCAGGGTGGAGTCCGTGCAACTGAATGGAGCTGAGCATTTACTGGCCAGATGCCCTTCCTGACACCTATGCAGAGTTTGCAGCAGATATTTTCTCTTTGTGCCCTAATAGAGAAACATCTTCTGTTTAGGATTGAACTTTCAACCTTCTGAGTGGGAGGTGACAGTCTTCATCTCTAGGCCACTGTGCCTCCCTCTCCCTTTAATATATATTAGAAGCTAATATACAGTATATTAAAGAAAAAAAGTAGGAAAGAAGAACCAAAGGTGTAAAAGTAATTAACCTAAGTATGAACCTTTTATTATGTAACAAAGACCTCGATGCATGCTTTTCCCTTGCTCTTTCTTCCTTATATTACATGTAGTTCTAATGAAAATGCCATATAATCATGATGCTTCTAATACTGGTATCTTTAACTGCACTAATAACAATATAACTATCTTTCAATAGAATTAGTCAAGTGGCAGAAATTGTGGGATAGAAATGTTAAATTGACTATGTCAATTGCATATAAAGAAAATTTGTATAAAATGTTCTATAGATGGCATTTTGCACCAACAAGACTGGCAAAAATATATAAAGATATATCTGCTAAATGTTGGAAATGTAATCAAACATATGTTTCATATTACCATATGTGGTGGATATGTCCAAAAGCCAAAAAATATTGGACAAAATACACATCTGGTTGGAAAAAGTGTTAAAAAAGCATATAGACATGAAACCAGAAATATTTTTATTGGGCATTCTGGTGGAAAAATATGATAAAGGAGCTATATACTTGATTTTACATGTATTAACTGCAGCTAGAATTGTATATGCTCAACAATAGAGGTGTGATGAGATCCCGACAGATGAGAATGTAATTAAGAAAATACTAGAATGTGCAGAAATGGATAGACTAATGCTTATAATTAAGGACACAGGAGAAACTAAATACTTTTTGATATGGGACTTATTTTATTAATGGTTAGACAATAAAAACAGAAGTTAGAAAGACAGGGACATAAAAAGGATAAATGTTAAAATGGAAATTTGTTAAAATGGACAAACTAAATATTATTGTTATTACAATATTAATGTTATTGTGATGAATGTTATTGTAAATACTTTGATTACAATTGCCTAAAAACAATTGTACCCTGACAACTCACTGTTTGATTGAAATGGATTTTTTATTTGTTATATAAATAAAGCAAATAAAACTTGAAAAAAATATAGCTACCCTTCATTTCCTCTTTTGTACCTAAGATATCTAAACAATAGAATGTTAAGAATTTAAGTGTATTATATAAATATTATTGTACTAACAAACACAATGTATTAGGATTTATGTTGTCACAATTTAAAAAACAATAACTGTAGAAACTGGAGCTGCAACAAATTATACTTTATGTAAATATCTTATTATTATCATACCAGATCCATCTCTTTTCAGTTCTTATCGTATTTCCCATACTTAGGGGAAGTAAATTTAAGAGTCTGGATGTTTGGATATATTTGGAAGGAAAAGGAACAGTAAAGCCTACCTGGCTCTATGGAAGAACAGCTCATATCTTTCCTTCTCTTTTGTGAATGTGCTACTTGTGAAAAATTTGGCCACATTTGTTTGGGCTGGCCCACCAAAACTATATGGTTAGCTTTCTAATTGGAGGGGGGGGGGAGATTCATGATAGCAAAGCCTAGAAGATGACATTAGTTCCTGGGGGCTTTGTCCCGTAAGAGAAGATTAACTGCACCGAACCTTTTAGTCTGTTTGGAGAGGGAATTTGCTAGCTGCAAGCAGGAAGCAAGATCAAAGCAGCGGCCAAGGGATGGCTGTTTACACCTGCTCCTCTTGGAAGTAGAGATTTCTGATCCATAGTTTGTGATTTCTCACTGCTATTCTTATTGTTGACAATAACAATGAGAAAATTATTGTTCTCATTGTTAATGATGGCTGCATTAACAGAGGGATAGAATCAAGATCACAAGAAGTTATACTACCGCTTTATATTGCCTTGGTAAGACCACGCTTGGAACACTGCATCCAATTTTGATTACCACAATTTAAAAAAAAGGTTTTGAGATGGGCTGAAGCGGTGAGGGAGATGGCCAGAAGGTGCAGGAGTGCCGCACTACTTGCATTTGCGTGGTACTCCCACACCTCCCAGTTTGCCTCTCCTGCCCTGAGTTCTTCCTTGATGGCCGTGGGCTATAGAGATGGCCCGGTGCAGGAAAAGTAATGGCTGGTGGTGGGAGGGGACAGAGTGGGCAAGTCTGTGCTCACCATCCACTTCAGAAGCAAGGAATGGGGTGTCGGCATCAGCAGCGTCAGTTTTTTCATCCCTCTCGGCGCTCTGCTCTGGTAAGGTTGGGGCGCAGCACAATGGCCAGTTGCCCAAAACCCTTTCTTCTACCACTGACCTGGATTTTTGGTGGGTGGGTGGCTGGGTGGGTGCCTCCTCACCCCATGAGGAGAGCCCAGCATGTGCACGCTCCGGGAGACGCTTCAAGGCCTGGAGAGAGGGATCCTTCTCTGCTTGGAAGCACAGCAAGCCGTCAGTGAAGATTAGATGCCCAGACCAAAAGAGCACCAAGGAAGATGGACTCCTAATAACCAGGCAACATTCCACCTTCAGCCTCCACACAAGAGGACTCTCTGAGGCTAAGCCCCAAGTATCTCCCACTGCTTCCAAGCAGAGAAGGGACCCCCCCTCCAGGCCTTAGAGCTTCTCCTTAGAGCACACATGTTCTGGGCCCTCCCCATGGGGTGAGGAGGCCCCCAGCCATCCACCAGCAGTGAGCCAGGTTGGAGGAAGAGGAAGGGGTTCTGGGCACATGGCTGTTGCACTGAGCCCCACCTTTACCAGAGCAGAGCACCGAGAGGGACAAGAAAACTGATGCTGCCACCGCCACCCCATTCCAGACCTCTGAACTGGATGGTGAATGCAGATTTGCCCATTCTGCCCCCTCCCACCACCACCAGCCAGTACTTTTCCTGCTCTGGGACGCCCCTACAACCTGCAGCCATCAAGGAGGAGCCTAGGCCAGGAGAGGAGAGATGGAAGGTGCGGAGCTCCGTGCAAATGCAAGTAGCATTTGCACCTTCCGGCCATCTCCATTGCCACTTAAGCCCGCCTCTGCTGCCACCCCCCCTCTTGCTGCCACAGTACCATTACCTTCTCCTGGCCGGTGAGGGCTGTGCTGCTTATTGCATGTTGCACCACCCATAAATTTGCACATTACAGGTGCCAGCTTCTAATGGAGATTTCCAAACCTACCATGTGCTGGTCCCATATTCCAGAGCTGCAATAGACACAAGACTGGCCCTTTGGTCATCCCAGAGCTACTCCGGGATGACCAAAGGGCCAGTCCTGTGACTACTGTAGCTCTGAAATATGGGACTGACTTTCCCACCAACATCAGCAAGCCGCTGCCAGTCAAAATGCATATTAGTGGTACCCAGGATTTGAAATTAGGAGTTTGGTGGTCCTTGAGGTCCAAAAGTTTGATGACCCCTGCTCTATGCATTGAATAATAGTTAACTCCCTTTTCTTTGTGGCATCCCTTCAAATATTGGAACACTGCCTAGTCCTTCTTTTGAAGCATCCTCTTCAATATTGGAACAATTCCTAGCAGTGGTGGGATTCAATTTTTTTTACTACCAGTTCTGTGGGTGTGGCTTGGTGGGTGTGGCAGGGGAAGGATACTGTAAAATCTCCAGTCAGAGGTGGTATTTGCCAGTTCTCTGAACTATTCAAAATTTCCGCTACCAGTTCTCCAGAACTGGTTAGAACCTGCTGAATACCACCTCAGGGGTGGAATTCAAATTTTTTAACAATCGGTTCTGTGGGCATGGCTTAGGTGGTGGGCATGGCTTGGTGGTCATGTGACTGGGTAGACATGGCTTGGTAGTCATGTTATTGGCTGGGTGTGCAGTGCCATTGCAACTTTGAATAGTCACTCCACACAAGAAAGTACCAGCAAAGGAGGGGAAAAAAATCTCCAGAGACGTTCCTCAGACAGGAAGTCTAGTCCTGCCAAGAATGTAATAAGGGTTAATGGAGAGGCTGTGTGAGATCCTTATATCTGTAATTTCTTCAGTGGAAGAAGAAAAGGGGGGGAGGCTGATAAAGAAATCCTTCTTAATATAACCTGAATATATTTAACCTTATATCGAATTTGTATAACCCACACACGATACAATGGAGGAAGAAAAGCCAGATGGCCAGAATCTATTACGTCCGAGAGGCACAGCCAGGAGATGAGAAGATCATAAAAATTCCACAGTGAGATGTATCCGGGGAATCTCTGGAAAAAGTCCATTCTAAAAAGGGGGTGGGGGAAAATTAGGTATGTCCTGGGAAACTGTGAGAAAGATCGTTCCTACAGAAGGGGTGGGAGCGGAATTAGTATAGTTGCTTTTGTTTCTCTAAATACACATTGAGATAAGGGGAGGGGTTCTAAACTCCCTTATGTATCCCTGTATGCCTGAGGGACCTCAGATGCTGCTTTGAACTCCTACATGAATTGTCTCATCTCAGTAAAGGATTCCATTTGATATGTTTGGCTCTCAGAAGTTCATTCTTGCTAATTGAATGGGGAAAAGTTCTATAGCCTGATATAAAGCAGCTTCTGCAATAGAGGTCAGCCTGGAGAGGAATTTTTTTTCAAAAAAGAAAGAAAGAAAGAAAGAAAGAAAGAAAGAAAGAAAGAAAGAAAGAAAGAAAGAAAGAAAGAAAGAAAGAAGGAAGGAAGGAAGGAAGGAAGGAAGGAAGGAAGGAAGGAAGGAAGGAAGGAAGGAAGGAAGGAAGGAAGGAAGGAAGGAAAGAAAGAAAACCTTTCACTCTATCGAAGGGACCCTGCAAGAGAAGAAAAATGTCTGAATACAGCAAGGAGCAAGGGGGAGCTGAAGTCTGTGGAGAAACATTGACAGAAACTGACCCAGCCAGAAACTGACTCAGTGCACTCCATCGAAGACAATGAGGCTGCCTGTGAAACCTCCACCAAGCCCTGGTGGTCTATAGGTGTAGGAAAAGGAGACAGCTGGGATGGAAGAACCAGAGGAATAACCCTCATCTGAGGCAATCGTAAACCCAGGTGGAAATTGGAGCAGGAGATCCTATTGAATCAGGAAGAATGGGATGAGGAGCCACCAGCTGACAACCGAATGAGACTGTTAAGTCCTGGGCATGGGCGCAAGGAACGGAGACGAGGCATTGAACGGTGATTTCAACTCTTTATTGTACAGAAAGAACAGAGCAAATACTTGGGCAGCAGCAGCTCTTTTATAGAGCTGGCTGCTGTCAAAACAACCAATGATTTGATCTTACCGCTTTCACAAGTGTCCAATCAGGGGCCCCCGTTAACAGCCAATCAGACTGGCCAAAAATGACCAATCACGATTCGCTATTCACAGGCCAATGAGAGTTGCAGGATTATAAGCCTGCTGTAAAGTAAAGCTGTTTAGGGTCCCCCCTAGGTTCTATCTGAGGGGTGGGGTGATGTATTCTCGTAAATAGGCAGGTCACTTCACCTGTCTGTTTGACCTGCGCTGTTCCACTGGTTTCTATCCTGGTTCTGGTTCCAGTGGGCTGCTAGCTGGGTTGGATGGTGAAAATTGTGGCCCTGGGCTGCTTTCCCTGCTTACGCCAGTGCTGTCTTCCGGGTTCCCTGGATCTGTTTCCATCGCAGTGCTGTCACGCGGCGAGGCCACTCCCTGGCTCGGTTCTCCTTCTGATGGTGAGTATCCCTTGGTTGGTTGTGTAGGCTGTTGGGTTTTGATTATCATTTCTTCTTCGGCCTCCTCAATGTTCCCTCCCCCCCCCAGCTAGAGGTTCCGGGGTTGAGATGGGACTAGGTGCTAATCTGGAACGGAGTTGGTCTATGTGGCGTTTCCACATCTTACCATCTGCAGTTTGTAGGCGATAGGATCGGGGTCCCGTAAGTTGCCTTATGGTCACGGGGACCCACAATGGGTCGCCCGAGAAGTTTTTCGCAAACACGAGGTCACCTTCCTGGAATGCCCGACACTTGCTACTGGATCCCGGGGATTGTTCCGGCATATAGTTTGGTAGAGGCGATCGAGATGCGAGAGAAGTTTCCGGCCCATCAGGAGTTCAGCTGGGGTTTTGTTCATGGTACTGTTTGGGGTTATGTGCTGGAGGAGAAGCATCCGGTTTATTTTGTCATCAATGTCGCCATGGTCCATTTTGTGCAAGGTCTGTTTTACAAATTGAACCATTCGCTCAGCCCTACCATTGGCCGCAGGGTGAGCTGACGATGTTAAGGCATGGCAGATGCCATGATCTGCCAGGTACTGTTCAAATGGCAGGGCAGTGAATGGGGACCATTATTGGAGACCAGGACATTCGGAAATCCGTGGGTAGCGAATAGTTTATTCAGCTTTTTAGTGACTGCCTCTGTGATGGTGCTTTTCATCTTGTGGACTTCGAGCCAGTTTGAATAGGCATCTACTGTTAGGAGGAAAGTGTGTCCTCTTGTGGACACACAAAATAGATGTGGATACGGGACCAAGGGCCTTGAGGCATTTCCCACTGAGTTGGGGGAGTTTTTGGAGGAGTGGAGCGAGTCTCCTGGCATTTGCTGCATTTTGCTACCCAGATCTCTATCTGTTTGTCTAAGCCAGGCCACCATTTGTAACTCCTGGCCAATGCCTTCATCCGCACGATGCCTGGATGTCCATCGTGCAACATTTTCAATACCCTATATTGCAATTTCTCCGGGATTATGACTCTGTCTCCCCACACTATGCAGCCTTTCTGGGAGAATAGCTCTGTTTGATGATTCCTAAATGGCTTGAACATGTCATTGGTTGTGCTGACCGGCCAACCCCGTTCTACCCAGCTGAGGACTCGTGCCAAAACAAGGTCCTTTTTTGTTTCTAAGGCGATGTCTCGAGCAGTCAGCGGCGACGAAGTGAGGGTTTCAATTTGCAATATGGCTAAGGTTGGAGCTGGGTCCTCTATGATGTCTGGTAGTGGAGAGTGGGAGCTGGGTCCTCTATGATGTCTGGTAGTGGAGAGCGGCTCAAAGCGTCAGCATGGGGAATGGTTTTCCCCGGGCGGTGTTGCAATCAGTAATCGTAGGCAGCTAAAAATTCTGACCAACGTTTCATTCTTGGTGAAAAGATATGGGGAGTTGATATTGAGCTGACTATAGTTCCTTTCAGTTTTAGACAAAGTTCTCAAAAAGAACACAATAGGTGCCTTATTCCCATTTGGTAAGACATGGCTTAAAATGGCTCCCACTTCAAATGGTGAGGCGTCACAGGTAACGTCACAGGTAGAGTCTCATCGTATTACATTAATACAGCATCGGAGGTTAAGAGGTCTTTTACCTCTTGGAATGCCCTCTCTTCATGCCGTCCCCAGACCCAGGAAGCTTTTTTGTCGAGAAGTCTATGTAGGGGTTCAGCTACGGTTGCCTTCTGGGGCAAGAAGATGTTATAAAAGTTAATGAATCCCAGGAAGGCTTGGAGGTCTGTCTTATTCCTAGGTCTCGGGGCATTTTTGATTGCGGTTAGTTTTTTTCGATGGGGTGGATTCCCTGTCTGTCGAGAAGGTATCCCAGGAACTCCACTCTCTCCGTACAAAGTTGACACTTGTCCCTTTTTACCTTCAGACCAGTGTCTTTAAATTTCTGAAGAACTTTTCTGAGTCATTGTACTAATAACTCTTTAGTGGGGGCAGCTATTAAATAAGGCACGATGCCTTTTATGCCTTGTAATAGTCACTCCATTAAACTTTGGAAAATGCCAGGCGCCATGCTTACTCCGAATTGGAGTCTATTGCACTTGAAAGTGCCTCTATGTGTAACTATTGTCTGGGCTTCTGCAGTTGTCGCGTCTACAGGTAGTTGCTGATACGCCTGAGCTAAGTCCAATTTCGCAAATATTTTTCCGCCTCCCAGGAAATGAAGGAGGTGTTGAACCACCGGTACTGGGTAAGCGATCTGTTGAAGAGCATGATTTAGGGTGGCCCGATAATCCCCACAAATTCTTAATGAACCATCTGGCTTCATGAGTGTTACTATCGGAGTTTCCCAGCGGGCATGGTCAATCAATTCCAATACGCCCTGGGCTATCAGTTTATCTAGCTGCTTGAGGTTTAAGCCAAATGGGAGCTACATCGGGGCTAAGATTAAATGATATAGGGGTCCCCTTGTACTTGCCTAATGTTCCTGTGAACACGTCCTGGAATTCCTGGATGAGAGCCTCTTCCCAGTTGTTGCTTCTGGTTTGGTGTATGCCGGCTAGTTCAATCCCGAGTGGGTTGAACCACTGTAACCCTAACAAACTGGGTCGGTCACAATCGACGACAGTCAGGGGAAGCGTCGCTGTGTGGTCCTTGAAAGATACTTGGACTTGGCTGGAACCGACTGGAATTCTGTTTCCCTGGTAGTCTTTCAGGATGATTCGTTGCATGCTGAGGTCCTGGTAGCATATGTCAGGGATCAGCTGTTTGAGGGTTTTTCAGGATACCATCGATAGGGATGATCCCGAATCAACTTCCATCACGCACGGTCGATTCTCAATAGTAACCTTTACGTGGATCTTTCTTGCATCGAACAATGAAGCGTGGCTGATAATAATGGTTTGGTGGGCCTCTTCTCATCTCGTTGAAGAGGCAGGTGCTCGATTTCTGTTGTAGTAGTGGTTGTTCCATTGGTGGTTCAGACGGTCCTGGTTCTCAGGAGGTTTGCCTGTCTCCCGACAGAGGTTGTTCTCCCTTCAGCTGGGACTGGGCTCTCGCTTGCTTCTGCAGACTTTTGCGATGTGGCCTCTTTTTCCACAAGTACGGCAGACTGTGTCGAGGAATTTGCAGTCCAATCGTGGGTGGTTTGCCCCGCAACCAGCACATTGGTGCGGATGTCTCTGGTTTCTTTGCCCTTGTTCCGAGCAGAGCTGGTTGACCTGCTCTTCCTCACTGTCTGAGGATGACTCGAGGTCTTCGTGGTGGGTGGTGGTAGCATGCTTCTCAGTGACGAGTGGGCTATCATTAGCGAGTTGGTGAAGCGGTGCGTTCGCTCAGCGCATTCGAGTGGCTGACTTCCTGGTTGCTTCTGCGTCAGCGATGACATCTGTAAGGCTGATGTCACCTTTTGCCATCAGTTTACTCTGCATGTGCGGTGCATTTAATTCCAGAACTATGGGGTCTCTAAGGGCTTCCTCTCAGTTTGCAAAACCACAAAGGCCTCCTAGGTTCCGGAGGTTGGCTACGAAATTTCCAATGCTCTCGTCCTTCCGTTGGTCCCTCTGGTAAAATTCGTGTCTTCGTATCAGTGTAGGTACTGCGGGTGCATAATGGGCCCGGAGGATTGGGGCGAGGGTATCCCAATGCATGGTCTTCACTTCCACCGGTTTTGTCAGTGCTTTAGCCATTTTGAAAATGGCGGGGCCTCAGTGAGTCAGGAACACCACTCGTTTCTTGCCAGGCGTAGCATCTTTTAAATTGTTGGTCTCCAGGAACATCTGGAAGCGATCTATATATGAGTCCCAGTCTTCGGTTGCTGGGTTGAATGGAGTGGGTGGTATGGCACCACTGGTCATCTTGCCGTTTGTTGCTTGCACTCTTTCACCATGTGCTCTGTCTTGTTCGATGCGTACTTAGTCAGCTCTATCGTCTCCGCATTCCACCCTCGTCACCAGTGTTAAGTCCTGGGCATGGGCGCAAGGAACGAAGATGAGGCATCAAACGGTAACTTCAACTCTTTATTGTACAGAAAGAACAGAGCAAATACTTGGGCAGCAGCAGCTCTTTTATAGAGCTGGCTGCTGTCAAAACAACCAATGATTTGATCTTACCACTTTCACAAGCGTCCAATCAGGGGGCCCCATTAACAGCCAATCAGACTGGCCAAAAACGACCAATCACGGCTCGCTATTCACGGGCCAACGAGAAGTGCAGGATTACAAGCCTGCTGTAAAGTAAAGCTGTTTAGGGTTGTATCGCTGCGTTGGCTTAGTCCATAACAGAGACAGTACATAAATTGCCCCATGAGGGAAGCCCTGGAGAACCTCGATGTGAGGGATGCACCAGGATGACAATGCAGGAGAGCGAGGGAACCAGAAAATGAGAGAACCCGAGCAGCCACCCCGGATCCAGTGGGGATTGAGCTGGCAGAGGGACAAGCCGAAGAACCAGCAGCCATACCAGGTACCTGACCCTTAAACTCCCATATCAGGGGATTAACCCTGGCCAATCCAGACACATACAACTACAGAGGAAGGTCCCACCCTTGGGGGTAAAATTTGATGGAGACACCCAAAAACTGGGATTTTTCCTGGCGCAAGTGCTCATCTACATGCCAGAATATGGGCAGGATTTCCTAACCCAGGGGTCCCAAGTATGAGTGGTCACCCTGGCCCTTGAAGGGACAGCAGCCAGATGAATGGTGACACTCCACAACATCAATGCCCCAAAATTAAGAAATCTTGATCACTTCATGATGGCCTTATGCCATCACTTCGAGGACCCCCTCGCCAATAGAAAAGCCCGTGACCACATTAGAGTTGTAAAACAAGGCCGTCGCCTGGTAGCAGAATACACTGAGGAATTTCATGACCTGGCCATCTGGGTAGATTGGCCAGAGGATATCCTAGTCTGTTGGTTCAAAGATGGACTAAATGATAACCTATACACTGCCTGCCTGGCCCGTGGGGCCCCAAACCTCTTGCACGAATGGTCCATGATGGCAGAGGAGATGGAGATAGATATGACTCGAAACCGGTACTGCATTGGCAAGTCTTCGAAAAGATCCCCACCTCAGGGGAAACGGGAAGTTTTCAAACCCCAATTCACCATGACTCCAAGAATGTCTGGTTGCTTTAAGTGTGGAAAGGAGGGAAACAGCACAGCAGAATGCCATTCGAAGACGCCTGCCAGAAAGCTAGACCAGTCATCAGGGGGAAACCAGAACATCCAGCCCTTAAGGAAAGGACACTGGCCTGAGAGGACGAATAGATGTGGGATTCCGATTGCCCCCCAACCATGAGGAAGAATCCCAAATGCTCCAAGAGGACCTGAGCCAGTCTGAAAGCAATCCGGAAGATGACCTACTGGTAAGCAATCCAATTGAACCAATCACCCTACCCCTGAGACTGTTTATCCCCAGCCAAGAGAAGAGCGAGGAAGTTGCAGCATTGCTGGATTTGGGATGCACCCGATGCCTAATAAATCCCTCCCTTGTAGATAAATTGGGAATCCAACTGAAAGAAATGGAAAATCCCATTGCTTTCTGCCAATTAGATGGAACTATAGTGGGGGGAGGGGGGGAGCCAGCCAGGTTTACCACAGAACCATTGAAAATAAGACTAGGGAACCATAGGGAGATGCTCACATTCATTGTAGCCCCAGGAATGGAAGAGACACTAGTCCTAGGTTTCACATGTCTGCGGAAATGGAATCCAAAAATAAATTGGAGGAAAGGAACCATACAGTCCCAGAGAGACATAATAGTTGCAAAAAGCTCAGAGGAAAGGATAAAGAAAGGAGAACAGAGAATCAGCCATGACCGGACAGTCGACTGAACCCATTAACATCCCCAATGAGTACCAGGATCTGGCCCAAGCATTTAGTGAGGAAGTTTGTGATGAACTCCCACCCCATTGCGCCACAAACTGCACAATCGAAATCCTACCAGGGGCTAAACTCCCCAAACCACAAATGCACTACAAGTCTCCCAGAGAACTGAAAGAACTAAGAGCATTTATCAATAAAAAATTTAAAAGGGGTTTCATTGAACCTGCCCGAAATAGCTGCCCCAGTGTTATTCCGCGAAAAGAAAGATGGCTCCATACACTTGTGTTTTAATTACAAAAAATTAAACACAATTTGCATAGAGAATATGTATCCACTCCCCCTCATGAAGGACATGTTAGCCCAACTCTCGAAAGGAAAATTTTTTTCAGAGTTAGACCTACAAGAGGCATATTACCGCATCATTATAAAGGAAGGGGATGAGTGGAAGACAGCTTTTAACACACCATTGGGATGCTACCAATTTAAAGTGCTCCCCTTTGGACTGCAAGGAGCACCTGCTCCACCCAGGGGTTGTCGTCAGGAAATCACCCCCAGACTGATGGATCGATAGAGAGAGTGAACAGCATATTAGAACAATATTTAAGATGTTTATGCAATTGATCAATGAAACCCTTCATGAATGTTTATATAAAGGGGTTCTAGTGTATCTTGATGATATTTTAATCTACACGGAAACAATGGAAGAACACATCAAGCTACTCCGTGCAGTCCTCATAAAACTCTTAAATGCTAAATTATATGCAAAACTCTCTAAATGCAAATTCCACCAAGAAAAAAATTGACAATTTAGGGTATAGAATATCCCACAAGGGAATAGGGATGGACCCCCAAAAAGTAAAAGCTGTACTGGACTTGGGCCCACCGCAAACAACTGCAAAGCTTCCTGGGGTTTGTGAACTTTTATTGCCAATTCATTCCAGCTTTTGGAAACATCGCCCTTCCTATCATGAATTTGTTAAAAATGAAGGGGGGGGGGAGAAACCCAAACCAAGGCAACCTCTTATCTGGACAATGGAATGTCAAGTGGCATTCGAGAAGCTCAGACATCTATTCTCAGCAGAACCAGTCCTTGAGCACCCAGATCCTGAACAACTTTTTGTCATCCAAGCAGATGCTAGTGATGTTGCAGTTGGAGCAGTCCTCCTCCAAAAGAATGGAAGTGGACAATTACAACCATGTGCTTATATATCCAAGAAACTGACTGAAACTAAGCAAAGATGGGCCATATGGGAGAAAGAGGCATATGCTGTGCAGTGGGCAATGCTCACATGAAGACATTTCCTGGAAGGAAACCAAATCCCCTTTTAAGTATGGACTGATCACAAAAATCTGGAAGCCCTGAGAAATCCACGGAAACTCTCCAAAAAACAAGCAAGGTGGGCTTAATGCTTTAAACGGTTTAATTTCACTCTCAAATATTTTCCTGGGAGAAAGAACTTCTCAGCAGATGCACTGTCCAGAAAACCCCAATACAACAGCAAAAAGATTGAAGTTATAAAACCAATGATCCAACTGACCCAACTAGCAGCCAAAGTAATCATCCGGGCACAAGAGAAAAAAAAAAATCATCCCTGACTGAAGACACAACAACATCAATATTTAAGGAGGCACTACTTAAAGACGACTGGCTCCAGTCTAACAAAAACACTTGTTTAGTCAAAGATGGACTGGCTTGGGTAGAGAACAAACTTTATGTCCCTGCAAGCCAGAGAATAGACCTCATGAAACGCTGCCATGACTCCAAAATAGCAGGACATTTTGGGTTTGTTAAAACCCTGCACCTCATCAAAAGACAATTTTGGTGGCCGTCCCTCAAAAAGGACATTGAAAACTATGTTGCAAGCTGCCCAACCTGTGCTGCTGCAAAGAAAATATCCTGGAATTTTACAAACAGTAGCAGACCCTTCTGCTCCCTGGAAAGAGATCTCTATGGACTTTATAGTGGAGCTTCCTGAAAGTGCTGGAAATACTGTCATTTGGGTGGTAAATGATCTTTTTTCCAAACAGGTTCACTTGATTCCACGCCAAAAGATCCCAACTACCAAGGCACTGGCAAAGATGTTCCTAATACACATTTATCACCTTCATGGAGCCCCCCAATGGATTATCTCAGATTGGGGTGCTCAGTTCACATCCAAATTTTGGTGGATGTTTTTAAACTTATTAGGCTCCACCCAGGGGTTGTCGTCAGGAAATCACCCCCAGACTGATGGATTCATAGAGAGAGTGAACTGCATATTAGAACAATATTTAAGATGTTTTATTAATTACCAATAGGATAATTGGACTAACCTTCTTCCTTTTGCAGAGGTAGCATATAATAACACGAGGTTCATATCATTCCACAGGCCAAGAATTCAACCCCACCAAAGAACCTGAAATCCCCTCCCTTTAGGAGTGGATGAATAACTTACAAGCCATGTGGCCAGTGGTAAGATTATCTTTACAGGAAGCTAGAGCAGTTTACAAAACTCAAGCAGACAAAAAACATTGTGAACCTAAACCTTTCAAGATTGGAGACTGTGTATATTTGTCCACAAAACTCTTTAAATCATTACAACCCTCTAAGAAATTAGGACCAAAATTCATTGGCCCATTCCCCATCACCAGAATTATTAACCCGGTGACGGTAGAGCTTTGACTTCCAAAAACAGTTAGGCAGATTCATCCAGTATTTCACTGTAGCTTGCTCAAACCAGAGATCACTTCAAACCTCAGACCCCCCCCCCCTTTCTCACACCTCCAACCCTCATCATGGTACATGGGGAACAACATTTTGAAATTCAAGATATCCTTTTTTTTTAAACAAATTTTATTAATTTTACAAAAACAGTGCACAAACAATCAAGGCATAACAGCTTACAAATTCTTTTCTAAAAAAAAAATAATTAAAGAAGAAAACCAATAGAACATACAAAATGATTCCAAATTATAATGTCATTATTTACGTTATCTATTTACCTTCATATCTTATCCCAACTTCTCCTTTTCATTCTAATTATCCAAGTTATTTCTTGCTAATTAAAATTTTATTGACTTTTATCAACATACAAAACACAGAACATAGAAAACAAAACAAAACCTAAAACATCTTTTCTGAAGGCTGCTTGATCCTGAATTAAAACTCTTCACACAGACGAAATTCAAACATTATATTCACTTTATATATCCTTCCATATCTTATTACCATTTTAAATGTCATTCTTTGTCTGTTTTATTTCCAGCTATCCATTCATCTTTTTTCTTTTACTATACTTCTCCTACACACTAATTGGAGTGATGCCTTTAACTCATTGCCCTAATTTAAAAGTACTTCATAGAACACTTAATTTATCTTGGGATTCTGTTTAGTACATTCTAAAATTACACAATAAATTTTATAAGAAAGGTCAATAACTAAAGAAAAAATCTATATAGCCACTATCCATATCATTTAAAAAGAAAAAAAACACCTAATCATATATATTAATACTCATTTATATCTTAAACATTCTACTCTAGATACACATATAAAAACACAATCTTTTGTACCTTCCAGAATCCCCCCCTTTTTTCCCAATTAAATTCACCCATTGTTACTAAATAAGCTTTTTTTCTTTAAATCTTGCTTCCCACCATTGAGGCTTCTCCTCCCCCCCTTTCTCTCTTGCTTATTCTTCTCCTTGCCCTTTTTACCCCTTTGTCTCTCCTCCTCCCTTTTCTTACTTCCTTTCTTTTGCTTTCTAACCTTGCATCCACCTTTCCTCTCATTTTTCTCTTTTTTGGTTGTTTTTTCAAACCTTAAAATCCCCTTTTTCTTATCCTCTTTCTCCTCCTCCCTGGAAAAAACCCATTGTTCATCAAAGATGGCTTCTTCTTCCTCTTCTTCTTTGTCCCAGTCATTCTGCTGCGTAGTCAACTTTTCATAAGTGCATAACGCCATTTCTAAAAATTGAAATAGAGTGCCCAAAGTATCTTTTCCATCTTGTTCTTCCTTTTTATATTTTTGATATTCAGTCTTTAGTTCATCCACAAGTGATGGCATCATGAAAAGAGAAACTATTCCCAAAACAGCCACTCAAGTATTTTTAATCAAAAATAATTCAAAAAAAGTTCCAAAAATTAATACTTTTCTTCCTTCTTCTACTTCTCTTTCTGGGGTTACTGTTTAATCAAAGAAGTCCAATTACCATATATCTTTCTTTGGGATTCTAGGCAATCTCCTCCTTTTTCAGCTTCTGCTCCAATTTCTTTTCCTCTCCCTTCCCACTTACAACAACAATTTTTTTAAAAATGATCAGAAATCCATACCTCCAATCAGGGTTTTCCGATTTCTTAAATTATTAAGTCCAATGTCCAAAGAGTCTTTTGTCCCTTGGCTTCAATTCTCAAAATAATTCACCTTCAGTGCCCAAATAAATTTCAAATCTTCATCTGCTGTTTCTATGGTGTGGGAGAGTGAAGAAAAAAAAAAGTTCCCTTTAACAGCTTTCTCCGCCGCTTTCCGATCTTCTTAGGGATACAATGTATCCTCCAGCAATTCAGACAGTTCAGTTCCAGAGAGTTTAAAAGATGTTAATTGACCCGGCTCAGCCAGCACTTTCACTTTTCTTGCTTCCTCCAGCACAATCTTACCCTGTTGCAGGCTTCTTTGTGGCGGCCATTACTGACCACCGCTCCACCACCTCGGGAAAAAGGGGTTTTTCCGGACAAGGAGGGGGTCTGCGATACCCCCAACCCTCTGTCCGGCTCCCCTCTCTCTTCAGCTGCCTCTACAGGGCAGCCATATCCCCCTGACCCGTTTGGATCGGGGGCACCTCAGCGGCAAGCGCAGTACAAATCGCGAACAGTCGCGAATTCCTGCTACCACCGAAGCCATGCGGAACCGGAAAAAACAAATTCAAGATATCCTTGATTCACACACTTACTGTGGATCCACACAATATTTAGTAGCTTGGAAAGACCTTCCTTCCTCAGAAAATGAGTGGGTAGCATAGCCAAACAACATGTAAAAACACCCACATTACTTTGAAAGTTCCACCTAAAATATCCTGATAAACCATCCTGAATTGCAAATGTAATGCATGACTTGTTTTTTCCAGGTAGACCTATCTGTTTTTTGAGGAGGGCAGGATGTCAGATCCATGTATCTGTCATTTCTTCAGTGGGAGAAGAAAAAGGGGTGGTGGTGGCTGATAAAGAAATCCTTTCTTGATGTAACCTGAATATATTTAACCTTATATCGAATTTGTATAACCCACACATGATACAATGGAGGAAGAAAAGCCAGATGGCCAGAACTATCACCTCCAAGAAGCACAGCCAGGAGATGAGAAGATCATAAAAATTCCACAGTGAGATATATCTGGGGAATCTCTGGAAAAAGTCCATTCTAAAAAGGGGGTGGGGGAAAATTAGGTATGTCCTGGGAAACTGTGAGAAAGATCATTCCTACAGAAGGGGTGGGAGGGGAATTAACATATTGGCTTTTGTTTATCTAAATACACATTGAGAAAAGGAGAGGGGTTCTAAACTCCCTTATGTATTCCTGTATGCCTGAGGGACCTCAGATGCTGCTTTGAACTCCTACATGAATTGTCTCATCTCAATAAAGGATTCCATTTGATACGTTTGGTTCTCAGAAGTTCATTCTTGCTAATTGAATGGGGAAAAGTTTTGTAGCCTGACAGGCTGTTTCTGTAAGGAACACCAGAATGTTTCCTCCCTGCCTTCCTTACAGGATTAGGCCAGTAATTTCTTCTACCAACTGGTTCTCCAAACTGCTTAGAATGTTAAAAACTGGTTCTAGCAAATGGGTGCGAGCTGGTAGAATGCCACCCCTGCCTCTGATCCCTAGTTCTTCTTTGCATAGACTAGACATACTCAGTTCCTGCAACCATTTTTCATATGTTTTAGCCTCCAGCCCCCTAATCATCATTGTTGCTCTTCTCTGCACTTCTTCCAGAGTCTCAACATCTTTTTTTAATATATTGTGGAATCTCCAGTGCTCATCTAGGAATTGGTGAAGAGTGATAAAATATATAAAATATGCCTTTCAGAAATCTGAAAGTACTCACTTTCTGAAAAAAAAAAACTATCATAAAATTTAGTGGATAACTACAATAGATGTTCCACTGTAATAACCTGACAGTTAGGTCCAGTCAGAATAATATTTTGGAAAGTGATTTGAAGCATTTATGTTATATTTACTTGTTTATATGCATTGCAGGTTTTTTCAAAAAGACCAATATGGGTTAAAAAGTTTCTGTTTTAAAAAAGAAGAGTTGTGTGCTATGGGCATGCATAGACAGCACAGAAACAGAGAATGTATCTCTATCTCGCTACCCATGAGCAAGGATTCTCAAGTGGCTGTCTATGATATTCTTTCTCTGCTCAGTTATGACTGGTACTGAATCTTGTAAGCTTTCACTGCCAGCTGAAGATGTATCTAACCTCCCAAATCTTTGGTTAAATTTCTGCTGCTGAGCCTTCTGTCTTGCTACTGATTTTCTGCCTGTTCTTGCCAGTGTTCCTGGGTATTTAGCTAATTTATGGCCTGTTTTAGATGCAAGAATTCTTGGAGGGCATTTATTGTGCAATTGTTTCACTGCAAATTGTTTTAATTTGTTCTGCCCTTGTACTGGGATTATTTTATGAATGTTGAGTGGTTTAGAAATGTATTAAATAAATAATGTCAGAATATTCTTAATAGGGAAGCCATCAGCATGTTTTTTCCAGTGTTTAAGCTGAGAAGGAACAAAGGAACAATATCTGAAGCAGGCTGGAGAAGCCAGGAAAGCCGTGGGCCTCTCAAATCCAAAGCCCTCCTTGCTTCTTGCTGCATCTCAACAAGCCATCTTGGTTACCTAACTACTCATTTTGCTGGAGTAGATTAATTACATTTCATTGGTTTCAACTGCAGGGCATTCATCTGGATAGTTGTTAAGAACAGGACACGACTGGAAGGAAGACATACAAATCTAGCCTATCTATCATCACTTCCTGCTACCCAGCTGTCAGGAACCTTATAAAGGGTCAGACTTCACCCAGTTTCAAACTCAAATGGTAGCAAGCAGAAATTCAAGGACACAGTTGTGGAAAAACTAATTATATTAGAGGTATTGAAAAAGCAGTAGAGTAGAAAGGCAGAAAATGCATATGTACAGTAAGTCTTGAACAATCTTGACAATTGAACAATTGACAAATCTTGGACAATCTGCCTACGCTGCCTACGGTTGGACTTAAGCATAGTACACAAAATTATCTGCTACAATGTCCTACCAGTCAATGGCTACTTCAGCTTCAACCACAACAATACAAGAGCACACAACAGATACAAACTCAATGTTAACTGCTCCAAACTGGATTGCAGAAAGTACGACTTCAGCAACAGAGTGGTCAATGCCTGGAATGCACTACCTGACTCTGTAGTTACATCTTCAAACCCCCACTCCTTTAACCTCAAACTATCCACTATTGACCTCACCCCATTCCTAAGAGGTCTGTAAGGAGCATGCATAAGTGCACCATCATGCCTCCCATCCCTGTCCCATTGTCCCCATTTAATCGTACCTATTTTCTGTATTCTTACTCATGTTTATACTTTTACCTATTATCTTGTAAGTGATTGACAAATCAAATAAATAAAAAAAATCTCCAACCATTCTCTCTCCCCCTCTCTGTCTGTCCATCTGCTTGTCCACCCATCCATCCATCCATCCATCCATCCATCCATCCATCCATCCATCCATCCTCTCTCCCTCTCTCCCTCTCTCTCTCATCTATTTAATCACCCAAGATTCAACACTAATTTTTCTTTTGTCGCCTCAAATGCCCCAGCTAGGTTGAGAACTGGTTGTTTCTCAGTGAAAGGGGTAATTGATGTTTGTGCATGGTAATTATAATGGTTCCATCAGTGTCTTGTGGCAAGGAGAGCAAATGATAAACAATGCATAACAATATCATCATATAAATGTTGCAATTAAAATAGTTGCATCAAGTATCAGAATGAAAATAGAAAATCCCAACACTTGCCTGATGGTGTCATCAGCCTTTGCTTATGTCACTGAACAAATGTATCTGGTTTTACTTTCTCTGACCGATGCTCATATCGAAAGTAGTTCTCTGATTACTCTTCAAATACAGGTTTATGTTTTGTTAAAGTAGGACTTTGTGAGTGTGTGGTACTAAAGGTATACCAGACAAATGGTAGGGGACTAAAATGTGGGAGGCTGTGTGTTCAAGTTCCACCTTAGCCATGAAAGCCAACTGAGTGACTTTGGCCCAGTCCCTCTCTGTCAGCCCAACCCACTTCACTGGGATGTTGTGGGAAAAATAAAAGGCAGGTGCATTGTATATATTTGCAGCTTTGAAATATTTGTAAAAATAATAAAGGCAGGATATAAATTAAAAAGAGATAAAATAAATGCACCTTTCCAATGCATATTTTCTGTGCACCTGCTTCTCAGCTTAATGTCATCTTGCAGAAAATTCACTGGGAGACCCTGTTAGGGATATGCACCCTAGCAGAATCTGCACGGCAGTCAGGCAGTCAGGCAAATATGTGAGATAAACGTGTTTGTAGCTTACACTCAGTAAAACAGATACACTGTGCTAGTTAAATAGTTTATTCCAGTAAGAGTTTTTAGCATAGTCAAAACAGTCCATATATCATTCACTAATTCAGTCAGTCCGGGGATTATTCAGTTACAAAGTCCAGTGCCGAAAAAGAAGTCAGTAAACTTACAAATATCAGTCCAGTAATAAATCTTCTCACAGTAGAGATATGAAGAAGTTCAAACCTCCTTTCTCTCTTCAGCAAAAACAGCAGCAGGGAACACTCAGTTAGCAAGCAATTCAGTAAGCCAACAATACAGTAAGCCAGCAATACAGTAAGCTCTCTTGCTCCCTCTTATGGCGGTTTTACAACCGCACCCAAAATTACATGCTTTGCTGTTTAAAGTGACACACACTTTAACTTACAATCATAGTTTATATATATATTATTTTACCCAAACTAAGTTAGGTAACCTTGTTATTCCTAACAGACCCAAAAAGAATATACGTGTTTGATGCTCTTCTTTATACATTAAATTGTCATGTCTTCCTATCTCTTGTTATATCTAAGCTAAAACACCTATGAAATCTCACAACAGAACTAACATTTACATATTAATTTAATTCCCTTTGATTGAAGTCAAGATTCATAGAACAGTATTTTATTTAGAAATGACATCTCCACTGAAAACTAATATATGTATCAAATAAAAATACTTTAGAAAAATGTATATTTTAGGAAATTTATATTTATATAAATGTATATAATAGGAACTTTCCTATTATTAGGAAGCTTAGAGCTTTTTTAAAATACTATTTTAACCAATAGACATGCAAGGAGAACCAGATGTTTTCAGGTAAATATACTTCTTGATTTCTCAGTGCCAAACATTTAAACACTGGAAATAAAAATGTGCACATTATCAAATAATCTCTTGTATCACAAGAGAAAAAAAGTAAATAATATTATGATATTCTGCTAACTTTGTGGAAACCACAGTATTGACATTAGTGGTTTATCTTGGACTAGACTGGAGGCTTCCCAGATGGACTTGAAAGGTCAAGTTGAGAAATCTGAATTTTGTGTCTGCTGTTGAGCGTCCCTGAAAAACTCCAGATGATATTAATCATAACAGTTTCTGTTATGTTCTGTGCATGGTGCAAGAAGCGGAAATGAGTCGATGAACAGTGAACTTCAACTCTTTATTTAACATGGTGCAACAGCTCTCTGAATGGCCTCAACAGCCCCCTTTATATCGGCAAGCTCTTGGGTATTTAGCCAATGAAAACACAGGAACGTTAGCTCTTTTTAACCAATGAGAAGGGCTCGTTAATAGCCAATCAGATTCTCCTGAACGGACCAATCCGATATCGCTATTCTCGGCCAATCAGAAGTGCAGGGCCAGAATCCTGCACTTTGCTTTAAGGTTTCAACAAACTTTATTCAAGCACTTTTATTAATTCACAACAGTTTCTATCCCTGTTTCCACAAGTGTCTAACATGATGTGGAGAATCAACTTAAGCAGTAATTCTCTCTACCCAGTTCACCTCACAGAGTTATTGTGAGGATAATAAAAAGACAATAAACCATTTTCCATTTTCAGTTGCCTTCAGAAGTTGTGGGAGCTTTATCACTGGAAGCTTTCAAGAAGAGATTGGATTGCAATCTGTCAGAAATGGTGTAGGGTCTCCTGCTTGGAGGGGGAGTTGGATTAGATGACCTACAAGGTCACTTCCAACTCTCTTAATCTGTAAAGGATCTGTAAAGGAAGGAGTATTATGTATATTTGATATCTTGAGTTATGTATAAAAATAATCAAGTAATTAAAAATAATTACATTTAAAAGTGTTTAAAAAAATTATCCCCCAAGGATGCTTTTTTTCTATATTGAATTTTAAAATGAAATTTAGAGTTTAAAGCATCCAAAAACATAAATTGAAGAAGAACAGGATGATTAAGAACAGGTACTGATTAAGACAGTACAAATGAGATGGTCGCAACCTACCTGGCTCTTTCAGTTCAACTGCCCCCACCCAGTCCTGAAACAGTCACTCTAATTGTTAGATCTGGAGCTTCAGTGCTTAAAATAGTGATGCTGTAACAGAAAAAAAAACCCAACCAACTGTTAAGTTCTGCGCATGGGTGCAAGGAGCGGAGACGAGGCAGTGAACATTGAACTTCAACTCTTTATTAAGCATACTGAACAGAGCAATCACCTAGGGCGGCAGCAGCCCTTTTATAGGGTTGGCTGCTGTCCTATTAGCCAATGAAAAACATGGAAGTGTTCAACCCTTGAACCAATGAGAGTTGGCCCGTTAACAGCCAATCAGATTTCCCAGAAAGGACCAATCCGATGTCGCTATTATCGGCCAATCAGAAGTGCAGAATTAGAACCCTGCTTTTTACTTAAGGTTGTTAAAACTTTATTAAACGCCTTTATTAGTTCATAACACCAACCATCATCTTTCATTGCTAGCTCAAAATGCTATAGAGGAAAAGAAACGGAGGAGCGGTATTGATTTCAATAATTAAATGGCATATCTTCATCTGTTTTTGTCCCACAGTGGCTCAGTGACTTAGTGGGTAAGACGCTGAGCTTGTCGGTCAGAAAGGTCGGCAGTTCAGTGGATTGAATCCCTAGCACCGCATCATGGAGTGAGCTCCTGTTACTTGTCCCAGCTTCTGCCAACCTAGCAATTCAAAAACATGTAAAAATGCAAGTAGAAAAATAAGGATCACTTTGCTGGGAAGGTAACAGCGTTCCATGCTCCTTTGGCATTTAGTCATGCTGGCCACATGACCACAGAGATGTCTTTGGACAGTGCTGGCTCTTCAGCTTTGTAATAGAGATGGTTTGAGAAGGCTCTAATTTAGTAAAATGGAAGAAATGAAAAGAGGAGGATGACCTAGCAGTAATGTGGACTTCAGTTGCAAAGGGTGCACTGTTGGAGGATCAGATTGGGGATTGGAGGATTTGGAGGAGGCGTCTTTATGCCTTAGCAATAGTAATAGCACTTACTAGCAATAGTAATAGCACTTAGACTTACATAAAACTTCACAACCCTTTTACAGCCCTCTCTAAGCAGTTTACAGAGTCAGCATATTTCTCCCAACAATCTGGGTCCTAACTTCCACCTCAGAAGGATGGAAGGCTGTGTCAACCTTGAGCCGGTAAGAACCAAACTGCTGAACTGCAGCCAGCCAGCAGCCAGCAGAAGTAGTTAGAAAATCTTTGCACCACCATGGCTACTAAGAGTCAATACAATCAATGACATCATGAAATACTGTCAAATTGTTACTGACAATCTCTATTCTCAATAAAATACATATGGGTTCTTTTTCTTCTAATAAATGATACTTGTATTTTATATCTTTGTGTCTGTGTTTGTACAGGTAATTGTCGACATACAGCAAGCCATTTAGTGTCAATTCAGTTACAACAACAGCACTTGAAAAAAGGGACTTATGACAGTTTTTCACAGTTATGAGCATCAAAACATCCCCATGATTATGTGATCAAAATGCAGACACTTGGCATTCAGTTCATATTTATGACAGTTGCACTGCCTCAGGGTCAAGTAATCCCCTTTTGTGACCCCCTTCTGACAAGCAAAGCCAGACTCACTTAACAACTATGTTAGTAACTTAACAACTGCAGTGACTCACTTAACTACTGTGGCCAGAAAGGTCGTAAAATGGGTCAAAATTCACTTAACAAATGTTTCATTTAGCAACAGAAATTTGGGCTCAATTATGATCGTATGTTGAGGACTATCTGTATTTGAAGTTATGTGTAGCTCTCTCTCTTTCTCTCTTTCTCTCTTTCTCTCTCTCTCTCTCTCTTTCTCTCTCTCTCTCTTTCTCTCTCTCTGTGTGCACGTACATGTGTGTATGAGAAAAGTATAAATGCAAAGAAGAGAAAGAAAAATGTTGCTGATTCTACCTAGCAGAGAGATGGGGTTTCATTTTATAATGATTGTATTCATCATTTTTTAATATCAAATTATTCAGCTTTAGGATTCAGTGCCTTAGGTTTGGGACTAATGGGATAATGAATAATAACAAACATCCACATTTTTTGCTGGCCAGGTATTGAATCTAGAATATTAATAAGGTAATATCTTCCTTCTCTGCTTCTGCCTCATTGTAGTTATGCCCAGAGTAAATTTCAGCTGACAGTTTGAACTGATTCAACTAAACATAATTGGTGAAAGGAATGCAGCTTTGATGTTCATTACTTACCATTTCCTGAGGCAGCAGAGAATTTTTACCTAACAATGATCTTCATTTGCTGAGGAAATTATCTAAAGTAAAGAAAGTCAACAAATAAGTTTGATGGATTATCAGCAGTGCCTGCAGAATTATTAATATTTATTTTTAAAAGAGGCAGCGTGGTGTCTCTTTCATTAAGTCAAGCCGCATAAAAAAAGCACCTGCCAATGTAAACTACAGTGGGTTACTGTTTGTAAAACTGATATAATTTAAAACACTTGGTGAATTCTACAGTTGTGCTGAATCTCAAACAGACTGAATAAAACAGACCCATTTAACCATTTTGCTCTAATTTTTAACACTGGTACATTCTATCATTTGTCAAATGTGTGTCTGATGATTATTTAGGCTTGTGAAGGAAGACAATTCTTTCTGTTTTGGTAAGATTCTATGATAAGGTTTGACCTGGGGTATCAGCCATCGCTAGATTTGTATGGTGTATGTGTTGTAGAGCGGCGGTACAGAGAGAGACGGAGCCAGGGAAATGGCTAACAAACTTTATTCAATGAATAAAGGGTCGCCGTGGCTGCCGATGGCAATCTGACAGCCAGCTGGTGGCAACAGCTGATGCCGTTTGACAGCTCCCTTTTATAGCCGGCTGTCAAACGGCATCAGCCAATGGGAGCGGTCGAAGCTCCCGCGCAGGCGGCAGACCAGAAGGAGAACTGCAGCTTAGTCCTTAAACATAGCACTCCTTCCCCCTGGCCACAAGCATGCGTAGTCTCGTAGCCAAGATGGCAGTTTCCCTTCGCGGCCTGATCTTCACGGCTCCAGGGGCTTGTCTGCTGCTGCCTCGTCCCAGGCGGCATCAAGAATCTGCGGAGGGTCGTCAGCTACCCTGGATCTGCCATCTGACTGCTGCTCTGGTGAGTCCTCTCATGGTGGTCGGTTGGTTGGGTCGTTGAGCGGCTGGTAAACCGGGTCCTTTAGCAGGTCGGCTGCGGCAGGCGGTGGGTAGGCTGAGTCGTTGACCATGGGTTCGGTGGCAGGCTTGGTCCAGCACCTCCTCAGCTGATCCACATGTCTTCTCCAGATGTGGCCATCGTCTAGGAGGACTCTGTAAGACCTGGGCCCTGTAATAGAAACTATCTGCTCTGGCAGCCATAGTGGGTGCCCTGCATAGTTCCTGGCATAGACCAGGTCTTGCAGGGTGAATTCCCTGGCATGGCTGTCAGAAGCCAGGGGTGAGCTGGGAGCGTAGTGGGGGTGCAATCTGTCCAGAGTAGTCCTGAGGCATCTGCCCATCAAAAATTCTACAGGTGACTTGTTGGTAGATGGGCATGGAGTGGCGTGCTGTGTTAATAGATAGGTGGACAGCTTTTGAATGCCAGTCTGCTTGGCCCAGCTTGGCCAGAACTTCTTTGACTGATCTAACAGCCCTCTCTGCCATCCTGTTGCTCGCAGGGTGAAAGGGGGCTGTGAGGGCATGTCTGATACCCAGGTTGGCTGTGAAGATGGCAAACTCGTTGGAACTGAATTGGGGGCCATTGTCTGAGACCAAGGTGTCAGGCAGTCCATGAGTAGCAAATAGTCTGGTCAAAACCCTTGTGACTGCTCGTGTGGTGGTGGAAGGTAACAAGGCCATCTCTGTCCATTTTGAAAATGAATCTACCACAACCAAGAATGTCTTCCCCAGCATGGGACCAGCTAGGTCAATATGCAGCCTGGCCCAGGGCGCCCCCGTACCTTCCCATCTGGTTGGTGTGGCTGTGGGTGGGGCTGCCCTTGTTGCCTGGCAGGCTTGGCACGCGTTAACCCAGTTGGCAATTTGGGCATCTAGTCCTGGCCACCAAACGTAGCTGCGTGCTAAGGCCTTCATTCTTACGATGCCCGGATGACCCTCGTGCAGTGCCCTTAAAACTGATTTTTGCAAGGTGGGTGGAATGACCACCCTAGTTCCCCATAACAGACAGCCCTGTAGAGAAGACAACTCCTGCCTGCAGGTCCTGAATGGCAAGTATTCAGGGGCGAATTGAATGTCAGGCCACCCCCTCCCCACCCAGTCCAGGACTTGGGAAATCACAGAATCTTTTTTGGAGTGTGCAGCAATATCCCCAGCTGAGACTGGTAGGTCAAGTTCATTGCAGTCGAAGATTGCGTGGATGGGAGCTGGGTCCCTGACTGGTGTTGGCAGGGGGCATCTGCTGAGAGCATCTGTGTGGCTCAGGTTTATTCCAGGGCGATGTACCAAAGTGTACGAGTAAGCGGCCAGAAACAGAGTCCATCTGGTCATTCTCGGGGAGAGTATCTGTGGGGTTTGTTTGTCACCAGCTAACAGTCCCAAGAGAGGGTTACTAGATCTGTTACTAGTTCAAAAGAATTGCAAAGAGAAACTCGTGGAATTTTTTTACAGCAGCCACAGCTGCTAAGGCCTCCTTATCAATCTGACTATAGTTTCTCTCTGCAGCAGAGAATGTCCTTGAAAAGAAGTCAATAGGTGCCTCAGATCCATTTGAAAGTCTGTGGCTTAATACTGCTCCTATACCAAAAGGTGAGGCATCAGAAGCCAAAACCAGGGGCAAATCCTTGTTAAATTGAACTAACACAGCATCTGAAGTCAAAAGAGACTTTACTGCCTGGAAAGCATTGGCTTCTTTCTGTCCCCAGTGCCATGGGAACTTCTTATCTAGGAGCCTATGTAGGGGTTCAGCTACAGAGGCCTTGTGAGGCAGGAAAGATGCATAAAAATTTAGGAGCCCCAAAAAGGCCTGTAATTCGGTTTTGTTAGAGGGAGTGGGTGCCTCGTGAACGGCTCTAACTTTACTTTCAATGGGGCGAATCCCTGAGGAATCAATTCGATAACCAAGGAAGTCTACTTGACTGGTAGCAATGGTACATTTATCTTTTTTCAATTTGAGCCCATTTAGCCTAAACCTATCAAGGACAGACCTCACTCTGAGTAGCAATTGTGTTTTGTTGGTGGCAGAGACTAAAATGTCATCAAAGTATGGACCACCCCAGGTAGGCCCTGGAGGATTCTCTCCATGATTGATTGGAAAATGCCAGGGGCTACACTGACTCCAAACTGTAAACGTTTACATCTGAAGGCGCCCCTGTGTTAACTATGGTTTGTAGGTCAGCAGTGTGCTGGTCCACAGGAAATTGCTGGTATGCCTGGGACATGTCCAATTTGGCAAAAATTGTACCTGGCTCAAATGACTGGAGCAGGTATTGGATTACAAGTACTGGGTATGCGCTAATTTGGAGGAAACGGTTGAGGGACGTCTTATAGTCAGCGCAAATTCTCACACTGCCATCCTTTTTTAGGGGGGGTCACTATGGGGGTTTCCCACTTGGCAAAATCTACCTGTTCCAAAATTCCTTGGCTGATGAGCTTGTCTAATTCAGGGTCTAATTTGGGCCTAATGGCGAAGGGAACCCTTCGAGGTTTTAAACGGATTGGGGTGGCTTGTGGACCCACATCAAAAGATATGGGGGTGCCTGTATAACACCCTAGCTCGCTGCTGAAAATGTCTGAGTAGTCCTTAAAAAGGGCATCAACCTCAGAATTTACTACAGAGTGAATACCTGTGATGTTAAGGCCTAGGGCAGGAAACCAATCTAGTCCTAGCAAACTAGGTAGGGCACCATTTACAACTACCAGTGGCAAGTGACCTTTAAAGTTTTGGAATTGAATGAGGAAATTTCCCTTACCCAGGACTGGGATGGTCTTCCCCTGGTAGCCCGAAGAATCAGGTGGCAGTTGATCAGCTTCTTCTTTGAGAGCGAAGGCAGTATCTTCTTCAAGGTGGTCCACGATATGATGGAGAGTGCTGACCCGGTGTCTACCTCCATCCGGCAGGGTTTACCTTCTATGAAAAGAGAAATGCTTATTTTGTTAGAATTACTGGTGCTATAGCCTGCGTGACAACATGTGTAGCAATTTTCCACTTGCCTTTGGGAGGGGGCAGAAACTTGAGGTCTTTGAGAATGGGTCTGTTCGGCTTGGCAAACCCTGGCTATGTGCCCTCTCTTCTGGCAGTTCAGACAAATAAAGTTTCTGAACCTGCAAGTTGACCTGAGGTGGTTGCCCCCGCAGCTCATACACTGAAGTTGTTGTTTGCTGGTCTGGGCATTGGTTTTTTGGGGTGGTCCCAAAGGTGCTCTGGGGCGAGTGAGGTGATTTACTTCTGATGTTTCCTCTTCCTCTTCTTGGGAGGTTTCATCATAACGAATTGTAACCTGACCTTGTTTAGAGCTGCTTCCCTGGAGCTCAGCTGCAGATAGTTCTGATAACTCAGCAGCCTGAGCTTCCTCAACAGCTAGGGCTAAGGTCAAATCTTTTTTTGCCAATAACCTTCTCTGCAGTTTTAGGTCCCTGACTCCTCCCACAATTTGGTCCAATAGCATGTCCTCGAGGTGATCCCTAAACCCACAGTGTAAGGCAGCTGATCTTAATGCTGCCACATACTGAGTCACAGTTTCCCTTTCAGCTTGAACCCTTCTTCTAAAAGCTTGCCTCCTAGCTATTTGAGAGGGCCTGGGGGAATAGTGGTTTGATAAGATCTCCTTCAACTCATCCCAGGGGATAGCCTTGTTGGCTCGAGGGGACACTAGAGCAGAGGCTGTGTCAAAGACGGTAGCCTCACAGAAGCTTAAAAAATAAGACCTTTTTCTCAGGTCTGTAGCCTCAGACAAATCAATCGCATCTAAAAAACATTTGAATCTATTCACGTAAGATTCCCAAGTCTCTGCTCCCGGCTGGAATTGTGGGAATGTCGGAGTTGATGCCATCGGAGTGGTAGAGTCGGTTTCCTTAGGTGAGGAAATTTAAGAGGTATCGCTTTTAAAAAAGCGTTTCTGGTTGTGCCTGTCAGCGGCACTTGGCTCCTCAGCTGTGGAGCTTTAAAGTTCGCGCTTTTTTTTTTTTCTTGGAGAGCGCCGGCGGCAGTGATTTCAAAACAGCCCTTGGCGGCTTCAGCTCTTTCTTGTTGTGACTTCGGCTCAGTTGTTTCGCCTGGTCATCTTGCTGTATCCCATCCTCGTCGCCAGTGTTGTAGAGCGGCGGTACAGAGAGAGACGGAGCCAGGGAAACGGCTAACAAACTTTATTCAATGAATAAAGGGTTGCCGTGGCTGCCGATGGTGATCTGACAGCCAGCTGGCAATGACTGCTGATGCCGTTTGACAGCTCCCTTTTATAGCCGGCTGTCAAACGGCATCAGCCAATGGGAGTGGTCGACGCTCCCACGCAGGCGGCAGACCAGAGGGAGAACTGCAGCTTAGTCCTTAAACATAGCAGTATGTTTCTGAAACTTAGATGCTCTTAGGTCCTGAATATATGAAGAGTGATAAGAGTAGATTCTACAGCTTTATGCCTATTCCTGTATGAATTGTGACTTCTCTGAGCTGCCTCCTATTATATAGATTGGGATATGAAAATATGAGAATGGGAATTGCTAACTCTTGATCCTTCTTCAGGATGCCTGAACCATAACTCATAAAGCGCTACCCCCAAAGGACATTCTTGAGGACAAATTTAGAATATTGAATAACCAAAATCCAATAACAGAAGAATCTGGGGGAAGAACAAGTGCCTAATCACCCCATACAGTAACTTATTCAGCAGAAGTTTTTGGACAGTGAGTAAGGGATTAACTGTATGACTACATTTTAGCTAATGACTCCAGAGCAGAGTAACTAAGTAGGCAGGATGAGTAGAAAGAGCTTACATAAGGATGGGCACCTTTCCCAGTTTGAAGACTGCAAGTGATGTCTTTCAGAAGATGGTAATATCACAAGACAAAATTTAAAGTTTTTCCAGTCCTGAAAAATAATATATAATATAATAATATAATAAATAATAAATATAATAAAGTTACTTATTCTGAAAGTGGATCCTCATGTAATATGATGAGGCCTGTGTGAATAAGCCCTAATTTTATTTGAATTGGATATTGGAAGAGGGTATTATTTGAAATGTTGGAATGTCATTGAGATTCAGAAACAAACCAGCTTCTTAGAGTTGCTTTGAGATTGAGGATCCAAATTGAAAAAAAAAGATTTGTCCATAAGAAATCATGTGAAATCATCAAAATGTCTTCAAAAGTCTTCCTTCCTATCCTCCCTCCCTCCTTCCCTCCCTTCCTTGGGATAAATGGATATTAAAATATATTGATCTTGTCTAATTTTGCTGATTTTTTAAAATATTCCCTTGCACCTTTTTAAAAAAGTGAGTTAGCAGGGATGAGAAAGAATTGAGGAAAGATCAGCAGCTGCCAGATTGTTCAGCACAAGCCTTGGTTTTACTGAATAAAGGCAGAATGTATCCTTTTGAAATCTTTCCCAGAAATTGTTTAAAATCTAACCTTTTATTTTCCCATTTTGTTTTTCAGGAGTATCAGTCTTGGCATGACACTGAAGAATGACTGTGGAGATGTTCTTGTAGGATCTAGCATTTTCGGGGTTGCAATTTGTGCGGGTATCATTGAAGGACCCCTCTGATAGAAAACCATATCACAGTTGTGACATCCTGGCACTACTCTAATTTCTTTAGCAGAGGAAGTAGAAGCAGACTGAGACAATGAGAGACAATGACCCTGAGAAATAAGCAGGTCACAGAGAAAAGGCTAATGCTGAACAAGGACTTTTCCACATATTCTTCTTTTTTAAAAAATGTTGAAGCTAGAACCTGTGTTAGCCTGGCATTTAGTCACCAACCATCAAGAAACATGAAGTGTCACAGTCATGAAGATTGTATTTGCCTGGTTTGGCTCATGTGTTTGTCCAGGACCATCAGTCTGAAGCTCATGTTCAGAAGGCTGAGAGGTGGATTGCACTACCAGGCACACTGGAAGAACCTGTTCAGATGTGTAACATTTCCCTGGAAGAAGAAAGCAAGGAAGTTAAGCCTTGAGCTAGAGAAAATGAAGGAGACCCAAAACCGTACTAGTCTTATTATCCAAGGAGTTGTGATAAATTTTACATTCAATAAAATGATAAAACCATCTATCATTTGATTGTTATCATGGCTACTCATGCCAATTTCAGGCAGTGCATCACACAATTCATTCTCCCCTCTCCCCCTTACTATTGCCCATGTGTAGAAATGAAGTTTGCAACCCTGAATTTTGCCTTGGAAGCAGCACAGAAAAAAGCCTTCAAATCTGCAAAGTGCTTCAAAAGGTTAAGCAGTGCTTTGTAGCTGCATGGTCTATTGCTCTGCTTTGAATTTGATCCCCCTTCAATCATGAATCTGCTTTGATGGAATGATGTGATCAATGCTTCATCAAATCAAGCACCTTCCACAGCTATAGGCAGCCTGACTTCTTATCTCCTCTGTATGGAAGGTGTGGGAGGCTCAGTTTCCTAAGTTTTTCTCCCCCATTGCTAAACTTAATGTTAAGGAGTGCTTGAAACCATTTTGATCTGATGCTAAAAACAAAATATCACGTCCCTTCCACAATTCTAAACAGGGAATTCAAACAAATTGGTAATTTATTCTAACATTTCAAGATGTCCTCCATATCTAAAGATAAAGAGTCATGGTGGCACAGTGTTTAGAATGCTGTATTGCAGGCTAACTCTGCCAACTGTGAGGAGTTTGATCCTGACTGGCTCAAGATTGACTCAGATAACAGATAATCAGAGTTGGAAGTAGGTCATCTAATCCAACCCGCCATCCAAGCGGGAAACCCTACACCTTTCCTGACAGATGGGAGTCCAACCTTCTCTTGAAAGTCTCAAGTGATGATGCTCCCACAACTTCCGAGGGCAAGCTGTTCCATTGGTTGATTGTTCTCACTGTCAGAAAGTTTCTCCTTATTTCCAGGTTAAATCTCTCCTTGTTCAGTTTCCATCCATTGTTCCTTGTCTGGCCTATAGATGCTTTAGAAAATAGCTTGACCCCTTCCTCTCTGTGGCAGCCCCTCCAATTTGGAAGACTGCTATCATGTCTCCCCTAGTCCTTCTCTTCACTAGACTAACCATGCCCAGTTCCTGCAACCGTTCTTCATATGTTTTAGTCTCCAGTCTTCATGTTTCTGAGGTCGGTAAAATGAAGACCTAGATCGTTTGGGGCAATGTGCTGATTTTGTAAACTGCTTAGAGAGGACTGTAAATCACTATGAATCACTTAGAGAGGGCTGTAAATCACATATAAATCTAAGTGAAATTGCTATTGCTATAAAAATAATTGCTTAAAAGCTGTTAGGATTACTAAATTTGGGCTGAAAAATTCTGAATGACCACTAGATATCAGCAAAGAAGTTGGTAACTCTTTACTGCCAACTTCATGTCATCCAACATTTTGCAACTCAGATATATAAGATTCCTAACTGGTTTTTTATTGCAAGATCTTGCTGATCCAACATACAGAGGATTTCTCTTCAATTTATCCGTTTAGCATTACAGCCTTATTGGCATCCTGTCAGTTCTTGTCTCTTTGGCATATCCTTTTGAAAGCACATGCTATCCAAAAATATTTCTCTCTCTCTCTCTCCCCCCCACCCTTTTTCAATCAAGGAAATGGCAATTTTGTTGAAAAGCAAATGGGAAAATGAAACAGAAAATTCATGCCAGGAAGAACATTTATTCCCTTGACTCCTTTATAGGTTGATAAAAAGAAAAGTGAATATTTGGGAGAAATAATTGGCTTCATGCATCATACTACTGAATATATCGTGAGATTATTTAGTCATAGTCATGATAAAATGTGATTTTTTAAAAAATACAGGAAATACACTGAGATTATGAAAAGCTATTGTGATAGATAGTTAGTTTGCATGCTTATGAACATTTCATGCTTTAAATATGTAGCTGTAATATTCATATTTTTGTATTTAGGCAGATCTATAAAATGAGATACACTATTATTGCATCACAATAATTATTGCATCATGGAAAAAACAACCCCAATAACAACAAAATCCAGAATTTCCATGCTCATAGTTTCAATAATACATTCTCATGGAAATCTGATTGGACAGGATTGTATATAATTATCTTACCTGTAAAAATGATGTAAAAGCAATAACTGCAGCAGGTGAAAATTATTGTTTCATGTTATGAATATTTTAAAAAATCCCTACCATTTTATTATCCAAAGATGGTAATTACCAGGTTTATAGAACAGCATCAATTATTATTTCATTAAACAAATAAAACAAATAAAAAGTGTTTACAACTGCAACACAGGTTTACTTGGATTTTCAGGGAACTGGTGGGTGGTATAATAATTCTTTGAACTAAATTGAAGCTTCTGTTCAGCTTTTTAAAAACCTGATAGGAGGATTACAGGTTCAGTTATTTAGTCCCTCCAGAATCATGTCATACGCATTACTCGCTGCAGTTTATTTTTCACAAAATATCATCTCACTCATGAAATATTGTATTCATTTTATAAACTAGATCATTTAACATGAATTGAAACTAGAATAACTGCCCAGGTTTTTTTTTTAAAAAAAAAAACCAAAACAAAATGGAGTGCAGGCAAATACTGTATATGTGTCCCAGGATAATGTTGTAAGATCCAGTCTGGATTGGTCACCAGAACCAGAGGTTTCAATCTTCCAAAATATTAAACTCCTGGTCCCAGTGACTGATCCAGATTGGATCCTGCAAAATGGAATGCATTGAATGAAGTTTTTATGTTTCCCTTATATAGGAAATTTTGGGGCCTGAGATTTAAAGCTGACACATGTTTAGGGTGCTGAGGGAACTATGAATGAAGTAAAGAAGAAATGTGGAATGATTCAGAGTCATCATTGGTGTCTAACCCCAAAGAAATGGTTAATGTGAATATAATTATATGGGAAGTTTTTATAGATAAATGTTTGAGGAAACATTATGTGGGCTGCTTTAAGTTGCACAAAATAAAGGTGAGATAGAAATCTACTCAAGAAGCATTTGCTTAAAAGTCTAAGAATGATTTGCATTTCTCTAGATTGAGGTGGGGGGTCAAACTCAAGGGCCATGGGCCAAATCTGGCCCACGAGGTGCTTAGATCTGGCCTGCAAAGCCATCCTGGAAACAACAAAGGACCAGCCCCTGGGTGTCTCTGCTAGCAAAAAAGAAGCTCAGGAAGGCAGCTTCCTGGACTCCATTTTTACTGGCAGAGAGCTAGCAAAACAAACAAAAAACAAAGCAGAGAAGAAATGTTTCCCCTTTTGCATTTGAGCATGCAAGAAGGGACAGGAAAGGAGAAAGTGAAAGGGGAAAGATGAAGAAGGAAAGAGGGGAAGGAAGAGAGAAGGAAAAAGAAGAAAAGGAAGGAAGGTAGGTAGGTAGGGAGATTATATGAGAGTGAGGGAGGGTCTGAGGGAAGTCTTGCCTTAGCACTTGGCTACCATAGATGCCCTCTGACATGAGTGACATTGAGCTGGCCATGCTCTCCTTAGCCATGTCCACTCTGCCCAGCCTCCCCCCGACCCACCAAGGTCAAACACAACCCTGATGCCGCCCTCAATGAAATTGAGTTTGACACCCCTGCTCTAGGTGCTGCACAGGATTAGTTTTGCTGCAGCATATGTAGCATAAGAGCCTACATTTCACTGGAATTTTTTGCATACTTCTAAGTGGTGGCTTTGCATGTTTTAATTTAGGAGGCATGTCATCTCAGAAATTAGGTTGACATATATCTGAAAACCTTTAGCATTTAGCAATCAGAACTGGGACCAGCAATCCAGTTTTTAAGTTAAGTGAAGCAGAGTGAAATCGTGGCTGTGCTTATGATCTGACTTCAGCTTTCCCTTGTTTTACAGATCTGCAAAGGTTGCAACCTCAAGAATTGACCATAAAGTTATTTTTTCATCACCCCTATAATTGGGAATGGTTGCTAAATAAGGCAGTTGCTAAATGAGAACCTGTACTAGAAAGATGCTATAAATTGCCAGTGTAGATAGCCTCTGAAGCTCTGAGAAGGTTATGGTATTTTTTTTTTTCTTTTACTCATTGAACCAGACCTTCTGCAACTAGATGGATTATTTCCCAGGTAAAGTAATTAATCTCAAAATACACTTTGAGTAAACAACTGAAAAAAATAGGAATGGAAAGCTAAGGGGAGGACTTTAATGTGAAATAATGTAAGATTACAGTCAGGAAACCATTGTATTATTTTCAGGGAAGCAATATTATGATTCTCTTCTTCAACTTTTAAATACAATTAGCTTAAAAAATATGTGATTTGCTGCTGTAAAATAGATTTCCACTGAATGTTGAAATATTTGAAAGCTCGAATGACCTGGAAGGAATTAGTCTGTATTGCTCTAATTTCTTGGATACTTGGAGTAAGCAACTGGCACTGATAAATTATGGGTACCAGTGTCGAACAGAATTTTATTCTTTACACAATGCTGTAGTAATGGCAAGTGGCCTAGAACAGATCTGAACAATTGAGGGATCACTAAGGTGATTGTTGCTGATGAGATACTGAAGTTAGCCAAAATTGGAAACAGTCTTCATTAAATAGTAAAGTTGTGCAGATAAACCATGTTCTGTTGTACAACAAAGATTCTACAGAAAAATATCCAAAGTTCCCTGTTCTAACTTTCAGATGGTTTTCAAATCACACTCTTGGAAAGATGGAAGAATGACTATCTTCTTGATAGTTTTTTATTCTGGGTCATTAGGAGAGAGAGAGATGAGGGAGGTATGTGTGTATGAAAGAGAGGAAAGGAGGAAGAGAAGAAGGGAGGGAAGAAAAAGGCTATTCCAGTGTTTCTTAAGATTGGCAAAATGAAGATGTATGATGGACTTCAATTAGACTTCAAGGGCATTCTGGGAACTGAAGTCCACAGATTTTTAAGTTGTCAATGTTAAATATTCAATGATGCCTCATAAATATGCATGAACACTGTATGTAAAGTGGAGTCTGATGCCAGACTCCATTCATTGGTCCAGCCACTGGCGGGAATAACAAAGCTCTGTCAGTGGCTGAAATGTTGGACAGCACCGGCTATAAAAAGCTGGCGCTTGCTGTGGCTTGCCGCTTTTTTCCTGCGCTTTGAAATAAAGACTTTTTCTGCAACCCTCTGGTCCTGCTCCTTCCTTTGTGCACCCATTTAACAGCCAGGTTGAAGTCCACACATATGCAAGTTGTATTCACTGACACATGCATTTGCCTTTGTAGGACATGGGATCACATAGAGGTAGAAGAGGTAAATAGCAAAATAATGCAAACTTTTAATATGTGAATTGTGACATCACTACCCCTCCTTCTCCCAAATTATGGAAGTTGTGGTATGATGCTGCTTTTGTTATTTTGATGAAAACAAGATGTTTCTGCAGATGAATCTGTATGTATGTGAAAAGTGCTATATAAGGAAATAACCTTTTTCTTAAGTCAAATGTCTTGGTTTAAATTTCTGTGCTTGTGTTGCTGAATTAAAGGTTGCCCCCCCCCCCTTTCCTCCCTCTCCCAAACAAACTTTGTCTCTTTCATATGTACATATCAAACTGGTGCAACTGAGCTCTGTCCCTGCCAGGGATGGTTGCTTCCAGTGACTTTGATAGATGCAAATGGGTGAAGGATTCATACCATTCAGATTTCTGAAATAGGAATTGCCAAAATTCACACTTTCCTTCAAACATGCAATGGAAAAAAAATAAAGTTTTAAATATTCAAATGTGGGAGGAATCAAAGTTGACAGATTCATCTGTCCCCAGCTGGCAAGCAGCCTGAGCAGCCTGTCCCCACTCCCATTTAAAGAACCCCAGGTGGGCACTGAAAATGTATCTCTTCCTGAGGCTCTATTTGGCTAATGTTCATGGTTGGTGGGTTGCGTGGTTTAACTTGATGAGTCACAAGTATTGTTCATCTGATTTAAGTTGTACACGACTCCTTTCCACTGTAGAAAAACATCTTGCAAAGTGACTATAAATAAACATAGAAGCACTAGTGGTTTTTTTTTTTTTTTGCTAACACAAAGTTTTCATTTTGCATGTCATTCCATGAATTTGAATTTCTATGCTTCTTTTATGCTGAAACAATTCCAGCTCCTGATCGATGATGATATTGAATCTATTTCCTTGTTTATGTCATGGCAATGAAGGGAAAAAGAAAATCAATTCTTGGCCACAGCATAATTTACCAGGAATTAAATATTGTAGGGTTTCAAATAAACCATCCATTTTATTTGCCCTGATGGTGCCAAGCAAATGTTGCCTGCTCTCTTCTTTGGGAAACAAATTGCATTCAAAGCTACTGGATTAATGATGCTTATAAATAAATAAGAATCTTCAATTTACTGTTAATAGAAGACCAGCTGGCATCCCACTGTTGAGCTAGAGGGGCAGGAGGTGCTGACAGAGATTGGTGATAGGCTGCGGATTCATTTTTCATTTGCCTGTTAGCTGCTGCTGGCACTACCATGGCTTCTGTTCCATGAAAAACTTCCAGCCCCAATGTGGAGTTCTCCTCCTGAAAGTTAGTTATCACACTGGCAAACAGAGAAATAAGGAATTTGAAGTTTAGTATGCAACATTTAGACTCCCTGCATCTCTCTTCAACACAAAAGAAGGAAGGATTTGATAATCTATTTTATTCTCATTTAACACAACTAGTAGTCAGAAGACATGTTGAAAACCTCTTAATTTCACAACACATGGACAAACTCAATCATAGTTTAAGCTGGAAAATTATGAGACCATAGAACAAGCCAGCCCCAAAAATACTCATCAGACTGAATTAGGGTAAGTCTAAAGGTGCTCTCTCATCTCCAAATAAAATCCATTGGAAATTAAATTATTTTGAGTGGTATAATTTCATTTCCAATGGAATCCAATGATTAGCATCTTCGTGATTAGACAAGTGGCAGAGCATGTAATGATGAACTTTTTGTGCTCTTGGGAAACAAGCTGAGTTTTTGGGAAACATCACAGAGAACTGTGAGGTTATTTGATAAATGGAAGGGTAGGGGCAACTCCTAAACAAAAATATTGTATACAAATAAAAAGAAGTTACAGATTTATACAACAGGAGCAGATTTTGTGGCAAGTCTAAATATGGAAATATAGAAATAGTGGAATTTAAATAGAGTATATCTTGACAGAGCGAATATATATATATTCCCAACCCCCAACCAATGAGAACACACCCCCACCCAATCAGAACACAGCCAAGCCCCCACCCAATCAAGTCACACCCCCACTAGCAGTTAAAAGGAAGAAGCAGCTGCAAGCTCACATTACTCTGAGAAGCACAGAGCCGAAGACACAAGCCTGAAGATGATGAATGAGACTTCATTGAAACATTGCCTAGATACTTCCAATCTTATAGACAGTGGCCCAGTGGTGGTATAATTTTTTTTTTACTACTGGTTCTGTGGACGTGGCCTGGTGGGCGTGGCAGGGGAAGGATACTGTAAAATCTCCAGTCAGAGGTGGTATTTGCCAGTTCTCCAAACTACTCAAAATTTTTGCTACCGGTTCTCCAGAACTGGTCAGAACCTGCTGAATACCCCCTCTGCAATGGCCCATTCAGCGGAGGCTGAGGATGTGGTGCAGAGGATCAGGTCTGATTTCATTGATGAAGTCAGATGTTTTCAGACCTTTTGATAGGTTTGAATTATGTATTTTGAAGAACATGCAGGAAGGTCTCTGACTGATCTCAGGAACAGAATATGTATTTTCTCCCCAAATCTGGAACTTCATCCACTGTATTTAGCAATGAGATAGCTAGCTGCAAACAAGTTTGATTAAACCCATTGGCCTTTATTTCTCAGCAGGCTTGGAGTTCTCAGAAAGATCTATGCCTTCATGTGGCTGTGGGCTATTCCATTCCCATTTAGCCATGCTGCCCAAACCTGGAGACAGGTTCATTTATTTTTCTTGGCAAAACAGTTAAGAGCTTGTAAAAAGGTGAAAGTTGTTGCAGACCCCATCTGCTGGCTAATGGCAGGCCCGTAAAAGGTAATAAAAAGAAGCAGTAGCCAGTTTAATTAAGAATAGTTGAAAACCTCCCCAAATTGTGCCAATTTGGTATCAGTGGCTTGGAATGGTTGTCTCTCCTAAAAGCTCAACACAGAAAGAAACTCAGTGAAATTGCATAAAAACATATAGAGAACAAAAGCTTCAAATCTACTTGAAAACGATGCAAAGGTAAACTAATCCCCATGGATTTCATTCAGCCATCATTGCTGACTATAGCAAGGCCTCCATTTCAAGGTTATTGAGCCAGTGCCATCCGAAGACATTTCCATGGTCATGTGGCTAACATGAAATCATGGAGTGCTGTAACCTTCTCACCAAAGTGGTACCTATTTATCTACTCGCATTTGCATGTTTTTGAACTTGCAAGGTACAGGGGAGGAGCTCACCCCATTGCATGATGTTTGGGTCTTGAACCTGAGCTTTTCTAGATGACAAGCCTAGCATCTTAACCACTGAGCCACTGTGCCGCCATGGAGATTATATAGAAAGAAAGAAATCCATTGTTCATATGGATCTTTTTGAATATTACCTTCATATTAAGGGCAGGGAAAATTCAGGTGACATTGCAATAAGAAGCTGTGCAATTCTTGAGTCAGTACAAGCAGAATAACATATGTTTCTGAATGTTTTTTATGCAATTCTCAACAAAAATTTAATACAAACTTTCTCTCTCTCTCTCTCTCTGTGTGTGTGTGTGTTTATACACACACACACACACACACACACACTTAAGTTTTCATGGGTACTTACATGAATGGTATTCAGCTTTGTTCGGGTATTTTCCCACATCATTACAGATGTGCTCTTAAAGTTGTAGCAATGTTTTGGCAGAATTTCATCTGCCATCATCAGGCTTCTGTATTGTGTTTATATATATATGTGTGTGTGTGTGTGTGTGTGTATGTCATTCAGCTTTGTTCGGGTATTTTCCCACGTCATTGTAGTTTTGCTTTTAAAGTTGTAGCAATGTTTCAGCAGAATCTCATCTGCCATCATCAGGCTTCTGTATAGTGTTCGTCTGTGAGTTAGACTTTTACAGTGATTTCATATTTAAATTTGGGGCAGCCTATTGCTGTGCCAGAATGGTTTTTTTCTTCATCCTGATTGGTTGGGAGTCTTGGTCTGTGTTTATTGGTCTTGGAGTTTGCTGTGTTCTGATTGATTGGTGTTTCTAATATCTTCTGTCTGTTTTTTGGCTCTTTTTGTATTTTGATTGGCTGGCAACATTGTGTTACTTTATTGGAGGCCTTTAGTGCAGCTTTGCTCTGAGTAAATGGACGGCTATCATTAGTTAGGAAGCTAGGTTTCATCTGAGTGCCTGGTTGGGGTGTGTTTGAGCTGGAGGTATCAGGGGGGATCTGCTTGTGCCCAGGTGTTTGCCTGGCTTGTGGTGTGGAGATTTTTTTGTTTGTGAATTAGGCTGCCCCAAATTTATATCTGAAACCACTGTAAAAGTCTGATTCACAGATGAACACTATACAGAAGCCTGATGATGGCAGATGAGATTCTGCTGAAACATTGCTACAACTTTAAAAGCAAAACTACAATGACATGGGAAAATACCTGAACAAAGCTGAATGCCATACATGTAAGTACCTGTGAAAACTTAAGAAAACACACACACACACATACACACACACACACACAGCTAATGCATGCAAAATGTGCATATTTGTGAAAAGACTAAAGAAATGTAACTAGCAATAAGGCATATATTTAATAAATTCATGTGCACAAAGGTATTCTTTGGACAAACTTGTAAAGATGTAGGTAATTAGGAAAAATATGTAAATACATATTGTTTTTAAATATACAAATACATAAAATAGGCTTTGAGAAATTTAAAAACAAAACCCCTGACTTTGGGGTTTATATGTACAATGGAAATAATCTGTTTAATATATGGAATTCCAATCATTTTTTTCATTGAAAAAAAAAACCAATCACGCATAGCAAAAATATTTTTTTCTCCTTTGAAGAAAGGGGATAGTTCAAGGGCAGTTTGCTTCATTGGTCTTATCAGTCATTTTAATTATATTTTCTGCACAACAAGTTGGATGTTTGATCAGCAGAGGGTACAATTTAGAAACCTCATCAATAAATAAATACAGAATACAGAAAAACCGAATAACCCTTCCCAGTTTCTGTCACTGAATACATTTTTTTGTCTGCTCCAGGTACATAAGATGTGGATGAGTGGTGATTTGTTTTTGTTGTTTTAAAATAAATTTTTATTGAAGAAGTTTTACAAAGTAAAAAGCCTACAAATTAAGAAAAAAACAAAGTACAGTAAAAATATTTAGGAGAGAAAGGAAAGAAACGAGACAAAGAAAGTTAAGAAAAGAAAAACAAAATAAAGAAGTAGCATTCAATCTTCACAGCAGTTATAAATGCATTTATATTTTGTCCTTTTTCTCTGAAGTTATGTCATGTCTCCCTTCTCTCCATATACTACCCTTTCTAATCATCAAACCCATAAATCACAAGTTCATCCCCCCCATTTTCAGTTAAAGAAAAGTTCATAAAGGGTTTCCAGTCACAGACAAATATAGTTAGTGTCTTTGTTCTAATTAAACCCATCCATTTTGCATCTCTGGCAAAATTCTTCCATCTTCACCAACCATTTCTCTGTTGTGGATATTTCACAAGGAGTATGAAGAGTGGTGATTTGTTATGAAAAATAATTTAATCACATTAACCTGCTTATGTTAAGGTAAGAAGATTCTGTTCTCTTCCCTTTTGGAGTAGAAACATGAACTTACTTGTATTCAGCACATGAGTTTGATCATCCAAAGTGAGCCATTTTTTTTTGTTAGAACAGGATGAGTGTAACTGAGCAGGAAATGGCAAATAAGTTGGATGGAGGTTTGGAGTGAAGGGTCCTGACTTATTATCGGTGTTGCATTTTCCCACCGATTCCTTAGAATTTTAATTTGGATGGGATTTCTTTCAGTTCTACTCAGCTTATGGGTTTTTGGTTGCAGTTGGTAGAAAATTTGGCCATCCCAGCTGTTGTTTAAAGTATTTCTAACCAGAAAATAAAGCCGGGTTATGTTTTGTTGCTCAGAATAGAGGTGAGGGCCATATGTGGATGCTCACAGTTTGCACTAAGTGAGTGCCCAAGTTGAGCCTGGCAAACAAAAACCCCTTTCCTACTATCATGGAATAATCATATTAAAATAGTCCAGCTTTTGGAACAAGAAGGCTGGATAAAACCATATCGAGCAGACATGCTCCTATAGGATATCTTCTATTAAGATAGTAGGTACTTTCTCTCATAAGAGGTATTGGTATTAGACGCACACCATGTTAAAAGAAAAAGACATATGCTCTTCTACCCAGTGCAATAACCAGGCAGAGAAAGGCTGAAAATGGAATTGCAAGCATGTAGGGCAATATCAAGAAGCAACTGAAGTGAAGGAAGAGTGTGCTTTAGAAAAGATAAAGCAGTCCATACAGATTTTACTCTGCTAATCATTGCCAACTATAGGGGGCAGTGGTCATCTTCATTTCAAGGCCATTGAGGCAGCACTGTCCAAAGACATTTCTGCAGTCATATGGCCAGCATGAATGGTCACTCAACTAATGGTTGTAAGTCAAGGATTACCTGCACTACCTATGCTCTGCTTTCCAATTGCTATGAGCAAAACACATTTGTGTACATTGTGACTTAATGCCATGAGATATCTAGAGTATTGAATTTTGAGAGAGTATTATGATGACTTCAACACTGATTACTAACATCTTGCAGGACTATCACCCTGTATAGGTTCTTCCTGGAAAGAAATACATGGCATTCCAAAAGAGCAAGTATGGATTCCAGACGGTGGTGGGATTCAAATTTTTTTACTACCGGTTCTGTGGGCGTGGCTTGGTGGGCATGGCAGGGGAAGGATACTGTACAATCTCCAGTCAGAGGTGGCATTTGCTGGTTCTGCAAACTACTCAAAATTTCCGCTACCGGTTCTCTAGAACTGTGAGAACCTGCTGAATACCACCTCTGATTCCCACTTGTCTTTTAACCCAATTATCCCAGTGTGGGAAAAACATTTCCAGTCAGAAACAGTAGTGTTAAAAAGACTTGATTAAGCTCCTAAGAAAGGAAAACTCCATCATTGTGATCCATCAACACTTGAGGTATTGGCATTGTGGGAGCTTGGCACAAAGTTTGGCAAGGAGGATCCATGCTGTGGGTGTCAGAAAAGCTGCCATACATCAGCAAAACAATATTCACCAGCTGGCATCTCCTAAGTGGCATTTTAATTAAAACATTTTTAAGAGTTCATGGCCAATAATTGCATTATGTGTTTCCCCTAAAGATTCTTATTGAGTTTGATATTACCCTCAAAAATTATATGACACTTGCCACACTTTTTTTCTTTTGCATTAACCAAAGAAACTGGAATAATGATTTTCCATTGGGACTTATTCAATCTTGTATACATACAGTATTTTTGCTAAGTTTCTAAAAGTACAGATTGCAATGGAATTATGCCTGGTATTATTGTCTTTGGATTGAGGTATAATCAGTTCTGAAACTTTCATATTGTCACTTTTTTAAAAAAAATATGAATATATTTGAGTGAGAAGCCATAGCCTCAGTATATCAGTATATCCTAACCTATTTTGATCAATGCTTTCGTAATGTCTAGGGATGGAGCCAATCTCCATTTTTAAGTGGCTTTGATGGTGGAATTCTTGGTTAATTGGACCCAGATTGAACAAATAGCCCTAAGCTGCTTTGAGCTTTGATGCACAGGCATCATGGCTCCAATATAAATAACAGACTAATATAATTGTGTTGTCTCTCTATGCTCTGAAGTCTGTTTCTTCATTGAAGCTTATTGTTGATATATGATCCTGATGACTGTTCTGCAAGCCAGGCTTGGACAGTTGTTTTATCATGTGATCATTGAATATTTTTTTCAAGTGACAGAGCTATTTCCATATTCCCCTATTTTTTAAACATGGCTGTATCTCCAGATTACACCCAAATCATCAGCATTGTTCAATGAGTCATCTATAATTATGCACATTCTAGTTAAACTGTTAAGGCTCTCTTTTAATTACACATTAGCATTATCTGATATTGTTTGTTAGTGTTCCTCATTAGCCTTGAGATTGCTTTGTAATTCTCCCCGATCTCCACCACAGTACTTTCTAAATTTGCTATTAGCATTGTTTCTTTTTCTTTCCCTTCATGCCCCATGCAGGAACAAGGTGCAACCAGTATCAGTTAGGCCTGTTCAAATGAACTGTCACCAGCTCATCTGATGGGGTGTTGTCTTAAATACTATGTGAACCAAGTAGTACCATGCCATATGGGGACAAAAGCATCAAGGCTCAAGGACAGTGAAGCTACAATAGAAAGTACAGTATACTTTAAAAGAAAGTTTGAGTTTGCTCAAGTAGCTGCTTAGATCAGAAGAGTACATGGGCATCAGCTGGCTGTAGATAGTGAGTTTGATATTTTCTGCCAAATAAAATTTAACCAGGAGACAAAGTGTAAGGCAAAGGAATAGATTTGTAATTCAGAAAAGCTAAAGTATATGTGCTGTTTTACATTTTTATGTCCCTGGTTACTTACCCACAAAATGGATGGATGGACAGCAAGATAGTTAGATAGCTTCGCTTAGCAATTTAGTAGTTTAGAATTCCATTCACAAAGTAGTTTTACAATTTAGTAAATTGGTCTTCAGCATTTAATTGTTTTAGTATTCTACTCATATTTATAGTGTATTTTATATTTGAGTGTGATTCATTTATTTCTATCAGTCATCTAATAAATGTTTATGTAGTGTAACTTGAGCTTATTGAAAAAATGCTGGTTAGTGATTCTAATAAAGATACACCAGAGCAAAACTCATGGCCACTACTGGATAAGACAATACAGGAAATCTCTTGCCAAGAGAAAAGATCATTCATGTGGCAGATAATCTGTACAATGGTTATGTTCTCTAAGAAACCAATTTCAGGGTAATGAGAAGTATAATCTCATTACCGTTATTACCATTATTAAGTAGTAATCCTTGCCTGCCAGAGTAAACAAATCAATACCCACTTTGTACCAAGCTTCTAGGGTGCCTTTATCAATCCACTTAGGTTCTTTGTTATTCTTAGACAAGTATGTCTGAGAGGCTGAAGAATTGATATTAATAGGAATGTCCCACCTTTATAAAAATTACTTAGCCTAGCAGTTATATTTTTCTAGGTAGGACTGGAACTCAAAGGATTCTGGTTTCTAACCCCTGCACCAGACTGGCTCTCTCTTAACAATAAGGTAGACTTGAGAAAGCCAATTCTTTATAAGCATTTTTTAAAGTCATCAGTATACCAGGAATCCCATAAAATATCTCGTGTACTGTCCTATTAAATCACAAAACGTTTCTGGAATCATCTTAAACACTGACTCCCATATATTATTCTTTTGACATGTTGCTGAATATGGGTCAAAAGTTTGACTGAAATCCTGAATTCTCTCTTATTGAGAGGACCATTTATTGAGCAGAATTTAGCTCACAGAACATCCTACCCTAAAGAAGGACAGGAATAGGTTTCACTGTTTTCCCTTCCCCACAAATCTCCTGTGTTCAACCTTTCCTTTAGTTCATGTTAAAGCCTTCACATTTGTTCTGAATGTCTGGGGAATTATCACAAGACAAGCAGAAGGCTGGGAGTCAGGTCCCTGTCAGGATCTTCCTTCTCTGTTGGTTTGACCTTGGGTCAAACAACTTAATCAGAATCAAGGACTGAGCCAACTACATCCAATCAAAGATGCCTCAAGAAAGTTTCATGTCTGCCTATAAGAATGAATGAAAGAGATAGAGCTGTGGAAGATAGTGAGCTGCCAGATGTCTCATGAAGAGCTTGCTTCATTTAATTCCTATATAACACTCTGACAGTAACGATGTATCACTTAATACTTTAAAAGATTCTTCAAACAGAGCAGAAAAGTGATGAGAAGTTCTTTTGACCCTGACACTCAGAATAATCATGATTATCTGCACTATTTAACCTCCAAAGAATTGAACACTGCTCATGGTCTGTTTAGCGATGATGGTTGATAATCTGTACATGCAAGTCAATGAAGGTTATTCAGCCTTATACCACTACTGGTGCAGTTGATTCACCTTTACCCCAATCATGTTGTCAGCCCCCCAGCTCTGTTGGCCCTACCCATCTTGCAAATCTTGGCTGAAAGATAAAAATCAATTTTGTTAGGAATAACAAGGTTACCTAACTTAGTTTGGGTAAAATAATATATATAAACTATGATAGTAAGTGTGTGTCACTTTAACAGCAAAGCATGTAATTTTGGGTGCGGCTGTAAAACCGCCATAAGAGGGAGCAAGAGAACTTGATTGATTACTGTTTTGTTGGCTTACTGAATTGCTTGCTGACAATGATGGATTGATGGTTCCCTGCTGCTGCTGCTGCTGAAGAGAGAAAGGAGGTTTGAACTTCTTCATATCTCTACTGTGAGAAGATTTATTACTGGACTGATATTTGTAAGTTTACTGATCTCTTTTTTGACACTGGACTTTGCAACTGAGTAATCCCCAGACGGACTGAAATAGTGAATGATATATGGACTGTTTTGACAATGCTAAAAATCTCACTGGAATAAACTATTTAACTAGCACAGTGTATCTGTTTTGCTGAGTGTAAGCTACAAAAAACATTTATTTCACATATTTTGCCTGACTGACTGACTGCTGTGCAGATTCTGCTAGGGTGTATCCCTAACAAATTTCACTTTATATCTTGGGTGTACAAAAAGATAAATAAACTAATTGCTTGTCTTGAATGATTCGTATGAAAGTTGTCACATACTGGGCTCCTGTGCCAAGGAGAGAAAGGAAGAAAATCAGAGTATAGTCCATAATATACTTAGCTAGTATTATTATAATTTTCAGAAGTCAGTGTGATTGGGGTTCAAGATAGCAAACTTCAGTACATTTAATTGGGTGAAAACAATTCAGTGAAAAACAGTCTAATTCATTCCCAAGGAAAAAATAGTACCTAATAGTAGCTAATAGTACCTAATATGTATATACATGTAATTTGCTTCTTTATATAATAGTATGTATAGTATATTATATTATCATAGTATTCAGCTTTGTTCGGGTATTTTCCCACGTCATAGTAGTGGTGCTTTTAAAGTTGTAGCAACGTTTCAGCAGAATCTCATCTGCCATCATCAGGCTTCTGTATAGTGTTTGTCTGTGAGTCAGACTTTTACAGTGGTTTCAGATTTAAATTTGAGGCAGCCTATTGCTGTGTCAGAATGGTTTTTTCTTCCTCCTGATTGGTTGAGAGTCTTGGTCTGTGTTTATTGGTCTTGGAGTTTGCTGTGTTCTGCTTCTAATATCTTCTGTCTGTTTTTTTTTGGGGGGGGGGCTCTTTTTTTATCTTGATTGGCTGGCAACATTGTGTTACTTTATTGGAGGCCTTTAATGCAGCTTGGCTTCGGGTAAATGGACGGCTATCATTAGTTAGGAAGCTGGGTTTCATCTGGGTGCCTGGTTGGGGTGTGTTTGAGCTGGAGGTATCAGGGGGGATCTGTTTGTGCCCAGGTGTTTGCCTGGCTTGTGGTGTGGAGATTTTTTTGTTTGTGAGTGCAGGCTTCCAAATGATTGACAGCCTGGTGGAATCATCTCTTCTGTTCATGCTTTCTGGTCTTTTTTCAATCTCTATGGCTTCTCTGATGATTCTGTGGCTGGGATTTTCTATAGTGGCTAGGGTTTTGGTGCCATTGAAGTTGATGCTATGACCTGTGGCTTCCATGTGTTGGACTAGTGAGGAAGTGTGTTCCAGCTTTTTGACTGCATTTTTGTGTTCATCCAGGCGGGTGCTTATTCTTCTATTGGTCTGTCCAATGTATGTGGCCGGGCATGATGCACAGGGGACTTCATATATGCCTTGGTTTTCCAGGTCAATTTTGTCTTTGGGGTTCCTGAGGATGGCTGCTATTTTTCTGTCTGTTTTGAAGGCAGTCTTGATGTGGTGTCTGTATAGAATCTTACTAATTTTGTCTGTAGTGCCTCTTATGTAGGGCAGGACAGCTGTTCCATGGGTCTGTTCATCTTCTGGGTCTCTATTATGTCTCAGTGTGTTTTTGTGGATCAATTTGGTGATTTTGCTTTTGTGGAAGCCGTTGGCTGTCAATATTTTAGTCAGGGTGCATAGTTCAGTCTCAATATGTGTCTTATCTGCCAGGCGTTTGGTTCTAGTAATTAGTGTTTTAGCCACGGAATTTATCTGTGCTGGGTGGTGGTGGGATTGGGCATTGAGGTAGCGGTTGGTGTGTGTTTTCTTCTGGTATATGGTGTGTCCTAGTGTGCCATCTGTTTTTTTGTAGATTAGTACATCTAGGAATGGTAGTTGTTTGTTTGTTTCTGTTTCCATGGTGAACTTGATTTTGGGGTGTGCGCTGTTTAGGTGTGTTAGGAAATTGTTTAGGTTTTCTTGTCCATATATATATATATGTCTGGCATTCAGCTTTGTTCGGGTATTTTCCCACGTCATAGTAGTGGTGCTTTTAAAGTTGTAGCAACGTTTCAGCAGAATCTCATCTGCCATCATCAGGCTTCTGTATGGTATTTGTCTGTGAGTCAGACTTTTACAGTGGTTTCAGATTTAAATTTGAGGCAGCCTATTGCTGTGTCAGAATGGTTTTTTCTTCCTCCTGATTGGTTGAGAGTCTTGGTCTGTGTTTATTGGTCTTGGAGTTTGCTGTGTTCTGCTACTAATATCTTCTGTCTGTTTTTTGGGGGGAGGGGGCTCTTTTTGTATCTTGATTGGCTGGCAACATTGTGTTACTTTATTGGAGGCCTTTAGTGCAGCTTGGCTTCGGGTAAATGGACGGCTATCATTAGTTAGGAAGCTGGGTTTCATCTGGGTGCCTGGTTGGGGTGTGTTTGAGCTGGAGGTATCAGGGGGGATCTGTTTGTGCCCAGGTGTTTGCCTGGCTTGTGATGTGGAGATTTTTTTTTTTGTTTGTGAGTGCAGGCTTCCAAATGATTGACAGCCTGGTGGAATCATCTCTTCTGTTCATGCTTTCTGGTCTTTTTTCAGTCTCTATGTCTTCTCTGATGATTCTGTGGCTGGGATTTTCTATGGTGGCTAGGGTTTTGGTGCCATTGAAGTTGATGTTATGACCTGTGGCTTCCATGTGTTGGACTAATGAGGAAGTGTGTTCCAGCTTTTTGACTGCATTTTTGTGTTCATCCAGGCGGGTGCTTATTCTTCTATTGGTCTGTCCAATGTATGTGGCCGGGCATGATGCACAGGGGACTTCATATATGCCTTGGTTTTCCAGGTCAATTTTGTCTTTGGGGTTCCTGAGGATGGCTGCTATTTTTCTGTCTGTTTTGAAGGCAGTCTTGATGTGGTGTCTGTATAGAATCTTACTAATTTTGTCTGTAGTGCCTCTTATGTAGGGTAAGACAGCTGTTCCATAGGTCTGTTCATCTTCTGGCTCTCTATTATGTCTCAGTATGTGTCTTATCTCCCCTTCCTAGATGTCTTGGTATACAAAAAATCCAATGGCTCCCTAGGACACACCATCTACCAGAAGAAAACACATACAAACCGCTATCTACACGCACTCTCACACCACCACCCAGCACAGATCAATTCCGTAGCTGAGACACTCATCTCCAGAACAAAATGCTTAGCCGATGAACAACACCTAGAGACCGAACTACACACTCTCACCGGCGTGCTGACAACCAATGGATTCCAAAGAAAGAAGATCACCCACCTAATCCAAAAAGAAACCCCAGCCAAAATCCAAGACAAAGAACAAGAGAATGGCAAAGCCCTCCTCCCATATATAAAAGGCACTACGGACAAAATCAGCAAGATCCTCCAAAAACACAACATTAAGACAGCATTCTGCACTAACAGAAAGATATCCACCATCCTAAGAAACCCTAAGGACAGAATCGAGTTAGAAAATCAAGGAGTATACGAAATCCCTTGCACTGCCTGCCCCACCACATACATTGGACAGACTAACAGAAGAATAGGTGCACGCATTGAAGAACATAAGAACTCAATCAAAAAGGAAGAACCGACCTCTTCTCTGGTCCAACACCTCAAAGCCACAGGACATGAGATTGACTTTAAAAATACCAGAACTATCACCAAAACCAAACACTTCAGCAGCAGAATCATCAGAGAAGCCATAGAGATAGAAAAACGCCCACACAGCATGAATAAACGAGATGATGCCTCCCGCCTACCAGCCATTTGGAAACCCGCCCTCATGAACAGACGCGTACCTAACATGAAGAATGACACCAGACCCACACCCCTGATAGCCACACAAGATGCCACCACCACACTTCCACCTAGAAAGCAGACTCACACCCACACAGAAGATGAAACACGACCACGGACCAGAAGCTGCACTGCAGCTGCATCACTACCCACCTCAAACCCCTCTGAGCCATACATGAAGCGAACTGACCCCCACCATGAAGATGCAGCACGACCACGAACTCGAAGCCAAACAGCAAGATCACAGCTCACCAGCTCAAACCTTCCAGCAACTAAGACTAACCTGAGCACAATCAAGCCCCCACCTGAACAGAACACGCCTCCAGCCAATCAGAACACAGCCAACCCCCCAACCAATCAGAACACAGCCAAACTCCCAACCAATGAGAACACCCCCCCATCCAATCAGAACACAGCCAAGCCCCCAGCCAATCAAGTCACACCCCCAGGAGCAGTTAAAAGGAAGAAGCAGCTGCAAGCTCACATCACTCTGAGAAGCACAGAGCTGAAGACCAAGCCTGAAGATGATGAATGAGACTTCATCGAAACGTTGCCTAGATACTTCCAATCTTACACGGGAGAAAACCCGAATAACCAAAGATCCATATATATATATATATATATATATATATATATATATATATATATATATATATATATATATATATATATATATATTATAATAGTATAATTTGTATATACACATAATTTGCTCCTTTGCTTCAGATATTATAATAGTATAATTTGTATATACACATAATTTGCTTCTTTGCTTCAGATAAAGTAGTCCAATCTTGTCATTCAACCCAATGGGAAACATCATATGATGGAAAAAATGTCTGGTCATCAGTGATCCTTGCAGTGAAGTAAGAACTAATTTGGAATTGGCAACAGTTACACTGATTGTTTTTTTTTTTTTATAAAAGAAATAGAAGTTTCTCTAACCTAGTAAATAGATTGTGATAATGCAGAGTAGACTATAAACCAGCAGTTTCACAAGTCTATTAAAGATTTAAAGCAAATCATTTGCATATTTAAATAAAAGCAGAAATCAATAAACAATTATTTTTGTACAATTATGTTACTCTAGACTTTTTCTGGATTTCCCTAGTTAATCAGGAATTAATTTTCATTATATATTAGGCATTGACATAATTGATGTTCACAAGGCAAGATAAAATAAAACACACTGCAAATTATAATTGATACAATCAATTCAATCAATATAACTGATACAAATCAATATAAAGGTAACAGATCAAACAGGTATAATTCATTGTTATAACATAAAATCAGTTTTCTTGTTTTATGGTTTAATTTAAATGTATATTTAGAGGTAAAGTAAATTTTTGAGCAGGGTATCTGATTAGGGCACAACCATTTACACATTTCGTTTTGGAATGTGATGTTTTAGGGTGTAAAAATTGAAAAAAAATATAAATTAAGAATGTTTATAGAAATATGGTATTAATTTTGGAAGAATCTTTAAAGGGAATTGAATTTTTATTGAGTAAATTGAAAGAATTTGGAGCATTAGCTAGATAAGTAAATACTTTACCAGATTTCCACTAAAATATCACTAGATCAACAGATCTAAATAACAATTTATCACAAGATCAACAAAGTGAGGGCAAAGATGTAAACAAAATACATAAAGATACAAGATCTAACATAACTGATGAATAAAAGATTTTAAGATTGAGAAGAAGGTAATATTTGTGAGAATTATTATGACATATATAAACTACATGTTTGTTAATACATGAGATGAAGTTAAAAAGTTATGGTAAAATTGGATAAATTGTCACTGTTGGGGAAAAAAATTCTGTGATTAAGATGAATGTTTTATCCAGAGGGTTATTTTTGTTTCAGAAAATATCTGTTTTGATAATTGATACACCATTTAAACAATGGCAGAAAGATGTATCTAAATTTGTATGGCAGGGGAAAACCTCTGGATTAAATGTAAAATATTAAAAGATGCAAAGGAAAAAAGAAGATTGTGTCTTCTAAATTTGAAATTGTACTTTGCTGCCTGATGTTTAGCTCTAGTGTCAAAGGCTTCACAAATCAGTTGGTATTTGGGACATTAAGAACACCAGAATTTTGGTCAAAGATTACTTTGGAAAGTGCTATATAATTATGCAATTTCTTCTTTCATTAGCTCAGACTGGGTCAAACTCATGGCCCATGGGCAGGATATATCATGCCCATGCCCAGTTTAGGGAAGGGGGGGAAAGTCCTGATACATCACGTTACACCACTGTGATGATGCGAGTTTGACATCCCTGGTCTAGGACAACTTGCCATGATCAATTTACAATGGCTAACTCTCCATAGTCAACTTGCTGCAGGACAATTCAGTGCTGTGTTAATTGTTTCATTCTGTTAGTTTTATTAAGAGTTGTGGTGGCACAGGGGTTAGAATGTAGTACTGTCAGCAGTTTGGCAGTTCGAATCTTATCGGCTCAAAATTGACTCAGCCTTCTATCCTTCCGAGGTTAGTAAAATGAGGACCCAAATTATTGGGGGGCAATATACTGACTCTGTAAATTACTTAGAGAGGGCTGGAAAGCACTGTGAAGCAGTATATAAGTCTAAGTGCTATTGCTATTGCTATTATTGGTGACCACATTTTCATCGAAATTATTGTAACTCTTGTATTGCTGGATTTACTACATTTTATTATTATTGGACATGGTTCCATTGAAATTAATCAACTTTTGTATTTGTTGAATTGTTCTGCAGTGAGGTGTCCTGCAGCAAGTTGGTGAGTTGTTGTGGTGAGTTTTCCTGCAGTGAATTGACCATGGCACATTGGCTGCAGCAAATTAGCCATGGCGAATTGGTCATAATGAGGCTGCAGTGAATTGGTCATGGCAAGTTGTCCTATTCTGGCTCAGACCAACTCATTCAACTTCTTTGTCTGTTGTAATTGTGTCAAATTGTAACCAAGGGAAATTCTTGTATGGGCATCACTTAGCTCTAATTTCCCACTAGTAAGAGGAATTTGCATTCCTCACAATTTGCACTAATTCAGTTTCTATTGGATTTTACTTTTATTTGATTCTAATGGAATAATTGTTTTGAGGACATTGTCAGCCAAAGACCTATCAATGAATGAAATCTAAAAAAGAAGAAGAAATGAAATCAATAGGTACTAATGACAATTTGTAAACTCACAGACAATAGAGGAGAAAGCCTGAGCCATACAATGAACAAGAAAGATCCATTAAAAGAAAACATGAACACCTGCTTAGGAATCAATAGCATCTACTGTACTAAGATTTCAAAAAAAGTGAGATTGTTTTTGATTCTTCCATGTGGTTACAGACTCTCCACCCTCCAAAAAAAGTTAATGTGATTAGCTCTGCAGCTACTCACTTTGTTGCTCTCCTTGCTTCATCCAAGATGGAATCAATGAAAAACATCAAAAACAGAGGCAGCTATTCCACTCCCATCCATATTCTTAATTTTGCCATGTTTGGGTTTTGATTTGGAGAGGGGAAACTATGTACTTAGCCACTGTTGAAGAATGGGAGTGGCAAGACACTCCACATAGGGAAGCATGGAAGATGATCTGAATTTTTCCCTCTCACCAGAAAGCAAGACACTGGGGCATCTTGGCTTCCCTGGCCTTCTTTGGGAGAATGCCTAGGTTTCTGACAAAAGAGAATATCTTAGAGGAAGGATGAAGTAGGAGTTCCCACTAATGAAAACTTCTCATTCTGCAGCCCTAGGGGAAATGCCACAAAACTGTTTTCACTGAAGCAAAGTTAATCTTAGCTTTCCAAATAGACAGGAGCCCTCATTTTTATGGAGATGTGGTGCTGATATCCTCTGTATATTTAAAAAAAAATTGTGTTTTCAAATGGCAACATTTGAACTAGGAAAGATATCACATTTGGTTCTAGAGCTGATGAATAGAAAAAGTTTATTTGCTGGATAAATGTAATTTTTAAAAAAGTGAGCTAACTGTAATTGCATTTATTTGCTAGGGATTCTTGGTACATTTAATCAAAGTTCTAACATAATTATCAGCATTCAGATCCATTAGTGATGGTGAAGATGCCACGACACATGTTTTCACTTCTCTTCCTGGTGCCAGAAAAGGCGATCATTTTGACTGAAATATTGAAGAATGGTAAGCAAGCAACAAGAAAGGAAATAAATCTTTGATATTTTCTGACATACTACATGGTGTTTCGAAGCTGCTAAATAACAGGAACAAATAACATGCCTCCTCCCATATATAAAAGGCACTACAGACAAAATCAGCAAGATCCTCCAAAAACACAAGATTAAAACAGCATTCTGCACAAACAAAAAAAATCCACCATCCTAAGAAACCCTAAAGACAAAATCGAGTTAGAAAACCAAGGAGTATACAAAATCCCTTGCACCGCCTGCCCCACCACATACATAGGACAAATTAACAGAAGAATAAGTGCACGCATTGAAGAACATAAGAACTCAATCAAAAAAGAAGAACCAACCTCTTCCCTGGTCCAACACCTCAAAGCCACAGGACATGAGATTGACTTTAAAAATACCAGAACTATCGCCAAAACCGAACACTTCAGCAGCAGAATCATCAGAGAAGCCATAGAGATAGAAAAACGCCCACACAGCATGAATAAACGAGATGACACCTCCTGCCTACCAGCCATTTGGAAACCCGCCCTCAAGAACAGACGCGTACCTAACATGAAGAATGACACCAGACCCACACCCACGAGGGCCACACAAGATACTACCACCACACTTCCATGTAGAAAGAAGACTCACACCCACACAGAAGATGAAACACGACCACGGACCAGAAGCCGCACTGCAGCTGCATCACTACCCACCTCAAACCCCTCTGAGCCATACATGAAGCGAACTGACCTCCACCATGAAGATGCAGCACGACCACGAACTCGAAGCCAAACAGCAAGATCACAGCTCACCAGCTCAAACCCTCCAGCAACTAAGACTAACCTGAGCACAATCAAGCCCCCACCTGAACAGAACACGCCTCAAGCCAATCAGAACACAGCCAACCCCCCAACCAATCAGAACACAGCCAAACCCCCAACCAATGAGAACACACCCCCACCCAATCAGAACACAGCCAAGCCCCCACCCAATCAAGTCACACCCCCACTAGCAGTTAAAAGGAAGAAGCAGCTGCAAGCTCACATCACTCTGAGAAGCACAGAGCTGAAGACCAAGCCTGAAGATGATGAATGAGACTTCATCGAAACGTTGCCTAGATACTTCCAATCTTACGTGGGAGAAAACCCGAATAACCAAAGATCCATATATATATATATTCTTAAGTTTTCGCAGGTACTTACATGTATGGCATTCAGCTTTGTTCGAGTATTTTCCCATGTCATAGTAGTGGTGTTTTTAAAGTTGTAGCAACGTTTCAGCAGAATCTCATCTGCCATAATCAGGCTTCTGTATAGTGTTCATCTATGAGTCAGACTTTTACAGTGGTTTCAGATTTAAATTTGGGGCAGCCTATTGCTGTGCCAGAATGGTTTTTTCTTCATCCTGATTGGTTGAGAGTCTTGGTCTGTGTTTATTGGTCTTGGAGTTTGCTGTGTTCTGCTTCTAATATATTCTGTCTGGTTTTTTTTTTGGCTCTTTTTGTATCTTGATTGGCTGGCAACATTGTGTTACTTTATTGGAGGCCTTTAGTGCAGCTTGGCTTCGGGTAAATGGATGCCTATCATTAGTTAGGAAGCTGGGTTTCATCCGGGTGCCTGGTTGGGATGTGTTTGAGCTGGAGGTATCAGGGGGGATCTGTTTGTGCCCAGGTGTTGGTCTGTCCAATAGAAGAATAAGCACCCGCCTGGATGAACACAAAAATGCAGTCAAAAAGCTGGAACACACTTCCTCACTAGTCCAACACATGGAAGCCACAGGTCATAGCATCAACTTCAATGGCACCAAAACCCTAGCCACTATAGAAAATCCCAGCCACAGAATCATCAGAGAAGCCATAGAGATTGAAAAAAGACCAGAAAGCATGAACAGAAGAGATGATTCCACCAGGCTGTCAATCATTTGGAAGCCTGCACTCACAAACAAAAAAATCTCCACACCACAAGCCAGGCAAACACCTGGGCACAAACAGATCCCCCCTGATACCTCCAGCTCAAACACTCCCCAACCAGGCACCCGGATGAAACCCAGCTTCCTAACTAATGATAGCCGTCCATTTACCCAAAGCCAAGCTGCACTAAAGGCCTCCAATAAAGTAACACAATGTTGCCAGCCAATCAAGATACAAAAAGAGCCAAAAAAAACAGACAGAAAATATTAGAAGCAGAACACAGCAAACTCCAAGACCAATAAACACACCAAGACTCTCAACCAATCAGGATGAAGAAAAAACCATTCTGGCACAGCAATAGGCTGCCCCAAATTTAAATCTGAAACCACTGTAAAAGTCTAACTCACAGACGAGCACTATACAGAAGCCTGATGATGGCAGATGAGATTCTGCTGAAACGTTGCTACAACTTTAAAAGAACAACTACAATGACGTGGGAAAATACCCGAACAAAGCTAAAGAATGCCATACATGTAAGTACCCGTGAAAACTTAAGAAAACATATATATATATATATATACATACATACATACATACATACATACATACATACATACATACATATTCATAGATTTTCATGGGTATAGGTATGCAGGTCTTGGTGTGTTTGGATCATTTCCTGTGTAAGATTGAGAGTATCTGGGCAATGTTTTGATGAGGTCCCACTCGCCATCTTCAGGCTGGTGCTTTTGGCTTGGTGCTGGTGTGAGCAAAGTGTGATCGGAGTAGCCGTCTCTTTATAAATACTGGTGGGGAAGTGTGGTGTGCTGGGTCTATTGTACGTGGGCTGGTTGGCTGGTGTTGTTTTCTTGATTGGTTGATGGAGTTGATGTTTGCAGATTGGTTGGCTTTTTCGTAAGAACCTGTGTGGCTGAGGTACTGGCTGTGTGTCTATCAACCTCCTGTGTTGTAACGACCTGGGTAATGGGCTGTGTGATGACCTTCTGAGTTCTATTGTTGTGACATCCTGGGTCTTGTAATGTAATCTCCTGGATCGTTGCCTGTCCAGCTATCCTGAGGTTTTGTGGTGTAACCTCCTGAGTTCCGTGATGTGATATCCTGAGCGGATGGCTGTGATATAATGTTCCTAGTTTTGGTTTGGCTCCGAGTTTGAGGCCTGGCTATGTGTTCATGGCATGTGTCAGTTTGCTTAATTTGGGAGTTGGGGAGTGTGGCAGTTGGTGATGCAGCCATGGACTGTTTTCTGGATGGTGGTTGCCTTTAGTCTATGGGATGGGTTTGGGTTTGGGTTTGGTGAGGGAGATTGGTGGTAGCGTCATGTGTTGTTTTGGGTCCGGTGTTGGTTTTCGTGGTTGGGACTCATTTGTTGATAAGGGCAAGTTTCCAGATGTCTGGTAGATGGGAGGTATCATCCCATTTATTCAAGTTATGGGGGTGTTTCTCTATTTTGATGACTTGTTGATTATTCTCTTGTGTGTATACACACACATAATATCTGATTTTTTTAATTGAAGGGACAAATAAAAAGCCTTGCAAAGTACATGAGTAATCACATTAAAAAAAGGGGGGGATTAAAAGAGTCTACAAGACTTGCTGATTCTGCTCACATTCTGCCTATAGGATTTCTTTCACTGTGACAGTGAATCACAGTTGTTGTGTTCACAGGGTAGAGACTTTTTAATTCCTTCTGAACTGGGACATTTTTAAAGAGTAGCCAGGAGCTGATTTATGTGGCTTCTCCTTGTTTGTTAACAGTGTAATCTACATAACAGATCATTAATCTCATGATCCAAGGGGTGGCCTTCTCTGAAGGGACCGCATTCTTCACATTTCCCATGAATGAACTAACAGGATGGAATGATAATGAAGCCCAAATCACAGAGGCAATTCTATTATATGAATGCTTAGAACATCCTGATAATTTCACAGTTAGAAACAACATTCTCACACTTGATTTAAATTCTGTTACTGCTTCCTCCTCCTGGAGAAAGAAACATGTTAAATTTTGGATTTGGGTTTCACACATCATCCTGTGATTTTTTGTCTAAATCCATTTTTCTTTTAGAGACTCAACTAATATAACATTTGCACTTTTACCGTGAACTTCTACTAGTAGTTTTAAAAAAAAATCCTTCAAAATGTCATTTTGTTTTAGCTAAGTTATTAGTTTATCTGTGGTTAGAATTTCTAAAGAAGGCATCCTGTGGGGTGCATATCCTCCAGGGTATGAGACACATACTATTTACCGTTAGTGTATTATTGTGGGTGAAGAGTGTCTTTCTATCTTGGACTAAAACCAAAATCTATGAAAGATGATGCAGGCACTAGCTTAATTTCATTAGGTTTCTTTATCAATTTTAGTTTTGTAACTGATTTATATGGTAGTTTGAAACCACGCAAAGCAAAGAAAATCTAGCTGTCCATTTTGGGAAATATCCCTATTGTGCCTTTTAAATCAATTTATTTTCATTTGACAAAATTTTTTTCTCTTTTTCTGCATTATAAAATATCCTTGTGTGTGGTTCCATGAGAACTTGATCGGCTACTATGAGAGATTCAAGGTAAAATAAAATAAAAATATAATAAACTTAAATAAAGACCATTTCTATAATTAAAACATGATGCCTGAACAACAACAACAACAACAACTCATATTCCATTCAGCAACCTGAAAAATATGAAAAAATATAGTTAGTTTATCATATTTAGAGACTATCAATCTGCCTCTGGGTGGTATACAAATACATATACATAACATAAAGTTATATATAGATATATAGATATTATACTGAAAACAATTTTAAAAAGAATAAAATAATTAAAATTCAGAATTAAGAACACAGGGAATGCTAACCAGTTCCAAGGCTGCGTGGTCCTCTGTGAGCCCCAAGCAAGATAACAGAATGAGATCTTTAGATATTTTTGGAAGGCCAGAAAAATGTGGTCTCATCTCACTCTGGAGGGAGTATGTTCCAAAGCGTATTACCAAAGATAATGGCAGAGAAGGCTTTTTTCCTGGACCTGCCCAGCTGAAATTTTTAAATGCTTGATGTTTAATGTCAGTTAAACTATGTAATCATGGAATTTTAGAAATGAATGGGAATTTAGGCTATCCAGTCTAATCCCTCCTTGGTGCCAGAATCCAAATTCAACTGTCCCTTAGTGATGGTCAGGTGGAAGTTTAGAGTTTTTTTGAGACTGTGTAATGCAAAATTAAAAATATTACATTTTTTGTTGAACTTAGGGTGTATATTTGTACTCTATCCATACTCTAGGGCTTTGTTGGTTATTAAATTGCAGAGTGCATTTTGCAATGGTTTGGGTTATTTTGTTAAACAGTTTGTTGGTTTAAATTTATTATAGCTGTAGATCAACATAATAAAATCAATAAGCATATCCATTATAAGTATATACCAACAATATAAATAAAAAAGAGCAAAAGATTTAAAAGCTTGCAAACAAATGCCAAACAAATAAAAATTTCTCATAGTTCAATCAACCTAAATCACATTACCATATCCATGTACTCGTTAACCTGTTTTAGTGGGCTGCATTCTAGACGTGATCTTATGTTCTGATAAGTTATCAGTATGAATTTCAACACAGTGAACTTGAAGACTCCACCTGGTATTGCTTGGTAGTTTTGGAATTATCTTTTCTTCAAGAGTCCTGTATTACTTGCCTCTTTAATTTTTGCTGACTCAGTTCTTGGTGTGGGAGTGAGTACGCTTTATGCTCTGATTAGAGCTTTTCAGAATGAACATAGAGATGGTTCGTTTTAGACAATTCTGTAATGTTATAATCATTGTGTTCTATTTATTTATACAAAAGTCATTATAAGTAGCTGGCTTATTTATGTTGCTCCTGGTTTGGTCAGCTGGTTGGTTGGCTTCTCCAGCCTTTGTACCAAAACATTAACTCATTCCAAAATGTTTCCATTTTGACCGGTAATGTATTGGATGGATATCCTTGGTAGATCATTTTAAAAGATCAAAAATATTTTAGGTTTTTGCTGCTTTGAATTATTATTTAAATTATATCTCCAAATTATTCTTATGTCCCTGGTCTTCAAAGCAAGAGATATGTTCTAAGGTGTTTCCCTCACACACCCCAAAAAACATTGGAAAATTAAACAGTCAAGCCTATATTGAGTTTAGGCTGTTGAAACTGAATCAATCCAATTTTTTTTGAACTAATGCTTAGTATTGTCTTTTTTTCTGTGTCATAATCATTCAGGTTCTTGAAAGCGCTACCATATACCCATCATTCATCTTTCCTCGAAATTAAACAGATCCAATTTTCTCAGTTTTTCCTTATAAGACTGCTTTTCCATTTTTCAGCACCTCTTCTGATACGTCTTTTTGGGAAATAAGAAAGACCATGAAGGACATGATGTTTCATATGGAATCTGTCCAGCAGAAAGTATAACAAAACTATTTTTCCCATGATTTGGAAGCTACATTTCTGTCCATCAGTATTCATGTCAGAAGCACCTACAAAGCTAATCTGTGGTGCTTCTGTGCAGCTCACTAATAATTTTGACCTTTTAACAGTCATATCATACTGCTGATTTATATTTACATTATAATCAATGACAATCCCAAAATTATTTTCAAAGGCACTCATTCCCCATCCTACAATTTGGGAGGGTTTTCCCCACCTGTAGTTAGGAATTTGACATTTGGTTGTTAAATTTCATTTTTAGCTTCTATAAACTACAATACTAAGATTTTAAAATTTATTCTTATCCTCTCGTGATCCAATGCTGTTTTGAACATTAAGAAAATCTAATATTGTACCACATGCAAACCTAATAAGCTTAATCAAAGTCATTAATAAAACTCTTGAACAGTAATGGTATCAAAACTGAATCCTACCACAGCACACTTGGTTATCTCACTCAAGTTTGATTATGAACCATTATTAAACTCTAAATTCAATTTTTAAGCTAATGGTAAATTCATAGAATAGGCAACTCATACAGGTCATTGTTTACTTACTAGGTTACTAAACAAAATATCATTGAATATTTTGTTACATTCTTTGTTGGAATCAACCTGTATGATATATCTGTGGCATTCTCACAGTCTTCTGAACAAAATATTCAAACAGGGGGAACCTATCAGGTCTGAGATGACACCAAGCTGGTGGGAATAGCCAACACTCTATAAGATGGGCTCAAGATACAGAAGGATCTCAACAGACTTGAATGCTGGGAACTACGTAACAAAATGAAATTCAATGGTGAGAAGGTTCTACATCTAGACAAGAAAAAAATGGTACCTTTTTGTAACTATGTATCATTCATGTGTAATCATTAACTTCTGTCTCTTCAGTGACCTTTGCAAGGCATGTACAAGGGACAAGGAGCTAGACGGCTATCAATAAGCTTATCCACATTGTGAATGATTTGTCTGGTATGCAGCTTTGTAAACATGCACATCCTGATGGACTTAAGCTTTGTAAAACATGTATATCCTGTTTGATTTAATCAAGAGCTTTGATTAAATCATTTTCTTGTGAAGAAGCACAATAAAAGAGCGTGTGCCAAGACATTCGGGGCGCGCTCATCCCGAGGAACTTCGTCTCCTGTCATTTCTCTCTCCTTCGCTCCCTATCATGAGCCACCCATCTGATGCGGGATAGCAGATACCGCATTCTGGTGACCCCGACGTGATTCCCTAAGGGGGATACGTTGCGACGCGCTCATATCTTATCCGCTCGATGGGAGCTGTGCATCGCCAGGCCTGAAGCGAATTGCACATCATCGGATCTGAAACACGGTCTCGACTTTCGTAAGTATGGGTGGAAACTTTTCTCAACAACAGATGCAGCATCTGAAGGAATTGAAGGAGTTAGTCGCTTCTTCTTCTAAATATTCTGCTAATTTAAAGGGCTCACCTGTAAAAATGAAACCTATTGCTACATTATTGGCTTATGTGTGGCAACATTGTCCCAATTATTCAGAGGAAGGGTCCTTAAAAATTTCCACTTGGCAAAAAATTGGTGAACATCTCCATAATCCTCCTCGTGCACCTATTGGCATTTTGGTCACTTGGAGGAAAATTATGGAGGCTTTAATGGTCCATTATAAAATAGAAACAGGGAGTGTGTTTGAATCCCCCCCGCCAAGTTATGATAACTTTTCTGTCCTTCAACCCTCCGCTCCCGATGGTCATGAATCATTACGGGAGCCTCCCTCCATTCAATCCACTTCCACAAATGAAGAGCCCCCGTGTCCTCCACCACCCTCCTGAGGTGGGGGGGGTGTTGTAAAAGCCATTCAACAAGCCTTTTATGAAGGGGAAATGGATGAGGACACCCTTGCAGCAGCTTCCCTCTATCCGGTCATACAAGCCGGCAATCCCCCAGCTCATTATTCAACAATGCCCCACATGTAGTAAGCAAGGACATTCCATTCCCATAGGAGTAAATCCTAGAGGATTAAAAGCTTGTGAAATTTGGCAAATGGATGTAACTCAGTATCCACCTTTTGCCCCTTGGAAATATTTGCACGTTTCCATAGATACATATTCAGGGTTTATTCTGGCCACCCCTCAAAGGGGAGAAACTGTAAAACATGTCATCAATCATTCAATTCGTACCTTTGCCTCGCTGGGACATCCAAAAGAAATCAAAACTGACAATGGACCTGCCTATACAAGTTCTGCGTTCCAGGACTTCTGTAACAGATGGGATGTAACCCACAAATTTGGGATTCCCTACAACAGCCAGGGGCAGGCTATTGTGGAACGAGCGAACTTATCTCTGAAACGTGCTCTTGATCGATATTCGTTGCGGGGAAAAACCCCGAACCTCCCAGCATTGCAAAATTCTCTTAACATTTGTCTTTACACTTTAAACTTTCTTAATCTGACTGGCATTCCTCCCACTTCTGCTGCTTCGCGTCATTTTTCCTCCCCCTCACCCCCGCCTAACAGACCTCTAGTATATTATCGCAGATTGCCAGATCCCGCCTGGCAGGGTCCCGCTGAGCTTCTCACCTGGGGATGAGGCTACGCTGCGATTCTATTACCAGACAAAACCACTTGCTGGGTCCCTGGTTGTGCAGTAAGACCCTATCATGGGAATTCCTCCGCTACATCTGCATCTTAAACTCTTCCTGATATTCTTGCCTATATCCTCTTTGCAATTTCTACCTTATTCGTATCCTACTTACAGAACACTCTACCATTCGCTCTTTTGTTCCTTCTTTTCTCTTCCTATGGAAAAGAACCTTAAAATCTTTTCCTCTATTCAATCTAGATACAGGGGGACCTAGATATCCTTCTATTGTATTATGGGTTCCCCCACCCCAACTAACATCCTTGATGAATGACCAAATTAATCTTCATTGTCATTATTGTAATTATTATCCTTTTTCTACTAATTGCATTCCCTCCTCATCTCGTAAATGTTCTACAACTAACTTGTCCATAGCCCTCTCTCCTACTTGTCATGCTTTTATATACCCGAACTCTGATCCTGTCAACAAACGACGCTTCAAAAGAACTGTCCATGACGATCCGCAGAAGCCTCATAGAAGATATAATATTACTTGGACTATAACTGACTTTCAAGGCGTTCATTTAAGTTCTACAACCAATTTTTCTCGCATAGAAGACTTCTACCCACCACTTCAATTCGATTTGGCAGACCCACCCACACAACCGGGGGATATTCTGCAGTCTACACCACTTCAGGAGGAAATTTAACATCACGCCTGAAAGGAATGTATTTTATCCCTGGCAATAATTCTGTTTGGGCTTGTTCCACTGGTCTCATGGCATGTGTCCACGGGGATGAACTTGTTAAATCCAAATCATTTTGCATTCAAGTATGGCTTGTACCAAAAATTGATGTGTATAACTCTGATGATTTTATATCCCTACAGGTACCCATGGAACACCCCCTCTTGCAAAATCGTAGAGGCTTAGATCTGTTATTTTTTAAAACAAGGGGGATTGTGTGCTGCGCTTAAAGAAGAATGTTGTTTTTATGCCGATAGCAGAGGGGTCGTGTTGGATTCTATGAAAGAATTAGAAAAACGCTTGAAAGATAGAGAAAAAGAAAAGTTAAACATGTATAATTGGTATCAAGGCTTGTTTTCTATTTCGCCATGGCTTACAACCTTTTTAACTGCATTGGCAGGACCATTAATAATCATTATATTGATATGTATTATAGGACCTTGTTGTTTTTATAGAATATTGCAATTTTTGAAAAATCAATTATCCTCCATAACTGCTGATGTTAATGTGTTATTGCAAGCTCATGTTATATCCTCAACACCGAACGAAAAAATGTCATTGCTGAGTTACCGCTCCTTGGACAACCCTGACGCTGATGGGTCGCACTCTTGCCCAGATGACGGGGAAGGCGAATACTCCATAAAAATGGTTCCTGTCTTCTCGGATGAGGAAGAAGACTCGTCATAAATAATAAAAACAGAGGAGATGTTGTAACTATGTATCATTCATGTGTAATCATTAACTTCTGTCTCTTCAGTGACCTTTGCAAGGCACATACAAGGGACAAGGAGCTAAACGGCTGTCAATAAGCTTATCCACATTGTGAATGATTTGTCTGGTATGCAGCTTTGTAAACATGCACATCCTGATGGACTTAAGCTTTGTAAAACATGTATATCCTGTTTGACTTGAGCTTTGATTAAATCATTTTCTTGTGAAGAAGCACAATAAAAGAGCGTGTGCCAAGACATTCGGGGCGCGCTCATCCCGAGGAAATTCGTCTCCTGTCGTTTCTCTCTCCTTCGCTCCCTATCATGAGCCGCCCATCTGATGTGGGATAGCAGATATCTCAGTACCTTACTCAATAGTAATAACTGTGAGAAGAATCTTGGAATTCTAGTGAATAATCACTTAAATATGAGTCAGCAGTGTGCTGCAGCTGCCCAAAAAAAAAAGGCCAACACAATGCTCCACTTATATTAACAAAGGGATAGAATCAAATCATGTCAAGTGTTAGTACCATTTTATAATGTCTTGATAAGACTGCACTAGAAATATTGAATCCAGTTTTGATTGCCATGATATAAAAAAGATGTTGAGGCTTTAGAAAGAGTGCAGAACAGAGCAATAAATATTGCTTAGAAGATTGCAAAGATTAGGTGACTAAAACATACAAAGTATAATTGCAGGAATTGGATATGTGTACTGTAATGACTGGAGTAACATGATAGCAGTGTTCTAATAGCTAAGGGGTTGCCACAAAGAAGGGGGGGGAGCTATTTTCCAAAGCACATGAAGCTAGAACAGGAAATAATGGGTGGAAATAATCAAGGGGAGAACTTAGAAATAAGGAGAAATTTCCTGACAGTTATCATAATTAATCAGTGGAACGGTAGATACTCCATAATTGGAAGTTTCTAAGAAGAAATAAGAAGTCAACTATTTGTCTGAAAAAGTATAGGATCTCCAGCTTGAATAGAGGGCTGGACTAAAAGATCTCCAAGGTCACTTCCATCTCTGTTATTTTGTTCAGGTGGCTAAACAAGCAGGCAGGCAAACAACCTCAACCAGCCAACTGACAAAATAACCAACTGAACAAACAAATAAACCTTAATGTGCACTATTTCCAATCATTATTTTCTATAGCTTTCCATCAGCTTCTGGAGATAGGCTGTCTTAAAAATGTAACATTAACAATTTTGGCACCCTAGTTTTTTTTGGGGTCCTTTTATTAGCTTCAAAACCACTGTAGAGGAACCCAGAAAAAGACACCTAATATGTTATATTTTTGTCAGATTTGTCACTTTTTTGCCAATATTCTATTCTGCACTTAATCTGTTTCTATGACAGAACTACTTCTTTGGAAATTACATGTATTGAATTCAGTTTTATATTTTTTTCTAAATGAAATGATGTGTTCTGTGTCACTTCATCATCATCAGATACAGTGATTCTGTGATTGCATTACTTTTTGTCATATGAAGTATGGTGAGAGCCCACTAGATCTATTCAGATTGGACCCTCAAATTTCTAAACAATCTGACAAACTATCATGTTGGCTAGGCTGGAAGCTAAAAATCCAGTAGATCAGCTCCCTTCTTTATTATAGCATGTCAATGGCCGAAATGTAAGAGGGCCATAAAACTCTGCAACTGAATGACTGGAAAGATCTATCACTGGGGAGATTTGAAAACTCTCACCCACATTGACCTTGAATTACACACCAGAGCTTGTTTCAACTTGGAAGAAATCTCCCCCCTCCCCTTTCCTATCCTATGCTGCATCTATGAGCAACATCTTATCTCATGGATTTAAAATAGTTAAGACATATTCCTTAAATATGTCCTTATTTCACTTCATACATTTCAGTTACAGAAAAGAACCTCTTTGCAAATGAATGATGATGGTCTGAGCATTTTGGACTCCCAGGCAAGCTCTCCTTTGTCAGAATAATGAGTGAAGATCTAATCTGACTGGCCCCCAGTGATTGACATTGGATTAACATCCAGTCAAGAATTGGATATCTGTAGTTGCTAAACTTGACTACTGATTAAGCCACTCAATTTTATCTGTGTTAGCTTTTTTTGGTTTGTGTATTTCCCAAATATGTGGATTTCATCTTCTGGAATTCCCCAGCCAGCATACATTGCTGAATATTTTGGGAGTTGATGCCTTCAAATAAGGAATGGGCCAGGATTTGGGAAGACTAGGTTGCAATGACTAGCAATAGTTTCCCATCGTTTAAGAAAACAGTACCACTAAAAGAGAATATTTACAGCACAGGATTGAAATGAGGGGTCCTTGGTGCTCTCTTATCTTAGTTGTTTTCTTGCAGATGTTTCATTATCTAAATTAGATAACATCATTAGTGCTAGTACTTACTAGATGTTACCTGATTTGGGTAATGAAATGTCTGCAAGAAAACAACCAAACTCAGTGAGTATCAAGGAACCTTCAGACAAATGTATTCCCCAATCTAACCTGGAGATGCTAGTTGTTTACCGTTGATTTCTTTGCTTGCCACTCTTGTGTTCTATAAAGTAAGCTAAAACTCTTCATTTTCTGTGGCCTTTTAAAAGAGGAGATTAAAAAAAAAAAACCCTGAAGAATTTGGACTCAGACAAGTGAAAATTAATCCTTGAGCTCAACCACCAGTTCCGTGTATTAAAGTACTTCAGTTGAATAGCATTCTATTTTCCAGGACTAAATCAGAATACCATGTTTTCACAAGTATCTGCTACCTCGGAGTTTCCCAGTCTTTCCAGCTTGGAGAATGGTTCCCTGTGGGTGGTGGGCAAGCTCATGCCTGCCCACAGTTCATGCAAATGGAGCACAGTGTGCTTGTCTTCCAAGTGGGGATGCGCGCACCCATGCTTGCCTGCCAAGACCTGGTAATGGGCCATGGTCCAGGGGTTGGGGACTCCTGTGTTAGCTGAATTAGCTACTTCATTGTATCTGGCTTTTCCCATTCATGTAGCCTGCATTAGATTGTTCTGTATGCTTGTGCTTGGTGTTCTCTTCCTCAAGCCTGTAAGGAAGAGGCAATAGCCAGAACGTTTTTTTGAACAAGTAACATTTTCAGAAGTTCTCTGTCTCGATCAATTTATCAGTCTCTGATTATATTGGAGGGATCCGTGATTCTTCTGGACTGGGAGTTATACAAACTACTTTAGCATCTGTCACTGAAGGGTAGCAATTCAGATCTTCTGAATATAGCAGGGTCCTGCAGGGAAAAGGAGGCACTCACTGTTTCCACAGCAACTCTCCATTTCATTTAATCAAAGGTGTTTATATCACATTTAATAAGATAAGGAACAGCACAGGGTTCAGCGCATTGAATGAGATAACTATAGCAGCTGGGGAATAAACACTGACCTGCACATAGCAATTGAAACCTTGATATAAAGCCAATGGGAATAGCAACAATGAAAGGACATGTCCACCAGTCAATTGTGAAGAATGACTTTATAAGGATTGATGTCATTATTGAATTTCTTATTGTTGGAACTGTCATTAGGCCTTCTGGGGATTCAACTAAACAAATGGGATGACACGGAGTAAATTAATTAGTGACAAACACATATTAACCTTGATCCTGATGGACTTCTTGTGAAGGTAGGCTTCAGTATACAGAATATAACCTGAGTCCAGAAGTGGCCTTTTTAAAAAATTAAATCCAAATTTCATATCAGAGGGAGAGTAAAGCTGAAATAAGTGATTGGCCAGAGTAGAGATCTTCATAGCAATCCAAAGAATGAAGAGGGTAGTACAACTGTACAACTGAAGCCTCCTCTTTTGTATCTAGACCAATGCCGTGTCCATGTGCAAAGGGGAGAGGCTTCAACCACATGACTACCACCATCTTTTTGACTTTTTTGATCTCTTGTACAGGTACCTCTGCCTTAAAATGGGCAATGGGACTTCTCTATAGTTCCCTTTCTGATACCCCCTTCCCATACTTCTGACATCCCAAGATGCTGCTGATACAGGATTGAACTGAAGGTGCCATTTGAAATAAGGCTACAATGAATTAGTCTTTGTGTTTCACAGGCTTGAAAACCATAACTAGCTCATCTTTCTCATGTGATCCTTCACTCAAAATCAAATGTGAGTTTGCAAATCTCCATATCTATCTATCTATCTATCTATCTATCTATCTATCTATCTATCTATCTATCTATCTATCTATCTATCTATCTATCTATCATGTCTATCAATTTAATAGACAGACAAATCTATTTCATTCCAGAATCAGATCCATCCTTGCTGCTTCCGCTACCAAATTTCTGGGAGAGATGTTTCAACCACATTTCTAAATTTCTAAATGTGGCACAGACTACATTTGGAACTGTGCCTCAATATTTAATTGAAGCACAGTTCCATGTATGTGATTTTAAATTTCAAATAATATTTAATTTGAAATTAACCCTAAGAATTTGTTCTTTCTTAGCAAAGGAAAGGATTTGTTTCATGGTGATCATATATGAAAGCAAGATGGAAGGAAGTTTATATTTTCACCTGCTCATTAAGGCAGGCAATTTATCAAACAGCTTCTTTTTCGTGAATGAGAATGTTTTAGTAATAAGCGTATGAAGAAGCATTATGACTTTTTTGAGTGGGGTTAGCCAGTCATTAATTCAGATGGCTTTGCATTCTCATAATCTTTTGCTCATCGATTGTAAAGCCTATGTCGAGTCTCATTTACATATGCAAATACAGATAGCATTGTTTCATTAATTGTGATGTTGTGGTTTAATCTAGAGGCCATTAACATGCTTCTTTTAAAAGTCCAGATGAACATATGTTTATAATTACCCATTAGAATTCTCACTTAATATTAAAAAAGATGAATTATGATGAATAGAATCTATTCATTTGAATGTGACAGATATGAATGTGGCACATATTCATCCATAATTCATATTTTTGCACATTTTAAACATTCTGTGGTATTGCAATTGCTGGAGATCTGGGTTAAATTTACACAAAGGTGTATTTCTTTCATCTTAAGGCTCAGTTCTGAAACAAATAAACTCCCTCTCCAATTCTCCTCTGCAATCCTTGTGGGCAAATGCCCTCCAAAACCATGCAGTGTGTTAGCAATGAATATTTGATATTATTTTGCATCCAATTATTTTCTAGTTACATTTCTCACTGAATGACTATATGTCCAATAGCAGCCAGACTTAAAAAGCATTTGACAGCTGACATGCAATTGGATTAGGCATGTTGTACTAACATTAGTTTATTTCATCAATCAGGAAATGTACCCTTTGATATTTGGAAAAGAGCCAGCTAATTTACAAATTCCATTGTCAAGTATCAAAATAGAAATGCAAACATTGATACTTTATTCTAAATTTCTTTTCAGTTTTGCATTCTTCCAAATGTTGAAGTTGCTATGCTATCCAGAAACTGGATTTGCACATCACTCTGAACCCAGTCACTGTGGTTGGTGCCTCATGTCTCATGACTTAAGAATAATGTATGGATTGAAAAACTTTAGCTTTTATAATATGCTATGGTTAAGCAAACAGTGGTAATTGCATATGTTTGTGGATCAGAGGTGGTATTCAGCAGGTTCTGACCAGTTCTGGAGAACCAGTAGAAGAAATTTTGAGTAGTACAAAGAACCAGCAAATATCACCTTTGACTGGAGATTTTACAGTATCCTTCCCCTGCCATGCCCACCAAGCCATGCCCACAGAACCAGTAGTAAAAAAATTTGAATCCCATCACTGCTGTGGTTGTATTTGTGAAATGTCTCTTTATGGTTCTACATAGCCCAGTTCTATTCAGGACACTGTAAACTGGAAGCAGATTAACTCAACCTCCAGAAGTTTCCAGATTCCACTGAGCAGGCTCGATCCTCTGTTTTAGTTCCCTCCTTTGAGAAACTCAGTTGACAAAAATGTCCATAGGTATAATAGCATGGCTATTTCTTGAATTTCTTCAGTCCTTGTGAAACAAAAGTAGAAATAATGTAATTAATATTTTATTCAAAGCAAATAAAAAATTGGTGGTTTTATATACATTGGAACCACCACTGTGCATTGTTTTGTAATGGATTGTGAAAATAACCCTGGAAGACAGGAGGGAAAGCTGCAGACTGGACAACCAGCATCTAAAAGATGAAGGGCATAGGAAACATTTCAGAAGGGACCGACCCTAGCTTTCCAGAAAGCAAAAGGAAAGGAGGGAAGAGAGGAATACTTTTGTTAATGTAATGTTACAGTAAAGTAGAGGTAGTATTTCTGAATGTGTTCCTTGTCTGGACTATCTTGAAGAGGCTAACCGTATATTATTCAATGATAAGGTAGTGGCAATATAAGGAAATGTGCACATTTTTTCTGATCCAAGCCAAGGACCCACATTTTACAAGGATGGAGTTTGATGGCATGTTTATACCTGCCAATTTGACTTTTCTGAGCCTCTCCCTCCCAATGACATCTCTTGCTCGGGAACCACTTTTTACCTCTGAGTACCACATTCTGAAGAACAGGTGGAACTAGGATAAAAAATAAAATTCTCTGTACGATATTAGCATACTCCAAATCCTCGTAAACTGATTGGTCCAAACGGACAGCGACCTGATTGGTCGAATACTCGGCCAGGATTGGAGCGCTGGGAATCTACCGCGATTGGCTGTGCCGATCGCGGGAGATTCAAAACGCTACCATTGGCCACTGAGCCATGAGCCAGTCCTATATGAAGGGCTGCTGCGGCTCGCATTCTCTCAGACTATTCTCAACTTTAATAAAGAGCTGAAATCACTAATTGGTCTCGCGTCTCCTTCGACCCAATCCACCCTAGATCTAACATTCTCTGCCTCATTTTACATTTAATTAAAATGTAACATTTTAATGTAGACTCAGTATGAAGACTTACTTCTATCCCAACAAAATGGGACTGTTTTGTGACTGTTTCTAAAGAAATCCTGGGAGTTGCCCTTAATGCCTTTAGGGGCCATGCTGAGCCTGATGATATCATTAGGGTGTGACATAAAGTAGGAAGGAAGATGTACTGCAGAGCAAGATTTGAACCCAAACAAAAATTTACTGCTGCATATTGAGAAAATGAGAGTTCTACTCTGGTATGTTCAGTTTCTCTCAACCTTGCTTTTTTTTTTTTTTAAAGAAACAGAAACGGTAAGGCTCATTTCTAGTTCAGGTTTGTCAGTCTGGATTGGAAGTGACAGGACTCATATTCAATGTATTTGGAGCAGACCAGGTTAGGAATAGTGGAGTTCTAGAACTCTGATCAGACTTGAGACAATCTCATTTTATGAAAACCTCTGTATTCAGGTGCTTTTCATTTTTTGCTTAATGCTGGTACTTTTTATTGAACTTTATTTATAGGTAAAGAAATGGATTTCTGAATGAATTTTATCACCAGAATGAAATAGTTCATCAGTTTATGATTTGCACTGGCTTAACTGTGCAGTTCTACATTGGTGACTGAAACCTTTCAAAGAAGTACTGAAATGACTGTGGTGTTGTGATTAAGGTGCTGGGAGTTCTAATTCAGCCTTGGGCTCAGAAGCTAGCTGGGTGACTTTGAGCTAGTCAGTCTCTCTCAGCAAAATTACCTCACAGGACTGTTATTGTTTTAGGTGAAAGTAGGGGTCAGGAACCTTATGTATACCCATTAACATTGTAGAAAATAAAGGTACATTATAAATCTATTAATAAATAAATCTGGTGTGGGATGGTTTGACAGCATGGATGTAAATACCACGCTATGATTTCTTTAGTTTGCATAGGGTATATAGATCATGATTTGCTTTAATTAGTTTTTGAATTGTGGTAGCACAACGGTTCATTTCCCCCTGATTTTAATTACTAGCACCTTAATTTATTCATTTGTTATGGACAAATAATCCAGGACACTCACTGCAACTGTTGACATGTTAATTAGGAATTACTACCATAATGCTAAGTCAAGTAAAAGAAGGTAAATTCCAAGTTTTTTATATGTATATAAAAGGGAAAAATCTATTTGAAATCAAATAGATTTTCCCCTATATAAAAGCACAATTTAACTAAGAACCTTTCAAGATAGGAATAATCACCATTGTTTCAAAATGATATGCATTTTAATGTGGTGGAAGAAATACTATTTTACTTCAATGCTGTTCCCCAGAAAGATTCCATTTTTGTTGTCTCTTTTAAAAAGTAATAATAAACCAAGATAAATTGAAATTCATCTATGCGGCTTCGGTTTTATTTTCTTGTTATTGTTACACAGGAGCATTTTAAGTGAATGGTTTAACTGGATTACCCACTAACACTAAACACATCCCTCTGAGATTTATCTTTTTTACTAAGTAATTGAACAGGACATTGTCAATTAGTGCTTTGGCTTGATTTTCTGCAGCATGAATGTTTTGTCATTAACTGGCTAGCATCTAGTACAATCTGGAAATTAAACCAGCTTAGTGATGTGGTGTGTGTGTATTTTATTAATGATAGTTACTATTTTCTTTTCCTCTGTCATAAAAGATCTGGGCATTCTGCTTCATTTTTATGCATACCATTCATATTTACCAAACTAGACAATGTCATTATTTATGTGTCTAGCACATTCATTCATTAGAATTAGAGTTAGAATATTCTTTATTAGCTGTATAGGAATTGTCTCTGATGCATAAGCTATCAGTATACATACAAGCAAAAAAGTGATAAATCACAAGATACAATCATAAATCATAAGATACCAGTAGGAGTAGGTGATAGGAAAGATGAGAAGGATCATAGTAATACTGATCTACAACATAGCTAGATATCCTGAGGCATAAGAGAGTGCTGTGGGAATTATGTGCTTAGCAGAGTGATAGCATGGGGAAAAACTCTTTGCTCTAATTGTTTGGCATGCAATGTCCTACAGCAGCATCCTGAGGGAAGAAGTTAAAACAATTTATATCCAGGATGTGGGAGGTCTGTAAATATTTTCTCAGCCCTCTTTCTAGTTTGTGCAGTATATGGGTCCTCAGTGGAAGTGAGACTTTTTCTGTAGTCCTATCTATCAGTTGAACTTGAACTTACTTATGCTATATCCCAAGCTCAAGGCAACATACCTAGTGCTCCCTCCTCTTATTTCTCTCCACAGAACAATCCTGCGAGGTTATCTGGGTTGAATCAGACAGTGACTTGCACCTCATGAGTTCCCTCCTTCAAATAGTAGAAAATGTCACCAATATTTTTTGTTGAACATGCTGCTGAAATTTAGCAACACAGTTTGGAAGAGTTTGTTAGGAGGAGGGATGCATTGCTTACCAAGCCTGAAACTTATCTCTCTTGATCAAGTGATGATTGAAGTAACTCTTCAGCATAAAAAAAAGGGGTGGGGGGAAAGGTCATCCTTATTGCAGTGACAAGCTCATGCCTTAGTAGATATTATTTAATAGAACTAGGAGTTTTAAATTACTGAGTATTTTGTTGGTCCACAGAAGTGATATGGTGCTTGAAGATAATGAACAAAAATTTCTAAAAAAAATATTTTTGGTGTTTAAGAAATAACAGAAAGGAAAAGGAAGAGAAATAAAGATAAATAAATAAAGATAGGGATGATAATGATATCTATATGATTAGTTAGTTTCTCAGTAACATGGTTAAATTGAAGAATTTGCATTTTGTGATGGTGGAGTATTTTTTGATTGTTAACATATTATTAAAATTTCTTGTTTTCAATTTATTATCTTTTCTTTTTCTGCCTTCTCTTTTTTAATCAGTCCTTATGTGACGTTTCTCCTAAATTCTATACTTTTTCATTTTAATATATTATTTCACTCTTTTCTGTAGAGGTTACATTTTATGTACAGTATTCTTGCTGTTGGTAAGCCTGAACCTGTTATAATTTAGACATATTGTCTTCTTCACTTTTCTCTATCTCCTCCTCCTCCCAACCCTGTCTGGCCTACTTCTCTAAATAGCTTAGGTTTTATTTTGAATCAAACTGAATTTTAGAGTTCTTCTAAAACTGAAAATATCCTTCTCTTCCTCCTCCGCACTATTTAATTCTATCCTGCTTCATGTTTTTACTAAAGCCAAAATAATTTATGCTGTAAACTGTGAATTAACTAATCCATATATGAATCAGCAAGATACAATCGTACTGCCATCTTGACTCAGAAAAATAAAAATAAAAGACAAAAATGTATAAGATTTAATCAGTACCTAAAGAAGTATTCTTCTCTGTACTTTTTTTCCAGAAATCTGGCATGCCTATCCCTCTGAGAAGACCTTATCTTGTCTGAAAATGTTATCTTTTCATTTAAAAAAAAGTTATAGCTAGATATGCCTTCCCATGACTGTCAGTGAGAGGCATAATGTTTTAGGCTTCTGCATGTCACTTTAGCTTCAGTTCCCAAGTGAACAACTTCCAATTTGCTCTAAATTAAACCAGCTTATTTTCAAAATCATCAGTTTGGTGACAGGACTTCTAAAAAAAAAAAAATGTTTTTTATATTGACAATATTTCATTTTTAAAAATGTGCCTTCATAAAGAAAGGAAAGAAGATGAGCAGAAAGACCAAGAAATGACTGCTGATATGTCACACAATTTCAGAATTTCAACTATTAAAATTAAGTTTGGTTTACTTGGTTCTTTAAATCCAAAAACATTATTTTTCAGTGGTGCCTTAGTGTGGATAACTTCATATCAAGAAATTCAAAAGCATGGTTTTTTTGTTTGTTTAAAAAGAAGCCTAAACAGTTATAAATAGCAATAGCACTTAGACTTATATACCACATTATAGTGCTTTACAGGCTTCTCCAGGGGTGGGATTCAAATTTCTTAACGACCAGTTCTGTGGGCATGGCCTAATTTGTGGGTGTGGTTTGGTGGTAATGTGACTGGCTGGGTGTGTCTAGGTGGCCATGTGACTGGGGGTGGGCATAGCTAGATGGCCATATGACTGGCAAACCGAATATAAGTGGTCCTCGCTTAATGGCCAGTTGCTTAGCAGGTGTTCTAATTTACGACTGACCTCCCCAGAGCTACTTGATCTGTTTTTGACAGTCATACACACACACACACACACACACACACACATTCATACACGCACACACACTTATGACCAGTTACAACATCCCACAGTCTTGTGACTGAGGTTTTCTATGTTTTTTGCCAGTTTCCAACAATTCCTTCTTGTTTCCGGTTAAAAATGCCCATTGGGGGAAATGGACTTGTTGTTTAACAACCAGTGTTTGCTTAATGACCACAAGGTTCACTTAGTGACCATGGTGTTTGCCTAATCCAGTGGCCTGCAACCGTAAACACTCAAAGAACCATTTTTCTATTTTCTTTTAAGCAGATATCTCTTTCTTTCTTTCTCCCTTTTTCTTCCTCATCTCTCTTTCTCTTTCTCCCTCTCTCTGTTTCTCATTTCTCTTTCTCTCTCACATCTATAACTGCTAAGACTGGATGCTGTTTTTTTATAATCCTATTTTTTTTTCACACACATTTGTATATACATCCAATACTCTTTCTGCTTTTCTTCTATGTATTCAAAAAGGGCAATGATTGTGCTTGTGTGTGTGTGTGTGTGTATGTGTAGCATGTGTATATGTGTGTTCTGTATGTGTATGAATATGTATATATATATATATATTTCACTTTCAATGTGTGCCAGTGTACTTACAGTAAAAAAATGACAATAAAAGTCATTTTTATCTACTTCTTTCCTTCCCAACCCATTCCTCCCCACACCCTATTTTGTGTTGGCTTCCCAGCCAAGTACTTACCAGATCTGATCCTGTTTACCTTTCTAAAATCAGCCTATTGAAATAAATACTAAACTAAACTGCCCAATAATTTACCTACCATCACTATCTTGCACTTGATATCAATGTAAACAGCCAATTTGCAGTATTACTAAATTTTGCTAGGTATCTGCTGCATGTTATTCTCTCTTCCTTGATAATCTAGCCCAGAGGTCCCCAAACTTGGCAACTTTAAGACTTGTGGGAAAGCTGGCTAAGGAATTCTGTGAATTGAAGTCCACAAGTCTTAAAGTTACCAAGTTTGAGGACCCCTGATCTAGCCTTAGCTGGGCAAAACAGTCTGGAGTCAATGGCAAGACCAACTCAGTGTGGAGAAAAGTTGTGCATCTCCCCATATTCCTTTCTCCAAGAGCAGCCTTGTCCCCTCCTCCTCACTTGTCTAAAGGTGAGGCAAGAGGCTGCTTGCAGAGAGAGGAATATGGGGAGACGCGTGATTTTTCTCCATACCAAGAGGGCTGCTTTCTCTCTTGCTTGTGGAAAAAGTGGCTTTCTTGGCACAGAAAAAAGTCAGTGGGAGCAGCAGTTGAGGTGGTCAATCACCTGTCCTGGGGCTCACGTTCACCATACCTGCAGCGGGTAGGGGATGCAGCAACAGTGAGGTGGCAATGGCAATTCTGGTGGCATTGGGGTTTCTGGGACCAGTCCCACCCCCTGCTATCCATGTGACCACACATGTGGTGCAACAGGGCTTCCAGGCTCTACTCCCTGTAGCTATTATCAGCTATTATCAGCTATTATCAGCTATTATCAGCTTGGACTCGATCAAGGGGTGCCTTGCTGACACTAGCCTCTCCACATGTTATTTCCTGCTGCTGTTGCTGGGAGAGCAGAAGAGTTTCCCAGCACAGTGGAACACTTCCAAGTTCCACTTCCATTGGAATTGGCTCCCTGGCAAGCAGAGAGAAGCAGGATTCAACCTGGCTTGCTTCTCTGCTTCCCCGGGAGCCATTTCTAATGGGCAGGGGACTTGGATGCTTTCCGCTGTGCTAGGAAACTCTCTTGCTCTCCCAGTAACAGGAGCAGGTGAAAGAAGCAGCCGCTGACCTGGCCAGAGCTTATACGAACCTCTCCAGGTGTTCCCCAGTGGAAGGCAAGTGGTGGGGAAAAGGCAGCCGGCGGTGGTGGCAAAAGGCAAGTGGGGGGAAGGTGACCGATGGTGGCAGCTGTTATGAACTAATAAAATGCTTAAATAAAGTTTTATCAAACTTTTAGGAATAGCAGGGTTCTAATCCTGCACTTCTGATTGGCCAATAATAGCGATATCGGATTGGTCCGTTCAGGAGAATTTGATTGGCTGTTAAAGAGCCACTCTCATTGGTTAAAGGGGTTAACGTTCCATGTTTTTCATTGGTTACTAGATAAGCAGCTTGCCTATAAAAAGGCCGCTGCTGCCCTAGGTTTTTGCTCTGTTCAGAATGATTAATAAAGAGTTGAAGTTCACTGTTCACCGTATCGTCTCCGTTCCTTGCGCCCATGCGCAGAACTTAACACTGGTGACGAAGGTGGGATACGGAGATGTCAGAGCTGACTGAACACTACAGAGCACCAAACAGAGCATGTGGCTGAAGGCGCATCAATGGCGGAAACCAGGGCCGGCGGCACCATACCACCCGCTCCATTCGACCCGGCACAAGAAGACTGGGACTCATACATGGACCGGTTCCAGATGTTTCTGGAGACCAACAACTTGAAGGATGCCACTACTGGAAAAAGCGAGCGGTATTCCTGACTCACTGCGGACCTGCCGTTTTTAAGATGGCTAAGGCACTTGCTAAACCTGCTGAAGTGAAATCCATGGACTGGGACATCCTCGAGCCCCTCCTACAGGCCCACTATGCACTTACTGTACCAATGCTTGTCTGAAGACATGAATTTTACCAGAGAGGCCAGTGGAAAGGAGAAAGCATTGCAGATTTCATCGTGGATCTCCGGAACCTGGGAGGCCTCTGTGGGTTCACTGACCTCGAAGAAGCTCTAAGAGACCAAATAGTTCTGGGTTTAGATGCACCTCACGTGCAAAGGAAGCTGATGGTGAAAGGCGACATCAGCCTTGCAGATACCATCGCTGACGCTACTGCAGCAGAAGCAACCAGGAAGTCGGCTGCCCGAATGTGCCGCACCAGCGCCCCGCTCCGCCAACTTGCTGGCAAAACCTCACCTCACCTAGAGGGACATACAATGGCAACCTACCACGAGGACCTCGAATTGTCATCAGAAAGTGATGAGGAAGAGGTCAACTGGTTCCGGTCTGAACGAGACCAACGCCACCAGCGTAATCAGAGACTGCAGCATCAATGCGCAGGTTGTGGAGCAAACCACCCACGATCAGACTGCAAATTCCTCGATGCGCTCTGCCATGTTTGTGGGAAGAGAGGCCACATCGGAAAGGTCTGTAGAAGCAAGCAAGGATCCAGCCCATTTCAAAGGGGGATCAACTACCACCAAACCACAGGAAATCATCCTGTGAGTCAGGAACATTTGGACCACCAATGGAACAACCACTCCTACAGAAATAAACCACTAGCCAATTCAACGAAATGAGAAGAGGCACACCAAACCATTACAATTGGTCACGCCTCATCATTAGATGCAAAGAAGATCCAAGTGAAGGTCGCCATCAAAAACCAGCCCTGCGTGATGGAAGTCGATTCAGGATCGTCCCTCTCAATGGTTTCCTGGAAGACCCCTAAACAATTAATCACTGCTGTCTGGCGGCAAGACCTCAGAACCCAAAGAATCATACTCAAGCATTATCAGGGAAACCAAATTCCGGTCGTTGGATCCAGCCTTGTCCAGGTCTCATTCAAAAATCGTACTGCATCTTTACCATTGACCGTCGTCGACCGTGATCGGCTTAGCTTGTTAGGCCTTCAATGGTTCGCTCCACTTGGGATTGAGGTAGCCAGCATTCACCAAACCAGAAGCGACGACTGGGAGGAGGCCCTCGTCCAGGAATTCCAGGACGTCTTTGCAGACAAACTAGTCGAGTACAAAGGGACCCCGATATCATTTAATCTTAACCCTGAAGTAGCCCCCATCCGCCTTAAGCCTTGTCGAGTACCTTTTGCCCTTAAACCAAAGATTGACAAGCAACTTGATAAATTAATAGCCCAGGGTGTTTTAGACCACGCTCCTTGGGAAACCCCAATTATAACACCCATCAAACCAGATGGATCGTTAAGGATTTGTGGGGACTACCGTGCCACCCTGAATCACGCCCTTCAACAGAACGCTTACCCGGTGCCGGTGGTACAACATCTCCTCCATTCCCTGGGGGGCGGAAAAGTCTTCGCTAAATTGGATTTAGCACAGGCGTACCAACAACTGCCTGTAGATAAAAAAACAGCAGAGGCACAAATGATCGTTACGCACCGAGGCGCCTTTAAGTGCAACCGACTCCAATTCAGAGTTAGCGTAGCCCCAGGGATTTTTCAGAGTTTGATGGAGAGACTCTTACAGGGGATAATAGGGGTCGTACCAAACTTTGATGATGTTTTAATTGCTGCCCCGAATAGAGAAATACTAAAGGAGCGTCTTAAACTGGTTCTCCAGAAATTTAAAGACTCCAGCCTTAAGGTTAAAAAAAAAAAAAATGTCAACTGTGTACAGGTAAAGTAGAGTTCCTGGGGTACCTAATCGATAAACAAGGCATTCACCCGACCAATAGCAAACTAAAAGCAATCAAGAATGCCCCAAGACCCAGAAATAAGACTGAACTCCAAGCTTTCCTGGGGCTCATTAATTTTTACAACATCTTCCTGCCCCACAAAGCGACCGTAGCTGAGCCCCTACATAGGCTTCTCGACAAAAAAGCAACCTGGGTCTGGGGGCACCGAGAGGAGCACATGTTCCAACAAGTGAAAAACCTATTAACCTCAGATGCTGTTTTAATGCAGTATAACGAAACTTTGCCTTTAACAATTACATGTGACACGTCACCGTTTGGAGTAGGAGCCATTTTGAGCCATGTATTACCAAATGGTAGTGAAACCCCTATTGCCTATTTCTCAAGGACCCTATCAAAGGCTGAACGTAACCATAGTCAAATCGATAAAGAGGCTCTTGCTGTTGTATCTGCTGTGAAACGATTTCATGAATATGTATATGGACAAGTTTTTACTATTGTTACCGACCACAAACCTTTGCTGGGGATTATCGCGGGAGACAAGCCAACCTCCTATATATTATCACCTAGAATGACTCGCTGGTTGGAGTTTTTGGCTAGGTATAATTATAGGCTGCAACACCGCCTGGGGAAAGCCATTCCCCACACTGACGCGCTGAGCCGTGCACCACTTCCGGAAACTGTCGACGACCCAGCTCCAACCCTTACAACACTCCAGATTGAAATGCTACATACACCGCCACTAACAGCTAGAGATATCGCAATCGAAACAAAATGTGATCCTATCTTAACGCGAGTTCTTAGCGGGGTCGAACGGGGATGGCCAGTAGATAAACCCCTGATGACTTCACCCCCTTCAAGAACCGGCAAACAGAACTTTTTTTGCAAAAAGGCTGCATCCTATGGGGGATAGAGTCGTCGTCCCAGAGCAGTTACAACGAGCAGTATTAAAAACACTGCATGAGGGCCACCCCGGCATCGTGCGTATGAAAGCGCTTGCATGAAGCTACGCGTGGTGGCTGGGCATTGACAAACAGATCGAAGCCTGGGTAAAGACTTGTTTAAAGTGCCAGGAAGTTTGCAATGCCCCACCTAAAGCAACTCCAACAGAATGGGAAACACCCCAGGGACCATGGTCCCACATCCACATTGACTTTGAGGGACCTACTAAGGGACATACGTTCTTACTAACAGTGGATGCCTATTCAAACTGGCTCGAGATCCACGAAATGAAGAGTACCACAACCGAGTCCATCATCCAGAAGTTGAACAGGCTATTTGCGACGCATGGACTGCCAGACGTTCTGGTATCCGACAATGGACCCCAGTTTACTGCTCTACCCTTTGAACAATACTTAGTGGACCGGGGTATTCGCCATGCGCTAACTTCGCTAGTGCACCCTGCGGCTAACGGAAGAGCCGAGCGCATGGTACAATTTGTTTAAAAAACTCTCTACAAAATGGACTATGGGGACATTGAAGATAAAATAAACAGAATACTCCTTCTCCAACACATCACTCTGCACAGCATCACCAACAAGACTCCAGCTGAACTATTAATGGGACACAAACTCCGTTCCTACCTCGACCAGCTTCACCCGTCTTATGAGCCAGAGAAACTCTGTGGATCTAGTGGAAAATACCACGAGTTCAAGATAGACGACTTAGTTTTCGCCAGAAACCTTTCCAGTGAACCGTTGTGGGTCAAGGCAACTGTAATTCAAGCCACTGGACCCAGGTTGTACCGGGTGAAAACCTGTGACGGGAAAATATGGAAACGCCATATAGATCAGCTTCGCTCAAGGCTAGTTTCCACGACTCCGGTAACTCCCAAACTGAAGGGGGAGGCGATGTCGAAGAAACCGAATTTGAGATGGCAGAAAGCAGGAGCGAAAGAAGTCAGCAATCGGGCATAACGAATGAAGAAGGATCAGGGAGGGGTGTGTCCTCGCCACAGAGGAACACCTCAACAGAGGCAAGCCCGCAAAGACCAGAGGACAACAACGAGAACATTAGTGGCACCGAGTCATCCAATGAGGAACCACCGGCACCCGACTTGCCCAAAAACGTCCCGCCAAAACCGGGTTACAGACAGGAACTGGTGGGACAGTGTAAATCCAATAGACAGTCAAAACAACCTGCATACCTCAGGGATTACGTCACCGCACCCCCTAAACGGAACCCAGGGGGAAGGGGTGTTATGAACTAATAAAACGCTTAAATAAAGTTTTATCACACTTTTAGGAATAGCATGGCTCTAATCCTGCACTTCTGATTGGCCGATAATAGCTATATCGGATTGGTCCATTCAGGAGCATCTGATTGGCTGTTAACGAGCCACTCTCATTGGTTAAAGGGGTTAACGCTCCACGTTTCTCATTGGTTACTAGATCAGCAACTTGCCTATAAAAAGGCTGCTGCTCCCCTAGGTTTTCGCTCTGTTCAGAATGATTAATAAAGAGTTGAAGTTCACTGTTCACCGTCTCGTCTCCGTTCCTTGCACCCATGCGCACAACTTAACAGCAGCAAAAGGCATGTGCAGGGAAGGTAACTGTGGCTTGCAGAGCCTCACTCATCCAGGGAGATCAGTAAAGGTAGGGCGCAGTGGAAGGCAGGCAGCAATGGCTGGCCTGGTGGGGATGCAGAAGCAGGCTTCAGGCAGCAGTGTTGCACATGCATGCAATGTTGTGCATGCGTGAAAAGGACTGATGGGCAGGCAGAGGAGAAGCGGGTGGAGAGGGGCAGGACCAGCCAGAGGCCCAATTTACTGGTTCTCCGAACTACAGAGAAACATAATAACCAGTTCTACTGAACCGGCCAAACCAGTAGAATCCCACCCCTGGCCCTCTCTAAGCAGTTTACAGAGTCAGCATATTGCCCCCAACAATTTGAGTCCTCATTTTAAACCCCCACTCCTTGGAAGGGTGGAAGGCTGAGTCAACCTTGAATCTGGTGAACTTGGATCTGCCAAATTACAGGCAGCCGGCTGTCAGCAGAACTAGCCTGCAGTACTGCACCCTAGCCATTGCACCACCAAGGCTCTTAAATGTCAAAATCAAAATGGACTACAGAAAGACCTAAATCATAACGGATAAAGATCTATATAACCTTGTAGATATGACCTCTGTGAAACCACATTATTGGTCCTGAAGAAGATTCTTTTCAATGTTCACCAAAAAGGTTGCCTAAAACTCCAGATCCAAGGAAAGCCTCTTTAAGAGGGGACAGACCAATGCCTCTCCTATTCCTGGATCTGGATTCATTCCTACTGTATTACCACAATTAATAGACATGTGTAACCATAATCTTTTCCTGGGGCTTGATTTCCTGTTTCCTTTTATTTTAACACAGTTGATGAGCCTTACTATAAAGATCAAGTCATTTCTGAGCCCTTAGATCTACAGTAATTGCATATCCCATTCCACAGAACCAAGACCTAATTGTTTGGTGCAATGATAAATCTATGTCTGGCTTGTGACACTTCAGACTACAGGTGGGACTCGCATGACTGAACATTCCTGTATAAGAAAAAAAAATCACTGTCATTCTAATTCATTTTTCGAAGTAATCTTTCTGGGAGAGTCTAAACTTGCAGCTGCAATTGCAAATTGGTCCATCCCAAATTCTCCTCTTTAGAGAAATAACAACATCCAGAACATAATTATGTAAAAGAAGGGGATAGGCTATGCAAATATGAACAAACTTGGTTTTTAGTGACAAAGCTTATCAGAGGGAAAATATACATTGCACCCATTACTTTCTCTTGATGGCTTAATGCCTCTCATGTGAAGCCAACACTTCTTCCTGTGGGCAAAACATAAGCTAGTGCATTTAGCGGTACATTTTCAGCCCCCCAAGAATAAAATGAGGTACACATATTCATACACTACTTGCCATCAGCAATAGTTTTCTCATTAGTGATAAAGAACTGTATCTACCTCAGATATTTTATTTGAAATTTGCACTGATTTCTTTTTTCTTTTGGCACTATAATGTAGCTCAGCTGTGTTGGCCTCACAAACACTCTGAAGAATAGAGAAATGAATGTTTATAATTACAGCTATGAGATATACTGATTACAGGAATTTAAGGATGGCATTAACTATTTACAGAACATTTAGTCAATTGAAATGTATCTATATGGATGTGCTATTACCTTGGTTTCTTTTTTTGAGAAAAATAATTCTTTTAAAAAAAGGTTGGTTTTAATTGCTTTTTAAAATAGCAGCTGTTAATTTCAAAATCTTGAAAAGCATTGGTTTTAGAAATAACAAGAAAAATATATTTCAAATTTCTGAAGTCAGGTTTTTATCAAAATGCAGCAGATTCTGATTGCACTTTAAAATGTTTGCTGTTTCTTTGTAAAGGCAAATAATGACCAATTGCCAGTGTTTTCTCTTGATCTACATCAAGAGTCTTCAACTTGGCAAGTTTTAAGACTTGTGGAGTTCAACTCCTAGAATTCCTGGGCTAACATGACTGGAGGAGGAATTCTGGGAGTTGAAGTCTACAAGTCTTAAAGCTGTCAAGTTTGAAGGTCCCTGATCTACATAGAGAGCTTTCTTTCTTTTTCACTTTTTGATGAAGTGATGTAGATTTTTTTTTTTTTGCCATCTCTGAGCAACTGCATTAAATATATATACAAGGGATGCATCTATTTTATAGGAGCTCGTCTGCAAAAGAAATTAGAACTTTTGTATATTATAAAGAATCCTATGTCACCATTAGCAAGGTACTAACAATTCTAGAATTCATACCCCTACTATTTTCAAAGGAATAAAAGAGACATCATTAATATTACTCTGACAAGCTTTTACTAAATTGCATATGATCTTCATCCAAAGAACGAATGAACAAATGAAAAACCAGAAAGTCTAGTTGCCTCTTGAAAAACCACTTTTGGGATAACCATGATCTGGATGACTGAGAATCTCCATAGACATTAAACAAACAGAGGTTTGGGGTAATAGTTAAAATGCTGAGTTAGAAATTGGGGAACTCTGAGTTCTAATCCTGCCTTAGGCCTCAAGCCAGTTGACTGACCTTGGGCCGGTAGTTCCTTTTCAGTCATAAAAAGAAGGCAAAGGAACATCCTGAAAAGTTACCAACAAAAGTATAGGTGTTTGTCCAAGCAATTACCAGGACTCAACACTGACTTTAAAACATGCATATGTTCACAAAAGTAAGCACTAGTCACCGTTAGAAAGGATCAGTTCTGGGCTAGGACTGAAACACATTGATGTGATTTTATTGTGAGGAATATCACTTGTGGAGAAATGAAAATTTAGATGAAATTGATTTTTTCCTGTGACAAAAATATTTACTTTGTCCACATCCTTGTATTCTAGGTAATTATAATTTCATTCAGGAAGCTTCTGATTCTTTGATAGTTCTTACTTTCTAATATCAAGTGCCTTTAAAATTGTTGCAAACACATATTCTCCTCATGTTTGAGAGATGTCACAAGAGATATATAAAATCAAACATTATTTTTTTTTAAAGAGAGAATGCAAACATTCCTTTTGGATCTAAATAGTCACAATCAAAACAGCAATAAAGGAGATAAACAAGATATTTCTGCACATAATTTCTCTTAATTAAAAAAATTGCTGGAAAGTAATTTCACATAGCATAAAAGACATACCTATTAGGCTTGAACAGAGAAAAAATACCAGAGACAAAACATTCAGTCATTATGTACAAAAATATGACTTGCCTGTATCCCAAAAGTCTTGGGAACATAAAATGGAAAAAGTTGTCAAAAATAAGAAGGTGAAGATCTTGTGGGACTTTCAAATACAGATGGATCATCATTTGGAACACAATATACCAGATATCACAGGTGTCAAAAACTGAGAATTACGATTTATTGATATCGCTGCACCAGGAGATACCAGAGTTGAAGAAAAAGAACTGGAAAAACTCATGAAATAGTATGACCTGGCCATTGAAACTATGCAATTATGCATGAAACATGTAACAATGATACCCGTTGTCATCGGAGCATTTGGTTCCATGTCCAAGAATTTTCCAAAATACATCAAGAAGTTGTAGCTTTCCTGCTGTAGCACTGGAGTTGCAAAATATTGCACTACACGGAACAACACATTTTGAGAAGATACTTGGTTGATACTTATGATGCTGGCAGCAACCTCTATCAATCATCAAAGCAGTCAATGATATTTGTGATGATTTTTAAATGTTCAGTTGTCTGAGTTTCATGTTTAATGAATAAAAGTTTATAATAATAAATTGGGTAATACTTCTAGCTAATTTAAACTAATCTTTTCAAATTACTCTGTTTCACTTGTTCCTGAACTTCTTATCCAGATCCCTGAGGTTTCTAGACAGTTAGTTTTGGGGTTGTTGGGGAGAGGGGAACAAATTTCTAGTAATGCCTCAGTCAGCTTAAATGTATGAGAACTCAACTGCTGCTGGTTATCACCGATTGGGAGGGAGGGGGTTTCCAATCTATTCACTACAGTGTGAAATATTGAAATGCAGTATCTGTATATTTTTTAAAATGTAACTAAATGAATATATTCCCAAATATTTTTCTTTTATCAGCAAGCAAACTTATTAGTTTGAAGAAAAAGAAAGGTAATCCTGAATATGTGCTTCAACTTCTTTGAAAACCAGAAGTTGGATTTGGGGGCCAACAATATTTCTGGTTAATGAAGTAAATATTTCAATGGAAATATTTAGGTTTTAGCAGTTTTAGGAGTTTGGCAGGGACAATTACATTACCACTTAGAAGACCTGCAGGCAATGCAAATAAATAAATAAATATTAATCTAAATATTAATATTAAGCATGATGTACAACTCAGATAAACAAGAGTTTTTAATGAGAGGCTTTGTGTGATATTTTATTTGGGTAATCTTGAGGATTTCAAATGGACAGCGACCTGATTGGTTGAATACTCAGCCGGGATTGGAGCGCTGGGAATCTACCGCGATTGGCTGCACTGCCATTGGCCACCGAGCCGCGAGCCAGTCCTATATGAAGGGCTGCCGCAGCTCGCATTCTCTCAAACTATTCGCAACTATAATAAAGAGCTGAAATCACTAAATGGTCTCGTGTCTCCTTCGACCCGATCCACCCCAGATCTAACACTGGCGATGAGGATGGGATCGTGAACAAGGAGACCCCAGCACATGGCGGAGCAACACGCTGAACAGGCAGCATGGCCAGCATCAACTCACCACCTGCACCCTTCAACCCCGCTGCTGAGGACTGGGAATCCTATACCGATAGGTTCCAAATGTTCCTCGAGAGTAGCAACCTCAAGGATGCCAATGGCCACAAGAAACGAGCCGTGTTCCTCATGCACCGCAGGCCCGCAGTATTCAAGATGGCCAAAGCTTTGGCCAAGCCGGAGGATGTCAAGGTGATGGAGTGGGACGATCTCGAGCCCCTGCTGCGAAGCCACTATGCTCCCATCGTGCCCATCCTTATCTGGCGGCATGACTTCTAGAGGTGGGATCAATGCGAGGGCGAGGAGCTGGGCAACTTCATAGCGGCGCTATGGGACCTGTGCGGCCTGTGCGAATTCGCTGACCTGGACAAGGCCCTGCGAGACCGTGTCATCCTAGGATTCCGAGACCCCGTCCTCCATAGCCGCATCATGGCAAAGGGAGACATCTCCCTCGCTGATGCCCTCACCAAAGCTGCTGCAGCGGAAGCGGCCAAGAAGTCAGCAGCTCGGATGAGACAATCGAGCATCATGCCACGAGCAGCAGCCGGAGAGACCACGTCGACCCCCGAGAGGCGACCAGAGGCAGATCACACAACCACACACCATGGTGACATTGACTCCTTCTCAGAAACGGAAGACGAGGAGGAAGAGATCCACCGCCTCCAATCAGCGTGGGAGCGGCGGGAGCCACGAGGTCGTAAGCCAAGGTTCCAGTGTGTTGGCTGCGGCGGCGAACACCCCTGAGCGGACTGCCGTTTTCTCAATGCCATCTGCAGGCATTGTGAGAAACAGGGGCACATCGCCAAAGTATGCCAGAATAAAAAACACTACAGCCCACGATGACGAGACGCCAGCCCCCGATGGAGAGAAAGCACTCCCACCAGGAACCGCGATCGCCCGATGGAGAATTGCTGGAGCCGAGAAGGTCGGAACAGGTGACTCCAGGAGACAAGACAAAGAAAGGAAACACACCAGACCGTCATCATCGGCCATTCCTCCACCAGTGACGCCAGGAAAGTATATGTGACGGTCGGGATAGAAGACCAGTGATGTGACATGGAGGTGGACTCAGGGTCCTTCCTCTCAATGGTCTCCTGGTGCACACTCAAGCGCCTGGTTCCCACCATCCGCCGCCACGAACTGGAAGACCAAACACTCACCCTCAAGGACTATCAGGGGAACCGAATCCCTGTAGTCAGCAGAGGCCATTTTAAGATCACCTTCAAGGGCCACACAGAAGTGCTACCCCTGACGATCGTCGACCGAGACCGCCCGAGCCTGTTGGGACTACAGTGGTTCGCACCCCTGGGCATCGAAGTAACTGGAATACACCACATCAGAGAGGCAGACTGGGAAGCGGCGCTCGTGAGGGATTTCTGGGAAATCTTCGATGACAGCCTAGGCAAGTACCGGGGGTTCCCTATCTCATTTAACATAGACCCGAACATCACGCCAATCCGCCTTAAGCCCAGGCGAGTGCCGTTTGCACTCAAGCCCATGATCGATGAGCAGCTCAATAAGCTCATCGCACAAGGTGTGTTGGAACTGATCGATCATGCCTGGTGGGAGACCCCAATTGTCACCCCCATCAAGCCAGATGGGTCTGTGAGAATTTGTGGTGACGACAAGGCCACCCTAAACCATGCGCTCCAACAAAGCGCATATCCCGTCCCAGTAGTCCAGCACCTTCTGCACTCACTGGGGGGAGGCCGAATTTTCACAAAGCTCAACCTGGCACAAGTCTAACAGCAGCTGCCGGTCAATGCCACAACTGCAGAAGCCCAAACCATCGTAACGCACCGAGGGGCTTTCCGCTGCAACCGACTCCAATTTGGAGTCAGCGTGGCACCCGGGGTCTTCCAAAGCCTTATGGAAAGACTCCTCCAGGGCATAGAAGGGGTTGTGTCCTACTTTGACGATGTCTTGGTAGCCGCGAAAAATGAAAAACAACTAGAAACCAGATTGAGGGAGGTACTGAAGAAATTCAGAGATTTGGGACTTAAAGTCAAAAAAGGGAAGTGCCAACTACAGGCCGAGAGGGTCGAATTTCTAGGGTACCTCCCAGACAAACAAGGGATCCACCCCACAGAAAAGAAACTGAGAGCCATAAGGGAAGCACCTCGACCCCAAAACAAAATGGAATTACAAGCTTTCTTAGGACTGTTAAACTTTTACAATCTCTTCCTACCTCAAAAGGTGACCGTGGCAGAACTGCTGCATAGGCTGTTAGATAAAACAGCCACCTGGATCTGGGGAGCATGGGAAGAGAGTGCCTTCAACAACACAAAGAACCTGCTAACATCCGACGTGATACTAATCCAGTACAGCGAGACTCTACCACTGACGGTAACTTGTGACGCGTCACCATTTGGGATCGGTGCCATCCTCAGCCACCAGCTATCAGACGGGAGGGAAGCACCCATTGCCTTCTCATCAAAGACACTTTCAAAGCCAGAACGGAACAACAGCCAGCTCGACAAAGAGGCCCTAGCAGTCATCACCGGCATCAAGAAATTTCACGAATACCTTTACAGTAGGACTTTTACAATAATCACGGACCACAAACTGCTGCTAGGAATCCTGGCAGGAAACAGGGCCACACCGAACATTCTATTGCCAAGAATGACGAGGTGGTCCGAATTCCTAGCAGCATAAAATGACCAGCTGATACACCGACCCGGCAAGGACATTGCCCATGCAGACGCCCTGAGCCACTCACCCCTACCGGACCAGGATGATGACCCAGCACCCACAACAGAGGTACTCCAAATAGAGACAATATCCAACCCACTCGTGACTGCGCCAGACATTGCCAGAGAAACAAATAAAGACAAGCGGCTGGCGCGAGTCTTGAGCTGGGTTGGAAAAGGGTGGCCGGAAGGGGACAAGGATGAACTATTCAGACCCTTCCGGAACAGACAAACTGAACTCTTTACCAAAAAGGACTGCATACTTTGGGGGGACAGAGTGGTAATCCCGGAAATATTACAGGAAAGGGTGTTGGGAATGCTGCATGAGGGGCACCCAGGGATGGTCAAAATGAAAAGCCTGGCCAGAAGCTATGCATGGTGGCCAGGAATGGACAAACAGATCGAAATCTGGGTGGCCAAATGCAAGCAATGCCAAGAATCCAGACCTAATCCTCCCGCAGCCCCAACCCAGGAATGGGAAACACCCAGGGGCCCGTGGTCTAGGATTCACATAGACTTCGCGGGGCCAACCAAGGGACACATGTACCTTATCACAGTGGATGCTTACTCCAACTGGCTGGAGGTAAGCACCAGGAAATATACCACAACAGAGGCAGTAATCAGAAAACTGAGCAAACTGTTTGCCACGCACGGCCTGCCAGACGTAATAGTATCAGATAACGGGCCCCAATTTACCGCCCTAGCATTCGAGCAATTCCTGGCAGGCCAAGGGATACGCCATGCATTAACCACACCAGCAAAGCCAGCGGCGAACGGACAAGCGGAATGCATAGTCCAATACACTAAGAAGGCCATCCAAAAAATAGAAGCAGCCAACATACAGGATAAAATTAATAAAATGCTCCTCATACAACATATCACACCTAGCGCAACCACAAATAGAAGCCCAGCAGAACTGATGATGGGTAGGAAACTGCAGTCAACCCTCGATAGAATGCATCCAACATACAACCCGGACAAACCCCCGGGTTCCTCAAGCAAACACAGAACATTTAAAATAGGGGACATGGTATATGCAAAAAACCTGTCAGGAGAACTACTCTGGGTACCAGCAACAATCACCCAGATAACCGGCCCCATATCATACCGATTAGAAACAAGCGATGGAAAAAGCTGGAAATGACACATCAACCAGCTAAGGTCGAGGATAGCTATCACCAACAACCAACTACCAGAGCAGGAAACAAGAAAGGGGGGGGGGAATCGGCAAGCAAAAAAGAAAGAGCCGAAGGGAACCAACTAACGCAAACAGAACACTTCCCACCCCCAATAAATAAACCATGAATAAACCGATGCTACTCACCTGTAGACACAGGACCCACGGAACACGAAACCCCAGAGTCTTCACCTGGAAGGAGCAGCCAAACCAGTTCAACCAGCCCAGAAAGATCTGGCGGGAACAACAGAAATGGCAGCTCAACCAGCTGAGGTAGACCGGGAGGGAGCTACCCAGAAAGGCCCAGCTCAGCGTTCCAGGCAGTTCCATCCCAAGGAACCAGAGCGACAGAGAAGACATCCGAACCAGTCGACAACCACACCAGAACTGAACCGCGCAAGTCAAGTAGGCAGGTACGAAGCCCCACCTACCTACGTGACTACATCATGACGCACCGACGGGCGAAACCAAGAGGGAAGGGGTGTACGATATTAGCATACTCCAAATCCTTGTAAACTGATTGGTCCAAACGGACAGCGACCTGCTTGGTCGAATACTCGGCCAGGATTGGAGCGCTGGGAATCTACCGTGATTGGCTGTGCCGATCGCGGGAGATTCAAAGCGCTGCCATTGGCCGCCGAGCCGCGAGCCAGTCCTATATGAAGGGCTGTCGCGGCTCGCATTCTCTGACTATTCTCAACTATAATAAAGAGCTGAAATCACAAAATGTTCTCACGTCTCCTTCAACCTGATCCACCCCAGATCTAACACCATTTGTCTAGGATCATTGCTCATGCTGGCCAGATTCCAATTTTGTAGCTTGTCTCCAGTTTCCTACAGTGGAATTCATAGAAATTCAATTTGGAAGCATCTATCATTTGCAGCAATTAAAAAAAATACAATTCTAAAGCAACAGCTTTTTAGCAGAGTTTTCATGACAACCTCTTTTCAGATGGTGGGGCAGAGATGCTTTCAAGAGCTCCTTCGAGGTCAACATATGGACCTGAAATTGGAACTAGTAATAGCAGAAGTCTCCATGCACACAGAGCAGAACATGTTTGCAGACACAGATTTATCTGCCCTCTAAGGCACAGATTTTATGATTCAAAACCAATAATTTCCATTTAAAAGGATATTAAGTAACATGGCAGAAGAAGAGTCTATTACTTGACAGTTTAGTGCCATTCTCTGCTCCAGTTAAAGCTATAGGGTAAAGTGGTCCTATGATCTGATTCAGAAGGAGTTCATTAGAGACTTTATCAGCGAACACCCAAAAAAGCTTTGATTGAGAGGATAATGATACCTTTCCCACCAAAGTTTTATTATTCTTAAAATGAAGCAAATGTTTTCTAGAAACACAGAATAAAAATAAAAAGAATGTTAAATTAACATCACAATGTTTTAAAAAATTTTCCCCTGAAAGAGGCCAACAAAAAGCAATTTAACAACTAATATCAAGTGGTACAATTGGGAAGCAAATAGATTATAAAGGGAAGCTAAACACACAAATATGCTTCAAATAGATTCTAAAGGGAGGCTAAATGCAAACATAATCAATTAATGAACTGTATGTGTAGGAGGAAAATATCTAGATCTCTTCCTCCCTGACAAGGTCTAATTCCCCAAATTATTTTATTATTGTAATTATACTTCTTAATGTTACCATATCAGATTTCCCAGGTTTTTTTAAAAAAAGAAGCATAAAAATGAAAGTGTATGGGAAAAGAAAATATATTTATTACAACATGATGATCAGATTTGCAGAAGTGAACACATATAGGATTTCCACATATGATAAATTTAGACTTTAAAATTTACCCTAGCTTTCTGGGCTGCAATCAATATGATGAAATCCAATAAAAGAAGATGCATGTAAAAGCATTACTCCTGAAAAGGAAGAAAGGAGGATGCATATATAAAATAGTAGGAAGCAATTTGGAGAAGGTTTGCTTTATGTAGCGACATAATTGCTTAGATAAACAAAACATCTAATTCATGAGAAGTAATAAACTGGAGGAGGAAAAAATAGAGTTGCGCAGCAATGTCCATTGGTTTAGAGACTGTTCAATGAAAAACTAAGAGAGGACAAGAATGAGTTCATTCATAAACTAATAGGATTGGCAAATCATATTTTTTTAAATGCAAACAAACTGGAAAACAAATCAGCATTATCATTTCTATGGATGGAAGGGAGGAAGAAGGGAGGGAGGAAGATTTCTGGTGCTTCTTGCCAGCTTCCCAGAAGGAAACTCAGTGGGGAAACCCTAGGGCAAGTTTTTCCTGCTCCCATTGTTTTTTTGCCTGCCTGAGGTCATTTTGTTTTTCTGTTTAGATAAGAAAATATCTTTGAAAAAAAAGGACCCAATGAGTCATGGATTGTCTAGTTTATGCTAAAGGCATGATAAGGATTTCTAGGCTTAAGATAAGGACAAGTCAATAAGAATAAGAAGATTGTTGTAACAAAAGCAGATAGTGTAGAGACATTCCTTTATACAGAGGATGCAACTAACCATCCGATTGAGAGATCTCATCAACATTGACAATCAATATTTGGAGATTTGCCTTATTGTTTACCAATTTCTTTTCCTCATCCCCGAAATCCCATTAATTTGTATTCCATGGAGAAAAATCCAAAACAAACAAGTCCTTTCATGATAATCCATTCAAACAAATACCTTCAGCAAGATAGCTTATAGTCTGAAGATCACCAAGAGACCTTTAGCACTTCAGAAGTACAGACAGTAAGGGTCCTACCTCATCAATCAAAATAGCATGTTGGTTGTCGTTCTCTTTCTTTTTCTATCTTTTCTGGGAAGAATCAAGCTGGAGAGAAAGATAATTTCAAATTAATTCTAATAATAACTGCTTTCAACTGACTTTGGTTTTTTTGGATTCCTCTTGGCTGGAAGTAGCTCTCCCAAATGGTTAAAGTTCCGAATAGCAGTTAAACAAACAACTAAAGAGAAACTGAGCAACTCTGCTTAGTCAAATTTCTTCTTTCAAAAATATTTTTTAAAGAATTATAAATGAAAACAATAAAACTTAATACAAAGTACAAAAAAATACAAACAGAAAAATAAGAAAGGGTGTGTGAGCGAAACATAAAAAAGCAGAAAGGGAAGGAGAAAGGAAAAACAGTAACTTCCCCTTTCATCCTAGCAGATAAAAACAATTTTACTAGTTATCATCAAGCCTAAATAAAACATAATCTCTTTTCCCCACAGCTTGTTTCTTAGATTAAAAAAAATGTTCAAATGCTTTGTCAATCAATCTTCATCAGCAAAAAAATCTAGTAAGGGCAACCAGGCACAACTATTGTTTCTATTAACCTTTATTGAACAAGCTGATTTGATAAATCTAATTTCATTTTTAACCCCTTCAAAAAAGTCCCAGAGGAAGTTTGCTGCTAAATTGTGTTTCATACTGAAAAGTCCTGAGAATTTTAATAGATTTCTGTTGTATCAATAAGTAAAATATTTTGATTTCTAAAAAGTCCTTCCAAATCTTAGCAGAGCTCTTTTATATACCCAGGAAAACAACAAATTACCCATATCAGTTTCCTGGATTAGTATCTGGTCAGCTCCTTCAAGGAATGAGTGATCCATCAAAACCATTTGTCTTAAATTAATTTTATTGACATGCATTGAAACTCTTTCTTGTTTTACAACTTTATTAGAATATGCTGTATCAATTTTATCAAACATTTGATCTATTCTCTCCACAAACCTGGCAAAGGGTATTCAGATTTTATACTTATATTTATATAAGGATTTCTACTCCATTTTCTTTAACCTCTGGCTCTAGTGCCCAACCTTCAATGTCTTTTTATCATAAAAATTTGAAAGCAATCTCCATTTTCTCATGAGAAAATACCTTCAATATAACTCAAAACTGTAATTTCAAATCCCTCTGGCCCCCTAATCCATTGTTAACTTTCCAAAAGCTGCACACTAAGCATCCTTTTGCTGTTTAGTCCAAAAAAAGCATATATTTTAAAAACTCCCAAAATCAAATTTACACTATTATCTTTTAAGGAGGTAGAATGTCACCTGAAGAACATAAAATCTTTTCAAGGTTAAGATTAAGAGTCTTAATCTCTCCAATATGCAAAAGATTTTTTAAAAAGTGATTAAGTTATAAATCTCAGTCAACCTTAATGTCTGTGAAGCCTATTTCACAAATGTCAGTTTGATGTAATTCCAAATTTCAGCCACTTCATTCATAAACTGACTAAAAATATGGTTTTCATGGGTTACACAGGACAAGTGGCTGGGAGTCATGTGGATGATCACAATAATCTCTGTTTTGTTCTGGAGACATTACACCAGTTGGATCCTGTATCCCCCCTCAAAAAGCTGTCTTGCTAGCCAGTGAAAACCAGCAAGGCATCAGTTTGCCAGGCTGCTTACAGGAAGTCTACCCTGTAAAAGTTCTTTAGAAAGCAGAACATGAAAATGATCACCAAAAGAACTGACTTTCTTAAATAGATTTGGAAATAGATAGTGTTTTATAGAGAACCAGTTACCTGTAATGGTTTAAGTAGAAGAGTGTGAATTCTAGTCCTGCCTTATAGGCATGAAGCCAACTTGTTACCATGGGCCAGTTGCCTTCTCTCAATCCTAAGAAAGAGGGAAAGGCAAACCACTTTTAAAATCTTGCCAGGAAAATTGCAGGGACCTATCCAGGCAGTTGCCAGGATCAGTCAATACTGACTTGAAGGCATAAATAAAAATTGGTCTGTAGGCAATGATCTTGCCCTGTTTTGCAAAGCAAAATTTTATTCTCCTTGTTGACATCAGTAACTAGTACAAAATCCCTAAAGGAAGACAATAAATACTGTAAATTGTTTCTTCCACATGTTGTTCTTCTTATCCAGTATTCAATTTTTTTTACTACCAGTTCTGTGGGCATGGCTTGGTGGGCGAGGCAGGGGAAGAATACTGTAAAATCTCCAGTCAGAGGTGGCATTTGCCAGTTCTCCGAGCTACTCAAAATTTCTGCTACTGGTTCTGCAGAACTGGTCAGAACCTGCTGAATACCACCTCTGTTCTTGTCTCTTCCATTTTGCTGGATCCTTGCTAACAAAGCACAGATTTAGAATGCTCTCTCTCACATACAAACAGATTAGAAAACAACTGATGGCATTGGGATAGAGAGGCTATATAATGGAATATAATAAGTAATTGTTTCCTGAAGGATAATAAAACACAAAATGGGTCAACAAATATTTGACAAGTTAATAATGCCTCAGGTAACTGACCTTGGGCATTCTGTAATGTGGCACATTTTTAGCTTCTTTCTTTCCTTCCTTGAGGTGGTGGAATGTGAAATTTAATTCAAATGTGAAAATGATTGGACTAAATAAAGAAACTTAGAAAGAGAAGGGAATAATATTGACAGCTTTGCCCAAACAGCAAAATGCAATGATATTCAGATCTCTGTCATTTAATATGAGAGGACTTACTCCTAAGTAATCATGAACAGGACTTTAACATTTATTGCTTACAGGGCAATTTTATGAATTTTTTTTACTGTTAATGCACATAAGGCTTATATCCAAGTGACTACCCTATCACACAAAGTCCTGGGAAGTAAACAGTTTAATAATAATATTAATGTTCTGCAGTTCTTGGTAAAATTGTCCACATTATCTTCTACAATAAATACCTTCCTTCAGTGGCAGGATGATTTTTTTTAATATGAAATCATCTTAGATGAATTACTAAAAACACACACTGAAGATGTGAAGTTACCCTTCTTATAACAGGAAGGGAAGCTTTGCCAACCCCAGGATGATGAAAGACATACCAGAATATAATTGGCAATATACTTCAAGGAAACCAAGAACCCACTTGATTTTTTAAAAAGTTCTTTTTTTCCTCAGCCCCTTAGATCCTTTCCAAATTTGGTTCTCACTCAGGGACCACCATACATATATAAGTCCTTTATATATTATGTCTTCATGGTTTTGCCTTCATTTAATCCTAATTTATACTCAAGGAAAGTCTATGCCCAGGTAGAAAGTTTGCCCTGGATAAATCATATTTGTGGGTACAATCAAGAAACTCCTAAGGGAATAGGAAGTAATAAAATATTAGTGCTGCTTTATAAAACCTTAGTAAGAGCACCTAGAATACTGCATCCAGTTTTGGTCACCTCATAACAAAAAAGATGTTGAAACTTTGGAAAAAGTGCAGAGAAGAACAACTGATTAAAGGTCTAGAGACAAAAAAATATGAAGAACGGTTGCAAGATATGTGTTTGACTAGTCTAGAGAAAAGAAGGACTGGGAGGACATGATACTGTAGAAATATTCCAATATTTAAGAGGCTGCCATAAAAAGGAGGATTCAACTTATCTTCCAAAGCATCAGAGGGCAGGACAAGAAACAATAGATGGAAACTAATCGAGAAGCAACCTGGAATTAAGGAGAAACTTCCTAACAGTGAGGACAAATAACCAGTGGATGCTTCATCAGATGCTTCATCACTGGAGATTTTAAAGAAGAAACCGGACAGCTAATTATCTGAAATGGTATAGGGTCTCCTACTTGAGCAGGAAGTTGGACTAGAATACCTCCAAGGTCCCTTCTAGCTCTATTCTGAATTGAATTGAATAGAATACAAAGGATTAGGTTGGTATGTGTTAGTAAATTTAGACTGGAATGGGCACACCCCTCCCTTCCTGTCACAGGCATTGCTTTCTAGGCCCATTCTGTTGCCTTTTATTCTGGACAGTTGGCAAATCTGATTCTTTCTAATGGAACTTTCCCTCTATACTTGCTAAATCTTCCACCCAATCCATGGTTCAGAATCCAAGGTCAACCTGGCCAGTAGTGATAGTGGGGAAACTGCATGGCAATGCCATTCACCCGATAAGATTGATGTTGGCTTAATTTGTTTTTCAACACAGGAATAGCATAAAACGTGCAAAAAAGCCTGGAAGATCATTAAGTCAATGTCCTGCTAATAGATCAACTACATTAGTTGGATTCCCTTTGAATGAGCCCATGGAAAATGTATGGCCATGACAGATGGTAAACCTCTCAGTAGCCTATTCTTCACCTCATTCTAGGTGAAGGTGGGTGACTAGTGGATGTTTTCTCACCAACTGATGATATTTTATGGAAAAGGAAGAAAAGAGAAGGGAAACCATCAGTCCCTTTCCATGATGTGGCCTACATAAAAATTGCATTATTTAGTGGAAGTGTAGACATGATTGCCTAGGAATTGCCAATAGAGATGGCAGAAGTTCTACTGGTGTAGTTTTGGTGAGCTCAAGAACTATTGGGTGGCATTTTAAATGCTGCACAAGAAAGAAACCTTAGTCTTATTCATTGTTTCCTACTTGAGTTAGGGCTCAGATTGAGGTGGATTTCCAAGAAATTGGAAATTTGAGTAAGGATTTTGGGGTTGTTTAATTATTATAATTTAAACTGGTTTTTCTTGCCTTCCAACAATTCCTGTTTTAAGATATTTAATCTTCTCTAAGAATTTATTAACACACTTGGATGAGCTGATGGCCCAGGGATTCCATTCACCCAATATATATACTACACAGAGTTGTTTTTTTGTGAGATAGGTAGCCATATAAACTTAATTTGTTTTTATATTTATAATTGTTGGGTGTTTATGTGTTTTATCTTGCTGTAAGCTGCTCATAGTCACCTTGAATTACGAGATGGTCAGCAATAAATTTGATAAGTAAATAGATATGATTAATTAATAAAAGAATGTTAAATTTGGTTATTAGCCTGGTTTAGTAGATTGGTGAATCTTTGCTCAGTTCATGGTTCAATTTATTCTGTGAACCAAGATTGATTCATCCTAAACTCAGTGTTGACTTTTTACGAGCAACCTAAATCAGTAGTTCTTAAACTGTTTCACTGAGTTACCCTTTTTCCCAGTCTTGAATGTCAGGGTAGTTAAAGTCTTCCATTACTATTGTGATATGCTTCCTATATAACTTTGTTAATTGACTATAAAAAAAGTTCATATATTTTCTCTGTTTGGTTGGGTATGTCGATGAGACTTGATATTAGAGACAGTGATTAAAAACAAGTGCCTAATTTAACTACCTTTATCTCATTCTGCATTTGAAACTCTGAAAGAAAAACCATGTTTTTCAAATTAACCTTTAGTTATGTATTGATTAAAAATATAACTAGCAAGGCTGCATCCAACCATGCTATTTTATTCCCTGTGTATTTAATGTTTTTTTTTTTAAATAAATCATGCTTGATAATCTCATATCTAAATTGTTTGCCAAGAGAAGTTTCCTTTAGAAAAGGTGAGACAATGTATATAGTGGTGTGAACCTAAAGTGTCTTAATGTTTTTTAACTTTACTGAGGGTTATAGTAATTGAATATGAAAAGAGCTAATTGCATGTAGAAGAACTAAAAAAAAATCACATGGTTCTTTTTTAAAGAGAAAGAATTTAGATTAAGGAATAAGACAAAATTATTCTTGGGTTGCCAGATCTGGGCTACAAAATTCTAGATGACCTTATGATGGCAACAAGGAGAAAATATTTTACTCTCTGCTGCCAGCTAGTGACCACATGTTGCATAGTAGGCCAGATGTGGCAAGCCTAAGAGAGGCTACTGAGAGAAGTTGTGTTTATACCTGTAGGAGCAGTGTGTGGGGGGATTTTAGCAAAAGCATCATGGTTTCTCATGGAGCAGATGGTATATTCCAGAGAAGCCCAAATTAAGAGACTGTGCAGATCAGAGCTGGATGGGAGAGGGATGAAGAGTTTCTGGGTAGCAATACCCCAGAATCTCACAAGATATATCTATTAGAGAGAAAATGTATATCTTTAGTCTGGCAAGATTTTGTCAGTTATAAACAAATAAAGAATTGGACTTGACTGGATTTCACTGTGTTGTTTTTGCACTTGAGCCTGACATATATGAAATCAAATCCATTACAGAAGCACATGTGGAGGTGGGGTTTTTTGGTATCCCTCTTATGCTAGAACCCTAGGGTTATAGCTGTAGAAAAGTGAAAGCGACACTTAACAAATTTTCACTGCTTCCAAGATATATGAATATAGAACAATGTCAGATCAATAGCAAGAGGTTAAGCTGGATGTCAAAATGGAGTTATGTCATCTCATTATAATAAATGTCCCCAGTTTTATGATCATTCATGACATTGTGACTCTATTTAAAGCACAGACAGCTTACAATCTTATTACATCTGATATACTTAACAAGTTAGCTCCAGTTTTGTGTCTCTTTTTAGCAGCTTAATGCATGAAGAAATCTACAAGCATAGTATGAACATGGTTGTCATGGGGGAAAAAGAATGTGATACAAGGATGGAAATAGGTATTGAAGACAGTAGAGTGAAGTCAGTAGGGAGAAACCATGATCCATAAAGAAGCAGAGAGGCGAAATTCCCCCAAGTTAGAAACTCCATAGAACACAAGACAACAGTGTCCAAACAATGAAGATTATCTCTTCTGGTATCAGATAAAGCTGTTTTGTGGCAAATAGTGAGGTACATTTATTGTGGTGGCAGATGCAGCTCTGCAAAAAAAGCCCATTAAACCTTAACATCTCAAGGTTGTGATGATGTGCTTGCTGTTTCAGAATACAATGACAACTATGTAACTGATTTTGACAAAACTATCCACATTAATTCTGATTTAGATTGATATGAGTTCTAAGTAGGCTGTCTCCTGAAAAGTACAAGTCATTCTATATCAGAAATAAGATTTAGTGCATTTGATGAGTTTATGGCCAAGGCCCAAGGGGGAAGCTGCGCTATAGATTTTTTAAAATATCACTTCTTTTAAATAACCTGTTTTGGATTGATGGAATAACAAAATCATCTAATCAGAGATACTAAAATAGCTTTACATTAATCTGTCTTATATAACCAACTACAATTTTCATTCAAAATTCCTCTCTCACATATTTGTTAAAATTTGCATCTCTTAAAATATGTTGTTAACCTTTTTGTTTTCTGAATTCTTTCATTCTGATTTTTTTCACTTTTAACCTGTATATTTTAACCTTGTTCTTAATTTTGCTTTTTTAGTCATATGTTTATATTGTTTACTATGTAATTATAAACCACCCAGAGTCATTTAGTCAGATGGTTGGTGTAGAAATTTAATAAATAAACAAACACACACACACTAGATACATATGCTAATGCCAAAATCCCACCAAGAGGGCCTCTCCAAATGTCACCCAATCATTTCACATGGGCAAGCTACTTATAGTTACTTAATGGGAAAGAGAAATAATATAATCAATGACATAGTATTGTATTCACTATCCCTGAAACATATCCTGAGCAATGCTTCAATTTTGCCTGAAGTTTAAAGCTGAGTTAAGCTAGAATATATGATTTCTTAATCCTCTTTCTGGATAGTTTAATATAAAGTTTCCTCCTTGGTAGAAAATGTGAAACTTCTAACACATTCTTGTGTTTTGTCTCTAAACAGTTGTTCATAGGTATTAGCAGGGGTGGGATTCTACCAGTTCACACCTATTAGCAAGAACCGGTTGTTAACATTCTAAGCAGTTTGGAGAACCGGTTGTTAGAAGAAATTACTGGCCTAATCCTGTAAGGAAGACAGGAAGGAAACATTCTGGTGTTACTTACAGAAACTGCCTCTTCGTTAACCCTTATTATATTCTTGGCAGGACTAGACTTCCTGTCTCAGGAACTTCTCTGGAGTTTTTTCTCTCTCTCCTTTACTGGTACTTTGCTTGTGTGGAGTGACCATTCAAAGTTACAATGGCACTGAAAAAAGTGACTTATGACTATTTTTCACACTTACGACTGTTGCAGCATCCTCACAGTTATGAGAGGCCAGGCAAGGAGATGCCTGCCTCAATGTGAGTGATGTTGAGTTGGCCACACCCAGCCAGTCACATGACCACCAAGCCATGTGTACCCAGTCACATGACCACCAAGCCACACCCAATTAAGCCACACCCACAGAACCAGTTGTTAAAAAATTGAATCCCACCCCTGGGTATTAGTTAGCCAAAAATACAATCTTTGATAGAAGACTCAGCTTAGAAATTGTAAAGGATTGTTGCTCCCTCAGGTGTATGTATGCATTTTTGCATTTATTTTTGTTTATGTGTGTGTGTATATATAAATTCCAAATTACACTAAAACTAGTCACAGAATTCTGATTCTGCACTCCATCTTTTAAAGGTTCCTATCAGCAGGTTCTGACCAGTTCTGGAGAACCGGTAGCGGAAATTTTGAGTAATTTGGAGGATCAGCAAATATCACCTATGACTGCAGATTTTACAGTATCCTTCCCCTGCCACACCCACCAAACCATGCCCACAGAACCAGTAGCAAAAAAATTTGAATCCCACCACTGGTTCTTTTCTAGTATTGAATGTTGCCTGCTACTATAATTATAATATATTATAATATATTCTTTACACCTGGCATCATTATTTTTGCAGTGTTTCAATGAATATGAAAAAGATCATTTTTATTGTGTGTGGCTGAGGACTAACAATGAGGAACAAATTAGGTTGCAAATCATGGAAGCATTCTTTCTAAACCTGTGAGTAATGGCAGAAGAAGGCAGGTGTGTGCTACATGAATGGATGGAAGTAAATTTGATTACAAGGATCAGAAAAATGTACTTATTCTCACTTTCCATCATTCTGAAATGAGGGGTAGGTAACAAGGGGACACAATCAGTAGCAGAATGCATGCCTTGCATGGTAAAATTATCGCTTGGAACTTTATTTAAAAGGATCTTAGGTACCAGAAAGAAATGAACCTGTACAGAGTGCAAACTAGCTTCTTAAAACTGAATTCTCCTTTGATTCAAGCACAACTCCTACTGACTTCACAATGCATCCATACAGCTTTGCTGGCATGGTTTCAACAAAGGTGCTTGCCACTCCTTTAATGAGATTACTTTTGATTTCCTAGTTTAATCTTCCAGCCCTGAGATTTCCTAATGCTTTTCCATCTAAATGCTCACCAGGCCTGCTTTGCTTTTAAACAAAAAAAGGAAGACTAGGAACTGCCCCCTGTCAAAGCATAAATTATCAATAGTCAAAATGGCCCCAAAGGGTGGTTGTAAATTCAATAGGGAAGACAGACTTTTGGGGAAATAATTACGTTTTTCATCCACAAAATCCTATCCATTAAATCACGGTGTTCACAAAGGATATATATGGAAGGAAGATATGGCGGGAAGCTACATACTTCGCCTCTGCATTTTTTTAATGTGGTCAGGCTGTCAGCTGCTATTATACATATTAAAACTGAAAATACAATTCAAGTTCTTCTTAGTATCAAAACCCAATATGGATCTGTTTTACAAGTTGCCATCAGTTGTCCATTTTTCCCATTTTAAGTTTGCTTCACCTTGTCCCATGTTAACCTGATTATATTCCAAGATACTGAAAAGAAAGATATCAATGTATTATTTAAATTAGTAAAAGGGACTAATTGGTTTTTTTTTTTTTTTTAAATATTGTCTACCAAGCTGATCAAAATAAGTTGATTATTCTGGATCACTATGCAGTTGATCTGAAAAGAATGAAAATACTATTTACTATGCTTTATTGGGCACTAAAATGTCATGGGTGGGCTCAATATACAACTGTTTCATGGTTAATGACAAATATGATGGAAGAGCCATTCTTGCTGACTCTATATTTTAGGGTAATGTAGGACTTCACCTTGATGAGGCCTAGAGGTAATGCAGTTTGCCTTATCAAGATGTCTCGCATCACATTGAAGATTGGCCCTGCAGTTTTAGTAACTGGAGCCAGCTTCTGTGTATGCACTGAGAAAGGTAGAAGCCTCTTTTAGCTAGAGTCGGTCAGAAGACAGGGACCACACAAAACAAAGCAAAGGGTCTGCTTCTCTTTAAGAGGAAAGAGAAACATGCTGTTTCAGAAAATGGTTCCAATAGAGCACTTTCTCCAAACTGTCATTTGCAATTCTTTAAACCTTCATTTTTGTTCTTGTTCCTTGTTGTCCTCACCATGGCAGTAGGAAATATTGCTAAGCATGAAGTGAAATATCAGTCCAGGTAAAGTTTTAATCCTAGATTAGAGACAGAGAACAGCACTGAGGATCAGATCTGGGAAATAACCAAGAAGAAGTTCCTGTGAAACTTCTTCACTCTTCCAATCTCTGTAGATTGAAAATATTTACCTGAGTTGTAAATGTATAGCAGAACTTTCAGCCCATCTGATTTGATGGAATTGGATGGAATGTAAAACTATTGTTATTAGAATACTTGCTTGTTTAAGGATGATGAGAGGATAGATGGGGAATTTATTAAATGTGCATATGACACTAAACTGGCAGGAATAGCCAATACTCCAGAAGATAGGCTTAAGATCAAAGAAGAAGGATCTTGATAGACTTGGACACTGAGCCTTATCTAACAAAATTAAATTCAATGGAGAAAAAAATAAAGTTCTACATTGCACAGGTATAGTACAGGTAGTACCTGGCTTAATAGTAGTAACTGTGAGAGGGATCTTGAGTCCTAGTGGACAATCATGTAAATATGAGCCAATAATGTACTGGCAAAAGAGCCAATTCAGTCTTAGGCTGCATAAACAGAGGAATAGAATCAAAATCACATGAAATGTTAAAAACACTTTATAATGCCTTGGTAAGACCACACTTGGAATACTGCATCCAGCTTTGGTAGCCATGATGTAAAAAAGATGTTAGGACTCTAGAAAGAGTGCAGAGAAGAGCATCAAAGATGATTAGGGGACTGGCGGTTAAAACATATAAAGAATGGTTGGTGGAATTGGGTATGTCTAGTTTAATGAAAAGAATGAGTAGGGGTGACATAATAGCAGTATTCCAATATCTAAAAAGTTGTACTCTCCAAAGCACAAGAAGCAATGGATGGAAATAATCAAGGAGAGAAGCAATTTAGAACTAAGGAGAAATTTCCTGATAATTAGGACAATCAATCAGTGGAACAACTTGCCTCCAGAAGTCGTGAATGTTCCTACATTGTAAGTTTTAAAGAAGAAATTGGACAGTCATGGTAGAGTTTCCAGCCTGATCAGGGTTGTACTAGAAAACCTCCAAGTTCCCTTCAATTCTATTATTCTGTATAAGTTGTTCTAGCCTCATCATGCACTAAACACAGCTTTGGAATTGGAACCCCAGGTTTATGATATCTTGGATCATTTTTTCTGCTTGTTCATCGCTTGCTGCTCACCTCAGCTATACATCTTTTTGGTTATTTGTCCTCATTCCTACATTTGGTGACAGTCCTCTTTACCAGCTGCTTTTATAGCAAAACCAGTTACACAAAAATTATGTGACTCATCAGCACCACTCCTATCAATCTGGTAGAATGAGGAGGCTGAATCACCCATCAGGTTTTAGAAACCATCAGTAGAATAGCTACATGTAGCTAAATGCATGTATCTTCTTGCTTATTATTAAACTTTAACTCATTGGGGTACGGAGATGCAATTATGATTGTTCTATCATTGATGTCCCACATTGTGGCTTTTGGTATTATACAGCCTGGATGGAAGGAGAAAATGCTATTTGCTCTTCCACCTCAGTTTGCAAAATAACTTGCCTTTATTTCTAAAATTGGCAAATCTGAATTTTGGGATTCTAATTCTTTTAAATTGTTTTCTTCTTAAAGACTTGCCTTGATACTTGCCTTGATACTTGCCTACCCAAATTCTTCTTCAGAGATATTCAGAAATAAGTTGGAGTGCCTATCCAATTAAGAAGAATTGGTTGAACACTTTTCCATGAGTTAATGACTTCCTGGATCAGGAACCACTGGCCATTCAGATGTGAAATAATTCAGATGATGAAGGCAACAGCCACTTGACAGTGATACATTTCTTTGATGCACACCTGAATATACCTTCAAATAGATTGATGGATGGGCTGACTGATTATGTAGAATCAAGTGAATATGGAATTCTAGTGACCAAATAGACAGATTTTATCCATGAAGATCTGTCCTTCACTGGTCTTCTGGGTGTTCTAATCATGCACACAGCTCCATTGTAACTGTCTACCTGACTGCTGATTATTCTCCCCTTCTTCCTCCTGCCTTTTCCAGCTTTAGAACTTCCTCTAAGGAACTAATGTGTCCAAAGTAGGAGAATTTGAGCCTGGGCATTTCTGTCAGGTTGTTTCTTTCTTTAAGACTGTTCTCCAATTTTGAAGTCCAGATTTTTGCATATGTGCATTACCAACCATCATACTGAAAACAGTGATAAAATCACTGATATCAGTGATATAATAAACTTTGAAATTCTCAGCCAAGGTTTTTCTGGCTGATAGATGCCATTAGTAATCTGGCTATTTCCCATCCCTTGCCAAAAAGAAAGAAAAAGAAAGAAAGAAAGAAAGAAAGAAAGAAAGAAAGAAAGAAAGAAAGAAAGAAAGAAAGAAAGAAAGAAAGAAAGAAAGAAAGAAAGAAAGAAAGAGGAAGAGGAAAAGGAAAAAGGAAAAAGGAAAAGGAAAAGGAAAAGGAAAAGGAAAAGGAAAAGGAAAAAGAAAGAAAGAAAAGTGATGAGAAATTATTCTAAAAATGTAAATGTATGTCCTTTAACTTCTCAATATAACATATAGATTGGAACATATTGCTGATGCTTTCTGGTTTTTATATTTATATCTTCTCATAAAGTATATCAAAATAATATGTAAACCCACCCAATGTTGTCACCTGAAACTATGTGGTCTCCATTGTGAAAAGATGAATTTCTTGGAACTTTCACAAACATTAGAATAGATACATGCTTTTTGACTCCTATAAGCATAGCAGAGCCTTGGACTGTAGGAAAAAGGAATCCATTGGCTAGAAGCCAAGCATCAGTCAAAAGTGTTAGATGCACCCCATTTATTATTAATGGAGCAGCACTTCATATAACAGCACCAGTGAAAAAAAAGTAAGTAGTTACCATGGTGATTTGTTACTCAATATCTATCTACAAATATTCCCCTCCTCTCTTACTGTGATAAATATTGCATTATATACAGGCTAACAAAGATAGTATCAAATGCCATTTCTTAGCAAGTCTCCAGCTGTGAGCATTATGGCTAAATAATGGATTGTCTGATAGTCACATTGAATTTGCCATTTGTAAATGTTTAACTTTCCTTCCTATCTTGTTTAAATGGATTCATCATTCCACAATGAAATGTTACAAGACAGCTGTTGATACGATTAGGCCAAAGTATTTCTTTCAGCTTCTGGGTAAATTTCACATCCTTTGTGCCTTTTGAGCTTATTTCAATGAGGAAATGGAAACTAAATTGAATAGAAATGTTAGAACAATGTTTAAACAAAGTGACTGGGATTTTAGTTGGCTTTATTTAGTATTAGCTACATTCAGACTGAAAATATTACCAGGTTGGTGCTTTCCCTTATTTTCTAGGTTTGTATAACACCCATTAAACTTTCCAAATGAGCATTTGTGCAGTTTCCTAAGCCACAACAAACTCTAATTTAGAATGATATCAAGTATCATATTCCTCAGTCCAGTGGATTCCATGCCATTTATATATAATTACATACAATAATCATGATGCAATATGAAAATATAAATATTATATAAATATAATAAATTAAACATCACACAGAGGTAGCTCTGGAATTTTAAAAAGCTAATATTCTGGATGACCCTAAGAAAGAAAACTATCTCCAACTAAAGAGTAAGTTGTCCCCCTAGGAGGAGATCCCTTACACTGATTGGCTGCCTTCAATCCCTCAATAGGTGGAGATCTTGAGTAGGCCTTCGCTGACTATCCACACAAAGATAGATATCTAGCACACAAGCCACTGAAGTCTTTAAAGATAGCGAGCACATCTTGAATTGCCCTCATAAACATCATTGAAACCCATGCAACTCCCACTGTGAATGTATAATACAGCAGGGTCGAAAATGACCAGTAAACTTGTAAGCTGTTGCATTTTAGACCAGCTGAAGTTTCTGAATCATCTTCAATGGCAACCCCATGTAGAGCAAATCACAGTAATCTAAACAAGATGTGGCAAAAAGCATCCTTTTCCAGCCAAAGCTGAGAATATGGAGGGAGAGAGGTTTAATCTTTAAACATAGCTACTGAAGGTTTGGGATGCTTATACTTTAAAAATGACCCAGAAGTGTCTCACATCTCATACAATTACCATAGCTCTCTTCTATTCATTAAAACAACAGAACATTTTTTTCCAGGCTTGATTGAATGTCATTGCTTTTAAAAGTCAAACCTTGACTAGTATGACTATTAAAACAGCAGCATCTTTTTAAAAAGATTTTTATGTGGATGCTTGAAAAAGGCTGGACTGCTTTCATGTTTTCTTACCTCTGCCATGTCTGAAACAGTTTCTCCAAATTATTTTTAAAGCACAGCCTTACTGATGAGCATTTGCAGGAACAACCTTCTTAGAATAATGCACAGATTAGCTAAAGGTAGCACTTGTTTAACAACTGCCTTGTTTAGGAACCATTCATGGATATGACAGTGATGAAAAAGTAACCTTATGTAAGGACTGTTCATAGATATAACAATGATGAAAAAGTAACTCTTGCATTTACAACCTTTGCAGGTCTATAATGCAAAGGGAAGCTGAAGAAAGATCCAAAAGCATGATCGCATGTTCACAGTGACTATTTAGTAACCCAGTTTAGGACTATGTGTTTATAAATAGTTAGATAACATCTTTCCAACACAGACATTTTTTCTAGTATTATTTCTAATTATTGTAGCCATATGAAAAAAGGAAGAAAGAAAAGAATAGATAAGTGACATCACATGGATAATGACAACCCTTTGTAACCTTCATCAGTTGTGCCATTTGTCCGTATATTAAAAACCTTGACTTTTTGGAGATATTATGGTACTGCAAATTCTCCAACCTTGCTATAAATGTATCACTTTTAAAAGTGGATTTGTTTTTAAGTAACAGTGTCTCTACACCTTGCTGAGTAAATGGACGAGCAGTGACTTCAAAAGAGGCTACAGCTGGTTCAACCTCTGGAGGGTTGCATTATTTTTGAAGCAGAGTTTCCTGCATGATGAGGATATTTGACATGGTACATAAATCTGTTTAGAGTCTTACCTTGGGAAAATGAAACATCCTTTCCAAACCATCTGCCTTTCATAGAAAAAGCAAAATCTGATCACATCCATACTGATTTAATTTAAAATGTTGAAATAATGGCCAATCTTGCTGTTTAATCTCTTTTCCTAGTGTACACAGAAACCCCTACATTTCACCATTATTTACCATTTAATGATCAGGAAAAAAGTTAATTAAAAATAAACTTAGCTTTTGTTGTGTCTTGAGCAGAATTAGCCTTCATTTTTTCAAAATCAAAGGGGAAAAATCAATCTTAAGTACCACATAGTGATATTATAAACAGTCTGTGAAAGAGATTGCTTCAATTATACTGCAATCAGAAAAAAAGGTGGTTTAATCTTTGTATTGGTGCTATTTCAGGTAATACCTCAAGGAATTTTAAAAAAGCAGTGTGATGATATATTGTCTAGTTCATCTTACAGAAATATGATATAGAAATTTGCTTTAGAAATTATGTATAGTCGTGTGATGTAAAGCTAGGAGTGAACTTCACTGAATGATATTTCAAGTTGAAAGGCATCTGCATGCTTTGATAAAGTTACATGCATCACAAACAGAGTTAAATATAAGGCCATGCAATGGTTTGGATATGATTGTACAAAAGGTACTTGGGAGTGCATGGAAAGGCTAATTATTCTGCAACTCCTTAAAGAAGTCATGTTTTTCCCCCTGGGATTCTGTGATGATTGTAGAGAATGTCCCAGAAAAAGATGCAACGACTTTAAACAGTTGCAGAAAGGTACTGTGTAGGCTCGGTATTCCCTGAAGTACATTTTCCAAGTTATGTCCAGTGTGTTGCATGACCTGCATTAATAGAACTGAGATTTGTAAATATATGAAGTTAGGAGGAAAGTTGGAAAAGGATAAAGTTTGCTCAGTTTTCAGAAATGCCTTCTATGTTTCACAAAATTTTCATTTTTTTTAACACATTTAGATCCCATCCTATAATAGCAACAGGATGTAGACTTATATACCACTTCATAGTGTTTTATAGCCCTCTCTAAGCAGTTTACAGAGTCAGCATTTTGTCCCCAACAAACTGGACCCTCATTTTACCAACCTTGGAAGGATGGAAGGCTGAGTCAACCTTGAGCTGATCAGGATCAAAGGAATTGAACTCCTGGCAATGTTAGCAGAATAATAATGCATTCTAACCGCTGTGCCACTAAAGATGATACATTACAGTCCTATAGATACTTCCCTGGAAATAAATCTCATTAGGCTCAGTGATTGCACAATATGCTCAACAACCAATATGGGATCAGCTACCTCAGTCAATATTATGGCAGAATTGAGATAATTGTAATCTGGAGTGACCCAGAGCAATTGAAAGTTTAACTACATTCCTTTGATCAGCTACATCTATTCTGTGAAATCAAACCCCAGTTGTATGTTGAGAAAGTGAAATGATCCAACTAACTTCCAAGCAAAATAGGGACATCGTTTCTTACAGGATCCAGTCTAGACTGGTCAGCAGGACCAGAGGTTTTGTCTTCCAAGTTTCGGACTTGTGCTGGAGCCCATCTTCAGGGAACTTCTCCCTAGCAGAATATGTGGCCACACCACAAAACAACACACACTCTGTTAGAGAGAAAGTTCCCTGAAGATGGGCTCCTGCACTAGTCCAAAAAGCTCAGAAGACTAAACCTCTGGTCCCGGTGACTCGCCCAGATTGGATCCTGCAACATTATCCTGAGACACATATATTTGCCTTCATTCGCAATATCATTTCTTGCCATTACTACCATCTTTCTGTTGAATATTGCTGCACTGCTACAAAACTTAGCCAATTTTATACAAGCTAATAACTATTAGGATACTTCAAACTTCACATTGGAAAAGGTAGACTTCCCCATCAATATAAGATTGACAAATTAGATTGTCATTGTCAGTACACTGATGATTAAAATAATCTTCTGTTTGAAAAATAAATTTGACAGAGTTGAAGTTAATGTGGAAACCATTTTTGGACTATAATTCTACTAATGATCTTGTATTGCATACAAAGTCTGGGTTTCTCTTAACAAAAAGTTTTAATACTTAAGTTATGAATGAACTGTGAAATAAAGGATAGATGTCATATAGATTAGATAAAATTAAGTTTTCCACTTTATCTTAAATTTCATTCTGTGCTGATTATTACTGTACATTAATTTGATTTCAATTATAGTTTTACAATGATAAAAAGTACTTAAATGCTTAAAACTAAATTAATGTTATTCTGACAATTTGTACTTAATTTACTTAAGTGCTTACCAATGATCCTTATTCATCTCTTGTTTATTTACTTTGTTTTTTTCTTATTTTTCTTTCTCCTTTTTTGCTTGTTTTGTATCTTTTAAAAGGTTCAGTGAAAATATAAAAACAAGGACTTTTTAGTTTCCAAGTCACAATATTTGAAAGATCCATTTTATATCAAAAATAGATTTATCAGCTATTTTAAGAATAGGGTTACTCCATAATCTGATGGTTTTCATACCAAAAATCTCAAAATTGCATCTTTGCCCAATATCTTAGACATTAAATGCAGACATTGCCAGGGATTCAATAGCTTTATAATCTGTATGTAGTTGTTATAGTGGGAAATCAACTTCACAGTGCATAGAACTTCATTTGCTTTAGTGAAATGCTGAAATGAAGATATTCCATTACTTAAAGTTTGGCTCTGTGTCTTGGAGTTTAGCTCCAACTTTTGCTTTAGTGAAATGCTGAAATGAAGATATTCCACTTCTTGGAATTCAATTCCATTTGTAATAAAAATAGAAAGCACTTTAAAGTACATTCACAACATAAGGACCAGCTAACACAACTTGTCAATGGCTGCCCTCATTTAATGAAACACTACCTATCTGGAAGTAAGATAACTACTATTCTACAGGCTTTGCAAACTCTAGTCAATTTTTTTTTCCAAATGATAATTGACTTTTAGAATCCCTTATCTGAGTGATGCTGATGATACACTATATTTCAGTTATTCATTTTTACTACTTATCTGTGATTTTTAATGTTTTGCTCTGGCATTAATTTTATCATTTTCCACTCAGAGTTCATTTGGATTAGAGCAGGCTATAAATATTGTAAAATAAAATTAAGAATATAATACTTTTATATTCTAAACCAAATTAGGTATCGTATATTTATAAAGTAAAAGGTGGCTTATTATATGAGAATATTAAAATGTATAGTGTTTCTTTATATTCCTCCCAAAAGTGTAGACTTTTTAATGAATCAGAAGAAAAAAAAATCCAAATCTTTACATTATTCCAGAATTTTCAGAAATGTTAGATCTCTAAGGATGCAGCCTTTTGCTATATTCATTCTTCAGTTTTTTTTTTTGAAAAAGATTTTATTAATTTTCTACAAACAAACAAGACAAACAAAACATAAAAACATCAACTCTTATATGTACATCCAGTTTGTCAGTTGGTTCATCATTTTTGTGCATTCATTCTGTAGTCTCAATTACAATTATGTTACATAACAACTCATATTGTCAATCCAAACTTATATATCCTAATATCACTAAAAAAAAAAAAAGTTTTTGACTATATTTTTAATCATTCATGCTTTATGAGCTAACAATACTTTAAACCAATTTACTCTATAACAAATCATATAATCATATCAAATCAATCCTAAAAAACCCTTTATAAATATAATGTCGAATAACAAAATAATAGCAAAATAGCAAAATAAAGATATTCCTTACTGTCTAGCATTCTAAATATTCTATTATTGTATTTTATCATCTAACCATTGATAAAAAAGATCCCAAATTTCATAAAATTGTTTATCCTCTTGCTCTCTAATTTCAAATGTCAATCTATTCATCTCAGCACATTCCAATATTTTCTTAATAATTTCTTCCTGTAATGGTATTTTCTCATTCTTCCAATTTTTAGTAAATACAATCCTAGCCGCTGTTAATACATTTACAATCAGGTATTTCAAATCTTTACTATATATATCAGGTAAAATTCCCAATAAGAAGATCTCTGGTTTCAAGTCTATGTGTTTCTTTGTCATTTTTTCCAACCACATGTGAATTATAGTCCAATATTTTCTAGCGTCCTCACAAGTTCACCACATATGGTAATATGAGCCGGGTATCTGATGACATTTCCAGCATTTTTCAGATTTGTTCTTAAACATTCTTGCTATTCTTGTCGGGGGAAAGTGCCACCTGTAAAACATTTTATACAAGTTTTCTTTATATGCTGTTGACATTGTCATTTTATAATTTTGAGACCACAATTTCTGCCATTTCTCTAAATCAATCCCATATCCAAAATTCTTCCCCCAAACAATCATAGTTTCTTTGACTTGTTCTTCCTCTAATTTCATTCCCAGTAAATAACCATAAAATTTTTTAATCACCTTCTCATCAGTACCCATCAAGATCTTATCTAAATCAGTCTGCTTATCATAGAATCCCTCCGTTTTAGAATCTTCATCATACCTTGAATGTATTTGCGCATATGAAAACCAATTCATCCTTATACCTTGTTCCTCTAAGTTTTGGATCGATTTAAGTTCACCCTTTTCATCCAAAAGTTCCCCATATCTAACTGTTTGTTCCTTCTTATAAATTATAGGATAGGAAAATGCTTCAATAGTCGATAACCAAACTGGAATTTTCAAATAACATTGTCTTTTTATCTTCTCCTAGTTTAACCACAAAGACTCCCGCGTATAATGTCTTCTAAAATAACCCTGTGTTTTAGTTCCCTTATACCATAAAAAAGCATGCCAGCCGAACAGCAAATCATGCTCTTCTAATGTCAACAACCTATGCTTTCTTAATGTTATCCATTCTTTGACCCACATCAAATTTGCAGCTTGATAATACAATTCCCAATTAGGCAGGCCAAAACCTCCTCTAATTCTACCATCTTGCAAAAGCTTTAGCTTTATTCTCGCTTTTTTACCTTGCCATATAAACTTCAACATGATTTTATTTAAATCTTCAAAATAGTTTTTTCCAAGCCTAATTGGTATTGTTTGGAACAAAAATAAAATTCTAGGTAAAATATTCATCTTGATTGTTGAAATTCTCCCTATTAATGACAATTGCAAGTTTTCCCACTTCTTCAAATCTGTAGCTATCTGTTGTTTGAGTTTAATATAATTATTCTCTTTTAATGTGCTACATCTTGCTGTCAAATATATCCCCAGATACTTAATCTTATTTGTAATTTGAATTTTCAAAAGATCTGCCAGTTCTTCTCTTTGTCTCAATAGCATGTTCTTTGTCAAAATCTTTGTTTTATCTTTATTTATTTTCAGACCAGCCATCTCACCATATGTCTCTATCTTTTCCAATAACCTTGGAGCTGTTTCCAACGGATCTTCCAGAATAAAAGCTAAATCATCAGCAAAAGCTTGTAGTTTAAATTCTTCCTTCTTAATTTTCATTCCTTTTATGCTTTTATCATCCCTAATATTTCTATTCAACACTTCCAAGGTCAACACAAATAGCAAAGGGGATAGGGGACACCCTTGTCTTGTGCCTTTTCTTATATTAATAAAATCTGTAAGTTCCCCCTCCATCATTACCTTTGCTGTCTGTTTATTATATATGGCTTCGATTGCTTGAATAAATTTTTTAGCAAAACCCATCTGTTCCAATAGTAATAACATAAATCTCCAATTCACGTTGTCAAATGCCTTTTGAGCATCTAAAAATATCAAAGCCATTTGCTTTTCAGGATGAGCCTCATAGTATTCCAAAGTATCCAAGATTACTCTCATATTGTCTCTGATTTGTCTCTTTGGCAGAAATCCATTTTGATCTGGGTGAATAAAATTATTTAAATATTTTTTAAGTCTTTCTGCTAAAATTGAAGCAAAGATTTTATAGTCTGCATTGAATAAGGAGATGGGTCTGTAGTTCTTAATTTGCAGTGGGTCAGCCTCTTCTTTTGGAATAAGTGTGATATAAGCCTCTGACCATGTTTTGGGTATCATCTTCTTTAACATAACTTCATTCATGACTTCTAACAATGGGATACTCAATGATTCTTGAAATGTTTTATAGAATTCTGCCAGAAGCCCATCTGGACCCGGTGCTTTCCCATTGTTTTGTCTCTTAAATGCTTCATTTAATTCCATCATTGTTATATTGCTTTCTAGCATTTCTTCAGTCTCTTTAGGTATCTTCGGTAAATTAGCATTCTGTAAATATTGTTTGACTTTTTCCTCATCAATATTTTCTTGTTTATATAGTTGCCCATAAAAATCTCGAATAATTTCCTTTTTCTCCTTATTACCATAACAAACTTGGCCTTGATCATCTATTAACTTCAATATTTTTCTTGATTCCTTCTCCTTTCTCAATTTATATGCTAGCCATCTACCTGGTTTATTCGCATCTTCGAAGTAATTCTGTTTAGAATTTCTGATTTTCTATGCCAATTCTTCTTTCTCTATTAATTCCATTTTATGTTTAATTACATCCAGCTTCAATTTAATATCTTTTTTCTGTGGCATTTTCTGTAATTCTTTTTCAAGTCTTTTATACTCATTTTCCAAGACCTTAGAAGCTTGCCTTTTCCTAATATTCTTTTTTCTTGTATAATCTATTATCAGACCTCTAGCATATGCCTTCATTGTGTCCCAAACATTCTGCGTTGAAGTATCTTCTTTTTTATTTTCTCTAAAAAAGAAAGTCAATTCCTTCTCCATCCATTGTATAAAATCTTTCTCCTTTAAAATAGTATTATTTAATGTCCATCTCGATCTTTTTTTTTGTCCCTTCCATTTAATTGTCATTGGGCTATGATCTGCCCAAGTACTTGTTTCAATATTTGTTTCTTGAATATTGGATATTAATTCTGTTGATATCCAAATCATATCTAATCTGGACCATGATAAATGTCTATTTGAATAAAAAGTATATTGTTTAGCTTTAACATTTCTTTCTCTCCAAATATCTTTTAAAGATAGTTCGTCTGTCATTTTAAAGAAAGATTTAGGGAGAGCCTTTCTATTTTGCTTGGTTGTTGTTGCTATATAGTCCAATTTATTGTCCACAATTCCATTAAAGTCTCCCATCATAATTATATTAACATAGTCCAGTCCAGTTATTTTCATGTGTAGCTTTTTATAAAACTCTTCTTGTTTATCATTCGGAGCATAAATTGCAATCAAGAGTATTTTTATATTATTGTCCATTATTTCCACCATTAATACTCTTCCATCTTCATAATTGTAGATCAGTTTTGCTGGGATAGCCTCTTTAATGTATAGAACCACTCCTCTTTTCTTACATTGAGTCAAAGAAGTAAATATTTTCCCCAATTTTGGCTGTACTAACAGTTGTTCATGTTGTTTTTTAATATGAACTTCTTGTAGACAAATTATATCAAATTTTAATTTCTCTAATTTATGAAAAGTTTTCCTTCTTTTAACAGCTGAATTAAGTCCATTTATGTTCATTGTAATCAGTTTTCTTTCTTCCATGATTATGCTTTATATTTAGGTCTAACAGCTCTCGTGGATCTCACTTCACGCTGTTCTTTACTGTCCACCTGTCCACCTACAGCTCCTTTCTCTTTTTCAGTCTCCAGTTGTTCCTCTTGAAACTCAATTAATGAGACCTCTTTCTCTGCCTCCTCTCTTCTTCTTCCAAAAAATTCTGCATGGAAAACTTCTGCTTTCTCAATTGAATCAATTCTATGTCTCTGCTCTTGCCACATAAACATTAATCCTTCTGGAATCAGCCATCTATAATTCACTTCGTTTTCCAGTAGCATTTTGGTCAGAAATCGATATTCTCTTCTCATCTCTCTCACTCTTCTGGGTATTTGTTTTAAAACCACAATCTCTTTACCTTTGTATTTCAATGTTTTCTCTCTTACCACTTGTAATATTTGTGTTTTGATGGATTTTTTGGTAAATCTAATATGGACTTCCTTTGGTAATTTATTTCTCATCGCATATCTTGTATAAACTCGATATACCTCATCTACTCCATCCATCATCTTTTCCTCTGTAATTTCCAAAGCATTTGCCAAAATTTCTATCATTATCGCAGCCAAATTTTCTCCTTTTTCCTCTTCTATATTTTGAAATCTGAGATAAAATTCTGACCTTTCCATCTCCCACCTCAACATCCCATTTTTTTCTTGTTCAACCACTGCTAATCTATTGTCAATATTTCCAATCTTCTCCTCTCTTTGTTTCCCTTCTTCCTCAATTTTTTGGAATCTCTCCTCATACTTCCCCATCATTTGTTTGATATTTTCCACTTTTTCATCAGTCTTCTCTATTCTTTGTTCAATGATGTCTGATTTTATCTTGAGATCTTGGATTCCTTGCATAATCATCTGTAAAGTTACTATTTCTTGTTCTTTATTTTGCTTCAACATTGTCTGAATTAAACGTTGTCCTCCAGCTGGTGGGGAAGCAGAGGTAGAAGTAGAAATGCCAACTGGTATTGGTTTCCTGCTCATTTTAATGCCTCCAAAGCTTCAAATTCTTTTTGACTTTTAATCCAACTGGTAGAATTGTCAATTATAATCCAAAATGGAAAAATCCAATAGTAAAAGACCCAAAACCAAAGAAGAAAAAAGAAAAAAAGAAAGAAGAAAAATCTTCAGGTTCTTCTTGACCCTAATCCAATTACAAAGTAGCCCACCATAAAAAAGGAAAAATAGAAAGGAAAAAAACAAACAAACCCAAAAATGATATTATTGATTAAGAGCAAATAAAAAACAAAAGAAAAAAAGAAATTCCTTCAGGTTCTTCACACCTTAATCTCAATAATCAAAAAAGAAAAACAAAGTGGTCCAAAAACATGGATAGAAAAAGCAAAGAAGTCCCAATAAAAATAAAGAGAAAAAAAGAAAAATAAAGAAAAAACTCTGAGACTTTCCCTTTAAAATAAAAAGCAAAAATAAGAATATTACTAGAATTGAGATTTACAAAAAGGCTGGCGAATGGGGCATATATATATATATATATATATATATATATATATATATATATATATATATGAGCACACTGCACTTTATTTATTTATCCAAGGCTCTTATTATGACTCTCTTCTCCAGCAGCTTCAAAGCTAAGCCTCAAATGTTGAAATATTGATAAGAGTCCAGGAAAACACCTGTAATAATATTTTGTTATGCTCTTCCTCTATCTTATCACGTTGAAATGTCCTTGAGAAGGAGTCTTAAAGTATTTTCAAGCCTCTAGTTGGCAGTGTTGCAATGTTTCTTAATGCTCTCCCCCCCCAGCCAGAAAAAATGAGTAATGTATACAAAAAAAAAGAAAAGAAAAAGAAAATAGCTAAAGGGAGCCTTTACCCTAGAAAAAATTAAAAAAGCAAAAGGAGCATAAAAATATATATAAGAGAAAATTCAATCCGGTTACCTACAAAGTCACACTTAAGTCCCCAGAAAAAAAATAAGAAAAAGAAAAAAGAATCCAAGCCTCAATTTGACATCACTTTAAAAAACGCCGCTCAAACAGTTTGGTCAAAAAAAAAAAAAAAAGCCTCACAGATTTCTTCATTGTTCAGGATGCCCTTTCAAGCCTCAGCGAATTTACAACACAAAAGGAATTTCTCACCCAGCCGACACACTTCTTTCCAGCCACTTTCTTTCCGGAGCTGTCCCGACTTCAGCAGCTATGGGGGCTGCCTCTCCGCCGCCAGCAAAAGGGCTTCTCCCGGATCAAACAAGAGATTTTGCGATATCTCTGGGATCCTGGGACAGTACCCTTCTCAATCCCCGTCTCTACGGGACGGTTTAGGTCCGTTGGGACCGACCAGGGGCGAAAATATCAGCTGTGATCTCAGAGCCCCAAGATCGCAGCTGTATCGCCAAAACGAAACTCCGCCTTCTCCCATTCTTCAGTTTGATGAGTTGATCACAGGTCAAGGAAAATTATAATTCATTAAAAGCAGAAAAAAAGATGAACTATACAAAAAGTACCTTTGAAGCAAAAAATACCTTTCTACAATTTTTTTCCAATATCTAGCCTTTCACTTTTGAATAGCATTAGATTAACAGAGGTTGTAATCTGTCTGCTATATTAATTTGTGCAAAACCTGGTAGGATTATGTTTGAATACTGATAAATCTGCCAATATTGTGGAAATCTTTGTTCCACTTCTCAGCACAGATCACTGAATTCTTATAATCATATCTAAATTCACAAATTATCACATAATCTTTGAAAAATGAACACTTATGTGACTTTCATAGATGAGTATCTGTAGTTACCAAAACTTTCACAGTTCATTCTTATTACATTTCTTCATCAAAACCACCAAGCTGTGTTCATTCAATCCTTTCAACTTGTAAGTTACTCCATCGCAGCTTCCTTACCTTTTGGGGGTACATAAAGTGATGCCCTCAGCAACAAATATTTCTGCAGACAACCTTTTATCCTCCTGAGTATCCCTTTTCTACCTTAATTTTTAGATTTTTTTTCATTAGAAAAATAAATAAACTAAAAGCTGACACAGTGTGAAGCAAAGCACCAGGCTCTAGTATCATTTATATTTAAGAGATTTGCATTCTGCAAAAGTGATGCTAGGATTAGTCTTGAAAGTTATTAACCTTATGGTAAATGGATGTCTTGAGGCTGGCTATATCCTTTACTGCATCCATGTCCTGGACTGGCAGTGTAGCAGCCATTCTGTAAGTACAGTATATGTACAATATATTTGAGCTACCATATCTGGGCTGTAAAACCTATAGGCAACCACTAGATGGCAACAAAGATGTACACTCAAATCTAATTTTATGCTGCCATCTAGTAGGAATCTGTTACTTTGCATTCCAATTTGATACACATATTACCGTATATACTCGAGTATAAGCCGAGTTTTTCAGCACATTTTTTGTGCTGAAAAAAAACCCCTCGGCTTATACTCGAGTGAGATTCCCCTCTGAAAAAAAAATGGTGTGGAGCTCCGAAGCTGGGCAGCCGCTTCCCTGCTTCCATGTTTCCTTTGCAACTTTTAAGCATGGGGGTAATCGGAAGCAGAAAAGTTCTTGCTTGAGGATATATTGTTTTTTTCTTTTTTTTACTGTTTTTAGGGGGGAGGAAGACCACCGCCATGTGAGAATGCTCAGACACGAAATCTATCCAACTGAAAATAAGTGTGTGTGTGTGGGGGGGGGATTTTAACAGAGGGAAGATGTAGGGAGAAGGCAAAAGCGACGGAAGATCCTTCAGGGGAAACTGAGGGGGAGACTCACCCTTGGTCCAGATGAGCCCCCTTCCCCTTTCTCTAGGCTGAGAAAACAACGCGAGGCGAGGTTGCTTCGGCTCCACTCAGCTTCGTTTCCTCAGCTCCAGCTGCTTTCAGTCCACTCGGGAGGAGGGGGAGGAGGAGGTGGTGGTGGCGGCTCGCGTTGTTTTCTGAAAGTGAGATCATTTCCCAAATTAATTGATTCACTAACCCAAAAGAAGAAGATGTTGATGACAGTGGGAGGCAGGAGTCACCCTCTCCCTTGCAAGAAAAAAGCAAGAGCCGTTCTTATGATCTCTCCCTCTCTCTCTCTCTCCCCATAATACAGTCAAGCCCTTTCCAGCACGCAGGATCTGCCCCCGCTGCTTTGCACCTTGCAAATGCAAAAACCCCAGGATTTTGCATTTGCAAGGTGCAAAGTGGCGAAGGCAGATCACGCGTGCTGGAAAGGGCTTGACTGTATTACGGGGAGAGAGAGAGAGAGAGGGAGAGATCATAAGAACGGCTCTTGCTTTATTCTTGCAAGGGAGAGAGTGACTCCTGCCTCCCACTGTCATCATCATCATCTTTTGGGTTAGTGAATCAATTAAACCTTTCGTGATAGTGAGATTGTTTCCCAAATTTCCCTTAAATCAGGGAAGAAATCAGAAACAAACCTTTGGACTGAGAATAAGCCTGTTCCTATGATGCCATTTTTGTTCACTGCAGTGTGAAAAGTGTGAAAAAACACACTTCTTTTTCTTCATCTTCTTGTTCCCTATTTACTGGTCTCTTTCAAAGAGGAAATTGTGAACATTAAACTTATTCTCAACTGTCCTAGTGAAAGTTTTTATTGGTATCTATTTTTATTTTTGAAATTTACTAGCAGCTGCGGCATTTCCCACCCTCGGCTTATACTCAAGTCAATAAGTTTTCCCAGTTTTTGTGGTTAAATTAGGTGCCTCGGCTTATATTCGGGTTGACTTATACTCGAGTATATACGGTATATCCTTTCAAAATTTCAAATGGGCATTGAACACACATTAGAAAAGTGTATCCAAATCTCTTTTTTAAAGATTTATTTCATTTTTTATTTTGTTAAGAACTCAAAACCATGTTTGTAGTTGCATTGAGTAAAAGGGATTTATAATTGCCATCCCCTTGAGATAATCCAGACAATAAGCACCACCCATCAGTAGTAACTACTTTTATTGTAACTCGCATATGTGAAACTATCTTCCTTCCTTTACTTTTGCTCTCCTGAATACCAGGGAAGGTCTGTTCTGAGATGCTTTCTCCATCTCCACCCCTTTTTCAGAATTAGATTTCATTTATCAGATCATTTTCTAGGCTGAGTTTCTTCCTTCTGTCTTCCAAAATAATTCCTACAATTACAAAATGATACAATCATTTGGTTCATATGGCATAATGAACACCACACTATAGCTTGGCAAAACTATTCTAACATATAGCCCTTGTTTTGGCAGATACTGGAATCCCACATTCAATGAAATTTAAAAGCAAATTACTGTTTCTATTACAGGGTATTTTGTTTTCATTAAGATAGGCACTAAAGTAAGTACATTAAATCTATAGGGGGTGGGAACCAATAGATCTTATTAACAATTACCCATATTATAATTTTTGTTAATTGGTTGATGAGATACTTCCTTTAAAAACTGGAGTGCTAATTGGGAGCAGCTCTTGAACATTAGTGACTAATGGAGTTGGCAGGAGTCAGATACAGAAGCTTCACAACTAAACAGGTAACATTTACAATAATAACACTAATTTAAAATGTCAGGATTTTATTTCATGTTTTTTTAAAAAAAAACACAATATATTATAGTTTGGCTCATTGCAGTTCAATCAATTATTCACCTTCCACCTTCCTAGCTCCCAATTAATATTTTAAACTATTTTTCTTAAAACAACATTGATTATTATACTCTAACACTGAAATATTATGTTGGCAATAAGCTTGCTTTCAGTCACTTCACCTTTCAGATCACTGTTATACTTATTGATAGAAATGTTGTTTTTTAAATAACTCCACCTTTCTCTCTCCCCCCTCTCTTTGTCTCTCTCACACACAAACATAAATTGTGAGTTGTCAAAAAGTTGTAGATAACCATAAATCTCAACAAGGTCAGGGAGATATTTGGTGGTGCTTTGTACCTTTGTATTCACATCCACATCTGCACATATTTTAGCTACATATAAAGTAGCTTCTCAAGCAGAAAACAACATATATAATGTAAAACAGAAAATCCAGGAAAATTCCACAATATAATAAACCAAAATATCACACAATGGATCCGACTACCCAAAGGCCTGGGGGAAAAGCCAGGTTTTAAGAGATTGTTTCAATAAGATTTGGGAGGGGTTGAGCTAAGCCACATCCAGGCTCCTTGCTGTCTCCTTCTTGCTCACAGAGCAAATACTGCTTCAGTTTCCAAACAACCCTCAACTCTCTCACATACTGACAGCATGCTAGCCAGATGAATACCGATGGATGCTGGTTGGCAAAGCCACAAACCCCCACCCTTTTTTTTTTCCTCCCCCAGAACTAAGCTCAACCACATAGTTTCATAGCAAAGCATAGGTATTGAGCTAGTTATATATATTTGTGGGCAGGAAGTAGGAAATGTAGAAAGTATTCATGTAGAACAGGGCTGTCAAATTCTGGTCATAATATCTCAGATATGAAAGACCACGTCATGACACATGGACATTTGATTTAACTGATTTATTGCTAAAAGCCTATGCAAAGAAATCTTCTCAATTAATGGTCAACACTTGGTTGAATTGGAGAGGGGTCAAGGGCAGTCAAGGGGAGAGGGGGAGGTTGGACTTTGTTTGTAATATTGATTCTAGCAGTGGTGGGATTCAAATTTTTTTTTATTACCAGTTCTGTGGGCATGGCTTGATGGGCATGGCTTGGTGGGCATGGCAGGGGAAGGATACTGTAAAATCTCCAGTAAGAGATGGTATTTGCTGGTTCTCTGAACTACTCAAAATTTCCGCTACTGGTTCTCCAGATCTGGTCAGAACCTGCTGAATATCATTCTGGATTCTAGGTTATCCCCCTTTTTGTCCCTTCCACTGACTCTACTAGTCCCTTTCCTACATGATAATTGTAAATCAGGTCCTCTATGTGACCATGGCCTTCTTTGTGGCAGTTGTTTAATATGGGGCACTTTTTTTTCTGGAAACTGGAAATAAACACCAGGTTTCTTGTGAAAAATGTCATAACTCAAAGCCATTAGCCTTACAAGTTCAGCTCCTAACATTAGCTGACTGGGAAAAGTTAAGTAGGGTTGAGCATGGTGAATATTTGGAAATCTCAGGCCTATAAGGCTGCACTAGGAATGAACCCACAAAATCATTAGGAATCAAGATCAACTTGAAGAAGACTTGACCTGAATTCGTTGCTCAACACATTACATGTTTGGAAGGCTTAGAAGGTTGGTATTGCATTTTTTATATAGTTGGCTTGGATGAGTTAACCCAGTATCTAAGTATTTAATAAACATTAAATTAACAGCTCTATTGCTTATAAACATGTATTGTAAAATGTTTTAGTGGAACTTGTAATAGCATAATCTGTTTTACCAAAATATAGTACTCAGCATGAATCGCCATAGATAAGGTTTGATTCAGACAGGGAAATAATTCAAGGAATGTGCGCCATCCTCTAGAAGAAATGACAATTCAACCATACTTCTGCAGATCTTCCACAGCCAGTAATCTTGGCAGTCACAGTGTGAGACATTAATTCACAGTTGGACTAAACTACTATGATTACTGCTTGTCAAAAATAGTGGGATTGCTTGAGGAGTCATTCTTACTGAACTAAATGCCATTACCAAGGATGACACAGGAAAGAACATACAGATCTATTTGCCTTAGGATATTACATATCTGCTGTTGTCACCACTTCAGCTAATGGCATTACCTGAAATGGCAAATAAGTGTACTTGTCACTGACATTTTCTATTAGAGAAGCCATAAGTCATCCTTTAAATAAAGCATAGACGTGCATGCACATATCTGCATATACTTGTGAAGGAAAGCAATTCAGTAAAAGCTTCAATTGCTTCCAACAAAAATATTGCATTGAAAATAAGATAACAATGTAGACAGGGCAGAAAGAGAGCGGGCTGACTTTGAAAATAGTCTAGCCACCCTTAAGGTAAAGATTCCCCTTGCACATATGTGGTAGTTGTTCCTGGCTCTAGGGGGCAGTGCTCATCTCCGTTTTTAAGCCAAAAAGCCAGCGCTGTCCGAAGACATCTCCATGGTCATGTGGCTGGCATGACTAAATGCTGAAGGCACACAGAATGCTGTTACCTTCCCACCAAAGTGGTCCCTATTGTTATACTTGCATTTTTACATGCTTTCGAACTGCTAAGTTGGCAGAAGCTGGGTCAAGTAAAAGGAGCTCACTCTGTTATGTGGCGCTAGGGATTCAAACAGTCAAACTGCCAACATATCTGGTTGACAAGCTGAACATCTTAGCCACTGAGAGCCACCACATCCCTCTTTAGATTATTGTAAATAATGCTGAGCAACAACAAAATGCAATTAACAAAATGCAATTAACAAAATTCATCCCTAAAGCAAAAGTGTCCTGGGCATCTGAGAAATATTTTACAAAACCAAAACCTTTTAGTGTAAGGAAAATCTCTTGCAACAGCAAGAAAGAAAGCATGACACATGTCAAGATCACTCTCTATTAGTTGAGTCTGCTGATCAGGGCCCATCTGCCAGTTTTATCATCCACCCGGCAAAATGTTACCTCCTTCAATCTGACATAAGGCTCTTCCTCATTGATTTTGGCAAGTAGCAGTGAAAATCAGAAGTGTCCAGAAAACTGTCCTAAAAAATTACAAATAGTCTTGCCCATTTAAATTTCTTTGTGTTTCCCCTGCAGTATTCAATGAAGTGAACTGGATCAAGAGGTCAGTGCAGGATATGAGACTGCATTCCTACCCAATTTGATAAGGTCTTCTGTGATGAGGTCTCCTCAGGTAGCTCTGATTCTTGAAAGTCTTTGACTGTGTGGGCTCTTGCTGCTAGTGCTAATTTATGGCATATAATGAGGAATGAACATCAGATGTAAACTGTATTTGATAGCTGTTTGCAAATGACTGCATGCCTGTGAAATTCCTTGTTTATGTGGACTGCTGAAGAATCTCTCCAAAAAATGGTTGGTGGCATTTGTAAGACAAGATTAAACTTTCCAAAAGACACAATTTAGGATTTTAATTCTTTGTTTCAATTTTAAGAACAAAAGTAAATAATTTTTCTGATCTGGATATACTCATTTGTATAGAATTGTATTGGATGAAAAATCATTCAGTGCAGGTGATTTAATCAAAGCACGGTTAAAAACATTACCTTTGAATTCAAAGCTGCAGTACTTGAGCTACAAACAATCTCTACAATCTTGAGTATGATCCAAAAACCTCTCCCCAAATTGACCTAAATATGCAATAGAAGGGAAAAATTAAATGCACAAGGAGAAACTAAATCATTTTAATGGAGTTAGCTTATTTTTTCTTTCTTTCTTTCTTTCTTTCTTTCTTTCTTTCTTTCTTTCTTTCTTTCTTTCTTTCTTTCTTTCTTTCTTTCTCAGTGGCACTTAGGCTTATATACTACTTCACAGTGCTTTACAGCTCTCCCTAAGCGATTTTACATAGTCAGCATATTGCCCTAACAACCTGGGTCTCATTTTACTGATCTTGGAAGGATGGAAGAATGAGTCAATCTTGAGCATGGTGAGATTCAAACTGCCAATCTGCAGGCAGCCGGCAGTCAGCAGAATTAGCCTGTAGTACTGCATTCCAACCACTGTGCCATCATGGTTCATTTTTATGCTGCCAATCTCACATGAGATTGGTATTTTCACTGGTACATTTAAAATCAAAGGCTGCAATGTTTTTTAAAAATCATATTCCATACAATTTGATATAGATTTGGAACAATCTTGCATGAATTTATGATGGGTCTATAAAACAGGATCCACCCAGAGTTTGCCTTGGTTTTTAGGAGGTAATATTGTGCCAGGAGGACATATATCCAGCAGACATGGAACAGTATATCTTATACAGATTTTTAGTCAGAACTCTTGGCATGAATTTATGTCTGCTTAACTGTATAAAGATTACTTGTTTCTCCAAAATGGTACATGCTGTAGTAATTATCCAGGCAGAAAATTTTACAAATCCTAATCGGAAGTAAAGGATTTTCAGGGATCAGCATTCAGGATGATATTTTATTAGATCTTAATTCTGGAACATCATTAAAAATGTATTTTACTTTCAACATTTTTTTCCTGAGCTAAATACGCTTACTTCACACACACTGAAATTAGGCTTTGCTGCTCTTATTATCTTAATTGTGACAATTTGTTTTTATTTTTTTGAAATAGCAAAACAGATTTCCAGGGAAGAAATGGCAAACTGAAATTACAGCAAAGCTGACAACAGCAGTGGAATGAAGAGCTGGTGAGAAAACTGGCTTCTTGTAATTACTCTCCTTCAGAGGAGTTTGAGGACTTGAGAATTTGAGGACTTGAGATCATCCATAAGTGCTCCAAAAAGCTGCTCCTCATGATGAGACTGCAAGTTAGTTTCACACCTGATTTAGAGCTCCAGGAGATGAGGGAATAATCATTTTGCTCAAACTGAGATCAGTATCTTTGAACAGTCACTAAATGTGCACACTTCTTTTTTTAATCACATTTGGAAATTGCTTGTTAACAATTGTTTTAACTTTAGGAACCTTTGGATCAACAAATTTTACATCATCAGGTGAATTTCCTTCAACTTTTAGAGAAAGAAAAATCTAATTACAAATTTATTGACTTAAATTTTTTTTTTAATAAACAGGAAAAGGATAATTAAAAATTTGATTTTAGAAAATTGTAAACACAATAAAGTTCCAGATAAATTTAAAATCAGAACATGGAATTAATTATAAAGAATCTTTCCCATGGCAAAATGATTTTGTTCTTTTTTTAAAAATGATAATATTTTAAAAACTGGACACTAGAGGAAACTAGAAGGAATTAAAGATTATAATTAAAAGAATAGAACACTCAAACTTGACATACAATTACAAAAGGAAGCAAAATATGTTAACATTGAACATATTGAAGGGCATTTATGAACAATGGACCCAGGAAGTAATTTTAATAGAGTCTGTCCTAATTACAATAGACAGAATCATATTTGTCCAATTTAATTTCATTCAGATAAGCTAATTTCTTTATAAACTTCTTATGAACATTCATGGAAAAGTAAAATATTCATTGTCATATGATTGTTCACAGTTATCATCCTCATAAAAGTCAAACTTCTTGATGTTGTAAAAAAAATAAAATAAAATCCAGGAACATGTTTAAAAGTCACAAGTGTAACCATAACTTACTGTTATGCTGCAAAATCCTTTAGATGAAGTGAGCTACAACTTTATACTGTGAATTACATCGTGGAGCTACTCAGAAATCCCACCTTAGAATTTATCTCCATCAGCAGGTTATCTTGGTGCCAGAATAGACTAGTAACCATTTTTAGAGGGCTAGAATGGATAATATTGCCATGTTCTTACTCCCTAAATGTGATGTAAACATGTAGGATTCTGTACACAATAATTTTAGATTATTGTTGATTGTTGATATTCTGTGTCTTAATGTGTGAAGTTTTCCAATCAGCAAAAAAGCCTCTCTTGATGGGAATAGTTTTATTCTGAATTGCAGGACATTCTAATTAACAGTGCATTCTACTGTTTAACATGTTATTGACCCAATTTATGGACCTAAAATGGCTTTCAGAAAATCTTACATATCACACAAGCCCAAGCAACCAGTGAAGGGTGCCCTTTACAAAAACTCTGCTCATGCCATTTTTAACAGTAAGTCCATGGATATTCTTTTCAGTAAAGATGATGCTAGAGGCTGGTATTTTTCTTGCAGTTAACAATTGTTCCATTTTCTTTTTTGATTAAAAGAATCTCAAAATAATAATAAAATAGAGGGAGGAAGGGAGCCTGCTGGGCATCAATAGAGATGTCTATAGAGATGTGGGTATCACATTAGACTGGGATGGTGTATTAAAGATGGGGGGGGGGATCAGCATTTTGAATGAGACCTGAGGACAAACAAATGGCAGATGTTTCATAACAGATGTGTTGGGTCCTCAGATTTATCAATTCAAACAGCAACATTTTGAACCAGCTGAGGTTACTTGCTGTTGGCATTGCTCTGTGCAGGTGGCATGTATTCTGTATAGGAGGGGCAGAGGAAATTCTTGCTACAAGGCTGTGCATCCTCAGCAGGAATTACTTAGGATATGAGAATTGGCTCTCAAACTGATAAGAAGCTGAGTCACCATTTTCTACATTGTTACCTTTCCCTCCTTTGCAAGAGATACTTGCTGCCACATCACATATATAAAGTGGCCAAGAAAAGGAACAGAATTTTCTCGTCTTAATTTCCCTATATACACATTCTTCATTTATCAGAAGGCTACTCTGCAGAATCCTTGTGTTGCTATTTTAATCTCCTTCTAACTATAATTTACTGGGCTGAAAGCAGAGAAACATGTTCTTAAGATCAACTAGTTCCAGTTCAGGCTGCTACCAGAAACCTAAAACCACAAAAGATGATCTTATCCATTCAGTTTGTTGACTCTTGATGATTCTATGGGCCCGGTCTCTCCATATCTTTCAATCTCACACTGCTTTTTAAGTTGCTCTATGCTCATATTCTTTGACTGATTAGCTTCCTTTTACTGCTAACTCTTCCAAACACAATTGTTTTCTCCAGTAAATTCCAGGCCCCCCATGACATGGCCAAAATCAGTGAGATGAAGTTTTTTGAAATGTCTGATGTTATACACTCCAGTACTTACTTATTAATCACCTTTGCTGTCCAAGGGATATACAGGAGTCTTTTCATTTGAGTATCTCAGAGCTCAAATGAGTTGATTTTCTTCCTGCCTTGCATTTTTCAGCTCCAAACTTTCAAACCACAGATAATGGCAGACTATATTAGCAAAAACAATGTAGAATCCCTCTCCTTTCATTACTCTTTCTGTTACCCATTTATGTCTATCAATGACCACTTATGGGGGGATGGTAGCAAATGCTGCTGCACATGCCAAGACATTATTCCACAAATTAGATATTGTGATGAATTTGCATGGTGGTATCTTCCACCAGAAGGGAGGAATCCATCATCCTCATTTATCAATTTGTTTTCTCCACAGGGCAGAAAAGAAATGGATTCACTAGGTCCTACTTCCCATCTTGATTCTGTTGCTTTTACATATATAAATGCTTTAAGAAATAGCCAAAGTCCTTTGGGGGGGGGAGGTACTCTAAGCTAATTAACCACAGTATTGTTTCCTATGGTTTAGTAATTTATGTGCTCTTTGAAATAGACTTAGATAGTCTAAAGATAATGTAAATCTCAAGTCAAATTGTTCAGGATTCTGTTTGTCTCCTCCCATTTTATCCTGTTTTTGCCAATTAAGGACTTTATTCTTTGCTGATGTTCAATAAATAAACATCTAGCTAAATTCTTGCTAGCTGAACTAAGCATTTTGTACGCTTGCTCTGATGTGGATATAAAGACCGACTGGGAGTCTGCTGGGTACAAACTGAAGTGGAAATAGCTTATGCTCATACCTTTTAGCCCCTGCCATTCAATCACCACTTTCACTTTTCTTTTTCTCCCTCCCTCCTGTGTTCAGCTTGATAAGTTACAGGTGAAGGGAGAGGTTACTCTTGCTAGTCAAGATTCCACAAGGGCTTTTTGAAATCACAACTGGAATTAGCTGAGAGGCATCCAAAGCTCTATTCCTGGATTTCTCTAAAGGAGAATTAGGGGGAGAAAGTTGTTGTTTTAAATTTTCCACTGCAGCAAATATTTGGTCAGAGTTGGACTCTGCTGATTTGGAAAGTGTGAATGGATCATAACAGTGAATCCCCTGTGAGAATTATATTATAAACAGAAGCCAAGGAAAATAAAAGCCAGTTGTCAAGCCCAAAGAAAATGAAGTGTTTTTCGAGTTTCTCTGTTTTGCTAATATGCTGTAGGCAAGGTTATGTACTGCTCTGGAGCTTCAAAGGTCAAATCTATAATTTTTCCTGCCAAATTATTAGACAGCTACATTCCCTTGTGCCAAGTTGTTATTTTCTTCATTGCCGTCAACTCATTATGAAGCAAATGAAGAGAAATCCTATAGTTAGACCTTCATAAAGAAGATCCAATTGCAGCTAGAACTTGAAAAATATGAATAGAGGTTTACAAATGGAGATGATTTTTTTAGCCAAGAGTTGAGTTCATCTTTGAAAGGAATTTCATTTGAAAGCTAGCCTTATTTGATTAACTTTCATTAATCTAATATTTCAAAGAGCTCCTCTTATTTACCATTCAGGTAATTTAAACTATCAGGACTGCCTATTCTTATACAAACAACAGTATAGTTGGCCTGCATATAATCAATGTGAATATACCATTCATTTTTATATTGTTGCTGTTGCTTCCACTTGTGATATATTAAAGGTAGCATTTTGGCCATTAATTGAGACCAAAGGGTTGAACTGTGGATTATGCCTAAGGATATTTATGCAAAGGTTGTTCCTTTCACATATGTAAAATATGCAGATCATATGAAAAGTGGGATTGGTTTAAATCCAGGGAGGGATACCCTGAGCCCCCAGAACTCTATGTTATCTCTGAAAACACCGTGTGTAGTCCCAGAATTTCTGCAAAAGTTGCTAGTGAATTGTTCTTTAATAATGCCAAAGGGCAATATTATTATGTACATGGAAATAAATCATATTAACTGCTTTTTTATTTTAAAAAAACCCATTGGTTTTAATTTAAATTGAATTAAAGAAAATCTAATTCATGTCCTTCTCCTTTTGGCTCTTTGTGGAGTTACATTGCTCAAACGCCATATGAAAGCTTTCAGTCTTAAAAGTAGCATGTTAGAAGAGACAAAATTTGGATCCCATGTATGTTAAAACAAAGCAAAAGATAAAAGGAGTTCAAGCAATAAGAGCCTGTTTGATGTAATGCTTAATAAGTTACCAGGCTAGAAACAGGAGACCATAAGTACAAAGCCAGCTGGGCCAGTCACATTCTCTCAGCCCTGTGAAGGAGGTAATGGCAAGCAGTTTCTGAAAAATCTTGCCAAGGAAATTGCAGGGACCTATCTAAGCAGAATCAGACATGATTAAATGGAAGAAAAAAGAAAAAGAAACTGCAATATGACTAACCAGAATGTCCTTGGAGCAGAGCTAGAGAAGGAACAAAGAAAGCTGCTGTTGAATCATTGTTATTGTTCAGGAACACTGGGGCAGCAAAAGTACTCCGAACCATACTTGTGCAGCATGTTTTATGTGCCATAGCAAATGGTTTTCTAAATGAGTTCCTCTTTTCCCCAATTTCCAGCGACATCTAATTATACTAAATGCCTCTGTTTATTTACAAAATGCTCAAAGTCGTGGTTGAGTTTGAAAAGGCTCCCAAAAGAGCCATGTGTTTAATTCAGTGGGTGACTAGATTGAACTTGCCACTAGCTGTACATTGGCAGCACGTGGGAGGAAATGATAGAAAAACAAGCCTTCTTTTTTTCTGGATTTTGTTTTCTTTCAAAGGCATGGATATTAGGCAGGCCACCATATTTGGTTGCCACAGCCCATTGGGTGATTTCCGAACAATAAAATCTTTTGGAACAGGTTGTTTTTGACAAGATGAAGTGGAATCATTCAGGAAGGAAACAGAGCTTTTTGGGAAGCTAATCAATAGTCATGGAATTGTTTTCATTACCTAGAAGGGAATTTGAACAAATACATAAATATAATTTTTGAACAAAAGGATAAGAAAATCAATGCTTACAACTGAAGTACTGGATGTAATTGCATTATACTTGTAGTACTGTGCCCTTACTATTATTGCAATTGGATTGAACATTTTCATTTGCTCAATTTCTTTAAAACTAGAGTTGACTACAAAGGTATAATAGTTTGACTGGCAGGCTATAAGCTTTTTAGGAAAAACAACATGTTCCATTCTGGATTAAAAGTGCCTGTGGGTCTTTTCTTTTTTTCTTTTCTGCACTGAGTAGCTGTGTATTTAGTACTATGTGGGCTATTGTGGCATTGTTTTGTTGAGCTGTTATTCAAGACTCCATCCTTTGGAAGGATGGAAGGCTGAGTCAACCTTGAACCCTGTCAATAGAATAATATATTGGATTGGTTTTTGGAAAGGACACTATGAAAATTTACACATTTTTTCATAAAAATGAAAGTGAAAAATATCTAAATGTTAAGGAGGCAAAGCTAACAAAGATGCTTATCCAGGCAAAAGATTTTAAGCATTGAACTTTTTAAAAAAAAAAGGTTTGACATCAATTCTATTTTTAATTTATTGATATATCAAATTTAGAAACTGTCCATCTCACTCACAAGTCACTCAAAATCTTTGCATTGTTCATTTAAATGCAGATTTCCTTCCATACTTCCTCACCAAATAATCTTTATATTTGAGAATTGTTAAAATGTGGTTCAGCTGACATATAAAAATTGCTTTGGAGATTCCTGAAAGACAAGTGAATCACTAGCAGATACTACTTTCGTTTGATTAAGAAACAGACTAGAGATGTCCCTTGCAATAAAGAAAAACATTTAAGAGGAAATTGTTTACTGTCATCCTTCATTAGGTTTCAATCAATTATTTTATTAGGCTTCCTCATTCAGTTAATCACTGCTTTTGTTAGCTAAAACATGCACATGTACACATACTTTGCAACAGGTAGTTGAGAGCAAGTAGAGCAATATTTTCAGCCAAAATCATCTTCCCTTTAATTTCCAGTCTAGAAGTTGAGGTATACATGTGTGCCACTCTTCTTATTGCAACATAATTTAAATATATACTGGTCTTCCCCTCAAGGGATACTGCTTGCTGATTGTTAGATTCTTCCTGCAGAGAACTAGTAATTTTAATTAACTGATGTGGGAGCAGAGCTATATCCTGTTCCCTTTCAATAATCCTACTCAAGATTGCTGATTTTTTCCCCTCATTGTTAATGACAGCTGAACATTAGCTATCTTGCCACCAAGAGGAATAGGTAAGGGCTTCTTTATTCTTCTCAAAAAGTATTCTTATACATTTACAAGTAGGCAGAGTTCTGCAGAAAACTGAAAGTGATAGCTTCATCTCCAGAATAACAGACTAACAAGAGTTGGAAGGGATCTTGAAGGTATTCTAGTCCAACTGGCTTCTCAGGCAGGAAATCCTATACCTCCAATCTCTTCTTGAAAACCTCCAGTGATAGAGCACCCACAACTTCTGAAGGCAAGCTGGTTTATTGTTCTCACTGTTAGGAAGTTACTCCTTAGTTTTAGTTTGTTTAGTTTGTTTCTCTCCTTGATTACTTCCCACCCATTGCTTCTTGTTCTACTTTCAGGTGCTTTGGATAATAGATTGACCCCTCCTACTTTATGGCAGCCCCTTAGATATTGGAATATTACTATCATGTCATCCCTAGTCCATTTTATTAAACTAGATAAACTCAATTCCTGCAACTGTTCTTCATGTTTCAGCCTCCAGTTCCCTAATAATCTTTGTTGCTCTTCTTGGTACTCTTTCTAGAGTCTCAACATCTTTTTTATATTGTGGCAACCAAAACTGAATGCGATATTCCAAGTGTGGTCTTACCAAGACCTTATAAAGTGCTACTCACACTTCACAGGATCTTATTTCTGTCCCTCTGTTAATGCAATGTGGGACTGCATTGGCTTTTTTTGGTAGCTGCAGCACACTACTGGCTCATATTTAAGTGATTGTCCACTAGGACTCCAAAAACTCTCTCTTGGCACTACTATTGAACCAGGTACCACATGTAATAGACAGGTACTACTTATACTAGCTTCTATGCCCCATCTTTTAAGGGATGCTGCTTAACACTAGAAATGTTGAAGACCTCATAAGTGTCACACAAAGTCTTATATTTGAGGATGGCTGGATTCTCACAGGGATCCAGGGATTTTAAACAAGATTAAAGAGAGGAGGAAGAACACTTGAAGGACCCTGCTTGCAATGGCTACTTTCTAGTACTTCATTTTTTATTGAATAGTTTTAATAGTTGGCAAGCAATAAAACAGGGTAGAGATCCATGCATGCTTTACAATAAAAACCTTTGCTTCTTCGATCATGGAATATGTAGCTTAGAGGCAAAAAGCAATATCAATGATTGATTTAGAGTCATCAGACCGAGCATCTTATGAAAAATCATAGATATCATAACCAATTTCTTCAGACTGATATGGTCAATAGTTAACAGAGAGCCAATGCATTCTTCAGATACTGATTTTATAATATTATGGCAACTACCAGCAATATAATTCAAATTAAAAAGTGGATTATTATCTATGGAGTTAAATTTATGTTCTGGATAGAACTATGGCTAACATTAGAATTAGGCAGGAAATGCATTGTCATTATTTAACAATGAAAACAGCCATATTATATAAGTGTGTTATTATCACAACAGTGAATATTATTTCTAAACAGCAAGGACTGTTATTAGAGAAAAAAACAATGGACTATTCAAACTGTACAACATTAGATTTAGATCACAACAGAAATGGATGGATGAATCTTTAGTAATGGACTCCTCTTTCAGATGATAAGGATACTATGACAGAAATCCCATATTATCCTTCATGGATGAAATTTTTTGTATTGTCTGAAAATTAATCTCTAAATCACAGTCAGTAGATTGAAATTAAATTGAGACAAAGATACAGGAACTCTAACTACAGAAACAAAGAACAACTTGTTCCGACTGCATGAAAAATTGAACTTAATGTTTCCCTGAGGATCCCTATTGGGGGCATGGTAATTCAAGTCAAAAGGTCTTCATCTATTTCTTTCTTCTTTGGAATAAATAATAATTATATATTATTCAAGATTTCTAGGTTGCTCCATTCTATGCTTTGTGCAGTTTACAAACTAAGACAAGCTATTAAAAACAATAGAAAAATCAACATATCATCCTAAAGGTGCCATTCAAACGTCTCTTTTAAGTCTTATTTCCTCCATGTGCACTGATGAGTTCTCCTTAAATAATTGGCTAAGGAAATATATATTGAGATAGGTAGACAGAGATAGGGATGATTAACATAGAGATAGAAAGACAGAGATACAGACAGTTGATAGGTACAGTAGGTTGGTAGGTAGATAGATAGATGATAGATAGATAGATAGATAGATAGATAGATAGATAGATAGATAGATAGATAGATAGAAAGAAAGAAGTATGCATCAGATTCAGCTAAAAATAGATCCCAAGAAACAGTAATTCAGAACTAGATTCAGAAGACATAAATGCAAACAAACTTGTATTATTTATATAAAGTTACGTGGTAGGATTGACAGTTTCAGATAACAAAGCTGTTCTTAAATAAAGTGACCCTTGTTTGTAGGCACTGTTGCAATTAAACAGTGTCTTGGATGGTAAACAGATTGTTGGAGTTTAATGGAAACAGTATTTTTATCATTTATTTCACCTCAATTTTGCCTGGTCTCTGATCCACCCAAGGGTGCATTAAAATTATTTAATGATCTGTATTAGCTAGCTGACCTGTCATAGTGATTAATTTATTTTATGGAAAAGATCAATGAGCCCTGTGTCCATGGGAACTCTGGGACTGTGAGGTCATTTATGAAGCCAGTGAAACAGACTTCTGCCAGTCTTTCCCTATCTTGATTTAAACCTAGATGTAGTTCCTTCTATACTGAGGAATCAACACATATATTTCCAATATATATATTACACCTCTCACTCAACTAGGGGTAACATGGTAGCAATGTTTCAATATTTGAGAGGCTGTCATACGGAAGAGGAGGTCAACCTATTTCCCAGAGCACATGAAAGGCAGGACAAGAAGCAATGAATAGAAACTAATCAAGGAGAGAACCAACTTAGAAATAAGGGAAAATATTTCTGACAGTTAGAATATTCAACCAATGGAATGGCTTGCCTCCAGAAATTGTGGGTGCCCCACCACCGGAGAACTAAGGAGAGATTGGACAAGCATTTGTCTTAAATTGTACAGGGTCTCTTGCTTGAGCAAGGGGTTGGACTAGAAGACCTCCAAGTTCATTATTTTAGGTCAACCAGATGCCAAAGGCTGAACTGAATAAATATGCCTGTTTCCAGCCATTGGCTTGGCCTTCTATTGATGTAATGAAAAGACTGGCTCATATGAGTCTATGTGAAGCTATGTCACTTTTAAAAGGCCAACCTTGCTGTCTTGGTCATCACTCTGTAATTTGGTTTAATGTTTTTTATTTTAATGCACTCTGCTTCTAAGAAAGCCTGCTAAGAATGAAACTACAGATAGTGATTTTCTACCACGAAGATTTTCTATCACTAAGCAAAGTGGTTATGACAAATATCACCTGACCACACCATTTAGTGACAGCAGTCTCAGTTGTGGTCGTTAGGTGACCAACTTGTCTTCTCCTGTCCTCCTGCACTTGGTTCAACTGCCTTTCTCCAACCCATTTCTGCTCTTTTGGCTATCTTGCACTCTTACCACTGCCTATCCTTGTTGCTGCCTGCTGACCCCAACTAATCTTCACTATCTTCTTCCTTCCACACTGATTGATGGACCTCAATAGCAATAGGAGGAAAAAGATGGTGAAAGTGAACATGGGGCAGTGGCATTCGATAGTGGCAGATAGGGGTTGAGTTGCATATGAATTCATGTTCGTACATTCAGACAGGCTGCCAAATTCCAAAATTTTGATCATACGAACATAGGAACACTGTAATAACCACATTTTTAGGAATCATAACTTCCAATTGTTCAAAGATATTATGAAAAAACAAAATTAAAATAAATAGGTGGATTGCACATGTCCAAATTAATGATGTAGTGTTAAGGAAGAATTCAGAAGAAGCATACATAGCCACAGGATCTAGCACTTTTCTCAAAAGCAACAATATGCCATTATAATGCAAGCTCCACTTCTTTTGTATATGGGTGATGTCATGATGTATAGTACATACAAAATAGATGGAGATTCTGTCCCATTAATGCAATTTTATTATCATCATTTGTGAAGATTGATTTCACAGTTTTTCCACCTCTGTATTGAGTTTTTCTGCCATAACCCTGAATATTGATGAAAGTGCTCTTGGAAATACTTCTCCAAGGGTCCTGAGTTGGTGGTTGTGCTTCATTGTTGGAAGAAGACTTTTCCAGAGAGTCCATGATAATCAGATCACCTTGATAATATATTTAGGCAGTTTTAATTTCTTGACATGAAAAGTGGGATATGAATATGAATGATTGGCCTTGTATGTTCTTTCTATTTTTAATGGTTTAATTGAAAAGATTTGTTTCAGACGAATGAATAGTTCAATTAGATTGTATTAAATTGAATGAAGAATTAAATTGTATCATCCACCTTCTGGGGGAGAAGGAGAAGCCTTTCCTATGTCACATTTTATTTTAGTAACTCATTTTGTCGTGCTGGTGTGCTGAATATTCAGATACACACACAACAAAACGACTTATAATGATACAAGTTATTCATTGTTCTGACAATTTCTTGTGGCACCTGGACATGTTTTTGTTCCATCTGTCTTATTAGTTTCTCTATTTTTTGTCTCCCTGAGGAAATTTTGGAGTAACAGTATATCAGATGATGCTAATGTAACTGGTATATCTGCAAACATATACATACATACAAACACACCTCTAGTAGTAATACATTTTTATGTGCTGTTCAGGAAGATTCAGAGGCCAATTCTACTGATGTCTATGCACTCCAGTCATCTATGACTTGTGCCTACTTAAGCAAATCCCTTGCTGATGTAACGTGAATAAGTAACAATACAGATGTACTTAAAAATGAACACAATTTTAATACAAATATGGGAGCAGGAATCAAGGTGCTGTTAGTTTCTTTCAAAATAACTCAGCATGTTCCCTGAAATATCTCCCCACCTGCCACAATTGCGTTTCATTTTGTTTCTGTCAAAGAAATTGGTGGGCCTTGTCCTGGTTTCACATAATGCATGATATAGATAACAGAAGAATGTGAATCCTTTCACATTGCCAGTCCTGTGCGCTAAATTGAAAGATATAGATCAGCCTTCCTCTATTTTTATTGCAAAAAAGAGGAAAGTCTTTTTCCTACGTTTTCTTGCTAAAGCTAATAGGATCATTATGCCTGAGGCCTTTTGTTGAATCAACTAATCCAACTTTGCCTTCTTTTAGTACTTAGAGGTGGAATGATGTTGAATATGTCACTTTCAATTTCACATTTGTATTATGGAGATATAGTATATCAGTATACTCTGCAGCATTGCATGGCAATTATTGAAATGTGAAGGATTTTGAATGTGATGACAATAGTACTGGTAATGGTAGTAGTGGCAATTAATCAATCAATTGATCAATACTAGTAACATTCAGTAGACTCAGAGTCAGAACTATACAAGATATTTTTGGGAAGGTCTGAATTATTTTCCTCAAAGTTCATTGAAAAAATAAAGCATTGAATGGACATGAAATCTGGCTCATTTCTTGGTTCTTAACCACAGCATGAAATGATCATTAATTACTGGCATGTTTCACAGCCAGACAGCACTGAAGACTATTCAGCATTAAAAAATGATATTAATTAGGGATTCCATTCTGTTACTTCCCCCTCTTCTTTTCCAGTGAGGCCTTCTGGAGCAAGAAAGGAAAGTAAGAATGAAAATTGTTTGTGCTACTACTTTGAAAAGAAAAGGGAAAGATTTAAAAAAAAAACCCAACAATTCATATGTATAGATCAGGAGAAACTTGGTCTTGGTTGAAGCTGCAGTAGAGAACTCACCACAAATGTATAATACAAGATTCCTTCTTAGATTCTTTACCTTCTGCCTGATAACTCAGCTCTCTGAGTGTAGCTGGATGAAAGAGGTCCACCTGAGCTGAGAATTCTTGAATGATAATTCCTTATTTCCTTTATAATTTTGGCAGCTTGATCATGGTTCTGGTTATAGTCTGTTTAGGAAATTTTGTTGCAGCCAGTGATCAAATGAGTGATCAAAATGAGTTTTATTCAGAAGTTAAGAATGTAATATGTTGCTAAAGTTGTGTGTGTGTGTGTGTGTGTGCTTGATCATTGTTTCCACTGAGCTACTTTAGAGTTGTTTAGTTAACCAAATAGGCAATTACTTGGAGAGGACCGAATGATATGGAGGTGTTCTTACACTATTTAGATTAGGGGTGTCATACTCACGTCATCACAGTGGCATCACATGACATATTGGGACTTTTCTCCCCTTTGTTAAACCAGATGTGGGTGTGTGGCCCAGGGGTTGGGAGTTTGACAAGCCCTAATATTAGTTAACAAGTTACAGCAGCTTCTAAGTAAATAATTCTGAATAGCTTGCTTTCTGAAGTTGTGGGTGCTCCATCACTGGAGGCTTTTAAGAAGACACTGGGCAGCCACTTGTCTGAAATTGTACAGGATCTCCTGCATGAACAGAGGTTTGGACTAGATGACTTCCAAGGTCCTTTCCAACTCTGCAATTCTGTTAAATGCTTAATTATTATTATTATGTCTTCAAATAATCTTGATCCCTGACAATTGCTTTGATTAATCTCTGAAGTTTTCTTTAAAAAGTTTCAGAAGTGGCTTGCCCCTGTCTGCTTACAGAAAGACAATGCTTACAGAAAGAGAATGGTCCAAACTCACTCAGTTGGTTTTATGCCTCAGGGGCCACTCATGGCTTCCTGGAGTGCAACTCCAAACTTTTTCACTGTAATTGAAACCTTAAACTAACTGCTGTGGATCTCACTCCATTCCTAAGAGGTCTGTAAGGGGGCGTGCATAAGTGCACCAGCGTGCCTACCATCCCTGTTCTACTGTTCCCATTTATTCGTACTCATTTATTATACCAGTTTATATTTATATGTTTATATGTTATATTCATACTTATACTTGTTTTCTCATACATACTTGATAAATTAAACTAAAAAATAAATAAGTTTATGTGGCATCCTCTCCCTGCTAGATCATGTAGGTAGGCAGACTCTACCTGAAGAAGCTGGTCCCAAATGGAATAACAGCCAAAGCCATAAAGGACATTATAGATAATCACCAGGATCTTGTCTTGGATCCCCTTTTTGCTCTGACCTCAGTCAAAAATCATGTAAAAGGCATCTGCCACTTCAGATGATGCTGAGATTCTTCCCTAGCTTGCCTCTGAGGTAACAATTTGATTAAAGAATCAAAGAATTCAGCCAAACAACTTACTTGATTAGTACTGTACATCTGTTTGGATTCTCATTGTTGAAGTGTTCTTTAAAAAGAAAAACAAATGTTTATTATGACTGCTATTTTTTCCATCCGGATTATTGCTACTTTTTCATGATATGGCAACAGATGTATTAATTTAATTTGGTGTCTTCTGGCAGCTGTGAAAATGATGCCTCACAGTTTTACCTGGCCACATTGATTTTAAACACAGAGAATCTCAAGGAAAGGAAAGACATTGATTTGACAGAAATAAAGAAAAATCTAGTCCTATTGTTCTTTGGCTACAAGCAAAGTGTAAAATAAATCTCAAGCAACTGAGAAAGATGGGAAAGACTAATAACCTTGAAAAATTCCATTTATTACAGAGAGAGAGAGAGAGAGAGACAGAGAGAGAGACAGAGAGAGAGAGAGAGACAGAGACAGAGACAGAGACAGAGACAGAGACAGAGACAGAGACAGACAGACAGAAGGAGGGGGGAGGGAGAAAGAGAGGAGAGGGGGAGGAGAAGGAGGGAGGGAGAGAGAGGGAGGAGGGAGGGAGGGAGAGAAATCCAACCCTACAGAAATCACAAATTCAATATTTGACCCTGGTCTTAGTCATTAAACCTTAAGAAGCATGATAAACTGCTTTGCTTAAAATAACATTTTGACAGCACCTAACTTTAAACAAATAAACCCAACAATATTTAAAAGATGTCTAATCCTGCCTACAATTTCAAATCTTGCTTCAAAAATTTTGGTTGATCATTCCAAAACATGTGACACATCATTATTGGCTTTGCATTTTCACTGTTGTCTTCTTTTTCTATCTACTTTACCCCAAACCATCCAGATTAAAATTTTTAGTCTTTGCAACAAACCATTTCCTGAAATTTTGTACTTTTTTGCAGTATCAGGTATAATTCTGACAAAGAGGGAGAGAAAGGTACACAATTTTAGAAGTACAATTTCAACTATATTCTGAATTAACTTTTATCCATCAATGTTACTACTGATGCCTTCACTGTTACATCTAACCTGGAAATAAGGAGAAACTTTCTGACAGTGAGAACAATCAACCAATGGAACAGAAGTTGTCTTCGGGAGTTGTGGGAGCGCCATCACTTGAGACTTTCAAGAAGAGATTGGACTGCCATCTGTCAGAAATGGTATAGGGTCTGCCGCTTGGGTGGGGGGTTGGACTAGATGACCTACAAGGTCCCTTCCAACTCTGATTATCTGTTATCTGTTATCTAGAGGTTCCTTCTGTTTGAGAAGCCCATTCTAGTCTACAAAACCTCCATTTTTCATCATTGGAATACATGAGCACTCCAGAATTATACTAGGTCATCATGGAAGGATTAGCATGTAGGATCCTTTTTAATCTTTTAGAAAGAGGCAAGATTTAAGTAAAAGAATCCTGTAGGAACTTTAATGAGGATGAAAAATCCTGCAACAAGACAAGCAAAGGCAGAACAGATTCTTTGCCAACATATGTGAGCAAATATAGATGGAATCTTTCTTCTCTCTTCATTTGAAAAGAAAGAAAATTCCTATCTCCTGAAATCCATATAGAATTCTGACATTTCTCCCATTTGGCTTGTTCTGCTTAGAAGTCACTTCTATGAAAGAGATTATTGCAAAGCAGGGAAAAATTTGGGCAATGGGATTCCATGTCATAGGTGTAATGCACATTGTTATTGGTTTTTTTTTTTAAATAATCTCATAATATTTTATTGGGACATAATAAGCATATTGCAGGATTTCTGTTTTTACCTTAACATATGGAAGTCTAGTATTTCATTGTACAATAATATTCTTAGCAGTATTTAATCTCATTGGTTTTCCATCTTTCAAGGAAATCTCAAAGAAGCTCCATATTTAATTCCATAGCAGTTTGCAGCATGTTGGAGAAATGTACATGTAACACATCACCCCCTCCCATCCCTTCCCTAGCACTCATCTCTCTTGGAAATATACCACAACCAAAGTAAAAGAAATTGTAAAGAAGTTCTAAATGACTTTGGGAATAAGGTAAAAAATCAAATGTATGAAAAGAAAATTTTATAACATTTTGTGTAGTAGCTAATGCACCTGGCTAATGCACCTTGTCCTGCCTTAGACATGAAAGTCAGCTAGGTCAGGGGTCCCCAACCACCGGGCCCCGGACCGGTACCAGTCCGTGGAACATTTCCTACCGGGCCGCCGGTTTGCTGGGCGCCGCCATCTTGTTTGACGAGAAAGTGCTTCAGGGTGAGCTTTTCCAGTTGGAAAGTGGCGTTTGGGTCCTGAAGGAATCCTCGCGCCTTAGTTTCGTTGAGGGGGGAGGCTTCAAACGAAACTAAGGCATGAGGATTCTTTCAGCACCCAAGGCAAGGCGAGCTGAGCAACCGTCCCGAAGCCGTCCCGAAGCGAAGCCCATTGACAAAGGTACAAAGGAGGAGTTGAAGGTGGCAGGGAGAAGCGGGGGACGGCTGGCTGGTGGGCCACTTGGCTCGCCTTGCCTTGTCATGCATGCTGATGCTGGTACCGGGCCATGGATCATTTTGTGATGCCGGTACCAGGCCGTGGCACAAAAAAGGTTGGGGGCCACTGAGCTAGGTGACTTAGGACTAGTCACTCTCAACCGATATCATAGGAGAAGGAAGAATTATTAGATATGCTCACAATCTTGATTTATTTATAAATAGAATACATTTAGTATTTATATATATAATTGTTCCATATGATATACTTCTTTGAAATTTGATATATGGTCAATCAAGATGAAAATAGGAATATAATTCTTTTTTTACTAAAAGATTAAAGCAGAAAAAGATTCCATTTTGGGGGAGGGAATTTTAGAAGGTGTGATTTTTTTACTTTTAAACAGCAGGCATTTCAACAGCAGACTTTTCAGTTCAAAACTCAAGAGAATTTTTAGAAAAGTTTAAGGAATTGAAAAGAAGAATTAAATTCCCAGAGAAGATATCTATCTCTCAGCAAACTAAACTTTTACAGCAACAGCTATTACAGTAAAAAATGGAAATGGAAATAAAAATCAATTATATAAAGCAAAGAAATTTTGAATTTGTAAATAAACCAGGCAAATGGTTACTTTACAAATTAAGAAAAAGAAAAACAAATGGAACTGAAACTTCAACTGATAGATAATGTATTAATGGATAATGCGGTTATGCAAAGAACATTTCATCAATATTATCCCAACTTGTATAAAAAGACCTATATTCTTTTCAAGAAAAGAGATGAATCATCTACTAAGGATTGCAGAGACACAAGGACAAATTTGAACTGATCTATAACAAAAAGGGAAGCTTTTGAAGCTATACAAATGGTTAAATCAGGAAAAGCACATTTGATGGAACATCAGGCTTTTATTGTAAGTATTTTGAGGATGGACTTTTATAACTTGTAATATGATGAATTCTATTTACAGGGAGGAAAACTGCCAGAGCCTTGGAAAGAGGCTAATATTGCACTAACGCAGAAAGAGAGGCAAGATCTGATTTTAACTAGAAATTACAGACCAATATCATTAAATAATGATTAGAAGGTGTTCACAACTATTCTAGATGAGAGACTAAAAATAATTTTGTAGGAATTCATTCTTGAAGATCAGGATAAGACAGTTAAAAGACAATATTAGAACTGTGCCAGATATTTTAGAATGTAGGTAGTCCTTGACAAAGAACAATTTGTTTAGTGACTGTTCAAAATTACAATGGCACTGAAAAATGTCACTTACAACAATTTTTCTCAGTTACAACCTTTCCAGCAACCTTCCCATGATCATATGATCAAAATTCAGATGCTTGGCAACTGGTTCATATTTATGATCATTGCTGTGTCTCAAGGACCTTTTGTGACCTTCTGACAAGCAAAGATGCACATAACAACCAGGTTACTAACTTATCAACTGCAGTGCTTCACTTAACAACTGAGACAAAAAAGGTCATAAAATGGCATTAACAAATGTCTCAACAACAGACTTTTTGGGCTCAATTGTGGTCATAAACCAAGGTCTATCTGTAAGATTGAGTTTGAAAAAGAACTTTCCAATCAAGTAGCCTTGGATAGGTTTGCCTTCCTTCTTTTTGCTTTTGATCTCTTCTCTCACTGACTGATAATATTTGTTTCACTGACTGATAGTCATTGAAGAAGTCTGGAGTGTGAAGGATCTAGAAAGCAAATGTTCTAATTAAGTAAACAGAGCTGAGATAACTTGCCAGCAATAAATAATACTTAAATTGCAGTGTCCTCAATGACAAAGAACAAGCAATTATACAAGCTCATCCACTAAGATTAAAATAAGAAGGAATAGAGGTAAACAAAAGATATGAATACCTAGAACCTTAAAAGTGACAAAATAACAAGAAAATAGCTCATGACATGTTCCTTCCAAATCTGTTCACCAGTCTTATTCAACAGAATAGGATAATTCCCTTACCATGCTGCTTGTAGGCTTCTTGAAAGGGCAGAGAGTTAGCTGTTATTTCTATTCTTAATGTTATACATTTGCCAGTGGGAGGAAAAATAGTTGTAGGCATTTTCCCCATCTCAGGTGGCAAAATAATGTGACCCATTTTAAGTGCTATAAACTCTGCCTTGAGAAATGCACTGTTTATTTCACTTCCTCAGACAGACAAATGTCATTATGTGCAGACCTAGAAGCTACTGATTTTCAATCTCAAGTTGTACAAGCAAAGATATTTTAAACCTTCCCTTCAAATTTGTTTTAAAGCTTGGTGGTAGCAAAGACTGTATTTTCAGCAGTTAATTTCATCAGAGGTCCAGATAGCAGCAAACAGGGCCCCCTAACACTTTACAAAAATCAAGAATTCATCCTCCATACATTCATTAAATTCATCTCATTTATGTCTTGCTGGTCTCTTTTCAAGCTTCCTAGCTTCTCCCTGGTGCTATGTGTCCAGCACTGAGATAACATTTCAGTGCTATTCTAAGAAACTTATTGCTTCTTGGAAAATAGATTTTGGAGCGGTAACAAATTTGATGAGAGAGATGATGTATGTCCTATCTCAATAGATTTCCCATTTCCCCAAAAGGGTTGAAAAGAATGACAAATCTAAGAAATGCTGCATCACATTAATTTAGATTTTTAATCTATTTTTCCAGAACCAGTGAAGTTTCTCAGAGAAGCACTGAAAAACTCTGAAGATCTTTTAGAAAACCTATAATGTTCTTTAATAAGCAAGAAATAGTTAGTTTTCTCAGTGAAGGAATCCTGTCCCTCCCCCCCCCTTTAATTTTTTTTCTGTGTTTTACGTATATGCAAAGGAAAAACATCTTACAAAAAGCATCCAGTACTGGCATAGTTTAAATACATGATATGTATTTAATGGTATGATGGTATGATTTCTTTGTGGAGAGGAACCCACTCTATATTTCAACATATTTCTAAAGTTTCACTTCTTGTTCCCTCATCCAATTTGTAATATTGCTATCTGAAAATTGAGAACAACATTACTCAATGAAATATTTCTTTAGTTATTGGCCTTAGTGGCTAGAAATTTTAAGATGTATTATCAATTATCAAAGTATTTATCTATTTATGTACTCATCTAGATCATAGGTGTCAAACTTACAACATCATATTGTCGTCATGTGACGTATCACGACTTTCCCTGCATTCTCTAAACTCAATGTGTGGGTGGCCAGTGCATGACGCATCCAATTTGCAGGCTGCAAGTTTGACACTCCTGATCTAGATTCATCAATGTAATATAAACTTGCACATACATAAAACTTGTGCATACATACATAATGTATATTTCATTTGAGAGAAAGAATGTATATGTTTGTATCGCATTATTAACTGAAAATCATTATATATCTATATCTATTTATCTATATCTAAACTATATCTATCTATCTATCTATCTATCTATCTATCTATCTATCTATTCTATCTAATTATCAAAAGTTCTCTCAAGTCAAGCAGAAGTTCTTGTACATCTTATGTTCTGTCTCTGAGATCCTTAAAGGTGAAGACTTCAGGGACAGAGACCAAAGCTGTGACTGTCCCCCTCTATTCTTGGAGTTCCAGAGCCTCCCTCTACCAGTCTTCTCAGCATTGTTTCATCTGTTCTTGCCTTTGTCATTTCTTCCAAGCCAGAAGTAATTGGAGTGAAAAGGTGCTGCCTTTCTTGCCCTCACCTTTTCAGCCGGTTCTGGCCAGTTGTCTTAGACTCAGCTATTTTTCCCTCAGCCATAGAGCATGCAGGGAGGGATGGACAAACACGAGGAAACAATTGCTAACATCAACCTCTTCCTTTGTCTTTCATTGTTAGAACATTCTGCCCTCTCTAATAAAGCTGCAGCAGGGAGAAGCATTAGACCCACAAAAGCATGAAATCAAAGGCAGCTATTGGAAAGCAGCTTTTGGAAAGTGCCTGCTGTTTTAATTGAAATTCAGCATGTATTTGGTGTAGTGCAGTGTGTTTAAATTGATGGGAAAGTAGGCATGGTTTTATTTTAAATATGCACAAAATTACAGATGTTAAAGAGTTGTCAAACCCACCGGGTTAAAGGCAAAAAAGTGGAATAGCAAAAAAGGCTGCTTTTTCATATACCTTGCTCGAAAAGTGCTTTGTGTATTCACATTGTCTCTGCTCTAATTCACTTTTCTGCTCACAAAGTGTAAGCCTGGCATCAAGCTTTTTATGTGATACATCATTTGTCTCCTTCCCCCATAAATCTAAGAGTAATGGACATGAGGTCATTTCATTTTATTCTTAAAAGAGGAAATGAGAAAACCTAAGTCAGGAAGGATAACTAAAGGCTGTGGATCATCTCGTCAGAATGCCCCCCAAATTGTAATTGCTAATGTAACAAAAAAAAAAAAAAAGGAAAACCACAAAACACAAGGAAGACATTAATATTGAATTAAAGTAATTCATTTGCTTTTCGTTTACTTATATTTAAAGGAAAATTAATTCAAATCCAATTTATAGTTTGTTTGAACCTCATCCTTGACTTTAAAGCATGACCCAAAATCTGCCAATCAAAGATCAGTCTCCTTGCCAAACTATATACTTCTGCTTTTAGGATAATAATTCAAAATAAGCATAAGAATCCAGGTTATCCTAATTTACCAATCTGAATTTCATAATTGCTAGTCATGGATTAATGGGAAGAAAAGAAAATTACCTTAGTCTGGTACAAGTACTGTATTCTGCTAATTATTGCATAAGTATTACATGTATAACAGATGTATGTATGTACAGATTCAGGGGATGTAATATTTAGCTAGCTTTACAGACAAAATTTTAAAATGGCTTTTATTCCTACTAAGCACAGAACCTTGGATAAGAGTGCACATTTTTTATGGAACAAAGTCTATGTTTAAAACTGAAATGGTCACTGAATTCCTGGGTTGCAGCAGAACACATATTTTTGAACTCAATCCTATTTTTTCCTCCTTTAGTCACATGAAACATTATAGTTGTGCAAGGATTTTTGAAGGGCTCTGGGGATTAGACCGAAGTTGTTTGAAGGAAAGTTTAAAGTTCTGGGACTTTACCTTTAGCTGGTGTAGAATCTCAGAAGTTATAAGCAAGATAGGCTAAGTTAAGAGGGAGGCTTAGTGAGTTTCTTTAATTTGTGCAATAAATCTGTCTTTGGTCAATCCCTATTCCCACTGCAAACCGAGGTGTACTTCATTGTGAGATATAATCCTACCTTGTTAATACAGAAAAAATATCTTCTGGTGATTGGTCTTATCAACTGATAGGTATATTTAGCAATAGAGCTCCTCAATATTTAGGACAGTATTTTGTTCCATTCAGGACAGTCACACACAAATCCCTGGGAGTCAGTCAAGCATCTCTGGTCCTCACTGCATTTCCCCCTAAAGACTTTCCACTTGCCCTTGTGGTTTGTCCACCTGGTGAAAGAAGCATATTTCTCTCAGGGAAGTAATTGGTAGGCCAAATCTCAATGGAGAAAGGAAAGAACACTAAAGAACATTGAAAGTTGCCATTTAGGGGGCATGCATAAACACACCAACATGCCTACCGTCCCTGTCCTATTGTTTCTTTTATTTTTCTTATATGTACCCATTTCATGTATTCATAACTATGTACAGTATATACTTATACCTATTATCTTGTAAGCGATTGACAAATCAAAATAAATAAAAAATAAACCTCTGTCTATTTTTTTTTCCTCCTTTCTGGATCTGTCCAGGGGAAGAAGAGGAGCAGTTCTTAGCTGTGTTCTTTGATTGAACTAAGCTGTCTTACAAATAATTGAATTACTTCTGAGTTCACATTCCTATCTTTGGTTCGCTGTGTTACCCTTCCATAAGGAGCATAATTTTAAGCATGTTTATTCATTGTGGTTGTTTCTTTTTTTTTTTAAACAAACTTTATTAATTTTACAGAAAACACAATACACAAACATACAAAACACAAAACATAAACAAAACTAAAAGATCTTTTCTGAAGGCTGTTGAAACTGAAGGGGTTTCTGAAGGGGTTGAAACTCTTCACACAGACACAAATTCAAACATCATATTCACTTTATATATCCTTCCATATCTTATTATCATTTTCTTTTTTTATATATATATAAACCATTTTTATCAATTTTATAAAAACAATGCACAAAGAATCAAGGCATAACAGCTTATAAATTCTTTTCTAAGAAAAAATAATAAAAGAAGAAAACCAATAGAACATAACAATTCCAAATTATAGTATCAATACTTTATCTATTTAACTTCATATCTTATCCCAGCTTCTCCTTTTCATCCAAATTATTTCTTATTAATTAAAATTTTATTGCCTTTTATCAATATACAAAATCCAAAAAAACATAACAAAACCTTTATATATCCTTCCATATCTTATTATCATTTTCAATAACATTCTTTGACTGTTCTATTTCCAACTATCCATTCATCTTTTTTCTTTTACTATACTTCTCCTATACACCAATTGGAGTAACGTCTATAACTCATTACCCTAACTTAAAAGTACTTCATATAACAATTTTTCTTGGGATTCTGTTTAATAGATTCTAAAATTACACAATGAATTTTATACTCTAAATACACATATAAAAACACAATCTTATATACCTTCCAGAATCCCCCTTTTATCCTAAATTAAATTCACCCATTTTCTCTGAATAAACTCTTTTTCTTTAGATCTTGCTTCCCCCCATTGAGGCTTCTCCTCCCCCCCTTTCTCTCTTGCTTATTCTTCTCCTTGCCCTTTTTACCCCTTTGTCTCTCCTCCTCTCTCTTCTTACTCCCTTTCCTTTGCTTTCTAACCTTGCCTCCACCTTTCCGCTCATTTTTCTCTTTTTTGGTTGTTTTTATAATTCTTAAAATCCCCTTTTTCTTATCCTTTTTCTCCTCCTCCCTGGAAAGAACCCATTGTTCATCAAAGATGGCTTCTTCTTCCTCTTCTTCTTTGTCCCAGTCCTTCTGCTGCATTATCAACTTTTCATAAGTACATAACACCATTTCTAAAAATTGAAACAAAGTGCCCAAGGTATCTTCCTTTTTATATTTTTGATATTCAGTCTTTAGTTCATCCACAAGCGATGCCATCATGAAAAGAGAAACTTTTCCCAAAACAACATTGTGGTTGTTTCTTAATGGGTGTAGGATCACAATCTATGGGATGCCTTCTTCATATCCTTCAGATGCTGTTTCAGAGGTAAGTCATCTCTACTAACTGATATTCCTGCATCCCTCACAACTGGCTGTGTTGCTTGGAGCTTTGTAGAGTTATGTTCAGACAATCTAAAGACTCTTAAAGATGTCACCATTCCCTGAGGTTGTATTCAGTAGGTTTTGACCAGTTCTGGAGAACCGGGAGTGGAAATTTTGAGTAATTCGGAGAACCAGCAAATACCACCTCTGACCGGCCTTGTCTCCATCTATTCTCTGCCTCTCGAGTCCCAGCTGATCGGCTGGGTCTTCTTTTGTTGCCCGCATGGGAGAATGGAGCTGGAAAGCAGGTTAATAGGGTAGGTAGGGTGGAATTTTTCATTAACCTTCCCCCAGGAGTAGGGAGGAAATGGGGATTTTGCAGTAACTTTCCCCCAGGAGTAGGGAGGGAATTGAGATTTTGCAGTGTCATTCCCCTGGAGTGGGGTAGGAATGGAGATTTTACAGTATTCATTCCCTGCCATGCCCACTAAGCCATGCCCACAGAACTGGTAGAACATTTTTTTTGAACTCCACCACAGCCATTCCATAATAAATGATAGCCACACTTGCCATTGATTTCATAAATAAGTGTCTGCTAATGATGCACTCTGTGGGATTCTAATATTCAATGCCCTGTTGATATGACCTCTCCTGTACACTTTTCTTATTAACATTAAATCTAGTAAATTTAATGTGCTTCAGAAGCAAACAATACTTCCTAACTCGATTAGCCCTATTTTATGACATGAAAAATATAGAAGTGTTTTTTAAAAAACAGTTAATTTGTTCACCTTTTTAATTAAAGGCTTCTTGATACTTAAAAAAAAAAAAACGATGATAGCTTGCGGTGGACTTCCAGTTTGAAGGGCTTTGGCGGCAGGTAGGAATCCGCGATCCAAGCCAGCTGGCTTTGGGGCTAAGCCACCCCATAGAGGTGGTGTAGAGGGGCGAGATAGCCAGCAGGGTTGAGGAGAGCCGCATCTCTCCTCCTCAACTAGCCAAACTCCCTTTCCTGAAGGTGGAAGGTGATAGGAGCAGTGGTCAGAAATGGCCACCTCAAAGAAGCACTCAACCGGAAAAGAAAGTGCAGGAGGAAGATAAAAAGTGAAAGTTTTGGCTGACCAGCTTAAAAAGCAACAACTAAGGTACCCAGGAATTTAAATTTTATAAAAGATAACATCGCTCCCAAAAGAAGAGTCAGAAGCAGTAAAAGAAAGTGAAAAGGGAAAGTTTTTTTTCTTCTTTCTCCTTCCTTACATTGACAACTAAGAGATCTGAATAAGAAATCGGAAAAATCCACTTTGACATCAATAGGCAATTAAGCTTAAAATATAATTAAATGCCAAAGGGGTAATAAAGATTTCTGGGCACTAATTTTTTTTTTTTTTCTATAAGCAGGAAGGGAGAAGAAAGGAATAAGGGCAGGATCTGGAGGGAAGAGACTGCCTGGACTTCAAAAGAATCTAAAGTAAAATCTCAATAAGATTTCTAAAAGATACATTTTAACTGGAACTTTGCAACTAAATAGTAACCCCAGGAAGAGAAAGTGAAATAGAAGAAAGTGTAAAAAGAAACAGCTTGTGTGTATTTGGATTGCTTGGTGACTTTTGGATTTTTGTTTATTATATTTGAATGACTAAAAACAATTGGGTGGTTGTTTAAAAAATTACTACAATGGCATCACTTCTGGATGAATTGAAAATGGAACTTAAAAAATATAAAGAAGATGCACAAGAAGGGAAGGGCTCCTTTGGCTGTTTTTCAATTCTTAGAAATGGTGATCTGCGTCTACAAGAAACAGCAAGAAAAGACTGCGCAACGAGAAGATTGGGACAAAGAAGAAGCCATCTTTAATGAACATGTAACTCTATGTGGGGAAGAAAGGGGAAAAGGGGGAAAGAGAATGGAGAATTTAAGACTAAAAAAACAGCCAAAAAAGGGAAAAATAATTTGAAAAGTGGATGTAATGTTGGAAAGCAACAGAAAAGGGGAATACAGAAGAGGCAAATGGACAGGGGGGTAAAAAGGGGAGAGAGAAGAAGAGAGGGAAGAAGAAAAGGAAGAGAAGTTACAAAGGTTTGGAGCAAGATGTAAAGAAACAGGACCTATTTAGAGTTAATGGGTGAAAATCTAATTGAAAAAGGGATTCTGTGAAGGTACATAAGATTGTATTGTTATATTTGTAATAGAAATAATGTTAGAAAATTGGAAACAACATATGATTAAAAAGAGGGATAAAATAGTTAGTGTAATTTAGTAAAATGTTTGTGAATAAAATAAAGGAAATAAAATAAATGAGAAAATTGAATTAGGAAGGAACGGGAACATTTTAATTAGTCAATGTTTTATAAAACATCAGTGAAGGGGGGAATTAACTATGGAAAGTTTAGAATTGTTCCCATAGAAGTATGATATTAATTTGCAAAATGTTAAGATTTAAATGAATATTAATATTAATGATAGAATTGAATTGGAATGGATTGTTTTAATTATATTATACATTTATAATTTTTTCTTTTTTCAATAATATAGTGTGTAGTTTTAGAATGTACCAAGCAGAATCCGAATGGAAGATATGTATTATATTAAGTGTTATAATTTTAGGGGAAAGATATAATGGCATCATACTCCAATCAGTGATTAAAGGAGAAATTTTGTTTAATGAGAAAAGATAGTAGACATCTCAATGATTTGAATTGAGATGAAACAAATAAAATAAAATTAAGAAAGTTAAAAGAGGGCGGAAGCTATATAGAAAATGTAGAATAGTAATAAGATATGGAATGGAATATAAAAATGAGCATGAACTTGAATTTGTGTCTATATGAAGAGATGTAACCCGGGATTCTGCTGCTTTCAAAAAAGATGTTTTATGTTTTTATGTTTTATGTTTGTTTGTTTATGTTTGTTTTTAAAAATCAATAAAATTTACAAAAAAAACCCAACTAAGATAGCTTGCAAGGTAAGCCTAAATTTAATGTTGACATTAACTTATTTTTGTCCATTCAAAGCTAATTAAATTGCTAATCAAAATGACTTCCAAATATGCTTCATTAATATTTATAATGGCAGGGAGTTCAAAAAGCAAATATTGTCTGCAGAAGTACGCATAGCTGCAATGCATAACCTTGACATACAGGATTTCATAATCTGTGATGATATTTTTTAACAGTTTTATTAAATTCTTATTTAAAAAGGTAACAACTAATATAAATAAATGAAAGAATAAGAAGAAAAATACAAAAAAAAAGAAAACAGAAAAAACAAGAATGTACTAAAGAAAAAGAAAATAAAGTTATAAATAAAATTATTTGTTACAAGTATAAACAATTTTAGTAACTTATACCTTCTCTTAAAATACATGCATTTCCATATCCCATCTTTTATTTATAAACAAGTTTCATTTAGTCTTGATCAGCAAAACTCCATTAAAAGTTTCCAGAGATAACATCTTTATTATACACTTGATCAAAGAAACCAGCTTTATATTCCTTCCTTTTAACAATCTTGATCTTTAATCCCTTCAAATACTGTCCTAGAACTTGATTCCTTTTCATTTTTTTTCCTTTGTCCCTTCTTAAAAACCCTTCAAAAGTTTCTTTTGTAAATCCAACATAGGCAAGTTATGTAGGTCACTTTTTTAGTTTATTATTTGTATGCCTCTTATGATTATTAAGATATCAGGTGGTTTTGCTTATAGTATGTATACCATGTAACATATTTTTACATATTCTTATTTAACCTGTCATTTTTAAGCCCACCTTCAGATCAGTCTAAAACATGTTTTACCAGATTTGTCTGGTAAATGTTGTTTCTTCTCCATAATATCTTTTAAACACAGCCTGTCTATAATGGCAAACATTTTTAAAATTAACTTCAAGGTCCACTGTTCATAAATATCTTCCAATATACCCAAAGAGTTAAATTTTGGGGGTTTTTTTGTTTTTGGTTGTTGTTGTTTGTTTGTCCAGATCTAACTTTCAAAGTAAGGTGAAAGAGATCACATCTTTAGAGGTTTATATCTATTTGACAGGTATGTTTCCTTAGGAAAATGAATATATATTCATTCCCCAAGATCTCCATGATTAGGACCAAAAAGAAAAATAATAATACAGCCTGTAATGATTATACTGGTTATTGCAGTAGGGAGCATCTTTTTAGCCAAAATGATACTGAGAGAATTTAGAGTTGGTTTCATCTTTCATTTCAACAATTGTCAGGGAAGAACAATAATCTACAGTGAAGTATTAATTATATTTTGGTGTTTCCCTTAATTTGTTTTGAAAGGTCTTATTTGTTTTCTTCCTCCAGTTCTGCTCATTAATGGCAGGTAATATGATGGCCTATTAGTTAAGTAGTTGAGAAATCTATTTAATTTTGGGATGGGTTCAGGTAAATTGAGGGATAAAATAAATTAAAAATTGTATTGAGCCAATTTCAGCATTGGCCTTTTTCTTATTCTTGATAACATGAGAGAAAATACATTTAGAGGTGAAGACCTACCAGTCCACAGTATTTACTGCAAGTTGTCTAAAAAAAACTCTCTAGATATTGTCCTTTGCCTTTATATAACTTAGATGATGGTAAAATCTCCTGATGGAATTTCTGTTGGGCCATCCATCAGAAAAAAGCATAGCAGTATGTCCTGAAATTATGGATTGTACATATTCTGGTATCCTACTGGTTTGGCAAAATTCAGAAGAGTTTTTTTTTTCCTGCAGCAGGATTGTTCAGCCTGTGATCTTTACAGATGCAATAAAGAAAGAAACTGGAAGTTGTTGTTTAGCTATATTTGGATCATTACAATTTAACTACCCTTGTCCTATGTGTTGAGATGGAATGTTTGCATTAGCAAACAGAAAAGCTAGCTAACATAAGTGACAATGCTTCTACCCATTGGGAAGAGTTGATAATTGATCTAGCTCTACTAGATAATACTCCAGTGCAAGATTCCAAACACCCATTCCAGCTGTTCTCCAGGATATATTGTGTCCTCACAATTTTTTTTCAAAATAGTGTTTAAGATTTCCAGTATTGAGAATTCTGTGTGAAATGACAGTTATGGTAAATTTTGGGAAATCTGCTGAATACCACAGAACATTAGATTAAGGGACAGGTTTTTCTTACTTCTAGCTTAATCATAAAACTGCAATCTTTCTGCTCCTTACTTGTAATTTCCACCAAAATTAAGAATTGTTTCTTGAGTAAGTATGCATTAGTTTGAGAAAAAGATTTTAAACAAGAAATAAGGACACCAACCCTTGCAATCATAATGCAAAATGAAATATGCAAGAATTCTCTTGCTAGGCTGCTGCCTCCAAACAAACATTAACTTTGGGCAATACACTGTGTGCACACTTATTAGGCAAGCTGTATTTTGGAGGATTAATTTTATTATTGAACAACTACAGTGTTCTCGGTCAATCCAAAATGTTGATAAATCTCAAGCCTGAATATTTAAGAAAGTAAAAGTGAGGTTTTGGCTTTCTTGGGAGAATATCTATATGTGCACAATTATTGGGCAACTATTAATGTGCAGAATTATTATGCAACTAAATGAAAAATGAAAATTTCCCCATTTCACTCATTTATTTTCATCTGTTAAAGTGAGAATAATAAACAAACAACTCAAAATTTACAAATAAAAATTTCTGACAGTTCAAAAAAAAAAATCAGTGACCAATAGAGCTACCATTCTTTTTAATAACAGTCATAAGCCTTTCATTCATGGAGTTTGACAGTTTCTTGATCTGTTGATGATTAACTTTTTGTGTAGCAACAACCACAGCCTGGCAAAGACTGTTCAGAGAAGTGTACTACTTTCCTTCACTGTAAATCTCCCATTTAAGAACAGCCCAGAAATTCTCAATAGGATTTAGGGTCAATAGGGTCAGGCGAGGAAGGATGGCATGTCATTATTTTTTCCACTTTAAGGCCTCTTTACTGGCTAGCCATGCAATAGAGTACTTCAATGCATGCATGCGATGGAGCATTGTCCTGCATAAAAATCATGGTCTTCTTGAAAGATGCAGACTTTTTCCTGTACCACTGCTTGAAGAAACTGTCTTCTAAAAACTGGCATTTGGTTTGGGAGTTGATTTTGAGTCCATCTTCAACCTGAAAAGGTGCAACTAGCTCATCTTTAATAATACCAGCCCATACTAGTACCCCACCTCCACCTTGCTGGCATCTGAGTCGAAGTGGAGCTCTGTGCCTAATCTAGCCACAGGTCCATCCAAAGTCATTCTCATCTCATCAGTCCATAAAACCTTTGAAAAAATTTTCTTCAGATATTTCTTGGCCCAGTCTTGCAGTTTTAACTTACCATATGTGTCTTGTTCAGTGGTGGTTGGGTTTCAGCCTTCTTTACCTTGGCCATGTCTCTGAGCACTGAACACCTTGTACCTCTGAGCACTCCAGGAAGGTTTCAATTCTAGAATATGACAGCACTGGAGGATAATGGGTTCCTGGTAGCTTCATGTTTGATTCTTCTCAAATCTTTGGTAGTTAAGGTGTATCTTTTTTTTTTTTCGTCAATATGTTTCTTGCAACCTATTTGCAACAAAATATTTAATAGTTCTGTGATCGTGTCCCAATATCTTAGCAATTTCAAGAATGCTTCATCCCTCTGGAAGACTTTTTACAATTTTTTTTTACTGTTCAATTAAATCACTTTTTTGACCCATTTTGCCTGATAAAAAAGCTGCCTAATAATTATGCACACCTTGATGTAGGGTGTTGATCTCCTTAGGTCACACCCTCCCTCATTACACAAATACACATCACCTGATCTTATGTCCACTAAGCATTTAAGTTTATACAGCTTGGAGGTGAAAAATATGCATAGAAATGATGATATGGTCAATATATTCACTTGCCTAATAATTGTGTACTACATGTATAGTAATTTTCTATGACCAAAAATATCTACCTAATGTTTCTGGATCTGAGATGGGAAAATAAATATTCTTCTACATTCTTACTTTTCTGACTTCTTTGTACAATCAAAATAATGGAAGGAAGGTGGGTTCCATTGACTTCCTTGGAGACTTCCTACACTTGACTAGGTAGGGCTCTTCCCCTGTGTCACTTGCTACTTGACTCAGGTCAAGTGTGTTCTTTGCAACTGTGTGAAATGGAATTGCTTTCACATAGACAGGCTACATGCAGTTCCCATTATTGATGTGATCCTCGATACTTAACTAGTTCCTTTTCTATTGTGGTAGCTGGTTCCTTTTCAAAGAAAATAAACCTTATTGCAAGTCAGAGTCCTTACAGATACAATGCAAGTTTCCATCTAAACAAAAGTGTTTTTTAGATGTAGGGGATGAAACAGTTTTGTATTTGAAGGAAGACTGTAATTTTTGCTAATATGGTTTTGAATAGCTGCTCAACCCACAGAATTAACTGATCATTTGTCTGTGATCATTTGAAGTTGAATATACTTACAGAAACTTTTTTAGAATTTCACACTGAATGGTCAAAGAAGTTTCCACTTTAGCTATATTAACAAGCATATCCCTGTCATGTTTTACTACCTAATCCCACCAATTTCCATATTTTTGTGCTATTATATGTTTGAGCATTGAACGGAGAAACAAGATGGGACTAATTTCTATCTCCACTACCCACTTCTCCCTGGACTCCACACATTCAGAGTAATTCAAATAAGAAATTTGTGTCAGGTGCCAGAATGATGCACTGTACGATTGTGATCCACTTTGCACTCAAGAAAATGAAATAATCTCTCTTCTTCAGATGTTTGCACTGAACTTGAAAAAGGAAGGAAAGAAGAACAGTTAGGTATATAAGACTCAAGGATGTAAGTCTATTTTATGATTTACCTTTCTTATGTTTAGAAGACTGGAGGATGATCTGACTTTATGGGAGCTATAGAAGAGTTAAACTCATCACTGCATTGTAGCCATTATTTTCTAAGAATGATGGTTTTAGCACCAGTAAGCTTTTGTATGTCCTTGCATTGTAAAACAAATCATCTTAAATTAAGAAATACAAGATTAAGATTAGGGAATAGGCAAGACCACAACACAGTACAATCTATAAGATTAGAGTTAGCAATTCCACAAAAGTATACATTTGCTATCAAATAAGTCAGATTTTTAAAACAATAGCATTTGTGGTCTCATGGGTGAAACTGAACTTGGATTCCAATGGATTCCAAAGTGTATACTCAATGTGGACTGGACTATTTGAGAGAAAATTAAAACAGTGTTGCACATAAAGTTTTTCCTCAGCATGTTAATGGGAATCTAGAGCCAAACTCATCCTGAATGTACTTTGTTGGTTCATGTTTTACAACTGTGTTAATTTACTATAATTTTAAATCATTGGACTTGGAACTAGAGATAAATGGCATGTGACGATAATTTTAATTTCATGTCATATTACTCAAATTAAGAGGACTGGAGAAACCAGGGCCTTCAAACAAATTAATGTCTCCATGATTATTTAATATTCTTGTTTCATTTTGAATGTGTGATTATATAGCAGATTTGGCAGCTAAGTCAAACTAGTCCACACATAACAAGACAATGGGAGTAATATGAAATACTACTGAGCTTCCTTTTAATAGGAAAATACAGCACAATCTAGCAAAGAAAAGGAGGGGCAAAAGGAATACTCAAAGTGTCCCCCACAAAATATCTCCCCCAGAATGAAAGGATGACAATGTAATGCATATACCCAAGTGTAGCTTGCATGTTGCTGAACAAAAGCACCAACGTTTCTATAACATATTTTTTCCTATTACTTTGTTCCTTCAACCTCACTATCTCACTATTTTTCAGTATTCTAATTGCTGTGTTTTATAGCCAAGTTCCCTTTGTTGCTATAATCCTTTTAACATTTGCAGCACCCCTTAAAAAGGTCCTCCCCTGCTGTGTTCCATTAAAACAAAACAAAAACCTGGCTTTAACCTCCTATAAGAAGGGATGGTGGGGAACAAGGAAAGAGATCATTCACATGTTCTGCATTTTTAAGTAAAGCAAAATCAAACTGATGCTTCTTAAACATCAGTGCAGATTAGAGAACCATTATCTTATGAGTGGTATGCTTTTCTGAATTTTGCAATGTATTTCTTTCTTCAAAAAGAGCATATCAAATAAGAATGAAGTAGAGAATTGTACACAAAAGGTAAATTATTTTACCTGTATAATTCTTCATAACCTATTCTGGTGTATGTATACTACTTGAAGTGACCAAGTGACTATATTATGGAAGATTGAGAATGCAGTGGAGAATTGCACACAAAAGATAACATACTGTTGCAAATGATGTACAAATGATAACTAAGGAGGTTTTATCTTTTTATGTCTTGTTTTATGTTTTGTCTTTCGTGTGTTTATATTTGATTGAGAATTAATAAAACCTTGATAGAAAGAAATATAATTGAATAAAAGTGAAGGGAGAAATAATGAGAAATTCGGAAAAGATATATATGTGCTTAAATGGAAATGTGATAATGTGGAACTATGCCTTAAAAAATAATGTTTTATTTGCCTTATGTTAAAACTTATAAGTAATTTTTAGAAAGGAGGTTTTATGCTTTTATGCGCTATGTTTTGTTTGTCTTCAAAAAATCAATAAAGTTTTTTTTTTAAAAAAAAGATAACATACTGTGTGTGATTTCTTAGATCCTATGTGGTCACATGACTAGATTATGGAAGACTGAATAGACAAATTAATGTGGATATTCATACGTACAATTTGTCTGCTTTTATGTATTTTCTTTTTATTCTTTCATTTTTTACTTTGTATTCATATCTTTTTAATTTTAATATTTATTAATGTTGTTATAAAAAAGAAAATAATCTTAATGACCTCTCAAAATTGCAGAAAAAACAAAAGCAAGAAGTTCATCTTCATTAATTCAAAGACTATCATATCTGAGTTATAATCCAGACACCCATGAGATCAAAAGAGAAAGAGAGAGAAAGAAAGAAAAATTTTTGTTGTTGTTACCATGTATTGACCATGTAGTAAACCCAGACAACTCCCTGGGAGCACTGATAAAGAAGCTAGACACTTAACACAAAGGCAAGAGTCCCGAAGAAAACCTTGATGTTTGAAAAAAAAAATGAAGGGAAAAAAGTCTGAGATAAGTCAAAGCACTGAGATACTATCAATGAATACAGAAACAGAAGCTTAGAGTAATGAAGCAATTACTGGCAGATAATCTAGTGAAATGTTAATTTAACCATGGCAATGATTGGATTATGGTGCAATAGGAATCATTGGATATTTTGCACCCCAGCTTTGGCAGGTTTAATTTGTTTACATCATTCTCCTTACTGGCCGAGGCTCTTCTGTTTGATAGCCCAAAGCCCTGTTCTAGAGTGAGCTTTCAGGTTTGAGAGATTCCTCTGATTTATCACAGGATTATTTGACAGTCTCCTAGAAAGTATTGGCCTAACTAGTATGTTAGAACATTACGATTCTAACTTTGATTGAAACTTAATAGTTCAACATCATATTTTCACTTTTACACATAGCTCTATTTATATGAGTAAATTCATGCTTGTTTAGCTTTCAAAATAATGTTATGTATTTACAGATTTTAAAATAGTTGCCAGTTTCTTTAAATATGAAATCAGGGTGGCAAACAGAGTGAACTATATTTACACACAATTTTAGGAAAAAAGAAAAGCAATGAGATAGAAAATACACGGCAGGTCTCTTTATAAGAAGTCAGCAAATTTCCAATTGTTCTTGTTTGTTAATTGGAGAAATACCTCACTGAAACAGTGGGGAGAAATTAAATTTGCTGGCTCCATTATCTTGTTGATGGAGTTCATCCTGAGGTCTACAGGAGGACAAAGGAAGTTTAGAATCCAGCAAATACTCAATTACCTGTAATTTGATCATGATTAGTGACATTGTTAACAGCAGAATATGCTGGGAGATGCTTGACCTCTCCCCTACTGCCATCAGTAGAGTTCTTCTCCCACCTCTTCCTATTCCCTGTTAACTAACTATCCAAGATGGCTTGGATGATTCTGTTAAATCACAATCTCACATGAGCTCAGTGCTGGATTGTGCCTTTCAGTTAAGGTAGGGTTGCTGAGGTCCCCTAAAATATGATGCATGAGGTAGCCATAAAAGAGAAGCAGGTACATTTCACATTTTTATTTCAGCATATTTTTATTTATTGTCTTAGACTCCTGGGTATTCAAAACAAAGCCAAAAATCTCCACAACCTTAAGGGATAAATCTTTTGGTGTCATCTTGGTTTTGAATTTTTATTTCACTTCTACACTCTGCAATTTAGTACTTGGGAGGGTATAACTCAACATATCATGAATTGGGATAAAATTGTAGTCTGAAGATGACAGGTTTAAGGAAGAGTGGTAAGTGATTATAAAGAACATTGAAAACTGTGTGGTGAATGTTTTCAAGAAGCACAACAAGGAATTATAAGCAGTCTCGTATTCACAATTTATTTTCTCCTGTTACCCTTGAAGACTGAGACAATGGACTTAAAAAGAAATGCCTTTTTCCACATCAGCTAGTTTGTACATATAGTTTCCCTTGAAACCCTCCATGCATCTTACTTTGGAAGGGAAATAGATGCCAATGAGGAAAAAGGGTTTGGTTTTGATTTCTTTCTTTTGGACCAAGAATTCTGGTTTCCAGCAGAGTTAGATTTATCCACTCTCCCAATCCCATTGCTTTTGTAAATAATGTTAAGGTAACAATTTATCAGATGATAACATGGAACAGGGCAACAGCATTTAAGATATTTTGCTGCAGTAGATGAACAATAAAATGGCTCCTCTCCCAATTCCAGAGTGGCCATTAAAGTATCATAAGAAAGGACAGTGAACTTTAGAAAGGAAGACATTTATAAATAAAGATACTCAGCAATAAGGAAATGTTTAAATAATCAAACGTACCTACAGTAACCTATTATAGAGAAACATCAATTTATTGGACTATAATGCATGGACTTGACATACAATGAATCAGATAATGATGACATGCAAATGAAGAAAATAATTGCATGCACTCACACTTGCCTCATTTCCCGTAGTTAGTTGGTAAAATCAGTTTTTACTGTAACAAGAAACAGTAATAGATTCATCAAAACTATCTAGACTCTTCCTTATATACCACAACTTTGTTTTTCCTCTCTCTTGTTCTTATATACTCTTAAAAATGATAAAATGATAAAATATTGTGGACTTAGCAAAAATAAAAATGGCTGTCAAAAATGAGAAAACTCAGGGAAAGAAAACAAACAACATTTAAAAACAACAACAACAACACTCTGTTAATTTTCAAACTGGGTCTGTAAGACCTGTGTACTTTTAAGTGAAAGTTTAAAAGCATACCATCTGTTCCGAACTAAGCAAACTCGTTAGCTTGCAATTCTAATAGTTTTCCTTCCACGACAGGCTCGTAAACCTGCACTTCTGATTGGCCTGCTAATAGTGGATCATGATTAGTTGTTTTGGCTGATCTGATTGGCTGATAGCAGATCGCCGCTGATTGGACGCTTCCCAGCATGGCAAACTTAAATCATTGGTTGTTGTGACAGCCGCCAGCTCTATAAAAGGAGCTGCTGCTGCCCAAGTATTTCAGCTCTGTTCTGAAGTTACTAATAAAGAATTGGAGTCACTATTCGATGCCTCGTCTCCGTTCTTGTGCCCACTCTCCCAGATCTAACACTGGCGACGAAAGTGGGATGTGGAGACGATAGAGCTGACTGAACACTCACTGAACGCTAACAGAGCACGTGGCTGAGAGCGCACCAATAGTGGAAGAATGACCAGCGGTGCCATACCACCCGCTCCATTTTATCCAGCTAACAAAGACTGGGACTCGTATATGGACAGGTTTCAGATGTTCCTGGAAACCAACAACCTGAAGGATGCTATGCCTGGCAAGAAACGAGCTGTATTCCTGACCCATTGCGGACCTGCCATTTTTAAGATGGCAAAGGCACTCGCTAAACCAGCAGAAGTCAAGACGATGGACTGGGACAACCTCGCCTCAATCCTCCGGGCCCATTATGCCCCAGCGGTGCCAACACTCATCAGGAGACATGAGTTTTATCAGAGGGACCAACAGGAGAGTGAAAGTGTTGCAGACTTCATCGTGGACCTCAGAAACCTGGGGGGACTCCGTGGCTTCGCAAATCTAGAAGAAGCCATGAGAGATCGAATTGTTCTGGGTCTAAAAGACCCCACAACCCAGAGCAAGATTATGGCAAAGGGGGACATCGACCTCACAGATGTCATCGCTGATGCTACTGCAGCAGAAGCAACCAGGAAATCAGCAGCTCAAATGCGCTGAGCAAACGGACCACATCGCCAACTCGCCAGTGACACTACGTCCCTTTCTGAGAGGCACACAACAACCACCCACCATGAAGACCTCGAATCCTCATCAGAAAGTGAGGAAGAGGAGGTCAACAGACTCAGGTCGGAGTGTGATCAGCGAGACCAGTGGAATCATAAGCCCTCATATCAGTGTGCTGGATGCGGGGGAAACCACCCGCGGTCAGAGTGCAAATTCCTAGATGCCCTCTGCCGTTCCTGTGGAAAGAGGGGCCACATTGCAAAGGTCTGTAGAAGCAAGCGAGGGTCCAGCCCAAACCGAAGAGAAAATAATTTCCGGCAGACAACAGGCACCCCACCAGTAAATCAGGACCGCCCAAGCAACCAATGGAACCACTACTACAGAAATCGAGCACCAGCCACTTCTACCAGACAAGAAGAGGCACACCAAACCATCACCATCGGCCACGCTTCATCCCTTGATGCAAGAAAAATCCAAGTAAGGGTCACCATTGAGAATCAACCATGTATTATGGAAGTCAGCTCCGGGTCTTCCCTATCAATGGTCTCCTGGAAAACCCTTAAACAGCTGATCCCTGACATCCGTCGCCAGGACCTCAGCACTCAGAAAATTATATTAAAGGACTACCAAGGAAATAGGATCCCAGTCGCCAGTTCCAGCCATGTCCAAGTCTCTTTCAAAGACCACACTGCAACCCTACCTCTTACTGTCGTCGATAAAGATCGACCCAGCTTACTAGGCTTGCAGTGGTTCACACTACTAGAAATCGAACTGGCAGGCATCAACCAGACCAAAAGCAATGACTAGGAAGCAGCCCTCGTCCAGGAATTCCAGGAAGTTTTCACCGAGAAGCTAGGCAAGTACAAGGGATACCCCATATCGTTTAATCTCTGCCCTGATATTGCGCCCATTTGCCTTAAGCCTCGTTGAGTGCCCTTTGCACTCAAACCAAAGATTGATGAACAATTGGACAAATTAATAGCCCAGGGCGTGTTGGAACCGATTGACCACGCCCGATGGGAGACCCCAATTGTAACCCCCATAAAACCTGATGGATATCTGAGAATTTGTGGGGATTACAAGACCACCCTCAACCACGTACTTCAGCAGAGCGCTTACCCCATGCCTGTGGTCTAACACCTTCTTCACTCTCTTGGGGTCGGAAAAATATTCGCAAAATTTGACCTAGCCCAGGTGTACCAGCAGCTGCCCGTAGATGCAGAGACCGCAGAAGCCCAAACTATAGTCATGCACAGAGGTGCATTCAAATGTAATAGACTCCAGTTTGGAGTGAGCATAGCACCTGGCATCTTCCAAAGTCTGATGGAAAGATTGCTAAAAGGCATAAAAGGGGTTGTGCCCTACTTCGATGATGTCTTGATAGCCGCCCCCACTAGAAGTCTACTAGAACAGCGACTAAGAATGGTCCTCCAAAAATTTAAAGACACTGGCCTGAAGGTTAAGAAGGAAAAGTGCCAACTATGTACTGAGAGGGTTGAATTCCTTGGTTACCTTCTTGACAAACAGGGAATTCACCCTACTGAGAAAAAATTGGCTGCAATAAAAAACGCCCCGAGACCTAGAAACAAAACAGATCTCCAAGCCTTCCTGGGACTCATCAACTTTTATAACATCTTCCTACTCCAGAAGGCGACTGTTGCTGAACCCCTACATAGGCTCCTCGACAAGAAGGCTTCCTGGGTCTGGGGACATCGAGAAGAGCGAGCTTTTCAGCAAGTAAAAGACCTTTTAACATCAGATGCTGTATTGATACAATATAATGAGACTTTACCATTAACTGTCATCTGTGACGCCTCACCATTTGGAGTAGGAGCCATCCTGAGCCACGTCCTGCCAAATGGTACTGAGGTGCCCATTGCATTTTTTTCAAGAACTTTATCTAAAACTGAGAGAAATTATAGCCAACTAGAAAAAGAGGCTCTCGCTATTGTGTCTGCGATCAAACGATTCCACGAGTATATATATGGAAGATCCTTTTCTATAATCACCAATCACAAACCATTACTTGGCATCTTGGTGGGGGATAAACCAACTCCCCACATCTTATCGCCAAGAATGACACGCTGGTCAGAGTTTCTAGCCGCATACGATTACCAACTGCGACACCGACCAGGGAAAGCCATTCCCCATGCTGACGCCCTGAGCCACTCTCCACTACCAGAAGTCCTAGACAACCCAGCTCCAACCCTAGCTACACTACAAATCAAGACACTTCCTTCACCACCACTGACTGCACAAGACATCGCATCAGAAACAAGGAAGGACCCTTGTTTGGCACGAGTTCTCAGCTGGGTGGAAAGAGTTTGGCCTGACAACAAACCCAAGGACACCTTCAAGCCCTTCAAACACAGGCAGGCAGAACTTTTCTCCCAAAAAGGATGTGTTTTGTGGGGAGACAGAGTCATTATCCCAGGAAGACTACAGCATAAGATCCTAAAACTGCTGCATGATGGACATCCGGGCATCGTGCAAATGAAAGCACTAGCAAGGAGCTACGCTTGGTGGCCAGGTATGGACAAGCAAATAGAAACCTGTGTTACCACCTGCAACAAGTGCCAGGAAACACGCTCAGCTCCACCAAAAGCACCACCAGCAGAATGGGAAATGCCCCGAGGTCCCTGGTCCCGCATCCACATCAATTTTGCGGGACCCACCAAGGGGCATACATTTCTCATAACAGTGGATGCCTATTCCAACTGGCTTGAGATCCGCAAAATGAAGAGCACCACCACAGAGGCAGTCATTAAAAAACTAAACAGACTATTTGCTACACACGGCTTGCCAGATGTCTTGGTTTCAGACAATGGCCCACAATTCACCGCCTTGGCATTTGAACAGTACCTAGCAGACCAGGGGATACGCCACGCCTTAACATTGCCAGCTTACCCTGCGGCCAACGGTAGGGCTGAACAAATGGCCCAATTCACAAAGAAAACCTTACACAAGATGAAGCAAGGCAACATCCATGACAAGGTGACCAGGATGCTTCTCCTCCAACATGTTACTCCAAACAGCACCATGAACAAAACCCCAGCCGAACTCCTGATGGGCAGGAAACTTCAATCACATCTTGACCACCTACACCCTGCCTACACGCCAGAAAAGCCCCTGGGTTCCAGCAGCAAGTATTGCACGTTCAAGATAGGTGACCCGGTTTTTGCAAAAAACTTTACCGGTGACCCATTGTGGGTCCCCATTACCATAACTCAACTTACGGGTCCCCATTCCTACCACTTACAAACTGCTGATGGGAGACTGTGGAAGCGCCACATCAACCAACTATGCTCCAGGCTGGTACCTACTACCTTCACAAGCCCTGAACTCCAACCGGGGGGGGAGGGAAATCGAGGGGGCCGAAAATGAACTAGTATCCGACCCAGTACGCGAAACCCAGCAATCAGCGCAACCAAACCCAGAATATTTACCTTCCAAAGAAGAGCCAGGGCAGATGGTCATCTCTCCATGAAGCAGCACTGCGGCATCAGCAAACCCAGAGAATCCAGATAACAGCCTTGATGGGAGTAGAGGTGACAACCCTGAATCACCCAACGGAGAAGTCAGATCATCATTACCGCTGAGCTCAATGAACAACCCACCGGAACCAGAGTCCGGGCAAAGACTGTTGGAGCAATGCCAATCAGGTAGACAGGTGAGATGACCTGCCTACCTGCGAGAATACATCATCCCACCCTTGAGACGGAACCTTGGGGGGAGGGGTGTTCCGAACTAAGCAAACTCATTAGCTTGCAATTCTAATAGTTTTCCTTCCATGACAGGCTCGTAAACCTGCACTTCTGATTGGCCCACTAATAGCGGATCGTGATTCGTCGTTTTGGCTGATCTGATTGGCTGATAGCGGGTTGCTGCTGATTGGACGCTTCCCAGCATGGCAAACTTAAATCATTGGTTGTTGTGACAGCCGCCAACTCTATAAAAGGAGCTGCTGCTGCCCAAGTATTTCAGATCTGTTCTGAAGTCACTAATAAAGAGTTGGAGTCACTATTCGATGCCTCGTCTCCATTCTTGCGCCCTCTCTCCCATCACTTTGCATTTTTAAAGCTGATAGCAAAGAATAAGGAGTACAGATACTGAAAAGTTGAAATACTGAAACAAAGCACACTCACTCATCATGAAATCTCCAGAACAGTAAAGCCTACAAATTTGAAATATGGCATGTATGTTCCTCTTGGCTTCTAGATGCTAGATAAGAAAGGATTTTTCAAAATGACCATCAGATCATTAGTATTTCTTATACAGTAATTAATACGTTCTGATAGATTAACATACTCTGATACTAAGGAGTTAGACATTTCATTCCTTCTCCCCACCTGAAAAGAATCCTGTGCCAACTGCCAGTTGCCTCACATTCCGTTACCTCAGTTCAAACTTGCAGATGTTCCACTCCTCTATTCAGGAGTGGTCTGGGGCTTCTTATAGTACTAAACGTTACTATCTCACCAAAATGTCTATGCCTTCCACCTATGGAACTGCTTCTGAACTCAAGGTAGCAGAAGAGATATTAGCTCAAAAAAGGCCAGAAGATTTGTGTTTGGAGAGCTATTGATTCTCTCAAAAAACATTGTCCTTAGTAAAATAAGCCCGATCACATAGTGTCATAGCGAAGCACGGGTATCCAGTTAGTAATCATATAAGAAGGAACTTTCAGTTGCTTGTTTTTCCCTTCCCTTCCATTGTGCTTAGCTATTTAGTATTTGTACTTTTCTTGAAGTATTGGAGAATGTAAGACAAGTGTTGTGATCATTTTTACTAGTGAATGGATATTTTTTGTAGCAGCTTCATCAAGCAAATGAATAGAAGGAGCATTCCTGTCTTTGCCAAATAAGCAGTCAAGATGGAGGGGTTGGTCTGGGCAGGCTTTGAATTTTTTTAAACAAAATATGGGCTGTTTGGGATAATTGTGAACACTTTATCATGGATTGAACATTATTATCACAGGAGCATAGTCACCATTCCAACTGGGGATGCAGTCCAGTATAGCTGGGTCTCTAGCTGCTGCTGTTTACACATTTCAGGAATTTACCCACTTTGCCTAATGGTAGGGTGACCAAACTCTGTATTTTTCTTTTATGAAGCCAACTATGCAAATGTCACCTGTTTTTATAATTACCATGTTAAGCCATGAGTCAGTAGTGCAGTATCTACCACCACAGTGTCATATGTGACTTGCTCAGATAATATAACCAGAACCTTAAATAAGAAAAGAAGTAATTTTTAAAAGTCAAAAACTAAAGGTCACAAATGTGCGAGATTTTGGGCAAGACTTTCATTCAAGTGAAATATAAGTTTTGTTTTGCCTGAGAAGCTTTTTATTTTAAATTATCTCGAGACTCACACAGAAATTCTTCAGGCTACTTTCATGGATCACAGGTGAAAACTCACTGAACTACACCTGTTTCATACTTAATTCCCAAGGTATAAGGAAAAAGTTAATTCATTTTCCTCATATCATTTTAAAAAAATGTCCATTACATAATCTGCCTTGAATGTAATCTGTATTAAACCTGGCAAGATTCATCCTTTCAGGAGATTATAGCAAGTAACCTTTCAAAGCAACCCTTAAAAAATAAATAAATAAGAGGCCTAAATGTAGTATGTACTTGTTTGATATTTGGCAGACTGCATCCACTTATAAAAGATAATTTGATGTGCACATTTTATCCAATTATATTCTGAGAAATGCAAATTAAAGCAATTTGTTTATTCTCATATGGAAGTAAATGAGACAACGTAACCTCATATTTTCGGGAGAAAGGTTTAACTGCAAACCGAGACAAAGTAGACAAAGTGCTAACTCTCTATCCATCTAGGGAGTAATCCACTTTGTAAAAAAATTGTGAAGTAAATCTAGTATTTGTGGATCCACCATCCATTCCCAAGAGAAATTTTCTGAAAATTAGCAATGTACAATTAGAATTGAATATATTACACGTAGAGGAGCATTTTATCAGCAATCAGAGTGGTGTAATGGTTAAAAACCATGGTTCAAGAGTTCTTTCAGCTGTAGAGGTTGCAAGATGATTTGGGGGCAAATCTTTTAGAATAGAATAGAATTGAATAGAATTCTTTATTGGCCAAGTGTGATTGGACACACAAGGAATTTGTCTTGGTGCAAATACTCTCAGTGTATATAAAAGAAAAGATACATTCGTCAAGAGTCAAGAATCATAAGGTACAACACTTAATGATAGCCATAGGGTACAATAAGCAATCAAATCATACTTGGAAACAATCAATATAAATCGTAAAGATACAAGTGACAAAGTTATCATCATACAGTCACAAGTGGGAGGAGATGGGTGATAAGAAGTGATGAGAAGATTAATAGTAAATAGTCGTGCAGACTTTGTAAATAGTTGGACAGTGCTGAGCAAATTATTTGTTTAGCAGAGCGATGGTGTTTGGGGAAAAAAACCATCCTTGTGTCTAGTTGTTCTGGTGTGTAGTGCTCTATAGCGTCGTTTTGAGGGAAGGAGTTGAAACAGTTTATGTCTGGGAAGTGAGGGGTCTGTAAACATTTTCACAACCCTCTTTCTGACTCGTGTGGTATACAGGCCCTCTATTGAAGGCAGGTTGGTAGTAATTGTTTTTTCTGCAGTCCTAATTACTCTCTCAAGTCTGTGTCTGTCTTGTTGGGTTGCAGAACCAAACCAGACAGTCATAGAGGTGCAGATGATAATAATTCCTCTGTAGAACTGTATCAGCAGTGCCTTGAATAGTTTGAATTTTCTGAGTTGGCACAGAAAGAACATTCTTTTTGTGCTTTTTTAATGATGTTTTTGATGTTCGGTGTCCATTTTAGGTCTTGTGATATGATAGAACCTAGAAATTTGAAGATCTCTACTGTTGATACTTTGTTGTCTAGTATTGTAAGAGGTGGTAGTATGGGAAGGTTTCTCCTAAATACCACCATTTCTACAGCTTTGAGTGTGTTCGGTTCCAGATTGTTCCGATTGCAACATGAGGCAAGTTGTACAACCTCCTATCTGTAGATGGATTCATCATTGTCTCAAATGAGACCAATTACTGTTGTATCATTGGCAAACTTCAGTATTTTAATAGATGGATCATTTGAGATGCAGTGATTGGTGTATAGGGAGAAGAGAAGTGGAGAAAGCACATAGCCTTGGTGGGGATGGGGCAGTGCTAATTGTACAGGTATCAGCCATTGTCTGCTAAAGAAAATTGATTCTGTAAACTTAATACATATAACCTTGCTTTTAACAATAGGAATGCCTTGTTATCTGTTTTGGACACAATGGAAATTAACATCTCCCAATCTCTTTTTTCCTTTCTGCAAAAATCAGAACACTCTGAAGTTCAATTCCCAGCTGATTGCTTTTGAAATTAATCTTAAGTCACCCATCTCTAATTCATTCCCCTTTTAGTGAAAGTATTAACCTGATTTTTCTCCTGAATTACCAATCAGAAAATAGCTGAATAACTATTTAAGGACTGCATCTCCTGGGTCTATCAAAAAGTTCTTCTGTTTCCATGGTGAATTGTATTTTTGTGTGTAGGCTGTTGAGGTGTGTGAGGAAGTTGTTCAGTTTTTCTTTCCCATGTGGCCACATTATGAAGGTGTCATCTACGTATCTGAGCCAGAGTTTGGGTTTGTGATCATATTTTTCTAGAGCTTGTGTTTCAAAGTGTTCCATGTAGAGGTTTGCAATGACAGGTGAGAGGGGTGATCCCATGGGTTCTCCTTCTGAACAACTTCCTCACACACCTCAACAGCCTACACCCCAAAATACAATTCACCATGGAAACAGAAGCTAACAATCAACTTCCCTTCCTAGATGTCTTAGTATACAAAAAATCCAATGGCTCCCTAAGACACAGCATCTACCAGAAGAAAACACATACAAACCGCTATCTACACGCACTCTCACACCACCACCCAGCACAGATCAATTCCGTAGCCGAGACACTCATCTCCAGAACAAAATGCTTAGCTGACGAACAACACCTAAAAACCAAACTACACACTCTCACTAACGTACTAACAGCCAATGGATTCCAATGAAAGAAGATTACCCACCTGATCCAAAAAGAAACCCCAACCAAAATCCAAGACAGAGGACAAGAGAACGGCAAAGCCCTCCTGCCATATATAAAAGGCACTACAGACAAAATCAGCAAGATCCTCCAAAAACACAACATTAAGACAGCATTCTGAACAAGCAGAAAAATATCCACCATCCTAAGAAACCCTAAAGAAAAAATTGAGTTAGAAAACCAAGGAGTATATGAAATCCCTTGCACCTCCTGTCCCACCACATACACCGGACAAACCAACATAAGAACAAGTGCATGCATTGAAGAACACAAGAACTCAATCAAAAAAGTTCCCTCTTCCCTGGTCCAACACCTCAAAGCCACAGGACATGAGATTGACTTTAAAAATACCAGAACTATCACCAAAACTGAACACTTCAACAACAGAATAATCAGAGAAGCCATAGAGATAGAAAAACGCCCACACAGCATGAATAAATGAGATGATACCTCCTGCCTACCAGCTATTTGGAAACCCACCCTCATGAACAAACGAGTACCTAACATGAAGAATGACACCAGACCCACACCCACGAGGGCCACACAAGTTGCTACCATCACACTTCCACGTAGAAAGCAAACTCACACACATACAGATGATGAGACACGACCACGAACCATCATCAGCCTGATGATGGCAGATGAGATTCTGCCAAAACATTGCTACAACTTTAAAAGCACAACTATAATGACGTGGGAAATTACCGGAACAAAGCTGAATACCATACATATAAGTACCCACGAAAACTTAAGAATACACACACACACACACACACACACACACATCATAAAATCAATTTTGATTTTTTTAAAAGTTCTGATAGGTAAGCGTGTTAAATATGGGCTGCATGAATGCTAGAAGAGACTAAGACAATGTTCTTCACATTTGGAGCTAGTTTACCCTCTGTGATGCAAAGAAACTGGGAAGAAATAACCCACTTTCATAAGATGTTGAGACAGATTTACAGTATTTACTTATTTAGAGCAGGGGTCGCCAACCTTTTGGACTCCTGAGACCACCAAGCTCATAATTTTAGATCCTAGGGACCACTAACTGGTTCTGTGGCTGTGGCCTAATTTGTGGGTATGGCTTAGTGGTCATGTGACTGGCTGGGCATGGCTTGTGGCTTGTATGTAAATATTATATATATATATATATATATATATATATATATATATATATATATATATATATATATAAAAATATTGGGTTTTTTTAATTAAAAAAGAGCAATTTTTACCGCAAAGCAGGCAAAGCAGGCAGATTGAGCTGCTCACAGAATCATTCAGTGATCTATCTATCTGTCATGGGCTAGCTCAGTCTCTCAAATTTGCTTGCGGTGAGTCTGCACTGAATTTGCCTGCAAACAAACTTTCAATCCTAAGGGAGATTCGACTGTGCTGAGCTGAAGATCTAAAGACCAGCTAGAAAGAAATCCAACCATTTCCTGCTTCCTATAGCTAATCTAAATCTCCCGGCACAGCAGAAGATGGTCGGAAAAAGGAAAAATAGCAACTTAGCAGGAAAGTTTACCGGGTAAGGAGTGAGGGGGCAGGGAGGTTTCCTATGGGCCATATGGGCGGTGCAGCCTTGTGTTTCTGCGCAGCCTGGATTAATTGCTTTGGGAGTGAGATTTCTCTGCAGCCCACCAAAATTTTCTCACAGCATACCAGTGGGCCGCGGTCCACTGGTTGGTGACCACTGATTTAGAGTATGGCGATGGTTCATTAGCCAAACAATTAGAGTAGTTGTTTGGCTACCTAGTCCATTTGGTTCATGCTTGAGCACTATCCAGAAGTGCATCACAGTGGTTGAACTAGCTCCACACTCCAAATGGCTAACAGCCTTCTGCAGCATCATCCATTGTTTCTCCCCTCACCCCGAATCCACTGATGTTGCCTTGTGGTTGAGCATCACACTCAGTCAGATCTGGGACTAATTGGGTTCATATTTCTGCATGGAGCCCTGTTATTTTTCCTCCACTGAAAAAGTATCTATAGTTGCATGTAACATGATTTTGATCTGCAAGGTTGGGAGAAGCAGAGTTCACCCTGTCACCCAATGCTAGGATTCGAACTAGCCAGAGCAAAGACCTTCTCTAATGTCTTTTAAGTCATTGTGCCTCTTGATAGGGACAGATAATTTGCTGACACAAAAAAAGAGTAAGGATATCTTCTCTGTAGTTGACATAAAGAAAATCGTGTAAGTTTTTGCACTGTCCTGTTCATTCATCTGTTATTACATTAAACATTTTCAAATATGTGCCATTAGTGACACAAGTAATTTATAACTCTTAATTCCTGCTTTATTAATATATTAATTTCATAATTTTGTCAATATGCTAACAACACAATATATCGTTTTACCTTTATGCTGGTTTATGAGTATAATAAAGAAGTGATTTATTTTCCTTGTTTTACATTTGATTATATCTGTAAGATCCAACACTGCATTCTTAGAGGTTTTGTTTAACTCAGTGACTTCTTATTTGCTGGAAAAGTTCTCACTACAAATGGTCTCTTAATTGCCACTATTATTTTATTTTCCAGTCAATAGATTTTCCCAAATTGTACATTTTTCTACCAAGGAGAAACTAAAGAGAAGGAGTTTTGGTTCAGTCTTTTAAGGATAATGTAGCTATCATTTGTTTACATTTATTTAGTTTTTAAGTTAAAATTGAACCCTACCCCAATGCAGAATGTGTGAGCACAAATATGAAATATGCCAGATTAAATTAATTAAAGTTTTCAATTATTTTGCAGACAGTATCCACCTGATCTTGGCTGAGTAATGTTTTATGTAAAGTGACCTTTAAAGTTATATTGGAAGAGTCCAAGATGTGGTTAAGTCATTCATTTAATACTCAGTAGAGAAAAAAAGAATGGATCACTTTGCGTGATAAAGGTCTTGTTAGATGTTGTAATAGAAGCAAACTGGGAAAGAATCTTATACCCATTCTTGAGAAAAGAAACATCTCCTTTTCTTTCCATTTGATTTTCTTTTTCCTTTTTCTTTAGTCAATACACTCACTTTATTGTAAATCTTTTTTTCCCTTCAGTTGGCAGAAAACAATTCTAGATTGGGACTTTATAATAATAGTATAGCAACTCTGTGAGTTTTATTATTCTCTCCCAACTCAGTAAACCCTAATGTTTTGATATGCTGAAGCTAAAGACTCCCCCAATTCTTCCATCAATGCTGTCCACATCTGTTCAGGTTGCCAAGATTTGGAAAAGCTGATCAAATTTCATTTTGGTCCCATTGAAATCAGTGTGAAAACTCTTAATCATGTCTGAATGTATATTTATTCCTTGTTTTCAATAAGACATAAATGGAGTTTGAAATCTGAAGCTACCAAAATTTATTTTTATTTCTTGAACGATTATTACCATTTATTCCTATGTTGGTATGATAGCATATTATATTATTAATTTGGATTAAATTAAATCTTAAACAGGTTGTCCTAAACCACAGCTGTCAAACTCTTGGGGTGGATGTGTCACGTGGTGGCCAAGCCCATGCCTGGTATAGTGAAGGGGGAAAAAGTTCTGATACGTCACGTGATGCAGCCGTGATGACATGAGTTTGACACTCCTGTCCTAGACAATAGAAGATTTCTGCAGCAAGAGTAGTCTGGTTTATATGGTAACTGCTGGATAATTATGAAAGCTTCAATCCCAAAGGCACTAGGTTGGGAAAGCCTGAGCTATCTGGCAAATTGTAAATGCCACATTCATACAATTCCAGTTTCTTCTCTTTTAATCAGTCCGAATATTGACAGAATATTTTGCTTATCTATTTCTGGCATATGTCTCTGAGCACAGCACATCCACATCCACAAACATAAAAAACAAATTCACTGTTGTTGTCATTCAACAAGATTGGGCTCCTCAGCTCAACATGCTGTGGTTTGAACAAGAGATGTTTCTGAGTGATAAATGGCAAGATGGGATATAATTTAACTATGGTTATTCTTGCAGCTCTGGCAGATCAATTGTGGAAGCAGGTGTTTGAAAAATATTTAATGGAATTGCTTAAAAAAAAAAGCTTTTGCTTCCATTTCATGCAGTACTATATAGCATCACTTTGCTTTTTAAAGTATTGTTGTTTTAGAAGTTTCTTGTACATCTAGTCTTCCTGATACTAAGTCACTTTACAATATTTTATTTACTTTTCTTTTCTAGTAAAAAATAACTGATGGAGAAAATAAATAGTTAAATCAATACGAGTTAATATTATAACTCCCAAATTACATTTCCACTGACAAAGTGATTGCAACCAACCTCATTTAAATGTCCAATGTTTCCAATAAACATAAAATATTTTTTAAAAAGAATCTCATTTTAACATCATAGGAAATTAATATCTCATTAAGTAAAGCCACCTTCCACTGTTTTCCCAGGAAAAGATATCCAAGCTCATTTTTTTCAGAGGCTGCATAAATAGCCTATATCAATTCTGTCAACTTCCTGTTAAAAAAGGGAAGGTTTTTATTTTTGGAGTCATATAGTTATTTTCTATGTAACCTCCATTCATAGTAGAACTTCAAAAACAACTACAGCAAAGAAAGAATGTTTGAGTTGCATTATGACATAGAAAATTTATCGTTTAAATACTGGAAATGTTTTTAAAATTAGCTTATTATTATTGTTGTTGTTGTTGTTATTATTATTATTATTATTATTATTATTATTATTATTATCCTGTAAATAATAATGATAATAATAATCTGGTGAGATTCACAACCTTTGGGGCTGTTTGTTAGCTCAACAGCTTGAATCTTAACCAATGACTTTGGAACTGTTAAGATAGTGTTGGATGATGATGATGATTACCTCCTCTTCCTCACACTTTACCTACAAAAATAGATTTAATCCCTATTATAATACTGGGATTATCCCAAGAGACATATGAAAAGAGGGTCTGCTTACACTTGCCAATATACCTCAATAATAAAATGCAAAAACATGGAATTTAGGTAGTAAAGAAAAGAAATTAAAACAAAAAGACTTTCCCATTACCATTAGTATAAGAAAGATAAATGTAAAGATATTATAGTGTTTCTTGCTCAAGCAGGGGATTGGACTGGAGGACCTCTGAAGTCCCTTCCATTTCTATTGTATTCTATGTTCTAATATCTTCTAACAGCAGAAAGCTCTAGGATATTAGTTTCCTAATAACAATAGTAATTGCATAAAAATGGCTAACATCTGAGAGATGCTGTGAATTGTGTTGGCCAATGGAAGGCAATGCTTTCCCTCATTACTATAGACCAACCATTTGATAATAAAGGGATTATTAAATCTGCATGCCATGTTATGTAAAATAGGGTAGAACAACAAAATATATTATTTTCAACTTGGAAGGTCCCTACCACAATATATACTGATTCAGTAGTATTGAATTTATCCTTTGTTAGCTTAAAAGGTAAGGCATTAAATTTTGTCAGGGTGAAAGACCTTCAACGATATATACTGAAGATATTGAGCTCTACATTAGTTTGCTCATGCCTTATAAAGACTAAATAATGTCTGCAAGATCATGTTATCTGAGTCTAGATCAATATGCCTTTTCCCAGGCTGAACAAAAGTTATCCAAGGAGGTCACAGAAATCAAAGATCTTTCTGTGAAGATCAATTTAGTCCAGAACCTGAACTGACATAGCCTCATATGAGCTCTTTAAGAAGCAAGTCCTGATTCCAATCTTTAAAAAGAGCTGGAAACAACCCAAGGTATCTGGAGATAAAATCTTTAAAAAAATTATCAGACTGCTTTGATAGGTCTTATATATTTATAAGAGCAAATCTGGGAAGCATGGAGTAGAAGGCTAATCATTTTGCTTTTAAGTATGGTAATGGCAGAAGGTCTACGATTACTGTATCTGCTTCTCACAAAATATAAAATTGCATCTGTAGTCAAATGGGCCTACAGATTGTTGGCCACTTTCAACTGTTTCTTCCAAGCTATGGAGGATTGAGTTATGTTTTTCATAATCTAAACTCTGGAAGATATCAAAATCTAACTACGAAAATTGGGCAATAATTTAATTTCAGTTCTTTAATATGCTGATGATATCTGATGATGATGAACAACCAAGGGCATTAAACAGCTAAGTATCCACTTTCAATCTTGCAAACACTATGTAAAGTTAAGTAGCACAAAATCAAACAAAATATTATTTACCCAAGAGATAAATGTATTTATTCCTCCCTGAACTCTTTTTTCAAAATAAGTGTGATGGAATGTGTACCTGCAGCAGAAAGAGGGAGGATTTTGCCAAATGCTTCCCATAAAGAGATCCAGATTCAAATGTTGTGCAGTATTGGACAGAAAAGAAGAAAGAGGTTCCATGTAACCACACTCTAGAATATGTCAGGATATGTCTAGTAGTTTCGAAGGTTTCAGCCTTTTTTGTCAAGTTTCTATCTATTAGGTATAATCAAATAAAGATTGGACTTAATTGAATTTCAGTCTCACCTCTGTACTTGGACCCTGACAATAAGGTAGTTTTCACAGTTTCTCATATTGATAAGGATAGGTGAAATTCCCAGAGTTCCCATATATAGTTTTGCAACTGACTTTAGTCCATGTGATGATGGGACATAGACAAGAACCTCCCCGAACATCTCAATGACCAGTACAATCATTGGGAGAGAGTCATTCAGTGTCAAGGGACAGGCAATATTAACATTGTTTTATTCCCTTTAACCATCTGATGTTTTATTAAGCAAATGCTTCCTTGTTACCTGCAAACTCCTTTTCCATGTCAGTAATAATTAAGATGTTGTTTAGTTTGGCAATTGTCTTAATTGCTCAAAAGTTAACAGAAAAAGAACAAGTCTGTTATCCAATAAGGTGAGAACTACTACCAGGGTTTAGGAGATCATCAATCTGCTTGATCTCCTTTGGAGATATTAGTATCAGGGATAAAACTATGGTACAGTTATCATTAAAAAGCAACAAATGGGAGTTAGGCTGAAGTCATAACTCTGGAAGGTGAAAAAGTAGGAAGAGATGAGATGAGAAAAAACTTATCTTACCTGGGAACCAGTTACTTATAGCAATGGGTTATAACAGCTATATAACAACCAAGTATTTTCCACTTTCCAAACAATTTCCATCATGAAACATTAATTCAGATATTTACATGGAGTCAATGCTGCATGCAAATTAATAATATTAAATAACAAATATTTATTTTTATTACAGATATATAAAAACAGAATTAGTTTATCATTTCTTTCCTTTCTTATTAATTGCCCTATTAGGAGTGCCAATCAATGTACATAATGTAAAATTAAAAACACAGAGGATTTTTAAAAAATCAATTCATGTCATGTTGTGCATGGTTTATTATCCACTTTTTATTTAATAGTGTTAAAATGTAGATAAACAACCTTGAATATTAATTGCACTTCTGTAAACTGATATTAACTTGTATGATTTTCCTTCTCTTAACTTTGATCTCCCTTTTCAAAATAAAGAAAATGATCAGACAAGCTTTGGATATTGCATCTGCAGTGCCAATTGAATTAAATTACATAAAGCCTCTTTTCTTTTCTTTTCTTTTCTTTTCTTTTCTTTTCTTTTCTTTTCTTTTCTTTTCTTTTCTTTTCTTTTTCTTCCCTTCCCTTCCCTTCCCTTCCTCCCCTTCCCTCCTCTCCTTTCCTTTCCTTTCCTTTTTGGTGCAACTAGAGTCCATGGATAGAAATCTTGTAGTATGCTAGATGTTGCTGAATTTCAATTCTCATTCTTTTCATCTAGCATGAAATTGAAGTCCAGCAACATCAGGAAAGTCCTGATTCCCTCCTTTTGCAGTTGTCTGTTCAATCACTTCTTACTCCTGGAGAGTTGACATGTGTCAGATTATCCTCCCACCCATTGCACAAGATGCTGTTATAGAACAAGGGAAAGAAATAGCATTCTTACCTGGATGACGTCTCGCTGATTCAGAACTATTGACACATTTTCTGTAAACCATGATAATCCTCATCTTTTCCATATAATAAATGAATTAATCCTTTTTACCATCTCTAGGGATGTGGGCATTGTTGCAAAAGCTATGAGGTAAGGTTTACTGCCAATGTTAGAGGGTCAGGATTCAATCTGTCTAAATCCATCCAGGATTGTCTAAATATACTTACTGCTAACATACATTATCCACATATCTTTTTTCAAATACAAATTTTGCTTATTTTAAATATACTGTATATGTTTCTGTCCTGTAGAATTTTAAAATAAAAATTCTCTTGATGAAATATCTCTTTTGAACAAACTTGCTAAGGTCATACAGAACTTCACCAGGGCTTTTCCCTTGTGTCGCGTCCATGGTAAGTGGATCCCCGGTAAGGTACTTCGCATAGACTGCGTCGCCTGGTGTAAATGTTCGCGTCGTGGGAAAGGAGACTCGGAGCCAGTGACTCAGTTTCAGCTCTTTATTTGGTCCCGAGATCGGCTCTGGCTCCAAAGGAAAAACAGCAGCTTTTATTCTCTGGCCGTGGCGGCCGCGGCCAATGGCACCACTTTGAATCTCCCACGATTAGTTTCCACCAATCATGTGGGATTCGCGGCGGGCCAATCAGTGCGGCTCACTTGACCAATCAGATTGCTCTGCGCTTGACCAATCGCTACACGGCATTTACAAGTATGTTAATGACCAAACAGAACACCCCTCCCCTCTTGGTATGGTCCTACGTAACATAGTCCCGTAAGTAGGCGGGGCTTCGTACTTGCCTACTTGACCTGCACAGGTTAGTTGGTGCTTGGCTCCCGGCCGGTTCAGTCGGGTTCTGTGTTGCTCTCTGCCTCATCAATGGAACCACCTGGAAGGTTTCGCCGGGCCTTTCGTCGCAGCTCCCTCCCGGTCTACCCGGGCTGGTTGAGCTGCGGTTGTTGCCGCTCCTGCCTGGTCTTTCTGGGCTGGTTGAGCTGGCCTGGCTGCTTCTCCCTGGTGAGGCTTCAAGCTGGCTGCTTGTCAGTGAGTATTGCTGGTTTCTTTCTGTTGGTGGTTGGTTCCCGGGGTCTTCCCTCCCCTCTTGGTTTGTGTTATGTGGGTTCCCTTCTCTCTCTGGGTGTCTGTCTGTGTCTGTTTGCATGTTGGTTGTGTTTCCCGTGGTTGTTCTCGATCTTAATTGATCGATGTGTCGTTTCCATGCTTGTCTGTCGGTTGTTTGCAGCCGGTACGAGCGGGGACCTGTCACTTGGGTTATGGTTGCTGGCACCCAAAGTGGATCCCTGGTAAGGTTCTTCGTGTAGACTGCGTTGCCTGGTGTAAATGTTCGGTGTGTGCTTGAGGAGTTTGGAGGTTTTTCTGGGTTGTATGTGAGGTGCAGCCTGTCGAGTGGGGACCTTAATTTCCTCCCCATTAATAGTTCTGCTGGGCTTTTGTTGGTTGTCGTCTTCAGGGTTATGTGTTGTATAAAAAGCATTTTGTTTATTTTTTCTTGGATTTCCCCATGTTCAATTTTTGGGATTGTTTTTTTCATAAATTGAACCATTCGTTCCGCCCTCCCATTCGCCGCCGGATGTGCTGGCGCTGTCAGTGCGTGCCGTATTCCCCGTTCCGCTAGGAATTTTTCGAATTCCAGCGAGGTAAATTGGGGCCCATTGTCTGACACAATGACATCTGGGAGGCCGTGGGTTGCAAACAGCTTGCTGAGTTCCTTGGTCACGGCCTCCGTGGTGGTGGTTTTCATGTTGCTTACCTCCAACCAATTGGAGTAAGCATCTACCATGATAAGGAATATGTTTCCCTTAGTGGGCCTGGCAAAATCTATGTGAATCCTGGACCATGGTCCCCTGGTGTTTTCCTATTCCAGGATTGGTGCGGCGGGAGGGCTCGCCCTGGTTTCTTGGCAACGTTTGCATGCTGCCACCCAAGTCTCGATCTGTTTGTCCATCCCTGGCCACCAGGCGTAAATCCTGGCCAGGGCTTTTGTTCTAAATATGCCCAGGTGCCCCTCGTGTAATATCTCCAATACCTTCCCTTGTAATTTTTCCAGAATAACAACCCTATCCCCCCAAAGTACACAACCTTTTTCTAACGACAGTTCTGTTTGCCAATTCTGAAATGTCCTGAATGATTCGTCGTCGTCTTTTTCTGGCCACCCTTTCTCTACCCAATGTAACACCCGCACCAGATGCTTGTCTTTATTAGTTTCGTGGGCAATGTCTGACACGGTTATGGGTAGATTGGGCAGAGTCTCTATGCTAAGGATGGCCATCGTGGGTGCTAGGTCAGTGTCTAGGTCCGGTAGCAGCGTGCGGCTCAGGACGTGGGTGATCGTCTTACCGGGTCGGTGTGTGAGCCAGTAGCTGTGGGCGGCAAGGAATTTGGACCACCTTGTCATTCTAGGAGATAGAATGTTTGGGGTGGCCCTGTTCCCTGCAAGGATTCCCAGCAGTGGCTTGTGGTCGGTGATGATGGTGAACATCCAGCCATAGAGGTACTCATGGAACCTCTTCACTGCAGCGACGATAGCCAGGGCCTCTTTGTCCAGCTGACTGTAGTTTCTCTCTGGTTTGGTGAGGGTCCTTGAAAAGAAAGCGATGGGTGCTTTTCTTCCATTGGGGAGAGTGTGGCTGAGGACGGTGCCGACACCAAAAGGTGATGCGTCGCATGTGACGGCTAGTGGTAGGGTCTCGTTGTATTGGATGAGGATGGCATCTGAGGTGAGCAGGTCCTTGGTTTTGTTGAAGGCAGCTTCCTCGCATTTCCCCCAAGTCCATGTGGCTGCCTTGTCCAAAAGCCTATGCAAAGGCTCCGCCACAGTCGCCTTTTGGGGCAGGAACACATTATAAAAATTAAGCAGTCCTAGAAATGCCTGTAGTTCCATTTTATTCTTTGGCGTGGGGGCTTCTTTAATGGGTCTGATTTTTTTTTCAGTCGGGTGGATGCCGTGCCGGTCTAGGAGGTATCCTAGGAACTCGACCTGCTCTGTGTGCAGCTGGCATTTTTCTTTTTTCACCTTTAGCCCGGCCTCCTTGAATTTGGTTAGTACCTCCCTTAGACAACCCTCTAGTTCTTGTTGGTTGGCTGCTGACACTAGTAAGTTGTCGAAGTAGGGCACCACCCCCTTAATTCCTTGCAAGAGTCTCTCCATGAGGCTCTGGAAAATTCCCGGAGCCACATTGACTCCAAACTGGAGTCTCTTAAAGTGAAACGCTCCCCAGTGGGTTACTACAGTCTGCGCCTCTGCGGTTTCTGCGTCGACTGGCAGCTGTTGATAGGCTTGTGCCAGGTCAAGGTTTGCAAAAACCTTGCCTCCCCAGTGAGTGCAGGAGGTGCTGCACTACTGGAACGGGGTAGGCGCTTTGTTGTAAGGCAATTTAGGGTGGCCTTATAGTCCCCGCAGATTCTCACTGACCCATCGGGCTTCACTGGGGTGACTATGGGGATCTCCCACCGGGCATGATCGATTGGCTCTAGGACCCCTTGTTGGATGTGCTTGTCTATTTGCTCATTGATCTTGGGCCGGAGTGCAAAAGGTACCCGCCGTGGTTTTAGGCGTATTGGGGGAACGCTGGGGTCTAGGCTGAAAGAAATAGGGGGTCCTCGGTACTTGCCTAGGGTGCCGTCAAACACTTCCTGGAAGTCCCTTGCGAGTTGCTCTTCCCAGTCGGCATCTGCGACGTGATCGATGCCCGTAACTTCGATCCTGAGTGGCGCGAACCACTGTAGTCCCAAAAGGCTGGGGCAGTCTCGGTGCACAATCATCAGGGGAAGCCTTGCTGTGCGCCCTTTGAAGGTTACTTCAAAATGTCCTGTTCTGACTACCGGGATGCGATTCCCCTGGTAGTCTTTAAGGATTAATTTCTGGGTTTCCAGTCCCCTTTCATGGATTGCGGGCACCAAACGCTTGATTTCCCACCATGCAACCATGAAGAGGTAGGACCCGGAGTCCACCTCCATCTTGCATGGTTCACCCTCGATGCCCACTTTCACATATACCTTTTGGGCGTCTGCGCTGGATGAGTGGCTGATGACGACCGTCTGGTGGGTTTCCTCTCTCTGTCGGTTCTTGTTGTTCCATCGGCCCCGTCCGTCTCAGTTCAAGCAATTTTCGGCTTGGCGGTCTCTGGGCCTGGGGGGGGTGCCGTCTCGTCTCCGGTTGCTGTGATCACGCCGTCAGGGGCTGTAGGCTTTTTTAAGTCGGCAGACTCGGGTGATGTGGCCTCTTTTTTTTTTTTTGAAAGAGATTTTATTAATTTTCTACAAACAAACAAGACAAACAGAACATTAAAACATCAACTCTCATATGTACATCCAGTGTGTCATTTGGTTCATCAGTTTTGTGCATTCCTTTTGTAGTCTCAATTACAATTATGTTACATAACAACTCATATTGTCATTCCGAACTTATATATCCTAATATCACTAAGAAAAAAGAAATTTTTGACTATACTTTTAATCATTCATGCTTTATGAGATAACAATCTTTAACCAGTTTATTCTGTAACAAATCATATAATCATACCAAATCAATCCTAAAAAACCCTTTGTAAATATAATGTCAAATAACAAAGTAATAACAAAATAGCAAAATAAAGATATTCCTTACTGTCTAGCATTCTAAATATTCTATTATCGTATTTTATCATCTAGCCATTGATAAAAAAGATCCCAAATTTCATAAAATTGTTTATCCTCTTGCTCTCTAATTTCAAATGTCAATCTATTCATCTCAGCACATTCCAATATTTTCTTAATAATTTCCTCCTGTAATGGTATTTTCTCATTCTTCCAATTTTTAGCAAATACAATCCTAGCCGCTATCAATACATTCACAATCAGATATTTCAAATCTTTACTATATGTATCAGGTAAAATTCCCAATAAGAAGATATCTGGTTTCAAGTCTATGTGTTTCTTTGTCATTTTTCCAACCACATGTGAATTATAGTCCAATATTTTCTAGCGGCCTCACAAGTCCACCACATATGGTAATACAAGCCGGGTATCTGATGACATTTCCAACATTTTTCAGATTTGTTCTTAAACATTCTTGCTATTCTTGTCGGGGGAAAGTGCCACCTGTAAAACATCTTATACAAATTTTCTTTATATGCTGTTGACATTGTCATTTTATAATTTTGAGACCACAATTTCTGCCATTTCTCTAGATCAATCCCATATCCAAAATTGTTCCCCCAAGCAATCATAGTTTCTTTGACTTGTTCTTCCTCTAATTTAATTCCCAGTAAATAACCATATAATTTTTTAATCACCTTCTCATCAGTACTCATCAAGATCTTATCTAAATCAGTCTGCTTATCATAGAATCCCTCTGTTTTAGAATCTTCATCATACCTTGAATGTATTTGCACATATGTGGCCTCTTTTATCGCAGTGTCGGCAGATCGCATTGAAAAACCGGCACTCCGATCGAAGGTGGTCGCCTCCACACCCGGCACATTGGGGTCCCGACTTACGATTCTGCTGGTCGCGCCGGTCTCGTCCCATCCCGTCTGGAGTCAATGGATGTCCTCTTCCTCGTCCGTGGTATCAGAGGCAGAGTTGAAGTCGCCATGGTGGGTGGTGGTCTCTCGGCGGCTTGCTTCGGGGCATGCCTCAGTTACCGTGCCCATCTCAGTGGTTGCATTGCGGTCCCCGGTGTCCGGTCTCCGCATTCGAGCCGCCGATTTCTGGGTTGCTTCAGCTGCAGTGGCCTCGGCGAGGGCGATGTCGCCTTTTGCCATCAGTTGGCTTTGCAGGACTGGGTTTCTGAGCCCGAGGATGACATGGTCTCGCAGAGCCTCGTCCATGTCTGTGAACCCGCACATGCCCCCTAGGCTCCGTAGATCAGCCACAAAGTCACTGATGCTCTCACCCGATCTCTGGTCCCGCTGGTAGAAATCATGCCACCTGATGATGGTGGGCACGGCGGGAGCATAGTGGTTTCGGAGCAACGGCTCGAGATCGGCCCAGTCCATCACCTTCACGTCCTCAGGTTTTGCGAGAGCTTTTGCCATCTTGAACACTGCGGGCCTGCAGTGTGTTAAAAAGACGGCTCTTTTCTTTTGCCTGGTTGCATCCTTTAAGTTGCTACTTTCGAGGAACATTAGGAATCGGTCTGTGTACGATTTCCAATCCTCGGTAGTGGGGTTAAAAGGTGTAGGTGGTGCAATGCTGGCCATCTTGTCGGTCTCGCTTCCTCAGGACACGTGCTTGATGGGGTTTAGTCTCGGGATCCCACCTTCGTCGCCAGTGTCGTTTCCATCGTGGAAAAGGAGACTCGGAGCCAGTGACTCAGTTTCAGCTCTTTATTTGGTCCCGAGATCGGCTCGGGATTCAAGGGAAAAACAGTGGCTTTTATTCTCTGGCTGCGGCGGCCACAGCCAATGGCACCACTTTGAATCTCCCGCGATTAGTTTCCACCAATTGCGGGGGATTCGCAGCGGACCAATCAGTGCGGCTCGCTCGACCAATCAGATCGCCGTGCGCTTGACCAATCGCGACGTGGCATTTACAAGTATGTTAATGACCGTACAGAACACCTTGGACCAAGTTTTCACTGACCTACTCTTTGAACTGCTCACTATTAACTATTAATTGATTAATTAATATCACATGAAAAAAGCAGCTTCTGGGCACACAGAGAGTAGGTGTGGATGCCACGTTTCTCAACCTAGTCTGTTAATTGAAGTGTTACAGCAGAATGCACTTCCTTCATGGCATTAAGGAGACACATTTCATGCATCCCTGGTTACTACTTATTATCAGTGCTTGCATTAAATTTTCAGTAGCCCTCCATCTCTCTTCCCCTCTCTGGATATGTGTCAAATTTTGATTGGTAAGAGTAAAAAAACTGACAGAATTTGATGGCAGAAGACTGCAACAGATAGAATGTTAGAAGATGGCATAATATGGAGAGGCAGAGAAGTTGAGGTAAATTCACATACATAAATAATGTATATGCATACATACACAGAAGTCTAGAATTGTCCACTCCTTATTTTAATGGAGCCAAAAAGTTGCTAATTGTGGGAAACAGTTTATCTCATCTTGACTAATAAGGCCCACTATATTTCTTATCTTAATATCCTCTTATTCATAATTCTTCACAGTGAGCCAGCACTAAACAGTTCAATAATCCTGTCAGCTCCATTAAATAGACCAGATGAGGAATTCAACTCTGCAAGAAGGCTAACACTATTTTCTTTTTTTAATATTTTTTTATTTTAAACAACAAACATAAACAAACACCAAACATACGTTAAATAAAATCTTCTTTCCATTATACAATGTGTTGGTTGGTACATATCTCTTGGGCACAATATCAACAGTCATTCCATCCTATTTTGAATTACAATTCATATCAAATATAGCTACTATCTATTTAATATATTATTGTCAAATCATTATAAAAACTGTTATTGCCAATTTATCTCATTTTTCGAGCAGGATTCAACTATTATAAAGCCTAATTTATAACATCATTAAGGCTAATACTATTTTCATTAACATTGGCTATTTGTAATAACAGCAATATTTGCAAGTCTGTGCTACATCCCCTATGTCTTCTTATGTTCCAGAAAAATCAGGGAAGTGCCTGTCTGAGTCTCTTCCAAATCTTATGTGTCTTTTGTGGAGTTAAATTATATTTTATCTTTCATTGCTCTTGGATGCCATGCTTGAGGGGCTGTTTTGGTGGTGAGCTTTGGAAATGGTTATGCTGAATGTGATGTATTGTGATATTAATAACTACTATATTATTATGTTTATGTTGAATTAAGTTTCAGTAGTGATTTTAATGTTGTTAATTCTGTTGTTTTTTATTCATATGTATTTTTATATTCTTCCTGTTTTTAAATGTTGTGATTCACTCAAAGTCATATATCTGAAGTCAGCAGCTACATAAATTCCATAAATAGATATTTTTCTTAAAAAGTGAAATGTCTACACTGCTTCATATCATTTCCCTTGGAGTCCTGCTCATGTTTTTCGTATGGAATTCATAGTGTGCAAGGAAACTGAGAGAAGTGAAGCCATCTTTGGTAGTGCTAAGTAAAGTACATCCAGGATTAACCAACTATGTCGGTGTCAAGCTACAGAACTTTTTCCCATTCAATTAACAAGAATGAACTTCTGAAAACCAAATGTATCAAAAGGAATCCTTTATTGAGATGAGATAATTCATGTCCGAGTTCAAAGCAGCGTCTAAGGTCCCTCAGGCATACAGGGGTAGATAAGGGAGTTCAGAACCCCTCCCCTTATCTCGATGTGTATTTAGTGAAACAAAAGCCAGTACGTTAAATTCCCCCCCCCCCCGGCCCTTTTGTAAGGAACAATATTTTTCACAATTTCCCAGGGCATATCTCACTGTGGAATTTTTATGGTCTTTTCCTGGCTGTGCCTCTCAGAGGTGATAGGTTCTGGCCATCTGGGTTTTCTCCCTCCATTGTATCATGTGTAGGTTATATAAATTTGATATAAGATTAAATATATCCAGGTTACACCAAGAAAGGATTTATTTATCAGTCTCTCCCCCCCCCCCTTTTCTTCTTCCACTGAAGAAATGACAAGTACATGGATCTGACTGTGAGAGATTGCCATACTATAGACCACTAAAGATTTGTTAAAGTTCTTCAGTTTGGCTGATTAAGCCATTCATTGGAGATAGGTGGTCATTTGAATTTAATAAATAAATAAATAACCACAAGATTCAAATTTTTGCCAACCTAGAAATCCTTAACCCAGCACAAGAAAAGAAGACAAAGGAGGTTGTCTCAAATGTCTTGTAGCAGCAACTTGGGTTGGGGGCGGGGGGGGGGAGAGACTAAAGGACTTTGAGTGCTGTAACTGGGTTGGAGTATCATATCACAAGTCACACCCTTTTTTTTATGTAGGTTGCAATGTTGCAAGAGTGTCTAAAAAGAGTGGAACATCTGTGTTGTTTTCTTTAGGCACTTTAGGCACACAAATCTCATCTATATCACTCTAGAGGCCTAAAAGTTGAATTTCTATCCTCCACTGCATAGCTTTGTAAAGAAGACATCATAGCTAAAATAATAATGGGAGAGGCTGAGGTGGAAAAATACTAGCAGGCAAAGCAGATAATACCAAGATCTTACAGTTGCTAAGAGTGGGAAAATTGAAGAAAGAGACGGAGGGGCTAATTCTGGCTGCACAAGACCATGCCTTAAGAAAAAATGCATATGAAGCCAAAATTGAAAAGAGAGAAACAGATAGCAAATGCCATCTCTGCAAAGAAGCTGAAGAAACAATAGACCACTTAATTTGTAGCTGTGAGAAAATTGTACAAACTGACTACACACAATAGCATGACAAAATAGCAGTAATGGTGCAGTGAAAGATCTGCAAGAAAAACAAATTGCCTACAAGGTAGATTTTCTGTGGAAAATGTTTTGGGAAAGCAGCATGCACCCACAGCATTAATTTATTCCAAGTGGGATATAATTTGAGCAGTAAACAAAACTATACGAAACACAAAGAACAGATATTCCTGTTACATATCTTTTGAGTAGGGTGATTTTCCCAGCGATTTTCAGTAAGAGAGAGAGAAATATAGAGAGAATATCCAAATATCACACATAGTAGCACCAACCAATTCTTAAGCTAGCAAAAAAAATATGAACGTAATATTTGCTTTCCTGATTGCCAAATTTTGTTTTTACATTGAAAATGACATTGGTGACAAGTGGTGTCTTTTTTTATTTAATGTGGGATGAGTTAAGGACATGATTGGTGGTACCTCAAGCTTCATTTTCCCTCCTTCCAAGTGTTATCTACTGGTTGGAAAGGTGTTAAGTACTTGGACATGGGTCGGAGTAAATGGAGACAGCCTCTGAATGTGAACTTTCAGCTCTTTATTGCATAGTGACTTCTCCAAACAATAACAGTGAACTCTGCCTTATATAGGCAACCCTTGTGAGAATTGTCCAATAGCGAGCTATGAACGCTAGCTCTTTAAACCAATAATAATCCTCTGTTAAGGGCCAATCGGATTCCTAAGAACTAACCAATCCGATCTGGCCGCCGAACAGCCAATCAGAAGTGCAGGGCCAGAACCCTGCAGTTTACCTCAAGCTCGTACTTTATTAACTATGGTACATATACAACAGAGTCTTCGTCCCATCAGTAGTTCCGCGGGAGTTCTGCCGGTGACGCTATGTGGAGTTATGTGTTGCAAAAAGAGAATTTGGTTGACCTTGTCATTGATATTGTCATAGTCCATTTTTTGCAAAGTCTTTTTAACAAATTGGACCATTGCGTTCCGCTCGTCCATTGATCGCAGGGTGCACAGGCGAGGTGAGCGCATGGCGGATGCCGCGGTCAGCGAGGTACTGCTCGAACATTAGTGCCATAAACTGTGGCCCGTTATCAGACACCAGGACGTCAGGCAACCCGTGGGTTGCAAAGAGTCTATTTAGGATCTTGATCACTGCTTTGGACGTTGTGGCCGTCATACGATGAATTTCTAACCAATTGGAGTATGCGTCGACTGTCAGCAGGAAGATATATCCTTTGGTTGGCCCCGCGAAATCCAGGTGGATTCTGGACCAGGGTCCACGTGGCGTCTCCCATTCAGTAGGCTTGGCTTTTGGTGGGGCGTTGCTGGCTTGTTGGCAATTGGCACACGCTTTGACCCACTGCTCGATTTGCCGGTCCATGCCCGGCCACCATGCATAGCTTCATGCAAGCGCTTTCATCTGCACGATGCCGGGGTGGCCCTCGTTGTAGCAGCGTCTTCCAGAGTTGTAGCAGCATCTTCCAGAGTCGTTCTGGGACAACGACTCTATCACCCCAGATGACACAGCCTTTTTGGGAAAAAAGTTCAGTCTGTCTTGTTTTAAACGGCGTGAAGTCATCTGGGACTTGGTCCAATGGCCATCCGCGTTCCACCCAGCCTAGGACTCGAGCTTGGGTGTGGTCTCGTTTGGTTTCTCTCGCGATGTCTCGGGCGATCATAGGCGGCGAGTTGAGTGTTTCGATCTGCAACGTGGTTGCCGTTGGTGCCGGATCGTCGAGAGTCTCTGGAAGCGGTGCTCGGCTTCATGCGTCGGCGTGGGGAATGGCTTTCCCCGGGCGATATTGCAGATAATTATAAGCAGCTAGGAATTCTGACCATCGGGTCATTCTAGGGGATAATATGTAGGGGGTTGGCTTGTCCCCGGCTATTATACCTAGCAGCGGTTTGTGGTCAGTTATAATGGTGAATGTCCTTCCATACACATATTCATGAAATTTCTTTACAGCTGAAATGATTGCGAGAACTTCTTTATCAATTTGTCCATAGTTCCGCTCTGCTTGTGAAAGAGTCTTCGAAAAGTATGCAACAGGGGCTTCGTTCCCATTAGGCAGTACATGGCTCAAAATGGCGCCCACCCCGAAGGGTGAGGCATCGCAGGTTATAACTAATGGTAAAGTCTCGTTATACTGCATAAGTACAGAGTCAGATGTGAGCAATTTTTTAACATTCCGGAACGCTTGTTCTTCCCAGTAACCCCATATCCACAATGCTTTTTTATCTAATAACCGGTGTAACAGTTCAGCAACAGTCGCCTTGTGCGGTAAAAATTGTTCTGTCCTTAATTAACATACTCGAGATCCCCGCGCTTTGATTGGCCAAAGCGCGGGGCTCTCCGATTGGTCAGGCGAGCCGCGCCGATTGGCTCGCTAAGAATCTCCTGTGATTGGTCCATTCGGATTGCGGGAGATTCAAAGCGGTGCCATTGGCCACGGCCACCGTGGCGAAAGGAATAAAAGCCGCTGACTTTTTTCCTTTTGCCAGTTCGGTTCCAACTTCCAAATAAAGAGCTTTGCATGAAAGTCACCGACTCCTGGCATCATTTCGCGGACACAACACTGGCGACGAAGGTGGGATCCAGACCCTGAACCGAACCACGTGTCCGACGGAAGCCAGACAAACCACCGAGATGGCGAAGATCGCACCACCCGCACCCTTCAACCCCGCCACCGAGGACTGGGAATCGTTCTCCGACCGATTCCGCATGTACCTCGAGTGCAGCGGCCTGAAGGACGCCACCGGCCCAATGAAACGCGCCGTCTTCCTGACCCACTGCGGGACCGAGGTCTTCCAGATGGCCAAAGCGCTGGCCAAACCCGCCGACGCGACCGCGATGGATTGGGACGTCCTCGAACCCATACTTCGGCGGCACTACGCTCCAGAGGTACCCATCCTGATCCGGCGCAACGAGTTCTACCGGCGGGACCAGAGGTCGGGTGAGAGCTTCAGCGACTTCGTCGCCGAGCTGCGGCGTTTAGGGGGGCTCTGTGAGTTCGATAACCTAAACAACGCCCTGCGAGACCGAATCGTGCTCGGGTTGTGGGACCCCGTCCTCCAGAGCCGGTTGATGGCCAAAGGCAACATCAGCCTAGTCGACACCCTCACCGCAGCCGCAGCCGCCGAAGCAACCCGAACTTCCGCCGACCGCATGCGCAGACCGAGCGCCGGGGACCGCAGCGGAAACAACAACCCAGCGAGGTCGACCGAGCCCAAATGCGAGACGACCACCCACCAGGGCGAATTCCACTCGGCATCGGGCACTTCCGATGATGAGGAGGACATCCATCGACTACAGACAGGCCACGACCCATGGAACCGGCGAGGTCGTAAGTCGAGAACCAACTGTGCCGGCTGCGGCGGCGACCACCCCAGGTTGGAATGCCGGTTTTTCGAATCGATCTGCCGGCATTGCAACAAGAAGGGACACATCGCCCATGTCTGCCGCCTGAAGAAAAATCGCAGCCTGGCACGATGGGACCAGAACGACCGGAGGAGAGAAAGCACACCACCCCGGACCAGAGATCGCCCCTCGGACAGCCGATGGGACCGGAACGGGCGATCCTCGCGAGGCGGCTACAACCGGTGGAGAGAGGAGACCCACCAAACGGTCACCATCGGCCACGCCATCACCAACGACGCCTGGAAGGTCCACGTGGAGGTAGGCATTGAGGGCCAGCCATGCAAAATGGAGGTGGACTCCGGGTCCTACCTCTCCATGATTGCATGGCATGAGATAAAGCACTTGGTGCCTACCCTCCAAAGGAGGAACGTAGACAGCCAGAGACTCATTGTAAAGGACTACCAGGGAAACCGCATCCCGGTAGTCGGAACCAAACACTTCAAAATCACGTATAAGGGGCGCACCGAACGACTTCCCCTAACAATCGTCGACCGCGACCGCCCAAGCCTACTGGGACTGCAATGGTTCGCCCCGCTCGACATCGCACTCACGGGAGTCGACCATGTCACCGACGACAGCTGGGAGCAGCAACTGGCCCGGGAGTTCCAAGAGGTCTTCGACGGAAACCTAGGCAAGTACCGAGGGCCCCTTATATCCTTCGACCTAGACCCTAACGTCCCCCCAAAACGCCTGAAACCAAGGCAGGTGCCATTCGCACTAAAACCCAAGATAGACGAGCAAATTGACAAGCTCGTCAAACAAGGGGTTCTACAGCCCATAGACCACGCCCGGTGGGAGACCCCCATAGTCACCCCGATCAAGCCCGATGGGTTGGTGAGGATCTGTGGGGACTATAAGGCCACCCTAAATGGCGCGCTGCAACAAAGCACCTTCCCCGTCCCAGTAGTGCAACACCTACTGCACTAACTGGGAGGGGTCAAGGTTTTCGCCAAGCTCGACCTCGCCCAGGCATACCAACAGTTGCCGGTCAACGAGCAAACGGCAGAAGCGCAGACCATAGTCACCCACCGGGGGGCATTCAAATGCAACCGACTCCAATTCGGAGTCAGCGTGGCACCGGGCATATTCCAAAGCCTAATGGAGAGACTATTGCAAGGTATCAAGGGGGTGGTACCTTACTTCGACGACGTCCTAGTGTCGGCAGCCAACCAAGCCGAACTAGAGGGTCGACTAAGGGAGGTCCTAACTAAATTTAAAGAAACCGGACTAAAAGTCAAGAGGGAGAAATGCCAGCTATGCACGGAACGAGTAGAATTCCTGGGCTACCTCCTAGACCAGCACGGCATTCACCCCACAAACAAAAAAATCAAGGCCATCAAAGAAGCCCCCACACCCAAGTCAAAAACCGAGCTACAAGCATTCTTGGGGTTACTGAACTTTTACAATGTTTTCCTACCCCAAAAGGCGATGGCGGCGGAGCCCTTGCATAGGCTCCTGAACAAGGCGGCGACCTGGACTTGGGGGAAACGCGAGCAAGCCGCCTTCCAAAGAACGAAGGACCTCCTCACCTCCGACGCCGTCCTCATACAATTCAACAAGACCCTACCTCTGGCAGTCACATGCGACGCATCACCCTTCGGCGTCGGCGCTGTCCTCAGCCATACCCTTCCCGACAGAAAAGAAGCGCCCATCGCATTCTTTTCAAGGACCCTCACCAAACCGGAGCGGAACTATAGCCAACTGGACAAAGAGGCTCTGGCTATAGTTGCCGCCGTAAAACGATTCCACGAATACCTCTACGGCCGGTTCTTCACCATCATAATGGATCACAAGCCGCTGCTGGGAATCCTTGCAGGAAACCGGGCCAACCCGAACATTCTGTCTCCCCGAATGACAAGGTGGTCCGAATTCCTGGCAGCCTACAACTACGAACTCATACACAGACCGGGTAAGACAATCTCCCATGCAGACGCCTTAAGCCGCTCGCCGCTACCGGAACCCGACACCGACCCAGCACCCACGACAACCACCCTCAGCATAGAGACTCTACCCAACCTGCCCATAACCGCGTCAGACATTGCCCGAGAGACTAATAAAGACAAACGTCTGGCGTGGGTGTTGCATTGGGTGGAGAAAGGGTGGCTGGAAAGGGACAATGACGAGTCCGTCAAAACGTTCCGAAACCGCCAAACGGAACTCTCCTTATTAAAAGGGTGCATACTATGGGGGGATAGGGTGGTCATTCCGGAAAAGCTACAGGGGAAGGTGTTGGAACTGCTACACGAGGGGCACCCTGGCATCGTTAGGACTAAAGCCCTGGCCAGAAGTTACGCTTGGTGGCCAGGGATGGACAAACAAATAGAGGCCTGGGTAGCTAGGTGCCAACGATGCCAGGAAACTAGGCCAAGCCCACCCACAGCACCCGTCCTAGAGTGGGAAACCCCAAGGGGACCTTGGTCTAGGATCCATATAGACTTCGCCGGACCCACAAAAGGACACACCTTCCTCATAACAGTTGACGCTTACTCCAACTGGCTGGAGGTAAGCAACATGAAGACGACAACCACGGAGGCCGTGATCAAGGAACTCTGCAAACTCTTTGCAACACACGGCCTCCCAGACGTCGTCGTCTCCGACAACGGGCCCCAGTTCACCTCGCTGGAATTCGAAAAATTCCTAGCGGAAAGGGGCATCCGCCACACGCTGACAGCACCGGCGCACCTGGCGGCAAACGGTAGGGCGGAACGGATGGTCCAATTCACTAAAAAGACCATCCGGAAGATAGACCACGGGGAGATCCAGGAGAAAATAAACAAACTACTATTCACCCAACACATAACGCCAAATACCACAACCAATAAAAGCCCAGCCGAACTATTAATGGGCAGAAAGCTAAGGTCCCCACTCGACAGGTTACACCCCACGTATAACCCGGAGAGGCCCCCAGACTCAAACACCAAACACCGAACCTTCGCACCCGGCGACCCCGTATACGCAAAGAACCTGACGGGAGACCCACTATGGATTCCAGCCGTCATCACACAAGCAACAGGCCCACACTCGTACCGGCTACAAACAGCAGACGGACGAGCGTGGAAACGCCACATCGACCAACTAAGGTTGAGGACTACCAACCAACAAAACACCGGCGCACAAACAGGCGAAACCAACCCCCACAACACAAACCAAGGGGGGAGGGAATACCCAGGGGACCAAAACCAAAGAAGAATAAACCAGCAATACTCACCGGAAAACAGCCATCACGACCCCTCGCCAGGAAGGAACAGCCAGGCCAGCTTGACCGACCCAGAAAGACCGAGCGGGAGCGGCGAAACCCGCAGCTCAACCAACCCGGAAGGCCCAGGAGGGAGCTACGGAGAAAGGACCGGCCCGATCGACCAGCCAGTTCCCACGACGGCAGCAGGAGCAGCAGAGATCCCGACCGAACCGGCCGGGATCCAGCCTACAACTGAGTTGCGCAGGTCAAGTGGGACCAGACGGAGCCCCGCCTACCTACGTGACTACGCAACGTAAGGACTGAACCAAGAGGGGAGGGGTGTTCTGTCCTTAATTAACATACTTGAGATCCCCGCGCTTTGATTGGCCAAAGCGCGGGGCTCTCCGATTGGTCAGGCGAGCCGCGCCGATTGGCTCGCTAAGAATCTCCCGCGATTGGTCCATTCGGATCGCGGGAGATTCAAAGTGATGCCATTGGCCGCGGCCGCGGCGGCGAAAGGAATAAAAGCCACGGGCTTTTTTCCTTTCACCAGTTCGGTTCCAACTTCCAAATAAAGAGCTTTGCACGAAAGTCACCGACTCCTGGCATCATTTCGCGGACACAACAAAAATACATTATAAAAATTAATGAGGCCTAAGAATGCCTGGAGATCGGCCTTGTTACGTGGCCTGGGAGCATTTTTTATCGCCCTTAATTTACTTTCGGTAGGATGAATGCCCTGGCTATCAATCCGATACCCTAGAAACTCAACACTGTCAGTATATAAGTGACATTTATTTTTTTTCACCTTAAGTCCTGCCTCTTGGAATTTTTTAAGAACACATTTCAAATGATCCTGCAAGATTTTTTTGGTAGGGGCTGCAATTAATACGTTCCGGGTTGGTTGAGCTGCGGGTTTCGCCGCTCCCGCTCGGTCTTTCCGGGTCGGTCAAAAGACGTCAAAATACGGAACCACGCCCTTGATTCCCTGTAACAACCTTTCCATGAGGCTTTGGAATATCCCCAGGGCTACACTAACCCCAAATTGCAATCGAGTACATTTAAAAGCACCTCTGTGTGTTACAATTGTTTGGGCTTGGGCCGTCTTTTAATCCACTGGTAGTTGTTGATAAGCTTGAGCTAAATCTAATTTAGCGAAAACCTTTCCGCCTCCCAAGGAATGGAGGAGGTGCTGCACCACCGCAACTGGATACGCATTCTGCTGTAGGGTGTGGTTTAAAGTGGCCCGGTAGTCCCCACAAATTCGGATTGACCCGTCTGGCTTAATGGGTGTTACAATAAGGGTTTCCCATGGAGAGTGATCGATGGGCTTTAACACCCCTTGAGCAATTCGCTTGTCGAGTTGTTCGTCGATCTTAGCTTTAAGAGCGAATGGAACTCGATGGGGCTTCAAGCGAATTGGGGCTACTTTTGGATCTAGACTAAATGAGATTGGGGTCCCTTTATACTCACCTAAACGGTCCGCGAAGACGTCCCTGAACTCAGAAATAAGGTCTTCCTCCCACTCACAACCACCGACTCGGTTCATGCCGGCCACTTCGATGCCGAGTGGCGCGAACCATTGGAGGCCTAGTAGGCTAGGCCTATCTCTATCGATGATCGTTAGAGGTAAGTACGCAGTATGCTTTTTGAAGGAGACTCAGACTCGGCAGGACCCGACCACGGGGATTCGATTCCCTTGGTAGTCCTTGAGGATGAGGCGTTGAAATTGGAGGTCTTGGCATTGGATTGTGGGGATAAGTTGCTTGAGTGTCTTCCACGACACCATCTAGAGGGACGATCCCAAGTCGACCTCCATGTGGCAAGGCTGGTTCTCGATGGCTACCGTGACTTGAATTTTCTTAGGAATGAATAATAGTGAGAGGTACAGCTTTGTCCAGTGCTGGCAGCAAGTCCAAGTCCGTCCTCATGACCTCATGGCCTCATGAAGCATCTGGAAGTACACAAAAAGCCATAGAGTCAGAATGGGGTTGGTGAAATAGAACTCTACTCCTTCTACTCTAAGTCATAAAAATAATTGGTCATATGAAGACTCTTACTGGCAGAAATAGCAGAAAACTGTAGTGGTAGTAGAATGAACAACACACAGTTGGCTGAATATGGCTCTCTTCACATTATATCAACCTTCTGTGCAGCATTAAATCCATGTTTGTAAGGAGCCCACAAAAGACCAGATAAACATTTTGGAAATATCCCTTTGGCAAGTGGAAGTTTCAGCAGAGGCCAGGTGTTTGGTTTGTCCTGCATGGTGTTTGTTTCTCATGCCAAAGAATCCTGAAGGGTAGATCCTAACAATTGGGGGGGAAGAGAGCTGTGTGCCCAGATAAAAATAGGAGTTGGGCAATTCCAGCCCTTGATTTAATTACATCTTTGATGTAGCATAGCCAATCATGTCAATGGCACAGTGCATGTCAGAAAAAGCAGGAAAACACTACTGTATAAATTAAATATGACTTCTGTGGACTAGGGATGATGGAAAGGCAACATCGCAAGGACATATTTGTTCCATAATAGGGAGAGATAAGAATTAGCTTTTAGAGAGGGATACAGTTTTGAATGCCATCAGCATGTTTATATATCAGTGTTGTGACATTCTCAGTTTAATCTGATATATGCAGTTTTTTTAGATTCAGGTTTTAATTCAAAATTAGTGTCTATTCATAATATTTCATTGCAGTCATCTACAAAGCAACTCCAAATTCACAAATAAATCCCCCCCAAATCACAAGATTTCCTGGAAATAAATATAAGCAAACACTAGGCAGTTCATTTTAATATGGATGCTTCTTCCGTCTGTAGTTTCTTTGGATTGTGCTGATCATGCTGCCAGTTTTTTTTTTTCAACAGAAGTGCATAATCGTAGGCAGAAATTATATACCATAAAATTGGAGAACAGTTTTATTAACATATGGGTTAATGAATAAAGATCTTTCTTTCTTGAATAAAAAATAGGGTTAATGTAAAAATCAGATTTCATGATGTTTTACAATGTAATGAAAGAAACTCCATAAAAATATACCCCCCAAAAAATCAGATTTCCAATTTTATGATTCTCTTCATTTTTATTGAATATTATAATGAGTGAAAATTCAAAATCTACCTAAATCTACACAAAGAAGAAGGATACAATGTATTCTCCAAAGCACCTAAGAGCAAGACAAGAAGTAACAGATGGAGATTATCAAAGAGAAATCTAACATAGAACTAGGGAGAAATTTCCCGACAGTGAAAACTGTTAATCATTAAGCTTGCCTCCAGGAGTTGAGGGTAGCAGAAGTTTCACTGGGATTTTTAAAATAGAGATTGGACGGCCATTTTTAGAGAATGGTATAAGGTCTTCTGTTTGGGCTGGGAGGTCCCTTCCAACTATCTATTTTCTATTCTGTATACCTAACATCTCTTCTAGAAAGTATCTTCTTCTGAACTTTTGATTTCCAGTTAGGAATAAAATGTGCACTTTGTTGAGGTGAAACTTCTTTATCCTCCTAGTGAAGAATTTTCCACTCTGAATGGAAGAAATCTTCTGAGCATCAGACAGTCTTTCACATCAAGCAGCTATCTAGCCTTGAATCTGGCATGAATAGCAGCTAATCAAGCAGCTATCTAGCAGCTATCTAGCCTTTATTCCTGCATGGATAGAATAAACTTCACATCTTACTTGCCACATTGTATAATGATCCTTCTCTTTTGGAAATAATTACTTAGGCACAGTGTAGTAATTGTGAGGACCTTTATTTATGAAGAAGTCAAAAGAAAGAAATGTTCAGATAGAGCAAGAGAACCAGAGCCAAGTTCCATCATAATGTTATTTTGTATTACTTTTTAGCTATAGAGCAGCACTGGAGTGTAGAGGAGAGGTGCATAATTGTGTACAGTACATATTTAGGAATATAAAGTTTTCTAGAACATGCCTGTTGTGTTCCTTCTTTTAGGATATGAAGGACAGCATAGAACCATGAAGAGAAGCCAGATCTGGAAGGAGGAGCTTTCATAGTCAATGACATTCAGCTCAGGCCAGCAGGGTGGATATAAAGTGGAATGGTAGCAGCATGCTGTTAATGGCTTCATTATCTGTCATGAATAAGAAGGCCACTGATGAAGTGATGAAATGTAGCGATACACCATAGTCACAGGGCACTGAATTTCTTTTTTATCATGGCAATGAGGGAAAGGTCAGCAGGAAAACTGTAAACAGATCCTGGCATTTGCATAATATGACGAAGGGCCAACACTGAAGATGACTGCATCTGTCCAGAATAAATATCTCTTTATAGGCAAGATAATGAAAAACAAAAAGCAATCAGCCAGGAAAATAAATCAGAGTATCTATATAGAATTATGAAAGCAGTTGTACTAGAAGTAATACTTGGCCAACTATTTGGATTAAAAAATTAAGCAAGATTGGTCTATGGAGTTCTTGATACTATGAGCTTAGTGACCTTTTGGTTGGCATGCTGGTACCTGAATGGGAGGTTGGACTGCTAATACATAATGTCTCCTGCTGTCAATCTCAACTTGAAGGAGGCTATAGCTTTACTATAAGATAGCAAGGTAACAGATTGGAAAGAACTATGTTAAGAAATGTAGGGACTTCTGAGAAATAATTCTAGCCTTCAAATTGTGGAAGAGCTAAAGAATGATACTTGAATGTCTGAATATTACTAGATTGATCTGGGATTATCCTGCAGAGGAATTGCAAATTGCATTAAAAATATAATTGCAAAGAAAAAAACAAAAACAAACTAAAAGCAGAAAAGGTGTAGGAAATAAAAATAGTCAGAAAAATAGAAAAGAAATAATAGCAAAGAAAAATAAAAAATATAAATAATTTTCCCCTTTATTACAAGTATAAACAAGTTTTGTAACATCACCTTCTCTTAAAATACAAGAAATGATTTCTACTTATATCCTATCTCTTATCTATATATAGATAAACAAATCTTTAAAGTCTTGTTGTTTCAATCCTAATCAGCAAATGTCCATTAAGAGTTAATGTCCATTAAGAGTTTGTCTCTTTTTAGAAAATTTATTCAAAGTTGTAACAAGCCTCTTTTGTAAACCCAATATAAAAAAAATTTCAGGTCACTCTCTTGATTTATTGTTTGTATATCCCAGTGGTGGGATTCAAAAATTTTTACTACTGGTTCTGTGGGCATGGCTTGATGGGTGTGGCAGGGGAAGGTTACTGTAAAAGCTCCATCAGAAGTGGTATTTGCCAGTTCTCCAAACTATTCCAAATTCCACTACCGATTCTCCAGAACTGATCAGAACCTGCTGTATACCACCTCTGGTATATCCCTTTTAATTATTAAGACATCAGCCAGTTTCTTTTATATGTACAATGTAGCATCTTCTTTCATTTCATTCTTGTAGGCTGCCATTAAAAAAACCCACTTTCTGATTAGTCTCAACCTTGTCTCTGTTCTCAACCTTGTCTCTGTTCATTTCTGATGATGATCATTTAAATAGTATGCTTTTAATGCACAGAAACTTCTGTGTCATTTTGCCAAATGGTAGGATAGTCCAAAAGAGACAGCTTCATTCAACTTTTTGGAACAACTGGGAAAGTAAATCCCCAAAGAGCAAAATATGTATGATGGTTTTATTTGGCACAATTGGCCAAGGGGGCATTCTGTGTCAGATGAAAATTAACAGTTTTACTGATTTGCAGAATGGTCCCATCATTCTCATTCTCATTTCATTTTTATAGCATGAAATGTAAATAAATTCACATTCATTTTATAATTCCACGTTATCTTGAAAAAATGAAAGATACCTTACACTTTATCAACTACACCACTTAGCACAACATATGGACAGATTCAAAAGATGGTGTGATGACTCAGTGGTTAAAGACACTGAGCTTGTCAGATGGAAAACTGACAGACTGGGTTCAAGACCCAAAGGCCACACAACAGGGTGAGCTCCCATTCTTGCCTCAGCTCCTGTCTTCCTAGCAGTTGAAAAGCATGCAAAACATGAGTTGATTAATAGGTACACTTTGGTGGGAAGGTAACAGCGTTCCATGCATCTTAGGTGTATCGCATGCTGGCCACATGACCAGAGAAAATATCTTTGAGAACATTGGCTTCTTTGGTCAAGAAACGGAGATGAGCACCGCCCCTTAGAGTTGGACATGATTACATATAGAATCCTTTTCCTTTTATAGACAGATTCAATAATATAAGTGAAGGGGAACTTTATGTTTGGGACTCAACTCACAATGTTTACAAAAACTGGATATTTAAGTTGGTAATAAGAAAGTTGTAAAATTAATTTACAAAGAGGGAAATAACTCAACATACAACCCACCACCATGAGCCAATGACAAGTGTAATCATTTGGATTTCAATAAAATATATTTATTATCTCTAATTAGTTCATTTATTCATTGCCAGATGCATAAAAAGTTCCTTAATTTTAAAGTAAAATTGTATTCATTGAAATTCAAAGGAAACTGAGCAGGAAATATTATCTGACTTATTTGTCTCATAATTAATACAGTTACTCATTGTAAAGCACAGTTACAGCCCCATTATTTTTTTAAAATAAAAAGTAACACATTGACTTTTAATATATTAGCCTATTACAGGAAAAATACCTATTTTCAGGTCTCAGTCTATAAAAGATACTGTAGCTTACATGTCTACATTTTCCCCCATTTAAATAATTTTTGCTCAATCTATTCATGAATAGAAAATAGTAAGATTTCAGAATCCTTAACCTGAAAATCATTACAAAATCATTATTGCCCAAAGACAAATCTTTGGTGTTAGGCTTTAGGATACAAGGTTAATATTTAATAAGGATAGCTGGTTTTTTTCTACCTCTACCTTCAATGTTGCATTTGTGTTTGGATTCAAGTGTGTGTGTGTGTGTGTGTGTGTGTGTGTATACATACATGAAATGATCTTACTTTTGCTTGGCTCCATCTGTTTGACTTTTGTTCATTTATTAAAGTTTTGAAGAAACATGACCAATATCTTCAATGATTCTCCAAACAATCTTGGATCATGTGCAATCTGCCCTCCCAGTTTTGGGATAGAATCTGGAAAATATAGCCAGACCTCCTTTTATTCCTTTCCAAATAACACAGAAGTCAGAGAGGAATTTGTGAATATAGACTAGTGTTCCTGATACTGAATGTCTGTCAGAACATTGCTCTGCCAATGTGTTTCCTATCTGTCAGATTCTCAAATCATGTTAAAACACTTACATTAGCAGTACTGACATCTCTCAGATGGGTCTTTGCTCATCTTTTTTGTCAGAAATGTTTGCCTAAAGCAACCCCTGCTTTGTATGGAGAAGCTCCTAGGTTGTCTTTCTCTGCTGGATGAGAACTTCTAAAACCTTTGAAGGGCTGTGGTCTCTCAAAACATAAATAATTTTGGGGTAGATGAGCTACTGTTCTAATTAATTAAAAACCACTTTCATACATCAATGGTTCTTCTCAAGTCAAAAATAGAAATTTCAATGTCTGTTTATTATTTGATGGCTTAAAAAGGCCCTCAAGAAAGAAATCCAGTTTCTCATTTTTGTATGTACAGACTTTCCACACTCAGACTATAGAACAATTTTGGAATAAAAAGATGGATTTAAAGCAGAAAAGATATCATATTGTCCCAATTTTGGATTACAGAAATACAAGATTAAAATGTTCCTTTCATTGTTGTAAAAATGATAAGGCTGTGACCAGGAATTATATGTATTTCTGTCTGTTTCATTTTCAAACACCATAAAAAAAGGAAAGCAAAAAACAAGCAAAAGAAAACTGACACACATTTGTTTGTGTATCCTTATTACGTGTTCATATACATCCATAAGCCTTTAACCCAAATGTAACCATTTTCAAAAAACATTTCTCTAACGTGCACACTTTTTATTTGAAATTTCTCTAATAGATGGATTTTGTAAGTGTGTGTTTTGATCTGAGAATTACATCAGAATATTTAGGGAGGAGTAAAAAAATAAGTCTGATAGATATTGGAATGCTGCTTCATTTAAGTCATTGAGAATTGCACACTCACTTAGGTAATATTAAAGTATAATGCAGTTGAATTTATCTCCTCTTCCTGATTATGACCCACTGAGTTTCTCTGCAGAATTGCTATGGAACACCATGCTGCTGGGTTTCTGTATCCTCCATAGTTATCAATAAAATCAGACAGCATAGATAGCTCTCTAGAGGGTAACCATTCCATGTTGAATCAGATGATGGAGACATTCACTTCCCTCATCTCTCAGTCTATAGACGTCTTCAATGTTGGCCTCAAAAGACATCTAAGGGTAAGTTTCCACCTATGTGCAGAGAATTCATTAGTGCTGTGTGCTATATTATATAGTTTTAGCTATTAAGTCTATTACAGCATCTCCTACCTAGTATTTCTGCACAGATTGTTGAGGCTGTTTTAATAATGTACTTTTCCCCTAGTACTTCAGACATATGTTTGGTATATAAGCTTCATTCCCTCCTGCCTGTCACCAGTACATTTTATTTAATGCAGTTGAGCTGAAAAAATTAATATATCTCCTAATATAAAGCAGACTTTGCTTTGTGATCTTAAAAGACCACAAGGAGGATGTTGTGTAAATTTATAAGCTACAGAAACAGTTTAATGCGAAACAGTTGAGCAATTTCCTGTACAATGGCACAATTTCCGCCATATGCAGACTTTTCTGAGCATACATTAGAGTGAATAGGAGTTTAGGAGAGCCAAATTGTGTCAGAATATTTTTTTAAAATCTAATCTTTTTCTTACCCTATTTTTATTTATTTTTTGTATACTTTTGCTATATTGAATCTATCGAAATATAGATATAAAATTCTCTTCTCACCTTATTGGGTGGTCTGTATCTTCCTCAGGAAATAATCAAAACCATAAAAAAGTGAAAGTTAGAATATTTTGGACATATGATGCGACACCCAGAAAAACACGGCATACTTCACTTAATCCTCTAGGGAAAGATTGGAGGCAAATGAGTTCAGGCAGTTGATAAAAATAGATTACCAACATGATCGCCAACGTCCAATGATGGATATGGCACAAGAAGAAGTGTCTTCCTCAATCTTGGGTCTTCTTTCAGAAGCTTGAGAGTTGAGGATCCTGTGCAGGATCTTAGCTGCTCCTAGCACTGCACTCCTCTGGACAGAGAGCTCTGATGTTGTCTTGGGATCTGTTGGAGCCACTCTCTTAGCTTGTCAGAACCCTGAGTGCTCTTACCACCACTGGGACACTTTGACCTTTACTTTCCACATCCTCTCCTGTTCTTCCTTCAGACCCAGGTACTACTACAATAAATATATTAATTGGAACCTCTAATATTCTTGAATGCCTATTAACTGTTTCAGTTAATTGGGAGAAGCCCCACAGAATCCAAGATCTGCTGCCCTGCTAGCAGAACAGAGCCTTCCTTGCCATCTTGGGTCCTGTTATTGGTCTCTCAAATCTATTCCAGAAAGTTGGGAATATCTTCATAGTGTACTTGGGACGCATCTGTGTAGTGGAATTGTAGTGGGGAGGGAGAGAGGAAAATTATGATTGTAGATTTGCTTGCATAATACTGAGGTATAGTTGCTTCAAGTCAAGCTTGATTCCTGTTGAATGTGTCTAAGTAGTTTTATGAAAGTGATTTGCATTGGCTTTTTTTCTGAGATGTCATTTCAACTTTTCAAATTTATCTCCAGTCCTGGACTTCCAAGGGGTTTCTCATCCAAGTTCTAATCAGAACTGATTCTGCTTAACTCTTAAAACCAGCCAAAGCCAACTAGGTGCTCCTATTTTCCAAAGCATCTTGGAATGTTGAGCTTGTTAATGGGTGCATCTTCCACATAGACACTTTTTGGGCAGAGCGGGGGAGAGAGATATCTATACAATTCTTTTGATTAGCATTTTGAAAATCAGTGATGTCATTGCTAAGACACCATACATGAAAAAATTGAAATCCAAATCCTAACATAGATATAATTTGAATTTAAAAAGATTCCTCCCTCCCACAAATACCTAGGAAATAAACAGTTTCAGGCATAATAGGGTTCTTCCCCTTCTGTAATGGCCTTTTACCCCGTAATGAAAAGTAGACCATCTTACCATCACTATGCTTTCATTTTCATGATAATTGGATGGTAATACATATTATTACAAACTAAAATAAAAATAATGTTAAAAATTCATATCAATCAATCATAAAAATGAACTCACTCCCACTATTCATGATCCCATGAAGAGACTATTCATAAGGCAATTAATACACTATTCATTAATCTTCCAGCATGCAAAATAATTTTCAGAATTCACAATGAGATATTTTTACATTAATTGTTGCTAATCTGGATGTTTTTTCAAGTATAGGACAGATGTATTTCATTGAAAGGAAGGAACATGGCCATACACAAGAACATAGATTCTTAGGTAATATATTACAATATGAGGTGTTGTATGGATTTTTAAATTATCTTATATGTTCTGGAATTGGTATACAGATGTGAAAAATAGAGTTTGATTATCATATCGGGGCACGTGTCTGATCATTTTTCATCATAGTACTTAATAACAGTTTATTAATTACCTATGGTATTTAGTATGAAAATTCCATTAATGCTGCATCGTTGATGTGCTTAATGTTTCTTGAAGTATCTTAATGTTTCTTGAAGTATTCTTGAACAACATTGTATGTTGTTGGCTCTCAGCATCTTTAAATCCGAGACAATCTTTGGGGGACTCCATACATATATCTATGACACCTGGAGTGCAGTGAATAAATCCAGATGAAGATAGCTTTCTCTAATTGATTAGTATAGCTACTGTTCTGGAGCTGATATGCTATGGATTTATCTCATCTGATTAGCAGATTTGGTGATAAATGTTTTACATAATTTGGGACCAATATGTAACAGTTCTTTTTTTCATCTTATTTTTAATAGAAGTTATTTTAGTTATTTTATTTAGAAGTTATTTGGTGGAAGTTTAGTTAATTTAGCTATTTTTAGAGAGAAGTTATTCTATTTTATATAGAAGTTATTTATATTAGCTATTAGTTATTTGGCTATTTTAGCTATTATTAGCTATTTTTAAAGAGAAGTTATTCTATTTTCTAGGTTATTTTATTTTATCTTATCTATTTTAGCTATTCTTTTCATTTTTAATTTAATTCATTCTTAAAACAAGCTTAAACCCTACACCTACAGCTATTTCAAGATCTTCTTGGCATATAATTTTTTGTTTTATATTATGTACTTTTATCTGGAGAAATCAACAAGGTTGAGCAAAAGCAATACAAAATAAAAGCAGTGCAAAATAAGAGTTATCCTGAAGCTGTAAACTAATGGAGGACCCAAAACTTCTTGTCTACCTCTCTTAAGGATATGAAAGAAATAGGCCTTAAATTGATGACCCTGAAGATTCCATGTAATGATAAGATCTTAATTTTAGGATCTTAAGGTTATTTGATTTAAAAACAATAATCATGATAACTGATAACTTTTTCAAACTTAAAAACATCATTCAATATATAGATTTTGGGGGGTGATATTAAAAATAGATTTAAAAATATACATATCAGCCATGCTCCTAGATCAACTCCTTTACAAAAGGGAACAGAGACCCAAAAATCCTGTCTGGGCTTGAACATTTTCTCATTGAGGAATCAACATAATGATTATATATTTAACATATGGAGACGTTTATATAATTCTTCTGTACTACACTGCATTTAAGGCCAGCATTTTTTGTAGTTCAGAACAATGAACTCCATATTTTATAATTTCTAAATATAACTGTGTAAAATGGTATACACAGAAATACACACATGCATAAACACAGAGAGAAAGAGAAAGAAAAAATGATGGAAGCTTTAGTTGATTAGGGTTTATTACATATAGTCATTTTAGGATCATTTTTTTAAAAAGATAACTTTTTATACATTGCCATTCGTTTTTCACTAAAAGGAAAGACACACAATTTATCCTCTCGGAGCTTATTTTATTTATAATTTTATTTTGGAGTTTTATATCCTGTTTATATCCTGTTCAGCTTCAGTTTACGAGATAGCTTAGATTTTGAGAGACTACGGTACAACGCAACCTTCTATAAAGCAGATTGATGAACAGTTAATAAAAATATAATGTAACAAAAATGCCACAAATTGTGGGCATAGTAAAAAATAATTCTAACAGATAACAGATAATCAGAGTTGGAAGGGACCCTGTAGGTCATCTAGTCCAACTCCCCACCCAAGCGGGAGACCCTACACCATTTCTGATAAATAGTAGTCCAATCTCTTGTTGAAAGTCTCAAGTGATGGTGCTCCCACAACTTCTGAGGGCAAGCTGTTCCATTGGTTGATTGTTCTCACTGTCAGAAAGTTTCTCCTCATTTCCCGGTTAAATCTCTCCTTGTTCAGTTTCCATCCATTATTCCTTGTCTGGCCTACAGGTGCTTTAGAAAATAGCTTGACTCCTTCCTCCCTGTGGTAGCCTCTTAAATATTGGAACACCGCTATCATGTCTCCCCTGGTCCTTCTCTTTACCAGACTAGCCAAGCCCAGTTCCTGCAACCATTTGTTGTATGTTTTAGCCTCCAGTCCCCTAATCATCCTGGTTGCTCTTCTCTCTACTTTTCTAGAGTCTCAACATCTTTTTAATAATGTGGTGAACAAAACTGGATGCAATAATCTAGGTGTGGTCTTACTAAGGCTTTATAGAGTGGTATTAGTACTTCTCTTGATCTTGATTGTATCCCTCTGTTAATACAACTTAGGATTGTGTTAGCTTTTTTGGCTCCTGCTGCATACTGCTGGCTCATATTTAGCTGGTTGTCCAGTAAGACTCCAAGATCCCTTTCACAGTAACTGCTATTGAGCCTGGTTTCACCCAGTCTATAAGTGTACTTTGGATTTTTCTTGCCTAAGTGTACGACTTTACTTTTCTCTACATTGAATTTCATTTTGTTAGATATGGCCCAGTGTTCTAGTCTGTCAAGATCCATCTGGATCTTGAGCCTATCTTCTTGGGTGTTAGCTATTCCTGCCAGCTTAGTATCATCTGCAAATTTGGTAAATTCCCCTTCTATTCTCTCATCTAAGTCATTAATGAAGATATTGAAGAGTACTGGGCCTAAGATGGAACCCCACTGTGGCACCCCACTGCTTACTTCCCTTCATGTAGACTTAGACCCATTAAGGACTACTTGTTGAATACATTTTGCCAGCCAGTTGCGAGTCTATCTAGTGGTGGTGCTATCTATTCCACTTTTTTCTAGCTTACTAAGAAGTCGGTTGTGGTCTATTTTGTAGAATACCTTGCTGAAATCTAAATATATTATGTCCACAGTATTTTGCTGGTCTACTAATTTAGTCACTGTGTTGAAGAATGAAATAAGATTGGTTTGGCATGATCTGTTCTTAACAAACCCGTACCGACTGCTAGTTATTACTTTACTTGTTTCTAGATGTTGGCAGATCTGTTTTTTTTTAATTATATTTTCCAGTATCTTCCCGGGTATTGATGTTAGGCTGATTGGTCTATAATTTCCTAGATCTGTTTTTTTTTTTCTTCCTTTTTTGAAGATAGGGACCCCATCAGCTCTTTTCCAGTCCTCTGGTAGTTCCCCTGTGGGCCAGGATTTTTGAAAGATATGGTGCAGTGGTTCTCTGCTGCCTCCTGGTGGTGAAGGGAAGCACTCTATGTACATAAGAAGAAAACATAGTAATAAAGTCTTTATGTATAAGTTCTGAGTACAAGTAATTACAAAATGGATCAGAATCATCACCCTGCAGCTTATCATTAGAACCTCCTTTATGCAAGCATTGGCAACACCTAATGAAAGGATACTTCTTCATAAATATTCAAGCTCTATGTTCATCTAACTAGATCTCCTTCTCCAGCCTTCAGGTGTGCCCAGACTACAGCAGTTTCCAAATCCAGTCTTTCTTATCTATCCCCTCCAGATGGCCCAGGTTGCTGAGTTTCTGGGAACTAAAGTTCCACTTGGAATTCTGAAGAGGGCAAGATTGAGAAGGGTGATCTACTCTGTCAATCTCAGGCAGAGCTATTATTTATAATCTATGACATGATTTTTTTCCTGATTGGAGATGCCAGGGATTGTTTCTTAGAACCATGTGCACATAAAGTTATAATTCTTCTCATCATTTTCAACTCTTTATTACTCATGTACTAATTAGACAAACTTGCTATATATGAATTTTATTTATGACATGACCTGCTCATGGAGAAGTAACACTGTCACAAATAACTTAAAAGAAAGAAAGAAAGCATGAGCATTTGCATTATTTATTGCCATGTGATAAAAATGGCATGCAAAATAGTCCTATAGAAATTCTAAATTATGTTCAGATTAAAAGCAGAAATAGAAATCTGAGTCATGTTCTGTCCACTGGTGGAATATTTAAATAGATGAGTGTGAATTAGCCAAGATCCAGTTGAAAAGTAATGTTGAATCCTGAAAGTGCAAAGCAAATTAAAAATTGGATATTTGAAGGCAATATTCTGTTTGTGGTTATTTGAGATTTCATTTAATTGTAGGCACAGTCATTGGCAAAGGGGTATGTAGTGGGAGGGCAAATCAGAACACATTTGTGATGTCACAAATGCTATGATTTTTGTACATTGTTGCGATGCAGTGACAACCTAGTGGTATCTAGGTATGCCATCTGCCTGTTAACATTTTGACACTGTAATATAATAATGTAGAGTGTAAGACAGAACAAGGTATAATTGGAAACAGAAAGAAAATAGGATTTTATTTAAGTGAAGAGAATGACAGTGAAATTAAAAGTAATAAAAAGGGAGAGTGAAAGTGCTAAGGAACTGAAGAGAGTTTATATCAGGCCAGAGTCCTGCAGAATTGGGGTAGACTGCCAATACTGAAAAATAAATAATAACAAGGTCTATAATATAGAAACACATATTGAGTTAAAGAAGGATGAAAGTAGGTCTAGCACTTAGACTTATATCCCACTTGACAGTGCTTTACGACCCTTTCTAAGTGGTTTACAAAGTCAGCATATTGCCACCAACAATCTGGGTCTTCATTTTACCAACCCTGGAAGGATGGAAGGCTGAGTCAACCTTGAGCCAGTAAGAATTGAACTGCTGGAGGTCAGCAGAATTAGCCTGCAATTAGAATTCTGCTAGTGTGCAATACTGCATTCTAACCACTGCACTATCACGGCTCTTAAAAGTAAAAGAGTATGTTAGAGGAAGCTAAGAGGACCATATAATGCAGATCACATGAAATAAAATCAGCAGAATAAATCTGCTGTTTTCATCTTTCTGAATAAATTCTAGCAAAAGATAGGCAGGTTCTGAAAGGAAAAGTTTGTGAAGTGAGAAAAATTATTGACTGGCATGTCACTATCATTTCACCCCTTCAGCTGTGTCCTTATATGGAAGGGAAAGGATAACAATGCAAAGTAGGAAGTCATTGAATCGCCACATCACTTCTGAAACTTTCTGGAATGACTCAAAGGGACATAATTTGAATGATGACTTGGATCAAGTTTGAGATTGCATCAAAAGGGTAACTTGACTGAATCTATTTCAGAATCATATTATCCTTTTAATTCTCTCTTTTAATTCCTATTGCCATCCCTTTTAAAATATACCAATATTGTTTTTTGTTTTGCTTTTTAAGGTTTCAGTTGACACCAAGGGTTGGGTAGGTTTGAAATTACATCTAATAATACCATTTGCAAGGAGAACAAAAGCTGAAACAGAATGTGTTTTAATGAATGGTCTGGTACTAAATAGTATGCATGAATTACACAATGACATATCTTTCGATCTATCAGAGGCATCGTCATGTTTATGCTTTTTCATACATAGATGATTAATAATTATTGTTTTTTCCTCTTCTCTTTTTTTATTGATTTCTTGTAGGTACAAGTATTGTCTTGCCCTTTGCTCTAGTTTTATAGTCAGCTTTAGCTTTTGTTATGTCTTCTGAATCTGGATAAATTGCTGCCCTTCTTTCTCTGGATAAAGTTCTCAGTACAAACTTCTATCTAAAATTAATTATATGCCTGACTGAAAGAAAAAGGTAAATATTTTCCCTATCTGGTCAGATCTGACTTTAGAGGGTAATACTCATCTTCATTGCCTAGCCAAGGGAGCAAGTACTGGCCAAAGACATTACCATGGTCATGTGGCTAGCATGATTATGAAACACTGTTACCTTCCCCATTGAAATGGTACCTATTTATTTACTCACGTTTGCATGCTTTCAAATCGTTAGGTGGGCAGGAGCTGAGTTAAGTAATGGGAATTTACTCCATTGCACTGGCAGCTGAATTTCAAAGCTGACATGTACAATGTTTGGGTCTCAAACTGCTGACCTTCTGGTTGACAGCCTAGCTTCTTAACTGACTGATTTGATTATATATAATTCTCTATGCAGAAAGAGGAGAAGTAAAAAGAAGCTGAATTCATCATGGTTTTCATGATCTTCACGTCATTTTCTCAAAAGGCATGTGTTTTATTTTATGGAGGAATTTCCTTTATTTCAAGGGCTATTCAGTTCAAATCTAGTTTTAAGGTCAAGTCCTCTAGAAGATCAAGAGCTCTGAAAATATTCACAGCATCAAACATAAACATCTGGATAGACATACAGCTCCCTAACCCTGTGGTGCAATATATTCATGTAAACCTCTATTCCTAGTATGGGAAAAAAACAATAATTCCTAGTTTCTTTTATATGATCCATACTTTGATATTAATCCTTGAGTCTCCTCCCAAACCATGGAGATAGAGCTAAATTTTCTAATAAGTATTTGCCTTTCAAACCCCATATAACAGTATTTTAAATGTATCTGTCCAGTGCAGGAAAATCATGAAGTCCAGGAAGTTGAAAAGGATACATAGGTTTATTGCAAACTTATGCTTTCTAGAAGAATCTGAACTACTAATGGTCAAAGCAAATAGGCTGCAGATAAGAGCCAATAAAATTCAGGGTGCTCTGGACTTAAATCTCTATACTTGCTTCTTCATTTTATAGTTATAGTTTGAAAAAAAAAAAGATTTTTAACTAATTGAGCAATTTTATTTAATAAATGCCTCCCTATACCTGGTACTTTTCAGCTGTGTTGAATTACAGTTCCTATTATCCTCAGCCAGTCTGATTGGGCAATCAAAGTTGTGGTCCTGCATATCTGGAAGGCATCTGATTGGGAAAAGTCACTTTATATGTGACAATACATTATGTGAAGATGCAACATTTTAACATTCCCCCCCCCCCTTTCCTGGAGATTGCAAATTTTTTTGCAAGGAAAGAGATAAGAATGACAAGGAAGACCATTCTTCTACATTTTAATATCATCATGTTCACAAATATGATTCACTGACAAGAGCTATATTTGGCTTCTCTGGAAGAACAAAGAGATTTTGTTTTTCTGCCCACAAGGGAAAGTGCATCATATTCTGATTCCACATCCTTTCCCCACTAATAATTATCCTCTCGCAGGTTTCACATAAGCTTAGAAGTCTGATGAAAGGAATTGCTCATTTCCAAGTGGCTGATTCATCTCTCAGGAGGGAGCTCCACACAATGTGAGACAGAGACAGATGCTTTTCTTTTCCCCCCACATGCAAGTGGTTGGTTTACATGTACCCTGTGCACATGTTGTAAAATTGTAAGCTGTCCTGAAAGTGATTCTGTGCAGAGTTTTCCATAGCTCGATATTCTACTTTTGAGGGTAAAGAAAGCCATCCATTTTCTACTTAAGCCTGCAAGTCTATTCTACCCCAACTCATATGTCATTCATTCATTCATTCATTCATTGTTTACCAGAAATACATATCTCACTTTAGTGCTATTTTGGTTTTAAATCAGCTGGCAAACATATGAATGTTTGTTAACCAATCAGGGAGATAGATGGCACATATATTTTAAGTAATTAAGTAAGCAATTTTGGGCATGGAGCTAGCTGGGTGACCTTGGATCAATCATTCTCTCTCAACCCTAGGAAGCAGGCAAGAACAAGCTTGGTAAGTAAACATCAGGGATTTGTCTGTTAGGGATAACATTGTTTTACCCTAACTGGTTTAGGTAAATAATAATATGTAATCATATTTTGTATGTTAAAGTGTCTGCAACTTTAACTGTGGAACAGTAATTAAGGGAGTGGTTGTGAAAGCACTTTAAAAGAAGCAAGACGGCAGCTTGCTCTCTCTCTGGCTTTGATGATTCCTGATTACTGCAAGGACACAAGACTGCATTCCTCGAACGGGAGAGAAAACAAAGGACAGACTTGTAAGTGTATTGACATAGGGTATTCAACACGGACTTTTGCTAACTGAATATCCCTGAATGGACTGACTAAATGATACATGACTATTGGACTGTTATTTTGACTATGCTATGAACTCATAATGGAATAAACTATATATTTGATAGCACAAGCGTATCTGTCATTTTTACTGTATGTTAATAAACATACAAGCTTAGCTCACTCATTTATCTGTGTGCCTATCTGACTAAGCTGCACATTCTGTTTAGCTTGTCTCCCTAACCCTGGTTGGGGAAACCAGGCTTAACACTGGTTATGCGCCCAGAGGCTGCAAAGTCAGTTTAACTAGGATAAAACAGATTTATGTAAAAGTGAGAGTTTGTGTTGTTATACATTACAGTAAACAGACAGCTGTGTTTTATTAATTATATTTTTATATCCATATGAGAAAACATGGCACAAGTCAATCTACAAAGTTTGTCCCTTATATCCAAGCTGGATGGAACAAACTATGTATCATGGTCTATGAAATGTAGTCTGCTTCTACGAAGAGAAGGTTTGTGGAACATAATTGAAAATCCACCAAACGTAGAAGAATGGGATCCAGAGGATGAGGAAGATAAATTAAAGATAGAAGAATTTATGCATAAAAATGAACAAGCAATTTGCATTATTGCTTTAACCTTAACTGATATGCAGCTTGTTTATATCCACGGAGAGAAATTAGCTGTTGGGTGTTGGCAGAAGCTGAAGAGGATTTATGTTCGAGATAATGTTGGTGCTCACATAAATCTAACACGGAAACTTTTCAGTACACATCTCCATAAGAATGGTGATATGCTGAGTCATTTAAAAACTATGCAAAGCATTTTTCAAGAACTGCATGAGAAAGAGCTTATTTTCTCTGAACTACACCAAGTTTACATAATTCTATCTTCCTTTGACGAAACCTATGACAACTACGTAACTTCACTTGAAATATTGCCAAAGGAAAGTCTAACTTTAACTGATATAACTGGCAGATTGATTGAAGAGGCCAGAAGAAGGCTTGAAGGAGACGAATTAAGGAGGCAGCAACCTCAAAAAGAAGATAATGAAACTCCTACTGCATACGCAATTAAAAAGTGCTTTAATTGTGGAGGAAGAGGACATTTGGCAAGATTTTGTAAAAAGGCAAAGTGCCAGAACGCTGGCCAGAATACTAAAAGTCATCAAAAGAAAAATAAAAATTTAGAGTTAGCCATGTATACTAACGGAGCTGTAAAAAATAATTTATGGGTGGTTGACAGTGGAGCATCACATTGTATAACAAATGATAACAAACATTTTATTAAAATGTCCAAGAGTACACAGCAGATATTGTTAGCCAATGGCTGGAAACTGAAAGCTAAAGGTCAAGGTATAGCATATTGTTCTTTTATAAAAGAGAATGTAAAAATGTTATATGTACCACAACTTAAGTTTAATTTAATTTCAGTTAAAATTTTGGTTAATCTAGGATATGTAGTTACATTTAGGGGAGATAACTGCATAATTGAGAAAGAAGATAAGAGAATTACTGCATCTTTAAGAGGTGAATTATATGTGTTAAATGATGATGGTTTAAGGGTGGCTAACACAGTTTATGAAAATAAGAAACCTCATGATGAATGTATTCACTTGTTACATCGAAGGCTAGGGCATTTAAATTTTAAAATACTTGAGAAAACTGTTGAATTATCTAAGGGAATAAGTTTGAAACCTTGTAATAAGTATTTGCAATGTAATATTTGCAATCAAAGCAAAGCCAGGGTCACACCGGCTGATAGAGTTGATGGATTTACTACCAAAGAACCTTTAGAGGTAGTATTTGCAGATTTAATAGGTCCTAAAAAACCAAGTGTAGGAGGAGCTCGTTACATACTAAGTATAATGGACCATTATTCTAGATATGGGTTTTGCTATTTAATGAAAAGCAAAACTGAAACGTATCAAAATCTCTTTAATTGGATTAAATTTGCAGAAAGGAAAACTAAAAAGAAATTAGTAACTCTTATAACAGATAATGGTACGGAATTTACAAATAATAAATTCCAGAACAGACTAAGAATGTTAGGTATTCAACATAAAATGTCTGCACCATATAGGCCACAACATAATGCCTTTATAGAGAGAAGAGGCCAAACATTACAATCAATGGCACGAACTATGATGTCTGATTCAGAATTACCTGACAATTTGTGGGGAGAAGCAATAATGTGTGGTAATCACATATTAAATAATGTTGTTAATTCAACAACAGGTGAATTACCATTCACACTGTGGCATGGTACAAAACCTGATTTAAGTTACATGCACACATTTGGAGCACCAGCATGGGTGCATATCCCTTCACAACTTAGACACAAAGGACAACATAGAGCTAAAAGATTATATTTTGTAGGATATACATCTAATCATAGATCTTATAGATTCTGGGAACCAGGTACATCTAGAGTTTACACCAGTGCTAGTGCAAAATTCCTAGAACATGTAGGATGGAATAGATTAGAGCAAGATTTAAATAATGAAGTAATTATTGAACACAACAAAAGGCAGAAAGATCAGATTAGTTATAAGAAGAGTCCAATTAAAGAAGAAGTCCATGAAGAGCAAATAGGACCAGAACAAGAAGAAACAGTTGATCAGGAAGAGTTAGATAATCAAGAAGAGTTAATAAATGAAAGTCCACCTGTAAGTCCTGTAATACCTAGACGTACTACACGTGTAACTAGACCACCTGATAGGTATCAAACAAGTATAGTTTGCCAAGTAACTAAAGTTCCAACTAGTGTAGATGAACTTAGGATGTATCCTGCTAAGGATCAGGAGAATTGGCAAAAGGCAATAGAAAAGGAACTAAATTCATTAAAGGTAATGAAAGTTTATGAAGATGCTAAATTACCTCCAGGAGAAAAATCCATTGGGTGCAAATGGATATTTAAAGTAAAAACTGGAAATGATGGGACTGTTACCCATAAGGCTAGGTTAGTAGCTCAAGGATTTAATCAAACTGCATCTGATTATGATGAAGTTTTTGCACCAAGTCTTAAAGCAACATCTTTAAGAGCAGCATTAGTGTGGGCAGCTAAGAAAAACTATGTCATTAACCATTTAGATGTAGAAACTGCTTATCTACATGCACCATTGCAGCACACTATATATTTAAGAAAACCAGTAGGTATAAAAGACAATAAAGTAAATAGTAATGATTGTTGGAAACTCAAAAAGAGTCTTTATGGGTTGAAACAATCTGGGTTTGAGTGGAACCAATATATTGTGAAAGAGTTAAACAATATAGGTTTTAAATCTGGTTTAGCAGATCCATGTGTGTTTAAAAGAGAAAATAATGGAACGGTATCATTATTGTTATTATTTACAGATGATATTGCTTTGATAACTAAGACTAATAATGAAGCTAATGAGATTATATCATTATTAGCCAAAAAGATAAAATTAAAGCATTTAGGTGAAATTAAAAAGTATCTAGGATTGACAATTAACAAAACAAAAAATGGTTTTAAGATATCTCAAGAAGATAAAATTTGCCAATTAATTAAAACGTTTAAAATGGAACTTTGTAAACCGGCAAAGACTCCAATGAGTCAGGAAGTTTGCCAAACTGATGATCAAAGTCCCAAATTTGATAAGTCCATATATCAATCTTTGATTGGTAGCTTATCATATATAAGCAATTGGTCTAGGCCAGATATAGCTTATAGTGTAAATCAGCTGGCACGTTTTAATTCAGATCCACATCAATATCATTGGCAATCATTAAAGAGAATTTTAAGATATCTTAAAGGAACAATGAACCATGCATTGTATATAGAACCAAAGGGTGATTTGATTCTTAGTGCCTATGCAGATGCAAGTTTTGCAACTGATATAAACACTAAAAAATCAACATCTGGGATGGCTATATTATTTGGTAAAACACTAATAGGGTGGAGGTCAATCAGACAACAGCATATTAGCTTGTCCACAATGGAAGCGGAATTTTCATGTCTTTCATTATTATGCACTGACTTGATTTTGTACAAACAGTTATTATTAGACATGGGTATAACTGTAAAAGATTCCATTATTGTGTACGAGGATAATCAAGCAGCTATAAAATTAGCTATTAGTATTGCTGTAAAAACTATATCAAAGCATACTGATTTAAGATACTTAAATGTTAGAGAATCTGTAAAGAATGGGCTAATTAAATTGGAATACTGCATGACGGAAGAAAACATTGCAAACCAATTTATAAAAGCTCAAGGAGTAACTAAGTTTAAAGAGAGTTGTAACAAATATGATTTAAAGATGTAAATAGTTATATTTATTATTATTTCCTAAAAGGGGAGAATGTTAGGGATAACATTGTTTTACCCTAACTGGTTTAGGTAAATAATAATATGTAATCATATTTTGTATGTTAAAGTGTCTGCAACTTTAACTGTGGAACAGTAATTAAGGGAGTGGTTGTGAAAGCACTTTAAAAGAAGCAAGACGGCAGCTTGCTCTCTCTCTGGCTTTGATGATTCCTGATTACTGCAAGGACACAAGACTGCATTCCTCGAACGGGAGAGAAAACAAAGGACAGACTTGTAAGTGTATTGACATAGGGTATTCAACACGGACTTTTGCTAACTGAATATCCCTGAATGGACTGACTAAATGATACATGACTATTGGACTGTTATTTTGACTATGCTATGAACTCATAATGGAATAAACTATATATTTGATAGCACAAGCGTATCTGTCATTTTTACTGTATGTTAATAAACATACAAGCTTAGCTCACTCATTTATCTGTGTGCCTATCTGACTAAGCTGCACATTCTGTTTAGCTTGTCTCCCTAACCCTGGTTGGGGAAACCAGGCTTAACACAGGTTATCTCAGAATTGGACATGTTTGAACTGGAGAAAAAAGGGACATTCCTTTTTTTCCTAGCCAAATAATTCTTTTTGTAAATAATTGATCAAATAAGTAACACAAAGAGACAAGGAAACTGCTGTCCTCCTAGTGTAATGACAGTGATATATCTGGATTTCTTGGCTTTGCATTTTGTTATGAAAATAATTTTTGACCCAACCAAACAATAATAATTTCTGATCAAGAGGCCAAGTTTTCTTCATTAAATAGTTCTTTCCACTAATACCTGACTTGTGTCCATGAAAGTTGCCAGGCTTGGATGGAGAAGACAAAATGATGTGAGTAGAACAAGAAATTAAAAACATCAAAATCACTAGTTTTAAGAAAGTTGGAAGAAAGATGCAAAAATACATTAATTTTACTTTGTATAGTCCTGTATTTGTTCCCAGCAAAATTATTTCAAACACCATACGCGATTACTTTTCAATGAATATGTGAAAATCTATACTTATTTTTCACATATTTTTTCCTTATTTATTTATACAATGACTGAGCAGTATAAATGAGAGTAATTTCAGTAATATATGCCCTTTGGTATGAATTTCCCCAAATGTATGCATTTTTGCACATATTTTGTTTCTATTGAGAACACGCATTGCATAATTTTAAAAAGTGTGAAAACCCAATGATAACTGCTTTCTATATTAGTTGAACTACAAATTAGTTTGATTCCTGCTAAAATATGAACAAAATGCATTTCTCCCTGACCCTAGCTAGGAGTAATTTGAGAGGCATCACTTTTAGTGATGACATATTAGTTTCATTCCTTACTCGCCTGTGGCTGTCAGTATGTTTGAAGCAATCCAAAACCTTGCAGATCTGTTTGCCAGAGGTAGATATGGGTTTAATATGCACAGCCTAACAACCCCACTTTTAAACTATCTTTAAATCTCTCTTTAAAACAAATGCCCGAGGCATCAGCATATGTGCTCAATGCACCCATTTATTTTTATGAGTTGAGTTGAGTAAACATATTAATAAAGGAGAATATTTGTAGCTCAGGCTTGACATGAGGGGTCCTTCATGCTCTCTGAGCTTATTTGTTTTCTTAGTCCTAGCACTGATTATATTACCTAGTTGGGTAACAAAACATCTGCAAGAAAACAAACAAGAGAGTACCAAGGACCCCTCATGTAAAACATATATTTTGAGGAAACATTTCTATGTGTTGGTTACATTAAAGGACAGGCCAATATGCTGGAAATCATGGGAGATACTAAGAAAAATATGAAAGAAGAAAAAATATCTGTTATACTTTATACTTATCAACTATTTCAATAATATATTCACTACTATACCATGCTCGACATGACCATAATTCCTGATAAACACTCAAATTCGAAAGCTTTGTTATATAGTTCAACATTTAATCAACACTTTAACTTTTAAGGAGTGTCCCATAAATCTATTTATATGCATTACTCCCCCCCCCCAAAGATGCCAGATAATTACATGACCATATAAAATTGTCAGTTGAATCAGGGGGGGAATTCAACAGGGGTAACAACTGATTCGGTGAGCGCGCACTTAGCTTAACGCATGCACATCAAACGTGCGCTTCGTGCGCATGCAGCATTTGAAAACCACTGCTTTTTCAGGTCTAAAACTTACCTTCTGCTGCAGTCCTGGTGAGTAAATCAGCTAAGGCACAGCAATCCACTGCACCAAACAGATGAGCTGAAAACTCCGGAAATAAAGGGTAGAATAGGGTAGGGGTGGATGGGGGCCAGTTCACCCAAACCCGGCTGAACCGATAGAATCCCACCCCTGAATTGAACCCACACATTTTTTACACCATCCCACTGCAAATTTGATATCCATTTTTTCAAATACATTCTTTCATGAGTTCAATAGATCCTAATTGCAATTTTTGGCTGAATCAACTTTTATCTCAGATTTATTTTAACATTTTTAAGGACACAATTTCATTGATCAGGTTTTTTCACAGATTCTAGTTCTTTAGTCCATATTTGAAGTATCAAATGTTATGTCTACTTCAAAAATATTCTTGAAGTTTTGAAAAAGGCATGTTATAGATTTTAATTCTGTCATCAATTTGATCAAGTAAGAAAGCAATTCAGATGCTTGTGAAACAATCCAAGTGTCAAATCTAAAGTGATTTGTTGGTACATGCTTGAAGTTTGACATGGAACAACTTGATTTCTTCCTTTATTCTACAGATTTTGGTTGAAAGGAATTATGGCAAATACCAGATCTGGGGCAGGGGTATATTACAGATGTATACCATATAATAAGGCAGGAAAAGACTAGTTACATTCCTGTAAAGGCTTGAGAGAAGAAAATTTACATTTTTTAGATGAGTCTATAAAGTTTTCCCTTGATGTTAGAGAAGTTCACATCCTTTCAAAGAGATGATTAACAAGACACAGGCTGATAAAAAGCACTTCTCTTCAAATCAATTAAAGCAGCTACAGCTTTTTTCTTAGGCTTAGATAGAAGCTTTGTAAGCTGCATTGTCTGTGCCTTTATTTATTTGACTTCTGCACATTCTGAAGCAAATTTTTTAAAGAATTTCATGGCTTAAATGTCTATCAATTTATCAATTGAATGATCAAAAAACAACAGCTCCTTTTCCATAATTTTAATTCAGAAAAGGATATTTTAACAAATGAAACAGGAAAAAAATATTTGAAATGAGCACTTTTCAATCAAATCCCAGCAGTTCTTTCTATCTCTTTATTTATGTAAAAAAAGATATTACTATAATTTATTTTTTTGGGGGGGGTGTGAAACTTACATGGTACCAAATCTAGACCCCATAGTGAATAATCAGACTGGGAAATCCAACTTTGGAGTTACCTCTTCTGTTGGCTTATGAGGTATGAAGTCTAGCAATATCATATTGCAACATAAGTCCCCTTTTCTGTTTCCAGATTCTATTTAATTGTTTTTTCAAAGTTTTGGATATTGCATGTAGCATTGTATGTTCATAGTGGTGACAGATTCAAGGAAATCCATTTGTATAAAAAGATGTTCATTCTCCAAACCTGTAAAACTATAAGTTTTCTCTCAACAGTTTATTGATTGATGCATTTATTGATTTGCAGATGTAGCTTTGTAATGACATTCTATGGACAAATGCTTCTTGTCAGACTCAATTATCATCTTATGTTTCATTGGTTGTTATGATACTATGAGATAATTGCTCATCTTTTTTCTTACAGTGTAACAACAATTATTACTAAATGACAATGCTTGAAGTTTTTACCTCTATAAAAACTTTTTGATACCAAAGATAATCTATGTCTCAGGTGACCCACACGTCCTCGTGAATTGCCAACACTGACAATTTTCTTTGAATGTTCCATCAATTGTTTTTAAACAGTTCATTAACCTTTCTTATGTGAAATGTGTTAGTTGACATCAGTTTGCCCAATTCATTCTTGGTCACACAAATCAGATATTCCCAGTTTATCTATCTATCTATCTATCTATCTATCTATCTATCTATCTATCTATCTATCTATCTATCATCTATCTATCATCACTAAGAGCTGCGGTGGCATAGGGGTTAAAATGCAGTACTGCAGGCTACTTCTGCTGACTGCCAGCTGACTGCAATTTGGCAATTCGAATCTCACCGGGCTCAAGGTTAACTCAGCCTTCCATCCTTCCAAGGTCAGTAAAATGAGGACCCAGCTTGTTGGGGGCAATATGCTGACTCTGTAAACTGCTTAGAGAAGTCTGTAAAGCACTGTGAAGTGGTATATAAGTGCTATTGCTATATCTACCTACCTACCTACCTACCTATCTATCATCTGTTTATCTACCTATCTATCATCTGTCTATCTACATTACCTATCTATCATCTGTCTATCTACATTATCTATCTATCTATCTAGTCCAGGGATATACAGTACTCACATGCACACATTGCCACCATAAATCTGCATTTGGTGAGGTGAATTTCAATTAGAAGGACATATTCGGCCATCAAAAATTCAACAGTGCAACTCTTAAAATGCACTAAAGACTATTCATGCACAATTCCATTTCATGTAGATTAGCAATACAGCCTTTTCTCACAGGAATTTTTGACCACTGAAGTGAAAGACCAGATACTAAAGAACACATCAGAGCTTCTAGTGCATCAGTCCTGCCACATGTTATAAGCCGTTTAACATTGGAAACATTACTTTTCATTCAACCCTCATAATATAAACATATATTTTTATTCAGAAATAAATCTCACTCTGTTCAATGAACTTTATTGCTTTACATATATATTTCAGATTCAATCTCAGTTAATTTTAACTATGCACGCTAAAGGGCAATACAAAAAACTCCTTTTGAAATATGTATTTCAATAACATATTTTAATATTAATTGTTTAGCAACATGCAATATTTCCCAGGTGCTGGATCATTATCCATGATCAAGTGTTTTCTCAGGGCTCAGTTTGATTCATTGGAAAAATAAATATACAAATAATATTACTGTGATTTGTTCATTAAAAGAGAATATTGCAACGAAGCTCTGGACAAACCTGAGCCTTTGATGTAAACGAGGAACATGATTTATTAAAACTCTGAATTTCTTTGGGATTAAAAACCTATCTAATTGCCCATAATTTATAACTGAGCACTGAATGAATTTGGTTTGAGGCATTACAAATGTTATCACTTAATTTAATAAATCTGATATTATAATGCCTTGCTGCAATGCAGCGTCTAAGACAAATTACAATATTTCACAATGATTTGGTGTGATATTTCTCACTCTTTCTGACTTTTCTTTCTGATTATATTGTTTTCATCTTCTTTGGTGGATTGTGAACCACTCAAAGTCACTTAGCGTCAGGTGGCACCAAATCATATCCATGGATGAATGAACAAATGAAAGAACAAACAAACAATCTGACACTTTAACAGTTCTTAGGTACTTAGCATTCCAGTTAGAATGAAATATTTTTGAGCCTCAGTGATACCTTTAAAAGAGATTATTTCCTTTTTCATTTTGTTTCTGAACTTCACATTTTCTTATCTTTTGAAGAATAACTGGCTAGACAAAAATAATAGTTCTTTTCTAACTATCAGGATGATATACCAAATGCTTATTTCCACACAATCCAGTTGACTTACTCTGTTACTATTAATGGTCAAGCACCATCAGGAGCAGCAAGTACCTCTTTTATAGAAAACTCTCTGCCCCCTTCACACTTTCCAATCTGAAAAAGTCCAATGCAAGGAAGCTATCCTTTTTGACTGAACTGAAATATGGGAAGCTGCAGTCCTTTTGAGAGATGTTTTAACTGTGAAACCTTGTAAATAAAGAAGTGAGAAAGTATCCCTGACATTATGTTCTCCTCTGAAAGCTGAGCCATAAGATCACCCAAAGGACTGCTATGAGGAGTACTTGAGGAATATGCTAGATAAATTCATCATATTTGCTCTGAGATGCACTCCAACTTTCCATGTTCTTTTTAACAAATTATCAGAGTTGAAAGGGACCTTGTATTGTAGGTCTAGTCCAACCCCCCACCCAAGCAGGAGACCCTACACCATTTCTGACAAATGGCAATCCAATCTCTACTTGAAAGCTTCCAGTAATGAAGCTCCCACAACTTCTGAAGGCAACCTGTTCCATTGGTTGATTGTTCTCACTGTCAGAAAATTTCTCCTTATTTCTAGGTTAAATTTCTCCTTGATCAGACTCCCTCCTCTCTGTGACAATCCCACAACTGCTATCATGTCTCCTCTGGTCCTTCTCTTCACTAGACTTGCCATGCCCAGTTCCTATAACTGTTCTTCATATGTTTTAGACTCCAGTCCCCTAATCATCTTGGTTGCTCTTCTCTGCACTTTTTTTTTAAAAGACAAATTTTATTAATTTTAAAGACAAACAAAACATCATTAAACATTGAACACATAGAACCTCTTTCCATTATAAATTTTTACAAGGCAGGTAACACATTATTTTATACAACATAATTCTAATTTATCCCATTTCCGTATGGACACATAAATATCTTTTAGTAGATTTCTCATTATTTTTCTTTACTCTTATTCAATTACATTTCTTTTCTATATTTATCCATTTTATAGTCATCATATTCATATTTCCCTCTGACTTGTTTACAATTATTCCCATCTGACATTCCTCCAAGGTTTTATTAATTCTCAAACAAACGTAAACACACAGAACACAAAAACATAAAACTTCTTTTTAGAAAGTGGCTTGGCCCCAGATTACCTCTCTTTATATGGACTTCAATTAAATTCATGCCCATCTTATATACCATTACCTATCTTATTTACCATTCCATATCTTCTATATAACTTCTCCCCTCTTTTCACTCTTCTTAATTCTATTTTATTTATTTCATCTTAGTTTAAATCATTATACTTGTATCTTTTGTCCATTCTTTTCCAATTATCCATTTATCTCATTCCCTATAATAAAAAAAAAGATTTCTCCTGAAATCACTAATCGAAGTATGATGCCTTTCTATCGTTCCCCTAAATTAACATTTAAAATAACACCTGGTTCCCAATCTGATTCTGCTTAGTACATTCTACCTACTAAATTTTAAGAAAAAGAGAAAATAGTAAATCTATAAAATAATTAAGTACATAATTAAATATTAAATCTTGTAGCATTCCAATTATCTATTTCAAAGACAAATGCTGCAATAATAAGTTTATAATAGTCAATTAAACTCTATAATTGAACTAAATATTTTAAACATTCCCTTTAATATTTTATTAAATCTTAAAATCTATCATTATTAAGCATTTTAGTATTTTAATCTTTTATTAGATCTTATAAAATTCTAATTTTCTATTTCTAATACAAATACTACAATACTATCTTATGTACCTTGCAGAATATCTTTTTTTAAAATTATACATTACCCTTTATCCCTAAAAAAAAATTGCTTTTTCCCATCTTGTTTCATACCTTTGTGGCTTTTCCTCCCCTTTTCCCTTCCTTTCTTATCCCACCTGGCCTTTTTACACCCCCCCTCTCCTAACCTCCGCCTTTTTAGCTTCCCCTCTCTGTTGTATTCCTCTTTTCTTTTGGTTTCTAACATTGTATTGATTTTGCATCTTATTTTTCTTTTTCTTGGGTGTTTTTATTAGGTCTTAAGCCCTTCGTTTTCCTTCCTCTCTTTCTTCTTTCTTTCTTAATCAAGCTTTTTGATTCATTAAAGATGGCTTCTTCTTCTTCTTCTTCCTCCTCCTCCTCCTCCTCCTCCTCCTCCTCCATCAATTGTTGTGTTTGCTGATAAATAGCAAGCGCCATTTCTAAAAAGTGAAAGGCTTCCCCCAAAGCGTCCTTGCCTTCTTTCTTTGTTTTTCCATATTCCTTTCTTAGTTCATCAACAGATAAAGCCATCATAAACCTTTTTCTTCTTCTTCTTTTCCTTCTTCTTCTTAAAACAACCAAGATGTTTCAAAGCTTAAAACAGTTCCGCAAAGTCCCAGAGTCATCAAGCAGTCCAAACAAAGCACAAAGTTCTTCCCTTTGCACTTTCTCTTCCTGGGGTAATATCAATTGAAAAGAAAAAGCCCAGTCTGTATTTTAAAGCCTTATTGCAATTAACTTCTAGTTTCAAAATCTTCAAGGCATCTCCTCCAACAAGATCTTAATTTAATTTTTTTTTTCTGTCCTCTCCCTTCCCACTTGTAACAAAGAGATTTAAATTTTTACCTTCTATAAAAAAGCAGATTTTTCAATGTCCATTTGTTAACTCCGTAGGGAAGGAGAGTAAACTTTCTCTTTCAGCACTTCCATTCGCCACTTTAAAAATCTCCTCTGGAAACAAAGTATCGTTCAAAAAATCGAAGTTTTCAGGATGTTAAATGTATCTTAAGATCCCGGTTCAGCCAAAGCACTTTCACTTCAAAACTTTCTCCTTCTTCCTCCTGCACAATCTTGTCCAGCTGCCGGCTTCTTTGTGGCAGCCATTACTGACCGCCGCTCCACCGCCTTGAGAAAAGGGGGTTTTGCTGGCTGGGGAGGAGGTCTGCGATACCCCCAAACCCCAATCCAGATCCCCCCTATCTTCGGCTGCCTCTACGGGGCAGCCTTATTCTCCAGACCCGTCGGGATCGGAGGCACCAAGACGGCTAGCGCAACAGGGATCGTGCAGGATCGCGAATCCCTGCCGCCGCCGAAGCCTGGCAAACTGGAAGACTTTCTCTGCACTTTTTCTGATGAGTAGGCTGAGGCATGACCTGCTATAGTAATCTGGGAAAAGTTGGAGGTTCAGAAAATAGACAGAGCTTTTGGAATTATGAATATCATACTGATGAATATTTTTAGAACCACATCCAACCTGGTTGGTTAAGGACCCTTGCAGAGTGATAAGTGGCTGAATATATTTACAAGAATATATTTACAAGATTCCAGGGTGGTTCAATCTATGTTTAAGGAGCCAGTGATGTAGCCCCTCAGGAAGCTATAACTGGATTCGTGATGTTGGACAATTTCTGAGCCTTTTCCAATTTCTGAGCCTTTACTTTCTAGGGAATGTTGTTGAGAAGATTATCTGGCATCAGTATCTGAGGAGGAAATGCATTATCTGGATCTCTTCCAGGCAGATTAGAGGCTTGGGCACACTTATCTCTTGCAGGACAAAAATGAAGTGGTTCATTTAGTGTGATGCTCTCTTATCACTTGGTGGCTTTTCATATTATTGTATACTTCTGGATTCAGTTCTCTGGAAATTGTCGGGGTCTGTCTGGGGAAGACCAGGCTCAGAATCAACCATAACAAAACCAAGTAGCTTCATATTTTGAAGATAGTGGATCCCGAAATTTTCCACCCTTAGTTCTAGATAGAGTTGTACTACTGTAGGCAAACTCAATGCTCAACTTGTGGGTTCCCCTAGATTCACAGCTCTTCTTGAAAGTGCCAAGTGACAGCCATAGTTCGAAGAGTTTTTGAACAAATCCACCTTGTGCCAACTCATGTATTGGGATGCCTTACTTGAGTTACTTCTCATCTACTTTACTACAGTGCACTTTACATGAGACTACCTTGGAATTCCCATATGCAATTGTTATTTTGTGAGCTGCACTGGTTGTTTGAGGACTTCTGTGTGCAATAATCACTGGTTAGTACCTATAAAGCTGGGTTATTCATGGTGGGTTTTTTGGAGCATTATCTATCCCCAAGTACCTTGGCTCTGACAAGATTGGCATACTGAGGGTCCCATCAGTTAAACAGTGTCATCTGGTTTTCTTTGTTACTATGTGTACTCAATGGAACAACATTCCCCTAGAGATATGGATGCCCAAAACTCAGCCTATCTCCTTAAAGGCTCTGAAAAATTAGATCCCACTGTGGCCTTCAGAAGGTTTTATAAGCCCATTTTGATTAGTTGTTTAAATTGCTTCTGGCCCAATATGTTTTATTCTGTTCTATTCCTTTGCTGATTTTAATTGCATAGACTTATCTGAGTCACATGTTGTTGTTGTTTTCAGAATATTTTTATTTTATTTTTTACAACAAATCCATCTTTCAGTTATACAGTGTGTCAACTTGGTACATATATCTTGTGCATATATTTATATTTTGTATACATTTCTTACTATGATTACATTCATATTAAAAACTACTCAACCTTATATATCTTATCATTATAACATTTAATTTCTTATTTTATTTTCCAACCATTTATAAAATAAATCCCATATCATATAATATTCTGCTTCTTTTTATTTAATTGCCAATGCTAATCTATTCATTTCTGCATATTCCAATATTTTTATAATCACCTCTTTCTCTATCAGAATCTTTTCATTTTTTTCAATTTTGAGGAAATACAATTCTAGCTCTGTTAATATATGTATGATTAAATATGTTTTTTCTTTACTATAGTTTTTGGGTAAAATTCCCAATAAAAATGTCTCAGGTTTTGGAGAAAGCAGAGCTTCGTTTTGCCGATACAGCTGCGATCTCGGGGCTCTGAGATCGCAACTGATATTTTCGCCCCTGGTCGGTCCCAACGGACCTAAACCGTCCTGTAGAGATGGTGACCGTGAAGGGCACATTCCCTGGATCCCAGGGACATCGCAAAGTCCCTGGTTTGATCTGGGAGAAGTCCTTTTGCTGGCGGCGGAGAGGCAGCCTCCATAGCTGCTGAAGTCGGGACAGCTCCGGGAAGGAAGAGGCTGGAAGTGAAAGGCTGGAAGTGAAAGAAACTTCTTTTTTTTTGTTAACTTGCTGAGTTTTGAAAGGACACTCTGAATATAAGAAGAAATCTGTGAGATTTTTTTTTTGACAAAACTGTATGAGTGACGTTTTTTAAAGGGATGTCAAATTGAAGCTTGGATTTTCTTTTCCTTACTTTTTTTGGGGGGACTTCAGCGTGACTTTGTGGTTAACCGGACTGAATTTTCTCTTATATATATTCTTATGCTCCTTTTTTGATTTTTTAATTCTTTTTTAGGATAGAGACTTCCTTTGGCTATTTTTATATATATATGTATATATGTATATGTATGTGTGTATATATATATATATATATATATATATATATATATATATATATATATATATATTCTTAAGTTTTCGCGGGTACTTACATGTCTGGCATTCAGCTTTGTTCGGGTATTTTCCCACGTCATAGTAGTGGTGCTTTAAAGTTGTAGCAACGTTTCAGCAGAATCTCATCTGCCATCATCAGGCTTCTGTATAGTGTTTGTCTGTGAGTCAGACTTTTACAGTGGTTTCAGATTTAAATTTGGGGCAGCCTATTGCTGTGTCAGAATGGTTTTTTCTTCCTCCTGATTGGTTGAGAGTCTTGGTCTGTGTTTATTGGTCTTGGAGTTTGCTGTGTTCTGCTTCTAATATCTTCTGTCTGTTTTTTTTTGGGGGGGGCTCTTTTTGTATCTTGATTGGCTGGCAACATTGTGTTACTTTATTGGAGGCCTTTAGTGCAGCTTGACTTCGGGTAAATGGATGGCTATAATTAGTTAGGAAGCTGGGTTTCATCTGGGTGCCTGGTTGGGGTGTTTTTGAGCTGGAGGTAACAGGGGGGATCTGTTTGTGCCCAGGTGTTTGCCTGGCTTGTGGTGTGGAGATTTTTTTGTTTGTGAGTGCAGGCTTCCAAATGATTGACAGCCTGGTGGAATCATCTCTTCTGTTCATGAAAACACCCCAACCAGGCACCCAGATGAAACCCAGCTTCCTAACTAATGATAGCCGTCCATTTACCCAAAGCCAAGCTGCACTAAAGGCCTCCAATAAAGTAACACAATGTTGCCAGCCAATCAAGATACAAAAAGAGCCCCCCCCCCCAAAAAAAAACAGACAGAAGATATTAGAAGCAGAACACAGCAAACTCCAAGACCAATAAACACAGACCAAGACTCTCAACCAATCAGGAAGAAGAAAAAACCATTCTGACACAGCAATAGGCTGCCCCAAATTTAAATCTGAAATCACTGTAAAAGTCTGACTCACAGACAAACACTGTATATATAAAAATACTTTTTCTTTTTGCTTAATTTAAACTATGTTTTTCTGGCTGGGGGGGGAGTGTATTAAGAAACGTTGTAACACTGCCAACTTGAGGCTTGAAAATATTTTATTTGAATTGGAGAAGAACTCTGAAAAGACTACTTCTCAAGGACATTTCAATTTGATAAGATAGAGGGAGAGCGCAGCAGAATATTATTACAGGTGCTTTCCTGGACCCTTATCAACATTTCAACACTTGAGACTTGGCTTTGAAGCTTGTGGAGAAGGAGTCATAATTAGAGCCTTGGACAAATAAACAAAGTGCAGTGTGTTTTCTTATCTTTTTTTCAGTTGTGCACCCCTATTCACCAGCCTCTCTGTAAACTTTCATTCTAGCAATATTCTTATTTTTGCTTTTTATTTGAAAGGGAAAGCCTCAGAATTTTTTTTTTAAAACTGGAATTTTTTTTTTCTTTTTTGCTTGCTTTTTCCATATATTTTTGGACCACTCTGCCTTTTCTTTTTTATTATTGAGATTTCCCAATTGGATTTAGGTGTGAAGAACCTGAAGGAATTTTTTCTTTTTTTCCTTATTTTTGTTTTTGTTTTTCTTCCTAATTATTATTATTATTATTGGGCTATTTTCTTCTTTCTATTTTTCATTTTTTATTGTGACTACTTCATAATAGGATTAGGGTCTAGAAGAACCTGAAGATTTTTCTTCTTCTTTTTCTCCTTTTTCCTTTTTGTCATCGGATTTTTGCCATTTTGGATTATAATTGGCTATTCTACCAGTTGGATTAAAAGTTAAAAAGAATTTGAAGGTCTTGAAGCATCAAAATGAGCAGGAAACCCATATCTTCTGGCGTTTCTACTTCTACCTTTGCCTCCCCACCAGCTGGAGGACAATGTTTAATTCAGACAATGTTGAAGCAAGATAAAGAACAAGAAAAAGTGACATTACAGATGATTATGCAAGGAATCCAAGATCTCAAGATAAAAACAGACACTATTGAACAAAGAACAGAGAAGACTGATGAAAAAGTGGAAAATATTTAACAAATGATGGTGAAGTATGAGGAGAGATTCCCAAAAATTGAGGAAGAAGGAAAACAAAGAGAAGAGAAGATTGGAAATATTGACAGCAGATTAAAAGTGATTGAACAAGACAAAAGTGGGATGTTGAGGTGGGAGATGGAGAGGTCAGAATTCTATCTCAGATTTCAAAATATAGAAGAAGAAAAAGGACAAAACTTGGCTGCGATAATGATAGAAATTTTGGCAGATGCTTTGGAAATTACAGAGGAAAAGATGATGGATGAGGTATATCGAGTTTTTACAAGATATGCGATGAGAAATAAATTACCAAGAGAAGTCCATATTAGATATACCAAAAAATCCATCAAAACACAAATATTACAAGCTGTAAGAGAGAAAACATTGAAATACAAAGGCAAAGAGATTGTGGTTTTAAAACAAATACCCAGAAGAGTGAGAGAGATGAGAAGAGAAGAGAATATCGATTCCTGACCAAAATGCTATTGGAAAAGGAAGTGAATTATAGATGGCTGATTCCAGAAGGACTAATGTTTACGTGGCAAGAACAGAGACATAGAATTGATTCAATTGAGAAAGCAGAACTTTTCCACGCAGAATTTTTTGGAAGGAGAGAAGAAGAGGCAGAGAAAGAGGTCTCATTAATTGAGTTTCAAGAGGAACAACTGGAGACTGAAAAAGAGAAAGGTGCAGTAGGTGGGCAGGTGGATAGTAAAGAACAGTGTGAAGTGAGATCCGCAAGAGCTGTTAGACCTAAATATAAAGCATAATCATGGAAGAAAAAAAATTGATTACAATGAATATAAATGGACGAAGTTCAGCTGTTAAAAGAAGGAAAACCTTTCATAAATTAGAGAAATTAAAATTTGATATAATTTGTCTGCAAGAAGTACATATCAAAAAACAACATGAACAATTGTTAGTACAGCCAAAATTAGGGAAAATATTTACTTCTTTGACTCAATGTAAGAAAAGAGGGGTGGTTCTATACATTAAAGAGGCCATCCCAGCAAAACTGATCTACACGGATGAAGATGGAAGAGTATTAATGGTGGAAATAATGGACAACAATATAAAAATACTCTTGATTGTAATTTATGCTCCAAATGATAAAAAAGAAGAATTCTATAAAAAACTACACATGAAAATAACTGGACTGGACTATGTTAATATAATTATGATGGGAGACTTTAATGGAATTGTGGAAAATAAATTGGACTATATAGCAACAACAACAAAGTAAAATAAAAAGACTCTCCCTAAATCCTTTTTTAAAATGACAGACGAATTAACTTTAAAAGATATTTGGAGAGAAAGAAATGTTAAAGCTAAACAATATACTTTCTATTCAAATAGATATTTATCATGGTCCAGATTGGATATGATTTGGACCTCAACAGAATTAATATCTAATATTCAAGAAACAAATATTGAAACAAGTACTTGGGCAGATTATAGCCCAATGACAATTAAATGGAAGGGACAAAAAAAAAAAGATCGAGATGGACATTAACCAATATTATCTTGAAGGAAAAAGATTTTATACAACGGATGGAGAAGGAACTGGCTTTTTTCTTTAGAGAAAATAAAAAAAGAAGACACTTCAACGCAGAATGTTTGGGATACAATGAAGGCATATGCTAGAGGTTTGATAATAGATTACATAAGAAAAAAGAACATTAGGAAAAGGCAAGCCACTAAGGCCTTGGAAGATGAGTATGAAAGATTTGAAAAGAATTACAGAAAATGCCACAGAAAAAAGATATTAAATTGAAGTTGGATATAACTAAACATAAAATGGAATTAATAGAGAAAGAAGAATTGGCACAGAAAATTAGAAATGCTCAACAGAATTATTTTGAAGATGCAAATAAGACAGGTAGATGGCTAGCATATAAATTGAGAAAGGAGAAAGAATCAAGAAAAATACTGAAGAATAGATGATCAAGGCCAAGTTTGTTATGGTAATAAGGAGAAAAAGGAAATTATTTGAGATTTCTATGGGCAGCTATATAATCAAGAGAATATTGATGAGGAAAAAGTCAAACAGTATCTACAGAATGCTAATTTATCGAAGATACCTAAAGAGACTGAAGAAATGCTAGAAAGCAATATAACAATGATGGAATTAACTGAAGCACTTAAGAAACAAAATAATGGGAAAGCACCAGGTCCAGATGGGCTTCCGGCAGAATTCTATAAAACATTCCAAGAATCATTGAGCATTCCATTGCTAGAAGTTATGAATGAAGCTATGTCAAAGAAGATGATATCCAAAACATGGTCAGAAGCTTATATTACACTTATTCCAAAAGAAGAGGCTGATCCACTGCAAATTAAGAACTATAGACCTATTTCTTTATTGAATGCAGACTATAAAATTTTTGCTTCAATTTTAGCAGAAAGACTTAAAAAATACTTAAATAATTTCATTCACCCAATCAAAATGGATTTTTGCCAAAGAGACAAATTAGAGACAATATGAGAGTAATCTTGGACACTTTGGAATACTATGAGGCACATCCTGAAAAGCAAATGGCTTTGATATTCCTAGATGCTCAAAAGGCATTTGACAACGTGAACTGGAGATTTATGTTATCACTAATGGAACAGATGGGTTTTGCCAAAAAATTTATTCAAGCCATATACAATAAACAGATAGCAAAGGTAATGATGGAAGGAGAACTTACGGACTTTATCAATATAAGAAAAGGTACAAGACAAGGATGTCCCCTATCCCCTTTGCTATTTGTATTGACTTTGGAAGTGTTGAATAGAAATATTAGGGATGATAAAAGCATAAAAGGAATGAAAATTAAAAAGGAAGAATTCAAACATGCTTTTGCTGATGACTTAGCCTTTATTTTGGAAGACCCGTTAGAAACAGCTCCAAAGTTTTTGGATAAGATAGAGATATATGGTGAGGTGGCTGGTTTGAAAATAAATAAAGACAAAAAAAAAGATTTTGACAAAGAACATGCTACTGAGACAAAGAGAAGAACTGGCAGACCTGCTGAAAATCCAAGTTACGAATAAGGTCAAGTATCTGGGGATACACTTGACAGCAAGATGTAGCACATTAAAAGAGAATAATTGTATTAAACTTAAACAACAGATAGCTACAGACTTGAAGAAATGGGAAAATTCACAATTGTCATTAATAGGGAGAATTTCAACAATTAAAATGAATATTTTACCTAGAATCCTATTTCTGTTTCAAACAATACCAATTAAGCTCGGAAAAGACTATTTTGAAGATTTAAATAAAATTATGCTGAAGTTTATATGGCAAGGTAAGAAAGCGAGAATAAAGCTAAAGCTTTTGCAAGATGCTAGAATTAGAGGAGGTTTTGGCCTGCCCAATTGGGAATTGTACTATCAAGCTGCAAGTTTGATGTGGGTCAAGGAATGGTTAACATTAAGAAAGACTAGATTGTTGACACTAGAAGGTCATGATTTGCTGTTGGGTTGGCATGCTTTTTTATGGTATAAGGGAACAAAGCACAGGGTTATTTTAGAAGACATTATATACGGGAGTCTTTGTGGTTAAACTGGGAGAAGATAAAAAGACAACGTTATTTGAAAATTCCAGTTTGGTTATCAACTATTGAAGCATTTTCCTATCCTATAATTTATAAGAAGGAACAGTTAGATATGGGGAATTATTGGATGAAAAGGGTGAACTTAAATCGATACAAAATTTAGAGGAACAAGGTATAAAGATGAATTGGTTTTCATATGCGCAAATACATTCAAGGTATGATGAAGATTCTAAAACGGAGGGATTTTATGATAAACAGACTGATCTAGATAAGATCTTGATGGGTACTGATGAGAAGGTGATTAAAAAATTATATGGTTATTTACTGGGAATTAAATTAGAGGAAGAACAAGTTAAAGAAACTATGATTGTTTGGGGGAAGAATTTTGGATATGGGATTGATTTAGAGAAATGGCAAAAATTGTGGTCTCAAAATTATAAAATGACAATGTCAACAGCATATAAAGAAAATTTGTATAAAATTTTTTTTACAAGTGGCACTTTCCCCCGACAAGAATAGCAAGAATGTTTAAGAACAAATCTGAAAAATGCTGGAAATGTCATCAGATACCTGGCTCATATTACCATATGTGGTGGACTTGTGAGGACGCTAGAAAATATTGGACTAAAATTCGCATGTGGTTGGAAAAATGACAAAGAAACACATAGACTTGAAACCAGAGATCTTATTGGGAATTTTACCTGATACATATAGTAAAGATTTGAAATACCTGATTGTAAATGTATTAACAGCGGCTAGGATTGTATTTGCTAAAAACTGGAAGAATGAGAAAATACCATCTCAGGAAGAAATTATTAAGAAAATATTGGAATGTGCTGACATGAGTAGATTGACATTTGAAATTAGAGAGCAAGAGGATAAACAATTTTATGAAATTTGGGATCTTTTTTATCAATGGCTAGATGACAAAATACGATAATAGAATATTTAGAATGTTAGATAGCAAGGAATATCTTTATTTTTTCTTTCGTTTTTGTTATTTGATATTATATTTATAAAGTGTTTCTAGGATAGATTTGGTACGATTATATGATTTGTTATAGAATAAACTATTTAAAGTATTGTTATCTCATAAAGCATGAATGATTAAAAGTATAGTCAAATGTTCTTTTTAATAGCAATATTAGGATATATGTTTGGATTGACATTATGAGTTGTTATGTAGCGTAACTGTAATTGAGACTACGAAATGAATGCACAAAACTGATGAACCAACCGACACACTGTATGTACATAAGAGAGTTGATGTTTTAATGTTTTGTTTGTTTGTAGAAAATCAATAAAATTGTTTTCAAAAAAAAAAATGTCTCAGGTTTTAAGTCTAAATGTCTGAGTCACATGTTGAGTGGCCAAATATATACAGTAAATTGAAATAATAAATGCATAATAAACATGTTTTTCATCACACAAAATGAAATTTTGTATGAAAAATAAAACCAATACAAAGCTTATTTGTTTCTGTTGTTCATCAGTAAGATATACTAAATGTGGGGAATTTATCTTAAAATCAGAAAATAGGCACTGGGAAAATGATCCATATGAGGAAGGAATAAGAAACATAAACGAACATATGCTAGGATATTTTCACACCTGTATTTTCTTCCAGGCAGGGAAACTCTAGTCACAGCAGAAGTGTGAATGCCATTGTCCAGGGGTAATCTGGCACAGAATCTTTAACAATTTGCACATCATTATTGAGGTGAGAATTTATTCTCCTTCCTTGCCTTTCTGAATTCCACAAGGACAAGGAGGTTGATATTGTATTTTTCAGTCTTTGTGGGTTGCTGAATATTCTCAGCTGTGGATGCTATTAGTATGGGAAGTCTAAAAAAGGTACATTGATTTATTTATTTAATGGATTTATAGCCTGCATTTACAGGCCTGAAAAGAGTACTCTAGGAAGCTAAACAAAACAGAGCAAGACAAACAGACAGACATGTCAAAAAGAATCCAAACACAAAATTACAAACATGGCAATTCCCATAGTATCAATCAGCAATAAAAATAATAAATGGAATTGTTCAAAAATTAACCTCAAGAGATGCAACCTGATTTCGTTTATCATAACAGTGAGTATGGGTGCTAATTTTCAGATGAGATGAGATGAGATGACAGAGGATCCCACAGAGAGGGATGCTCTTTGTAATCTAGAGCATCTTTAGAAATATTTATTCTGCAAACTATAAGCTCTAGATAGGCTCATTACTGTGAATCTAAATATTTCAGAGCAATTTTTAAAACAATTTATATCCCAAAGACCTTGATCCTTTATTTATTTAAATGTGGAGCAGTAGCACAACCAATTTTCTCATCTTACTTTCCATGAGATTACTTAATTATATTTTCTCCAAAGCAAATGTACATGGTACCAGATGTGCACATTTTGATCAAATGGACCTGGGGTATTCTGAACAATTTTATCAGAAAAATTTACAACAAGGAAAAATGTATCCAGATATTACTCAAGTGACATTTTTGTCATTTAACTTTCAGCACTATGGGAAGAGTAAAAAAAATTCTCAATTTTAGCTGATGAAAGTCTTTATGCTGGGTGAAGAACATCTTATACACATTTGAACATTAATCTATACAGGTAAGTCAATGCACATGGGTAGCAACTAGCTTTCTGTTCTTTTTTATAGACACATTTGTTTGCATTAGAGTGGATGAAGTAGCTTTTACATTTGTTAACATAGAACTTATTGGGTGAGCAATAGGGAGAACAAACAAGGGAATTTTATGTGAGGAGGGGGTGAGGAAGTTGTGGAGGGAAAGGGAGAAAGGATTGGAGGGAGAAGAGTGTGGTAAAGCCAGATTGGTGGAAATTGCTGGCTGATTGTTGCTGACTGTTTATTGTGCTACTCATTGTCCACTGTCCATTCTTCTGAGCTGGTTGAGGCAGTTTCGGGACCATATATGGAAGCCAGAGTCCTGGAAACCAGGTTGATTGATAAAGCAAACAGGGGATTGTGACAGAGGGAATATGTGTGAGACATTTCAAGCTACACAGACAGTAAAAGAAGCTTTGAGATGATCTCTTCTGTTGGAAAGCAAAATTAAGATATTTGATGAGAGGGTTTCTATAAGCAACACACCAGGGAAGTTGAAATGTTCCTGAATAGAAATGAAATTTCTTGTAGGGGCTGAGAAAGTAATGCCTGAGAATATTAAAAGGAAAACAAGTGGGAAGGTTTAACTGAGGGAAGCAAAAGGATCAGGCATGAGATTTAGTGTATCTGGGACAAGGAGAAGGTAAGTTAGTTGAAAAGTAGTATTTTGTGGGAATATTATGCCTTACAAAGCAATGCAGATTCTATTTCTAGCTTAATGTGTGAATCTATACAAAACCCTTTCTAATATTGACTTAGCAATGAATATTTGGCAATAACTGCACACAGCTGAGCAATGCAGGAGTAAAATATATCCTATTTCCTATAGTCATGTAGATTCTTTTCTTTCCAAATTCCCCTGCTGGATAATGGGTCTTTTAACGTATTTCTTTACGTTCTTTTAACGTATTTCAGCTTCATTTATGGTTCTTTTAACATATTTCAGCTTTATTGATAATTTTGTCTACAGTTTCTCAAAGACAAATATCACGGCTTTGCACTTGGCTCTCACCTATACAGACAATATTCACCTTTCTTTGAGATGCTGAAAGTAGTTGAATTACATGATATTATGCAGTTATTAATGCAAAATCATTAAAAAAATGCATAACACACTCTGTTGATTTGTATCCAAAGCAACTAGGAATCTTAAAGATCTAAGATATACAGGGCTTATCCCTTTATTCTGCTATATTCCATCTCTGGCACAATTACTGGGGGAAAGGGTTACACAATGGTAAAATTGAATCTTTGAACACCCTCACATTAGTCTGGTAGCAATTTCATGTCCAGATTAATGAATCCTGAAAGGAAATTGCTGTAAATTAAACTCAAAAGCTGAGATATCAGTGAATCAAAACCACTGTCTCATGCAGTTTTCATAGTGATTGAATTATCCAGCAGGGGAATTTGGAAAGAGAAGACTCTACATGACTATAGGAAATAGGATATATTTTACTCCTGCATTGCTCAGCTGTGTGCAGTTATTGCCAAATATGTAGCTTCTTTGCTAAAGAAGACCTCCCTAAATTGAGCCAATTTAGAAACAAAGAAGAAAATTTCATGGGAAGCTTTTTGTATAATTGGAAACTCAATCACAGACTCATCTCCTGCTCATTTACAAATTGGTCAGTCCATACTTATATCCAGCTAGCCTGCAGAAACACAAATATGAATCTGGTCAGTAATATTCTGAAAACGAGGGATGAACAACAAAGTCATTTTGTTTTATTTGTATTTTTCCTTTACATCTTTTGAAATCCAGTCTCCTAAACAAAGTAAAGTATACATGTGAATTTTTAAAAAATACACTTTTCTGAAATTTATAACATAGTTTTTTGTTTTTTTTTAAAAGTACTAAAATGCATCTAAAGAAAACATCCACACAAAAATGTTTGTATTAGAGCAACATAATGACATAAATGCATTTGATTAGGAAATAACTACTTACTCTTCCTAGAGCAAACGTTTATACAGATTTTTGGCAACTTGGAAACAAGTGTATTTGTTTCCAAGTGTATTATAAGAAATGTGCAGGAAAATATGTGTATCATATTGGGAAGGAGGTTTGTGGAACTTGTAAACAGATGCAGAGACAAAAGAATTGGCCTCGTGCAACATGAAAAAGTGAATGTATGTGAATGCTTCAGATTTGACTATCCCTGGAGATCAAGGAAGGCTATTGTTTCATTATAGCCAGACATTACTTCATCAGTGCCAGACATGTTTTAAAGGGCCCAATGATGAAAACCATAAAAGCCTTCAAGAAAAGGTTTTCCCAAAATATATTTCCTTGTTCCTTTCCTTAAACAACTGATAAAGTTTCAGTGCTTTTTATTTTCTATTAGACACTGGGGACATGCACAAAGTTCTGTCAAATCCTGAATCCAAAGGCACAGGGCAGTGTATTATTGTTCAAGGCCTTGGAAATACAGAAGACTTCAGGCTGTATCTGAATTATCACAAAATAATTGGATCCAGTCTATAGATCTGAAGTTTTGAATCTACTATATCAACTCTCTTGGAAAATTTTCTAGGATAACTAATAGAGGAAGAAGAAAAGAAGGAAGTCTTTGGCCATTAATATATTTGTTGTAAGCATAGATGCAGCATCAGTTTGTTCCTCGGAAGAGATTATGCGCCAAATGTCAACAAAAGCAGGTATTGAAAACTATTCTAAACTTTACCTGTTGAATGGAGCATGGATAGAATTTACAGAAACTACCCTAGATTTAAATGACTGCTGTATTTTGCATGTTTAAATGAGTGTATTGATAGCAGTTATATAACAATCTGGAAGCCAATAAACCGTCTGACTCTCAAGAATTATCCGGTTCCATTTCTTCATTTTTGTCACTGTAGATTCCATTGTCAGAATTTGACTGCAAAGTTTTCATCACACAATTTAGAAAAAAAGAAGTAAAGTTCCCAATAGGTATATTAAATAGGTGTGATGATATAAGTAGTCTTCCCAATTCTCTTTTCCCAAGCAACAAAATGTTCAGTTCTGTCCCCATGTGTGACATGTGTATGCCATTATCTGAAATGGAGTGACTTTTCTCTTCAAATATATGTTCTACTTAATATTGTTTTATTGGGAAGAAAAGTTTGAGTTGCACATTTCCTGAAAATGAAGTTATTTTTGTCTTAAGTTTGGCCGTTCAACTGGATAATCTACTGTCTGGTCATAAAGATAATTTTTAGAAAATAATACAACACATTTTTCTACATGATTTTTTAAAATTTGATTGAACCTAGAGAATTGACAGACACTGGAATGAATAAATCTTAAAATCTTAAATATTGTGGGTTATTGTGGTTTAGACTGAATTTGGCATTTTTACTCACCTATGAAAACCTTCCCAAGGACTTCAGATCTGGGTTAGGCAGATGTCATTGTTTCATGTTGTTTAAAGTATTTGTACCTATTACTGTCAGCAAAATCGTTTGCCACAAATGTTCTACTTTTATTTGCAGGTTTTTGTACTTGTGATTTTCTCCAATTCTTTCTATTCTTTTCTGCTGCCTTATATATTGCAATGTCTAACTATCCACAATTATTTTTGTCTTTCTTATCAACATTTTAATACCTGAAGTGTTGTGCTTGATCTATAAAGTGGTCCTCCAGTTTTTGCATGCAGGCTCACGGAATTTCTTGCAGATAATCCAAATGATCCATGGTTTTTGATCTTTTTGTGGTTGTTTTTGGTAGTACTAGCACTAGTAGTTCTTGTAGTGTAGCCCTGTATGTAACTCGTCCATTTCCTTCAAATGTAGTGGGATCAAGTGTCATTCCTACTGAAAATCCATTGAGTAATCAGGACAAAGGGTTATTATTTTTCAGCAGCTTGAGAGTTTAGAAAGCTCTGCAGTCTGGAAACTGAAAACCTAAATTCTTTCCCCCAAATAATTAAATTGTTTGTCTGTCTTTGTCTATAACAGAAAGAAGTATCAGGAATATCCATTACTAGCTAATTTTTGCAGAAGTCTGGTTGTTTCTTTTGGAATTCTAGTTAGTATAAACAATACGCTATTCACATGCTCTCCAAAACCAGAACCATGCTATCAATCTTTTATTTTTTATTATTGTTCATGAAAAGCAATTCAAATTATCAATTCAATAAATGTTTGCCAATTCTGTTTCTATAATCGTTTGAAAGAATTGTTGTTGCTTTTAAGAGAAACTTCCCAGCTTGGGATCTCTACTTTCCTATTTATATTTGGCTGGAGCTCTTGCAATTTCCAGCTGGGTGGCTGTTGGCCATTGTGGCTCTAGAAAGGTAAAAGAAAACCATGGTGTATTTCTTTTCAGATAAAATGGTATTTGTTATGAACTAATAAAAGTGCTTAAATAAAGTTTTATCAAAGCTTAAAGAAAAAGCAGGGTTCTAATCCTGCACTTCTGAGTGGCCGATAATAGCGATATCGGATTGGTCCGTTCTGGAGAATCTGATTGGCTGTTAACGAGCCACTCTCATTGGTTCAAGGGTTTAATACTTCCATGTTCTCTTTGGTTAATAGGTCAGCAGCTTGCCCTATAAAAGGGCTGCTGCTGCCCCAGGTTTTTGCTCTGTTCACGATGGTTAATAAAGAGTTGAAATTCACTGCTCACTGCCTCATCTCTGTTCCTTGCACCCATGCGCAGAACTTAACACTGGTGATGTGGGTGGGATACGGAGACATCAGAGCTGACTGAACACTACAGATCACCAAACAGAGCATGTGGCTGAAGGCACATTGACAATGGAACCATGTCCGGAGGCGCCATACCACCCGCTCCATTTGACCCAGCACAAGAAGACTGGGACTCGTACATAGACCACTTCCAGATGTTTCTGGAGACCAACAACTTGAAGGATGCCACTACGGGGAAAAAGCGAGCAATGTTCCTGATCCATTGCGGGCCTGCCATCTTTAAGATGGCCAAGGCACTAGCGAAACTGGCTGAGGTGAAGACCATGGACTGGGATGTCCTCCCGCCCCTTCTACGGGCCCATTATGCACCCGCCGTACCAACGCTTGTCTGAAGACATGAATTTTACCAGAGGGACCAGCGGAAGGGAGAGAGTGTTGCAGATTTCATCGTGGATCTCCGGAACCTGGGAGGCCTCTGTGAGTTCGCAGACCTCGAAGAAGCTCTGAGAGTCTGAATAGTTCTGGGATTAGATGATCAGATGGTACAGAGCAAGATCATGGCAAAAGGGACATCAACCCTGCTGATGTCATCAAAGACGCTACTGCAGCAGAAGCAACCAGGAAGTCGGCCGCCCGAATGCGCCACACCAACGCACCGCTCCATCAACTCGCCAGAGATACCTCACCTCACACAAGGCACACAACAGCGATCCACCACGAGGACCTGGAATCGCCATCAGAAAGTGATGAGGAGTAGGTAAACTGACTCTGGTCTGAATGTGACCAACGCCACCAGCGGAATCAAAGACTACTGCACCAATGCGCGGGTTGTGGGGCAAACCACCCGCGATCAGACTGCAAATTCCTTGACGCGCTCTGCCATTTCTGTGGGAAAAGAGGCCACATCAGAAAGGTCTGTAGAAGCAAGCAAGGATCCAGCCCACTTCAGAGGAGAAACAACTACCGCCAGACCACAGAGAATTGCCCTGTGAGTCGGGAACATTTGAACTGCCAATGGAACAACCACTCCTACAGAAATAAAATACCGGCCATTTTATCGAGAAGAGAAGAGGCACACCAAACCATCACAATCGGTCATGCCTCATCGCTAGACGCAAAGAAGATCCGAGTGAAGGTCGCCATCAAAAACCAGCCTTGTGTAATGGAAGTTGATTCAGGATCGTCCCTCTCGATGGTTTCCTGGAAGACTCTTAAACAATTAATCCCTGCCGTCCCACGTCAAGACTTCAGAGCCCAACGAATCATACTCAAAGATTATCAGGGGAACTGAATTCCGGTCGTTGGATCCAGCCAAGTCCAAGTATCATTCAAAAATCGTACCACGTCATTACCACTGACCGTCATTGACTGTGACCGGCCTAGCTTGTTAGGCCTTCAATGATTCGTCCCACTTGGGATCGAGGTAGCCGGCATTCACCAAATCAGAAGCAACGACTGGGAGGAGGCCATCGTCCAGGAATTCCAGGATGTTTTCGCAGACAAACTAGGCGGACCCCGATATCATTTAACCTTAACCCTGAAGTAGCCCCCATCCGCCTTAAGCCTCGTCAGGTACCTTTTGCCCTTAAACCAAAAATTGACGATAAATTAATAGCCCAGGGTGTTTTAAAATCAACTGACCACGCTCGTTGGGAAACCCCAATTGTAACACCCATCAAACCGGATGGATCGTTAAGGATTTGTGGGGACTACTGGGCTACCCTTAATCATGCTCTTCAGCAGAACGCTTACCTGGTACCGGTGGTACAACACCATTTCCATTCCCTGGGAGGCGGAAAAGTCTTCGCTAAATTGGATTTAGCACAGGCATACCAACAACTGCCTGTAGATAAAAAAACAGCAGGGGCACAGACGACTGTTACGCACCAAGGCGCCTTTAAGTGCAACTGACTTCAATTCGAAGTTCGCATAGCCCCAGGGATTTTTCAAAGTCTGATGGAGAGACTCCAAGGGGGTCAAGGGGGTCATGCCATACTTTGATGACATTTTAATTGCTGCCCCGAATAGAGAAATACTAGAAAAGCGGCTTAAATTGGTTCTCCAGAAATTTAAAGACTCTGCCTTAAGGTTAAAAAAAATAAATGTCAACTGTGTACAGACAAAGTAGAGTTCCTGGGGTACCTAATTGATAAGCAGGGCATCCACCCCACTAACAGCAAGCTGAGAGCAATCAAAAATGCCCCAAGACCCAGAAATAGAACTGATCTCCAAGCTTTCCTGGAGCTCATTAACTTTTACAACATAACTTCTTGCCCCAGAAAGCGACCGTAGCTGAGCCCCTACATAGACTTCTTGACAAAAAAGCAACCTGGGTCTGGGGACACCACGAGGAGCACGCATTCTGACAAGTGAAAAACTTACTAACCTCAGATGCTGTTTTAATGCAGTATAATGAGACTCTGCCTTTAACAATTACATGTGACGCATCACCATTTGGAGTAAGAGCCATTTTGAGTCATGTGTTACCAAATGGTAGTGAGGCCCCTATTGCCTATTTTTCAAGGACCTTATCAAAGGCTGAACGTAATTATAGCCAGATCGACAAAGAGACTCTTGCTGTTGTATCTGCTGTGAAATGGTTTCATGAATATTTGTATGGACGAGTTTTTACTATTGTTACCGACCACAAACCTTTGTTAAGGATTATAGCGGGAGACAAGCCAACCCCCTTTATATTGTCACCTAGAATGACTCGCTGGTCAGAGTTTTAAGCTGCATACAACTATAAATTACAACACTGCCCAGGGAAAGCCATCCCCCACGCTGATGCATTGAGCCATGCCCCACTTCCGGAAACCATCGATGACCCAGCTCCAACCCTTACGACACTCCAGATTGAAATGCTACAGTCACCACTGCTAACAGCCAGAGACATTGCAATTGAAACAAAATGAGATCCTGTCTTTGCGCGAGTTCTTAGCTGGGTCAAAAGAGTATGGCCAATAGAACAAACCTCTGACGATTTCACCCCTTTCAGAAACCAGCAAACAGAACTGTTTTTGCAAAAAGGCTGCATCCTATGGGGAGATAGAGTCGTCGTCCCAGAGCGGTTACAACGAGCAATATTGAAAACATTGCATGATGGTCACCCCGGCATCATGCGTATGAAAGTGCTCGCATGAAGCTATGCGTGGTGGCCAGGCATCGACAAACAAATTGAAGCCTTGCTTAAAGTGCCAAGAAGTCAGCAGTGCCCCACCTAGAGCAACTCCAACAGAATGGGAAACTCCCCCGGGGGCCATGGTCCCGCATCCACGTTGATTTTGCAGGATCTACTAAAGGACATACGTTCCTCCTAACAAGGGATGCCTATTCCAACTGGCTCGAGATCCACGAAATGAAGAATACTACAACAGAGTCCGTCATCCAAAAATTGAACAGGCTATTCGCAACGCATGGACAACGGACCCCAGTTCACCGCCCTGGCATTTGAGCAATACTTAGTGGATCGGGGCATCCGCCATGCGCTAACTTCGCCAGTGCACCCTGCGGCTAATGGCAGGGCCGAGCGCATGGTACAATTTGTTTAAAAAACTCTCCATAAAATGGACTATGAGGACATTGATGAAAAAATAAACAGAATGCTCCTACTCCAACACATCACTCCGCACAGCGTCACCAACAAGACGCCAGCTGAACTATTGATGGGACGCAAGCTACGTTCCCACCTTGACCAGCTTCACCCTTCCTATGAGCCAGAGAAACCCTGCGGATCTAGCAGAAAATGCCTCGAGTTCAAGGTAGGCGACTTAGTTTTCGCTAAAAACCTCTCCGATGAACCATTATGGATCGAAGCAACCGTAATTCAAACCACCAGGCCCAGATCGTACCGTGTGCAAACCGGCGACGGAAAAATATGGAAACGCCCTATAGATCAGCTTTGCTCTAGGCTACAACCCAGTTCCCGCAACTCCTGGGACTCCCAAACTGAGGGGGAAGGAGATGTCGAAAAAATTGAATTTGAGATGGTGGAAAGCAGAAGCGAAGGAAGTCAGTGATTGGTCACGATTAATGAAGAAGAATCAGGGAGGGGTGTGTCCTCACCATAGAGGAATACCTCAACGGAGGCTAGCCCGCTAAGATCGGAGGACAACAACAACGACAGAATTAGCGGCACTGAGTCGTCCAGTGAGAATGCAGAACCGCCAGTACCAGATATGTCCAAAAACGTCCCACCGAAGCTGAACTGCAAACGGGAACCGGTGGGACAGTGCAAATCTAATAGACAGTTAAAACAACCCATATATCTTAGAGATTACATCACCGCACCCCTCAAACGGAACCCGGGGGGAAGGGGTGTTATGAACTAATAAAAGTGCTTAAATAAAGTTTTATCAAAGTTTAAAGAAAAAGCAGGGTTCTAATCCTGCACTTCTGATTAGCCGATAATAGCGATATCGGATTGGTCCATTCTGCAGAATCTGATTGGCTGTTAATGAGCCACTCTCATTGGTTCAAGGGTTTAATACTTCCATGTTCTCTTTGGTTAATAGGTCAGCAGCCTGCCCTATAAAAGGGCTGCTGCTGCCCCAGGTTTTTGCTCTGTTCACAATGGTTAATAAAGAGTTGAAGTTCACTGTTCAGTGCCTCGTCTCCATTCCTTGCACCCATGTGCAGAACTTAACAGTATTATTTGGCAGAGTGGAATCCATTAAGGATGAACAGACACATAATTCAGGTTTTCTGTTAATATCTGTCTGGAAATATCTATCACTTTGAAAACAGAATTAAAAGATACATTGGAGAAAATTGGACACTGAAAAATGAATGTTAGGATACTTACATATGTAATTGCATATAAAACTGATATGTTAATGAGAACCGTATACCAAACATATTTTAATGACAATAAATATCATTCTTCTCCCCCCCCCCCTTCTCCACCAATCCTCTTTCCCCCTAGTTTGGTAAAGGAAACTGCAGCAAATTGGATAGAGCAAATATCTGAATGCCTATGATAAAGGCAAGAACTAGGTTTAGACTGCCTAGACATTCTTGCTAGTTAGAAATTATGAGAATTTTGAGATATATTTGTCTACATAACTAAGGATTCTAGTAGAGAAAATTTCCTTAGCATATTTTCTTCTAATTATTAACTTGTTTCCAGTAAAATATTTGAAAAGTACCAACACAGAAAAGATTTTTTTCCCAGAAAGGATCAGGCATTTATTTATTAAATCAAAGCAATTTTTGAATGTATTACATGGTATACATACATATTATTGCATCTTGAGAACATCAGTGAACTGCATGGATAGACTAAGGGAAGAGTTGTCTTCAGATTAGAAAAAAATAACAAAATTAGAAATCCATGCATAGAATAGAATAAAGATGCTTTGGATAAAACTGAGCTTTAGCTATCCTTATGGCATATTGTCTTACATGTAACAAACTGATGAGTAACATGTCCTTTTTATAAGCAGGAAATGTTTCATGTGGCAGGGTTTTGACTAAAACTGATAATGACTTCAGCTGTATGAAAGCTTTGAGTGAAATATTGATGAACAGCAGAGGTTCTATGGCCCCATTTGGTGATTAATTCAATATATTGCAAGTTTGCTATAAGAGGAGTAATGATAAATATTGTGAAATAATAATTTATTTATTTTTTTAAAGATATGTCTATGAAATTACAAGAAATGGGAAAGGCATGCTAGATATTAATAGAGATGGTTTGATCTTGTGGAGTGGAACTGATAAAAACATTCAAAAAAGTGATAGTGTAAGCTTATATATGAATAAAGAACTAAAATCTTAGTGTAATCTAGGTTGTGGAGGATGATATCAAAGTAGGGATCCATAGATATGTGAGAGTTGTGTGTTTTATTCCATTGAATTGTAATAATAGAAGAACCAGCTTTAGGGGAAAAAATGTGCAACATTCTGATTGAATGCAATCTCTGGGAGGGGAGAAGAATGTTTGGTAACATGAATGAATGGAAATGAGACTAAAGCGTACATACAGTAAAAAGTGATTGAACTATACAGAAAGAATGAATGAGAAGGACAACTATTTGGAAAATACTTCCTCAAAAAGTGTTATTTCATTCAAATACATGTTTTAAGCATGCCAATCCTTTGTCACACAATAAATAAATATTAAAAGCCTGATGTTTACCCTGGAAGACTGAAAGAATGAGTTTGGGATACAGGAATAATGGCAAGTTCTAATTTTTTGGTAGTGACAAAAATGGATTGGGGGTGGGGGGGAGTGGACATTGAAGAAAAAGAAAGAATAAAAGGAAAAAAATAAAAATAAAAAATTTGCAAGAAGGCATCAGTTTTGAAGTCAAATATTAGAAGATATCTAGATACCATCAAGGTATATGGATAGTGGACTTTAGAAAAAAGGATGTTAAATCAATTTGAAACAGAATGAAAAGAATTTTGTAACAAAGCCTTTCAAAAATGTGAAGAATTACATTAATACAAAATAAGAAAAAGGATTTTAGTGGATTGGCAACCTGAAAAAAGGGTTGAAGATAAAATGCAGGTAAGAGAAGAGCTACCATATAATAATATGTTCAGTAAAAAGGATAATTGCAAAGAATGTAGTAGCAGAAAGCAAAATTTATTAAGACTGAGTAGCAGTAGCAGCCAAAACATAGTGATTTTGATGGATTTTTTAAAAAAGCTAGTTTGAAATGGAATAAAGATGGTTAAAGAAAGAACTTCTAGCAGAAAGTGTGACTACTGGTATAAATAATGAAAATATTTGAGAAGAAATTGAAGTGAGGGAATGATAGCAGGAATATTTTAGATATTTATATGGTGATAATGATATATTGTGGTAACAAATTGTATATGTTAAGTCTCTAAGAAAAAAGGGGATTTAAAAGGGAAAAATAAATACTCTGAGAACATTGAAATATGGTATGATTGAAGGTATAGATGGTAATAGGAAAATTACTAAAACATGGATCTACTATGTCTATGAAATATCATGCAACAAATTTAACATATATGTGAAGACTGCTACTATTCCTCATGACTGGAGGAGTGTCATTATTATTCCCTATACAAAAGCAAAATTGACAAAACTGAATGCAAAAATTCTAAAGGAGTTGAATATGCTTAGGAATGTGGAAAAATCTGGATTCAATTTCTCAATATGAGAAATAACAATGGGAAAATTCAGAAAGAGCCATGCTGTTCAGAGGCTATAAAGATTCGATGTTCACTCTTCAGCAGGTCCCAAGAAATGTAGGAATGTGAGAAAGAAAGCTTATTATACATTTATTGATTTAAAGAAAGTGAATAGGGTTGAATTATGGAATGATCTGTGAATATGTAGGGTAGTTGCTGAAGTAGAAAAGAGCAGTAGATGACAGAGATAGAGCATTATTAACAAGAAATTGAATGCTGAGCAAATGGTTCAACACTAAAAAAGAAGCAAGTCAAGGATATATGATGTTCCTTGGTTGTTTAATGTATTTATGAATAAAAATATAAGGAATCATTGTGGTGATTGATGGGGTATATTGAGCAGGGATGTGAATCTATGTATGTAGGTTTGAATGCAGGACAGTTCTTAATTTATGGGATCTGCAATGCACCCATTCTGTTTGATCAAACAGGCAAAAACAGAGCCTTCTTTCCTTTCCTTTCCTTTCCTTTCCTTTTAGTCAATGTTGATTCTTGGAAACTGCCAGCTCAAGTCCCTGCAATTTTCTTAGCAAGATTTTGCATATGGCTTGCCCTTGTCAATTTTCTAGGGCTGAGAGAGAATGAGTGGTCCAAGTTGTCTTTGTGCCTAAGACAGGAGTAGAATTCATGGTCTCCTGGTTTAAAGCCTGACTTAACTACTATACCAATCTGGCTTTATAGATGATAATAAGCAACTATTGTTGAATTTAATTATTTTAGTAGAATGTTTACAAAGAATGGTAAACAGATAGAGACATTTTAAGATGTGGTCATTGGTGGGTAGTAATGGGGAAGACCAAGGAAGTCTTCCAAAAATATTTAGAGATATTGCTCTAAAAGCAATATCTCAGGCATTCTTTGTTTGTCATGCCTTTAATTTCTTTACTTTACAGTTTCTTAAATCCTTTTGACATTGAATAGTATTACTTACCCCAAAAGAGAAGCATGCGGAAAATATGCTTGAATATATCTGTGTTTATAAACTATAACATCAGAGTTGAAATACAAATTCATGCTGAAGTTCATATTGGTGGAATAGATACAATATCTTCAGAAGTTACATTTACTTTGTTTTATTAAAATGCAGTTGAGTCCCAGCTACAAGCAGCCATTTTATTAACAACAATGCAGCAAGTGTTCTTTCTCCAGGCTGCCTTAGGCAAGCAGATGGCTCTTCCTACAGATCTTACCTCTTCATTCATCACAGTTCTGCTGAATGCATTTAATACAGTGCCAAATGCATAAATATGCAGAAAAATAGTAATTGCAGAGAAAAGGAAAGAGAAGAAGCAATAACTAGAATTAAATAGGCCACAACTTGATTAAGTAGACCATATGGCATAATACATCGTTACAGTGCTCCTGGTAATTTATGTTTTATTCTCATCATTTCTTATATTTTTCCAATTATATCTTAAGTTCATCTTAATTCCTCTGCCACTATGTAATTTCTATGAGTTTTAAACAGAATGTGCGCTAAATTTTGCATATATTTTTATTGTCTTGGTGACAGGGGTGGCCTAGAAGCTTAATAAACAAATAAATAAGTATAGATATCTCCAAATGTCTCCATTTTTGTTCGCAAAAAAAATCGAGCCTGTTAGGCAAAATAAACAACATACTCTCACTTTATTGTACATTACCCCCATGACTATATGCATTGTTGTGCAAATTTGTCCCAAACATAAACTATTGTTGGTAGGCAGACTGCAATGAAAAATTCAGAGAAGTTCAAACGTTGACTTTAGCTCAGTTTTGGCTCGTGAATTAAGTTGGCAATATGAAATTAAGTAAATTTACATTCCACTTGTTTTCATTCAGATTTGAACTAAATAAATGTCTCTTCCATCCCTAACCTTCACTACTATAGGAAGTCAGCATGTTGTGAATGCAACTTAGTTAAAATTGCCTCCTGAGCACATTCATATAATCCACATGCAGAGAGCAAATGTTTTGTATAATCTAAATCTAAATCCTTCTGAGACCTTGGATATTGTGTTGCTGCCCGTTTTCCACACTGGAGGCTGAATGCCTACAGTTTTTATTGCTACTGATCTCAAAAAATAAGACCAATTGGAATATTTGGTTATGCTAATACATAGTAATAGTACTTAGACTTATATACCGCTTCACAGTGCTTTCCAGCCCTCTCTAAATAGTTTACAAAGTCAGCACATTGCCCCCAACAATCTGGGTCTTCATTTTACCAACCTTGGAAGGATGGAAGGCTGAGTCAACCTTGAGCCATTCAGGATTGAACTCCTGGACTGAGCAGTGAGTTAGCCCTCCAGTACTGCATTCTAACCACTGTGCCACCATGGCTCTTACAGAGGTGGTATTCAGCAGGTTCTGACCAGTTCTGGGGAACTGGTAGCAGAAATTTTGAGTAGTTTGGAGAACTAGCCAATACCACTTTTGACTGGAGATTTTACAGTATCCTTCCCCAGCCACGCCCACCAAGTCATGCCCAGAGAACCGGTAATAAAAAAAAAATTGAATCCCACCACTAGGCTCTTTGCATACGTAGCAGTTCAATAAAGTCCTGTACAGTCAACATTTTTCTACCGCAGGTACCTTTCTCTTTTTATGCAAGTTTGGGAAGAAGAGATGTGTGCTAATATATTGGAAGAAGGAAAATTATATTCTACAAATGAATGATATAATTTTGTAGACTTTAAAAGCTCTAGAAAAGACTTTCTGTAGATTTTCTGTATACATTACATTCTTGGAGTGTTTATGAACATTCCACTTCTTTAGAAATTTCACAAACCTTCCCCCCACAACCCTAAATAGGTTGGCAAAGAAGTCTCAACAATAGATGGGATGTACACAATCATACTTTTAAGAGAGAATATACTCTTGAAGGGCAGTCCAAGTATATGTGTATACATGTATTTGTATGAGTCTTTATTTCTATTATCTACTGTATCTATTTATCATCTATCTATCTATCATCATCACTAAAATTCTTGTGGTTGTGCTCATTATCTGAGCAAAATTGTGCTTCCTAGGGCAATAATTTTGGAATCAAAGTAGCTCAAATGGGCTAACTTAAAGAAGGTGTCCAAAATTCAGGACCCGTATCTCCCGAGAGAATAAAATTTGGAGAAGTAATGGCTGATTCAGGGCTACTGGCTGTGCCTGTATTTCTGGGCTGCTAGCATGTGATTTTCATTTTTAATGTTTCATGATAGTTTCCCAGCCATAAGATTTACTAACATTCAATTTAGGAAGAGTACCATTGGAAGTAGAGCAATTTCAATGACCAATGATTTATGTCTAGAAGTGAAGAAGCCCCTTCTCTGTGCTGGACTATCAACTTCAGGCAATTGAAAATCGTGTTTGCAAGGATGATTTTTGCAATTTGTTTGTCCAAGGCTTACAGTTTTGAACAATGTGCATTGCATTCTACCATCTGTATCTGCATCTTCCATTTAGATCCAAAATTAGTAGTAGATATTCTATCTATCGAAACAAAATCAATGGCATTATATTGGTAATGGCAACAAAATGGCATTTTAAAGTTTCAGTCTAAAGTGGGCACATATGTTGAATTTTAACAGGCCAAAGAAATAATTCCTATTTGATGTTGAGTCATTGCAGATCTTTGGGTTCATATACACTGTATAGCACCTATTCTAAATCAGTATTGAAGCAGATGTCAGCTTGGCAGCCATTTTTCTTTGAGGCTTCTGGGCTGCCACATTCAGTGCCGGGGAATTTGGGAACTTCAAGGAGTGCTGGAAGATTAACCACAACAACATTCCTTTCTCAGAAAGTCAAAGATATGTTACCCTGCACCTGGAGGGGAGTGACTGGGGGTAGTCTCCAGTTGGAATGAAGTAATGATTGGACCATGCAATGGATGATTGGATGCAGGGGTTAGATTTTGGGTTTTCTTTCGGCTAGGGAAAACCTGGAATTCTCAAATTCAGGTTTTCCCCAGATGTGCCAATATGACATCTCTAATAAAGTGGATCTTTGGGAAGACGATATTCTCGGATTCTCTTTCTTTGGAGGTTGTTACTTGGAACACTGACAGCAGAGTCCTTTTAAAGAATATTGAAGTTTTGTGAGTTGATCAAAAAGTTTTAAGATTTATGAAGAATGATCTTTTTATGCTATGTTTTATGTCTTACATGTTTTTTGTCTGTCGTTAAAATCAATAAAACTTTTACCAAAACAAAAAAAAAGTTTTAAGATCTTCACTCAGAAACAGATAGGCCTTCTTATGTGAAGTCTCTTATCCATGGTTTCTCATATCTCAGATGTATAAACATAAATAAAACCTGTATCCATTTTACACAATTTGGTTATCAGTAGCTTGCTTGGAATATATGATTCCCATCTGTCTGGCATTTTGTGTATGCATAAAAATGTGCAAGTGCTCTCATTTTACTTGGTCATTTAATCCTTTTCCTCACAATACTTTCTACCCAGTGAAAGTGAACAGGACATGAAAGAAAACTCTGGTGAAGGAAATACTTTGTGAAAGAAAGGTGAAGCTGTCTGAGATCCAGCAGCCCAGCTAGGGAGCGCTTTGGGAGATAACTGCTTGAACCAGATCTCCCAAGGGTGTGAGGGCATCACCCAGGTACAAAAACAACTGAATTGAGCTTTGCAATCCTAGAAGGGCAAACCTGCAAACATGACCAGGTAAGTACTATCACTTGTTACTTTGCAAATCAAGAGAATCCATGGAAAGTAACAGTGATACTTTGTGGAAGTGTGGAAATAAGATGAATGCTCCACTGTGTCTCATTTTCATTCTATATTATTTATCAAGAATATTTGTGTCTGTTTTATCCATCTAGGTTTGCTAATCATTTTTGTTGTTTTTCTGGGACTCTAGAACTTTACTTTTAAATAAATTCAATTTATTTCTTTATGAAATTTATATGGCACTCATCTCATAGTTATATTTATATGGCACTCATCTCATTACTCGTTCTCTGTGGTTCATTCTCTATATAGATAGAAAGCTCAAAGTATGCCATTTGTTCATATGTGTGCATCATATATTGTTTGACTTGTTTGGGACATCACAATAAAAGTAAGAATTTTCTTTCAATTTTATTTTATTGAACATTGCAACAGTTAAAAAATAATCCATAGTAAACTTCTAGGAATCCTGTCAACAAAGAAATGCCACATCTCCAGAAGGTGTGACTCATTAGACCAGAACATTTAATTTTCTTTCTACCATATGTTACACATTTTAGTGTTGCTCAAAATCTTTGGCATCAGTCCTTGGCAGCTACAAAACTATGACTCAGCTAGATTAATTTGCTCAAAGCACAGGAGTACATGTTGATTCAGGGTTGAATGTTGTAAGTATCCCATTAACTCCTGACTAAGAATGGCCAGAATTATCTCAAGAATCACAATGAAAGAAAACAGTGAAAAAAGAGTGATTGTATTAACCCTGGAATTATGCTGCTGTCAACTTGTAATGATTATTACTAATGTTATTATTTAATAATCCAACTAAGAACATTTTCACATATAATGCTTCCCTTGGTAAACTAAACCTCTCATAAGGTCTCCCCTCTTTAGATAAATCAAGTTTCTTTAGACTAACAAGATTTTTCTCAGATCTTCCATAGAATCCCAGAGACAATTCAAATTCACCTGTATTCTATTTCTTCTGCCTACATTCTGCATGGTAACGGGGCCAAAGGCAGAAGACAATTCTGGCAAGGTTCTATTATTATACTTTACAGTAGACAGTGCAAAGATTATAACAATGGTACTTTACTACTATATAATGGCAAAGTACCATTACTATATTCCTTGCACTATCTATTTCCTAGCTGATCTACGTCAAAAAACTGACAATATCGACTTCCGGTTTCGCGTGGCTTCGGGGCAGCAGGAATTCGCGACAGCTCGCGATTCCTGCTGTGCTAGCCGTCGAGGTACCCCCGATCCAGATGGGTCAGGGGGATATGGCTGCCCTGTAGGGACAGCTGAAGAGAGAGGGGAGTCGGATAGGGAGGTGGGGGTGTCGCAGACCCCCCCTTCTCCGGGAAAACCCCTTTTTCCCAAGGCGGTGGAGCGGCGGTCAGCAATGGCCACCACGAAGAAGCCAGCAACCAGGTAAGAACTGTGCTGGAGGAAGTGTGAAGAGTGAAAGTTCTGTCTGAGCCGGGTCAAGTAACACCTTTTAAATTGCCTGGAATTGAGCTGCTTGAATTGCTGGAGGATACATTGTATCCCTAAGAAGAGCGAAAAGCGGCGGAGAAGCTGTTAAAGGGAACTTTTTTTTTTTTTTTTTACTCTCCCACCCCACGGAAATAGCAGAAATATTTGGATATATTAGACATTGAAAGTGGATTGCTTTGAAAGTTGAAGCTAAGAGACAAAGGGATTTTTGGACATTGAAAAATTTAAGAAATTGGAAAATCTTTGCTGGAGGTATGGATTTCTGATTATTTAAAATTGTTATTGCAAGTGGGAAGGGAGAAAAAAAATTGGAGCAGAAGCTGAAAAAGGAGGAGATTGTCTAGAACGTCTTTGTGGATCCCAAAGGAAGATATATGGTAATTGGACCTCTTTGATTAAAAATTAATCCAGAAAGAGAAAGAGAAGAAGGAAGAAAAGTATTAACTTTTGGAACTTTTTTTTTTTTAATTGCTTTTGATTGTCTTTGATTAAAAATACTTGTGGTTGTTTTGGAAAAAGTTTCCCTTTTTATAATGGCATCGTTTGTGGATGAACTAGAGATTGAATATCAAAAATATAAAAAAGAAGATACTTTGGGCGCTTTGTTTCAATTCTTAGAAATGGCGTTATGTTCTGTTGAAAAGTTGATTATGCAGCAGTAGGACTGGGACAAGGAAGAAGAGGAAGAAGAAGCCATCTTTGATGAACAATGGGTCCCTTCCGGAGAGGAGGAGAAAAAGGATAAGAAAAAGGGGATTTTAAGAATTATAAAAACAACCAAAAGAGAGAAAAATGAGCGAAAAGATGGAGGCAAGGTTAGAAAGCAAAGGAAAAGGAGTAAGAAAAGCGAAGGGAAAAAGCAAAGGGGTAGAAAGGGCAAGGAGAAGAATAAGCAAGAGAGAAAGGGGGGGAGGAGAAGCCTTAATGGGGGGAAGCAAGACCTAAAGAAAAAAAGTTTATTTAGAGACAATGGGTGAATTTAATTTAGATTAAAAGAGGGATTCTGGAGGGTATATAAGAGTGTGTTTTTATATGTATATTTAGAATATAAAATTTATTATGTAATTTTAGAATCTTTTAAACAGAATCCCAAGAAAGATTGCTATATGTAGTATTTCTAAGTTAGGGTAATGAGTTATAGATGTTACTCCAATTGGTGTACAGGAGAAGTATAGTAAAAGAAAAAAAAAAGATGAATGGATAATTGGAAATAGAACAGACAAAGAATGTTGTTGAAAATGGTAATAAGATATGGAAGGATATATATGTTTGTTTGTTTTTTGGATTTTGTATATTGATAAAAGGCAATAAAATTTTAATTAATAAATAATTTGGATGGAAAGGAGAAGTAGGGACAAGATATGAAGTTAATATTATATGAAATATTGATATTATAATCTGGAAATGTTATGCCTTATTGGTCTTTTATTATTATTTTTTCTTAGAAAAGAATTTATAAGCTGCTATGCCTTGATTTTTTGTGCATTGTTTTTATAAAACTGATAAAAATGGTTTTTATATATATATATAAAAAAGAAAATGATAATAAGATATGGAAGGAGATATGGGTTGAATATGATGTTTGAATTTGTGTCTGTGTGAAGAGTTTTAACCCGGGAACAGACAACCTTCAGAAAAGATCTTTTAGTTTTGTTTATGTTTTGTGTTTGTATGTTTGTGTATTGTGTTTATGGTAAAACTAACAAAATTTGTTTTTTATAAAAAAAAGGAAAAAAGAATCAATAAAACCTTGGAGGAATGTTAGATGAGAATAATTTAAACAAGCCAGAAAGAAAAGAATATGATGACTATAAAATGGATAAATATGGAAGAGAAATGAAATTGAATAGGAGTAAAGAGAAATAATGAGAAATTTGCTGAAAGATATTTGTGTGTCCATATGGAGATGGGATAAATTGGAATTATGCTGTATAAAAATAATGTTTTGTTTGACTTGTAAGGATTTACAATGTTAAGAGGTTTTATGTGTTTATGTATTTAATGGTTAATGATGTGTTGTTTTATCTTTAAAATTAATAAAAATTTGTTTCATAAAAAAAAACTGACAATATCATCATAATTTATGATGTGATGGCATTTTGGACTACTAACAAATCATTTGAAAAAAGAGGGATTAAATATATAAGTAAACTTTTTTTTTTGCAAGCATGTTTTTTTATAAAATTTAATATGTTTCAGAATCCCTAGTTAGAACTTGACAAAAATTAATTGGAATGTCTGATACAACAGGGCTTAGCTTAGTTCCTAGGCTAGATTTGGTAGAAATGTGTAGACCTGGTTTGGCTAGAATGGGTGAGTTTGTGTGTTTTTATAGAGTTATAATTAGGATTAGGGTTAGGGTTAGGTTAGGGTTAGGGTTGTAATAGGGATGTGTACATGAACTCACTGTTCAAATTCATTCCCTCCCTCCCCCCTCTCCTACTTTCCCCACAAATTAAGATATATTTAGTGATGACTCCTATCTTGAGCACATTAGTCCATACCTTCAGTTCTGCACATAAAACTCTTGGGTATGTCATCTTACCCATTCCCTTCCATGAAGAACCACATCTCTTAGTTAGGCATTGTTGTCATATCCATGAATATAATTATTTCATATTGAAAACAGATTTAAGAATCTAAGGACCCTTCTACATAGCTCTCCAATCTGTGAGCCAGCAATAAAATAAACAGATATAGCCAGTCCCAGACAATCTTTTTCCGGTTTGCAACTGGAAAATAGTGTCTTCATATCCCATGCACACACACACCCCACGCACAGACATACACACTTATCAATATAATCAACTAATGCGAAAACCATCTGTCAATCACAGCATTGCTGCTCAATTACCTGTCAAGATTATCTTCTAACCACCCACTTTGTCTGCTGTGTCAGAACTTGCCCCAAAGTGTGGTGGTTGGTAGAGCAGGGAGGAAACCCTTTGCCTACCAAGTCTTAAGCCAGGGGTGGGCAAACTTTTTGGCTCGGGGGCCGCATTGACTTTTAAAATTTGACAGACAGGCCGGGTCAGCACACAGCTCCGCAAAATCAAGTCACTCTGCCTAATGCGCAGACATGATATTCTTCCGATTAAAAACACAAGATAGATAGATAGATGATAGATAGATAGATAGATAGATAGATAGATAGATAGATAGATAGAAAGATAGATAGATAGATAGACAGATTATTCCCCTACGAATAAACGACTGTGTGTGTGTGTGTGTGTGTTTGTGTGTGTATGTATGAATGTACCCCCTCAGCTTACACAAGTTGGCCACTTATAAGGTAAGAAATAAATAAATGCCCACCTCCCAAAACATAACTCCTCCGGTGCCCACGGATAAACTGAACCACCAATTAGTAGCAGGGCTGACCCTCCCTCTTGAATCAACATCTAATTGGGGGGAGCAGACCGGCCTTCAGTCTCTTACGAGAAACTGCTGGCTAATCCTGCAAACCACTTGCCGAGGTGTGTGTGTGTGGGGTTTTTCGCCTGCCTTTCCCCCCGCCCGCCCAGCGCCCATCCCGCCGCATCTTTTGCCGTTAAACCACAAGTCCTCTTGGGCGCTTGGAAAGCCCGCTCGGCAGAAAACATCTGCGCACCTCTCCCAGGACCTGCCCGCTCCACCCAGCCAGGACGTCCACCACCAAGCATGCCTCGGTCTGGCTGTGAGGTCCTGGCACCGGCGCGCTGAGGGCGCCGCTGTTCTTCTCTCCCATCTTACCGCAGGGGAAGGCCATGGAGGGAGGTGTGAAGCGCCTGCTGGTATTCGGGTCTACGGGAATATGCATCACAACAGCAGGTGTTAGGAGAGGAAGGAGGCGGCAGTGGAGCTGCTGCTGCTGCTGCTGCTGCTGCTGGCCGAGAGGTGAGAGAAAGGCGCGCCCAGGACGCAACAAGCCAGATGCCCAAGAGTGCATGGCAGGCCGCTCCAAAGCCAGATGTGGGAGAAAACTGCCACAGCCCCCCCCCCTGCACAGGTCGGACCCTCGCCGCCACTGCCAGTCCTGGCCGTTCCGGACGCCAGTTGCTCCTTGGGGCGCAGCTCTTAAAAGCCTGCTCCCAGCACCCGAGCAACTTCCCAGCAACTTTCAGCTTCCTTTTAACTCACAGGCGCTTGTGCCTGGCCCCGAGCTATGTGGTGGAGGGGAAGCCTGGAGCGCCACCGGGTTGCCTCCTCCAAGCAGCCCGCCCACCCGCCCACCCACCAGGCTTCCCCTCTGCCGCGCGGCTCGGGGCCAGGCACGAGCACCCGTCAGTTAAAAGGAAGCCGAAAGTTGCTGGGAAGTTGCTCGGGTGCTGGGAGCAGGCTTTTAAAGTGCTGCCCGAGCAGGACTGCCGAGCCGGGAAACGGGGCACCAAGGCAGGGCAAGGCTCCCCCAGCAGTGGCCTAGCTTTAGGTGGCTCCAAGCAGCCTGCTCCAAGCAGCCTGCTCCAAACAGCCCGCCCTGCCTGCCGGGCGGAACCCTTCCTGCTCCTCGGTGGGAAGACGCTCCAGCCTGCAAACTTTGCCTTTGCAAAGTTTAAGCCTGGAAGCCCCGTAAAAAAAGCGGGGATCGGTGGGGACTCACCTTTGGAGAGGTTGCACTCGAAGGTGATTTCGAACTCCCAGCCAAGGCCTTTGCAAATTTCTTTTCTTTCCTACCCCTAGATCGCTCCGCACTGTTTTGCAGCTTTGGGGGCCACGCGGCACAGGGCAATATGCCACGTCCAGCGATTTTTTCTCAGGGGCGGGCCGGATTGGACAGACCAACGGCAGCGATTTTTTTTCAGGGGCGGGCCGGATTGGACAGACCAACGGCAGCGATTTTTTTTCAGAGGCGGGCCGGATTGGACAGACCAACGGCAGCTATTTTTTTTCAGGGGCAGGCTGGATTGGACAGACCAATGGCAGCAATTTTTTTTCAGGGGTGGGCCGGATTGGACAGACCAATGGAAGCAATTTTTTTTCAGGGGCGGGCCGGATTGGACAGACCAACAGCAGCCATTTTTTTCTCAGGGGCGGGCCGGATTGGACAGACCAACGGCAGCCATTTTTTTTCAGGGGCGGGCCAGATTGGACAGACCAACGGCAGTGATTTTTTTTCAGGGGCGGGCCGGATTGGACAGACCAACGGCAGCGATTTTTTCTCAGGGGCGGGCCGGATTGGACAGACCAACGGCAGCGATTTTTTTTCAGGGGCGGGCCGGATTGGACAGACCAACGGGCCGGATGTGGCCCGCGGGCCATAGTTTGCCCACCCCTGTCTTAAGCTAATCCCCAATTCAAGATTTGGATCACCTCAAATAGCTGGTAATCCTGTGTGGATATGTGTGTGTGTGTGTGTGTGTGTGTGTGTGTGTGTGTGTGTGTGAGAGAGAGAGAGAGAGAGAGAGAGAGAGAGAGAGAGAGAGAGAGAATTAACATGCTGCCAATTTACCACACCATCTTCACATCTGTCAGTATTTAGACTCCATTTGGATATGGGTTTAGCACTTTTATGGAAGAGTGGTAAACTAATCTTCAAGAGCAATCTGAAGAATATACTATAGGTGTGTGTGTGTGCTATAAAGTGGTAAAGAGACATTCTCCATTAACTGCACAGCTAGCTATTTGGACCACTCCTAGTTTCCAGTCAAGAATCAGACTTAGGACCAATCAGATTCAAGGAGACAATCTGATTTGAATCTCTTTGAATCTGATTGGTCCTAAGTCTGATTCCTGACTGGAAACTAGGACTAGTCCAAATTCAAGGAGATTAAAAAAAAAAGAATTTTCACTATTCAAATCAGTATGAAATTGGTGAAAAGTGGAAAGTGGTTAACATATTCTGGGATGATTTCATTCTCTGGTATGGTCAACTAAATAGATGTGGTAAAACTACCATGATATTTTGTCTGTGGAAATGGGGAAAACAGCACTTTAACACTAGAATAGATAAGGATGGCTTTTGATTGCATAGTTTGAGGATGAAATGAGGACAATCTCATAGGACATGGCAGGAAAAAAAAGGTGATGGGAGAAACATACTAGTTTCATTATTACAATTTCCTGGGTGTAAAGCAAGTTGTTTTTTTGTTTTTTTAAGTTTTGATGTTCTCATACTTTATACTGTTAGACATATCCTCTGAAGTGTAACATTTTGGTGATGGAATCTCATCCATCTAGCAACCTTCTTATGACATACCTTACGATTTATATCCAAGTGACTGTCCTTCTAAAATGAATGAATCTAATCATGGTCCATTTGAAACACAGCTGAATTATCTGTTTGTTGTCCAGTTTTAAGGACAAATTATGGTTCAAAAATGTTATTTTAGTAGTGTACAGACTCAAATCTTTTGTAGAAGATTTTGATTAATGTCTGCAGTCAAAAGTGATATATGTACAAGATCTGAACAATGGGGCACAATACAACCAAATTTAAGTTATCATAATTTCAGCAGAACACTAAGCAAATGCTGAAATCATTTATACTGAAATCAGAATTCATATTTACACAGATTCCCCCCCCCCCAAAAAAAACAACAACAACAACTAGTGAGCAGCTCCCTATTTAGGGATTCTAAAGGTAAGTTACTTTATGGAATTTTGCACAAACTGTGCTTTTAAATATTATACTATGGGAATTAAACTTGCAAATTTATTTAAATTAGGAAAGAATCCCTTTTAGATAAAGCTTGTTTAAATGTTCAATAAGCCAATGCTACCAAGGTTGAATTACTTTACAATTCCAGCAATTTGACAGGAAGAATTTAATCATACTTCCTTGTAGCATTGAAATAAGTGGGATTTATATTTTTCCCTTTAAAATCTCACAAGAAGGAATGAAAAATGTTTCTCAGGTGTCTTTTTAAATGTATGGTATCCTTCCCTTGAAGTACTATGACAGAAAATTAAAAATTGCAATTTAGAAAGGGATAATTCTAAATCCAGCTGAAGAAAAAATATGTAAGTCATCTACTCTGCACTTGATCTTCATGAAAGTAGAGGGCAAATTTTACCCAAAGTAAATACGCAATAAATATTTCGTTCAGGCCCATTTTCTCTATCAGTTTTATCTCAGCTCAGTATATACTATATATATATCCATGTCCATACATTCCCATGGTCAAGCCATCTTTCCCTCACTTGGGCTAGATATCATGGCTCTAGATACATACGTCTTATTACATATCATTCATGTAAGTGTCCATGAACAATAACAATGATAATAATCAAATCATAGCCATTGGAAAAGCCTCTCCATGTAGCTACCTAGCTTCAGTCTTTTGCTAATTAATTAGGAGCAGGCAAGATGAATCTACATTGCTTTGATATAGTATTGTACTAATATTTCATGGAAAATGCGGTTCTATGAATACTGTGCAATAATTTTTCTTTAACATTTATAATCTAAATGGTAAAAATTAAGTTGCTTTTCCTTTTTTTCTCTATAGACACATTCTGTTCCACTAAACAGAATAAAATAAGGGACAATATGCAATGGCTGAACAAATCAAAAGTAATCAGAAAACCTTCCTTGAATGGGAGGGGGAGCACCCTGAAATCTTATGAGATTTTGATTGTCTTGCCTTAAAGTTGCATGATCTTTCATAAGAATATTGACAATTCATGAGATTCGGTTATTTCATCATATTTTACCTTTTCATAAACAAACAAACAAACAAACAAACAAATAAATAAATGCATTTTAAATATTTGTGCAGTTGCTGATTATTTTTATCAAGAGATGCATTTCAATGGAAATCAAGAACATCATGGGCATTGTGATGTTGACCATTATAATCTCCTTCACATTCTTGCTATCTTTTCTGTTAACTGGCAATACATTATTCAATTTTGGGGGAAAATGTAGGAAGTCTGAAGGGAAAGCTTGTATCTAGTATACTAGATACTTTTCTTTGATTATATTATTTCATCTATTTCAGGACATAATCCTAATATTAAAGACTACATGTTGATTTGTTTAATGGTTTTTTTAAAACTCAGAGAATTAGCATGAGAACACTTCTAATCTCAGATAATTTAACTAAGCTTTTTTTAAAAAATAATTTTCCTTAGTTTGTGTAACATGTTTAAACCTGCAAATAATGACTGACACAAGTGAGAATTAAATAATATCATCTATAAGCAAGCCAAAACATATTGATATAATTAGAAAGGAGAAATTTTGACAATATAGTTGCAACAGGATTCCCCAAATATTATTTTGTTTTATTTTTTATTAAAGGAAGATTTTACAAAGATTTTTTAAAAAAACTATAGAAACAGGAAAAAATAGAAAAATTGATAAAATGATGAAAGAAAAAGTGATGTAAGAGCATGAAAAAGAAAAAATGCATAAAGTGACTTTGCAACAGTTAAAAACATCACCATTACCATGTCCATTATCCCATATTGCATATCATAATTCCTTTTCTCCCATAAACAAACTTTTTAAATCAGTAAACCTCCAAATCAGCACTTCATCTTCACCGTTTTTAGCCAAAAGTCTATATAAGGTTTCCAGTCTTACAAAGTTAGTTGTAGTTTCCTTCTTAATCAAAAGTCCATTTAACCACAGTCGCCTTCATAATCCATTCTTCCATTATTGGATCTTTTCTAGCTGAGTGTCCATAAATTCTAACTAGAAAAGTTATGGTTTCATCTGAATATCAATTTTTAGAACTCCTTGCATTGTCAAATGTATTTGCATGCAGTATCTTTTCACTTTTTCACAAACCATGTCCCTTCATGTTTTTTTTTTACATATTTCCAGCAGTGATTAGAAGTATATTACCATATCTTAGACCCCCCCTCTCAACCTTTTCTTCACCATGGATCCCTTTTAAATACCTTCTATGGCCACAGACCATGACCACGGACACCCAAGACTTGACTCAGGATTTAAATCACAACATTTTGTTAAGCCTTTGTGGAATCCCTGTGATGACATCACAGCCCTTACAGGCTGCCTGTTTGCTGTCATATACCAACAACACATCATTTTTTTTAAAAAAAATCTATCTTATGGTATCTCTGGACACCTGAATAACTGGTTAAAAGCATTCCTGTCAAACAGACAACAAATGGTCAAAATTGGGAGCGTCCTATCAAATCCTGTACCTGTCAATAGTGGTGTCCCCCAAGGCAGTATTCTTGGACCAACTCTCTTCATACTCTACATAAATGACCTCTGTGATCATATTAAGAGCAACTGAGTTCTTTTTGCTGATGATGTAAGGCTGTTCAACACCACCGACAATACTGCTACCCTTCAAAAAGACCTCAATTATGTATCAGAATGGTCAAACAAATGGCAACTTCAAATCTCAACAAATAAATGCTCTTTGTTATGATACGTACAGAATAATCCTTGAGTAACAAGGATATGCACATGGAAATGTTTATGAGAGTAGTTATGAATAATTATTCAGCCACACGCAGCTACACTGAATTGAGTTAAAGTTTACTTTAAGAAATAGCACAGTCCAATAAATGGTCCAGGTCATATGTGTTTAACAGTCCAAAAAATATCCAATTTACAAAATCTTCTTACTGGTTGCCTTTGTCATTTATAGTAAACAAAGATATCAAAGTATAAGCACAGCATAGAACCTTAGATAGCAACAGAATGTCAGAGATACAGAATTTCAAAGAAAGCAAACAACCAACCTATGGCAATCTGCAATACAATCAACCAATTGGAACACAGTACAAATCAATATAGTGGTTTTGTCTTAAAGCTACAAATATACATTGTTTGTTTATATATTGCCAACCCAACTAATTGGTGGACAGATTCCAAACACTCTGTCTTATATATTGGCAAAAAAAATCAGAAAATAAAATACAAGCTGAATAGTCAAGACCTTGTTGATGATCCAAGCTCTGTAAAGGACCTTGGAGTACTCATCTCTAATGATCTAAGTACTAGAGCACACTGTAACTACATAGCTAAAAAGGCATTAATAGTTGTTAACCTAATCCTACGTAGCCTTTGTTAGGGATAACATTGTTTACCCTAACTGGTTTAGGTAAAATAATAAATATGTAATCATAGTTTGTAAGTTAAAGTGTCTGCAACTTTAAATATGGGAATGTAATTAAGGGAGTGGTTGTGAAAGCACTTTAAAAGAAGCAAGACGACAGCTTGCTCTCTCTCTGGCTTTGATGATCCCTAATTACTGCATGGACTCAAGACTGCGTTACTCGAACGGGAGAGTGACAAAGGACTGATTTGTAAGTGAACTGACATAGGATATTCTACACGGACTTTGCTAACTGAATATCCTTGAATGGACTGACTAAATGATACATGACTAATGGACTGTTATTTTGACTATGCTATAAATGGAATAAACTATATTTTTGATAGCACAAGCGTATCTGTTATTTTTACTGTATGTTAATAAACATACAAACATATCACTCATTTATCTGTGTGCCTAACTGACTAACGCTGTACATTCTGTTTTGCTTGTCTCCTTAACCCTGGTTGGGGAACCCAGGCTTAACACTGGTTATGGGCCCAGAGGCTGCAAAGTCAGTTTAACTAGGATAAAACAGATTTATGTAAAAAGTGAGAGTTTGTGTTGTTATACATTACAGTAAACAGACAGCTGTGTTTTATTAATTATTGTTTTATATCCATATAAAGAAAACATGGCACAAGTCAATCTACAAAGTTTGTCCCTTATATCCAAGTTGGATGGAACAAACTATGTATCATGGTCTATGAAATGTAGTCTACTTCTACGAAGAGAAGGTCTGTGGAACATAATTGAAAATCCATCAAACGTAGAGGAATGGGATCCAGAGATTGAGGAAGATAGACTAAAAATAGAAGAATTTATGCATAAAAATGAACAAGCTATTTGCATAATAGGATTAACATTAACTGACCAGCAACTTGTTCATATCCGTGGAGAGCAAAAGGCTGTTGGGTGTTGGCAGAAGCTGAAGAGGATTTATGTCCGAGATAAAGTTGGTACTCACATAAATCTTACACGGAAGCTTTTCAGAACGCATCTCCAGACGAATGGTGATATGCTGAGTCATTTGAATTCTATAAAAAGCATTTTTCAAGAACTGCACGAGAAGGAGCTTATTTTCTCTGAACTACAACAAGTCTATATAATTCTATCTTCACCAGATGAAAATTATGACAACTATGTCACTTCCCTTGAAATTTTGCCAAAGGAAAGCCTAACATTAACTGATATAACTGGCAGATTGATTGAAGAGGCAAGAAGAAGACTTGAAAGATATCAGTTAAGGAGGGAGCAACTTCAAAAAGAAGATAATGAATCTCCTACTGCATACGCAATTAAAAAGTGTTTTAATTGTGGAGGAAGAGGACATTTGGCAAGATTTTGTAAAAAAGCAAAGCACCAGAACGCTGGCCAGAATACTAAAAGTCATCAAAAGATAAATAAAAATTTAGAGTTAGCCATGTATACTAACGGAGCTGTAAAAAATAATTTATGGGTGGTTGACAGTGGAGCATCCCACTGTATAACAAATGATAACAAAAATTTTATTAAAATGTCCCAGAGTACACAGCAGATATTGTTAGCCAATGGCTGGAAACTGAAAACTAAAGGTCAAGGTATAGCATATTGTTCTTTCATAAAAGAGAATGTAAATATGTTATATGTACCACAACTTAAGTTTAATTTAATTTCAGTTAGAGTTTTGGTTAAACTAGGATATGTAGTTACCTTTAAAGGAGATAACTGCATAATTGAAAAAGAAGATAAGAAAATTATTGCATCTTTAAGAGGTGAATTATATGTGTTAAATGATAATGGTTTAAAGGTGGCTAACACAGTTTATAATAATAAGAAACCTCATAATGAATGTATTCACTTGTTACACCGACAGCTAGGGCATTTAAATTTTAAAATGCTTAAGAAAACTGTTGAATTATCTAAAGGAATAAGTTTAAAACCTTGTAATAAGTATTTGCAATGTAATGCTTGTAATCAAAGCAAAGCCAGGGTCATACCGGCTAATAGAGTTGATGGATTTACTACCAAAGAGCCTTTAGAAGTAGTATTTGCTGATTTAATAGGTCCAAAAAAACCAAGTGTAGGAGGAGCTCGTTACATATTAAGTATAATGGACCACTATTCTAGATATGGGTTTTGCTATTTAATGAAGAGCAAAACTGAAACGTATCTAAATCTCTTTAATTGGATAAAATTTGCTGAAAGGAAAACTAAAAAGAAATTAGTAACTCTTATAACAGGTAATGGTGCAGAATTTACAAATGATAAATTCCAGAATAGACTTAGAATGTTAGGTATACAACATAAAAAGTCTGTACCATATAGGCCACAACATAATGCCTTTATGGAGAGACGAGGCCAAACATTACAATCAATGACACGTACTATGATGTCTAATTCAGGATTACCTGACAATTTGTGGGGAGAAGCAATAATGTGTGGTAATCATATATTAAATAATGTTGTTAATTCAACAACAGGTGAATTACCATTCACACTGTGGCATGGTACAAAACCTGATTTAAGTTACATGCACACATTTGGAGCACCAGCATGGGTGCATATCCCTACACAACTTAGACAAAAAGGATAGCATAGAGCTAAAAGATTATTTTTTGTAGGATATAAATCTAATCATAGATCTTATAGATTCTGGGAACCAGGTACATCTAGAGTTTACACCAGTGCTTGTGCAAAATTCCTAGAACATGTAGGATGGAATAGATTAGAGCAAGATTTAAATAATGAAGTAATTATTGAACCCTACAAAAGGCAGAAAGAACAAATTAGTTATAAGAAGAGTCCAATTAAAAAAGAAGTCCAAGAAGAGCAAATAAGATCAGAACAAGAGAAAATAGTTGATCAGGAAGAGTTAGTTAATCAAGAAGAGTTAATAAATGAAAGTCCACCTGTAAGTCCTGTAATACTTAGACGTACTACACATATAACTAGACCACCTGATAGGTATCAAGCAAGTATAGTTTGCCAAGTAACTAAAGTTCCAACTAGTGTAGATGAACTTAGGATGTATCCTTGTAAGGATCAGGAGAATTGGCAAAAAGCAATGGAAAAAGAACTAAATTCATTAAAGGTAATGAAAGTTTATGAAGATGCTAAATTACCTCCAGGAGAAAAATCCATTGGGTGCAAATGGATATTTAAAGTAAAAACTGGAAATGATGGGACTGTTACCCATAAGGCTAGGTTAGTAGCTCAAGGATTTAATCAAACTGCATCTGATTACGATGAAGTTTTTGCACCAAGTCTTAAAGCAACATCTTTGAGAGCAGCATTAGTGTGGGCAGCAAAGAAAAACTATGTCATTAACCATTTAGATGTAGAAACTGCTTATTTGCATGCACCATTGCAGCACACTATATATTTGAAAAAGCCAATGATTATAAAAGACAATAAAGTAAATAGTAATGATTGTTGGAAACTCAAAAAGAGTCTTTATGGGTTGAAACAATCTGGCTTTGAGTGGAACCAATATATTGTGAAAGAGTTAAACAATATAGGATTTAAATCTTGTTTAGCAGATCCATTTGTGTTTAAAAGAGAAAATAATGGAACGGTGTCATTATTGTTATTATTTACAGATGATATTGCTTTGATAACTAAGACTAATAATGAAGCTAATGAGATTATATCATTATTAGCTAAAAAGATAAAATTAAAGCATTTAGGTGAAATTAAAAGGTATCTAGGATTGACAATTAACAAAACAAAAAATGGATTTAAGATATCTCAAGAAGATAAAATTTGCCAATTAATTAAAATGTATAAAATGGAACTTTGTAAACCGGCAAAGACTCCAATGAGTCAGGAAGTTTGCCAAACTGTTGCTCAAAGTCCCAAATTTGATAAGTCTATATATCAATCTTTGTTTGGCAGCTTATCATATATAAGCAATTGGTCTAGGCCAGATATAGCTTATAGTGTAAATCAGCTGGCACATTTTAATTCGGATCCACAACCATGTCATTGGCAATCATTAAAGAAAATTTTAAGATATTTTAAAGGAACAATGAACCATGCATTGTATATAGAACCAAAGGGTGATTTGAGTCTTAGTGCCTATGCAGATGCCAGTTTTGCAACTGACATAAACACTAGAAAATCAACATCTGGGATGGCTATATTATTTGGTAATACACTAATAGGGTGGAGGTCAATCAGACAACAGCATATCAGTTTGTCCACGATGGAAGCGGAATTTTCATGTCTGTCATTACTATGCACTGACTTAATTTTGTACAAACAGTTATTATTAGACATGGGTATAACTGTTAAAGATTCCATTATTGTGTACGAGGACAACCAGGCAGCCATAAAGTTAGCTACTAATATTGCTGTAAAAACTAGATCAAAGCATACTGATTTAAGATACTTAAATGTTAGAGAATCTGTAAAGAATGGGCTAATTAAATTGGAATACTGCATGACAGAAGAAAACATTGCAGACCAATTTACAAAAGCTCAAGGAGTAATTAAGTTTAAAGAGAGTTGTAACAAATATGATTTAAAGATGTAAATAGTTATATTTATTATTATTTCCTATAAGGGGAGAATGTTAGGGATAACATTGTTTACCCTAACTGGTTTAGGTAAAATAATAAATATGTAATCATAGTTTGTAAGTTAAAGTGTCTGCAACTTTAAATATAGGAATGTAATTAAGGGAGTGGTTGTGAAAGCACTTTAAAAGAAGCAAGATGACAGCTTGCTCTCTCTCTGGCTTTGATGATCCCTAATTACTGCATGGACTCAAGACTGCGTTACTCGAACGGGAGAGTGACAAAGGACTGATTTGTAAGTGAACTGACATAGGATATTCTACACGGACTTTGCTAACTGAATATCCTTGAATGGACTGACTAAATGATACATGACTAATGGACTGTTATTTTGACTATGCTATAAATGGAATAAACTATATTTTTGATAGCACAAGCGTATCTGTTATTTTTACTGTATGTTAATAAACATACAAACTTATATCACTTATTTATCTGTGTGCCTATCTGACTAACGCTGCACATTCTGTTTAGCTTGTCTCCTTAACCCTGGTTGGGGAACCCAGGCTTAACAGCCTTTTTCTCTGGTAATATCAACTACTAACTAGAGCATACAAAACATTTGCTAGACCAATACTTGAATACAGCTCATCAGTCTGAAACCTGCATTATGTATCTGATATTAATACAATTGAGAAAGTCCAGAAATATTTCACAAGAAGAGTTCTTCACTCCTCTACTCATTGCAGAATACCTTATGCCACCAGATTTGAAATTTTAGACCTAGAAAACCTAGAACTACGCCGCTTTCAGTCCGATCTAAGTATAGTGTATAAAATCATATATTGCAATGTCCTACCTGTCAATGAATACTTCAGCTTCAACCATAACAACACAAGAGCATACAATAGATACAAACTCAAGGTAAACCGCACCAAACTTGATTGCAGGAAATACGACTTCAGCAACAGAGTGGTCAATGTCTGGAATACTCTACCTGTGATTTCTTCCCCAAACCCCCAAAACTTCAACCTTAGACTTTCTACTATTGACCTCACCCCTTTCCTAAGAGGTCTGTAGGGGATGTGCATAAGCGCACCAACATGCCTACTGTCCCTGTCCCATTGTTTCTTTTTTCCCCTTATATGTATTCATTTCATGTGTTCATAACCATGCTTATACTTATACCTGTTATCTTATAGTCGCTTGACAAAATAAAATAAATAAAATAAAAATAAAATAATAAGATTCACTAGGTTCATGGTTGATTGACTCTTGCCCTAACAACCTGAACATATCCCACATAGCTACAACTATTGCAGAGTCCTCTCCCATAAATTTATTAACCACAGGGAACAACACGGAACAAAAATAAATGAATATTCACAAAATTAAGGATAACATCCCTAGTTTTGAGGTTTGTAAGAGGTTTGCTCCTGCATTTTTTCTGTGAAGTATTTCAATTTTCTAGTCTAATTTACAGCCTTAGGATTTCCTAATTCCCTCCATCAAAATGTTACCCACTGTTTTGAGACTGGCCAATGTTGGTTGGATGGAGAAAAGATGGGAGGGAAGTTCTTTTATGTTTAACCTTTAATCACAAAATGTAAATGAAGCAGAAAGAGAACTGACCATATTAGGACCTTGGAGAGTTCATTTTAAACTCTAAATAAGAATGGCATTTTCCATCACCAATCTGTGATGAACTCAAGCCTTCAGAAATCTAGAAAGGCTTCTGACATGGAAGGGAAACTTCAGAGGCTACAGAAGAGCATTCTTTAAATCTAAGCCTTAGTTATTACAATTGTGTTATCCATTGTAAAAACAGAAAAGAAATTGTGTGGATTTGTCTTGGCTCAGGTGATATGATGGTAATTAGAATTTAAACTTTCTTCTGGATCAGTTGAATTTTCATTCCTAAGAATCTGACAATTAGTAAAACTGTGACTTGCCAACCTCCACTTAGCTGCAATTCTCATTTGATTTTATAGCAAAGTTTAAGACAGGGAGAAAACTCTATTGGGATAAACCGGAGACCTAGAAATAAAAAAACAGACAAGCAAACCTTGCTTAATTAGCTAACATCATGGCTTCAGAGAGTGGACAGGAATACTGTAGAAAACTAACTTTTTCAGGACTAGCTGGAGCTAATTCATGAAACTCATACCTTTCTGCCAACATTGCACAAAGCGTACATATAACATGCTTTTTTACAATCATCTTATTCTTTGTTAAGGTGATTGTCAAATAATTGTTTTGTTTTAATAAGAATAAAAAATATACTACCATAATCAAGAGAAGAGAAAAGCAATTATTACTTATATGAGTTTTGTTGAATTCATCAATTTCCCTCTCCCCCTCCCCCAATAAATTAGTGAAGAATATGCTTGAAAGCAAACACATCTCTCCATCCTACCCAATATTTCAAAGGACACTTAAATGAAAAAAATGCACAGTGCAGTTTGTGACTAATTTAAATATTAGGGATAAAATCTTTCAGTACGAGCAGAAATTATTGTCACATGTTGGTATCCAGCTTCATTGTCTGTTTGCCTTGGTTTGTGATCATGAGCTTTAAGTTAAAGAAAATAATAGCAACTAGGAAGAATAGAGCACATACCTGTTTCCAGATCAAGTGTTCTCCCAGTAAACCTTTTTTTGTGTGTGTGAGTTGACCTTTAGGTAATTGGCAACTGATGTGAAATGTATCACAAAATTATACTCTTCCTTAAAACCAGGGTGATAAGTAAATCATTGATAATTAGCACTTTTATTATGCATTCCACTGTCCAACATTTGATGAAAATCAAGGGTCTGATTGTACTTAATCACACCTCTAATGTCTCAGCATATCTGAAGTAGGCTTGGATTCACTGGAGCAATCTCTGCTCTGTGGTATCTTGCCAAGAGATAAGAACTTGTCTCACAATACAAGCTTGTCTCACAATAAATTCCCTTGCCTTGGAGCTGGAGTCTGAATTGGAAAGAGGTAATGGAGCGCTGGAGCCAGCATGATGCTAATTAAGTCCATCTAAGATATTTTCTGCCTGTCTGAACCCACCTGCCACAATAATTTATAAGCCTGTATCTCATGGCCCAGGCAGGTTGATCCAGAGAATAGGACAACACAAGGTCCTGAAAGCACTTCAGGGTTTCATCATTTTGTTAAACTCTTTCTTGGTATTAACAGTTAGACACAACAATGCTATTTTCAGGAAGCACAGGAATATGTGGTCAAAAGGAATTCTGAACAGGAATTTAATAATGCATTGTCTTAAAGATTCGGCAGAAGAAGGAATGATAGTGCTTGAGTGAGCAGATAGCAAGTTAGAACATATTGGAGAAATGATAGAAGGTATCATTGTATGCACAGAATTAGTATTTTCTTTATCACTTTGTTGTCATTTAGCAGTTCCTGGTCCAGATACAACAAACCTAGGAAAATGTTACAATATACCCACTTTTGAATTTTGGAACAACTGAGGCCAGAGATGACAATGAGTTCTGCACACTTCCACTTGGGAAGAATTTCTTTTGCCATTTCATTTTTCCCTTGTCAAATTGTTTTTGCCTCACACAAGTCTTTGCTAAGGAAATGCCTGAAATGTAGGAATAACAAAGTTCTTAGATATCTATCCATAATACAAGATAATTTATAAAATTTCACCTTAAACATTACTTGTTGAATTTCAACCTATCAGAATGCTCTAATTCTTCAGGAAGAGGAATACTTTGTTCAGGACTGTTAATTTAGTTATTGAACCAAAATGGCCTGCTTAATTTAGAGTCATCAATGTGAACACAATGTAACCTCCCTCTTCATTTCTTCAAATAAAGTAGATCCAGAATGAAAAGGGATAGTAGACTAAGTTCCCACTTTGAAATCTAAACTCTATAGTAAATTTCCAGATGAGAAATATCTTAATTTTCATCAAGTTCTACCTTTCTAACTCTCAACATGGTGCTTGATAATCAGCAAGGGCTGTTAAATTTTGGAAACCAAATGTGAGATAAAATATTTATTTTCATTCATATATAAACTAATGTTATATAATATGGTTTCTTCTTTAACACCACTTTGTTTGTAGTTTCTGGTAATACTGGAAGTTTGATGAGATTGGCTGACATGCATCAACTATTCAAGTCAAAGCTGCTCTTTTCCAGAATAGACAATACTTTCTTATGGCTCCTGTATTTTGTCCAAGTTCATGCATGGGAATAGCACCGTTACAACAGCTGTCCTGCTACCAAAATAATGAGCTGTGCTTGTCTCACTTCACAAACCCATCCAGAACAAGTTGAAAACTACTCTGTGGAGTTCCTAGGAAAACAGAGGTATGGTGGACACTTTTCCAGAAACCATCATTTAAATCTGTGGGTAAAGACAAGGACCAATCCCTTAGCAGACTCATTACTTTTGACCATGAGGCAAAGAGAATGTAAAAAAAAAATTCTCTCAGGGGGGCACCTCATATGACACTCTGAAACAGACAGCCATAAACAAGCTCCTGTGAGATTTCTGAGGGAGCACCTAATTTTTTTCAGCATGTAGTAACCCTTTATTTTGATACATGATGCTAGAAAGAGACATTGACACATTATGAAATATTGGTTGATATTTAGACTGAACTGCTCATGCAGTATTGCCTCTTACATTAAAAAAGTTATTTTATTTACATAACTCTGATATCATTACACAATGTATCCAAACTCATATTTAGTTTCAATTTCCTTTTTCAGTTTCTTCAAATGTTCCTTTGGAATGAAATTGACTATCAACAATCAGCTTCAATCCAGTTTAATCTTGTCAATTTCAGTACCTCATTAAATAGCAGGGAAGCAGTTCCCTGAAGTGGCTCTCATTAATTCAATAGCTTTTCCATTCTTCATCTTTTAATCCTATTAAAAGGATTAAAAGGTATTATTATACAACAATTGCTGGATTGGGGTGGATAACACAAAGTGAGCAAATGCCTGACCTGTATCACATGAACTCTACTACAGGACCCCAGTTTTAAACAAAATAGCTGACAGCATTTGTTTTTGAAGCTTTGAGTAATCTGGAAGATTCTCCATATATGTAAGCCTGACTACTTATTTTCAATCACAGATTAGCTCCCATAGTGGCAAAGTTTAACAGCACACACTTGTAGACATACTATGAAGTTTATTTGATCTTCATATACAATATTTTATAATGCAAACAAACAGCTCCTATAAGTACAATTTTTTTTAATCAAGGAAGACAATAATTACTTTTGTATATGACCCATTTAAAGGGACATATTTAAAGAAACAATAAATACAAAAAAATAAATTACAAACACACTATAAAATAATTATAAGAAAATAATAAACTAATCTTTCTCATAATACTATAGCTAGAAAAAAATGGGAATATTGCTGCAAACTCTTCAAAAAAACGAAAGGGACCAAATTATCAAAGTCCATAACAAGATTTCAAATGTGTGTCACTTTCAGAGGATTCTACCATTCTGCCATTATGCTGAAGGCATTGCAAAAATTATGAAGGTCAGGCAAACAGTCCTTGTGGTGATTAATTAAAGTAAGGGCCCATTTACTTTGTGGGTGCTGGGAAGTTAATGCTAATTTTCTTCATGTGGTGTAGTGGTTAAGGTGTTGGACTAGAAGCAAAAGGACACTGGTTCTAGTTCCACCTTCAGCTGTGGAAGTTCACTTTAGACCATTAATTCTCTCTCAACCAAATTTACCTTAGAGGAATATTGGGAAAAATAAGGGGAGGGAGCATAATATACATACTGCCTTGAGTTCCTGATGGCTGTGATGTTATTCCAGGCCTTTTTCTTCACGTTTTCATAGCTTTCAGTCCATTTAAATAAATAAGAATGGACAACTTCAAGCAATTATTGCAGAAATGAAATAATAATGCTGGAAAGTGTCTGATCTTTTATTTTTTACCTTTTTCAAACTATGATTTCTGACAAAATTATCTCACTTCTTTATTTCCCTGTATGAAATATTTTAGTGGCTTTAGTATCTAATTATCTGTATGACTGTGCTAAAAAATCCTCTGTGAATTATTTTCAATGCTCCTAGTAATACAAAAATAACCATTAACAAATCTCCAAGAAGTATTTTCATTTGGCATTTGTAGAAGCAGAAGTGCTTAATTAAGCTCATTCAATTGGCATGTTCACTTAACACTTTTATCACTTTATTAGCTGATTTTTTTTCTGATTGTCAGAGCTGCACAATATACATGACTAACGCTTGCATGATCTGTTGTAGGAATCAACTTAAAATTCCTGATTCCAAAATGATTCAACCTAATATTTCATTTTAAATTCATGCTGCAACTTTGTAATGAGCTTGACATTTCAAAATGTGGATTTTAGCTTATGATGATCAGTTCAAATCATCTACCATGTCCATGATGAAATCTGAGTTCAAGAGCACCTTCCCTTTATGCAATGCTTGTTCAATTGATCCTCAGGACCAAAAGAGAATTGTGGCATTAAATGAACAAATGAATGCATCTTATCCTTCTTTGGAAAAACTAGTAGAATTTACTCTATGCTGTGAGTCCCAGTATAGTTCCAAGGAATTGATTCCACTATTGCTTTCCATAGTCAAAATTACTTCTATCAGCAAAAATGAGAAAAGCCCATTCTCCTACCTTCTCTGACTTTTCATCTTCCTCCTTTCCCAGGAAAATGTTTCCTGAAGGTTGCAGGACATTTTGGAAAACTTTTGGAAGGGCAGAAAAGTAGAAGAATTTTTTTTTTTTTAACAAGAAAACCAACATTTGTATTGTCCTCAAAAAACCCTCCACGTTAGATGGTTTCTTTCCTAAGACTATCATAGTACAGGTTTTTATAACATCTATGGATTTTTGGTCTAGTGGTTAAGGCACCTTGCTACAAACCAGGAGTCTTTGAGTTTAGTCCCATCTTAGTCATGAAAAACCAGCTGGTTGATTTTCAGATGGTCACACTCTCTCAGCCCCACTCATCTCACAGAATTGTTCTTATAGGGAAAAACAGAAGAAAGAAATATTAGGTTGTCTGTTGCCTTGAGATATTTTTAAAAATATAATAAAGAAATGAAATGTAAATTCAATACATAAAAAATAGAGCCCTTAATTGAAGGAGATGGGTAGTCTAGAAACATGAAATTTAAATAAAATAATAACCTAAAAATCTCATCCTCCTCCAGGCCTTGCGATGGCTATATGATATTGTTTGAAGGCCAAAGAGAAGGCTGCATATTTGTCTCCGTCATTCAGTCTCTTCAAAAGCTTTGATCAGCCATTCTTCTTCTCAGAAGCTGACCATCAGCAGTCCTTCCTATATGTTCATAAATTCCTCTCAGCAATTCTCCTAATATGCCTCCTAATTCTCCTTAGGATGCCTCGGTAGCGATCAAACAGTCCAAAATTAACACTACATGGCTTAACTTTCCTTGCTTGTAACTTTCAAGGTTTGCCAGAACTGGTTCAGAATTTTGATTTAGGGATGAAATAAACCAGAAAAGCTATTTAAAACTCAAGGTAGAATTCTGCTGTAGCTTCTAAAACAGATTTGGGTAAATTGCTGTTCCATTTTAACACCTAACACATGTTGTATCTAGGCAGTTTTGTAGCAATCCCATAGGAAATTCTTTTTTCTTCTTCCAGAATTCATTATAACTAAAGGAATCTGAACACAAACCATGATAATTTCAGACCATTACAACTCTGCCATATGTTTCAACTGGACATTGAATGCACCCAATGGGTCATAGTGGGAGCTGGAATTTCAGATCAGATGTCAGATCTCTAGGAAGATTTTCTAAACTAGCAATAATATAAAACTCAGTACAGACCAGATGGTGACTAGCCACCATCTGGTATCCAGATGCCACTGGAGAAAATGCTTTAAATACAGTCAAATGTTACCATCTGTCTTTGCCATAGGTTGATTTAGGTGAAGAATAGATAAAACTTTATGGACAGGCAGAAGGTGATTTTTTCAGTTAACTTAAATGGATGTTTATATATAAACTGTTCACAAATAAACATTAGTCCTCTTCAACATTTATTAAAAATCCTCCATACCACAGCTTCTACTGTTAGTATTCTGGTGCACATGGTACCATCTGCATCTACAACTGTATCCCCAACAGTCTTCATGGTTATATATGGGGAGATCTATTTGATACACACAGTATTAGGGCAGTGCTACTAAGTATATTTTCTGCTCAAGGAAATGTGTCTATAGGCTCAAATCCTGGAATGGAACAGTTGGAAGGGATTTTGAAAACATATATCTGACCAGTGCAGAATTCCACTATTTCAGTATTCCTGATATATGTCCATCTTCCTCACTAAAGCATCTACAACAAAAGAGGACCCCCCACCTGCCAAGGTGTTCTATTCCAAGGTTGAACAGCTTTTAGCATTAGGGGTGTTTTTTTCTTGGTGGCCAGTCAAATTCTACTTCACTGTAATTGAACAAGTTCTTTCTGCCTTATGGAACAATTCTTCTGTAAGAAGAATAATGAAGGCAATCATCTACCAAGGAAAGAACCACACCCTCATCAACAATAGGGCAATATAAATAAAGCAGCATTTACATTCATTCATGCTTATGTTACCCAATTAGTTAATGAAATATCTGCAAGCAAACAACCAAGATCAGAGAACACTAAGAACTCCACATTGGTCCCTGGTAAAATTTATCTTGCTAGGTTTTGCTGAATGTTCCAGCTTGTTAAAAATTCTTTTGCAGTATATGTGTCATCCACAAATCTGATTAAACCCTCATCCAAGTCATATAAGTATGTTGAACTGCATAGGGTGCAGTGGTACAACATTTTTATTTTTTCCAGCTTGGCATATTACATTCCATAGTAGTATAATCCACCCCACATTGCATTGTTATGCTTACTGGAATTTCATGAAAGGTTTTGTTAAATACTTTGCTAAAACTTTGTTGTGCTTACTGGAATTTCATGAAAGGTTTTGTTAAATACTTTGCTAAAACCAAGTATATTATAATCATAACATTCCTGTGTTCAACCAAAATGAGTAATTTTCCAAAACAGGACAGGTAAATGTACCTTATTTTGTTTTGTTAAACCTATGCTGGGCCAATGTCACTGCCATTGTCACATTACACTACACACTACCCTCCAGAAAATTCTGACCAGTTCTGGAGAACCGGTAGTGGAAATTTTGAGTAGTTCGGAGAACCAGCCAACACCACCTCTGACTGGAGATTTTACAGTATCATTCCCTTGCCACGCCCACCAAGCCATACCCACAGAACCGCAAATAAAAAAATTGAATCCAGGGACTTCCGGTTGCAAGCTTCGGCGGCAGCAGGAATCCATGATTCTGCGGGTCCCTGCTGTGCTCACTGCTGAAGTACCCCCGATCCAATTGGATTTGGGGGTTGTCGCTACCCCAGAGAGGTAGCGGAAGATAGAGGAGATCTGGGCAGGGATCTGGGGACATCGCAACCCCTTTCCCCAGCCGGCTAGACTTCTTTTTCCTGAGTCGATGGAGCAGCTGTCAGTAATGGCAGCCACAAAGAGATCTTCAACTGGACAAGACTTGTGCAGGAGGAAGAATTAGAAAGAGAAAGTTTTTTGGCTGAACCAGGACATTAAGATACATTTAAACACCCTGGAAATCTGACTCTTTGATTGATACATTTGTTTCCAAAAGAGGTTATCAAAGCAGCGGATGAAAATGCTGGAGGGAAAGTTCACTCCCCTTCCTTACGGACATAGCAAACGGACATTGAAAAACCTGCTTCTTTACAGAAGGTAAAAATAAGCTCTTTGTTATAAGTGGGAAGGGAGAGGACTAAACAATCTTTAAGAATTTGTTGGAGGAGATGCCTTGAAGATTACAAGACCAGAAATTAACTGTAATAAGGTTTTAAAATATATTCTGGGATTTTGCCCCAGGAGGAGAAAGTGCAAAGAGAAGAAGAGGAAATATTTTGTGTCTGTTTGGATTGTTTGATAACTTTGGAACGCTTGAAAATTACTTTAAGATTAAAAACATTTGGGTTGTTCTTAAAAAAAAAAGAAAGAAAAAGCTTTACAATGGCACTATCTGTGGATGAATTAAAAATGGAATATGAAACATTAAAAGAAGGAGAACAAGAAGGCAAGGATTTTTTGGGAGCTGTCTTCCACTTTTTAGAAATGGCAATTTCTACTTATCAGCAACTACATGGGGGAGAAAGAGAAGAAGGAGAAGGAGAAGGAGAAGGAGAAGGAGAAGGAGAAGGAGAAGGAGAAGGAGAAGGAGAAGGAGAAGGAGAAGGAGAAGAAGAAGAAGAAGAAGAAGAAGAAGAAGAAGAAGAAGAAGAAGAAGAAGAAGAAGAAGAAGAAGAAGAAGAAGAAGAAGAAGAAGCCATCTTTAATGGACAAAAAAGTTCAACTAAGAAAGAAAATAGGAAGAGGGGAAGGAAAATTGAGAATTTAAGATTTAACAAAACAACAAGAAAGAGAATAATAAGGTGAAAAAAAGGTACAATGTTAGAAAGCAACAGAAAAGAGAAATACAACAGAGAGGGGAAGTTAAAAAGACGGAGGTTAGGAGAGGGGGGCGGACAAAAAGGCCAGACAGGAGAAGAAAGCAAGGGAAAAAGGGGAAAAAAAGTCACAAGATGCCAAAAAGCAGATCTTTTTCAGAGATAAAGGGTAAAGCATAATTAAAGGAAGATTCTGCAAGAGTACATAAGATAGTATTGTAGTATTTGCATTTGAAATAGTGTATTGGAATATTATAAGATTTAATAAAATATTAAAATGTTTAATAATGATAGATTTCAATATTCAATAAAACATTAAAGAGAATGTGTAAAATGATTAATGTTCAGTTATAGTTTAATTTGTTATTGTCTTAATGTTATTATAAATTTACTATTTCATTTTCTTATTTTAAAATAATGCATTAAGCAGAATTAGAATCAGAATGGAAATTATGTATTATTTTAAGTGTCAATTTAGGGGAAAGATAGAAAGGCGTCATACTTTAAAAGTGATTACAGGGGAAATTTTCTGTTAAAGAGAAGAGATAAATAGATAATTGGAAAAGAACGGACAAAAGATACAAGTATAATGATTTTAAAATAAGATGAAATAAACAAAATATAATTAAGAGAGTGAAAAGAAGGGAGAAGTTATATAGAAAATATAGAATGGTAAATAAGATAAGAATGGTATATAAGGTGAGCATGAATTTGATTTAGGTCTGTAAAAAAAGATGTAACCTGGGGCTAAGCCACTTTCCAAAAAGTAGTTTTATGTTTTGTGTTTTGGTTAGCTATGTTTGATTGAGAATTAATAAAACCTTGGAGGAATAAAACTAAATGGAGAAACAATGAGAAATTTGGAAAAGATATGTACAAATGATAATTTGGAATTATGTTGTATAAAAGAATGTCTTATTTGTTTTGTCAAAATCTACAAGTAGCCTTCAGAAAGGAGGTTTTATGTTTCTATGTGTTGTTTTATGTTTTGTATTTTGTGAGTTTATGTTTCAGAATTAATAAAACCTTGATAGAAAGAAATATAATTGAGTAAAAAGCAAAGGAAGAAATAATGAGAAATTTGGAAAAGATATATATGTGCTTAAATGGAAATGTGATAATTTGGAACTATGCTGTATAATATAATGTTTTATTTGCCTTGTTAAAACCTATAAGTAACTTTTAGAAAAGAAGTTTTATGCTTTTATGTCTTATGTTTTGTTTGTCTTTAAAAAATTAATAAAATTTGTTTAAAAAAAATTGAATCCCACCACTGGTCAGCAGTGGCCAATCCTGAATAGAATTTGCATCTCACACAGCAACTGCTGGGACTCTCTGTATAAATAGGATATAATATCCTTCCCTCAGTGTGACTATGGGGTCCTATGTCAAACTGTAGATCACATTGTGACTGGCTGTAAAATGAGGATACATATTGATCCAATATCTGATTTTTTAAAATAAAAATGATGCTGCGCTTCAATAGTTAGATGGCCTAGAGTCCTAGACATTGGTATTTGAATATAAGCAGAACTTTTTAACATTTATATTTTGTTGTCTTTTACTAATCTAGGTGAAATGTCAATGTATATTGCTATCCATGTATGATATGCCAAATGCTAAATAAATAAACAGGTGGAAGTTTTTCATGCCTTCCGCTCTATCAAAACAATCAAATAAACAAACTCCGCAACCATTTGCCATGACCAGAAAGCAAGAAAATTGTTTTAACATGCTATTTTATAAAGACAAATTAGGACAGCTCACAACCAGTGGAGGGAAAAATATGTTAGCTAAATGAAAGAAGAGTTCAATGTTTGACATAGATCTTCCAAACTATTTAGGGCTATTTAATGCCCTTCACTAATCCACACATTTCAACATTTTCTAATATGGCAAAAATCCTTGGGTGTTTTCTGGAATGCCAAAGTGTTTAAGAACAGTCTTCATCATTTTGAGGTGTTCCTTCACAGAATGTGATCCCATCTCTGATGGCATGATGACTCCCTGAGGGGGTTGCTTCTGCCACTATGAAGCTGCTCAGCCATTTGAAGCAAAAGAGACATCTTGGAAGCTGTCCCACTCTTTGATAATCTACATGTAGGAGATAGCTCCCAGGCTTCCATCTTCCCTTTATTTAGAAAAAAATATATTTTTTAAAATAGCATTCTCTGCCATTTTACATTTTAAATTGTATTGTAACTTTACTGATTTAAATGCTATTTTTCAAACCTTGAAAGCAGTCTTGGGATATCAATCTAATGAATAAAACTACATAAATAACCTGTGCAAAATTTCATAAAAATACTAATTAATAAAATACATAAATAATAAATATGTAATTCAAACACAAAAATGATATAATACAGGTAGTTCTCAACTTACAACTGTAACGGACCCTGCTATTTCAGTTTAGAGCCTGGTTTAAAGCCAGTTTGGTCTAGTAGTGGTTAAGATACAAGGCTAGAAAGTGGGAGATTCAAAAAAGTGTGAGTTCAAGTCTAGCCATTTGGATGACCTTGGACCAGTCATTCTTGCTCAGCCCATCCTACTTCATAGTGTTGTTTGAAGGAGGAAGGTGTGTTGGATATGTTTGGTGCCTTGAGTTACTTGTAAAAAATAATAAAGGTGGAATATAAACAAATAAATAAATTTAATTTTAAAAAATAAAGTAAATTATGATGGCGGTTAAGTGGGTCATCACATGACCAATCTAATTTTACAACCTTTTTTCTATCTTATACTTAAGATGGAACAAAAAATAGGCTGCGGAGATAAGAGGAGAATTCTTTTGATGAAAAATGAAATAACCCCTCTCCAAAAACTACCCTTAGCCATTCTATAACCCAGCAACAATAATAATTCACACTTAACCGTATGAAATCTGGTTAGAATCAAAAAAAGAATTTTCATTGTAAATTCACATGTGTTTAGTTTTAGCTTTCTTTCAAGTTAGTAAGCCAGCTATTCTATTTTTAAAACATATTCTTTATCATCTTCCTTGTAAGTGTACAAAAGAATATTAATATGATTCAATGAATTCAAAAGCCCATTCCTTATACCCAGGAATAATAAGTTAAGAAAGAGAAAGGTGGATTCAAGGTGTATTAAGCTTTATCAATTTTGGTGCCTACCTAATTGCCTCCTGTGATTTTATTAAATGAACCAGGATATTTTTTTTTTGAAATATTTCATCCCCAGAAGCTAAAAGTTACACTGCAGAAATATTTATCCACATAGAAAATCCCCCTCCCCCTTTTTAATGTCCTAGCATGATTAAAACCTCAAAATTTATTTTCCCAGCAGATGTTGTTACCATCATAAGAAACAATCATGCATGAAAATTTAAAAATGCTGGGGAATATTATTGGCATTTCTTTTTCTTTTTTATAGTACTATCATAAAGGTTATCTATACAAGCTCTTGTAGCATTTTGAGGGGAAAAAATAGTAAGCTCCTTCCACAAGCTTCTAAGCCTGAACATTTCATTTAATTTTAAACATTATTTTTTGTTATTTGATAAACAATCTGTGTTTCTGTGCTTTATGGTCTTCTTTTATTATGTTACTTGAAGAGGAAATTTACATTTCATTATTTCTATAAAGTTTTTATTGTGAATTAACTGAGGAAATAAATGGATTGTGACATTTAAGTAACTTGCAGATAATGACAACCTCAATACAGCAAATTGTGTTTGTAAGAGATAAATGTAGATATAGGAATATATCATACAGATGCTAGCTCATATACATAGATAAGGTTTCTTATTTAGTTTGAGGTAAGGTTATCTGTAAAGTGAAATGAATAGGATGTCCCATCTCTAAAGCAGTGAGCTACTATCCAAATACTGTTTATCTTCTTGTCTTGCCTTGTATTAATGTATTGTATTACCAGTAGTCCTTGACTTATGAGCACAATTGAGCCCAAAAATTCTGTTGCTAAGTAAGACATTTGTTAATTTTTTTTGCCCCATTTTATGACCTTTCTTGCCAAGAAAGTGAATCATTGCAGTTGTTAAGTTAGTAACATGGTTGTATAGTGAATCTGGCTTCGACATTGACTTTGCTTGTCAGAAGGTCACAAGATATGATCACATGACCCCAAGACACTGAAATTGTCATAAATATGAGTCAGTTGCCAAGAATCTGAATTTTGATCCCACAACCATGGCAATGCTGGAATGGTCATGAAAAATGGTCATGTCACTTTTTTTCAGTGCCAATGTAACTTTGAACGGTCATTAAATGAACTGTTGTAAGTCGAGGACTACGCCTAATGTATTATGGTATCATTCTTTTCATCACTAGCAAGTTACATTTTGATCAACTGATAAAAGGTGTGTTATAGCTTTATAAATAAGTTTTTCAAATAAATCTTGATATGTCTGCATGAAAAACCTAAAGAAAGGGATGAATTGGGTGAATGAAAATCTCACTGTTTTTTTTGCAAAATTCAGAGACTACATAGAAATACAACTTCTGTGCAGGTGATGAAACCATATTTTAAATGTTAAAATATCCCCTGTGTATGAAACAAACTTTTGAGAGCAAAAAATTGGGCAAAGTGAATTCAAACAGAACTGGTTAAAAAAAATTGCTTGCTATGGGAGGCTGAGCATTCAGGTTCCTTATTAATTGTTGGAATTGGTTTCATACCTCAGTGAGCATTTCTCGGTGTTTTAGATACATCTAAATACTACCTCTGAGACTGAATTGGTATCTTTGAAAATGGGATGTCACCCAAGAGGGTATTTGTGACTTCCAAATAGGAGCCATAATTGCAGTAGCATGTTTTGTGCATGATCAGACCTGGGGAAAGACACAAATACAACATTCTCCTTGTGCAGTGAAAGAGTCTTACTTGACTTTGGAAGATCATCGGTGTGTGCTCTTCTCAACCCATGCTATAATATTAAATCTGACTAAATGTCTGGCTATGTTTAGAACTTTGCGTCATCCTTGGTGCTTGAGAAAGAAATTATCAGTATTCTGGACATACCAGGCATCTGTTTCCCGATGCAAGAGAATTTGAATCAGATTTCTTTTGCCTTCTTCTGGCAATTTGATGAACAGTAAAAGATACAGAATCTTGATAAAAGTTCCCAAGCCCACAAGTTCAAAGGCATCCAGCAATTAGTCTCATCAACCCAACAATGAGAATTAATTTACATCTGCATATTCATCATACACCAACAATAAACTCAAGGAATCATTTATTTACTACAAAGCATCACTGCAAATAAAATCATTTATTTACTACAAAGCAACAATGCTCTTCTATCAATTGACACAGCACCTTCAATCTAATAGTTTTCACTGAAGACATTTATTTATAATGGCATATCTTGTGTTGAGTCATAAGATGAGTGACAGAGTGATGGAATCACAAGTGGCATATGTGAATCAGCCCTAGGGCAAGGGGCTTGCTACTCAAAGTTAGGCTGCCTAGATTTCAGGAAAAAAGATTTCAGAAGCTTCAGCATTTCCACTGGTAGAATTTCTCCTATGAAACAGTTTGAATAAGAAAAATATTGTTTTGGTATATTTAAAACTTAAATGAATTTTTTTAGAGCAACAGATAGATTTACATTTCTAAATATGACCTCTGCTTCCAGAATGTATTATTTGGACAGAAATGAAAGGAAACTGTGATTTACACACTGGATAAATGGCTGCAAAAGTTGATGGAGTCATCAGAGATGGTTAAATTGACTGCTTTGATCAGGGGTGTCAAACTCATGGCCTGCATGCACTGCCCCTGGTTTAGCGAAGGGAGGAAAAGTTGCAACATGTTACGTGATGATGTGTTGTCGTGAGTTTGATACCCCTGGCTTTGATTAAAGTAAAGAACATAATTATGTTTCTACTTGGAAACTGCTTTTAGACTTTGTGCTTGAGGTGATAAAAAAATTAAACCTTGTTTTTTGGTTTTGCTGATTAGGCAGGTTTGGTATTATAGAAATGGCTGGTATCTATTATTACATAAAGGTAAAAAGTTGAGGTTTCATGTTATTATCTTATTCTACTGCATCAAAAGGAATCAGAAGACAATGCTTTTTATTTCTTTCCACCCCCTCTAACCTACACTTTTTCTCTTCCCCCTTTCCTCCTGTATTTTATCTTTATTACATTTTTCTTTATATATATTTTTGTATGTTATTCTTTGCTAAACTAACAGAATACATTATTTGGGTGTTTAAATTGAATGTGTTTATCTATCGCACAAGAATGACTATGAAGATATTATTAGTCTGTTTTGTAAATTCTGGAGAGCCATTGGAAGAGTTGATGTATTCTATCTACGTGTCTCAGGGACAAAACAGAATATCAACTTATTGATGAATCTTTTAAGCGAATCTAAGACAACTTTATAGTCTCAAATAATTCTGAAATAATTTAAATTTCAAAAGAAACATTAACTATACCTCTTTTTAGGCAATTGTATAAGAAAAAAAATGTGCCAAATCATGCATTGAAAGTACAATCTAGTGCTGAATCAGATTAAAACTCATCTGATTGACATAACAAGGATTAAAACTAATGTGGATAGGACGATTAGCTTCAGCTCAAATAATGGTTTTTGTCTCACTTTATTTTCCTATTCTAATCACTCTCATCTCACCCTCCTAGGCTTGCTCCCTGGGATATGCAAATCCCAAAAGCAATGGAAATAAAAATCCATCAAAGTCCATGCTCTAAATTTACAAATTAGACAAAGTATTATAAACTTAAAGAAGAAGAATGATAATCTGTATCTAGTGTTCTGCCATATTTGAAATACAATTTTTATTCACTCTAGGTATACTTTATTTGCTGTGTTTTCATATTCCAATGACTTTGATAAATGCCAATTTGTCTATCTATTTCAAATTATTTTGGTTGAAAAACTAGAGTTACCAAGAATCCTCACATTCCATTTTTAAAATAAAAAAATTAATAGAATATTTTAAAAAATGAAAATAGGGGAAAACATAAGGAATTAAAATAGTCACAATTAAAGGATTCCATTAAACACTGAGCAATAATCAACTTTTGAAGATAATAAAAGCAACCTCCAAATTTAGCAATCTAGTAATGAAATATAATGAACATTCCTGTGTCCTAATGAATAACAGAAATAAAAGCCATCAGTATGCCTCAGGAATTCAGTAGGTAAGGAGACAGTAAGAATTTCAAATTTCATATTCTTGGTAGAAGTCTAACAACCTACTTATTCTCTTTTTCCTTTTTTAGATGACCCCAAATATAACTAATATCTGAAATGAAAGTAAAAAATGAATTGTTTAAACTTGGAATCATGTTCAGAAAGGTACAAATGATATTGCTAAGATTTTTTAAATATTTTGAATAAACAAATCCACATGCTTAGTTCTCACTTAATGACTGAAAAGAGGTGGAAAACCACTGATTAAACCTGAGAACTATTCTATGGTCACAAAGCATTCACTCAGTTTAGATTTTGGTTATATTTTATACTGTCCATATTATATGACAGTATAACATGTCCCAAATCTATCTCATAACAGATCTTTCTACATAAATATTTTTCTATAAGACAGTTGATGTCAGAAGCAGTATTTTATATATGTTTTTCCTCAGATTTCAAGGTTCTTGTTCAAAATGATGAGTAATTGATATTTCATCCTTTTTATGTAGCATTGAATATTGCCCATGCTCCTGGATGTTGGGAATCCAGAAAGAACCTCTACCTGTACAGTATATGTAAATACAGTGTATGTATACTGTTACAGTGTATGTGTATTGTAAGTATGTGCATATGTATATGCATGTGGATAGCTTCTTGTGATGAATTGTTTCCAGAAATAGTAACTTTGCCTTTTTTTAAAAAGCGATTATTTCCTTTCTATAGTAATTTATCAAACATTACAAATTTTCTTGATCCAATTACCATTGAAGTCAAGCCTATTGGTAGAAATGAATCAAACCCTTAAGTCAAGTCACTGGCATGATAACATCACAACCCAGGTGTTGTCATTTGCCCCTTATATCACAACCTGTAATAAGCTAGAGTCCTTTTATGATTAAGTTAACATACAAGTTGATACATAAATTACACTCTGAATAGAAATTTGTATATTGATGTTTGGATTGAATAATAAGTCTCTATTTAACAGCTTGTTCATACTTTCCTAAGGTCAGTCTTTTTTTTTTTTTTTTGCTTTGTCAAACATCTAGCATTCCAAAGAAGCAAACAGGTCAAACAGGTTTGCATAGAGCCATGCTTCACTGCACCACCAATGCTGATTTTACACTGTGGTTACTAATGGAACCAAAACCACTGTACAAATTGGGTAATCTCAGATTTGATCTAAAGAATTACAATAATGTTATAGATGTACAGTGGATATTCAGGGAATTGTGTATGTATGTGTGTATTTGTATTTTCCAGAACCACTGTCAAGATCTTAGTGCCTCCAGTATAACTCCATGAACAAATAAATACTGTAATAATTTGGGAGAAAAGTGTTACCAGGAACAATAGCTTTTTTACTAACAGTTGCTCCAGTAACATTGGAGTTTTGCTTATTACATTAAATCATAAAATTGCTTTAAAATAAAGTGCTTCGGCTTCATAACCTGTCAGCTGCATAAAAGAACTTGAACATATTTCCTTTTCAAAAAAAATTATAGGGAATTACATTTTGCACTTTACAATTATATCTGTATTAAAATGATTTAGCACTGGGTGCATGGGGGGAGGGAGTTATTAATAGCAACTATAGTAAAACCATACAGAGTTTAGGGCATCAGGAAGGAAATGAAACAAAGAGGCAAGAAAAGCAGTGAATGATGAAGATAATAAAAGTTGTGTGTGTTTGTGTGTGTGCACCCATGCATGTGCCTACACATGTAATCCTTAGCTTCCAAAATACAGAAATATACATATTACAAAAGATATGCCCTTACCATTATTTTAAGTAGCAGTCTATTTATGCTATTAAAAAAATAAATCTAGAACTGGGTTACTCCTTTATTTCATGTTATGCACAATATCCATTTAAGCTGATAGTTTCTCCCAGCTATTTAATGGCATCATATTTTTCCCACAGTCCATCCTGCTTCTCAGATTTTCCTCCCCCTGACACTCTGTTCATTTATTCCAGTGAAACAATAGCTTAACAGACAAGGAGGTGAAATAGAGAAAAGAAATAGAGAAAAGAAACTTTTTTGAAAAAGTTTACAAACCATACAGATTCTAAACTGTAATTTGAAGTCAATCTGGATGAAAGGTAAGGACAAACTTCAGTGTTTACAATAGTGGTGGGATTAAAATATTACTTGTTTGGTAGTTTTTTAACTGCTAATTCACTTGGAAGGCAAGTTCCCATTCATACTAGTTCTCCCCTGGCTCCAATATGCCTAGCAAAACCTGCCAGATTCCATGCCCCATAAGATTTTTAAAAAATATTATTTTAATTTTTTAAAAAGGAGACTTAGCATGCTGCTAAAAATAAAGTGGTAACCCCAAGGAAAATATTTTTCCCCTCAAGAATGCTTCTGGCTAATCCATATGCTGTATTTTTGAGGAAGTCTTAGAAATAAAAAAAAAGGAGAAGCTATTTTGAAAGTAATTTTGCCAGTTTGTCTTCAAGTGGATAGATGATTTGTGATTGGTGGGGTTTAACAAGGTAGTCCTTTTGTGGGGGGTCCAGAAATGCTTAAAAATGCAAATGTGATCACCAGATCAAAAAAAAAACCAAGAGACTGTAGTCTCTGATGGTTCCTGTAGCACATTTTTAGTTTCCCATTCCAATAAAGTGACAGAATTTGTTGTCTATCAATCCTTCAAGGTAGGCCAGGTAAAGAAACCAACATCAAAGAAACACTAGAATTCTACTTTATTGCTGTAGGCCACGGGTATCACACTCAAAGCTGATGATATGGTCAGATCTGGCCCATGGAGCTGTCCTTGAAAATTAAGGGGCCGGCCCATGTCACTTTGGCCTGGTCTATCCATGTCGCTTTGGCCCAGTCTACCCATGTCACTTTCGCTCAATCTATCTGCGTAGCTTCAGCCCGGTTTACCCAGTGCAAAGAGGAAACATACCAGTAATTTGGGGAGTGGTGTCAAGCTGGCCACACCCATCCAGTCAGCAACACCCACCTAGTCAGCCCTGCCCTGTGAGTGGTGTCAAGCTGGCCATGCCTACCCAGTTGGCCACATCCACTATCATCCCCCCTGCCCTCCCTGAGATCAACCACAGCCCTGATGTAGCCCTTAATGAAATTGAGTTTGACACCTGTGCTATAGACTATAATAACAGAATCTTGAGAACCTGATGATGTTTTTCTTTCCTTCTGTCTTATTTCAATCACATAGGAAGAACAATTTTTGAGCTTTTTTGTCAAGATTTCCTGTTTTCTCAAGATAACCTGGTGTTCTCTTAACATTTGGTGCATATTTTCTTCAAGACCATTTCTGTATTCTGCTAAACTATCATAGTAACTTTTTTCCATAAAAGGAATATAAAGGATTGCTTTGGACTAAGTCATATTGTTTCTGGATCATTTTTCATCCTGTTCTTGAGGGTTCTTACATATTTTGCTTTTCTCCATTCAAATGCCACTATTGCTATCAAAGTATGCCTTTGTGAAGCCTCAGCTTCCTTCCTCTTTGACATGTTGTTTCCATCTTTTTAATTCAGAAATTGTATGTCTTTTTTGTTCTCCAATTTGGGCCAAACTTCCTGTTCTGCCTTGAAATTTTACTGCAGCTTTCATTAAAAAAAAGAAAATCCACACAATGGTGTTAAAAACAGACCAGCACTCAACGAGTAAGTGTATTACAAATTAACTGAACCTAAACATCTAAAGGGTGACACCACAAATAATCTTTAAGAATTGCGGTAAAGATTTTTATAAGCAAGTAGTTTATTCTGGAAAGCTTTTCCCCACTATCTAAAAACAATTGCTTTTCCCTTAATACTTCCATATTCAGACTTGCTTCTAAATATTTAAAAACCATTCAATGCACACTATCTTTCTCTTATTCCAGCCAGTTTCACCTTTCTTGAATTTCTCTCCTATGTCTAAGTGCAAACACACATACAGTATGCATCAAATGTTTTGAAAATGTGAATATGCAGGTGAAACTCAAAAAATTAGAATATCGTGCAAAAGTTCATTTATTTCAGTAATGCAACTTAAAAGGTGAAGCTAATATGTGAGATAGGCTCATTACATGCAAAGCAAGATAGTTCAAGCCATGATTTGTCATAATTGAGATGATGATGGCTTACAGCTCATGAAAACCCCAAATCCACAATCTCAGAAAATTAGAATATTGTGAAAAGGTTCAATATTCTAGGCTCAAAGTGTCCCACTCTAATCAGCTAATTAAACCATAACACCTGCAAAGGGTTTCCTGAGCCTTTAAGTGGTCTCAGTCTGGTTCAGTAGGAATCACAATCATGGGAAAGACTGCTGACCTGACAGTTGTTCAGAAAACCATCATCGACACCCTCCATAAGGAGGGAAAGCCTCAAAAGGTAATTGCAAAAGAAGTTGGATGTTCCCAAAGTGCTCTATCAAAGCACATTAATAGAAAGTTATGTGGAAGGGAAAAGTTTGTAAGAAAAAGGTGCACAAACAGCAGGGACAACTGCAGCCTGGAGAGGATTGTCAGGAAAAGGCCATTCAAAAGTGTTGGGACTTTCACAAGGAGTGGACTGAGGCTGGAGTCAATGCATCAAGAGCCACCACACACAGACGGATCCTGGACATGGGCTTCAAATGTCGTATTCCTCTTGTCAAGCCGCCCCTGAACAACAAACAACGTCAGAAGCATCTTACCTGGGCTAAAGAAAAAGAGAACTGGTCTGTTGCTCAGTGGTCCAAAGTCCTCTTTTCTGATGAGAGCAATTTTTGCATCTCATTTGGAAGCCAAGGACCCAGAGTCTGGAGGAAGAATGGAGAGGCACACACTGCAAGATGCTTGAAGTCCAGTGTGAAGTTTCCACAGCCTGTGTTGATTTGGGGAGCCATGTCATCTGCTGGTGTTGGTCCACTGTGCTTCATTAAGTCCAGGGTCAACGCAGCCGTCTACCAGGGGATTTTGGAGCACTTCATGCTTCCTTCCACAGATGAGCTTTATGGGGATGCTGACTTCATTTTCCAGCAGGACTTGGCACCTGCCCACACTTCCAAAAGCACCAAAACCTGGTTCAATGACTGTGGGATTACTGTGCTTGATTGGCCAGCAAACTCGCCTGACCTGAACCCCATAGAGAATCTATGGGGCATTGCCAAGAGAAAGATGAGAGAGATGAGACCGAACAATGCAGAAGAGCTGAAGGCCACTATTGAAGCATCCTGGTCTTCCATAACACCTCAGCAGTGCCACAGACTGATAGCTTCCATGCCACCCTGCATTGAGGCAGTAATTGCTGCAAAAGGGGCCCAAACCAAGTACTGAGTACATATGCATGCTTATACTTTTCAGAGGTCCGATATTGTTCTGTGTACAATCCTTGTTTTATTGATTGCATGTAATATTCTAATTTTCTGAGATTGTGGATTTGCGGTTTTCATGAGCTATAAGCCATAATCATCTCAATTATGACAAATCACAGCTTGAACGATCTTGCTTTGCATGTAACGAGTCTATCTCATATATTTGTTTCACCTTTTAAGTTGCATTACTGAAATAAATGAACTTTTGCATGATATTCTATTTTTTTTGAGTTTCACCTGTATTATTTATAACATGAAAAAAAGCATAATAGGGCTTACCTGAAAGCTAGCCCAGACTCAAGATTATAAAACAGAAAATAAGCACACTTGCATTTTGGGAAATATAGGGGTTTGTTCTTAAATTTTTGCTCTCAGTTTTCTAAATTTTGTTCTCAGGTTTCTAAATCTGATTATATAATAGTATAATCACAATAGTATAATCACTATTATATCTGGCTACTGGAAAGCACCCACGGCTGTTTTCTAAGGATCTGTGAAATTGTTCCATTTGGTGTATTTTTTTTCCCTTTCAGGATTTTTTCAAGCACATATGCAATATTCCTAATAGTTATTAGATTTGTTTTTAAATTGACAAATATTTGAAATCTGTTCCTAAATAGCTCACAAAACATGATTTTGCCAGAGAATTGGGATGATTTTGTCATACCCACACCAGTGGTAGGATTCAATTTTTTTTTACTACCGCTTCTGTGGCCGTGGCTTGGTGGGCATGGCAGGGGAAGTATACTGTAAAATCTCCAGTCAGAGGTGGTATTTGCCAGTTCTCTGAACTACTCAAAATTTCCAGTACCGGTTCTCCAGAACTGATCAGAACCTGCTGAATACCACCTCTGACCCCCACCTCTCAGAGATCCAAATGATTCCCACTATGACAGTCCAAAACCATGGGGAAGGATGGGCATCGAATCCTTATCAGGCAATCCTTATCAGTTTTCGGGTTTTTTAAAATTGTTGTTAACATGATTTTCCAAAAGTGCATGCTTCTTTCCCCTTGTTTCACACTTTTATTTATATTTTTAAAACATTGTAAGCTATCTAGAGCAGGGGTGGGCAAACTTTTTGCCCCGGGGGCCTCATTGACTTTTAAAATTTGACAGACGGGCCGCCACCTGGTGTCGAAATGCCTGTCATTACAAGTCAAAATCAAATGAATGCAATCATTCAATCATTCACATCAAACCTTAATTCTGTACCAATCTTCGGTGGGCCGGATTAAAAAGACCAATGGGCCGGATGTGGCCTGCGGGCCGTAGTTTGCCCATCACTGATCTAGAGTCATCTGGTCATAGTTGAGAAAATTATACCAACATTAAAAACATGTGCATTAAAAAAGACAAGAATATATACACATGTATAAAGACAAGTGTGTGTGTGTATTATTCCCTAGTTGAATATTGATAGATGTATAGACAGCAATAATATTTTCCCCTTTGTAAAATAGGCGCACAATTTATAAACTTCTCCAAATCTATTTGCTACTAATTGACCTGTTATCATCTATCTATTGTACATGAAAAGGTAATTAACAGGTAAATCAACAATAAAGTTGAACTTCAAAGCCCTTTGTTAACAATCAGTTATTCTATCTAATTTGCAGAAAATCTGCAATAGCTTCTTATCTACCACAGTCTACCAGAATCATTATTTCTGATCCATCCAGGATCAAATCTTTGTTTGATTCTTAATAACAATACATTTCCTTAAATATTTAATTAGGATCTTTCCCAACAATTGCTTCTCATTTTTCAAAGTCATAAGACCTCCTATAGGTTGAAACACAACATCTCTTAAAACTTAATAAAATAAATGTAAAAAAATAACATTAATGTTCTTAAGTCTTATTCAATGTATGTTTATAGTGAAGTAAGCCCTTCACATTCATAATGCTTACTCTTCACTTCTGGATAAGGAGATTTTCAGTGTTTCTCTGATAGTAAGAAAGTGACCTCTTTTCTGTATGTTTTTTTTTAATGTATATGGAGCAATTTGGTGTAAAGGTAACAGGCTAGAAACCAGAAGACTGTGAATTCAGGTCCTGTCTTAGGCATAAAACCCAACTGAATGACTTTGGGCCAGTCATTCTCTCTCAGCCCAACTAGTCTCACAGGGTTGTTTTTGCAGGGAAAATAGGAAGAGGAAGGTGTTTTGAATATAGCAATAGCACTTGGATTTATATACTGCTTCAAAGAGCTTTACAGCCCTCTCTAAGCAGTTTACAGAGTCAGCATATTGCCCCAACAATCTGGGTTCTCAGTTTACAGGCTTCAGGAGGATGAAAGGCTGAGTCAACCTTGAGCCAGTCAGGATCGAACTCCTGAAATGAGCAATGAGTTAGCTTGCAGTACTGCATTCTAACCACTGCACCACCACTGATCTTATATGTTTGCCACCTTGAGTTCTTTGTAAAATAAAATAAAGATGGGATATGAATGAATAAATGAATGCATATATATAAGCCCATCTGTAGATAACCTGACTCTAAGATTTTTAACCAAAATACACAAAATGACAGTGGCTATTCTTCAGGCGGTGCATATTTCATGGTATTTTGATTAAAAATGCAAGGGTTGGCTTATCTGTGAGGGTGAGTGATAATTGAGTTTAGATCAGGGAATGAACTGGCTAGATCAACTATTTCTGCCTTTAAAAAAGAGAAAAATTCTTCTGATGAAAAGTTTTGCTATTGTCTGCTGTGCTTTCTGTTTCTGATTGCAAACTTTCTTAAGATTTCCTGATTGACTTCCTAAATGCTACATGAGGAAATTAGATGCCAAAACTGATAAAAGCTAATGCATCTTAAATCCATTTATTCATCTGTACTTTGTATTTTCCTTTCTCACTTATTCTCATGGAATTTACAATGATGATTTTTTTAATTCATGTAACATATTCATATTTCTTTGATGCCTTGTAAGAAAAACAAATTGAGTATGTGTGCGCATGCACACATGCCGTATATGTGAAGAAAATTAATACAATAACTTGGAAACCTGAGGCTAGTGTGTAAGAATAATTGCACAAATTTGCAAGAAAAAAGCATTGGACCAAACATATTTCATGCTGTTAAGTGCTGTACAAAATGTTTAAGTGCATTTGTAATTATTAGTGTGCTCTGTGTACATAGTTTCCAATTATTCTATAAACCAAAGCAGATGGAGAGAGAATTTATTTTGAAGACGTAGCTTTTCAAATCTGATTTCTTTACAGTGTTGTGCAGTGGAACACTTTGGTATATACAATGTATATGTATGTGTGGATTTCCTTCATGTGTGTGTGTGTCCAGAAGGAAAAATAAAACATTAATTCAGACCCTCATTCCATTTTGTATAGATGTGAAAATTTTATTTTGTGGGAAGAACTCTCCAAGATGGAAGAATTCTCTTACAGGAAATAACTCAAAGATGCTTTTTCAAGAGGCAACTGGACTTTCTAGTTTTCTTTGAAGATGTTTCACTTCTCATCCAAGATGCTTCTTCAACCGAATAAGCTTCTTGGGTGACAAGCAAAACCTCTTCAAAGAAAATTCAGAAAATCCAATTGCCTCTTAACAAGCACCTTTGGGACAAGCATATCCTGAATGACTGAGAATCTCCATGGACATTTACAGCCAAGAAGTAAATTGCAATTTTCTCCATATCATCTCTTTCAGCTCAGGAAAAAAAAAATAGGATTGGAAACCAGGAGTAGATACAGATTAATATAGTAATGCTATTTGTGTAGGAATGAGAGACTAAGACTCTTCATCCACTGAACTAAGCATGGTGCTATTGCTTTAATCATGGTGTATAAAATAAACCCCAGTGACTGGCTTCATTAAAAAGCAAATACAATTACAATTATCATGAAGACTTGGAGACTGAGGCTTAATTCAGGTATCTTGTGCAGCAGGAATGTGGTTTGTTTGCTTTTTTAACATATTATAGGAATCCAGCCAGAATGATACCTGAATCATGGTTCAGAATCCAGCCAGTTCTAATTTATTCAATTAATCATGGTTAGAACAATCTTTGAACCTCAGGCAATTATACCGTTTATGGAAACCCTTCATAAACTGTAGTAAAATTACAAATATGGGAGTAACAGTGTAATTGAATCATATAGCAAGTCTGCTAATTAATGTCTCTGTGATATCTTTCTCATGGAAGATCTGCATTGATTCCTTATTGCTTAAAGAATATTGACTTTTTAAAACTCCAGGTGGTTTGGGCTTATTTGATTGTCTTGCCCATTATAAATATGTGCAGATATAAAGATTGGCTGGTGAGGCTTTCCTGAAGATGCCTTGTTGACAGAAATTCAAGTGTCTAGCATGCGGGAGAGTGTCTTCTGAATTGTTTTATAGCTACAGAATGCAATATTTTGGAGTTGTGAACTATCACTTTTCTATGTTCAGGATTTCTCTTTAATTAGGCTTTGCATTGTTGGATTAGGGCTAGCAGATCTGGCTTGTCAAAATCAGGTTGATCATTTATAAGGCAGAAAAGAGTTCCTCCCCCCCCCCCATCCCATCTAGTGATCATTTTGGATTTTTGTAGCTGAGATCTGACAGCCTTCTTTAGATGATTTAATATTTTAATCTGTATGGTTAATATTTTAATCTGCATGGTTAATTTTTATGTCCCATTTCTTGTCTAAACACTGTGTAACCCACATAACTGCATATCAGGATATAAATTAAATAAATCAACCAACCTGCATAAAGTTCAATGATTAGTTTATAAGACACATATCATGTGCAGAAATAAATTTCTGGATTTGTGCAGAAATAAATTTCCCTGGGTTCTATCAGGATAAACCCTATGTAGACTAAGGCATTACAACACTAATTTAATTCATTTCATAAGCAAAATGTTTTGCTTTTTGTTTTAATTTGGGAATAGCTTGGGTAAATTGACATATGCAGTATATTGCTGATAATCCTGACTTATGTAGTTTTAATTTTCATTTATGGGTAATAAATTTACCTATAAATTTTCCCTCTATCTGGTCTAATGTTTCTTCTGGTGACTACAATATATGCACATAATTCCTTCATTACTTGACAGTGATTCTCAATACCTGTTTACCAGATCTTCCATCATGTTATTCAATCATAATGGGCTGATAATATTTCCTGATGAAGTGCCATTCTTCAGAACCAATTTTCTTTTTCTTTTTAAAAAAACGATTTTATTAATTTTCTACAGACAAACAAAACATAAAAACACCAACTCTCTTATGTACATACAGTGTGTCGGTTGGTTCATCAGTTTTGTGCATTCATTTCGTAGTCTCAATTACAGTTATATTACATAATAGCTCATATTGTCAATCCAAACTTATATATCCTAATATCGCTATTAGAAAATCATTTTACTATACTTTTAATCATTCATATTTTATGAGATAACAATACTTTAAACAGTTTATTCTATAACAAATCATATAACCTTACCAGATCTATCCTAAAAACACTTTATAAATATGATGTCAAATTACAAAAAAGTAAAAAAAAAGATATTCCTTGCTGTCTAACATTCTAAATATTCTATTATTGTGTTTTGTCATCCAACCATTGATAAAAAAGACCCCAAATTTCATAAAATTGTTTATCCTCTTGCTCTCTAATTTCAAATGTCAATCTACTCATCTCAGCATATTCCAATATTTTCTTAATAATTTCTTCCTGCGATGGTATTTTCTCATTCTTCCAATTTTTAGCAAATACAATCCTAGCCACTATTAATACATTTACAATCAGAGATTTCAAGTCTTTACTGTATGTATCTGGTAAGATTCCCAATAAAAAGAACTCCGGTTTCAAATCTATATGTTTCTTTGTCATTTTTTTCCAACCACATGCGAATTTTAGTCCAATATTTTCTAGCGTCCTCACAAGTCCACAACATATGGTAATATGAGCCAGGTATCTGATGACATTTCCAGCACTTTTCAGATTTATTCTTGAACATTCTTGCTATTCTTGTCAGGGGAAAGTGCCACCTGTAAAACATCTTATACAAATTTTCTTTATATGCTGTTGACATTGTCATTTTATAATTTTGAGACCACAATTTTTGCCATTTCTATAAATCAATCCCATATCCAAAAATCTTCCCCCAAACAATCATAGTTTCTTTAACTTGTTCTTCCTCTAACTTAATTCCCAGTATTTAACCATATAATTTTTTAATCACCTTCTCATCAGTACCCATCAAAATCTTATCTAGATCAGTCTGTTTATCATAAAATCCCTCTGTTTTAGAATCTTCATCATACCTTGAATGTATTTGCGCATATGAAAACCAATTCATCTTTATACCTTGTTCCTCTAAATTTTGTATCGATTTAAGTTCACCCTTTTCATCCAATAGTTCCCCATATCTGTTTGTTTCCTCTTATAAATTATAGGATAGGAAAATGCTTCAATAGTCGATAACCAAACTGGAATTTTCAAACATTGTCTTTTTATCTTCTCCCAGTTTAACCACAAAGACTCCCGTATATAATGTCTTCTAAAATAACCCTGTGTTTTAGTTCCCTTATACCATAAAAAAAAGTAGTTCCCTTATACCATAAAAAAGCATGCCAACCCAACAGCAAATCATGACCTTCTAGTGTCAACAATCTAGTCTTTCTTAATGTTATCCATTCCTTGACCCACATCAAATTTGCAGCTTGGTAGTACAATTCCCAATTGGGCAGGCTAAAACCACTTCCAATTCTAGCATCCTGCAAAAGCTTTCTTACCTTGCCATACATACTTCAGCATAATTTTATTTAAATCTTCAAAATAGTCTTTTCCAAGCCTAATTGGTATTGTTTGAAACAGAAATAGGATTCTGGGTAAAATATTCATCTTGATTGTTGAAATTCTCCCTATTAATGACAATTGTAATTTTTCCCATTTCTTCAAATCTGAAGCTATCTATTTTTTAAGTTTAATATAATTATTCTCTTTTAATGTGCTACATCTTGCTGTCAAATGTATCCCCAGATACTTGACCTTATTCGTAACTTGGATTTTCAACAGGTCTGCCAGTTCTTCTCTTTGTCTCAGTACCATGTTCTTTGTCAAAATCTTTGTTTTGTCTTTATTTTTTTTCAAACCAGCTACCTCACCATATATCTCTATCTTTTCCAATAACTTTGGAGCTGTTTCTAACAGATCTTCCAAGATAAAGGCTAAGTCATCAGCAAAGGCTTAAATTCTTCCTTTTAAATTTTCATTCCTTTTATGCTTTTATCATCTCTAATATTTCTATACAACACTTCCAAAGTCAACACAAATAGGAAGGGGATAGGGGACATCTTTGTCTTGTGCCTTTTCTTTTATTAATAAAATATGTAAGTTCTCCCTCCATCATTACCTTTGCTGTCTGCTTATTTTGTATGGCTTCTATTGCTTGGATAAATTTTCTGGCAAAACCCATCTGTTCCAATAGTAATAACATAAATCTCTAGTTCACATTATCAAATGCCTTTTGAGCATCTAGGAATATCAAAGCCATTTGCTTTTCAGGATGTGCTTCATAGTATTCCAAAGTATCCAGGATTATTCTCATATTGTCCCTAATTTGTCTCTTTGGCAGAAATCCATTTTGATCTGGATGAATGAAATTATTTAAGTATTTTTTAAGTCTTTCTGCTAAAATTGAAGCAAAGATTTTATATATAGTCTGCATTTAATAAAGAAATAGGTCTGTAGTTCTTAATTTGCAGTGGATCAGCCTCTTCTTTTGGAATAAGTGTAATATAAGCCTCTGACCATGTTTTGGGTATCATCTTCTTTGACATAGCTTCATTCATAACTTCTAGCAATGGAATGCTCAATGATTGTAATGTTTTATAGAATTCTGCCAGAAGCCCATCTGGACCTGGTGCTTTCCCATTATTTTGTTTCTTACGTGCTTCAATTAGTTCCATCATTGTTATGTTGCTTTCTAGCATTTCTTCAGTCTCTTTAGATATCTTAGGTAGGTTAGCATTCTGTAGATACTGTTTGACTTTTTCCTCATCAATATTCTCTTGTTTATATAGTTGCCCATAGAAGTCTTGAATAATTTCCTTTTTCTCCTTATTGCCATAACAAACTTGGCCTTGGTCATCTATTAACTTCAATATTTTTCTTGATTCTTTCTCCTTTCTCAATTTGTATACTAGGTGTTATGAATTAATAAAACACTTAAATAAAGTTTATCAAAAGCTTTAGAAAATAGCAGGGTTCTAGCCCTGCACTTTTGATTGGCCGATAATAGCGATATCAGATTGGTCCATTCAGAATAATCTGATTGGCTGTTAACTAGCCACTCTCATTGGTTAAGGGGGTTAACACTCCATGTCTCTTATTGGTTATTAGAGCAGCAGCTTGTCTATAAAAGGGCTGCTGTTGCCCTAGAGTTTTGCTCTGTTCAGAATGATTAATAAAGAGTTGAAGTTCACTGTTCACTGTCTCGCCTCCGTTCTTTGCGCCCATGCGCAAAACTTAACACTAGCCATCTACCTGCTAGCCATATACAGAACAAATTTTCAATGAACACTTCTCTTCTCACCTTACACCTTGACAATTTGATGCCATTTAAGAGAACTAAGTAACCATATGGTGTCAGCAGATAGGATTTAGAGATGAAGGCTGAAAAATATTTGCATTAGCAAACTACCGTGCTGGTAGTAGCTTTTTATGGATTAATCAAAATAACAAAAAGTAAAATAGAATAAGTAACCTCATTTCACTACATTAAATGCTCTTTAAATGAATTTCTTACCTTTTTAGAAGATTCTGATTCATCCTGAAAACAAGCTGTCATTTAGAAAGCCTCTGGTATGAACTTGTTAATGCTACTGACTACATTTACTCCAAAATGAAATAGAACAGTCTAATATTTGGTTCCCAGTTATCTGTTCTGTAATCACCTGTATTTTACCATGGTGTCCAGCAACTTGGCTCTTGCTATGGCAAAGGTTTTCTTTGGCTCTGTGTCACACCCACTACAAAGAATGATAAATTAAGAATGACAACAATTTCTTGATTAATTTTTTTATCTATTTCTACAGAGATAGATGATCTTCTGCTTCTGTGTCTCTGCATTCTTCCTGGCTTTCAGGCATTCCAAACTGCAATCTGCTTGATGATCCAATGGTAAACCCAACACTGCCTCTCTCTACAGATATCTCTCCAAGATCTACATTACTTTTATAATAAGCAAAGTTTTTCCTGCAATTTCAGAAGAGGGACAACCTGAGATAATTTGATTCTATACATAACCAAGAGCCATGTTCATTTTCCCTGGAAATTTCTTCAGTCTGCACAAGGGGCTGTATATTTTATCTGAGTTGGCTATCAGGAAAATTATATCCAGCCAGTAATCATTAGTGAAATGATAAAGGAGCAGCTGTGCCTAGTTTTGTAGTTCTAATGTTTGCCTTAGATTTGGCCTAATCAGAGTCAGATGATCGTCACATCTGTCTTAAGCAAAGTGGGTATTTTCTCAGTTTTTGAAGCAGGTCCAAAGTGAACAGCAGGAATATATCTCTAGTTTTTAGCCTTACTCTCCACTGTTTGATTTCTAGTTGCCTAATAACTGGGAAACTTTTTTCAGATGCCCCTATTCAATTTGCTTGGACTTGCATTAAAAAAAACCTACTTTAAACCCCAGCAACATTTTTAAGGATGTGTAAAATCAGTGAAAAGGACAGTGGCATAGCTGAATGCACCATTTCATGTAAGACTGCAGATAAAGATTTAATAATGCTTGCTTCCTTCTTTTGCTTAATTAAAAAGGACTTAGTGCTTCACCTACTTTAATTATAAACCTATAAAATACAAGGAAAGAGGCCATTTTTTTCCAGTGATGAATTGAAAGTATTTGGCTCTCTGTATTTTTTTCTCTTTCTGATAAATTATAATTAGATTACCTCTGAGACAGAACCTTACCATGTAACAAATGCCCAGATCATTGTTGAAGTCAGCTTTATGATTCCCTTAGAGAAATATTGAAGCCATTAAAATGGCTAACAGGAAGCTCATCTTTGGCTGAGGTAGCTTATGCTTCCTTTTTTTTCACCAAGCTGCATTTGTGACATTTAAATCACCAAGCAGTGCTTACTGCTGAAAGGGAAAAAAGCAGGAAGAAAGTCTGTTCTCTTCATAAAACCATTAAATGCCAATTTGTGGAATTATTTTTATTTATTGATTTATTTTGTACCAAGCTTAGAGTACTAGAACAACTACTTGCCACTGAAAGGAAGTCAGCTTTTTATTAAAGCACAGTTAAGTATTAACATTTTTTGTTTATTTTTTTGCAAGCCATGCTGCTTGAGATCATATTTAACATAGCATCATTCCCATTGTTATCATTCGCAAGAAAGAAATGATTATTTATGCAACTAAGGAAGCAATTTTGGGAAGTAATCACACCCCAGAGACATTGCTAGGCACAAGGTTCATTATCATTGAGAGAGGAAGTATATTTTGTTCTGAAAAGGATGAAGTTGAGGTTTAAAATACTGAACTGCAGTTTCAGCTAAGTTGCTTGGTTCATGTAGATTAATCTGTCCCTTTAGATTGCCGACCTCATCAGCCCACTGGAATGTGCTTCCAGCTCAAGGCATATTTTTTTAACCCTTTGATTTATCTCTAGGAATTAGCACAGTCTGCATTCTGAGAAGATAGAGACATACTTAGATTACTATTTCAAAATCCTTCCCTTTTCCAATTTCAAGTCGCATCCTAACTTTGATATAACTTGGCATGTTCTCTGCAGGAATGTGGCTTCTGTTTTAATATCAAAAGCTTACTAATACTGGGCATGGTTCTTCTGCATTTTTCCTTGAAGTTGTCACTCAGTTTAAGTGAATGACATTAGTGAAAGAAAATTGGCTTTTGAAATTGATCTCAAAGCAGCAGAGAGTTGTTTAAAATTCTTATACGTAGAGGATGTAGGATCTGACAGTTATTTCTTTATGAGATGAGTAAAAGAAAGTGTGAGTGCTATATTTTTTATGTACAACTTGGGAGGAAAAAGTAATTTAGATCCAAGGATCAGAAATTAAATACATTCATAGGTTCTATAATAAAGAATACTATCACCTCAAAATCTTGTTCAGTTAATTTTCACCAGAATCAGTAATTGCACAGAATTTCCCTTTACTTTTAAAAGTAGTAATCCTATGAGCATTTCCTCAGAAGTAAGTCCAGTTATATTCACTGAAGAGAAAGCTAACTTTAGGTATGTCAACACAGAGTGATGTCTTTAATGCAAAAATGTAAATCAGATTTCCTGCTTAGTTAATGAGGAATAATTTGTTCAAATCAGTCCTAAATAAGTGCAATGAGTTTTGTGTAACAAGCTAGTGACTTTTATAGAAAGATGTATTCAATTTACATTGAAAAGATGCATCTAGTAAGTGTAACAAGTGTCAAACTAGCAGAACAAATGAGAGATGCACACTTCAGATTAACACTGCTGGATGTTTGTTTTCAAATTAATTTTTATTTTTTTATTTTTTAAAAAACCTATCTGTTCAGATCTGTTGCCATGTACTACTTCCCCATTATGGAGAGTATTTTAAGTAACATCCTGCAAAAACTACCACTGATAGTTTAGTTTGTGTTGATTGATACCAAGTTCAACTTAGCTACTGTTGTTAGAAAGAGGCCCATCTCTTGTGATAAAGCCTTGTCAATGGGTTTTCTTAATACAGTTAGGTATCCCTACTCTCTACAACCCTCTTCTCATGGAAGAGTGATCAATCCTATCCCACCTGAGTTTTAGGAAAGCTGTTAAGTCCTATTTATTTCCTCCAACACAAAAGTAAGGGATGGTTTGATTGACAATGAGGTTGTGAGCACATGATTGTTACCCTGCTATTATTATTGTTAATGTTGTTATCCTGATTTGGTTTTATGCATTTGCTTTTCTTCTCTTTTACTCATGTATTGTTTTTTACGAGCTCATTAGCCAGTTAATACCATTTGGGATTGGGCACACATAGTAAGTGAAATAAATGAAAATATTTTGAATACTGACTTTAAAGTTGTTGATACTATGAACATTCAGTACATCCAAGCATTCCCCAATCTACAGGGGTAGATTTTTAGGAGTTGGGGGGATGACCTGCATACAAATAGATTGGCAAAAACTAGATACCTGCATTATTCTGTAATTCAAAGTCATGAATTCAATACAATGGCAATAGCACATAGACTTATATACTGATTTATAGTGCTTTACAGTTCTTTCTAAGATGTTTACAATGTCAACATATTGCCCCCAATAATCTGGGGCTTCATTTTACCAACTTTGGAAGGATGGAAGGCCGAGTGAATCTTGAGCTGGTCAGGATCTTGAGCTGGCAGTTGACAGAGTTAGCCTGCAATACTGCATTCTCATCACTGTGCCACAAATCACATACAGTAGTTCCATTGGCATAATATAGCATATTAGAAATAAAGCATTTAACCAATCCTTCTATTGCATCACTGTAATCCACAGCAACTTTGAATCCATACTGGTAAATGGTGTATTTTGTTTTAAATTAAAGTTGTCATGTTCCTTTACTTCCCTGACATTGGTTTGAATAGAAGACTCCAGAGCAGTTGGAAATAACTGAGAAACACTCCCACCTGCACTGGATTGCCATGGCATTAAAGCAAAACAGATATTTTATTTATTAAACCTTGCTAGTAGAAGGAATAAAACCCACAGTTAACAGCTTAAACTTATATACAAGACTATTTTTAAAGAGAGTTACATCTCTGCAAATGAGTTTAACTTGTCTCGGAGGGGAAAAGGAGGAAGAATGATAGAATCCTTTGCAAATACTTGAGAATATTTCTGTTATTAAAGATGTTAATTTATATTTCCCAAATGGAAAGGCAACAGAATGCAACAATAGTTTCTACTAGTTTTGCATGCACTACCATTTTTTAAAATGAAGGTATTAATAATGTACATTTGAAGGAAATAGCACACATGTGTGAAAGTTCCATAACAAAAAGCATATACTCCGTTCGGGGAAAAGTTTAAAAAATGTGCATGTTAAAATCTCTGTCTGTCTCTGTCTCTCTGTCTCTGTCTCTCTCTCTCACACACACACAGTAGCCTTTATATCAGTTTAAAAAAAAAATCCATAAAATAATTTGGAAGTAGCACAAAATGGATCTGAATTTGAAAAAGTACAGAGGTACTGAAATGAAACTTCTTTCTTCTATTTGGCAAAATATTTAGTAAAGGGAATAACAAAATTTACCACATTAGGCTAAAGCCAGGGTGTCAAACTCACATTGTCATGGCAGTGTCACATGACATATTGGGACTTTTTATCCCTTTTCTAAACAAAGTATGCATGGGGCCAGCATGTGATGCATCCGGCCCGCAGGCTGGGAATTTGACAGCCCTGGGTTACAGTAATCTTATGTAGGTGATATCTCTTTTGGGCCTTGAACCAAAGAAAGTATATACAGATCAAGAATATGACAGCCGGTTTGACATAGTAGTTAAGGTGCTGGATTACAGAATAGGAGATCATGAGTTCTAGTCTTCAAGCACAGAAGCCCACTGGATAACTTTGGGAACTTCTCTTTCAGGACAAACCACCTTACAAAGTTATTTTTGTGGGGAAAATAAAAAGAGGGAACACAACTTTGACCGAAAAAACAAAGATGGGATAGAAATCTAAATATTAATGATAAAAAAATTTCAGCTAAAAGATGTGAAGAATAAGTTCTTGAAGAGGGAAATTGTATTGCCTATAAATAGATAAATAACAATGCCTGCAACATATGTTCTAGAAAAATGATGTAACTTTTGCATTTAATGGCACAAAATTTTCAAGTAATCCAGCCTTACATACAGTAAATTACTAAGCTCCTATAGGTCAGCAGTGTGACATTAATAATCGCACTTCTATTTTTTAAAAAGGACAAAGTGAAATATATTAGCTTATGTAGGACAAATAATGAGATACTCCAGCATAATATGTGAAATTCTTAACATAATTTCTCAGTTCTCTGGAATGTAGTTGTTACTTCATAAATCAATTGAAAAAGAAAATGAACATTAAGGAACATTATTAATTCCTTAAATATAAATGGTTTGCAAGTTTTTAGTACCTTTAAATACTATTTGTTCTTAAAATTATTTCAGAAAAGTAGCTTTAATCAGAAAGATGAATGAATATAAATATGAATGTCCAGAAATGTTCTCATTCAAATTGCTAAGAAAGACTTCTAATAAAATTAGACTTTTCCATGACCATCAAAAAAATCAATTAATGCTGGGTTACATTAACTCATACCAGTCTTCTATCATTGGCAGTAATATGTCACATATACCCTTGTATATGTGTATTAGCGGCACAGAGAACTTAGCTTTAATGTTAAAACCTTTGTTGCATAGATCAAACAGGATCCTTGGATCTGATGGCAAATGAGAGTATTTATTTCCTTATTTTTATTTCTTTGTTACATTTTAGGGCCATCCATCTCTTCTATAAGGGGACCTATCAGGGTATATAAAGACATGATAAGATAAGCAGTTTTTAAAAAGGCAATACAGAATCCACATAAGGAAATCACAACTGAGGAACAATTCATGGGAGGAAAGGGAAATGGGAACAATTTATGAGTTTGGAAGACAGACAGATGGACATTGCAAATGCAAAAGAATCTACTGGCACTGACAGATGCACCAGGGAGAAAAACAAAAGCCATGACTAAGAAAAAAAGAAGGAAATCAATATCTTAGAAGCATCAACAAAGGCCTTGAATTGAGGGAGAGACTCAAAGTTACTTAGGAATATCCACCCAGCTTAAAAGATAAATAGAGGTAAGAGGCTGGGCTTTCAGGTCAGGAAGAAACAAAAAGATAACTTGTGAGTAAGAGATAAAAGGACAGAGATCAGGAGGTATTGGTAGCTCAGCCAGAACGGAATGAGAAGAGCAGGAAATTTTACCAGCAAGAAGCACTCAGCAGATCTCTTTAGAAGACTGAAGGGAAAACATTGAGATTCCTGACTGATTTTGTTCTTCTAGCAAAGTGATCAAGAAGCTCTCTTGAACAGCAGTGAATACCTCCTTCTCTGGCAAAAGTGAAAATGATGCTTTAGAAGACAGCTTAGTAACCATATCCTTTCTCTCCCACCCTTGCATTTCTGGCATGGAAGAACCACCTGCCCCAGATGCTCAGGGAACATTTGATACCAGAAAGTTGGCCAGGCCTTAGATTTCTTGGCAGATGGAACATGATGGGGTGCATTACCTTCCAGGATTGGAAATACATTGCTTAAATGGAGCTGAGAGTGAGAAACACTACTAAAAAGAACAAAGCTGACTTAACAAATGTCTTTAAAGCATCAAACAAAGCAAAGCATGCAAAACTTGAGGTTCAATTTTCAAGTTTGGCCTCTTGGTACAAGTCTGCTGATCACCTCTTGCAGCCTTTTAGGGTGTACAGGTACTCTTGTAGGCAAAGTTGAAAGTCTGGTGGTCACTTCTGGTGGCCTTTTAGGGTGGACAGGTACACGTAGTGGAAAAGCTGAAAGTTTGAGGTTGCATCTGGTGGCCTTTTAAGGTTGGAATGGTACTCTTGCTTCCATGGTGTCAAAGGGTGTCAGGAAGCTGTTGGAAAGGGCATTGCAGAGGCATATGCTGCGTAGAGGGTCTTAGTGGACATCTGGTGGTTGTTGGTGGCCGTTTAGGGTATTCTAGTGAACGTGTACTGATTAAGTTCAGTTGTGGTTGTAACGCCCTCTTTGGTCTGATCCAAGTATGGTATATAAAATTATACACTGCAATGTCCAATCTGTCAATGAATACTTCAGCTTCAACACAAGAGCAAACAATAGATACAAACTCAAGGTTAACCACACCAAACTTGATTGCAGGAAATACAACTTCAGCAACAGAGTGGTCAATGTTTGGAATATTCCACCTGACTCTGTGGTTTCTTCCCCAAACCCCAAAAACTTTAACCTTAGACTATCTACTGTTGACTTTACCCCATTCCTAACAGGTCTGTAGGGGGCATGCATAAGTGCACCAATGTGCCTACCGTCCCTGTCTTATTGTTTCTTTTTATTTTTCTTATATGTATCCATTTCATGTACTCATACCTATGTATATACTTATACCTATTATCTTGTAAGCGATTGACAAATCAAAATAAATAAATAAATAAATAAAATAAAAATAAAGTTGAAGAATACCTGCACTCCTTAATGTTTCAGTTTTCCAAGATCGACTATTTCAGTCGAGAGATGGAAATGATATTTTGAAATGCTCTGTAGTTTGTCTTGATCTAGCACTGAAAATGTTTTTTTTTTTTTCCTTCAATGCTAGTCAGCTAAGATCTGCAGGTAAGTTCCACTATAAACTGGTTCTTCATAATTATTATGTTTTGCACAAATCTCCCCAAAGAAATCAAGGTGAATACAATTGAAAGGCTTCTTTCTGGTGCCACCCCACCCATAGAACATACTTCCCATGGAAGTACAACAAATAAGATTCCCCCCACTGCAATATTTTGGAAAATACTGCATTTGAGGTTTGCTGTGTGATGCATTCTGCTGCATTTGTTTTAGCTGCTCCAAAAGGTTCTCTTTCCAAGGTTTTGTGTAAGAATATCTGCTGCATAATTCGGCTTAATCATGCCAATTGTATACTGCTCTGTTATCTATGAAAATAGTGAGCAGAAAGATTGTATATAAATGATGTTAAACCAATTCCTTTATCTCCTGAGAATAAATTTAGTCTAGGCATACAGTACTTTGAGAGGTAAAGCAAACTATGTTTCTCCTCTTTTCTTCTTACAATGCTCTAGGATATGAAAGCGATGAAAATTGCTTTTGAACCCAAATGCAAAAGTTGTCTTTTTTGTACAGAAAAAAAAAATGGTGATATTAGAAAAAATACATATCAATCTTGTGGGGCTATCTATGGTATACTTTGTAATACAGGTGAATTATGTTCAGGGAAGCTCTCCTAATTTTTTTGTCTCTAGAGTAGCTTGCAATCTCAAATAAAAAAAAAATATTGATATCCCACACCTCCCAGTGAAAGAGTACTAAAATGAACAGGTTGCTTATTGCAGTTATTCTTTCAACTTGTTTCTTTGTTTGTTTATCTATTTATTAAGCAGGTAAAGAGTTGGCAAAGGCATTTGGGGGAGGAAATCAGAGAGCTGGATGGAGAATCCGCTTCTCTTAAAGAACAGTAACAATTCATATTAAAAAACTGAGAGGCAGCTCTGCCTTCCCTGTGGAAATAGTATGGATGGAAGTTTTGAAAAATCTCAAAGGCTCCGCTGAATTTAATTATTTTAATTTAAATCACTTTCATATTTTTATTGAAATGAATACTAAAGGAATAAAAAGTGAAATATCTTTCAAGTCCAGCCCAATTTCTAGTAGCTTTCTAGACAAAACAGTATCTTTTTTTTTTTTTAGTAAAAGTATAGAAAACTGGCCAAAGCTGAGTTAAAAATAAGTAAACAATAACTATAAAACTAATATCCAACCCACCAGAGTTTATAGAACATCATTTATCAATCCAGCTTCTTCTACTGGTGGGAAGATAATGGCCATGGAAAAAAAGATGGGAAGCTATTCTGGGATTTGGAAATGAAGTGCTTCAAACATCTTCTATGTTTTGTCTGTTAATAAACAAAACTATTCTGTCCTCTGATGGATACAGCAATTTGGATTTGGTGCAACTCCCTAGCGGGCTGCACTAATCTAGGTAAAATATCATTAAAGTAAAGATAATCTTTTCCAGTAAAAAGCTGTTCAGTAAATATTGGCCACAAGGAGCCTTCATAAGTAATATTAACATCAGAAACACTTCAACAATGGCAAAAGGATGTTTTCAAGAAAATACTGTATTCCTCTTTCTAGGCTTTCTTACTATGTAACAGAATCTGTGTCAAGTCTGGGTTAACTTTCATGAAAGCAACTGTAAGGTTCTGTGGATAAAACCACTGGAGATGAAACAAAGAGATGCTGCCTAGGGAACATTCAGATAAGAGACAGCACGGGCTGCAATTGGATAGTGGGTGGAGCAAGAGGCTCAAAAGGGACCCCTTTAATTACTTGGGCTGTAAAGGAAACAGAAGGAGAGATATAATTTCAGACTTAAAAGATTCTGTCAATGTAGCCTGGTAATACAGTAGAATTAGCTTCCTGCCAACCTAGGAGTTCAAAAGCGTGCAAATGCAAGTAGATACCATTTGGTGGGAAAGCAAGTTTTCCATGTGCCTTGACATATGACCATGGAAGTGACTTTGGATAACGCTGGGTCCAAATGAGTACTGCCCTCTAGAATCAGACACAACTGCATAGGAAACTTTTTCTTTAGAATTAGCTTATCTGGTCATGTTTCCTGTGTTGTCTACCTGGTAAGACTAATAGAAACACACAAATATCTAAAAGGTTTGAAAACACTATTAGAATAAAAACCAACTTTCCATTTTATCATTTTTTTTCTGATATCACCTAAATGGAAATCACTAAACATATTAAGAAGAAGCATACTAAGTTATATCATTAAGTAAATAAATACAGGACAGTGCAATGAGATCCCAACATACTTGTTCCCTCCTCCTTTCAAACCAGCTGTAATTTAGCAATATCACTTAGACCTATATACCACTTTACAGTGCTTTACAGCCCTCTCTAAGTGGTTTACAGAGTCAGCTACTGCCTCCAACAATCTGGGTGCTCATTTTACCCACCTCAGAAGGATGGAAAGCTGAGTCAACTTTGAATCTGGTGAGATTTGAACTGCCAAATTGCAGGCAGCCAGCAGGAAGCAGAAGTAGCCTGCAATACTGTATTCTAACCACTGCACCACTGCAGCTCATTTGCTCATTTTCCCTCTTTTTCTCCAGTCTCAGGATAAAAAATGGCTGCAATCATTTAGTTAGATGGGTGCCGCCAAGTTAGACTTGACTCCTGGTGAATGCACAAACAATGCAACAATCTCAAGCTTTATTCAGTAATAACCGTCACCTCTTCAAAAGGTATTCTTGTAATCTGTCTGCTTCCATCCATCTACCTTATCTGTTGTCTTTCCCTTTCTTCTACTTCTTCAAACTTGCCAAACAGTTAGATGTTGCTAAAGTAAGATACTCTGCTGAGAAGAATTGATCTTGACACCCCAAGAATGTGTCAGAGTTTGCAGCAATCCAACCAGCACACAAGTAAATAATTCAGCAGGATTTCTTTAAAGAAGAAACTTCTTTATATACTTTATATACGGTACTATGCATGTATACAATACCATGCAGCAGAAGTCAGAACCAGAACTCAGAATCCAGAAATCATAATCACAGAAGTGATATAAACACAGAAGCAATATCATACCGAGGACCAAAGATGCAAGGACAAACTAACTCTTATATACAGACCAGTAACCCTAAGCCACACTCAGTCTCCAAGCCATCTGGTTCACAACAGGTGCTGTTTCTTAGTCACCAAATAGTTCCCATTGGCTGACCTGTTACCATGTCTATTCCAATTCATGAACTCTCATATAATGACAGAATGACTGTGCTGTTGAATACTCTGGTGCAGGTCATTTTTTCAACTTCTTGAAAATAAATGGTGAATAAACCTGCATTTCCATGGCATAGCACAACAGAACTAATTTTGGCCAAGGAAAGAGGAAAGAAGGGTGAAGACTAAAATCCTTGCACTTATCTAAATGGCCTTTGGGGAGTGGGGATAGGTGGATATCTTTCCAAATAAGTACTTAGCTTCAGAAACCTCATATTTAAATTTTCTAAAGTCAACTATATGGATGCCATTTGTCATATTCTTCCCTTGGATCTTTCTTCTCTTCGCTAAATTTCTCAGTTTGCTCTTCCAGAAAAAATGTTTTTTTCCTCTCTTTTGTTCCTTTTGCAAAAATGGGACATTGATGGCAGGAAAATTAATAATTTTAGGATAGTTGAAGACAGAATTGAGTACAATTTTTTATTGATCCATTAGTGAACAGTTTTGTAGCTGATGGTTCTCTAAATAGGTATAAAAGATCCCATCTGGTAACTAGTAAGGACAGATTATTAACTGAGTACCAGGAAATTATTTGAACTCAAGACGAGAGTGCCATATTCTAGCTAACAGTCTATCCCTTAACAACAGAAGCTAGTGGTGGTGTTCTATCGCAGATCCTTTGATGATCCTTAAAACCCTGGGCCTGGTTTAGTCAAATCCCTGGTGTCTTGCTTTCCCATCAAGGGTTCTGATAATACTGTATTATCATTTGTCAGGGCTTCAACAAAACCACCCTCATTCAAATCAAAAGTCTCTAGCCACATCTCAGAGAAAGTAAATTGATTTTTTAGGAGTGGCCATTTTGGTGTAAGCTGGATGCAGCCGATACTAAATTACATCATACATTTCCCCTTTGATCCTGGTCTTCCCTCTACCCCTTGGATGTGACTTCTCCAATGGAACACATGCATCTCCAAGAATCATCCATCATGCTCTCCAATAACCTTCTTATGCTTCGACAACTTTGGGCTGCCAGGGTGATCTAGGCATTTCAAGAATGCCTTGTTTTCCCCCACTCCCTTTTTTCTGGCAGCTAAAAAGACCAAAGCAGTATATTTTTAGTTGACATCATTCTTAGGGATAACATTTTACAGTTGGGGGCAAGGGGAATTTTGGGGAGAAAAATACACTGTAATCCTCTGCTCAAAGTACTACTCTGTTGCATGTAGTTTCTTATTAACATTGTTTAAGTATTTGGAAATCGAAATACTATATTGCCCTTTAGAATTCCACCATTTTATACAGCAAGGAGGCTGGCTTCTGCTATTATTATTGTTAATGTTATTAGAGATTCAGAATCTATTACTAGATCTGATGAAATTGTTTTTTAAAATTAAATTGATTATACATATAAACCAAAGCTGGAATAAATCCTTGTTATAATTAGATTAAGAAACATGGCAGCAGAAGAATATAGGAAAGAGAGCATGGTTGTGTCTTATGTGCAGGAAATTAGAACTCCTTTTTAGCAATTAAGGCTTTGTCTCTAGAAAGTCTTAGGTGCTGCTGCTGTATTAACCATTGATGGACAGCCAAAAGTGTTATCCAAATGGGAGCAATCAAATCTTTTCCCTTCTTTTCTGTTTGCTTTTCTGGTTCACCCTGGAGAGTGCTGCAGGGCTATATTTCTGCTCCAATTATTTAGGGTGAATTATGCTGAAGAAGAGCTGCCAACTGGGCCTGAAAATGGGAATGATGTTGCTGTTGCTAGGAAAGGGCACCTGAACTATATTTGTAAATGGAATCAGCAGGACTTTCAGTATGGAGTAGGTCCCATTGTGAAACCTGTGTGGCAAAAGGTCTATGACGAGTTCAGGCCCTCCTACTAAGGAAAAGTGGTCATTCCCCACTTAAGTTGCAATGTAGTTTCAAAAGGCACTGGTATGATTGGTTGACATCATATTTCTGGGCAGTAAAAATATACTCTTCACCAACAAGGTGAAGTAGAAGGTGAAGTTTTTGAAATAGAATAGAATAGAATTCTTTATAGTGTGATTGGACACACAAGGAATTTGTCTTGGTGCAAATGCTTTCAGTGTACATAAAAGAAAAGATACATCCACCAAGAGTCAAGAATCATCAGGTACAACACTGAGTAATAATCAGAGGGTACAATAAGCAATCAAATCATACTAGGAAACAGTCATTATAAATCATAAGGATACAAGCGACAAAGTTAAAGACACAAGTGGGAGGGGATGGGTGATAAAGAGTGACAAGAAGATTAATAGTAATAGTAGTGCAGACTTAGTAAATAGTTTGACAGTTTTGAGGGAATTATTTGTTTAGCAGAGTGATGGCATTCAGTAAAAGCTGTCTAGTTGTTCTGGTGTGCAGTGTTCTACATTATGAAATATACATAGAAATCAATTGGTATTAATACCAATTGATTTCTATGTATATTTCATAATGTACTGCATTTACTTTGAACACAGTGCAAATAAACTTAAAAATGCTAAATTTCAGTTTATTTCTAAACAAAGAATGCAGAGTTTATCTTGCTTTTTGCTCTTTATATGTTACCAGATCATGTGAAGTGCCACTTTATAAAGCCTTAGTATGGCCACACTTGGAACACTGCATCCAGTTTTGGTCACCACATTATAAAAAAGATGCTGAGATCTTAGAAAAAGTCCAAAGAAGAGCAACTAAGGTCTGATTAAAGGACTGGAGACAAAAACATATGAAAAACGATTGCAGGATTTGGTTTGGCTAGTCTAGCAACTAACAACAACAAAGTCTAGAGAAAAGAATGGCTAGAGGTGGCATGATAGCAGTATTACAGTATTTGAGAGGCTCCTACAAAGAGGAGGAGGTCAATTTTCCAAAGCACCAGAGGGAAACAATGAAACAAAAAAACAATGTATGGAAATTAATCAAGGAGAAAAGCAACCTGAAATTATGGAGAAACTTCCTAAAAGTGAGGACAATTAACTGGTGGATTAGCTTTCCATCAGAAGTTGTAGGCGCTCCATCACTGGAGGTTTTTAAGAAGAAACTGGACAGTCACTTGTATGAAATGGTATAGGGTCTCCTGCTTGAGCAGGGGATTGGACTAGAAGACCTCCAAGGTCTCTTCCAGTTGTATTTTGATTGAAAGATCTGGGCTTCAAAAGCCCACATATCCACAGCACAATGGCACAAAGTATATAACTCTTCCTACATCTTCAAAATCTGTTTTGAAAGGTCCTCCAAGCTTTATGGCCCAGGAAGATGGTTAAAGGAAAGAAGGAGAACAAGTTGTCCAAGTGGACAGCTGCTTCCATAATTCTAGCCATTATTCACACAATGATTTAAATGTAATAATCATTATCGAGGTACACCACAATGCAAAATTAAATTTCAACAATTATAATTCTTTTGAGCAACTATTACTTTCTGTTATATTGACTGGGCTAAAAGGAGCAGAGAAAGAACTCATATGGCTTTCCCCAGAATAGAGCCCAATGAATTTATGGACTATTGTTCTTACTATCTGAATCACATGACCAGTAGTGAAGTTGGAAGGAAGTTTAGGGGAATTGTACGTAGAAGACAGCAGGACAAGAGAAATGCTAACTTGGAGATACATACAGGCAGTCCCTGGATTAAGAACTTCCGACTTACAGATAACTCATACTAACAGTCTGACACAAAGCATATTATATTAAAAAAACTGAGATAAATACAATGGTTTATACTAACAAACACATATATCATTTTGTGATACTCATGAAAATATTGTGAGGTTTCAGCAATTTGTCTGCTTGAGGATGGAGTATTTCATTCACCATTTTAAATCACATTGCCATTAACACTGTGTTGAGTCTGTAACTTTGCATTTGGCTTACATTATTTCTTATTTACTCTTGTAACCATACTTACGAAGTGCCAATCCAATGCAAGAGCCAATGATGCATTAAAAAAATGAAAACAATGACAATTGAAATTAAAATGGAAATAGAAAAGCAACCAAAAAAGGTAAAACACCATCTTTCAATGCAATAGTGTATGGCTATAGTCAATAACGATCGAAACAATTTCAAAGGGTAAAGTGAGAATAATGGAGCATGTGAAAGGGTGAAAGCTACAATTATTACTAAGTAACACAGTGGTTTAATCATTGAAATGAAAAGACTATTGATAATTTGGTTAGATGATTAAAATCAGCATAATATGCCTGCTAGCCTTACTTAATTGCAAAGAAAGGCTCAAAGACTTTTCAAGGATTTAAAAGCTGCATGTGCAGCCAGTGAAGGTGATTGTGAGGAAGAATTTGTTGTGAGGTTCAATACTTTCAAAAGGAGAGGAAATTTACATTGGGTAAATTTACATAAGATTAAAGTAGAAGCCAAGCAGCAAGTGCCAATTTCATTGTTAAAACAAATATTTAAGAGGTTGTTTGCCAGACCAAATTTTTTTACATACACACAGGCACACATCCATAAACACATTCCTCAATATGTGTCTGTGTATGGATATGTATATAAAAGTGTGCATGTATGTGTGTATGTGTGTGTATATAGTATCTTGGTGAGCACAAGCATAAAGCCGAAAGCACCAGCCTGAAGATGGCGAGTGGGACCTTGTCGAAACATCACCAAGATACTCTCAATCTTACATGGGAAAAGAGCTGAACAGGCCAAGACCTGCACACACACACACACATATATTTTTCTTAAGTTTTCGCAGGTACTTACATGTATGGTATTCAGCTTTGTTCAGGTATTTTCCCATGTCATCATAGTTGTGCTTTTAAAGTTGTAGCAATGTTTAGGCAGAATCCCATCTCCATCATCAGGCTTCTGTATTGTGTTTGCCTGTGAGAAACCCCAAAGATAAAATTGACCTGGAAAACCAAAGCATATACGAAGTCCCCTGTGCATCATGCCCGGCCACATACATTGGACAGACCAATAGAAGAATAAGTACCCGCCTGGATGAACACAAAAATGCAGTCAAAAAGCTGGAACACACTTCCTCACTAGTCCAACACATGAAAGCCACAGGTCATAGCATCAACTTCAATGGCACCCAAACCCTAGCCATTACAGAAAACCCCAGCCACAGAATCATCAGAGAACACATAGAGATTGAAAAAAGACCTGAAAGCATGAATAGAAGAGATGATTCCACCAGACTGTCAATTATTTGGAAGCCCGCACTCATAAACAAAAAAAATCTCCAAACCACTAGCCAGGCAAACACCTGGGCACAAACAGATCCCCCCTGATACCTCCAGCTCAAACATACCCCAACCAGGCACCCAGATGAAACCTAGCTTCCTAACAAATGATAGCTGTCCATTTACTTGGAGCCAAGCTGCACTAAAAGCCTCCAATACAGGAACACAATGTTGCCAGCCAATCAAGACACAAAAAAATAGACAGAAGATATAAGAAACACCAATCAAGCAGAACACAGAAAACTCCAAGACCAATAAACACAGACCAAGGCTCCCAACCAATCAGGATGAAGAAAAAACCATTCTGGCACAGCAGTAGGCTAGCCCCAAATTTAAAACTGAAACAACTGTAAAAGTCTGACTCACAGATGAACACTGTACAGAAGCCTGATGATGGCAGATGAGATTCTGCTGAAACGTTGCTACAACTTTAAAAGCACAACTATAATGACATGGGAAAATACCCGAACAAAGCTGAATACCATAATACCATACATGTAAGTACCCGCGAAAACTTAAGAAAACATATATATATATATATATATATATATATATATATATATATATATATATATATTCTTAAGTTTTCGCGGGTACTTACATGTCTGGCATTCAGCTTTGTTCGGATATTTTCCCACGTGGTGCTTTTAAAGTTGTAGCAACGTTTCAGCAGAATCTCATCTGCCATCATCAGACTTCTGAGGTTCTTTCTGAGGTTCTCGCGGGTATTTGTATGTGGATCTTTGGTTATTCGGGTTTTCTCCCGCGTAAGATTGGAAGTATCTAGGCAACGTTTCGATGAAGTCTCATTCATCATCTTCAGACTTGGTCTTCAGCTCTATGCTTCTCAGAGTGATGTGAGCTTGCAGCTGCTTCTTCCTTTTAACTGCCAGTGGGGGTGTGACTTGATTGGGTGGGGGCTTGGCTGTGTTCTGATTGGGTGGGGGGGTGTTCTCATTGGTTGGGGGTTTGGCTGTGTTCTGATTGGTTGGGGGGTTGGCTGTGTTCTGATTGACTGGAGGCGTGTTCTGTTCAGGTGGGGGCTTGATTGTGCTCAGGTTAGTCTTAGTTGCTGGAGGGTTTGAGCTGGTGAGCTGTGATCTTGCTGTTTGGTTTCGAGTTCGTGGTCGTGCTGCATCTTCATGGTGGAGGTCAGTTCGCTTCATGTATGGCTCAGAGGGGTTTGAGGTGGGTAGTGATGCAGCTGCAGTGCAGCTTCTGGTCCGTGGTCGTGTTTCATCTTCTGTGTGGGTGTGAGTCTGCTTTCTACGTGGAAGTGTGGTGGTGGCATCTTGTGTGGCTCTCAGGGGTGTGGGTCTGGTGTTATTCTTCATGTTAGGTACACGTCTGTTCATGAGGGCGGGTTTCAAAATAGCTGGTAGGCGGGAGGCATCATCTCGTTTATTCATGCTGTGTGGGCGTTTTTCTATCTCTATGGCTTCTCTGATGATTCTGCTGCTGAAGTGTTCGGTTTTGGCGATAGTTCTGGAATTTTTAAAGTCAATCTCATGTCCTGTGGCTTTGAGGTGTTGGACCAGGGAAGAGGTCGGTTCTTCCTTTTTGATTGAGTTCTTATGTTCTTCAATGCGTGCACCTATTCTTCTGTTAGTCTGTCCAATGTATGTGTTGGGGCAGGCAGTGCAAGGGATTTCATATACTCCTTGATTTTCTAACTCGATTCTGTCCTTAGGGTTTCTTAGGATGGTGGATATCTTTCTGTTTGTGCAGAATGCTGTCTTAATGTTGTGTTTTTGGAGGATCTTGCTAATTTTGTCCGTAGTGCCTTTTATATATGGGAGGAGGGCTTTGCCATTCTCTTGTTCTTTGTCTTGGATTTTGGCTGGGGTTTCTTTTTGGATTAGGTGGGTGATCTTCTTTCTTTGGAATCCATTGGCTGTCAGCACGCCGGTGAGAGTGTGTAGTTCGGTCTCTAGGTGTTGTTCATCGGCTAAGCATTTTATTCTGGAGATGAGTGTCTCGGCTACGGAATTGATCTGTGCTGGGTGGTGGTGTGAGAGTGCGTGTAGATAGCGGTTTGTATGTGTTTTCTTCTGGTAGATGGTGTGTCCTAGGGAGCCATTGGATTTTTTGTATACCAAGACATCTAGGAAGGGAAGCTAACAACAACCAGCCATACATGAAGCGAACTGACCTCCACCATGAAGATGCAGCACGACCACGAACTCGAAGCCAAACAGCAAGATCACAGCTCACCAGCTCAAACCCTCCAGCAACTAAGACTAACCTGAGCACAATCAAGCCCCCACCTGAACAGAACACACCTCCAGCCAATCAGAACACAGCCAACCCCCCAACCAATCAGAACACAGCCAAACCCCCAACCAATGAGAACACCCCCCCACCCAATCAGAACACAGCCAAGCCCCCACCCAATCAAGTCACACCCCCACTGGCAGTTAAAAGGAAGAAGCAGCTGCAAGCTCACATCACTCTGAGAAGCACAGAGCTGAAGACCAAGTCTGAAGATGATGAATGAGACTTCATCGAAACGTTGCCTAGATACTTCCAATCTTACGCGGGAGAAAACCCGAATAACCAAAGATATATATTTATATATATATATATATATATATCTGGCATTCAGCTTTGTTCGGGTATTTTCCCAAAGCTGAATGCCAGACATGTAAGTACCCGCGAAAACTTAAGAAAACATATATATATATATATATATATATATATATATATATATATATATATTTTCTTAAGTTTTCGTGGGTACTTACATGTATGGCATTCAGCTTAGTTCGGGTATTTTCCCATGTCATAGTAGTTGTGCTTTTTAAGTTGTAGCAACGTTTCAGCAGAATCTCATCTGCCATTATCAGGCTTCTGTATGGCCTGATGATGGCAGATGAGATTCTGCTGAAACGTTGCTACAACTTTAACAGCACAACTACTATGACGTGGGAAAATACCCGAACTAAGCTGAATGCGCCATATACACACACACACACACATATACATACATACATACCATTTATATGTGTGTGTGTGTGTGTGTGTAGTTTTAAACAAGAAAACCCTAATCAAACTAATATTAAGAAGAAACAGAAGGAACTCAAAAAAAAAGCAAAAAGTGCAAGAAAAGAAAAGAACATTGAAGGAAAATTGAGAGAGAAAAAATATAGAGGCTTCTGCTATTCTTCAAAGCAGTTATATCTACAGCTATATTTTATATTAATAACTATATTAATCTTTCTAGTGTTATATCAGATTATTTTTCTTTCTGTAACCTGTCCTATCTAGTCTTCAAAAGTATAAATCATTAATTCATTTTTTTCCTTTTATGGAAATAATCCAGAAAAGGCTTCCATCCCCAATAAATGTCTTTTCTCTAATCAAATAAGTAAATTTATCCTTAAAAACATTGATTTTATGATTTTAATATTCTTCCATAGTGGGTACTATTGAATATTTCTATTTCTGTGCATATAGTTAGCCCACTGCACTAATCATATAAATAATCTTCCATTCCTTTTTTTTCCTATTTGTCCATTTATACTTCAATTCAATATAGATTTTTAAAATCCTCTTATCAAAGTATTTGTTTGAATCAATTTTTGTAGCTTTTTCATATGTCCACAAAGTGTTGAAGTGTTCCTTCATTTCTACCATACATTGTATGTTCTTTTATACATTCTAGATAAATTTTCTAGCCTCATGAATCAACGATACATCATTTTATTAAAAAAAAGTCTCGAGATCATAATTCAGTGTAAATCTTAACCCTTATAACCACATTTTCCTATTCATTCATCTGTATATTCTAACCAAAATTCTTAACCCAGTTGATCAGATATTCTTTAACCTATGCTTCCTTTTTTTCAAATGACAACTAAAGTTTGTACATTTTAGCAGTTACATGTTCACCATCATACACAATTGTACCTCAAACTGCATCTTGCTTTTCTTTGTTTTATCCATTTGTTATCTGATAACTGTAAATGGGAAAACCATTGACAACTGTATCCATATGCTATTACTTGGTCTCTTGGTTTAGTTTTAAATTCTCCTTGGTGGTTTACCAGATCAAATAGTTAATATAGAGAAGACTGGCTTCTTTTTGGATAAAATTTCCTTCAATTACCTATTTTTCAAAAGAGGAAAAAAGTGCACCAATACATAAAGTATTGAAGGATAGGCTTAAATTATCACTTGGGGTAATACAGGTAGGAATTTGAAACATAAGTCTTTGCCTATGGATTGGCGCACCTCACTTGTCCTGGCCTACTACAGATCCCATTAGCCAAGGAACTTTGGCTGGCAGAAGAAACGTCAAACTCCAGAACTGAAAAGGTTCTGGGTGAAAGAGTTAGTTGAAACCTTTAAGCTTACTGAAGCAGGAGTGCCAAACTTAAAGGCTATAGCATTCATTAATTCTCAAACTTAAGGACTCTATCTTTTCTTGTGCATACAAATCAAAGACATTTACCAATAATTATTGTCCAAAGGCTTCAAAAATCATGAACTAGTCTTGTTACAGGAGACTGATGACTTTGTGTCAGAATCATCTGCTGCTTCAGATGTCTTTTGTCAAAATAATGAAAGCAGAATTCCATGATTGCAATGCTAACCCTTCTCATTTTGTATCTGTGCACAACATCACAATTCATGTTTAAAATGGGTTGAACTTACATCCCACCAATACCCTTTTTACCATTTCACCTCTCTTGAAACCCTTCACAAACTGCACAGATTTACAGTAATGTTCTTAGCTAGTGTGGGATTCTATTCCCATATTTAAAATTTAGCTTGTTTATCTCACAGGAGCAAATGGGTAACATATGAGAAATGGAAGAAAGGGTTAAATACACTTCCCTCCTGATTCCCTGCAGCAGTGAAGAAGAAAAAAAAGCTTCTTTGAACCTGAATCTGTTACTTGGACAGCAAGACCGTGGTGATAAAAATAATACTGGCATGAGGTTTAATAAAGAAATAATGTGAACTTCAAGTGTGTAATAGGATTTCAACATTGCAGGAAAGCACCTAACACTTGTAAAACAAAGAACTGTATTCTATTTTCCTGTTTTTCTCCACCAGGTATGGTTAATTACTGTGCCATTGAGGACTACTAGAAAACTCACCTCACAACAAAAGAAACAGCTGCCTCCCTCATTTTCTGAATTCCTTCTTTTGAGCTTAGTGTGTATTGTTTTTGAACATAGATTCAAGGATAATTGATAGCCAGGAAGCTAAGCCACCCTCCAAAGGAAGTGGGTAACAGAACCCTAGCAAGATGCTATATATTAGAGGAGCAATTTTGGATCTGACTTGCAGAGGGCATATTAGATCTTGCATTTCATTTTGAAAATAGAATTCTTAAAAAGAAGCCAAAAAGAAGGGCCAGAAAAAAAAAAGGAGCTACTGAATTTGTGATTCCCCAATGTATTCTCATGTAACCCTTCTTCCTCTGTTTCCTTCTCTCATTCTTTGGCTCCTGCAGATGTTATAAAATAAATGGTTCTACAGAGAGATGCTAGTGAAACATTCTGAGGGTAGAACAGTCCTTTACAGGAAGACAAAATTTTCCCTGCAATGTCCTGGGGTATGATCGTGCAAAAATAAAAAGAGGAGGAGATTGTCCCAGAACTGGGAAAGCAAAATAGTGTCAGTCCAAGGAAGAAAACCAGAAAGAATTTGCAACACTTAATGGTTGAAAGTTGCACTTGTTTTAGGGAGGGGGTACAATGATTATGCAAAATGGGTGGAGCCAAAGTGGGTGGGGCCACATTATGCTCTGTGAGCAGAACTAGGATTGTAGGGTTTTTTAAATGAGCATTTGTCACTTCTTCTACAATTGATGCTTATTTTGGAGCTTATGCCACAGTTTCCATATATTTCTTAAACAAAGTAGGAGAAAGTATATTATATTTCAGAAATCCTAGAGATTTCATGCACACATGATTTGGGAACTTCATGTGGTCCCAGGACCACCTCTGAAGGACAGGATAAATGTAAGGGGCATGCACCATCATGCCTACCCTTCTTGACCTATTGTCCCCATTTATTTGTACCTATTTCCTGTATTCTTACTCATGTTTATACTTATATCTATTACCTTGTAAGTGATTGATAAATAAAATAAAATAAATAAATAAATGGAAAAGTAGAGTAAGAAACATTTCAGAGTGCAGAGAAGGAATAAAAAGCTAGTGACCAGCTATAGCAATGGTTAAAAGAAGATAAATTAATTTAATGCTATCTATAAAAGCATTACCTCCCACACTGTGAAATTAATTTTTGCAATTAGATTCACAGACTAATTTATCTCATATGCTGTTCTTAATAAGCATGGAGGGAAATGACCTTCTTAAAAATAAATCTGAAAAAGGTGAAAAAAGCTTAAACATAAGAGAGAAATGAATATGGTCAATGTTAAAATGTGTGAAATAAATTGTTCAGAAGCCTAAAAAGTCTTTTCATTGGAAAAATGTGATAAAAATCTATATACACACACAAGTCATTTAAGGTGATGTAACAATGATTAATATGAAGAAGATAGTCAAAGACATGTGCCTGCTGGTATGATAAAAATAAACCTTTCAGAAATAGGAGCTCATTGATGTCCAAGCTTGACCCTTCTATTAGGGAGAATTAAGCAATTGCTTAAGCAGAAATCAATATTGGGGTGTCAATTGAGGCCAAGCCCTCACTCAGTGCCTTCTCAAACCACTACTCACAGCAACCACTTCATTATACCTGTTATACAGCTATTGACTGCTGAGGTGAGCCATATAATATTTGTCTTCCTGAGGAGGTTCTTCAAATTATACATGGTGAGCTGGTTGCAGCAGCTTCCTATGTAGAGAACTTTTTCAAGGACTACTTAGGTAGAATTCTAAATTTAGTCAGCTGGTTGGGCTGAAAGTGAGTAGTAAGGCTATCATTAATGGAGAAGAAATGGAGGGTGGAATCAAAGTGCATCAGATTTTATTGGAGCATTAGTAGCTTTGTCAGAACTGTACATTGGGGAAACAAAACCATTGTTTCATAAATGCATGGCACAACATAGGAGAACAAACTCTTCAGAAGATTCAGTCCATCTGCATTTAAAAGACAAATTCCATTCTTTTGAAGACAGCATTTTGGACAGAGAGGACCACTGGTTTGAAAGAGGAGTCAAAGAGGCCATCTATGTCAAAATTGAGCAGCCCTCCCACAACAGAGGGGTAGGGATACAAAAACATCTATCTCCAGTCTACAACACAATTCTTTCAGCAGTTCCAAGAAGGCTCCACACCCATTTGCACTACTCAGGTGAACTTGAAGACACAGATAAACCTTCAAATAGCCTTAGTGACCAACTGTCTGTAAGGAATATAAATTCTTCCATTCCCCACCATTCAGTCCAAGCTGAAGAAGCTTCTTGGATGAGAAGCCAAACATCTTCAACTAAAAAATAGTCCAGTTGCCTATTGAAAAAGCACCTTTGGAACAACTTCGGCAATGGGTTCAAGTCAGCATCTGATTGTAATCATGCTAAATAGTTAAGAAGAGTAGCAGCAACAAGAAGGGAATCTCTGGAGAGCATAATGATCTATATGTGGTACATATTTACAAACAAATCCCAATGCCACCAGTGCTATCATCTTATTATAATTACTAACATCTTAAATTTCAGGAGAAAACAATCCCCACATGATTATAAGCAATATAAAGAAGATAAAAGTAACTTAAATTTCTAGGATCTTTTCTCCGGGCAGCTGTGACAAGAGTGTAAAGGGATAAGGGAAGGAGGAAAGAAACCTGCTGAGCAGATTTCAGAGACAATGTTTCTCTCTCTCTCCCTCTCCCTCCCTCCCTCCCTCCCTCTGATATCCTTAAACATAGGATTTCAACATCTCAAGCAGCAATTTTATTGGAAGCCTATACATGATGGTACTATTGTATTTCAGTGTAATTAAACTCTGACAAACACGATGAGTATTATTTCTCAGGGGACTAGATTTAAGACAGATACCACATCACTCCAATAAGTAGCACAAGGCATGCAACTCTAGTAAGCTCATACATAAATAAGCATTCATGGCCACACGCTTTTTAAAGGTAACATAATATCTGGGATAAGGACCATCATGACCTGACCATCCTTCAGTCTTCTTCGGGGTGGGATTCTATCAGTTTGCACCTATTCGCTAGAACCAGTTGTTAACATTCTAAGCAGTTCGGAGAACCAGTTGTTAGAAGAAATTACTGGCCTAATCCTATAAGGAAGGCAGGAAGGAAACATTCTGGTGTTGCTTACAGAAACTGCCTCTCCGTTAATCCATATTACATTCTTGGCAGGACTAGATTTCCTGTCTCAGGAACGTCTCTGGAGTTTTTTTTACCCTCCTTTGCTGATACTTTGCTTGTGTGGAGTGACCATTCAAAATTACAATGGCACTGAAAAAAAGTGACTTATGACCGTTTTTCACACTTACAACTGTTGTCATGAGAGGCCAGGCGAGGAGATGCGTGCCTCGATGTGAGTGATATTGAGTTGGCCACAGCCAGCTAATAACATGACCACCAAGCCATGCCCACCCAGTCACATGACCACCAAGCCTTGCCCACCACCTAAGCTACACCCACAGAACCAGTTGTTAAAAATTTGAATCCCACCCCTGGTCTTCTCTCATATATTGTCTTAATTATAACAATAAAAGTAGTAATAGTCGAAGCCATGACAGAAGTATCAACAACGTTGATGATTCTAGTGAATAAGGCAATAGCAAAATAGCAGATTTTCTAGCAACAGGTTAGAAGTGGATACAATGGCAGCAGTAGCAGTAGATTGCATATCACATTAATTATGCATTGATGTTGCACTCTGCATAATAGATCTTGCATTTCATTTTGAAAATACCTTTTTGATACCTGGTAACAGAGAGGGAAAATAGATCTGTCCAGAATAGCTTTGCAATCAAATGTTCAATGGTTGAAGAAATTACAAAGGCAATGTAAGAAGCATGGAAAGTAACACAGAGGATAAGAAGATATTGTTCAGCTAAAATAATTCTGAAAGGCCATTGGTTTGTGTTTCATTATAAGTGTTTTCTGTAACTCATTTGAATTGGTTTTCTGCTATGATTGATCACCTTAAACTGTAAAGGCATTCCTTGTGCCTACAGTGATTCAGGATCAGCAAAATTCCTCCTCGTTCATTGTTAGGTCACATGTTGTCATGAATCTAGGGAGCCTTGAACGGAACAATCTTATTATAAAAGGCAACCATGAACAATAATGGTTCTTTCTCCAGCTCCCACATGTAAACCTGTTCTTTTCCCATCACTTAGTCTCTCTAAAGGATAAGCCTTTCAAAGAACAGCCATTTTTTTCTGTAGGACAAGGGACTTTTTTGTAACCTTGAGTAGCTTTTGATAGTAAACCTGTTTCAGCAGTTTAGTTTCTCTCAATACATGCCCAAGGGTTGAAACGAGAATAGCGCTACTGCCATAGTGGCCTCAACCATTCCTTGTCTGTCTCCTATTTGTCCTCCCCAACCCTGCCAAAGTCATTCATTCAACTTTCTTAACCGTAGACCTCATTTATCTTCTTAATCTCATTCAGTCAAGAGAGAGAGAACAACCATGTTTATTTAGTTATTCCCAGAACCATTTTCTCTCTATCCCCATTCTCCTTTTAATATTTATCCTGGTCCTATGCTCAAATCTTGGTTTTATGTCCTAAGCTTCAGATAATGCTTTTTCATGCTGAATGTTCCTTTTTCTAGCTGATAGTGTGAATCACCATTTTAAAGTACATTTCTGAAAGCCCATCTTGGTTCATTTTTAAAACATACCTACTACAAACACACCTGTTCCCTCTTCCATCATGATTGATGCATCTGTCTTTGCACCCATTCTCTATTCGCTTCAACTATTCTGATTTAAACAAATGTCTCTCTCCCTCTTTCAAAGGAAACTTTACTCTAAAGTGGACAAGAATGATAAAACAGCACTGCCTGCAATCATATTTTGCTATGACACTGTTTTAATGTATACAGGCAAGCAGGTGGTTATACCTCTTTGGAAAATAATAAGATGGAAAGCAGAGTTCCACTATAAGATAAACTCAGTGAGTCAAAGAGACAACCAGTGTCAACAAAGCCTCATTTGTAATGTGTATAAGCTTAAGATTTATCCAGTGTTAAGTTTTTGTCCTCCCCTTAACTTCACTGTTGGATAGGAAGTAGGTTTGTACAGCAGGAAGAATGCAGGGAGAGAGAAATACTAAAATCAGAAGCCCAATTCTTGTATGTAAAAATTCATGAGGCTGCTGTTTGTACCAAAAGAAATTTTAAAAAGCTCTACTTGGGAAATAACTTAGAGATAAGAAAATCCTAGGTTACTTACCTATACAGGTAGTCCTCGGTTTACAACAGTTTACTTGGTGACCATTCAAATTAACAACAGCATGGAAAAAAAAAAGACTTGCAACCATTTTTCACGTTTATGACCATTGCAGCATCCCATGGTCACATTTGGATTTATATTCTGATGCTTCACAACTGGCTCACATTTATGATGGTTGCAGTGTCCTGGGGTCATGTGATCCCCTTTTGCAACCTTCTGACAAAGTCAATGGGGAAATCAGATTCACTTAACAACCATGTTACTAATTTAACCACCCCAGTGATTCACTTTGCAACTGTGGCAAGAAAAGTAAAAAAATGGGGAAAAATTCACTTTACAAATTTCTCACTTAGCAACATTAAATGTTGGGCTCAAGGATTGAGGAAACCGGCATTTATACCCAAGAGACTGTAGAGAAGTATGGAGAGAAAATTGCTTTCAGTTTTGCAAAGAAAAAGGTAAGTGAACAAGCCTATGATTAAGATACTGATTTAACACCCAAGATGAAAAGTTCCTTTTAAGATGATGGGGTTGCAGTTTAAGGCAATGCACATTAGCACAAAGGCAGGAAAGAATTCCAAAAATAAATCAATAAGTCAGCCAGGAAATATTATTTTTTAAAACAATTAAAAATGTGAAAGAGAACACTATTAATAAATATTACTTGGACATAGAAGAGCTGACAGCCATTGGTTGAAGCCTGACTTTCTTCATTTCCTTTTCTGCTTTCTTCATTCATGATTGGTCAATTCAATTCCTCCATGATAAAGTGAAGTGATGCAGGCTTCAGGGAAATGGGCAGTGCAACAATATATGTGGAAGAGCTGGAATAGCAGACAGGTCAATGACTGAGATTTGGGAAGAGGGTAACCTACTGAGAAGCGATTTAGCATAACAATATCTAGAAAGAGGTGGAGGGACACATACAGGGTTGGTGGAGACAACCTAAAATAAAGGTTGATTTATTTTCCAGATTGATTTTCAAATAGTTTCAGAGAAACATTTGAAAAAGTTTGCCCATCCTCATTATGTTATTAATATTGTTTTATTTGATTATCCAATAGGAATAAGCTTTCATGTCAGTATTAAAGCTAATTTCCTTAGAAGTCATGATCTAGGATCAGGGGTGGGCTTCAAAAATTTTAGCAATGGGTTATTTGCCCAGTTGCTAAGTGGGCATGGCCATGTTGAGCGTGGCCCAGTCAGCCTCATTCACCATGGTGGGGGTGGCATATTTGCTCTCCCATATTTGCCTCCGGGAGGGTGAAAACAGCCTTCCAGGGCTCTGGACTCTCTCTGGAAGCTGGAAACAACCCCATTTCCAGCCTTCCCAAACTTCTGGGAGACCCGTTTTTTACCCTTCCTGAGCCTCTGTGCATGCCCTACACTTTCCTGCATCCAAAATGGGCTGTGTGGGGACTCCTGAGAGGGGCAGGTGGGTGTGGTGGCTCCAGCCAGGAGTGGGATTTGGGGGTTCTCTGAACTGTGTAGAATCTTAGCTGGAGGATCTCCCAAACCCCTGCGAAACTCCAGCAGCACCTGTCTAGGATCAGTATTTATCAAGAGATATTTGGGTCATTCCATTATTCAGTGCATTAAAGCTTCTTTGAATATACCTTTCCCAGTGGTGGGATTTAAAACTTTTTACTACCAGTTCTGTGGGTGTGGCATGGCTTGGTGGGCGTGGCTTGGTGGGCGTGGCAATGGAAGGTTACTGCAAATCCCCATTCTTTCCCCACTCCTGGAGGAAGGTTACTGCAAAATCCCATTCCCTCCCCACCCCACCAACCTGCTTTCCAGCTCCGTTCTCCTGTGCAGGGCAACAAAAGAAGACCCAGCTGATCAGCTGGGACTCGGGAGGCAGAGAATAGATGGGGGTGGGGCCAGTCAGAGGTAGTATTTGCCGCTTCTCCAAACTACTCAAAATTTCCGCTACTGGTTCTTTGAACTACTCAAAATTTCTGCTACCGGTTCTCCAGAACTGCTTAGAACCTGCTGAATACCACCTCTGATCTTTCCTGCCTAAAAATAATTATTGCACTTTATCATATCAGTGTAGCCAAATAGGAAACATAAAAAGGAGTAGAGAAATGCATTAAAAGAATGGATGTCAAAAGGTAGGAATGACTGGATAAAGGTAAGGATGGGATATAGTGATTAAATAACGAATATTTAATCCTTCCTTTTATCTCTCAATTTGAAAGAATGTTGTAACACTCAGTATTTTGAAGGCCACTTAGAAACCTGAACTCATATCCTAGTTTATGTGTTTAACTTCATCTTTGTTTTTAAAGAAGCCAATGCTGCTATAATGACCAACAATGGTCTGTTCCTTCTGGTTTGAGAGCACACATGTTGGTAATAGTAATGCTGTTTTTTTTCCCCCCTTTTTCCATCATGTTTTTTTATATAAACAATGGGTATTGCTTCATTCTTTGCAACAACTCAGAGCACTAGACTCGAGCAGTGGTTGCCAACCGGTGGGCCGTGAGAAAATTTTGGTGGGCTGCAGAGAAATCTCACTCCCAGAGCACTCCCCAAAGCAATTAATCCAGACTGAGCAGAAACACAAGGCTGTGCTTTCTACATGGCCAGCGGGAACCCTCCCCACCCACTCACTCCTTACCTGGTAAACTTGCCTACTAAATTTCTATTTTTCCTTTTTCTGACCATCATCTGTTCTGCTGTGCTGGGAGATTTAGATTAGCTAGGAAGCAGGAAATGGTTGGATTTCTTGCTTTCTAGCTAGTCTTTAGATTTTCAGCTCTGCTTTTAAATGCAGCCGAACCTCCCTTAGGACTGAAGGTTTGCTTGCAAGCAAATTCAGTGCAACACTCACAGCAAGCAAATTTGAGAGACTGAGCTAGCCGATGGCAGATAGATAGATCACTGAATGATTCTGTGAGCAACTCAATCTGCCTGCTTTGCCTGAATTTGGGTAAAAGTTGCTCGTTTTTAATAAAAAAAATTCAATATTTACATACATGGTGTGTTGTAAGTTAATTTTGTGAGTTTGCTTGCTAGCAAATTTTATGAGTTTGCTTGCAAACAAATTTTATGTGACTGACTTGGCTAGCCGATGGCAGATAGCAACTCAATCTGCCTGCCTGCTTTGCCTGATTTTGAGTAAAAGTTGCTCTTTTTTAATAAAAAAATCAATATTTATATGAATATTTGCAATATTTACATTCAAGCCATGCTCACATGACCACCAAGCCACACCCATAAATTAGGCCATGCTCACAGAACCAGTTAGTGGTCCCTGGGATCTACAATTAGGATTTTGAAAACAGTTTTACTGATTTTAACAACGAACAAAAACACATAAAACATAAGACATAAAACATAAAAGCATCATCCTCCTTCATGAATTTACAGACAGTGTATCGGTTGGTTTACCACTCCTTTTTGTGCATCCATTTCATAGTCTCCATTGTAGTTGTATTGCACAGTAGCTCATATTATCAATCAACAATTGTATAGCCTGATATCATTATTAAACAATCATTTGACTACAATTTTATTAATTCATACTGTAACGAGATAACTATAGTTTACTTAATTTATTTTATAGCAAATCATAAAGTCATACCAAGTCTATCTTAATAAAATTTTATAAAGATATTATCAAAGAAAAAAAGTTTATATTCATTATTTCCTTAGTTTCTAAATATTCTATTATTATATTTTATTATCTATCCATTGATAAAAAAGGTCCCAAACGTCATAGAATTGTTTATCTTCTTGTTCTCTAATTTCAAATGTCAATCTACTCATTTCAGCACATTCCAATATTTTCTTAATAATTTCTTCCTGCGATGGTATTTTCTCACTCTTCCACTTTTTAGCAAATACAATCCTAGCTGCTGTTAATACATTTGCAATCAAATACTTCAAATTTTTATCACATGTATCAGGTAAGATTCCCAATAAAAAAATCTCCGGTTTCAAATCTATATGTTTCTTTGTCATTTTTTCCAACCATATGCGAATTCTAGTCCAATATTTTCTAGCATCCTCACAAGTCCACAACATATGATAATATGAGCCAGGTATCTGATGACATTTCCAGCACTTTTCAGATTTATTCTTGAACATTCTTGCTATTCTTGTCGGGGGAAAGTGCCACCTGTAAAACATCTTATACAAATTTTTTTTTTGCTGTTGACATTGTCATTTTATAATTTTGAGACCACAATTTTTGCCATTTTTCTAAATCAGTCCCATATCCAAAATTCTTCCCCCAAGCAATCATTGTTTCTTTAACTTGTTCTTCCTCTAATTTAATTTCCAGCAAATAACTATATAATTTTTTAATCACTTTTTCATCAGTACCTGTCAAAATCCTATCTAGATCAGTCAATTTATCATAAAATCCCTCTGTTTTAGAATCTTCATCAACCTTGAATGTATTTGTGCATATGAAAACCAATTCATCTTTATACCTTGTTCTTCTAGATTTTGCATCGTTTTAAGTTCACCCTTTTCATCCAATATTTCCCCACATCTAACTGTTCCTTCTTATACGTTATAGGATAAGAAGAAGCTTCAATAGTTGATAACCAAGCTGGGATTTTCAAATAACATTGTCTCTTAATTTTCTCCCAGTTCAACCATAAAGACTCCCGTATATAATGTCTTCTAAAATAACCCTGTGTTTTAGTTCCCTTATACCACAGAAAAGCATGCCAGCCCAATAATAAATCATGTCCTTCTAATGTCAACAAACTAGACTTTCTTAATGTTATCCATTCTTTGACCCACATTAAATTTGCAGCTTGGTAATACAACTCCCAATTCGGAAGGCCAAATCCTCCTCTAGTTCTGGCGTCTTGTAAAAGGTTTAATTTTATTCTCGCTTTCTTGCCTTGCCATATATACTTCAACACAATTTTATTTAATTCTTCAAAATAATCTTTGCCAAGCCTAATTAGTATTGTTTAGGACAAATATAAAATTCTGGGTAAAATATTCATCTTGATTGTTGAAATTCTACCTATCAATGACAATTGTAAATTTTCCCATTTCTTCAAATCAGATGCTATCTGCTGCTTAAGCTTAATATAGTTATTCTCTTTCAATGTAGTACATCTTGATGTCAATGTATCCCTAAATATTTAACCTTGTTCGTAACTTGGATTTTCAATAAGTCTGCCAGTTCTTCTCTTTGCCTTAATATCATGTTCTTTGTCAGGATCTTTGTTTTATTTTTATTTATTTTCAGACCAGCCATCTCACTGTACATCTCTATCTTTTCCAATAGTTTTAAAGCTGTCTCTAGAGGATCTTCCAGAATGAAAACCAGATCATCCGCAAAGGCTTGCAATTTAAATTCCATCTTTTTGATTTTCATTCCTTTTATATTTTGGTCCTCTCTAATGTTTCTATTCAACACTTCCAAAGTCAATACAAATAGCAAAGGTGATAATGGGCATCCTTGTCTTGTGCCTTTTCTTATATTAATAGAATCTGTAAATTCTCCCTCTATCATTACTTTTGCCATTTGCATATAGTATATGGCTTCTATTGCTTGGATAAATTTTCTGGCAAAGCCCATCTGTTCCAGTAATAATAACATAAATCTCCAATTCACTTTATCAAATGCCTTTTGGGCATCTAGGAATATCAAAGCCATTTGTTTTTCAGGATGCGCCTCATAATATTCCAAAGTGTGCAGAATTACCCTCATATTGTCTTTAATTTATCTCTTTGGTAAGAATCCATTCTGATTAGGATGAATAAAATTATTTAAGTATTTTTTTAGCCTTTCTCCCAAAATTGAGGCAAAGATTTTATAGTCTGCATTCAATAAGGAAATAGGTCTGTAGTTCTTAATTTGTAATGGATCGGCCCCTTCTTTTGGAATAAGTGTGATATAAGCTTCTGACCATGTTTTAGGTATTTTCTTATTTAACATAACTTCGTTCATGACTTCTAGCAGTGGAATGCTCAACGATTCTTGTAGTGTCTTATAAAATTCTGCCGGAAGCCCGTCTGGACCTGGTGCTTTCCCATTGTTCTATCTGTTGAATGCTTCGGTTAGTTCCATCATTGTTATAGTACTTTCTAACATTTTTTCAGTCTCTTCAGCTATCTTGGGTAGGTTAGCATTTTGTAAATGATTGACAGCCTGGTGGAATCTTTTGGAAGCTTGCACTCACAAACAAAAAAATCTCCACACCACAAGCCAGACAAATACCTGGGCACAAACAGATCCCCCCTGATACCTCCAGCTCAAACACACCCCAACCAGCCACCCAGATGAAACCCAGCTTCCTAACGAATAATAGCCGTCCATTTACCCAAAGCCAAGCTGCACTAAAGGCCTCCAATAAAGTAACACAATGCTGCCAGCCAATCAAGATACAAAAAGAGCCAAAAAACAGACAGAAGATATCAGAAACATCAATCAAGCAGAACACAGCAAACTCCAAGACCAATAAGCACAGACCAAGACTCCCAACCAATCAGGATGAAGAAAAAACCATTCTGGCACAGCAATAGACTGCCCCAAATTTAAATCTGAAACCACCATAAAAGTCTGACTCACAGATGAACACTATACAGAAGCCTGATGATGGCAGATGAGATTCTGCTGAAATGTTGCTACAACTTTAAAAGCACAACTACTATGACGTGGGAAAATACCCAAACTATGCTGAATCCATACATGTAAGTACCCACGAAAACTTAAGAAAACACACACACACACACACACACACACATATATATAAAGAATTACTAAGAAGAGCCTCAGTTCTAAAAAATATAAGCAGTCAAAAAGGAGAAAAGAAAATAAGTAAATATAAGAAAAAGTCTGGTTACAATTACTAAGTCGCAATAGAAGTTCAGTGAAGAAAAAAAAAGTAAAAGTAAAAAGCCAACCTCACTTTGACATTTCTCTTTAAAAAATCGCCACTAGGTCAATTTTATCAAGTTTGTCAAAAATCTTACAGGTTTCTTCTCATTCTAGAGTGTCCTTAAGTCCCAAATATTAAAAAAAAAAAAAGTCCTCACCAGCCGATACACTTTCTCTGTCTCTTCCTTCCGGAGCTGTCCCAGCTTCAGCAGCTTAATGGCTGCCTCTCCGCCGATGGTAAAAGGGCTTCTCCCGGATCAACCAGGGACTTGCGATGTCCCTGGGATCAACAGAATGCGCCCCTTACTATCACCGTCTCTACGGGACGGTTTAGGTTCATTGGGACCAACTAGGGGCGAAGATATCAGCTGCGATCTTGGAGCCCCGAGATTGCAGCTGTATCGCGGCAACGTGGCTCTGCCTTCTCCTACAATTATGATTTTGGTAGTCCCTGAGGTCCAAAAGGTTGGCGACCCCTGGACTAGAGAACGTTAAGTCTGAAGCTTAATTGAGACCAAGTTTCTGGAAGGAGTGGATTCAGAACCATGCAATCCATATTGAAGAAGTTAAAAATCCAATCCAATTTATTCCAGAAACAAGTATTTGAGATATGCTATACATGAGGCTATGAGATATGCTATATAGACTTGGACTGATTTATATCATTTCAGAGTTCCCTAACTATTCCATCCGACTCCATCAGTGGATCTTTTCTGGACTCACAAATCTGTTCCTAAATACCTGGTATTTTTAATCATGACATGACTTTTATTTCATCAGTGTCAGTATCAGAGGTGGTATTCAGCAGGTTCTGACCAGTTCTGGAGAACCGGAAATTTTGAGTACTTCAGAGAACTGGCAAATACCATCTTTGACTGCCCCTGCCCCCATATATTCTCTGCCTCCTGAATCTCAGCTGATCAGCTGGGTCTTCTTTGTTGCCCTGCACAGGAGAACGGAGCTGGAAAGCAGGTTCGTGGTGTGGGGAGGGAATAGAGATTTTGCACTATCCTTCCCCTGCCATGTCCTTCAAGCCACACACCCCAAACCATGCCACACTCACCAAGCCATCCCCACTAAACTGGTAGTATTTTTTTTTAATCCCGCCATATTACTCAAGACATCCATAACTCTCATATGCAGCCACTGTTTGCTGTTCCCCACATTCTCCAGCTCATTTCAGTATTCAGGTTTCTCCAGCAGCATTCCAGTATTTGAGGGGCTGCCCCAAAGAAGAGGCACCTATTTTCCAAAGCACCAGAAGACAAGAAAGAAGGAATGGATGAAAACTAATCAAGGAAAGAAACAACCGAGAACTAAGAAGAAATTTTCTGATAATGAGAACAATCAACCAGTGGAACAGCTTGCCTGCAGAGGTTGTGGGTCCTTCATCACTGGAGGTTTTTAAGAAAAGACTGGACAGTCACTTGTCTGAAATAGTATAGGGTTCTCCTACTTGAAAAGGAAGCTGGACTAGAAGGCTTCCAAGGTTCTGTTCTGGTCCATTCTTTCCAACTATTTTGTTCCTCCCCCCCCCTGCACTTTAGTCCTCTTTCTTCCATTTCCAGCCATGATGATGTAAATAGATGGTGCCATTTACTGCTCGTTACATTAACATAAAGGATAAAGAAAATCCAGCAGCTTGGATTTTCATCTAATGCATATCCATCCATTCAGCTGCAAATAAGCCAACTGCCCTGTGAGTGGTATGGCATACAGATCAGTGCCCCTGTCTGTATCCCTGTAGCTATTTATATCCAAACAGAGGTGTATTAATTATAGATTTTCTGGGAAACATCCAACAATGCATATTTCAGAGAAGCACTCATCTGACTGTAGCTCCCATATAGAAGTCCGCTATGATTTTCTGTTCTTCCATATTCACTCCAATCCTCTAAGGTACAAGATAGAATAATTGAAAATCTGGAAAAGCTCCCAGAGTGAGACTAAAAAAAATCAAGTATTCTGCACTGGGTTCATTGAAAATTATATTTCATCCTGTCAGAAGAATATTGTTCATGGCAGAGAAGAAAGAACAGAAGCATACTGAAAGCATGTTGCATCTCAAGGCACTTTGGGGACTTATCTAGGCAGCAAAGAAGAGTCTGGTGCATCCTTATAGTAAAGATGCATTTCTATAGATAGATTGCAAAGTGTAACTGTGCTCCATTGAACATAACATATAGTTTTGCTCATATAGGTAGGATATTTGTCACATACTGTACTGCCTTCACAGATGGATTTCATATGGTGCCTGTCTAGTCACTAGCTAGGGGATGTGGTGGCTCAGTGGCTAAATCACTGAGCTTGTTGATCAGAAAGGTCAGCAGTTCAGCGGTTCGAATCCCTAGCACCACGTGACAGAGTGAGCTCCCATTACTTGTCCCAGCTTCTGCCAATCTAGCAGTTCAAAAGCATGTAAAAATAGGGACCACTTTGGTGGGAAGGTAACAGCATTCTGTGTGCCTTCGGCATTTGGTCATGCCACCCACATGACCACAGAGATGTCTTCTAACCATGCTGGCTCTTCGGCTTTGTAACAGAGATGAGCACTGCCCACTAGATCCAGAAACTATTAGCATGTGTGTGCAAGGGGAACTTTTACCTTTACTTTAGTCACTAACTAACTTCTGAGAGTCAGTTGTGGAGAACAACACTGTATAAGGAGGCAACAATAGCAAACAATGGTATTTAATAATATATCATGTAAAGAAAAGCCACAAGGTAATGGGTTTCCTTCTATCTATTAGTAGATTGAGAATGATGAAGTTGTTATGTCTTATATTGAGTTTGATCAGGACCAGCTTCCAATGTCAACCAATTCTCAAAAAAGTGATTGTGATGGAGCAGCATAAAAATAAATGACTGCAAGCTTTTGGGTGTAGTGGTTTAACACACAGTACTCTGAAACAACAAATTATCATCATCAACAACAACAACAACAACATCATCATCATCTTGGAGTCTTAGTGGACAACCAGCTGAATATGAGCCAGCAGTGTGAAGCAGCAGCTTAAAAAGCTAATGCAATCCTAAGTTGCATTAACAGAGGGATACAATTGAGATCAAGTGAGGTACTAATGCCACTAATGCCATAAAGCCTTAGCAAGACCACACCTAGAGTACTGCATCCAGTTTTGTTCACCACATTATAAAAAGATGGTGAGACTCTAGAAAAAGTACAGGGAAGAGCAACCAGGATGATTAGGGGACTGGAGACTAAAGCGTATGAAGAACGGTTGCAGGAACTGGGCATGGCTAGTCTAGTAAAGAGAAGGACCAGAGTGGACATGATAGCAGTGTTCCAATATTTGAGGGATTGCCACAGAGAGGAAGGGATCAAGCTATTTTCTAAAGCATCCGAAGGCCAGACAAGGAATAATGGATGGAAACTGAGCAAGGAGAGATTTAATCTGGAAATAAGCAGAAGCTTTCTGACCTTGAGAACAATCAACCAATGGAACAGCTTGCCCTTGGCTCGGAAGTCGTGGGAGTGTCATCATTGGAGACTTTCAAGAAGAGATTGGACTGCCATTTGTCAGAAATGGTGTAGGGTCTCCTGCTTGGGTGAGGAGTTGAACTAGATGACCTACAAGGTCCCTTCCAACTCTGATTATCTAATTATCTCTTATCATCATCATCATCATCCAGTAAGGTACTATCTTGATGTGGTTGTGGGACTTGTAAGGTTATAGGAAGATGAGAGCTATGCCAGAGGTATAGCCATACTGGTCTCATCAGAGAAGCCAGAGAAAGAGCATCTCTCCCATAAATGAATATGATGAAAAAATCTATACTGGATTGATTACTATCTGGGTCAACAAGGACTGGATTTCCTGGACATCTGTTGACAGATAGATTCAGGACTATTGGCTACTGGAAGAAGTGTTGTTTATCTATTACAAATATATAAAGATTGAAAATGAAAAGATAATAATTTGTGATTACAAATCAAGTCCGATGAGAAGAAGATTTCTCAAAAAATTAACTGGTCCTGGAAAGAACTATGTCCAGAATCAGAATTAACAGAACACAGGCTACCAGATCATTGCTGATTTATAATGTGAAATAAACTATTCACAGAAGTAAAATTTAAAGAACTGCAAAGGTCTACTCTGAACAAATTGAAGTCTAGACAGGAATAGCTCAGACACTTGGGTAATTGTAGTCACTGATACACAGCTGGAATAGTGGACTGGACTCAAGCAGACCTAGAAGTCCTGGATAGGAAGGAAGACAAAAAAGAAGACAATGAATCATGCCCTTCATCCATACAGATACGTGATGTAATCCACTTACAAAAAAAAAGTGAGTGCAGAATGTTGCAAGCACACCAGACAATTGAAGAGAGAGAGAGAGAGAACAGCATTGGAAGAATATCTGAAGAACAGCGAAGAAGATGCACTGAGGCTGGTATATCAGGGAAGGTTACTGAATCCTGGAGAGATCAAACTTGCCTACAAGAGAGACCAAGTGAAGAACAGAAAAGAGGCAAAGGCAAAATATTACATGGTTGGTACTTAAAAACAAAGCAGACAAGGCAAATGGTAATAGTAAGAGCAAGAAAGAGATGGAGGGGCTAATTCTGGCTTCACAAGACCAAGCCTTAAGAACAAATGCATATAAATCCAGAAATGAGATGATAGCAATAGATAGCAAATATCACTTCTGCAAAGAATTTGAAGAAACATTGGACCACGTGGCTAGCTGCTGCAAAAAATCATTGCACAAACTGACTATGAACAATGGCATGACAAAGTACCAACAATGGTGCATTGGTACATTGTGCATGGATGATATGCTAGAAATACCACTTGTCTCGAAGTAAGAACTGACAGGACCACAAAATAGACAAAATAGCCCTTTCTCAGTGCTCAGAGGCTGTTGAGTGTATATGGGGAGCTACAAGTTTAAACAGAACTCTGTCAAGATGCAGTGGTTTGGGATTCAAGATTATTGGTGATCTGAGATATGTCTCAAAAGAATCCTGTCTCTTTTCCTTACTTGTCTTTGAAATGTCAAATTCTAGAATAAAATATTGCAGAACGATTTTAATTCTGAATAAGGGCAGAAATCATTATAATCTTTATTTCCAAACTCAGATGGAAAGGAGTAAAACACAGAGAAAAAGATGTCTGGAACTTTATTTTTCATTAATGCTGAGGATATAACTGTTGTATAAAGTATCCTTGACATAAATTTGCTGACAATCATCCTTGTTTGCTAGTTTTACAAAAAAACAAAAACAAAAAACAGTATACTATGACTCTGTATTAAATGGTTCTTCACCTTATAGTTTCCATAAAAGCAAGCTCTCCATTGAAACTCTATTAAGCCATCATAACATTCTTTTTAAGGAAATGAGTTAGCAAGCAATTACTTGGAGCTGTTTTCCACTTAGGGATTCTGTTTTGTAACGCTGAATGTTAACATTTGAAATGGAATAATTACACTCAGGCTTGTAAAATGCCTCCTGAGAAACACTTTTTAAAGGAATAAATACAATTCCTCCCCCCCCCCCCAAAGACTAATAATCACAATAAGGTTTTTGTTTTTTTTTTGTAAAAAAAAAGGTTCCCTGATTTGTATAGCCATATTACAAATAAAAATTTAAAAAAAAAAACACCAATAAACTATCCTGGAAAGAATACAATGTCATATGGAACTAGCTACTAAAGTAATTTCTATATAGTTTAGTGAAGTTTTATTTATAATAAACAACGAATCTCAAATTTTCACTGTAAAAAAATAAAAATAATACCATGCCAAATTCTGACCACTGACTTTCAAATTATTGCCTTTCCTTGAGGAAGCAACAATTCTGTCTTTTCTAACTCTCTCAGAAACTTATTTAGAATTTCTTTTGAAGTGTTTTGAATCTCTGAATTCTTTATTTATTCATTACAATATTTGTATTCTGATCTACCCCCTGTCTCTATGTTGTCCACAAAACAATCCATAAAACAAACTCCTTAGCATTTGTCAAAAACCCACAATCAGCCTCATTCAAACATCGCAACAACAGAATGCAGTACAGCAAAGACTCCTCTGATTACACAGCAAAGGTTCCTCTGATGACTGACTTCACCACTGGTCAAGGAGGAGCTATGGATCCAGGTGCCTCTCAGGTCATGGACCTGCTATTTCCAGACAGATTCAACCTCATCCAGAGACAATCATTTGTGATGACTCCCCTGGATGCTTCTCAAGATGCCTCTCTAGACATCACTTTGGAGGAGGATGAATCAGTTCCAGGCATGTCTGGAAGGAAGTTGGTCAATGGCTCCAAGCAGCCATCTGAGAGGGATTTGGCTGAAGCATAGCTGCAGCAGGACAATCCTGAGATTTCAGGTAGAGATAGCATGCAGCTTCAGCCAGTCAGTGATGAGGAAGAGGAACTGGCTTCTGCACCTGGTCCAAGAACACATAAGACAGAAAAAAGGTAGGAGCAGTGAAGGTCATCCAGTGGTGGGATTCAGCCCATTTGCACCAGTTCAGGACAAACAGGTGATAACTTTCTGAGCAGTTTAGTGAACTGGTTGTTGGAAGTAATCATTAAGGCAGAGAACTGGTTGTTAAATTATTTGAATCCCATCACTGAGGTCATCCCAATTACTTTTGAGGATACAGCTTTGTCTTTTTTGATGGGCTGCACCAGAAGCTGGATATTTAGCACCAGAGACAGATAGAGATGAGACTGGGAACAATGTGTTCATTTCCTATGTTTCTTGGTTGTTGGAATTCTGACCTTGCTTTGGATTGGCAGTGTACCTTAACTTGGATCGTTCCTTGTGAACTCTGGACTTTTCTTGACTTGTGAACCTTCTTATATTGTGGATTTAATTTTGCTTGGTGGGCTTATCTTTCAAGTGCCTTGTGGATCCATTGGCCATTACTCTGTAGACTAGCTTTTGACAGGGCTTAAGTGGGACAGTTCTAGGTTTGGGTAAAGGGAATTGCTGGAGAATATTAATACACTCACTAAACTCCTGTAATGTGTGCATGTGAGTGAGCAGGACAGACCAACAACTAGGATGAGTTCTACTGGAAATCTCTACAAAATGTCTACCGAACAGGTAAAAAAATCCCGAAGGAAGATCTTCCCTTCTCTTCCTTAAAAAAAAAAAACCACTTTAAACAAAGATTCTGGGTACCATTCTGCTACTGCAGTAATAATAAAGATTCCCCACTCTTCTCAGCACAAGGGAACCTTCAATTTGGATTCATATTCCTTGTCTTATGCCACTGGTGCTCTACGTATCACTTCTGTCTTCATGAGCTCTTTGGAAATAATAGAGGTCAAGAGACACATGGAGAAACTGCTTGGGTAAAGTTTTGTACAGCATCTTTGCATTCTACAAATTTTAGGACTTAACAAGATCCATAAAGAAATGACCTGCCAGATCACTAAGAAACTTCTTATATATCAGCTGAAAATCAACTGGATTTACTAGATGTCTGGGTGGAATATACTTATTAATCTTTCATTCTTGCAGATGTACTAACATCTGATTAGGTATTTGTTTATTGGCAAGTGATCTGACAATGACAAAGGAACGATGATGATGATACCCTCCACTTTCAGATCACACATCACACATGTAAATAAAGACTAATATTAAAATTTAGCCTCCTGTATGAAAAGGACCCAATATTATTTGAGACACATCCATATCTGCCATGAAAACCTCAAAACCCTTTCAGGATTCTTCCCAAGACATGTGGGCTTCATCAGCTAAGGAGCATCAATCATTAGCTCCAAGATAAAATTGAATGGTTAGGATAGTATAACCCCAAATCTCTTGCTTGTCCCTACAATCCAGGGATTCAAAAATGTTTACTACTGGGTTCTGTGAGCGTAGCTTGGTGGGTGTGGCAGGAGAAGGATACTGTGAAATCCCCATTCCTTCCCTACCTCACTAACCTACTTTCTAGCTCTGTTCTCCTGTGCAGGGCAACAAAAGGAGACCCAGCCGATCAGCATGGACTCGGAAGGCAGGGAATAGACTGGGTCGGGGCCCATCAGAGGTGGTATTTGCCAGTTCTCCCAACTTCTCAAAATTTCTGCTATCGGTTCTCCAGAACTGGTCAGAACCTGCTGAATACCACCTCTGCTACAATCCAGTTTCAAATATAGAGATTCAATTCCAGTGGCTGTGAAACAGCCCCAGTGTATGGTCAAGATGTCTCAAACAGTGAACAACATTACATTTTCCCTTCACCTCTTTTCAGTCCTTGACTTTTCCTGTTTCCTAAACTAAAGAAGATTAATGGAGGGAATTCCCTATTTTTTTTCCTTTGGGTTTTAATTGAAGGCTGGAAAACCAGCATGTAAGACTTGGGTCTGGGTATTTTCATGCATCTTTCATCCATCTCATATCTAAGATATGGATAGGAATCCTGCATCTGCCATATGAGAATTTCACTTATATTTTCTTTCTTCTGTTTGGTGGGGAAGGGAATGGAAAACAATTTCTTTTCCATCAGATTGATGAAGAATGGCTAATGGAAAAGGACCAGACAGCTGTAAAGCACACCACAAGTAAAACAGAACAGCTGCTAGTTATTTCCAAATTGGGGGTTTTATTCCCAGTGTATTTCAGATTGTAATCCTTTATCAAGGAACACTTTTAAAATATGGTAGAGTGAGAGGTTCTTGGTTGGAAACATAAAATAACTCACATTCTGTTAAAAAAATGCACTGGGACTAAAAAAAGCTCTCAATCTGCCAGCCATATGTTAGAATGTTCTTTGATAAAAGATTACAGTCCAAAACACATTAGGAATACAACCTACTATTTGGAAATAATTAGCAGCCTTGTTTTCTTGGCTGCATGAAAAAAATGCAGAAGACATTTCTAGCAGAGCACCAATACTTAAGCATAAGTTGTCTCAGGGCAGTCATTAAATGTGTGTGCATAAAGATATATATGCATGCAGGGCTCGCACAGAGACCTCTAATAACCATAGATTTCATTTACTGGTGATGACCCATTTAAAGATCTTCAGATGCTAAAATTATAATGACCAAAGAATAAAGAAGGCTTGAATGGCATTCCTATATACTGTTATTTGATTAACTGATTACTTTTGCTAAAGCTGTTTTAAGTAAAAGCAATAAAAGCAACCAATATATTGCCATGGTCTACGGAAAAGATTTTTGTATGAAATTGTGCAGTAAAGCAAACAATTGTCTCCCTCATTGTTATGTGCCCTACTTTATTGCTATGTGTTGAGGGTATTGACTGTGTATATCATTAATGCATATTCATCTTAAGAAAAAGGGTTTCCAAGATGCAGGTAGAAGCCTGCCAGGAAGGACACAGATTTTAGAGGGCTTGTGCATGAAAAAATGGAGTCCTATCTAAGGTCTAAGTCTAGACTTTCCCTGAGCAGGCTGGCATGCTCATGGAAAAAAGGAACCAGGTTTTCAGTGAGTTCTGGCACAGAAGGAAGGATAAAACCATTCATGCCTTGCAAGCAAGTCTTTGGCCAGGGCAATACACTATAGCAACCTGGAGCAGGAGAAAAAGTCATGTACTGTAGCCTGTAACCTCTCACTTTAATCACAGCCATTGTGGAGATGCTTCTAGTGTTGAAAGAAAGAAGGATCATGGCCAAGCAGCTATTGAGGCAAGATCCCTGCTCTCCTTCTGTTAGGACTTGTGGTCCCACTCCCACCTCAAATTCACCCATTGGTTTTGCTCAAGCCATGATTTTAGGAGATGTAAATGGGTAGCTCTGGTATAAAAGATGAAATAAAATGTTCTCAATCTACAAATTCAAGGTGATGTATGTTTTGGCCAATACTGGCATTATTTAGACTGGTGGTTGGAACTGGGAGTCCAAGCCATTGCAGGTCTCTTTTAGACTAGGAGAAGCCAGTCCTATATAAATAGGTCCAAAATTTTGTTCGAGAGGTCAGTCCAGCTCAGACAATACCCACAGCCCAAGAAAGGAGGGTAATAATGACTTTTCCCATTTAGCAGCCATTTAACAACAGGACAGGTAAGGAAATAGAATCATGCCATACTTAAAGATTTCCTACCTGGAGGCTGCCAGTACAAACTGTCTGGTTGATCACAGGCATTTGTGCAGGTAGAAATCAAATGCACCAAGTTCTAGTCCAGCTGACTTGGGGAAGCCAGTTGTTTGAATCATGAGCTTGGAAGTAGTTGCTACTGAATGAAGTGGAAATGAAGATCACCTTGGCCTACAAGTCTACCAGTTTACCCTGCAAATGTTCCTTTTTCCAAATTATGTATAAACAAGCAACCAAACAGCCAACCAACCAACCAACCAATGAAACTTATTTCAGCCTTTGATCAGGAAGGAGTATAAAATAAGCAATACAATATGAATCCCAAAAATATGAAACATTTGAGTACCATAAAGTCCTCCTATAGTAGTAAATGTAAAGTAGTAAATCACTTATTTAAATATAAAATATGTTAAGATTAAAATCTATAAACTAAAAACTGAATGTGAATAACAAGAGTAAAAGAATTGCAAAGGAAATGGGCTGGCCACAAAGCAAAAAGAACTGATGGCAGGTGGACCAAGGCAATCAGAATGAATCCCACTTGATAAAAAGTGACCACAAAAGAAACCTAAAACAAGATTGATATATGACATCAGCAAGCATTGGGGGCCCAATTGTCAAAAGAAAGGTCAGGACTTTTTGAAATTGGAAACATGTGGAAGTGGCCTTAATTCTGTAGTGGATAAAAAATGGCTAAAAATGAATGATGAATGAACATGTGAATAAGACTATAAAATTATATTTGTGACAATATGGCCATGAGCGAAAATCTGTAAAACTAAGAACGATATATAGGTAAATCAAGTGATATGACTTATTATAAAATTTAATAAACTAAATTTAAAGTTAAATTTATTCATCCAACATAACTTAAAATAATTTAATGCTAGACTCTATCCCAAAACAAAAATAATCCTCTTAAAATATTAGCCAAATAGTTAAAAATGCCTTTAACAAAAAATCCAAGTATCTAAGAAGTAAAATGAAATACCAAGTATTTCAATTACTTGCTGGTTGTTAGGTCTCACTGAATATTAGATGCTGCTGGATAGGACTTGGCTGAATTGTAAATTCTGTAAGGAAAGAATAGTTTTACAGAAATAATAAATGGGTATAAAATTAGTCCGTGAAGCTTGATTTTCTTAGAAGAAATGAATGAATATATATATTATATCTGCTATGGATAAATGTATGTTCAAAAATTCCTTCTTTCATCTCCGGACATATAAGAAAGTTAAGACATATAAGAAAGTTAAGACTTATTGGAATTAGATATGTGTTTTATCTCAAGGGATTGTTAAACTGAATGTATAGTTGAAGCCAAAGGCTTTTCTTTTAGATTTGATGGCCAAACAATTGAAAAAGAACATGGAATTTTATTTTTGTGTACCACAAGCAGCAAGGATTCTCAATGAGCAGAGATGGGAGGTCTCACAATGGAAAAATAGATGGTGAAATTATTAGATTTAATGGAAATTGCAAAATTGACTGCTTTTATTAAAGAAAATATTTTAACTTGTTCATTTCCATTTGGAAACCTCTCTCAGATATTTGTTTGAAACTGAAATAAATGAAATTATAACCTTGGTTTTGATGATTAAACTTGTTTATAATGATAGAAATACTATTTCTTATGGTCTTTCCAGTTCAAAAGACAATTGATTTTTTAAAATTTTATCTGTACAAAAAATCATAATAATAATTAAGAAGTTACCTTTTTTCTATGGCTTTTTTCATTTGTTTGCACTCCCCAATTTTATTTTTTCATTGCCTTTTTTCTTTTTTCAAACATTTTTCTTTGCTATTTCATATTTTATATTTTTGTGAAATATAATAATTTTGAAAGATAATAATTCTTTTTTGCATCAGTAAGAGGATGCAAAAGGTTCATTAAAAGAATCTTCCTGTGTCTTTCTTCTATCACAAACAGCAGAAATGTTAAGACAGTCCAAAGTATAGCTTCTCCACGTTGAAGAACATCTAACTTCACTAAGTACAAAGATGATGAGCAAGATTGAAAAGAGGCTGAGAAAGAAATAGGAAGAGCTCTGGGCCTCAATAATTAACAAATGGGCAGAGTTTGGGTGGCTTAGTGCCACTTTCAGAAAGGCATGGAAGAAAAGTTTTAAATCTCATTATTGAGATGAAGTGAAGTGAACTGAAGTGAAACTCCACCTCACTAATAATAATGGGGGGAGGGGGGACCATGGAGGTTTCTATTGCAGGTTCTAGGATTCTGTATCTTACTCCTGATACTTATCTTTAAATTCCTTATTAAAACCTGTGCAATTTTTTTTTTTTTTTGGTATCCTCCAGTAAGGGGTTTGATATATATTTGAAGCTTTTATTTTCAAGAAAAATGGGGGCTTGGGCCAAGTCAGCTGATGCTCTGTGTCCATTGTACATTGTTTCATGAGAGATTTACCTGGCCATATCCCATGGATAGTAAAAAAAGGCATAAACTAACCTAGATGTAGATAATCTATCAGGGAGTTAGGCAGCATATTAAACAAACAAACAAACAATGAACACAGATAGTCCTCAACTTATAACCATTTGTTTAATGGACATTCGAAATTACAACAGCTAAAAGAGTGACCTGTGACTGTTTTTCACAACCATTGCAGCATCCCCACAGTTACATGATCAAAATGTGGATGCTTGGCAACTGGTTTGCAGTATCTCGGGTTCATGTGATCAAATTTTGTAACCTTTTGATAAGCAAAGTCAATGGGAAAGCCAGACAACTGTGTTATTAACATAACCACTGTAATGATTCACTTAAAAACTGTAGCAAGACAAGTTATAAAATGAGACAAAACTCACTTAACTGTCTTGTTTAGCAACATACATTTTGAGCTCAATTGTGGCTGTAGTTCAAGGACTACCTGTAAATCAATCTTCTTTCATATCTATTTCCCCCCTGCCTGAACTCGATCATTATCACAAGTGCTAGTTAGACTATTCTGTTGGATTCTAATTTTGGAAAGAATCGTACTGGCAGCGACAGGGGAATGACTCACAGACCATCCACAACTTAAAGAACATCAGATTTCTTGTCTGGGCAACATCATCAGATAGCAGAATGGTTTTTGACAGATATTAACAGCAGACACAATGTGGCAGATGGTTCCTCCAGGATCACAAGGGATTGGTCATAGCTACTAGAGGTTCTTTACCAGTTGATATTGCCTATAGTGGCAAATGGTTTGCAAATAGTTGGAAAAAAGAAGTTGATATTACCTGGTCATTGGGCTTACAACCTCTGGTGATCACAGAAAAAGAAATACAAGACATAGACAAAAGCCAGGAAAAGTACTAGGGCCAGACAAGATAACTCTTTCTTGCTTAAAAGTCTGTGCTGGCAAACTGGCCCCCATCTTCACCCGAATCTTCAATAGATCACTAGAGATGTGCTATGTTCCTTTCTGCTTCAAATGTTCTACCATCATCCCAGTGCCAAAGAAGCCCTCCATCAAGGAACTGAATGACTACAGACCAGTTGCTCTAATATCTGTAGTTATGAAAATCTTTGAAAGGCTTGTGCTGTCCCACCTGAAAACCATCACAGATCTGCTGTTAGATCCCATGCAGTTTGCATACCGAGCAAATAGATCAACAGATGATGCTGTTAAAATGGCTCTGAATTACATCCTCCAACATCTTGAATCTCCAAATACCTACGCAAGGATCCTCTTTGTAGACTTCAGTTCAGCATTCAATACCATCATTCCAGACACTTTTCTAAGTAAATTATACTAACTAGCGGTACCTGAATACACTTGTAAGTGGATCATAAGCTTCCTAACAGACAGGAAGCAGCAGGTGAAGGTAGGCAGAATCAAATCTGATATCTGTACAATCAGCACAGCCCCCCTCCCCCCCCAAGGCTGTGTGCTATCTCCACTTCTCTTCTCCCTATATACCAATGACTGCATCTCAAATGATCCATCTGTTAAAATACTGAAGTTTGCTGATCACACAACAGTGATTGGTCTCATTTGAGACAAAGATGAATCTGCATACAGACAGGAGGTTATACAACTTGCCTTGTGGTATAACCAGAACAACCTAGAACTGAACACAATCAAAACCGTAGAAATGGTGGTAGACTTTAGAAGGAACCCTCCCATATTACCACCTCTTACAATACTAGACAACATAGTATCAACAGCAGAGACCTTCAAATTTCTACATTCTACTATATCACATGACCTAAAATGGACACCTAACATCAAAAACTTCATCAATAAAGCACAACAAAGAATGTTCTTTCTGCACCAACTCAGAAAGCTCAAATGCCCAAGGAGCTGCTGATACAGTTCTACAGAGGATTTATTGAGTCTGTCATCTGTACCTCTATAACTGTCTGGTTTGGTTCTGCAACCGAACAAGGCAGACACAGACTTCCGAGGATAATTAGGACTGCAGAAAAAACAATTACTACCCACCTGCCTTCCATCGAGGACCTGCATACTGCACAAGTCAAAAAGAGGGCTGTGAAAATATTTACAGACCCCTCACATCCCAGACACAAACTGTTTCAACTCCTTCCCTCAAAACGATGCTATAGAGCACTGCACACAGAGCAACTAGACACAAGAACAGTTTTTCCCTGAAAGCCATCACTCTGCTAAACAAATAATTCCCTCAACACTGCTCAACTATTTACAAAGTGTGCACTACTATTACTGTTAATCTCCTCATCACTCTTTATCACCCATCCCCTCCCACTTGTGATTGTAGGACTGCAACTTTGTTGCTTGTATCCTTACGATTTATATTGACTATTTCCTAGTATGATTTGATTGTTGATTGTACCCTATGACTATTATTAAGTGTTGTACGTTATTATTCTTGATTCTTAACGAATGGATCTTATGTATACTGAGAGTATTTACACCAAGACAAATTCCTTGTGTGCCCAATCACACTTGGCCAATAAAGCATTCTATTCTATTCTATTCTATTCTATTCTATTCTATTCTATTCTATTCTATTCTATTCTATTCATTCACATCAATGATTCAAATAAACAATGCTATGCATGTAAAGCTGAAGTATTGCCAGAATTTGCTCCCATCCTCTCTTTGGAGATTCTCAATCATCCAGGTCATTGTAGTCCCAAAGGTGCTTTTCCAAAAGACAAATGGACTTTCTTCTTTTCTTTGAAAATGTTTTGCTTTTCAACCAAGAAGGTTCTTTAGTTCTGTTCAGTGAAGTTCTTCTTCAGTTGCTTCCATTTTCAATTCCCCAGTTGCTCAATTCATGAATTGAGACATGACAAAGTGGGGAATAAAGCTCAAATAGAGTTTTCATAAAACAGAAAGTGGGGAGCAAAGTCTATCTTTTAATGAGATAAATATATTTGAATAATTTTGTCAAATATTCAAAATAACATATGTGTTTCAAAATTTGTTTTAGCTCTACTACAGAGAATCATATTGTACATATCCATATGAAACAGGGAGAAAAGCCTTGGTGAGTTTTGAGAAATAACAAAAACTATATAGCTTTGCCAAATCACTTCATCAGTATAATGCTTGTGTTTATTTCTTATTTATTTTTTTATAAGAAGGGTCCCAAAAACGTAGTTATCATTTTAAGAAGTCACAGTACCAGAAAGATTGAGAAGCCTACTTTAAATACAACTATTAGCACTCTCTTCTCCTCCCTCCCTCCCTCCCCCCTCTGTGTGTGTGTGTGTAAAGAGAGAAAGAGAGAGACCCACGAAGAGAGAAAATACATAACAAATTGCTGCCACTGTAAGTATACAATTGTAGCTGCTTGGTTTCATGTACAACTTGTGTTATGTATTTATGTGAAGCTATGAATCGGCTTGCATTAAAATTTGAGTACCTGAAACTCCCTCAGATTCTGGTAGATTTCTTTTTAAACAACAAGTGGAAAATACTAGAATAAAACTTCTAAGAAGTTACATCAAAAGATGGGTCTTAAAACAAATGATGGTTCCCGTGAGAACTGCATGAACAGCTAGCTTTCAAATGGAAAAATACTGGGAGGCATGAGATGAATATCAAGTTGGAATTGACCAAGCCTTATTGGAAGTTATTGTACTGATTTCAGAATATGTGCTGCCAAGATTATAAAAATCATAGGAACTTTATTACCTTAGAGTTATCACTTAGACTTATCTTTTCTGCCTCAATTCTTCCAAAAATAAAACTTACCGGGGCTAGTTAGATATTCGGTGGTGGGATGCTGAGTAAAGTCCATAATTCATCGTGAACAATTACAGCTATAAACCTACATTATTTTCTGTATTACGAATCTCTAACAAAATAAGAATCTCATCATACTTAGATCTATCCATTGTAGGGGCAAAAATGGAGGATGGGCCAAAAGAAAAACAGAATGTTCTAGAACTAATTGAATTTCTCATGCAATATTTTGCACACCTCTAATTTTGGGATGCCAAAAAAAAATGTTGAGAATTCATGCTCAAATTAGCATTTTTCTTTTCCTTTCCTACCTTAATTTTTTTGAAAGGAGAAGTGAAGAAAAAACGGCCATAGAAAAGTGTCAGTTCCTTCCCATGGGCTTTTAAAAATCAGACAGACACTGAATTGCTTTTCTCCTTTATTTTTCATTTCATTTAGGCAGTCTGAACATGCATGAACACACACAGGCACACATCTTCCATGTGTCTCAGGGGGACTGGCCTTAATTGGATCTAGTGAACAAGCTGAAAAAAGAGGCCTGATTTAAATATTTATAAGAAATACATAACTTCCAACTGCAGATCCAGTGCTCACAAAGTACTGTTTCCCCTGAATTTGCAAACAACAGATAGACATATAAAACTGACCCAGTCTTAGTAGTTGTGATATACAGATTAGAAACTCCCAAACAAGTTACAAATACACAATGACAATATAATTTGATGGGAAAAAATTAATGCTATTGATTTGATCTTCTGATCAAGGACAGACTGAATGAATAAAAATAAAAGGAAGAAAGTTCTTGCAATTAAATGTTGTATGGAAGAATTTAAAAAGTTAAGTTCAGTGCAAACTTCATGCAGTATACAAAGATTCAAAAAATATAAACATTGCACTATACTTGTCATTCTCTTCTGAACATTGCTGGTAAACTTTTCACAGATGGAAATATTAAAATCCTATATTACTCTCTAGTTTTTCATCATTTTATGAATCACTTAGATAAAGTGCCAAAGGACACATCCAGATATATTTACCGGAAAATAATTAAATATCATTTATATCAATGTGACATGTTTGTGAGTAAATCTGTGCAAAATCAAGCCATAAACATATTTTTATACAGATAAATAGGTGGCTACCTTTTGTTGAAGGGAATTCTGAATCATTTCTCATTTCCTAAAGAGTGTGTTTTTTTTTAGAGTAGGCAAGATGTATGTTTTCCAAACTCCAAAAATAATAATACTATGAAAGTTAGGATTTTAAGTGTTCCAATTACATTACTTTGAAAATGGGAGATCAGCTAAGTTGAGATTAACAACTCTGGCTCTCTTGATCAAAAAGTGCTGATGCCTTTTGTAGATTTTGTTTTTAAAATTAATGCTTCCTAAAAAAACAAAACAAAATCTAAAAAAATTAAAAGTGGGGGGTGTCAGTGTGTGCTCCCTTCAAGATCAGGGAAAGAAATACTCAGACTCCATGGGTTAGAGCAAAGTTATCCTTTTACTGGAAATCAAAGTGGAAGCTACAGATTGAATTCCGAATCTAAGGAATTGGCGCGCAGATCACATATACAAAGGAATGGAATTGTTCCCACCCCCTAAATTCCATATGACTCTTCCAATTAAAAGTTCTTAATATGATCATGTAGGCATCTTCAGGTGGTTATGAGGTCTCTGTCCATTGACCTTGACATATTTTGATAAAACTTCGCAGCTGCGCAAAAAGACGACCCCTCCATTTCCGAGAGTCTAAAATCTCTTTAATCTCGAAATGTTGTTCACCCTCAATCAACAATGGCACAGGGGGATTGGTCTGGGTCGGTCTCAATGTACAGGTATGCTTGGGTTTCAACAAACTAACATGGAAAACCGGATGAATACGACAAAGAGTTTTTGGTAGAGTCAACCGGATTCACAATCCGCTCAATAGGAAAAGGGCCCACATATTTGGGACCCAACTTCTTCGATTTCTGGGTGGTCTGTAAATATTTAGTTGAGAGGAACACTTTGTCACCTACTTGATAAGACTTCTGTGGGGTTCTCTTCCAGTTGGCAAATTTCTTATGAGACTGGTGTGCCTCGTCCAAAGCTTTACGAGCAACCGGCCAATTGAGTTGAAGTTGAGATATCCAGTTGTCCAACGAATGGACATTGGGTCTTTCATGAGGAAGTTCAGGTATGGGCACAAAATCTTGCCCCATGGCCACTTTGAAGGGGGTAAACCCAGTACTGCTGTGGACAGAGTTGTTATATGCTACCTCCGCAAAAGGCAGTAGATCCACCCAGTTGTCCTGCTGATAGTTTATGTAACATCTGAAATATTGCTCCAGCACCCCGTTAGTCCTCTCACAGGCCCCATTAGTTTGGGGATGGTGCACGGAGCTTAAGCCCTGGGTGGAGCCTATTAACTTCAAAAATGCCCTCCAGAAGTTCGAAGTAAATTGGACCACCCGATCAGAAACTACACACTCAGGAACACCATGCAGTCTATAAACATGTATAATGAACAATCTGGCCAACGACTTCACCGAGGGTATCTTGGAGCAAGGTATGAAGTGTGCTTGTTTGGAGAACAAATTGGTCACCACCCTGATGACTGTGTGCCCAGTACTCTCGGGTAAGTCTACTATAAAGCCCATGGAGATTTCCTTCCAAGGAACAGTTGGCCTAGCCACATTTTGCAACAGACCTGGTGGTTTACCAGGTCTTTTGGCTGAGGCGCAAACTGGACAGCTCGCTACATAAGTCTCAATGTCTTTTTTCAACGAAGGCCACCAGAACTGCCGTTTCACCAGGTGTAGGGTCTTCACAAACCCAAAGTGACTAGCTGCCTTGGAGTCATGAGTTTGTTGTAACACTTGGCTTCTCAAGGTCTGTGGTACATACAATTTCACACCTACCCAGGCTAAACCATCTTGAACGGTGCAGTTATTCACATTTGCCAGGAACCACTCATCCGTTTTCAAGGCTTCCTTAAATTGTTCCATCAGGTCACTGGATGGATCCCTCTCTTGCTTCCTCTTTTGTGCTCTGGTAACCACTGGGGCAGCCAGCTGTGTGGTTGACACGATCGGCCTTAACACTTCTTTACGAACACTGTTGTATTGAGGCATTCTAGATAAAGCATCTGCCATAAAAATTTTTCCTCCTGGGATGTACTTCAAAGAGAAATTGAATCGCTTGAAATACTGAGCCCACCTAACTTGCTTAGGGGATAACTTCTGAGATGTTTTTAAGGCCTCCAGATTCTTATGGTCAGTCCATACCTCAAACGGGTGCTTCGCTCCTTTCAAGAAATGCCTCCAAGTCAGTAGGGCCCAACGGACTGCAAAAGCTTCCTTCTCCCAAACAGCCCATCTCCTTTCAGTGTCAGTCAAATTACGGGAGGTGTAGGCGCAAGGTTGTAGTGTCCCCTTCTCGTTTAATTGAAGTAAGACCACCCCCACAGCCACATCACTTGCATCAGCTTGGATCAAGAAAGGGGCATTCATGTCTTGGTGTTCCAGCACTAGTTCTGCGGCAAATAATCTTTTTAGCTTTTCAAAAGTGGCTTGGCATTCCATGGACCAATTCAACGGTTGGCTGGGCTTTGGTTTCGTTTCCCCCTTTGTCTTTAGGAGGTTGGTGATGGGCATGGCTATTTTAGCAAAAGACGGGATGAATTGCTGGTAAAAGTTAGCAAATCCAAGGAAACTTTGAAGCTGTTTCGGGTTCTCGGTGGGGCCCAGTCCAATACGGCTCACACTTTCTCTGGATCCATCTCAATGCCCTCATGTGAGATATGATTTCCCAGGTAGTCAATTCTTTCTTGATGGAACTCACATTTGGACAGTTTGGCATACAATTTGGCAGCCCGCAGTTTGTGCAGCATGGAGCGTACCAGTTTCACATGTTTGTCTCTAGTCTCCATGTAGATAAGAATATCATCAAGATAGACCAGGACCCCCTTGTATAAATGTTCGTGGAGCACCTGATTGATCATTTGCATGAAAATGGCTGGTGCCCCCTGTAGGCCGAAAGGGAGAACATTGAACTGGAAACAACCCATCGGGCAGTTGAATGCAGTTTTCCACTCATCACCCTCTTTAATACGGATTTGATAGTACGCCTCCCTCAAGTCCAACTTCGTGAAAATCTTCCCTCTGGCCAGGTGGGCCAGCATGTCCTTCATCAAAGGGAAGGGGTACACATTCTCCACGGACACCGCGTTTAGGTTTCGGTAGTCGACCACCAAGCGTTTGGAGCCATCTTTCTTCTCGCGGAACAGAGGCCGCCACTCGAGGTCTAGCGGGTTGTATGAAGCCACATTTCAAGTTCTTGTTGATAAACAATCTCAATTCCTCCAGCTCCCATGGTGTCATCGAATACAGCTTTGGTTTCGGAAGCGTCACCCCCGGTAGAAATTCAATACTACAATCAGTTGACCGATGAGGAGGGAGCTCATCAGAGGCCTCTTCGCTAAACACCTCTCTTAAGTCCCAGTATTCCTTTGGGATTTTCTCCTCCCCCTCCACACGCTCGGCACCTGCGGAAGCTGTCTCAGCTGGCTTTGAAGCTTTGGATGGGATTGCTCCTCCCCTTCCAGTTGCCGATCGGTGTGGACCCGTATCCACCCTTCTCTCCAGTTCACATGGGGATTCCACTTCTGAAGCCAAGGCAATCCCAATATTAGAGGCTGTTCCATCCCAGGAGCCACAATAAAACACAGGGTCTCGCTGTGGGTTCCCATGGTCATCTCTAGGGGTTCCATTATAAAACATGCAGGGCAACCTCCTGCCTCAGATCCATCCAGTTGGCAAAAGGATATGGGCGTTCTTAAAGTTTTCAGTCTGATGCCCATGCCCCTGACTACCTTCATGCTGATCACACACCTTGTGCACCCCGAGTCCAATAAGGCCAACATCTCCCCCTCGGTCCCTGAGGTGGGCACCCTTAACTTTATTGGGATGGTCATGGGCCCTTGGTTAGGACTTACTGGGACGTCATATTCCGAGTCGGTCTCGCTCTCGTCAAGGGGAGTCGGAGGTCCCAGCTCCTCTCCCGCCAGAGGGGCGACCTCTACAACCTCCCCTATCTTTAGCCCGGTTTCGCGAGGCTTGGCTGGGGGGGTTTTGGGCTTCCTCCCTGGGCCCCACACTCCCTTTGGATCCAGCTTGACCTGGCAATCCGCAATCTGGTGGCCCTCCTTCCCACAACGAAAACAGGCAGTGGATTTGGCTCTTGCCATCACCCCTCCCTTCCAAAGGTTAGGGACCTCTCGGAGATGTGGGGGGAGCAGTTTGCTCCATACGGGGCCTCCTCTGCATCTGCTTCAGGTTAGATCTATTTCCACTTCTTCCGCTAGCAAGTACCACAACTACAGATCATATGGATCCCTTCTGGAGATGCACATGTGGTATATATCTTCATTTCAGCCATCTTTGTAGGCTTCTATCAGGGCCCCCTGGGACCAGCCTTGGATGTGGTATGCCAGCTGTCTGAACTCTTGGGTGTAGTCAGCAATCGATCTCCTCCCTTGAGTTATGGTTTTCATTCTGATCCTGGCCCTTCTCTCTGCTAGAGGGTCCTCAAACCTCCTCCTCAATGCAGTTATGAAAACATTGAGGTTCCTCAGTTGGGGGGAGTTATCATTATATAAAGTCACCATCCAGTCTGCTGCCATCCCCTCCAGGGTTCTGGTAACACATCTCACTTTGGCTGCTTCAGAGGTGAAATCCCTTTCATATTCTGCCATATAGCTCCCGACTTGTACCAGGAAAAAACCCAAATCCTTGGGATTTCCTCCAAACTTCACATCTAACGGGGGCAGGTTGCATCTTCCAGGAATCACACCCATTGCTGGGGCTCCCCGGACGGCAGCCGGCTGCTGCCGTAGGCTGGGCTAGAGGGGTGGGGGCTGAACTCAGGCTGAACTCGCTCCCCCTTCCCCCTCATACCTTGGAGCCTGGAGTTTCTTCCAGAGTAAGGTCGGCCAGCAGGTTGGCGGCTGGCATCTTGGGTAGCAGCATCGGCTGCCCCCCTGCAGCTCCCTGGTCGTCTTCATCGCTGGCTGGAGATGACATGATGTGAAACCCCCTTGGAAGAAAAGCTGATATTTTCTCCGGGTGGGCTGATGGGGAGATTCGGAATAATGTCAGTGTGTGCTCCCTTCAAGATCCAAGAAAGAAATACTCAGACTCCATGGGTTAGAGCAAAGTTATCCTTTTACTGGAAATCAAAGTGGAAGCTACAGATTGAATTCCGAATCTGAGGAATTGTCACGTAGATCACATATACAAAGGAATGGAATTGTTCCCACCCTCCCAAAGTCCAAATGACTCTTCCAATTAAAAGTTCTTAATATGATCATGTGGGCATCTTCAGGGGGTGATGAGGTCTCTGTCCGTTGACCTTGACATATTTTGATAAAACTTCGCAGCTGCGCAAAAGGGGATAGAAGCTAGCAAGGAAATGGAAAGTTAAAGACAAGAATTCAGACACCCCCTCCCCTTGCTTACCCACAGCAAAGGAATGCAAAACACCTCCAGCTCTCTTCCCCTCCAAGTTCCTCCCTCCCCCCATTGCAAATGACAGCCGAAAGAAATAGCATAGCATAGCAGCAGAGAAGGTATAGCAGATAGGATGCAGAAGATATCTTGAGGCTGACAGGGGGTGTGATGGCTCAGTGGTTAAAAACACTAAACATGTAGGTGAAAAGCTGACAGCCCAGTTTTTGAGACCCCAACGCTGCAGGACAGGGTGAGCTAAACATTACTTGCCCTGGCTCCTGCTCACCTAGCAATTTGAAAGCATGCTAATGAGAGTGGATAAACAGGTACCACTTTGATGGGAAGGTAATAATGTTCTATGTGCCTCAGTATATAGTCATGCTGGCCACATGGCCATGGAAAAGTCTTTGGACAATGTTGACTTCTTGGCTAAGAAACGGAGATGAGCAACACTCTCTAGAGTCATACATTACTGGAAAAGGAAAACCTTTATCTATACCTTTAAAAACCCAAAAAATCCAAATTAAAGAGGGGGTGAAGTGGGGGAGTCAAGGAGAGACATTATTTTCAAGTACTCCAAAGTTTGGTGTCTAGCTAGCACCCATGTCAGGTCCTCAAAATGCAACTGATTTTGGAATCTAGGGCAGAAAAATCAATAGCTATCATCTAAAATGTTTGTTCACTGTACAAATATGCCAAAGCTGTCACTAATAATCAGATTCAATCACCAGGCCTGAGAAGAGGTGGGTTCAGCATTGTTCCAGGGCCCATGGAGCTCAAAGGGGGCCCATGAAGGGGACAATTTTAATTTTTTTTACAAAAACCAATTTTTTAAAAAGAAAAACAGTGGGTGGTGTGTCAACCTGGATGTGCCTGGGTGGGGGTGGAGTGGGGGTGGATGGTGGGGGCTGGCTTGTAACAAAACACTCCAAAGCTGAATCAAATCAACTCATCGGAGGGCAAATGGCAAGGAAGGGAGGTGTGTCTTTCTCGCCCAGCAGTGGCAGCAGTAATCACCCCCCTTCACCTCCACCCACCTCCACCTCCTCTTCTCTCTTTCTCCCCTTCTCTTCAGTTCTTGAAGAACTTCCACTTCTCACCCTGTCAAAATCCTTCATGCCAAAAAAAGGAGGCACTGCTGTTAGCTTAGTTGGAGGATCTGTGCGGGCCAGCCATGCCAAGAATGGATTTAAAACACAGGAGGATAAAGCAGGGCAGGAGAGGGGTGGAGGCGAGGGAAGCGTCACTTTTCTTTCATTCGTATAGACAAGAGTGAATCATTCTTCTCCCAGTCGGAAAAAAAAAAACTAATTGTGGTCTGCGTGAACCCCAGTGCTGCTTCTCTGTACTTCATCCTCACCCCCCATTTCCCGATCTGCTTCACTGCCCTGGCATCCCCCCCTTTTTAAATGAGCCTGTTGGTTGCCTATGTTATGTTGGTGCAGGAAGTAATGTAAAATCCAGAGGGTGGTGGGGAGAGGGAAGGGAGACTCTCGTGGTCATGTTAACTTAATGTGTAGGTGTGGAGGCTCACATTAGCCTTGTTCCAGCACTTCATAATCCTCTCAGCAGCCTTATCAATCACCACACTTATTTCTAGAATAAAGTTGGAAGCCACTTGTGTTGGGTTGTAAGGGGAAAAAAGATAATTTTAATAATAACTTTAAAGGGTGGTTGGATCAGTCATGAGCAGGAGATCCTTTAATTTCTTATCTTCAAGTACAGAACTGAATAACAGAATAATAGAAAAACAGAATAACAGAGTTGGAAGGGACCTTGGAGGTCTTTTAGTCCAATCCTCTGCTCAGGCAGGAAATCCTATACCATTTCAGACAAATGATTGTCCAATCTCTTCTTTAAAATCTGTTAAAATCTGTTGGAGCACCCACAATTTCTGGAGACAACTTGTTCCACTGATTAATTCTTCTATCAGGAAATTTCTCTTTAGCTCTAGATTGGTTCCCTTCCTGATTAGTTTCCATCCATTGCTTCTTGTCCTGCCTTCAGGTGCTTTGGAAAATAAATTGACTCCCTTTTCCTTGTGGCAGCCCCTCCAACATTGGAACATTGCTTTACGTCACCCCAACCCTTCTTTTCATTTTACATATAATTTCCTGCAACCATTCTTCATATGTTTTAGCTTGATTTCCCATTGTCAGTATTATTTTAGTTGGTAGAAGGAATAATGAAGACACAAATCTACAAACAACTGTTGTTAGCATAAAAGGCTCAGTTTTGTAGGTCCCACCTAAACTAAAATAAGCCAACAGATACTTTAGTTGTGTGAAAAGGCAAACAGACATATCAACAAAAGTGCAGAACAGTTTCCTACTAGGAGAAATTTCTAGATTGAAAAAGCACTAGTTATTCACATATATGGCTTGCTACTCTTGTTCCTAGGAAACGCTTTATACTCGACAGTGCAACCATTAAGTCTTCATTACTATAGGATGTAGAAGATGAAGTGAACCTTAAGATGACCCTTTTTAAACAGATTATGAGCTACTTCTATTGATGTGTTAGAGCTCTGTTCTTCCTAAGGCTTGCACGGATGGCTATTTTTTCTCAAAAAAGAAATAAATGGAACTATTAGAACAAGGCATTTTCTTTCTTTCTTTCTTTCTTTCTTTCTTTCTTTCTTTCTTTCTTTCTTTCTTTCTTTCTTTCTTTCTTTCTTTCTTTCTTTCTTTCTTTCTTTCTTTCTTTCTTTCCTGCTGTGTAACTAATGTACCCTTTTGATTTCCATTGTATGAAAGTCCTTTGGGAAGTTTAAAACAGAGCTTTGTTGCACAGAGCTATCAGACCATATTGGCCTTCAAGGCTGGTTAGTGAGAAATTGTTTCCCTGCAGCATTTCTGTTGTATCCTTCTGCTGCTCCTTATGACCTGTGATACTAAATTTTACTTTAGGGGACTGTGTGTAGGATAATTTTTGTGTCATGGTTTCCATTCCATAGCACATGATATGGAATATAAATGATAAGGAGATATTGTTAAAACAAACAGTTTTAAAAGTTGGCTGGGGGAAGCTTAGTTTAAATATGGCTCATTGGTTATCAAAAGAATACATACCTTTCAATTAAAAGTAAAAGAAAAGCAAATAAATCATTACCTCTTTTTAGGAATAGAGAGCAGGGACATAAAAATTTCTTTTATCATAGATACATGACAATATCTGGTTCATCTCAAATTGTGGGATAGCAACTCAGTTTCATTAGAATAGAAATTGGTTCGAGTGGGAACTCACACATTTTTTAATGAAGAGTAAATCTAACTTTCTATTCTCCAAGTGGTGGTCTTACTTGCAAATAGTAAGACTTCTTTTCACTGCTCCTTTCATCCAAAGTTCAATGTTATTTAAATATGAATATTATTTACATTAAATGTCGGTATAACTCAGGAATAAGTCCATCAAACATAGTGGGCTCTTATTACCAAAAGAATTGTATAGGATTGCAGTACCTAGGTGGTTCTTGGTGAATGCTTGTGCTAGAAAAGCCAAACAATTTCAAGCAATTATGCAGTAGTTCTGCTTTGTTTGCTTTCTTGTCATAAGCTGTTTCTCTGGGAATTTAGGGAGCTTCTGTCTGGAGCTACTGAAATGTTGACCCCGGCTTCATTCAGATAACTTTATATTAATGATTAATGGAAGGGAGGATAAGTTCAGGATAATGTATCAATGGCATATTACTTCTATTCATGTTATTACCTCATAGATTTTTAGAGAAAAAGTATCCCTTTGCTTGACCTAAACTATTAAGCATATCTTAACTTTTTATATGGGCTTGTTACTCTGTTGGGAAAACTGAAACAACCAAAGGAAATTGAGATTCTAGAATCATTTTATGGTGATTTGTAGTTTACAGTTCCTGAATCTCTGTAAGAGAGTTCAGACTAAAGCATTCATAAAAGGTTTGAAGCACTCCAATAATTTCAAATCATTTTGCACAGTAGAGAGCCATTTAAAACTGTTTGAAGTACTTTAATATTTTTGTTATAAGTGCATCAGTTTGGAAATAAGTCAAGCTGCATATTCTTTGAATTGTTCAAGAAATACTGAATGTAGAACTAGGTGCTAAAATGAAAAAAGTGTGCATGAGAGTGTACATAGATACGAATGAAAATATAATAGGTAAAGGTAAAGGTTCCCCTCGCACACATATGTTAATAGTTTCTGGATCTAGTGGGCAGTGCTCATCTCTGTTACAAAGCCGAAGAGCCAGCATGGTCAGAAGACATCTCTGTGGTCATGTGGCCAGCATGACTAAATGCCGAAGGCTCACGGAATGCTGTTACCTTCCCACCAAAGTGGACCCTATTTTTCTACTTGTATTTTTACATTTTTTTGAACTGCTAGATTGCCAGAAGCATAGAATAGAATTAGATTTTTTTTATAGGCAAAGTGTGATTGGACGCACAAGGAATTTGTCTTTGGTGCATATGCTCTCAATGTACATAAATAAAAAATAAAATACTTCATCAAGAATCATAAGGTACAACACTTTGTGAGGTTGTTGTAGGTTAATAATAAGCAATCAATTCATACTAAGAAACAAATAAAACAATATAAATTGTAAAAATAAAAGCAACACAGTTATAGTCATAAGTCTTTGTGTCTAGTTGTTCTGGTATGCAATGCCCTATAGCATCATTTTGAGGCTAGAAGTTGAAACAATTTATGTCTAGGATGTGATGGGTCTGTAGATATTTTCACAGCCCTCTTTTTGACTCATGCAGTATACAGATCCTCATTGAAAGGCAGGTTGGTAGGAATTGTTTTTCTGCAGTTCTAATTATCAGTTGAAGTCTGTGTCTGTGTCTGTTTTGTTTGGTTGCAGAGCCTAACCAGACCATTATAGAGGTGCAGATGACAGACTCAATAATTCCTCTGTAGAATTGAATCAGCTGACCTTTGGGCAGTTTGAGCTTTCTGAGCTGGTGCCAGTTGGAGTTCAGTATCATATCTGGAGGGTCTATATTGCCCTTTAACAAATTGGCAGCCAATCTCCAGGTTTTCAGGCATAGATTCTTTTTAACCAACCAAAAACTAAATCCAGGACCCATTGTATCCCAAACAGAGGTGGTATTCAGCAGGTTCTGACCAGGTAGATGGGAGGTAGATGCTGCTATTGAATACACAGCATCCTATCTTTTCCATCTTCATCCCTTCTGAGATACAGAAAAATAAAACAATAGCATCATGTTCTATGTTTTGTCATACCTACATTACCTCATTGGATTCCACTCGTGATTAGGAATAACATAGACCCACAATTTTTCTGCTGTTGAGTATTAGTAGGGGTTAAGAAGAAAGGACATCCAGATTGGTTGCTATTTTTGTAGCAACCATGGATCATCTATGTGGCAATGTTAAGTTCTGCCCCTGGAGAGTAAGAGAAATCAAATGCAGCTGCATGAAACAGTTTCCTGACATTCCTGTTCTCCCATATTGCATTCAAAATCTGCCATCTTAATCAACTAAAAGCAACACAACCAGATCATTTAATTAAATCATTTAATGCAATTAATTGCAATGAACTCTTGTTCATTAGCAGTGAAGTGGAATGATTAAAAACAGAAATTTCTGCTGACGTGGGGGTTATAATCCAATATTCACATGTATATAACAAACTGCTTGTCCCCTTGTGTGGCCTGATCCAGCTCTTGTTTAGGTAGCACGGGCTGAGGGGTGGTGCACTCTGCAATTTGGTCTCAGCTCTGGAAGTGGAAGAAATGGTTTCCTCCCTTATTTGGCATGGAAGGTGCTTTGCTATGTCAATTGCCTTTTTGCTGCCTATCAGAAAGGAAATGATTTTTTGGGAATTTTAGGTGATTATCACAAATTGAAACATGTCAAATTGCACAGCAATTGATCTTCTAGAGGTTTTCAAGTTAAACTTTCTTAAAATTTGGTTTACTGACCCACCCATGTCTTTCTTAATTTTTACCAGATGAAGCTCTGAAGCCCCGGTCTCTTCCCCCCCCTCCACACTTGCCTTTTGCTACCACAGCCAGTCGCCTTTCCCCTACCATTTGCCTTCCCCCAAGGAACACGTGGAGTGTCTTGTATAAGTTGATTCCTGCTTTTCTGTGTTTGCCCAGCGGCTGTTTATAATGGGAGGGGGGGCTCCCATTAAAAACCTTGCCCAGCCCCTCCCAGAAGCCCCCCACGAGGCTCATCTGGCTACCAAGTAAGCATAGGGTAGCCTTCTGGGAGCAAAAACGAGGAGTTGGGCGGGTCCAGTGCCACCCCCCATCTCATTTTTGCTCCCAAGAGGCTCCAGAGAGGCTTGCTAGTCCCCGTTTTGGGCCTAGGAGGACTTCCTGCAGCCTCCTGGGAGCATCCAGCTATCCAGTATGCCTGGATTCGGTGTTTAGCAAAAAGAACATTTGGAACTAATATAGTATTGATTCCTGCCTTGGGAATGTTCTGGGTAATCAAAACTATGCAGTCTCCTAAAACTGTTGGAGTCAATCTTCTTTCTTTCTTCCATATCCTTCTATTCAAAACTAGTAAATTGCTCTGCTTTTTCATGTCAGGCTTAGTGTGGTAAGTTCATTTATTTATTAAATAATTTTTGTCTAATTACTTACAATTCAAACTGCATCTTGAAGTGGTTTACAAAAAAAAGATTTTTTTTAAAAAAATAAAGAGGATGAACAATGAATCAGTGCTTTGCAAGGAAAACACCACCTTACCCAACGTTGCTCAAAAGGACTGCCTAAAGAACAATGAAGTGAAAGAAGATGTTTCTATTTTTTTTTCTATTTTCCATAGCTTGCTCCTTCCCCCAAAGAGTGCATATGGCTGCAAAAGTCTATTTGTTTTCAGGACAGATTATCAATATCCTGTCTTCCCCTCCCCTCCCCTCCATGACATCATAGACCTGAGCACTTCGTTGTGCTTGTTGAATAGCCCTTTGCCCTCCCAGACTAATAGTGGAGATGGACCTTTAACAGAGATTTTGAGTGAGTGAGGTCATTGAACTAAAAAATATCCAGAATTCTTCCATTCTGTTCTGCAGATTTCTTGCCAAGTGAGTTAAAACCTGGTGAAACAGACCTGAGCTGAAAGGGCCATTTTTTTTAAATGAATTGTTTGGACCAATATCATTTCTGCTGAGATTTGGGCATGAAAAGCTACTGAATAGGTTCACTTGTGTACAGTGAGAGTTATCATAACTGTACAGTACAGCATGGCCAGAGTTAAACTAAGGCCAAATGCCCTGGATTAGGGTGCCAATGCTGGACCTTTTTCCATGTAAGTTAAAAAGTTCATATATTTGCATTGGCAGCAGTGGTGCCATCGTATGAAGCCTCAAGATCTCAGTACAATTATGTAGGTTCCATTGACAAGAATCTATTGATCTTTAATTATATAGAGGGCTGAAATTATATTTAGCTGGAAGTTTCTACAAGATATAAACATCGATGGAGATGTACTATATGCTCTTGAGCTGGCCCTGCAGTACAGTCATCATATATGAACTCTTGTTCATTAGCAGCAAAGTGGAATAATTAAAAACAGAAATTTCCGCTAATGTGGGAATTATAATGCAGCAATATAGCACCATCTTTTTTGTTGCCTTCTGACTTACCAATAAACTTGTGGAATGTCAGCATAATGCAAGTACATCCAGTGTAATCTTAACTAAATAAATGCCCCAAGAACTAAAAAGAATCATTTTATTTAACACCATGATTTCTTACACCTGGGGGGAGCCGAGAGCAAGATCTCAGGAATATACAAAATTTATAAGGGATTTGATGAAAGAAAAATAGAGTATGTACACAATACAATGAAACAAAAAAAAAAAGGGAGATAAGATCTGGAATGTTCTCAGGTTACAAGAGGAAACAAAAGACCTGCATCCTTGATTATAGGTACTGTAAGTGCTCTATTGTTAGCCTATCAAGTTTGTAAATGGCCTCCTTCACTACAATTGCAGAAGAAAAAAGAAGAGGCTAACATTCCAATTTCTCAGCAATTTCCAAGGACACCAAAGTAGGTAATAAATTCTTAAATTATGTAGGTTCCATTGACAAGAATCTATTGATCTTTAATTATATAGAGAGCTGAAATTATATTTAGCTGGAAGTTTCTACAAGATATAAACATCGATGAAATTGTAGGAAGAGAGCATAAAGTATACGTAAATATGCAATCAAAGGGATACACAGTTCTATATGGGCATATATCAAAAAGACATGCAAAGCTTTTATTGCATGTTTTGTGAATTATCTTTGTTATAAACAGCTCTATAAAATCCTACCAAAGAAGCATACAGTGATACATTGTATCACTGTCAGAACTTCAAAATTAATTTCTACTTCTTCCTTGTTTTTATCACAAATGCTTTCCAAATACATAATCCTTTGCTACTAAAGGCTGTAAAATAGATATGAGCATAAGCAGAGGAATAAGTCTTAGGCCTGAGTTCTTTAATACCATTTGAATAATTTCTTGGTTAGTAACTCCAACAATTGTAGATTATTAGAGGCTATCAGAACTGGTTCCTTTCTGCATGTACATTATGAGGAAGATCTATTCAGGTTTTAGAATTTTTTTCCCATTTTTTTTCTTTAATCACAACTTTATTCTTTCTAAAAAACAAATCTGGCTGCCAATACTAAAGACGACCCCAATCTAAGCAGAATTACAGTGGGCTCTAGCACTTAGATCATTTGAGATGAGTACTCCAAGGTCCTTGACAAAGTTTGGATCCTCAACAAGGTCTTGACTATTTAGCTTATATTTTATTTTCCATTTTTTTCTGCCAATATGTAAGACAGAGCATTTATTTGTTGAGATTTGAAGTTGCCATTTGATTGACCATTCTGATACATAGTCGAGGTCTTTTTGGAGGGTAGTAGTATTGTCTGTGGTGTTGAATAGCTTTACATCATCAGCGAAGAGAACACAGTTGCTCTTAATATGATCACAGAAGTATGAAGAGAGTTGGTCCTAAAACACTGCCTTAGGTGACACCACCAATTTTGACCATTTGTTGTCTGTTTGACAGGAATGCTTCTATCCAGTTATGTAGGTGTCCAGAGATACCATAAGATTTTAGTTTTAGTAGTAGTTTGTTGTGTACCACTGAATCAAAAGCTTTACAGAAGTCTATGTAGATTGCGTCTATTGCTTTGCCCTGATTGAGTTGTGTAGTCCATATGTTTCTGCAGTGTAAGAGTTGCAGATTACAGGATAGTTTTTTTCTGAAACCAAATTGTTTATTAGAGAGTAGGTTGTTTGCCTCTAAGTGGAGGATAATGGATTGGTTAATAATCGATCCCATGACTTTCCAGGTGACGCAGCATAAGGAGATTGGTCTGTAATTTTCAACTAGGCTGGGGTCTCCCTTTTGGAAGATGGGGATGACCATGGCTTGTGACCATAGTTTTGGCAAGGAGCTGGTCCTGAAAGGTCCAGTGCTTAGAGGTCCAGACAAATTCTTAAGGGCAGAGCCAGTTTCTGAAATAGTATTGTCTCAGACTGTTCAGGAGGATTTATATGAAGTCTTAGAGGTAGTTTCCATGGTTGGATCTCCCATCCTTTCCCCCATAAAAAAGGATCTAACTACTTTAGATTTATGTGGAAGTGAATGGCTGAGAGTAATGGGGTTTTACATTTTTAAATTGCATAGAGATTATTGTATAGTCGGTTGTGTTTAGTTTTAATTTAATTTTTTTTTCTTTTAGTGGTGTTTGTCCAGTTTTACTTGTGGAAGTAAACCCATTTCGTTGCACCCGCTTGCGACTGTAATGACAAATAAACTCTTATGTCTTATGTCTTTATGGCTTCTGGCATATTGAAGACTGCAAGAAAAAGCATGAAAAAAACTAGTATAATTGATTATATATGTTTAGTTTTGTTTGTAATATGTTATTTTTCTAGCATTCCTGTCATACCAGTGGCACACTTTTAGACTTGATTCTTAGTGACTTGGCTATACACATATCTGCATATTTACAGAACAAATTAGTTGCAATATAAATTACTACTGCACATAACTCAGATCAAATTTCATACAATTCTGTTTAATGTGTATGCTGTAAAACAATTTCTGAAATAATAATGCAAGGAAAGCAGGAAAGTCTTTTGTTTTGCAATTCACTTTGAGGTCTTGATTTCTTTTCTTCCCTTCAGAAACAATTCTTTTTTCCTGACTGTGTTGTCAGCTTGATTGGCAAATTTGGGGGGTAGACTTTCATGTAGCAGATGTGTGGGGGATGTACTGTATATGGTTTAGATAAATACCTGGCAGTATAATATATTTTCTCCATTTTACAGGGAGGAGAGATACTAGAAATAATTAGAGATTATTTTTTGTTCCAAAACCAGATTGATTGTCCCCAATCAAAAAGAAAAAAAAGATTTATTATGGGTAAGAAAACTATTTTATCCCCTGGTTTAATATGAAAGAATGGCTATGATTTACAGCTTAGTCTATGCTTACAAATTATTAACAAAGTAGTAAAATTATTCTTAAGCATCTAATATGAATATATCTTCCATGGCAGCTAAGAATAAAGGGATAGATCCCAGTTTAAAAGGTACTTCAGTCATGAGCTCCCTAGATGCTGTGGAATACTCATTGATCAAAAGCAAAGGAGGGAAAAAGTTCTGAGAAAGGTATATTCTTTAATGTCCCAAATTCCCAGCATATTTTGAAAGAATTCCTCTATGTGAGAAGAGTATATATTAGGTTGCACATGAAAGACCTTTCTCTGTGTAGAAATCAGATAGACATTGAGTACATTTCTCTCCCAAAATAATTGCAAGGATTGTTCTACTCAACAATGCAAGTAAAATTCCATTTCAGAGCATTCTACTCAACACATGATCCTGTCCTGGTTGGTGGACAGGACTGCATGGCACATATATGAATGAAAGAGGTGGTCATGGATAGCATGCAGTACCATGATTTTCAAACCAGTTGACACTTTTGCCATTCTTTATTTGATATGAAAGGATTCAAGTTACAGTGCTTCCTAATGAATACAGAGAAACCTCTCACAATGAAAAGATTAAAGAAACCCCCCCCCTCAAATATACACAGCATTGTGGCCCTTCAGATTTTAAACAGCAGTTGTGTTTTCTGTAAATAATATGTCAGTGTTATAAACATGACATAAGGCCTTAGAAAAGACGTGTTGTTTACCAAAAATCCTAGAAAGCAATTAAAAAAAACTATATAAAATGATAAGCATTTACATTAATAAATTCCATAATGTAGAAAAGCTTTGAACTAAGACATTTGTAGGCTTCTTCTAACTTATATAGCTGTTCACAAAAATGGTCAAAGTCCTCTTTTTGTAATGCAAATTATTTTGCTTTTATTCTTTAACTTTTATATTTCCCCTATGCAGGTTTTAAAATTCAGACTTCGCCAGTATAAGTATTTTAATAATTTATGTTTTCATACAAGTCTCAGGAGTGCTTTCTTTCTTTCTTTCTTTCTTTCTCTCTCTCTCTCTCTCCCTCCCTCCCTCCCTCCCTCCCTTCCTTCCTTCCTTCCTTCCTTCCTTCCTTCCTTCCTTCCTTCCTTCCTTCCTTCCTTCCTTCCTTCCTCGTCCTTCTCTCTTTCTCATCTCCCTTCTTTTCTTTCTTTCTTTCTTTCTTTCTTTCTTTCTTTCTTTCTTTCTTTCTTTCTTTCTTTCTTTTCTTTTCTTTTCTTTTCTTTTCTTTTCTTTTCTTTTTCCCCTTTTGTATGTGATCACAGTGGGGTATTTTGATCCTGGACAGATCGATGATAGAAGTTTTGTCTGATTCCAGTATTTATTCTGCTGAGAAGCCCAGCAGAAGCAGAATGCTCAAATGCACCTCCCAAATAATGGCACAATTTTTTACATAACTAACTTTTAAATATGTGAAACAATACTTTTCTTCTGAAGTATCAATTAATCTGCAAATCAGAAGAATGAATTCAAGTAGTGAGCTTTTAAAGCTTTTTGTTTCATAGGCAATTTTTTTAAAAACAAATTTTATTGATTTTTAAAGACAAACAAAACATAGGACATAAAGGCATAAAACCTCCTTTCTAAAAATTTTAACAAGGCAAATAAAACATTATTTTTTAAGGTATAGTTCCACATTATCACATTTCCATTTAAGCACATATATATCTTTTCTGAATTTCTCATTATTTCTCCCTTCACTTTTATTCAATTATATTTCTTTCTATCAAGGTTTTATTAATTCTCAATCGAATATAAACATTTATGCAGCATAGTTCCAAATTATCACGTTTCCATTTAAATACCTATATATCTTTTCTGAATTTCTCATTGTTTCTCCCTTCACTTTTATTCAATTATATTTCTTTCTATCAAGGTTTTATTAATTCTCAATCAAACATAAACACACAAAATACAAAACATAAAACAAGATATAAAAACATAAAACCTCCTTAATTATAATTTGTACATGTCTTTTCCAAATTTCTCATTATTTCTCCCTTTAGTTTTATTCCTCCAAGGTTTTATTAATTCTCAATCAAACATAGCTAACCAAAACACAAAACATAAAACATAAAACTTCTTTTGAAAAGTGGCTTAGCCCCAGGTTACATTTTTTTTACAGACCTAAATCAAATTCATGCTCACCTTATATACCATTCTTATCTTATTTACCATTCTATATTTTCTATATAACTTCTCCCTTCTTTTCACTCTCTTAATTATATTTTGTTTATTTCATCTTATTTTAAAATCATTATACTTGTATCTTTTGTCCGTTCTTTTCCAATTATCTATTTATCTCTTCTCTTTAACAGAATATTTCCCCTGTAATCACTTTTAAAGTGTGACGCCTTTCTATCTTTCCCCTAAATTAACACTTAAAATAATACATAATTTCCATTCTGATTCTGCTTAGTACATTCTACATGTTGCATTTTAAAATAAAAAAATAAATAAATTTATAATATAGTTAAATATATAATTTCCATTCTAATTCTAATTCTATTTAATACATTATTTTAAAATAAGAAAATGAAATAGTAAATTTATAATAACATTAAGACAATAACGAATTAAACTATAACTAAATATTAATCATTTTACACATTCTCTTTAATATTTTATTGAATATTGAGATCTATCATTATTAAACATTTTAATATTTTAATATTTTGTTAAATCTTATAATATTCCAATGGACTATTTCAAATGCAAATACTACAATACTATCTTATGTACTCTTGTAGAATCTTTCTTTAATTATACTCTATCCTTTATCTCTGAAAAAAAATCTGCTTTTTTGCATCTTGTTTCAGACCTTTGTGGCTTTTCTCCCCCTTTTCCCTCCCTTTCTTCTCTAGTCTGGTCTTTTTGCCCCCCCCCCTCCTAACCTCCACCTTTTTAACTTCCCCTCTCTGTTGTATTTCTCTTTTCTGTTGCTTTCTAACATTGTACCTTTTTTTCACCTTCTTTTTCTTTTTCTTGGTTGTTTTATTAAATCTTAAATTCTCATTTTTCCTTCCTCTCTTCCTATTTTCTTTCTTAATTAAACTTTTTTGTCCATTAAAAATGGCTTCTTCCTCTTCTTCTTCTTCTTTTCCTTCTTCCTCATGTATTTGCTGATATGTAGAAACCGCCATTTCTAAAAAGTGGAAGACAGCTCCGAAAGAATCCTTGCCTTGTTCTCTTTCCTTTAATTTTTCATATTCCATTTTTAATTCATCCACCAATAGTGCCACTGTAAATTTTTAAGAACAACCCAGATGTTTTTAATCTTAGAGTAACTTCCAAGTGTCAAAGTTATCAAACAATCCAAACAGACACAAAATATTTCCTCTTCTTCTCTTGGGGCAAAATCCCAAAATATATTTTAAAGCCGTATTACAGTTAGTTGCTGGTTTTATAATCTTCAAGGCGTCTCCAACAAATTTTTAAAGATTTTTTTAGTCCTCTCCTTCCCACTTATAACAAAGAGCTTATTTTTACCTTTAGGTTTTTCAGTGCTCATTTGCTTTCTCCATAAGGAAGGGGAGTGAACTTTCCTTTCAGCACTTTCGCCGTTTTAACAACTTCTTTTGGAAACAAATGTATCAATCCAAAAGTCAGATTTCCAGGGTGTTTAAAAGTATCTTAATGTCCCGGTTCAGCCAAGAAAGCTTCTCCTTCTGATTCTTCCTCCTGCACAAATCTTATCCGGTTGAAGATTCCTTTGTGGCTGCCATTTCTGACAGCCACTCCACTGCCTCAGGAAAAAGGAGTCTAGCTGGCTGGGGAAAGGGGTTGCGATATCCCCAGACCCCTGCCCAGATCTCCTCTATCTTCCGCTGCCCCTCTGGGGTAGCGACAACCCCCAAATCCAGTTGGATTGGTGGTACCTCAGCGGCGAGTGCAGCAGGGACCTGCAGAAATGTGAATTCCTGCCGCTGCCGAAGCCTTGCAACCAGAAGTCTCCTTGTTTCATAGAAAATCTTATAGAGTACTTAGCCTACATTTCTGAAGAAATGATGATTTTAGCCAAAAGTAAAAATATTAAGTTTTTATTATAATTTGTGGAGGAAAAGAGTTTTCATTGATGATTACATAGTGATGGTTGGAAATAGACACATGTGGTCTCCTGCCTGGGTGGACACTATAGTGGTAGACAAGGCCAACTACTCCTTTTTCTGTTAAGGAACGATGGTGGAGGTTGCTCTTGCAAGTTCACTTAACAATATAATAGGACTTAGTTGAATGTTTTGGCCTCCTGCTCTGTTCTCCCATATTATCAACGGACTCCAAAAGCTGTAGCAAGATGCTAGTGGATTTTTCAAGGGAATATAATGATTTTTTTTTTAATGTTAAAAAGCAATTCACATTAAGAGATATAAAGAGAGCATCTGCTTCAGGATTTGAAAAAAGAGCATGTTGGTTTTTTGCTGATTGTGGAAAACTTTTATGAGGGAAAATAATCTCAGGACCCCAAGTTAATGTTCTGTGGTACATTTTGTAATATTTGGATACAAATTTAAATGTCAGCAGAATTTCTTCAGCAGCAGAATCTCTCTCTCTCTCTTTCCTTTTCCCTTCCTTTCCTTTCCTTTCCTTTCTTTTCCTTTCCTTTCCTTTCCTTTCCCTCTCTCCCTTCCTTCCTTCTTTTTCAGAAACGAGAATAGCAAATTATGTTTATTTACAAAATGATTTGGTTAGATAGTCATGTAGCTTGGATAAAAAAAGGTGAGCACATTTTTCACACAGTATCACAGATCAGAATTATTTAGTATTCTGGGTTAGGTTTGTAAGTGAAAAATTAGGGGAAGACCAGAAAAAAATGCATCAAGATGATTGAAAAAAATATTTTGATTTGCTTTTGGCTTTAAAGTCTCCAAAGAAGTGTCCAACTTCCTTTTCTCTATAATTATGTATCCTTAGCTATTATGAAATAGTAGATGTGTGTGTATTACAAATGAACAATCTACCCCATCTCTTGTCTTAATTGAATTAGGGTGCTAACTTATCTGGTAACTGCTTGCTTATTCCTTCAGCTTAGCTTGAAAATAATTGAGAAAAAAACACCTCTATCACATTTGCAAAGAGCAGCTGAGATATGCTGTTCAAAGGAGAGAATTAAAGTACAAATATGTGCTTTCAGGATACAGACTGACACATTTTAAACAGTAGTTTAGAAATCAGAGCACTTTATGTCACAACTGTCTTTTTAAATCAGTCAAGCAAAGATATTAATCAACTATGAGCTTAGAGGTCAAGATATTTGAAAGGAGGAAAAAAGCTGTAGTAAGACAAAACTTATTTTTAGACTCTTGTATAATAAATGATAATAGCAAGATGGGAAATAAAGCTGCATACTTACTTAGGACTTATTTCTTAAATCCAATGAGACTGAATTCCAAGTAATCATGCATGGGAGTATTCTGAATTTTACCCCTCTATGTTCATCCATCTATGCCTCTTCTTTCAATTATTTATTATTTTAGCCCTGATCTTTGCTCATTGTGTGAGAAACACACATAATATTCTTACTGAGCTATTTGCTCTAATCTTGTAAATGAACATGACTATTAATATTAAAAAATAGTATTGAAAGTGGTGTTAAGTTCTAATAATGCTTGATTTACAGTCCAACAGTCATTGACTGTTTCAAAACATAAAATAAAAACAAAAAAATGTGAAACATGTAAAAACCAATCAACATTCAGTATTTATAAAATTGGTATGTAAAAGTATGCCAGATTTTATAAACTTAGCCCTGTTGATAAAATCACCTTGATTGGATAATAACAAATATAAATAAAAGGATCTCTGTGACTTGAAAATCTGACTAGATGAGAGTTGATCACATCAATTTTATAATATATTGGGTTTTACTGAGTTCTGATTTGCTGTCTCACCTTTTATTTTCTTTTTCTGCTTTGAGATGTTAATGACTGTAATGAAATGCAACTAGTACTTGAATTACTATGGTTTTATATTCTTGACTCTGAATTAGAGTATTGAAAAGCAACAGTGTTTGGTTACATCTATAAGTCTGAGAGACCAAATGGCTAGTGAAAAGTTCATCTTCCACCTCCCAAAAAGAATATTCTGGCATTGGAGGAACAATATGACTCCATGTCGATGGACATTCTCAGTCATCCAGGTCATAGTTGTCCCAAAGGTGCTTTTTCAAGAGGCAACTGGACTTTTTGATTTGAAAGAGGGAACAAAGGGGCCATCTATGTCAAAACTGAACAGCCCTCTCTCAACAGAGGGGGGATATATGACATCATCTATCTCTAGTCTACAACACAGTCCTTTGAACTGTTCCAAGAAGGCTCCACATAAACCTCCAAGTGGCCTCAACGACTTGCTTACAGATTGCAAATGACCTGTAAGGATTATAAATCCTTAAATTCCCCACCATCCAGTCAGAGCTGAAGAAGCTTCTTGGATGAGAAGTGAAATGTCTTCAAAGAAAAACCAGAAAGTCCAGTTGCCTCTTGAAAAAGCATTTTTGGGACAATAAGACTCCATCTATTAATCAGAGGAGGAACTGTTATTTGTGCTTATCTCTGTTATCTCTTGATCACTCCTTTAAGATAATGGTAGCTCATGAACCTGAAGAAAGGGGGCTATCTCTATTATACTATTATCTATGTATAAACTTTATCATATACAAGTGCCTAATAGATCTATTATGTAGCAATATAAGAAAAATATAATAGAAGCTATTCTGTAGTGAAAAATTTGAGGGATAATTGAGGGATGTTTCTTCTCTTCTTTGTATTTTTGGGTGCCTATCTGTTATAAATGGTAATCTTCTGAACAATCTTCCAATAGAGATTCAACTATGCTAATGCTATTGGGGGCAGAGGAAGTATGGTCTTTAATTCTTGCACATGTTGCAACAGTAAGCAGTACAACACTACTATTCCATTTGCAAATACCAGTCTCTACAAATCAGCACAATCTGCAATCCACATTGTTCTGAAAAATTCAAAGTCAACAGAACACAAAAGCATGATAGATAGAAATTTTAACATTTTAAAACTCAATATCAATGGACCCAAGAGTTAACTTTTAGCTAATAATGTATTTCACTTAGAAATATTTTAAAATGCCTAAATAGTTTTCTTGAACTTTGTGGTTTGCAAGCCAAACATGCTTTTGTGCTTGTTGATACCCCTGCATTTCTGTGCAACCTATATCACTTTGTCCAAGTTAAGATATCAACATCAGGAATAAGACAATTGAGTTTCTACCAATTATCCCAGCTGAAACTACCTAAAATATTTTTTATTGATTGAACCTCAAGTGTTTTGATTCAAACTCAAATTACTGAAAAGAGTCACTACAAGCTTAGAATGAAAGATCTTGAGAGCTATCATCAAGCATGAAGGTCATAGCATATAGCATCAAGCATCAAGCATATAGCATCAAACATCAAGTATGAAAGGTCAGAGTGTAATGTTTATTTCTATTTTATTCCAGATGCTGATTATGTATTTGTTGTTGCTCTGTACAGTAATGAGTTCTGTGGCAATATAAATTGAAATAAATTAAAATAAATGTTTTGCACAGGCCTGTTATATATTGCTTTTATGATATGTTGATCCCAATTCTTAACATGGAGAGGGATTACTTCTCCTTCTGTTAAATATTAAATAGGTTCCTCTCTTTAGACTGAAGGTTAAAACATACACATAAACTATTAATATACGTTGAGTTGTTCTTAGCACTCACAAAGGCATATTGCTGAAAGTACTTCACAGTGAATTTAGCTAAAAAGGAATATTAATTCATTAAAATAAGAATAAATCTTTCCTGCCTATATATTCTGTTATATTATTTATTTTAAATAAAATTCACGTGTGCTTGTTTTCATACATGTATTGCTTTTATTTTCCACCCAGAATGCACTTCTCATGAAATGAACAACTATATCAGTTTGATAAATAAACAAATAAATGGTACAATTCATAAGCTGGAAGAGCAAGATGTATATGCAGACCAACATTTACAAAACGAAATCTCTTTCTTCCTCATATCTAGCAATCAATATCCATATGGCCACATTTGACAACTAGAAAAAGGTAGATATAACCCACCTACTCTCCCCAATGTATTAACTTGAATTAAACTAAAATTTTCTTATAGCTATCTCATGTCTTTTCCTGACTTCCAGTTTTCTATACCAGCAATACATTCTCACAATACAAATAGTATAAAGATAAGAAAAAGCTTTGTTTTTTTAACCTTTGCTGCATTAGGAGTGGACACACTTGGATTTTCTTTTCTTTTCTTGAATGTCAGTGTTTTGCATGGATTCATTCTGACTTACTTCTGCATCCATTTGTGATGCTGAGGGGCAAACAAATTATGTGATAATCTACATATTTCACAAGGCACTGATACTTGAAAATAATAGATCATCATTTACCAGACCTCAAATAAAACGGACAAAATTGACCTTTAGATATTTGCCAGAAACAGATGACAAAATCAGCTGCATCTGAAATAATGTGAACAAATAACTGAAATCACTATTTTATTTTTATCCATTTCTGTCTTTTGTGTAAGGGCATAATTATGCAAATGATGTAAATGGATGCAAAACTGGCTTTAACAGATAGTTTTCAAAAGTAACTAACACCTTCTGCTGAACGGTTCATAAAACTGAAGTTTTATTGCTTATGTATTCTATATAAAGAGAGAGGAAAAAAAATATAGAAGGGAAAAAGCCTACAGAACTATTCCCCTAAATAATGTTGCAAATTACCCAGTCTTAGCATGTGAATTTTAAGTTTAAAGAGAACAAATTTTGAATTAATCTATGTGCATTGGTTTCTCAGTTAGTGGGAAAAAAGAGCATCCCCAGATAATCAAGCACTCAAGCTAAATTCAAGGCTTTTTGTGTTTGTTTTTTTGCAATAATGTTATTAAAGATTATATTATATAAATAAAACTAATTCTATAAATATTTGAAAAAGAAAGAAAAATAAAAATGAAAACTTTTTAAAGGGTTACCCTGGTTTCTCTTCAGATCATATAAATGTTTTTGAAACATTGTGAAACATTCCTAATAAGCAAAAGTTCTTTAAACATTAGCAATCCATTTGAATTAATCTTGGTTAAATAAACAAATATTGTATTCTTTCTACTTTCCCGCCACAAATTTTCTTTTTTTTTTGAAACAAATTTTTATTAATTTTAAAGATAAAACAACACATCATTAACCATTAAATACATAAACACATAAAACCTCTTAACATTGTAAATCCTTACAAGTCAAACAAAACATTATTTTTATACAGCATAATTCCAATTTATCCCATCTCCATATGGACACACAAATATCTTTCAGCAAATTTCTCATTATTTCTCTTTACTCCTATTCAATTTCATTTCTCTTCCATATTTATCCATTTTATAGTCATCATATTCTTTTCTTTCTGGCTTGTTTAAATTATTCTCATCTAACATTCCTCCAAGGTTTTATTGATTCTTTTTTCCTTTTTTTTTTTTATAAAAAACAAATTTTGTTAGTTTTACCATAAACACAATACACAAACATACAAACACTAAACATAAACAAAACTAAAAGATCTTTTCTGAAGGTTGTCTGTTCCCGGGTTAAAACTCTTTACACAGACACAAATTCAAACATCATATTCAACCCATATCTCCTTCCATATCTTATTATCATTTTCTTTTTTGTATATATATATAAAAACCATTTTTATCAGTTTTATAAAAACAATGCACAAAGAATCAAGGCATAGCAGCTTATAAATTCTTTTCTAAGAAAAAATAATAATAAAAGACCAATAAGGCATAACATTTCCAGATTATAATATCAATATTTCATATAATATTAACTTCATATCTTGTCCCTACTTCTCTTTTCCATCCAAATTATTTATTAATTAAAATTTTATTGCCTTTTATCAATATACAAAATCCAAAAAAAAAAAAAAGCATATATATCCTTCCATATCTTATTACCATTTTCAACAACATTCTTTGTCTGTTCTATTTCCAATTATCCATTCATCTTTTTTTTCTTTTACTATACTTCTCCTTTACACCAATTGGAGTAACATCTATAACTCATTACCCTAACTTAGAAATACTACATATAGCAATCTTTCTTGGGATTCTGTTTAAAAGATTCTAAAATTACATAATAAATTTTATATTCTAGATATACATATAAAAACACACTCTTATATACCCTCCAGAATCCCTCTTTTAATCTAAATTAAATTCACCCATTATCTCTAAATAAACTTTTTTTCTTTAGGTCTTGCTTCCCCCCATTAAGGCTTCTCCTCCCCCCCTTTCTCTCTTGCTTATTCTTCTCCTTGCCCTTTCTACCCCTTTGCTTTTTCTCTTCGCTTTTCTTGCTCCTTTTCCTTTGCTTTCTAACCTTGCCTCCATCTTTTCGCTCCTTTTTCTCTCTTTTGGTTGTTTTTATAATTCTTAAAATCCCCTTTTTCTTATCCTTTTTCTCCTCCTCTCCGGAAGGGACCCATTGTTCATCAAAGATGGCTTCTTCTTCCTCTTCTTCCTTGTCCCAGTCCTTCTGCTGCGTAATCAACTTTTCAAAAGAACATAACGCCATTTCTAAGAATTGAAACAAAGCGCCCAAAGTATCTTCTTTTTTATATTTTTGATATTCAATCTCTAGTTCATCCACAGATGATGCCATTATGAAAAGGGAAACTTTTTCCAAAACAACCACAAGTATTTTTAATCAAAGACAATCAAAAGCAATTAAAAAAAAAAAAAAGTTCCAAAAGTTAATACTTTTCTTCCTTCTTCTCTTTCTCTTTCTGAATTAATTTTTAATCAAAGAGGTCCAATTACCATATATCTTCTTTTGGGATCCACAAAGACGTTCTAGACAATCTCCTCCTTTTTCATCTTCTGCTCCAATTTTTTTTCTCCCTTCCCACTTGCAATGACAATTTTAAATAATCAAAAATCCATACCTCCAGCAGAGATTTTCCAATTTCTTAAATTTTTCAATGTCCAAAAATCCCTTTGTCTCTTAGCTTCAGCTTTCAAGGCAATCCACTTTCAATGTCTAATATATCCAAATATTTCTGCTTTTTCCGTGGGGTGGGAGAATAAAAAAAAAAAAAATTCCCTTTAACAGCTTCTCCGCCGCTTTTCGCTCTTCTTAGGGATACAATGTATCCTCCAGCAATTCAAGCAGCTCAATTCCAGGCAATTTAAAAGGTGTTACTTGACCCGGCTCAGACAGAACTTTCACTCTTCACACTTCCTCCAGCACAGTTCTTACCCGGTTGCTGGTTTCTTCGTGGCGGCCATTGCTGACCGCCGCTCCACCGCCTTGGGAAAAAGGGGTTTTCCCGGAGAAGGGGGGGGTCTGCGATACCCCCACCTCCCTATCCGACTCCCCTCTCTCTTCAGCTGTCCCTACAGGGCAGCCATATCCCCCTGACCCATCTGGATCGGGGGTACCTTGATGGCTAGCACAGCAGGAATCGCGAGCTGTCGCGAATTCCTGCTGCCCCGAAGCCACGCAAACCGGAAGTCCACAAATTTTCATTCCCTGAAATTTAGTCCCAACATCTGTTTTCTCATGCTTTCTGTTCCTCTTCTCTCAAAACCATTGGCATTTTTGTCTGGACCTCATTAGCAATTCCAGTATAGAAAGGTTATCCACATCATCATTCATATTCTCATTATCTCTTCTCACCAAAACTTTGACAATTCCAACAAATCCTTTTTGTAAATCCCTTGCAGAAATGTTATGCACATCACTATTTTGGTTTAATATTTGTAGGTCATTTGTAATTATTAGTTCATCATCCAAACTCCAAAGTGATTAAACAAATAAGGTTGAATGTTCGGTCCACAAATACTATATAACAAGCTCTGAGCTTGGTGGAATCTTGAAAATAACAGCTGTTTGCAAGATATCATAAAAGCCATGAATTTCTGCTGTCCAGTCACACAAACACACACATGCACAAAAAAACAGCTGCCTGGAGTGGTCTCAAGAGCTCTCCTTGCTCTGGAGAAAGTTTTCAGCAGTCTGGATCTAGCATCCAGCTGCTTTTCAGCCATAATGTCTCCCACTATTTGTGGCACATCAGTTTTCCAATCCTCACCATAAGCTTCTCAAAGGATTTTTGAATAATATTCATTAGTCCTTCTTTATCCACTTGTCCCATAGCATTTTCCAAAAGTGCCTCGATTTGCAAAATGGTTACCATTGGTACAGGATCGTCGAGAGTCTCTGGAAGCGGTGCTCGGTTCAATGCGTCGGCATGGGGAATGGCTTTCCCTGGGTGGTATTGCAGCCGATAGTTATAAGCAGCTAAGAATTCTGACCATTGGGTCATCCTAGGGGATAATATGTAGGGAGTCGGCTTATCTCCGGCTATTATCCCCAATAATGGTTTGTGGTCAGTCACAATAGTAAAAGCCCGGCCATACACGTATTTGTGGAATCTTTTCACAGCCGAGACAATTGCAAGGGCTTCTTTATCGATCTGTCCATAGTTTTGCTCAGTTTTTGAAAGAGTCTTTGAAAAATATGCAACAGGGGCTTCGTTCCCATTTGGCAGTACATGGCTCAAAATGGCGCCTACCCCGAAAGGTGATGCATCACAGGTTATAACTAATGGCAAAGTCTCGTTATATTGCATGAGTACAGAGTCAGAAGTGGGCATTTTTTTAACATTTCGGAACGCCTGTTCTTCACGGTAACCCCATAGCCAATTTGCTTTTTTATCTAACAACCGTTGTAACGGTTCAGCGACTGTTGCTTTGTGCGGCAAAAATACATTATAAAAATTGATGAGGCCTAGGAACGCCTGGAAATCGGCCTTGTTTCGTGGCCTGGGAGCGTTTTTATCACTTTTAGTTTACTTTCGGTAGGGTGAATGCCCTGGCTATCAATCAGGTACCCTAAAAATTTAACACTGTCAGTACACAATTTACATTTGTTTTTTTTAACTTTAAGACCAGCCTCTTGGAATTTTTTTAGAACTAATTTTAACCGGTCCTGTAAGAATTTTTTTGTAGGGGCTGCAATTAATACATCGTCAAAATAGGGGACCACATCCTTAATTCCTTGCAATAACCTTTCCATAAGGCTCTGAAAAATCCCCGGGGCTACACTAACTCCGAATTGAAGTTGGGTACATTTAAAGGCACCTCGGTGCATCACAATAGTTTGGGCCTGTGCTGTTTTTTCATCTACTGGTAATTGCTGATATGCCTGAGCTAAATCTAATTGAGCGAATGGAGGAGATGCTGCACCACCGGAACTGGATATGCGTTCTGCTGCAGGGCGTGGTTCAAAGTGGCCCGGTAGTTTCCACAAATTCCGATTGACCCGCCTGGCTTAATGGGTGTTACAATAGGGGTTTCCCAAAGTGAGTGATCGATGGGCTCTAACACCCCCTGAGCTATCAGTTTGTCAAGTTGTTTGTCGATTTTCGATTTTAAGGCAAATGGAATTCGACGGGGCTTTAGGCGAATGGGAGCTATTTTTGGATCTAGACTGAATGAAATCGGGGTCCCCTTGTACTCGCCTAAGCTGTCCGCGAAGACGTCCCTGAACTCATAGATAAGGTCTTCCTCCCAGTCACCGCCGCTGACTCGGTTTATGCCGGCCACTTCAATGCCGAGTGGCACGAACCATTGGAGGCCTAGTAGGCTAGGCCTATCTCTATCGATGACCGTTAAGGTAAGTATGCTGTGTGCTTCTTGAAGGAGACTTGGACTCGACAGGAACCGACGACGGGGATTCGATTCCCTTGGTAGTCCTTGAGGATGAGGCGTTGGGAGCGGAGATCTTGGCGTTGAATTGTGGGGATGAGTTGCTTGAGTGTCTTCCAGGACACCATCGAGAGGGACGATCCCGAGTCGACCTCCATGTGGCAAGGCTGGTTCTCGATGGCTACCGTGACTCAGATTTTCTTAGTGTCCAAGGCTGAGGCGAGACCGATAGTGATAGTATGGTGAGCCTCTTCTCTCTGCAAAGCTCAATTTCTGTAGGAGTGGTTTACTGACTCTCGCCGTACAGGACGGTTTCCTGTTGACTGGCGATAGTTAGCCCTTTTGAGGCCTGGCTGGGTCCTGGCAAGCTGCAGCAGATCCTCCCGATGTGGCCTCGTTTCCCGCACTCATGGCAGAGTGCGTCGCGGAATTTGCATTCGGACCTGGCATGGTTGGTTCCACAGCCAGCGCAAGGGTGTAAGGGCTTCGGGTGATGGTCCCGGTCGGACCGCAGTCGATGGACCCCTTCTTCGTCGCTGTCTGACAATGAAGAGAGGTCCTCGTGGTGCATCATTGTAAGCTGTCCTTCAGACCTGGATAAAATGTCGCTTGTCGGTGGTGGTACCGGAGCGCGGTTTCAGCGTAGTTGTGCAGCCGACTTCCTGGTTGCTTCTGCTGCAGTAGCATCGGCGATGGCGTCAGCAAGGCTGATGTCGCCTTTCGCCATCAGCTTGCTTTGGATGCCTGGTGCATCTAGTCCCAGAACTATGCAATCTCTTAGTGCTTCTTCTAAATCAGCGAATCTGCAGAGGTCTCCCAAATTTTGGAGGTCTGCTATGAAGTCGGCCATGTTTTCTCCCTTTCGTTGGCTTCTCTGATAAAACTCATGGCGTCTCATGAGCGTAGGCACGGTTGGGGCATAGTGATCTTGTAGGAGAGGTTCGAGGTCATCCCAATCCATGGCCTTCACTTCTCGGGGTTTGGCTAGTGCTTTAGCCATCTTAAATACGGTTGGACCGCAATGCGTTAGGAACACCGCCCGTTTCTTTCCTGGTGTGGCGTCCTTTAAGTTGTTGGTTTCTAAGAACATTTGGAAGCGATCCATGTAGGACTCCCAGTCCTCCTGTGCTGGATCGAACGGAGCGGGTGGTACGATGCCGCCGGACATGGTTCCGTTGTTGGCGTCGTCTGTCACGTGCTCAGTGTTCTTCGAAGTTTCGTTGGTTCAGATATCTCCAAATCCCACCCTCGTCGCCAGTGTTATGTTTTGAGCATGGGCGAGAAAGAATGGAGACAAGCCTCTGAACGGTGAACTTCAGCTCTTTATTTATATTGTGACTTCTGCTTCAATAGCAGTTAAACCTGCCTTATATAGGCAAACCCTGTAACTCTTAACCAATAACTAGCTAGGAGCACTAGCTCTTATAACCAATAGGAACTCTTTGTTAAGGGCCAATCTGATTCCCTGGAACGGGCCAATCCGGTCCGGCCGCTTAACAGCCAATCAGAAGTGCAGGGCCAGAAGCTCACACTTTATTAAATCTTTATGCATTCACAACAAAAACTTTCACCGCAATCCTCTTAAAGTGAGAGAACATATTTACTTTTTACCCTTCTGCTCCCTTTTATACCCTTGATTTGGTTTCTTCCGTTAATGGTCTAAATCAGGGGTCTCTAACCTTGGCAACTTTAAGACTTGTGGACTTCAACTCCCAGAATTCCTCAGCTAGCAAAGCTGGAGGAAGATCCCTGGTCTAAATTGCAGATAAAAACTTAACAGCAAGAGACAAGTCATCACGCAATCTCCAATATTTTCTTTTTTCCAGAACTCATTTTTAGAATTCTCTTCAATGTTTTGCTCTGATTTTCAAATGTTTTGCCCAATGGTGGGATTCAGCCAGTTCACACCACTTCAGGAGAACCGGTTGTTAACCTTCTGAGCAGTTTGGTGAACTGGTTGTTGGAAGAAATCATTACAGCAGAGGACCAGTTGTTAAATTATTTGAATCCCACCACTGGTTTTGCCCCACATCCCAATTTGAAATCAGGTATTTAGATTCAGTTCTTTCTACATGACAGATGCAGATATTTGGCTGTTTCCCATTCTGTCTTAGGCCTGCCAGGGATGGGATGAAGCAAATCTATATTTGTATTTGCTCAAAAGTTTACAAGTGCCTCTATTGAATTTCAAAGCTAATTCAGATCTTCCAAGTGGAAGGACATTGATGTGAACATTAACTTAGTACAAAAGAGAATGGTGAATGATTAATTCTGTTGTTTTTTTTTGTCTTTGCTATTTTTCTGGGGAAAAGCAATCTATTCCCGATATCCAAGTGGGTGGTCAATGACTGTTCTCTAGGCAACAAATTTGGAGATTTTACAAGTACGGAGGTGGTAGAAAGTGCAACATTTTCTGCACGAATCAAAAGTTTCACAGGGTTTTATTCTCTCCACAATCAAATTCTTATGTTTGCAGAGGTGGTTCTTTGTGTATATCCTCTCCCAAAACTTTGGTTACTGTTGCTCTAATAAAGGATTATGCAATCAAAACATTAAAGTACTCTATGATGTGCAGTGCAGAATTAAAGACTTCCCACACAGAGTTCATTAAGCTCTGAAGTTTGCTAATTAATTAATTAGCACAACTCCTGGGGATTACAATAAAATTAGCATTTGAATCTTTTTTCCAACAAGCCAACTTTAGAACATATTTCTTGTCACCCGGAAACTACTGTGAATTGAACCGGAAAAGTGATAAAAATCCGTTGCTTTGTTTCTTATGGAGTTTCAAATGTGTGACACACAGTAGACAGTTAAAACATGACAATATTTCACTCTGCGTAATATTTTTAGTAATTTAAATTTGGGGTGTTGAATTGTAACCTGATATTTTGGAAAGGAAAAGAGTTGTCTAATCCAGAATAGAAGTTACTCAACATAAACTTAATGGCAATTGTAACTAAGCACCTGGTTGCCTATTAAAAGCAGCCCCTTTGTTGTTATTTGCAAATAATGCTTTGGAAAGAGGCTATGAATGCTTTTCACAGCCTCAATATAAAATAGTGCAATAAAATAAATTAATTTAAAAGTCATTGTGAAATTTAGTATACTGGAAAACCAGATTGTAACTTTTTTTTATAAATTTTTATTGGTTTTTAAAACAAACATAAACAAATAAAACATAAAAACATCAGGCCATCTTCCATATATGTACATACAGTGTGCCTGTTGGTTTACAAATTGTTTTGTGCTTCCATTTCATAATCTTCAATTACAATTACATTGTATATGATCTTGTATTTTCAATCCAGTATTAAATAAATTGGTATCATTATTAATCATTTTGTTGTGGAGCGGCGGTTACAAAGAGAGATGGAGCCAGGCTAAAAGCTAACAACTTTATTTTACCGAATAAAGGGTCACTGCAGCTGCCGGGGCTATCTGACAGCCAGCTGGCGGCGACAGCTGATGCCGTTTGACAGCTCCCTTTTATAGCCGGCTGTCAAACGGCATCAGCCAATGGGAGTGATCGGTGTTCCTGCATTGGTGGCGGACCGGAGGGAGGACTGCTGCTAGTCTTTGAACACAGCACTCCTTCCCCCTGGCCACGAGCATGCATAGTCCTGCAGCCAGGATGGCTGCTTTTGCTCGTGGCCCAATCATCGTAGTTCCCAAGGCTTGTCAGTGGCTGGCGAGTCCTGTTCCTTCCGGGCGGTGACAGGAACCTGCAGACGGTCATTGGCCATCCTTGGACTGCTGTCTGGCAGCTGCTCAGGTGAGTCTTCTCGTAGCGGTCAGTTGGTCGTGTTGTTGGGTGGTGGGTGGACCGGGTCCTTCGGCAGGTTGGCTGCGATAGGCGGTGAGTAGACCGGGTCGTCCGGCGGCGGGTAGACTGGGATTTCGGTGGCAGGCTTGCTCCAACACCTCCTTAGCTGGTCCATGAGCCTTCTCCATCTTCCAGGAGGACTCTGTATGACCTGGGTCCTGTAACAAAGACTATCTGCCCTGGCAGCCATAAGGGGTGCCCTGCATAGTTCCTGGCATACACCAGATCTTGCAGGGTGAATTCCCTGGCATGGCTGTCAGAGGTCAGTGGTGTGCTGGGAGCGTAGTGGGGGTGCAACCTGTCCAGGGTGGTCCTGAGGCATCTGCCCATTAACAATTCAGCAGGGGACTTGTTGGTGGAAGGGCACGGGGTGGCATGTTGCGTAAGTAGGTAAGTTGACAGTTTGGAGTGCCAGTCTGCCTGGCCCAGCTTGGCCAGAACTTCCTTGGCAGACCTGACAGCTCTTTCTGCCATTCCATTACTTGATGGGTGAAAGGGGACTGTGAGAGCATGTCTGATGCCCAGGTTAGCTGCGAAGATGGCAAACTCGTTAGAACTGAATTGGGGGCCATTATCTGAAACTAATGTGTCAGGAAGTCCATGAGTAACAGTCTGGTCAAGGCCCTTGTGACAGCCAGTGTTGTGGTGGAGGGTAACAAGGCCACTTCAGTCCATTTGGAGAATGAGTCTACAACAACCAAGAGTGTCCTCCCCTGTATGGGACCAGCCAGGTCTATATGCAGCCTGGCCCAAGGGCTCCCCGAATCTTCCCATTTGGTTGGGGCAGCTGTTGGCAGGGCTGCTCTTGTTGCCTGGCAGGGCTGGCACGTGTTAACCCAGTTGGCAATCTGGGCATCCAATCCTGGCACCAGACATAGCTGCGTGCCAAGGCCTTCATCCTTACGATGCCAGGGTGACCTTCGTGCAGTGCCCTTAAAACTGGTTCTTGCAAGGTGGGTGGTATGACCACCCTTGTCCCCCATAACAGACAGCCCTGTAGTGAAGAAAGCTCCTGCCTGCGGGTCTTAAATGGCATGAATTCAGGGGCGAACTGAATGTCAGGCCACCCCCTCCCTACCCAGTCCAGGACTTGGGAAATAACATGGTCCCTCTTGGAGTGTGCAGCAATATCCCCAGCTGAGACTGGTAGGTTAAGTTCATTGCAGTTGAAGATTACGTGGATGGGAGCTGGGTCCTCGACTGGTGTTGACAGGGGGCATCTGCTGAGGGCATCTGCGTGGCACAGGTTCCTCCCTGGGCGATGTACCAGTGTGTAAGAGTAGGTGGCCAGAAACAGCATCCATCTGGTCATTCTTGGGGATAACACCTGTAGGGTTTGCTTATCATCAGCTAACAGTCCTAATAAAGGTTTGTGATCCATTACAAGTTCAAAACTATGGCCATAAAGAAACTCGTGGAATTTTTTTGCAGCAGCCCCAGCTGCTAAGGCCTCCTTATCGATCTGACTATAGTTCCTCTCTGCAGCAGAGAAAGTTCTTGAAAAGTAGGCAACGGGTGCCTCTGATCCATTTGAGAGCCTATGGCTCAATATTGCTCCTATACCAAAGGGTGAGGCATCAGAGGCTAACACTAGGGGCAGGTTTTGGTTAAATTGAACTAACACAGAGTTTGAAGTTAAGAGAGACTTCACTGCTTGGAAAGCGTTGGCTTCCCTCTGTCCCCATTGCCATGGGGCTTTCTTATCTCGGAGCCTATGTTCAGCTACAGAGGCCTTGTGAGGCAAAAAAGAAGCATAAAAATTAAGGAGTCCTAAAAAGGCCTGCGATTCAGTTTTGTTAGAGGGAGTGGGTGCCTCGTGAATAGCTCTAACTTTACTCTCTATGGGGTGAATTCCAGATGCATCAATTCGATAACCAAGGAAGTCTACCTGTTTGGTGGCAATGGTGCATTTGTCTTTTTTCAATTTAAGCCCGTTTTGCCTAAACCTGTCAAGGACAGATCTCACTCTGAGTAATAGTTGTGTTTTGTTGGTGGCAGAAACTAAAATGTCATCGAAGTATGGAACCACCCCAGGTAGGCCCTGGAGGATTCTTTCCATGAGTGATCGAAAAATGCCAGGGGCTACGCTAACTCCAAATTGTAAGCGTTTACATCTAAACGCGCCCCTGTGTGTAACTATAGTTTGTAGGTCAGCAGTGTGTTGGTCAACGGGAAATTGCTGGTATGCCTGGGACATGTCTAACTTTGCAAAAATTATGCCTGGCTCAAAAGAGTGGAGCAGGTGTTGGATTACAGGTACTGGATATGCGCTAATTTATAGGAAATGGTTGAGGGACGTTTTATAGTCAGTGCAAATTTTTACGCTGCCATCTTTTTTTAAAGGGGTGGCTTTTGGGGGGGTCTCCCACTTGGTGAAGTCTACCTGTTCTAGCACTCCCTGTTTGATAAATTTGTCTAATTCAGCATCTAATTTAGGCCTAATGGCGAAAGGTACCCTCCGAGGTTTCAAACAAATTGGGGTGGCTTGTGGACCCACATCAAAAGATATGGGGGTGCCTGAATAACAGCCTAGTTCACTACTGAAAACATCAGAGTAGTCCCTAAAAAGGGCATCTACTTCAGAATTTACCACAGAGTGAATTCCTGTAACGTTGAGGCCTAGGGCAGGAAACCAATCTAATCCTAGCAAGCTAGGAAGGGCACCATCTACAACCACCAGTGGCAAGAGACCTCTAAAGTTTTAGAATTGAATGAGAATTTTCCCTTACCCAGGACTGGAATGGTCTTCCCCTGGTAGTCCCGAAGAGTCAGGTGGCAGTTGGTCAGCTTCTTCTTTGAGAGCGAAGGCAGCAATTTCTTCAGGGAGGCCCACGAAATGATGGAGAGAGCTGACCCGGTGTCTACCTCCATCCGGCAGGGTTTACCTTCTATAAAAAGAGAAATGCTTATTTTGTTAGACCTAGAGGTGGTGGTGTTTGCATGGTAACAATGTTCCACTTGCCTTTGGTAGGAGGCAGAAACTTGAGGTCTTTGTATGGAGGCCTGCTCAGCTTGGCAAACCCTGGCGCTGCCCTATCTTCTGGCAGTTCAGACAGATAACGTTTCTGACCTGCAAGTTGATCTATGGTGGTTACCCCCACAGCTCACACCACCGTCAGTGGCAGTGACTCGATCAGCTCGTAGCGGCTTCAGCTCTTTCTTATTGTGACCTCAGCTCTTTCTTGTTGTGACTTCGGCTCAATTTCCTGCCTGGTCATCTTTGCTGTATCCCACCTTCATTGCCAGTGTTGTGGAGCGGCGGTTACAAAGAGAGACGGAGCCAGGCTAAAGGCTAACAACTTTATTCTACCGAATAAAGGGTCGCCACAGCTGCCGGGGCTATCTGACAGCCAACTGGTGGCGACAGCTGATGCCGTTTGACAGCTCCCTTTTATTGCCGGCTGTCAAACGGCATCAGCCAATGGGAGTGATCGGTGCTCCCGCGTTGGCGGCGGACCGGAGGGAGGACTGCTGCTAGTCTTCGAACACAGCACATTTGACTTTACTTTTATTCATTCATGCTTTTGGAAATAATTGTATTTTACTTAATTTGTTTTGTGACAATTCATATTATCATCCCAAATCTATCCTAAAATCATTTTGTAGATTTAATAAGGAAAGAATACATCTTTATATGTTTAGTATTTTCCAAAAGTTTACATATTTTGTTACTATACTTTATTGGCTAACCATTGATAGAATAGATGCCAAACTTTATAAAATTGTTTATCATCCTGTTCTCTAATTTCAAATGTCAATCTGCTCATTTCAGCACATTCCAATATTCAGATTGTAACTTTTGTTGCATCAACAGCATGTAAACGCTTGGGAAATTGGTTAACAAGCTAACTCAGTACTAAACGATCTTGACTCTCAATTAATTATTGTCTTACTCATATATAATCTCATTTTTTAGTAATATCAATAAGGTAACTCCTAATAAATATTCCTGAAAAATATATTTTTTCTGATAGAAATGTTGTATATGGCTATTTAAAATCTTGCATCCATCCTTAATTTAGCCATCCTTAAACCCCCTGATTTATATTTGTTTAGTTATTCATATGGGCTTTTGTAATTTTATCTTTAAAATTTAAAACTCCTTATGTATATGCCCATATATGTGTACATTCATTTTCAATTTTTTTTGTTTTCATGTCACATAAGAATGCCCATTCCTGAGGGGTTAAGAGATAAGAGGGGTTAAGAGATAAGAGCAATGGTGGCACAGTGGTAAGAAAGCAGTATTGCAAGCTAACTCTTCCCACTGACAGGAGTTAAATTCAGACCAGCTCAAGGTTTACTCAGCATTCCACCCTTCTGAGGTCAGTAAAGTGAGGATCCAGATTGTTGGGGCCAATATGCTGACTCTGTAAACTGCTTAGAGAGAGTTGTAAAGTGCTTTGTAATGGCATACAAGTCTAAGTGCTATTGCTATTTTTCTCCAAATAGAACCTGTGGAAGAAAAAGGATATTTGGCATGAAAATGCTGTAATTTCTGTGAGGAGAGACTCTGGCACTCCCAAGTTACTGAATTACAAGGTAGCCTTCTATTCTTTCAGATATATGACTATTTGCCACAAAAGTGGACCAGCTTGCAGCTTGCATTTATATTTATGATAGAAGACTCACAGAATTTAGCTTATTAGAAGTGATGAAGCCTTTTGTGTTTTGCTTTAAGAGCACAGCAGCAGGTGGGGAAGGAGAGAAAATACAATAGGGCAGGGATGTGAAACTCACGCTATCACAGTGGCACCACATGTTGTATTGGAACTTTTCCCCCTTTGCTAAATTGGGTGTGGGCATGGCCAGCATGTGACGCATCCAGCCTGCGGGCTGGGATTTTGACAGCTCTGCAATAGGGGATACTTGGAGAGTCATAGTGAGGAAATAGATTTACCAACAAATTTCTTCCATTGATGCAGCTGTTAGCAGTCTATTAGTCCTTTGGTATGTATGGTAAAATATACTCTTTTTGTTAGGTTGTACAACATAATGGAATTTAATACATTTGATTTGGGCCTATTGCAAAATGTTTATTAATATTTCAGTGTGTTTTGTGGATGCACAAAATTCTATTTCTTAGGTTGATTGCATTAAATATCATTTAAACACATAATAAAACTAGCCTAAGAATCTTAAATTTAAATATTAATTTTTGTAAAGAAGATAGTTTTAGGAGATAGGTTGAAAGGTTAACCATCTGTTAACTGCAAGATATGCCAGGAAGCTACAATAGCCCTGACACAAGACTGCCCAACTTCTGTTTCAGTTTTTATACCTCCCAAGACATTGGTGTGTGTGTGTGTGTGTGTGTGTGTGTGTGTTCTTTGTTGTTAGGAATTTATATTGTTCTATTCATATTTTGTTTCCAGTTAGGAGCAACAAATAACAACTAACCCTCTTTCTTCTTCAGCAAGGCCACTTGTCTACATATCGGTGTTATTAAATATATGTGTCAATATCGGTGTTATTGAATATATCCTTCTAGAGTCAAACCTAGACCCTAGACTAATGTTATACTGGTGTATGTACATATATTTCTAGAACAATCAAACATAAAGTTCAGCTTTACATACATAGTGAATTAATAGGAGTTCCTTTATTTAAACACTATAAATTACCCTAAATGCTATAAATAGTTCTCTTTTCCTATGGCTGTTCATTTCAAAGGCCATTAAAGTAGACAATATCCTTGTGAATACATATGATAGGTTTATTTCAAAATCCAGAACTGTTATGCTATTCAGCAGATAAAAGAAAACAAAGTAAAATGAAACAAAAATAGAAAGCCAGTAAAACATATGCATGTATATAGAAGCATGTGCTAGAACACACACGCACACACACACACACACATAGAAGCATGTGCTAGAACACACACGCACACACACACACACACACACACACAAACAAATAAGATAAAGAAAACCATGTTTTAGCAGCCAAGAACTAATGCTGAAAAATAATGACATTACAACATTATTTGGCAAATAATCAATGGTTGTAAGCCTTTTATTTAAACTAACGTAATCAAGAGTTGTAATGTTCCACGTTGCAGAAAGGCATTAGCATTATAACCTAGTAATATTTACAAATGAGTTTGCTGATCTAGGCCACTGATCAGTGACCAGTGTATAAATGATTATAATGATTTAAATCAGGCTTTCTCTTGTCTAAATCTAATATTCATTATTCAGCTCTCTGTGTGTGTGCATGTGCATATGTGATTTTAGAAGAAAGGTTTTGATTCATTTTTGCAGTGAGAATATGCCATTATTAACCATCCAGGGAAAATCTTTAAAGTTGTAGATGGATAGTTTTTTTTGTTCTTTATTTTTTTTTCAAGATTAATTGGCTTTCTATTAAAAGTACCCTGTCAATCCTAATTTGAAGGTCTGTTGTGAAGGAAACACCTGCCTGGTAGGACTGAGATTACCAACTCTTTCCTGTTAGCAAGCAAAATATGGTGATTATTGTTGACACATGTGAAATGTGCTTTTGGGGAAGTGTAGAAAAGTTAGGTCACAGATGGAGTATACTCCTAAATTTAGCAGTATGTCCAACCTGCATTTAATGCTATGTACCAGGGATGTGTGTACTGTAAAGTTATTTGTTTGAAGTGATTCATAACCCTATTCTATTCTGTTCTGTTCTGTTCTATTCTATCATATTATGATTAGGCTGGCCATATTATCATATTATGATAAAAGTTGTATGCTACCCCATGCGTTTAGTGTCTAAATATTCTTGATTTTATATCCCAGTAAATACATCAAAGTGAGAACTGAACACCCTCCTTTCTCCTCCAGTCCTTCAAATAATAAAGAGTGGTTGTATAGGTATATGTATAAAGTGTACACTGAAAGGAAGCATGGTTGGCTGATTTGGGCCATTCCAAATAGTTGCACTTTACATTCAACATTGACACACATAAATCTTCCTCTCCATAGGACATAAAGTAGAGCTCAGCCCTTCTCTTCTTCAACCTTTGGGTATGTTGCACTACAATTCTTGTAATCCCCAGCTATCGTATAGTAGTACAATATCCCTGGAAAGAATCAAATAGGTACTAGTCTAAATTAGATTATATAAATTAATTTGGATCAATATCAAAATAAAGCACACAAAAACAATTGGTTAAAATGAAAATAAGTAACAAATAGGCATAGATTATTGTTGTTGTTGTTATTGTTATTATTGCTATTGTTATTATTGTTATTGTTGTTATTATTGCTATCGCTATTGTTGTTATTGTTGCATAGATACACAACAATCCTAAGGCATATGAATATTTTAAAAGAAAAGCAAATCAACTAAATATTTAAATAAGACATTTTCAGTACTCCCAATAGTTTGCATTTTAGTCTTTTTAACTGCAGGTCCTGAAAGGTCAGTTCTATCAAAACAAGTGACATGAATTGCTGAAATAATACATTGCAATAAGAGGAAATAAAAACATGAAATGACAATAGATTTTCCCTTTTCCAAAAAACATAAATAACCCACATTACTTATAATAATGTCACTCCTGTATTGGTGAATATTAGAGTGACACCATAGCATAAGCCTTCCAGAAAGCAGTAAAGGCTGAGATACTCCCAAGAACCTTAAAGTATCTTTGATATTCTGTAAGATTATTTATGTCTGGTTATGGGATTATAATTAAGTAGATATTTATTTTATTGTAATTGCATTGCAGATGTTTATTGTGTGCATATTTTGTACATGATCAATATTTTGTTATTGCCATTTTTTTTCCTTTATATTGTTTCATATGGATGTGTTAGTCATGTAATTAATCAGAGGTGTTTCACACAAGGACTTGATGTCCCTGTGTAAGCCATGAGCGTCTCTAGGTTTGTAGCATTCAGAACTACTAAACATATCAATAAAATTAAGTTTGAATTGGATTCAGTGATCAAAAGATCTGTCCACAAACCAAGGTGATTCATAATCAGATCAACATTGTTTGTCCCCATTGCAAGACCCTGGAAACCATATCTTCTAGTTTATTGGACTCTTGGGACAGATTGAGCACAGCACTGTTTTTTGTGGAGCCAATGAATATGGCTAAAATAGGACCTATTGAAAAGCTGCTGGGAACTCTTGTCCAAACTAAGACAAAAAGGATTACCTATGTTTGGATCTATACAGATTCTCCCTGAGAAGAGATTGCAAACCAAGTTTCTCCACAATGGTTTGAGAGGTTTGCCTAAGCCACACTTAGTGCCTTTCAAACAGACTCTTAATTATTCTAGGGAACTGCTTATTACTAATCTTTTTGAAGACAATACCTTTTTAAAAGTCAAAAGACTGGGTGATTTTCCTTCCATCCTGGATGAAGTAGCTCTGAGTAAGTTTAAGAATTAACAAGAGAAGTTTTAATTTTTGGAAAACTGCAAAAATGCAAGTATAACACTGATTTTGGAAAGTTAGGGAGCTAGATAGACTGGAAAGAATATTTCATGTATGGAGTTCAAAATTTTATAAAATAGTATATGCAGTCTTTGAAATTAATCATAGATCCTCCCACTAGACCATTTTACTGACTGAAAAATAAATTGATGACAAGAGGGAACTTGAAGGATAATGACAAGGGAAAAAAACAAATGATTACTCTTAAAGGATACAAGACACATTAATAACATATTTAGCTATAGAAGAAATTAAGACTTTGGGAACAATTTACTCCAAAGTTACTTAAAAGATTGTGTGGCACTATAGCAGATGATATAGAAAAATCAACCAATTTTATTGGATAAAAACATAGGGATTGACTTGAATGTAGTAAAAATGCTAAGTTATGATAGTGATATGGGAAAATATATTGTTGATCTGAAAATGGAGTTAAACATGGCAGAATATAAGAGTGATATGGAAATTAAATTAGCATAGCTATACAAAAGAAACCAGTCAATGTTTTAATGATTAAAGGGGTCATACAAATAATAAATGAGAAAAGTGAAAGTTTTACCTTGGACTTACAAAAGAAATGTATAAAACCAAGGAAACTTTGATAAGAGAAAAAGAGGAATTGCTCAAGGTGCTTTTATAAGGAGACAAAGAGAAAATGATAGGAAATTAACTTGTATCACACTACTTTGCTAAGGAGCAAAGTTTTTAAAAATGAAAAGGAGATTTTTAAAGTAAATCTGTTTGATAAGGGTATACATCATATACATATACACATACATTCATTCTGGTAGGTATAATAGTATTTCTTTTTAACCAAGATTGTATGGCAAGGATTTAATGATTTGTTTAAAAGTAGGAAGAAATTTCTTAGAGAAAATGATAAATTTGGATTATGAAACTAAATTTTGGATTAACATTAATATATATATATGTTAATATTTCTGGTGGATTTAATAATCTTTGATGATTAGGACTGAAATATGTGTATTGTAATTTCACTGTTGATAAGAGATTAGATATGAGAAGAGGGTTTTTTTTTAAATGAGAAACTAGAGAACAGGTTAAAGTTGTTTATATTGAGGGGGGAGTCAACTTTTACATATTTCTGCCTGTTTCTTTTCTAAATTTCTAAATTTTCTTTTCACTTCTTATTTCCTTTCCTTTTTATATTTTTTCTCTTAATATACATTAGTTTTTATCTTTGATTTGTAAACTTTCATAAAATATATTTTTAAAGAAAGAGATACTGTAGGTTATTTTTTAAGCTTTTATTCACATTTACTGTTGCCTTGTGTGATGTCCCAAGTCATTGTGAGATTGTATTTTGTAAACTAAATGAACTAGTGTCATCAATCATTTAGATGAATTGGAGAATGAGGAGGCATTTCTGGAAACAGAAAGCTTCCAGAAGCAGAAAACTTTTTCTTTTGGCTTAAATGGAGGAAGAGAGATTCAAAATATCATTCATATCTAATCTCTGAATTTCTGATCAAGAGCCTAGCTTGCTTGACCCAGAACTGGAAGAATCTGGGATTCCCCAACATCATCAAGATTGAAGAGTGTTGCAGTGGCAACAGTAGCAACAGTCACTGGTTTCAAAATGATGGATGCATCCAGATGATCAAAGCCTCACCCCTGCATTGCACGTAAGTAAAAAAGGGGTGAGACTTCAATTGTTGAGTTGTGCCCACCATTTTGAAGCCAGTGACTGATATTACACATGGTCCTGAATTAAAATCTTGGAATCCAATTTAAGGGAAAAAAAATACAAAGCCAATATTTCTGCTTTAACCAGAATTTCCGGAAGTACTAAGGTAGAATCAGCGGAAACAGAAGAGGTATAAAACCCTTAAGATATACGTGGTTTACTGAACTCACTCATTATCATAACAAGGGATACAAAGCATTTCAAACTCAAAATGTCTTAAAATCAACCTAGCTGTTTCCAGTGGCTCATGCTTGTGCATTATATTAGATATGGTTAAAGTATAATTAAAACAGGTCAGTCCAAGCATGAAGCACACAAATGTTATGTTCAAGGGTATCTGTCTTGAATTACCCCATCAAGTTTTCTTGCTTCTTTACTGCTGATAATGAGAGGACCATTTTGGATCTGATCATTCATCCCATCTGTGATGTCACTGCCAGAATGGTATTTAATCTATGCAGATTTCTTCCTTTTATTGGTTTGAAAAGAAGAGTTGGTATTAAATAAGCAAAACTTCTTGAAAATTATTTGAGCCAAATAAAAAGATATAAAACCTGCTTCTCCCATACTTTAACCCATTAGGTGTTTGATGATGTGGAGATTGTGACATCAGAACCTTCTTCAGCAGATAGAATTGCTCTGTTCCCTGTTTGGTATCCATGAATAAATCAGCTACCTCAGAGCAACAGCTACTGAAAATTTCCCTGCTCTTGAGTTCCATAATAGTGCAGTGAAAAAAATCTAAATATATATTGGTAAAGAATTTCAGAATGACATGCACTGTTGTATGAATGAGCAGCAGACAGCTCTTCCTCAAGAACTGCACCACTGACAACCAAAATGAAAGCCTTACAGTTGCTATAGCCTTAGTCCTCCATAGGACTAAGAGAGGAATTTTACATCCTTGAAGTGTAGGCAAATACAAACCTATGCAAATAGCACTTATGTTTTGTACTAAAACTGCATATTTTAAATTTACTCAAGTTGCCAAGAGAAGAAAACATTACTTTTGTCTTCATTTTTGACTCCTGTATAATTATCACAGCCTTTATTTGAACATTTTACTGCCTCATCGGTGAAATAATTTTCTTCTTAAGAACATTCAAATTTATACAATGCCTTCTCAGCTTCTTTTATTTCTTTTATTCTTCCTTTGTTATAAAGAGAACAATGCCAGTGGAATGTACAGGCAGAAATTAGAGCTGTTTATTCTCATTAAACTACCTCACAAGGAGATTACAAAAAAAAAAGAAGAAGAAGAACAATACTGCTCACTACAATTTTGTCAAATTGTGATTTATGTTGTGGTATGGTAATTTATGAATATTTGAAATGGAGATTACTTTTTGTATACAATCAAGATCACAGGTGGCAAATCAATTTTCAAATCTATTTTAGTTGCAACTTGGTATCAAAATATCAAAGACATCTCCATAATATTATTTCCATGTGTCACTTTTTACCTGTGGGCTGTACTCATCTCTTATGATAATGTATACCACATTTTCAATAAAAGGAAGCTCTTTAAATTACACCGAGATTTATAATTTGTTGTATGCCAACCAGAGTCACTTGCTTTGTTAGAGGGGTGGCTATATAAATCTGAAAAATAAATACGTAATAAAAAATGAAGTACATTCCAGACAAGGATATATTCACAATATTCACTGTAACTCCGGAAGCACTTATAACAAAACACATCTATTTTAAAATTATATTTTTTTCTAAGTGGACACTTTGAGAACCAAAAATCTGAATAATTTAATTTGAACTGTAGAAATATTAGACATTCTCTGGATCCATTGTGATCCCTAAAGTTCAGGGTGGTCTGCAATGGAATACGAGAACTTACCACAGCCAACTCACCATGGGACAATTTACTCAGGGACAATTTAATAATAAAAAATATTTTAATTTTTGTCATTCACATTTCATTCTGTCCCCCCTTTTTCATCCTTTCTTTAATTATTCTATTCCACCATTTCTTTGATATTAATGTAACTTTTGTCCTATGGCGAGTTGTCCATAGCAAGTTGCCCGTGGCAAGTTGGCTATGGCGAATTGGTCTTGGTGAATTATTATAGACTCAGTCTGCAAGGAGGTTTTTAAAAAAGCAAGAGGATAGCTACAACAATGAGATCAAATATCTACCTTTTTGGTTAAAAAAAGGCAGAGATTCTTTACATGACTGTGACTTAACCCTTTAGTAGGATACCCCTGCTAAAACTGAATCACTGCTAATAATATATTCATTGCAACTAAATTGTTTGGGTTTTAGATAGCTTGAGCTAAATATTACAAACTGGGCATGAGGAAATAAGTTTGTTTAGAGCTAGAATTCCCTCAAAGAGACCCTAGCTTCCAAGATGCTCCTGTTGGCAAAAGAGGACTTCTCTCCATTCCTCTTTTCTCCCACAACTTTCATCATTTGCGCTGAAGGTAATCATTTATGCAAAACATAGTACAGTATGAAGTAGCATGGATACGCATGAGCACAAAGAGAATCTGAATCAATGAATCAGTTTAGCACTCATCCTTTTATAAGGAACTTCCACTGTATTTCAGGCCATTACGTGAAAGAAAGAAATAGACCTGAGTTCTTCCTACCACATTGCCAAGTTTTCCGTTTGCCCGTACAACAAAAAGAAGTCAGGGTTCTAATCTAATGATCTACCTCACAGCTCTCAAGTAGATTTGAAACTGGGCACATCAATATTTCAGGGTACAGAAAAATTGAAAGCCTTTTCTAAAGAAGAAGAAAAGCAACCTAAAACTAAAGAGAAATTTCCTAACAGTGAGAACAATTAACCACTGGAATGGCTTGCCTTCAGAAATTGTGGGTGCTTCATCACTGGAGGCTTTTAAAAAGAGAGTAGACAGCTATTTGTCTGAAATAGTAAAGGATCTCCTGCTCAAGAAGAGGTGAACTAGAAGACCTCCAAGGACCCTTCTAACTCTGTTATTTTATATCCTATGTTCTACATATTTCCAACTTCTAAACAGGTAGAAAGCATAAATAGATACAATTCTCGAAGTTTCCTGGAGAATGCATGACTCCATGTGTCATATATCTTCATTACTAGAGCCAAGGATGGGCACAAATGTATTTATTATTTATTAATCAAATTTGTATAGATGTCCATCTCACAAAAAGTGATTCTATACTGCAGTATAATATACTGTTGTCCACCTATGCTAGCCTAGGCATTAATGTCTGGAGAACCAGCCACATTTTTAGAGGCATTATCTTCTCCATTCTTAGTGTTGAATGGTGGGACCAAAAAAAAAAAAGGGGGGGGGGAATGTGTCAACTAAAAAGATACTCCTTTGGTCTTTTTAGGTGCCAGAAAAAGGGAGTGGGCGAAAACAAGGCATTCTTGAAATGCCTAGATAATCACCTTGGCAGCCCAAAGTTGTCAGAGCATAAGAAGTTTATTGGAGAGCATGATGGATGACTCTTGGAGATGGATGTATCCCATTGGAGAAGTCACAACCAGGGTGGGGGGGAAGACCAGGGTCAAGGGGCAAATATATGATGTGATTTAGTATCGGCTGCACCCAGACACATGCCAACATGGCAATTTCTAATAAACCAATTTACTTTATGAGGGTGGATTTGTTGGAGCCCTGACAGGAATGTTCACATTTATGTTTTTCAGCTAAATATTTTTAGAATTACAAAATAAAATAAAAATAAACTACAAACTTCTTAGGAAAATACTGAATGCCTCTGTACAATAGCATGGTGGAAAGGTTAATCTCTGGGATTTGTTAAACATTTTCACTTAATACTAAGTGTTCCATAATAGTGGAATAATTTTATTGAGATTGTGCCTTCTTTCCTTATATACTAGGCTGGTAGTCCACCTTGCTGCTAATCATGATTCATATTATTATGCTAAACAAGTATGCTAAAGTGTCTGGAGCATTCAATTGAAAAGAAAGGTGAAAAGCCAACTGAGTATATTACATAAATAAAACAAAAGCCCTGATTTATGCAGCATAAGACAAATTGCACACACTTACACATGTCAGATGCCAGATGTATTAAAGTGTAAATGTAGTAAGGCAGAAAAATTGTATCTACATTCTTTACAGTTCAGTAGATAAAGACAACTATCAAAAGTTAGAAGTGCCTTTTATCAATGAGATGGAAAGAATTTGACTTAAACATGAAATCTGGGCGCATAGATCCAAAACTCATAGATCCATTCCATCAAACTGGCTTTGAATTCTTGTGTATTCTTTCCAGTTGTGATTAACTGATATTACCTCTCTTTCTGAGATAAAAAACTTTAAAAGCAACATCTGTTCTCTTTCTCTAATTGACAACTGTGCTACAACTATGACCCTATCCCAGTGCAAAGGAAGGATATTCATTTTTTTGTGTAGTGCAACAACAAAGAGCTTTGGCAGAAAGGCAGACATGGGGGTGGAGGAGAACCTATCCCTTGTCATCTTACCAGAAGAGGACCAATTATCCTCTGAATAAATGAAGAACTAAGGATAAAAAGAACAGAAACTGGAAGGTTCTCAGTTATCTGCTTAAACGGATCCTGTACATGGTTTCTTCCTCCTTTTCAAATTGGGTATTGAGCCTCCCAGCCCATCCATTTCTATTCTCATTTTAATGGAACTTTGCATAAAAGATAATACAATTATAGTAGTAAGAGCCCTAGCGGTGCAGTGTTTAGGATGCTGTATTGCAGGCTAACTCTGCCCATAGTCTGGAGTTTCATACTGATGGGTTCAAGGTTGACTCAGCCTTCCATCCTTCTGATGTCAGTAAAATGAGGACTCAGATTGTTGGGGGCAATATGACTGACTCTGTAAACTGTCCACAAAGCACTATGGAATGATATAGAAGTCTGTGTGCTATTGCAATGTGCTAATCGACTATAATTAGCACTTTAGCAATTAGTATTGACTGCAACCTTGTTTTTTGAGATATGGGGCCAGATCAATGTTTTTGATGGGCAGATTGGAATGATATGTACATGTAGAATAGGAATCTTAGCACAGGCCATGAGAAAGGAAGTGGCCTCACAGCACAGTCCAAAATCACATGTATTTTTTCCCCTGCCCAGCAATGCCCAAAAAATAAAATAAAATAAAATTTATGAGAGACGTATGCCTTGTTAAATCACACATCAGCCAATGCATTTCCAGCAATGGTTTGGATTATGTAGCTAGCAGAAAGGTTGACTTTGTGTGGTATTTGTATCCTGATCCAGTGGAGCCCCAAATATCATGTTTGATGTAACCACTGAAGTTGTATTTAATATTTTTCCACTTTGTGAAACAAATGGTATTATTTGTTGATATCCTTTATCATCTCTGCCTTGCCATATACTGCATTTAACAAAATATCTGAAAGAGATGAGTATGCTCATCTCTACCAGATATTTGTATGCTCTGTTATTTTGCTTTTTAAATAAAAGAACTTCCCGGAATTCATACATATGGTCATGAACAGAATAAAAATGGTTTGGGTTAAAAATAATACACTGAAGAATAATGAGAAGAATCATATGATTCATGCAACTCCACTGGAAATCTGAATGGATAGAATTCTGTTAGGGTTAGCAGCAGAGGTGGTATGGTTTTCTGCCCAGTTCTGGAGAACCGGTAGTGGAAAATTTGAGTAGTTTGGAGAATGGGCAAATACCATCTCTGACTGGTCCCACCCCCATCTATTCTCTGCCTACCAAGTCCCAGCTGATTGGCTGGTTCTTCTTTCGTTGCACTGCACAGGAGAACGGAGCTGGAAAGCAGGTTGATGGGGTGAAGCGGGAATGGGATTTTGCAGTAACCTTCCCCTGGAGTGGGGTAGGAATGGAGATTTTACAGTATCATTCCCTGGCACGCCCACCAAGCCACGCCACCAAGCCATGTCACGCCAAGCAAGCCACGCCCACAGAACTGGTAAAACATAAATTTTTGAATTGGTTAGCAGACCCATTAGCAGAATAATCCTATAATATGTATATAGGATTATATTATAATCATCCAAGATATATGGAATCTCCTGGACTAAAGGAGACTATATATTGGACTATATATTTTTATAAATATATAAAAGAAGTATAAGTCTATAGTTTGAATTGATATTGAGAAACACAGTATTTTAAATACGTAAATATGTGGTCACAAAAGCTCTAAGGACCTTCTTCAGTTTATTCAATTATTGGGTGTATGATTGGTTTATTTTGATTAGCACAATTGTATCATTATATCAACATGGGGCATGGGCATTGAAAATGTTTGTGTACTGTAACTAATACATTAATGTTGAAATAATGAGAGTCAATTTGGAATAATGTTAAGATGCTGGTCTAGAAAATAGGAATCTATGAGTTCTAATCCCACCCTAGGCATAAAAAAACAGCTGGGTCAATCATTCCCTCTTAATCTAAACCACCTCACAATTATTGTTGTTGGGGAAATAGGAGGAAAAAGAAGTATTATGTATGTTTGCTTTGTGTTACTTATAAAGTAAGAAAATGGAGGGGAAATCTAATAAATACACAATCAATGAGGCGATGAAATGTTTCAAATGTTTCAAAAGAATCCTTTTGATGCCAAATACAAACCATTATTTTTTTTAAAAAAAAAATAATTGCTAAGGGGATTTTAAGAAACACTGGTTTTAGATGAGATAACAATGAAGCTTAGAAGACAAAGGGAAAACTCTGCTGGCTTATTAAAACAAAAAGGAAGAAAATTGTTCATATTTATGTCCTTGGTTTGTTTCAGACTTAATCACAGGCATTTGAAAAAAAAGGTGCATAAAATCTTGAAACAGCAGAAATGGATAATGAATAAAGAACAGGAGGAAAAGATTTTTTTTTTAAAAAAAAAAAAGTTCAGCATAACTTGATTTCCTTCAGGCATATTGGAAAGATGATGCATTACCATAATTTAAGAAATAGTATGAAGAATGAGATGTGTTAAATTAATATGCCAACCGAAACTCTCAAAAGGCTGAGGTAAGTCAGAAAATATTAAGTGACTTACCACAAATATTTAGAGGTGACCCTATCTGTGAAACAATACATATTTTTTTCTGATCACTGATATTATTACATTGAGAATTATCATTAACTTCATTTTTTAAAGATACATTCTATAGTTCTCATCACTGTAGTTATAGTAGTAGTTAAGGTTACTATTATATTATCAGTTTTGAGCTGCATGCTTTTCTACATTTTTCTTCTGTAGGGCTTTTACAGATGAAGAAGAATACAAATTTAAGTAAAGCCAGATTTCAATCTTGAGCCTTGTTTTCCATGAAGCATCATTTCTAATGTATCAGGAGCAAAGTTACACTTGTAAGATCTTTTCCTACTTGCAGTTTAACCAGAATACAAATAACAGTAGCAGCATCTTTTTGATTTGATTGTGTCCTTCAGCTCACCCTGAGCCTACGAACAAGAGAGGTCTGGAACATCCTTCACTATACTAGTGTGAAAATGTTCTCCTTATTCAAGCACTGTCCAGCCAACTTTCAAAATATGCTAAAATGCTTAGGCTTTACAGCCAGTGACTTTGGAAGAAGGTCAGGTGACCAATCATTGGCTGGCATAAATTTGTGAAGTTTTAAAGATGGAGACAATAAGGTTGAGAGAAGGTAAAATAAAGACTCACTGATCTTTTTATAATCTTTTCTAAGGATTGAAAACACAATCAACTTTAACTTGGAGAAGCTTTAGGGCTATGTTCAGGCACTGATAGGCTACAATAGACTTTGGATGTCAAAATCTCAATACCCCCATATATCTGGTATATTTGAGAATTCTATGTGTTTAGCTTGAAGATCTGAATAGGGCTATTCAGCTATTAATAGGGCTAATTTTGATTAATTTATTTACAGCTCTACACATTTCCAAAAATTCAGGTAAAGAAGCTTCCCAGATCATGTCTGCAACATTTCAGAACTTGTAAAACATGGGATTTGTGAGCATGTGGAGGGGATTGCTCGTGTGTTTTATTATTTCCATTTTTTATTGCATATATACGTTGTTTTTTTAATAATTAGAGTAATGGTCAATACACTGTCATAAGTTGTAATTAAATTGGTTAATGCAGACTTGGTGGTTCAGCTTCTATCAACTTGCAAACAATTAGGCAAGTAAGCTCTTTCAGACATTGTAGGTAATATAGCAGTATTTAGAAACAATAAATAAATGAGATTCTATTGCTCTGATTTGACAAGAAATACTGTCGGGAAAACAAGTGTAGTTGCCTTTGGTGATTTATTCTTAGCAATTTTATATGGATGTGCACCCCCCCTAAAAAACTCCGGTAGATGAAAATGAACAGCAGCTTCTGTACTATCTATTTCAAATAAAATTGATCCATCATTGTAAGGAGGTTTCTCAAAATTCCATTCCAAAAGGACGGTTGGAAATATGTTAAATCATGCTGCCTATATATGAATAGGTATCTGGCCTGCTTTAATTTAAAAAATTGAACAACTAAATAAGCTCTTATTGGCACATTCAATTGGATTTGCTGAGTTTTTGTATCCAATATCATTTGCCTTAGTTCTGCATTGACAAATGAAAACCTAAATCTAACAAATCATTCTGTAAAGAGTTCTAGTTCCTCAGTATTTTTGTGAAATGGAGCCACTTACTGATAAGTTTATCAGAATATAATAGAGAATAATACACACACACACACACACACACAATTACTAACTAGAACAGACAAAGAGCAACTCAAACCCCAACTTAACAATCAATAAATAACTTATACATCAAACAATTTTATGATTCAAGAATGAAGATAACATCGTCTCATTTATGAATGAATGGCATTTGATCAGAAGCTTAATTTTATTCAGAATAAAAGGCCATCAAAAATTGGGGGCAAGAAAAGATTCATTCATGATGATTTCGACATTTCCCTTTTAAATTAGCATGATTCTTTAAAAAGCACAATCTTCATTGGTGGTAGACTTATGGGAAATGTTTATAAGCATGTTTGTATTTTCTACAAAGAAGCTGTCAAATATATGTAAATCTGTGTAGATTGTAAGGCATGAATTGGTTTTTAGTACCTTCTGCTCTTATCTTAATCACTAAAATGACTGAGTTAGTGAAAGTTAAATTTGTCATGCTCTGATTTTAATAGTAGGGAATACAGCAGGGGTGGGAGTCTACCAGTTCGTACCTATTCGCTAGAGCCAGTTGTTAACATTCTAAGCAGTTCAGAGAACCGGTTGTTAGAAAAAATTACTGGCCTAATTCTGTAAGGAAGGCAGGGAGGAAACATTCTGGTGTTGCTTACAGAAACTGCCTCTCCGTTAATCCTTATTACATTCTTAGCAGGACTAGACTTCTTGTCTCAGGAACTTCTCTGAAGTTTTTTTTCCCTCTTTTGCTAGTACCTCGCTTGTGTGGAGTGATCATTCAAAGTTACAATGGCAATGAAAAAAGTGATTTATGACCATTTTTCACACTTTTGACTGTTGCAGCATCCCCATAGTCATGAAAGGCCAGGCGAAGAGATGCGTGTCTCGATGTGAGTGATATTGAGTTGGCCAATAACATGACCACCAAGCCACGTCCACCTGGTCACATGACCACCAAGCCACACCCACCAACTAAGCCACACCCACAGAACCAGTTGTTAAAAAATTTGAATCCCACCGCTGGAATGCAGCAATCTGAAATCAAATCTATATTATTGTTAACTCCAATCTAATAAAAATGTAATTATGACCTTCAATTAGGAAAAAATATCTGTTTCCTTAATAAAGAAGGTGTTCGGGGGAGACAAGTAGGAATCTTATTCTTTCACATTTCAAATGACAATGGAGAGCCTAATGAGTAGCTTAAGGTCACTCATTTTCAAAGAGCTTAAAAAAATTTAACTTAAAAATTCAGTCACAAGTTCTATTGGGTAAAGATGAATATATTTTGTAAGCACAGATTTGCAGTCCAATTTCTGAAATATTGACAAATATTTGTACATTTTAAGGAGAGCTTAGTAACTATCTGAGAAATCTTTAGATTTCTCTCCCCATGCTATTATTCACTTCAATTTGAAGCTTCTTGGAAGCAAATATCTTGCTGATTCTCTTGTGAATCTTTTGTTTCTACTGAGAATTGAGCTGTTGGGAAATGTATATAGCTGCAGGTCTTAATGAATTACCAGCAGGTTCTAAATAGGAAATCTTAAGGAAGTAAAAGTCATTCTCCAAAATACACACCTCCTCTTTTAAAGAAATACCAGAACCTCATTGAACTTTGGTGGCCAATAGGGAATAAATGGGTTTCAGAAGAATTGCAGCAGCTCCTCCTATAGATGCTAAAATAGAGCCAAATATACTTTGTTCTCCACTGAGTCGAAAGGAGAATCCAGGATGGGTAGTCTCTAGTCTCCTAGCTCTGCAGACCGAGTTGAAAAACTGAGGACACACCCCCTGGTAACCGTCCCCAGTTCTTCACTCAGTCTCAGCATGTTCAGACCACCCTTTAAGGGCTCTGAATAGTTAGGATTGTAGAAGAATATTCACCCCCTGGATTAAGCTTTTTTTCGTAGAGAGGCTTAGATCAGGTTTGACAGCTAGCTGGCTTGCCGGTTTAGCACTTTCATTTTTTTGTGCCTTTTTTCTGGTTCACATTATTTTACTTGTTATTTTAATTTTTTGACTTTCCTTGCTGGTGGACTGGTTTTTGTTTTGTTTTCTGCCAAAACTTGAGTGGAGGTGACCCTGAGAGCCCATGTGGCCCGGGATGGGGTGGGAGTCAGCATCTTATTTAACTTTGCCTCCTTCCAATCCACTTTCCCTTGCCTGAGATGAGTCGTAGGTGCCGCTAAGCGCTTCTGTCCCTTTTCGGCAGCAGCGGCCATTTATTTCATTTGGGGACAATCTTGCAGTTCGTCTCCAGGATTGTCCTTTGGGTGGGGGTTTCTGGCCATCGGGATTAAATCCTGACCCCCCATCCAGTCCCCAGAGCACCATGGCAGCTGTGAGACACTTGAGTCTGCCTGATAATTGCGATGCAGCCAATGCCAGGCTTGCAAGCTTCTGACCTGTCAGGGCTTGCTGCAATTCAAAGAGGCAGCTGTTTTTTCAACTTTTTTTCCTTGATTCGGCCTTTGAATTGCGGAGCTGGGCTGAGCTCACCACTTTGGGTAGCATTAGCCTCCTGAAGTGGTGGACAGCTACTGTGGCTGTAGCTGACAGCTTAGGCTGAATATTTTTATTTTATTTTATTTTATTTTAATTTACTCCTTTCTCCCTTTCTCTACCTCTGTCAAGTGATAGTTATTTTTGGTGGGCTCAAAGATGGCCACCAAGGGAGCAGATCAAAAATTGTCAGTTCCTCAGCAGGTAGAGAGAAGGCTGTAAAGGGATCTCCTAAGCCCAGGTCTGCTGGTCTGGAGGCAGCAGCTGGGATTAGAGCCAGGGCTCTAGCCCCTAAGAGATCCTCTAGGGCTGAGGATAGACAGGCCAGGCGTAGACAAAAAGCCATAGACAAATAGTTTGACAGGGCAGTGAGAGATTCCAGGAAGGCTGAATACTGAGCCACCCCTCAAACTTTGCCTCCTCAAGATGACAGGCAGCCAGACCAACTGGCAGATAGGCAGTTTATGACTGCCTGGTCTCCTGGGTGCTTAAGTACCCATGATTTGCAGGGTAACCTCCAAATCAGGGCTGAGACCTCTCACAATTTTTCTGAGCCACCTCAGGGGATCTTGATGATGGCACCTGCACACCAAGTCTCCAGGGGAGCCAGACCTGTGCCTGTAGTCACTTTTATACCTACAGCAGCTGGCTTACGACCTGAGGAGACCCAGTTGCAAGAAATGCCATCCTTCATGAGAGCCTGGATCTCCCAAACAATAAGACAGGAATTGCAGGCAGAGGTCAACCAGCTGCGCCAGCTGTCTTGTTTGGAACCTAGCAGAGGCGCCAGCTGTCTTATTTGGAACCCCTGCAGGGGCAGGGGCAGGCTTCTGCAGAACAGCTGGTCCACTTCAGCCTCCCCTTCAGAAAGCAGCCAAATTTATGGCTCCGAGAGGGACCTCCTTCCAGAAAGGGATTTTTTGGATGAGGAGTCGATGGTAGCAGGTCCCCCCTCTTTTAAGGGCCTTTTCCAGTCAGCTCTTTTCAAGATTCTGCTGGTTAAGGTCAAGAACACAGCTCATCTCAAAAAGGACACGGTCACTTAGGACCTTCCCACTGAGGGAGAAGATCAGGAGAATTTCCTGTTCACTGAGAAAGCATCTGTGGTAGATGCTGTACCTGTGCCCCAGATGTTTCTGAACCTGATCAAAAAGCAGTGGGAGTCCCCTGAGATGTACATTTGCCCCAGTGAATCTAAGTCTACCTTATTTAATATAGACAAAGACCTTTTGGACATTATGGAAGTGCCAAAGATAGATGGCCCAATGGTAGCCCTAGCTTCCTCATCTGTCATCCCACCTGATGCGGAGGATGTTTCAAAGACAAAGGACCAGGAGGAGATGGCACTCCAGAGAGCTCATCAAGCCAACTCCTGGGCCATCAGAGCATCAACAACCACATCTTTTTTTCCTCAGGCCTCTTTGTGGTGGCTGAGGCTGCTACAGGACAGAATCCCACCTGAGGATCTCAGGCTGCATCAGGACCTGAATAAGATTATAGCTGTGGCTCAATTGACTGCTGATGCCACCCTCACATCAGCCAAATTTTCTTCCAGAGCCATGGCCTCTTCCATAACAGCACGTAGGTTTCTATGGCTAAGAAATTGGCAGATGGACGTCAGAACCAAATGGAAGCTGGTGTCGGTTCCTTTTAAGGGAGAGAGGCTTTTGGGGGAAGCCCTGGATCCCTTTTGGATGGAAACCAGGGACAAGCAAAAGATCCTGCCCTCCCGGGGAGGCGCTTTGATTACAGGTCTCATCACTACTACAGGAAGCCATCCTTTAAACAGGGGGAAGCTGGGGCAGGCTTTCCCCATCAAAGTAGGCCTTTTTCCAGAGATCCTCCTCTCAAGCCGATAGACAGGCCTTTGCTGCCAGAGGGTGTCAGAGGCAAGAGGGCAGAAGGTCCTTTAGGAGTTCCAACAGACCCTTCAGGCACAAAAAGTGATGCCCGAACCTCATCCCCCATAGGGGGCCATCTGGGACTGTTCTGGCAGAGGTGGGAACAGACCATAATGGTCGTTTGGATCCTGTCAACCTTACAGTCGGGTCTCCATTGAGCCTTTGTGTGCTGCCCCATCTTCAGGGACCTCTCAAAGAGGGATCTCATGGAATCAGTGATCCACCATCTGCTGGGCATTTGGGCCATCCATCTGGTTCTGGTGGATGAATGGTTCTCTCCCATTTGGCCTGTCATCAGCCCCTCGGACTTTTACCAAGCTCTTGGCAGTGATAGCGGCACACCTCAGAGCCTTACCCTAAGGATCCAATGCTATTTGGGTGACATCCTGATAGCATCCTCTTCCAGACCCCAGGCAGAGGAGGATCTGATGTCAAGAATAGGGATTCCTCGTGAGAAGGCGGAGCTTCGTTTCAGCGATACAGCTGTGATCTCGGGGCTCTGAGATCACAGCCGATATTTTTGCCCCTGGTCAGTCCCAACGGACCTAAACTGTTCTGTAGAGACGGTGATCATGAAGGGCATAGTCCCAGGATCCCAGGGATATCGCAAAACCCTGCTCTGATCCGGGAGAAGTCCTTTTGCTGGCGGCGGAGAGGCAGCCTCCAAAGCTGCTGAAGTTGGGACAGCTCTGGAAAGAAAGTGGCTGGAAGTGAAAGTTGTCGGCTGGGTGAGAAACTTATTTTTTGTTGTAAATTCGCTGAGATTTGAAAGGGCACCCTGAATAGAGAAGAAACCTGTGAGATTTTTTTTTTTTTTTACAAAAACTGTATGAGCGGCGTTTTTTAAAGTGATGTCAAATTGAGGCTTGGATTTATTTATTTTTCTTACTTTTTTTTCTTGGGACTTTAGCGTGGCTTTGTCGGTAACCGGACTGAATTTTCTCTTACATATATTTTTATGCTCCTTTTGATTTTTTAATTTTCTTTTAGGATAGAGGCTACCTTTGGCTATTTTTTCTTTTTATAAAATTGTTTTTCTGGCTGGGGGGGGAAGAGTATTAAGAAACTTTGTAACACTGCCAACTAGAGGCTTGAAAATATTTTATTTGAATTGGAGAAAATTGTAAGAAGACTCCTTCTCAAGGACATTTCAATGTGATAAGATAGAGGGAGAGCACAGCAAAATATTATAACAGGTGTTCTCCTGGACTCTTATCAATATTTTAACACTTGACGTTTGGCTTTGAAGCTAGTGGAGGAGAGAGTCATAATAAGAGCCTTGGACAACTAAATAAAGTGCAGTGTGCTTTCTTATTTTTTTTTCTTTTACTTGTGATATTCCTACTCTCACCAGCTTCTTTGTAAATTTTAATTCTAGTAATATTCTTATTTTTGCTTTTTATTTCAAAGGGAGCCTCAGAGTTTTTTCTTTATTTTTCTTTTTTTCTCCTTCTCTTTACTGGGATCCTTTTGCTTTTTCTGTCCATGTTTTTGGACCACTCTGTTTTTTTCTTTTTGATTATTGAGACTTCCCAATTGGATTAAGATGTGAAGAACCTGAAGGAATTTCTTCTTCTTTTTTCTTTATTTTTGTTCTTTTTCTTCTTAATCAATATTATTATTTTTGGGTTTTTTTTCCTTTCTTTCTATTTTTCATTTTTTATGGTAGACTACTTTGTAATTGGATTAGGGTCTAGAAGAACCTGAAGATTTTTCTTCTTTTTTTTCTCCTTTTTCTTCTTTGGTTTTTGGCTTTTTACTATTAGATTTTTCCATTTTGGATTATAATTGGCTATTCTACCAGTTGGATTAAAAGCGAAAAAGAATTTGAAGCTTTTGAAGCATTAAAATGAGCAGGAAACCAATACCATCTGGCATTTCTACTTCTACCTCTGCTTCCCCACCAGGTGGAGGACAACGTTTAATTCAGACAATGTTGAAGCAAGATAAAGAACGAGAAAAAGTGACTTTACAGATGATTATGCAAGGAATTCAAGATCTCAAGATAAAAACAGACACTATTGAACAAAGAACAGAGAAGACTGATGAAAAAGTGGAAAATATTAAACAAATGATGGTGAAGTATGAGGAGAGATTCCAAAAAATTGAGGAAGAAGGTAAACAAAGAGAGGAGAAGATTGGAAATATTGACAATAGATTAACAGTGGTTGAACAAGATAAAAATGGGATGTTGAGGTGGGAGATGGAAAGGTCAGAATTTTATCTTAGATTTCAAAATATAGAAGAAGAAAAAGGACAAAATTTGGCTGCGATAATGATAGAAATGCATGGAAATTACAGAGGAAAAGATGATGGATGGAGTAGATGAGGTATATCGAGTTTATACAAGATATGCGATGAGAAATAAATTACCAAGGGAAGTCCATATTAGATTTTCCAAAAAATCCATTAAAACACAAATACTACAAGTGGTAAGAGAGAAGACATTGAAATACAAAGGCAAAGAGATTGTGGTTTTAAAACAAATACCCAGAAGAGTGAGAGAGATGAGAAGAGAATATCGATTTCTGACCAAAACTTTATTGGAAAATAAAGTGAATTATAGATGGCTGATTCCAGAAGGATTAATGTTTACGTGGCAAGAGTGGAGACATAGAATTGGTTCAATTGAGAAAGCAGAACTTTTCCATGCAGAATTTTTTGGAAGGAGAGAAGAGGAGGCAGAGAAAGAGGTCTCATTAATTGAGTTTCAAGAGGAACAACTGGAGACTGAAAAAGGGAAAGGTGCAGTAGGTGGACAGGTGGATAGTAAAGAATAGCGTGAAGTGAAATCCACAAGAGCTATTAGACCTAAATATAAAGCATAATCATGGAAGAAAAAAAATTGATTACAATGAATATAAATGGACTCAATTCAGCTGTTAAAAGAAGGAAAATCTTTCATAAATTAGAGAAATTAAAACTTGATATAATTTGTCTACAAGAAGTTCATATTAAAAAACAACATGAACAATTGTTAATACAGCCAAAATTAGGGAAAATATTTACTTCTTTGACTCAATGTAAGAAAAGAGGAGTGGTTCTATACATTAAAGAGACTATCCCAGCAAAACTGATCTACACGGATGAAGATGGAAGAGTATTAATGGTGGAAATAATGGACAATAATATAAAAATACTCTTGATTGCAATTTATGCTCCGAATGATAAACAAGAAAAGTTTTATGAAAAACTACACATGAAAATAATTGGACTGGACTATGTTAATATAATTATGATGGGAGACTTTCATGGAATTGTGGACAATAAATTGGACTATATAGCAACAACAACAAAGCAAAATAGAAAGACTTTCCCTAAATCTTTTTTTAAAATGACAGACGAATTAACTTTAAAAGATATTTGGAGAGAAAGAAATGTTAAAGCTAAACAATATACTTTTTACTCAAATAGACATTTATCATGGTCCAGATTAGATATGATTTGGATCTCAACAGAATTAATATTTAATATTCAAGAAACAAATATTGAAACAAGTACTTGGGCAGATCATAGCCCAATGACAATTAAATGGAAGGGACAAAAAAAAAAGATTGAGATGGACATTAAACAATACTATCTTAAAGGAAAAAGATTTTATACAACGGATGGAGAAGGAACTGGCTTTTTTCTTTAGAGAAAATAAAAAAGAAGATACTTCAACACAGAATGTTTGGGATACAATGAAGGCATATGCTAGAGGTTTGATAATAGATTATACAAGAAAAAAGAATATTAGGAAAAGGCAAGCTTCTAAGGCCTTGGAAGATGAGTATAAAAGACTTGAAAAAGAATTACAGAAAATGCCACAGAAAAAAGATATTAAATTGAAGCTGGATGTAATTGAACATAAAATGGAATTAATAGAGAGAGAAGAATTGGCACAGAAAATTAGAAATTCTAAACAGAATTACTTTGAAGATGCAAATAAACCAGGTAGATGGCTGGCATATAAATTGAGAAAGGAGAAGGAATCAAGAAAAATATTGAAGCTAATAGATGATCAAGGCCAAGTTTGTTATGGCAATAAGGAGAAAAAGGAAATTATTCGAGATTTCTATGGGTAACTATATAAACAAGAGAATATTGATGAGGAAAAGGTCAAACAGTATCTACAGAATGCTAACTTACCGAAGATACCTAAAGAGACTGAAGAAATGCTAGAAAGCAAAAAACAATGATGGAATTAAATGAAGCACTTAAGAAACAAAATAATGGGAAAACACCAGGTCCAGATGGGCTTCCGGAAGAATTCTATAAAACATTTCAAGAATCATTGAGCATCCCATTGTTAGAAGTTATGAATGAAGTTATGCCAAAGAAGATGATACCCAAAGCATGGTCAGAGGCTTATATTACACTTATTCCAAAAAAAGAGGCTGACCCACTGCAAATTAAGAACTATAGACCTATTTCTTTATTGAATGCAGACTATAAAATTTTTGCTTCAATTTTAGCAGAAAGACTTAAAAAATATTTAAATAATTTTATCCACCCAGATCAAAATGGATTTCTGCCAAAGAGACAAATCAGAGACAACATGAGAGTAATCTTGGATACTTTGGAATACTATGAGGCTCATCCTGAAAAGCAAATGGCTTTGATATTCCTAGATGCTCAAAAGGCATTTGATAACGTGAACTGGAGATTTATGTTATTACTATTGGAACAGATGGGTTTTGCCAGAAAATTTATTCAAGCAATAGAAGCCATATACAATAAACAGACAGCAAAAGTAATGATGGAGGGAGAATTTACAGACTTTATTAATAGAAGAAAAGGAACAAGACAAGGATGTCCCCTATCTCCTTTGCTATTTGTGTTGACTTTGGAAGTGCTGAATAGAAATATTAGGGATGATAAAAGCATAAAAGGAATGAAAATTAAGAAGGAAGAATTTAAGCTACAAGCTTTTGCTGATGATTTAGCTTTTATTCTGGAAGATCCGTTAGAAACAGCTCCAGAGTTATTGGAAAAGATAGAGATATATGGTGAGATGGCTGGTTTGAAAATAAATAAAGATAAAACAAAGATTTTGACAAAGAACATGCTACTGAGACAAAGAGGAGAACTGGCAGACTTGTTGAAAATCCAAGTTACAAAAAAGGTTAAGTATCTGGGGATATATTTGACAGCAAGATGTAGCTCATTAAAAGAGAATAATTATATTAAACTTAAACAACAGATCGCTCCAGACTTGAAGAAATGGGAAAACTTGCAATTGTCATTAATAGGGAGAATTTCAACAATTAAGATGAATATTTTACCTGGAATCCTATTTCTGTTTCAAACAATACCAATTAGGCTTGGAAAAGACTATTTTGAAGATTTAAATAAAATCATGTTGAAGTTTATATGGCAAGGTAAGAAAACGAGAATAAAGCTAAAGCTTTTGCAAGATGCTAGAATTAGAGGAGGTTTTGGTCTGCCCAATTGGGAATTGTACTATCAAGCTGCAAATTTGATGTGGGTCAAGGAATGGATAACATTAAGAAAGACTAGACTGTTGACACTAGAAGGTCATGATTTGCTGTTGGGTTGGCATGCCTTTTTATCGTATAAGGGAACTAAAACACAGAGTTACTTTAGAAGACATTATATATGGGAGTCTTTGTGGTTAAACTGGGAGAAGATAAAAAGACAATGTTATTTGAAAATTCCAGTTTGGTTATCGACTATTGAAGCATTTTCCTATCCTATAATTTATAAGAAGGAACAAACAGTTAGATATGGGGAATATTGGATGAAAAGGGTGAACTTAAATCGATTCAAAATTTAGAGGAACAAAGTATAAAGATAAATTGGTTTTCATATGCGCAAATACATTCAAGGTATGATGAAGATTCTAAAATGGAGGGATTCTATGATAAACAGACTGATGTAGATAAGATTTTGATGGGTACTGATGAGAAGGTGATTAAAAATTTATATGGTTATTTACTGGGAATTAAACTAGAGGAAGAACAAGTTAAAGAAACTATGATTGTTTGGGGGAAGAATTTTGGATATGGGATTGATCTAGAGAAATGGCAAAAATTGTGGTCTCAAAATTATAAAATGACAATGTCAACAGCATATAAAGAAAATTTATATAAGATGTTTTACAGGTGGCACTTTCCCCCAACAAGAATAGCAAGAATGTTTGAGAACAAATCTGAAAAATGCTGGAAATGTCATCAGATACCTGGCTCATATTACCATATGTGGTGGACTTGTGAGGACGCTAAAAAATATTGGACTAAAATTCGCATGTGGTTGGAAAAAATGACAAAGAAACATATAGATTTGAAACCGGAGTTCTTTTTATTGGGAATCTTACCAGATACATACAGTAAAGATTTGAAATATCTGATTGTAAATGTATTAACAGTGGCTAGGATTGTATTTGCTAAAAATTGGAAGAGTAAGAAAATACCATCAGAGTAAGAAATTATTAAGAAAATATTGGAATGTGCTGAGATGAATAGATTGACATTTGAAATTAGAGAGCAAGAGGATAAAGAATTTTATGAAATTTGGAGTCTTTTTTTATCAATGGCTAGATGACAAAATACAATAATAGAATATTTAGAATGTTAGACAGCAAGGAATATCTTTATTTTTTCTTTCACCTTTGTTATTTGACATTATATTTATAAAGTGTTTTTAGGATAGATTTGGTGTGATTATATGATTTGTTATAGAATAAACTATTTAAAGTATTGTTATCTCAAAAAGCATGAATGATTAAAAGTATAGTCAAATGATTTTTTAATAGCGATATTAGGATATATAAGTTTGGATTGACAATATGAGTTGTTATGTAACATAATTGTAATTGAGACTACAAAATGAATGCACAAAACTGATGAACCAACCGACACACTGTATGTACATAAGAGAGTTGATGTTTTAATGTTTTGTTTGTCTTGTTTGTTTGTAAAAAATCAATAAAATTCTTTTTTAAAAAAAAGAATAAGGATTCCTCGAGAGCATGAGTTCTCGATAAACCTGGACAAATGCCACCAAGTACCATTAACTCGGCTCTTGCATTTGGGGGCCATTATAGACACCTTGGCCAGACAGGTTTTTCTCTCACAGGAGCATCGAGACAGTATCAGGGAAGTCATGTCGCTGATCCTGTCTTCCAGAGAAGCGCCTATCATCTTGCTGTCTCAACTTCTCGGCAAAATGGTATCATGCATCGGGATTGTCCCATGGGCCTGTTTCCATGCCTGAACCCTTCAGTGGTTCCTGCTCCCTTACCAGAGGGGTGACTCTCCAAGGGGGGTTCGCATCCCCTTGCTAGTTCTTTGTTCTCTCCATTGGTGGCAGTCCTGAGCCATGGATCAAGGATGCTTGTACAGGGAACCCCAGAGGATTACCATCACCACGGATGCCAGTCTCTATGGTTGGGGGTCCCACTTGGGAGCCCAGGTCACCCAGGGGAGGTGGTCACGAGAGGAACTCACCCACAACATAAATTGGCTAGAGCTCAGGGCTGCCTGCTTAGTGCTCAAGGATCTAAGGCAAGAGGTGATGGGGAGACATGTGCTTCTCCTCACATAAACTGGCAGGGGGGCACACACTCTAGATCTCTAATGCAGGAAGCAACTCAATTGTGCAGCGGGCAGAGAGAACTTGTGGGTGGAGAGAAACCTGTTGTCCCTACGAGCAGAACATATCTCGGGAGTATCCAACATGCAGGCAGATTGGTTGAGCAGGGCCACAGTTGACCAGTCAGAATGGCGACTGCATCCCAGTCTATTCCAGGAGATGACGGAACACTTCAGCTGCCCGATTCTGGATCTCTTTGCATCACCAGAGAACACGCACCTCCCAAGGTTCTTTGATCGATTTCCTGCCTGAGGAGCAGAAGGGTTCAACACTTTCCAGTGCAGGTGGCCCCAGAGAATATTGTGTGCCTACCCCACCCTTCCCTTATTCCTTCCCCACCCTTCCCTTATTCCAAGGCCAATCAGGAAAATACTGATAGAAAGGGCGGAAGTTCTGTTGGTATCCTCTTATTGGCCCAGGCATCCTTGGTTCGCTGACCTGGTGGGCCTGTCAGTTTCCAGACCCAGGAGAATTCCCCTGTACAAGATCTCCCTCAGTCAGGGCCCAGCACCCAGATCCAGCCTGGTTTCGGTGGACTGTCTGGCGCTTGAGTGGGAGATCCTGAAATGGGAGAAGTTTTCCACAAAGGTCATTCAGACCATCCAGGTGGCCAGAGGACCTTCCATGACCAGGGTATATAACACAATGTGGAAGATTTTCTGCAGTTGATGTGCTTGTCACCAATTGGAACCCACTGGGATTTTTGTTGCAAAGGTATTAGAGTTCCTGCAGGATGGGTTGGCTAAAGCTCTTGCCCCCAACACCTTGAAGAGACAGGTGGCTGCCTTGGACTCAGTGATTTCGGTCAAGGTCTCTACTGCTCTGGTCCAACACCCTAGGGTGAAAGCCTTCCTTAGGGGAGCCACAAATCTGAGGCCACCAGTGATCCACCACTACCCCACCTGGGATTTGCCTAAGGTCCTGCAGGCACTAACTTCTCCCCCATTTGAACTCTTGTGTGAAGTCTGCCTTGGCCTTCTCACGTGCAAGGTGCCATTCTTGGTGGCCATTACCTCGGCCAGGCATATTTTGGAGTTGGCGGCCTTATCCATCAGGAAGGATCTGTGCATATTCCATGCAGACAGGATAATTCTGCAGTTGGACTCTACCTTCCTGGAGTTGATTTTGCCTAATTTCTGTCCTGACCCTACCCATGCACTAGAGAAAAAATGGCATACCTTGGATGTTAGGAGGGCCTTCTGTATTTACATTAAAAGAATTTCTCTTAGGAGGACGGAAGCTCTGTTTGTTTCCTTTCAGCCGTCAACTTTAGGTCACAGGGTGACACCTTCCACAGGGTGACAGGCATTGATTCTGGACATTTGTAGAGCTGCAACCTGGTCATCGGTGACCCCATTCATAAGACATTACAAAATTGACTCCTTTGCCTCAGTGGAGGTGTCCTTTGGAAGACGAGTCCTGCAGGGTGTGCATGTAGAGGTGGGGACCTCCAACCAATCCAGCTCCCACCCATAGGACGCCATACCAGCTTTGGTATGTCCCATCCTGGATTCTCCCTTCGGCTCAGTGGAGAAGGGGCGTTGGTCCTATCTGAACGCTTCTTCTCGGGGAGCCGAAGGGATAATCCAGTCCCACCCTGTATTCTGTCTGGTCGGAATAGGGAGGAAATGTCCCTTTTTTTTTGCAGTATCAATGAACTATCATTCAGAACTGGGGACGGTTACCAGAAGGGTGTCCTCAGTTTTTCAACGGTCTGCAGAGCTAGGAGATTAGAGACTACCCATCCTGGATTCTCCCTTCATCTCCCTGAGAAGAAATGTTCAGGTTCGACCAACACCCCTTTTATATTGCCAGTTTTATAGCACTTCCTCTTCAGTCATTCTCTAACTTGTAACTGTAACCATGGAATAAACCTTTTTCCTACATGACATTGCCTTTCCTCTGATCCCAAACCCTTACCCTAGGCAGCTTAGACATTCTTTGCCTTCTTCAGTAAAAGACCCTCTGTGTACAAAATAAATCTCCTGCACAAATATGGATGGCTACTCCAAAGTTGACTAATTATACACAATTTTGTTCCAAGGGACTATTTTTCATGTGTATCACCTGAAAGGAATTGATGATGGGCCTAGGATATAAACCACATAAATATGTAGGGAGAGGGATCCATTGATGGCATCCCCATGGAACCATTTCTCTGTTATGAGAATTTCAATCCATAAGGAGAAATTGCTATGTCTGTGTTCTGTCCTGAATTTGCATACTCGAAATCCCCGCGCCTTGATTGGCTAAGGCACGGGGATTTCTGATTGGCCAGGCGAGCCGCGCTGATTGGCCCGATTGAAGTCTCCCGCGATTGGCTCACTCCAAGAGCGGGAGACTTGAATCGCTGCCATTGGCCGCGGCCGCCGCAGCGAAAAGGATAAAAGCCGCGGGCTTTTTCCTTTTCGCCGGTTCGGTTCACAACTGTTTAATAAAGAGCTTGAATGATAGTCACCGACTCAGAGCGTCTTTTTGCGGACACGACACTGGCAACGAAGGTGGGATCCCGACCCTGAACCGAACCCCGTGTCCAACAAGAGCCAGTTCCAGCGCAAGAGATGGCGAAGATCGCACCGCCCGCCCCCTTCAACCCTGCCACCGAGGACTGGGAATCGTACTCAGACCGGTTCCGTATGTACCTTGAATGCGCCAGAATGAAGGACTCCCCGGGCCCGCTAAAACGCGCCGTCTTCCTTACTCACTGCGGACCAGAGGTCTTCCAGATGGCTAAAGCATTGGCCAAGCCGGCAGACGCAACCGCCATGGACTGGGACGTCCTCGAACCTATACTGCGGCGCCATTACGCCCCCGAGGTCCCCATCCTAATACGGCGCAACGAGTTTTACCGCCGAAATCAGAAACCAGACGAAAAATTGAGCGACTTCGTCGCCGAGCTGCAGCGCCTAGGAGGACTCTGCGAGTTTGAAGGTCTGAACAGCCTCATAAGAGACCGATTCGTGCTCGGCCTATGGGACCCTACACTCCAGAGCTGGCTTATGGCCAAGGGCGACATCAGCCTAGCAGATGCCCTCACCGCAGCCGCAGCCGCAGAAGCAACCCGCTCGTCTGCTGACAGCATGCGAAGATCTGACGCAAAGGGCGGAAACAACAACTCGGCAAGGTCGGCCGACCCTAGAAGCGAATCAACCGCACACTACGGAGAATTCCAGTCAACCTCCAGCACGTCGGAAGACGAGGAGGACATACATCGCGTGCAGACGGGACGCGGCGACCAACGGAATCGAAGAGGTCATAGGTCGAGGACCAACTGTGCCGGGTGCGACGGCGACCACCCCAGGTCAGAATGCCGATTTTTTGACTCTATCTGTAGGCATTGTGAACGACGGGGTCACATCGCTCGAGTTTGCCGCCAAAAGAAGACCCGCAGCCCGCCCAAATGGGAACAACACGACCGAAAGAAGGAAAGCCTCCCGCTCAGGACCAGAGAGCGCCAACCGGACGGTCGGTGGGACCGTGCCCAACGATCTTCAAGAGGCAGCGACGGTCGGCGAAAGGAAGAGACACACCAGACGGTGACCATCGGCCACGCCATCTCCGACGGCGCCAGAAAGGTACATGTAGAAGTCCATATTGAAGGCCAACCATGCAAGATGGAAGTGGACTCCGGGTCCTACCTCTCCATGATTGCATGGCGCGAGATTAAACGGCTAATACCCACCCTCCATAAGAGGAACATTCATACCCAAAAAATCATTATAAAAGACTACCAAGGGAATCGCGTCCCGGTAGTGGGCACCAAGAGCTTTAATGTAACCTACAAGGGCCGCACCGAACAACTGCCACTCACCATCGTCGATCGCGACCGCCCAAGCCTACTGGGTTTACAATGGTTCGCCCCGCTTGACATCGCGCTGACAGGAATCAACCACGTCGCCGATGACGGTTGGGAACAGCGGCTAGCCCAGGAGTTCCAGGAGGTCTTCGATGGAAGCTTGGGCAAGTACCAGGGGCCCCTTATCTCGTTTGACCTAGACCCAAAGGTTCCCCCCAAGCGGCTTAAACCTAGGAGGGTACCATTCGCCCTGAAGCCTAAAATTGACGAGCAGATCGACAAGCTCGACAAACAGGGGGTGTTGCAGCCGATAGACCATGCCCGATGGGAGACCCCTATAGTGACCCCAGTCAAGCCAGACGGGTCCGTGAGAATTTGCGGGGACTATAAGGCCACCCTAAATGGTGCATTACAACAAAGCGCCTACCCAGTCCCAATCGTGCAACATCTGCTGCACTCACTGGGAGGGGGCAAGGTCTTTGCCAAGCTCGATCTCGCCCAGGCATATCAGCAGTTGCCAGTAGATGAGAAAACGGCGGAAGCCCAGACCATCGTGACCCATCGGGGGGCCTTCAAGTGTAACCGACTCCAATTCGGAGTCAGCGTGGCACCAGGCATCTTTCAAAGCCTGATGGAACGTTTGCTACAGGGCATCGAGGGGGTGGTGCCCTATTTTGATGACGTATTAGTGGCGGCGCCAAACGAAGCCGAATTAGAAAACCGACTCAGACAGGTCTTAACAAAATTTAAAGTGACGGGACTTAAAGTTAAACGAGAAAAATGCCAACTATGCACAGAGCAAGTGGAATTCTTGGGCTACCTTCTAGACCGGCATGGCATTCACCCTACAATTAAAAAAGTGAAAGCCATCAAAGAAGCCCCCACCCCAAAGTCTAAAACGGAACTACAAGCGTTCTTAGGGTTGCTGAATTTTTATAATGTTTTCCTACCCCAAAAGGCTACGGCGGCGGAGCCTTTGCATAGACTCCTAGATAAGGCGGCAACCTGGACTTGGGGGAGACGAGAGCAAGCCGCCTTTCAAAAAACCAAAGACCTCCTCACCTCCGACGCCGTCCTGATTCAATTCAGCGAAACCTTGCCCTTAGCTGTCACTTGCGACGCATCACCTTTCGGCGTCGGCGCTGTCCTCAGCCATACCCTCCCCGACAAAAGAGAAGCACCCATCGCCTTTTTCTCCAGGACTCTGACTAAACCAGAGCGGAACTATAGCCAGCTGGACAAAGAAGCTTTGGCTATAGTTGCCGCCGTTAAGCGATTCCACGAATACCTGTATGGCCGCCCGTTCACCATTGTGACAGATCATAAACCATTGCTGGGCATCCTCACTGGAAACCGAGCCACCCCGAACATTTTATCACCCCGGATGACAAGGTGGTCCGAGTTCCTGGCAGCCTACAGCTACGAACTGCTACACAAGCCAGGTAAGAAAATTTCGCACGCGGACGCTTTAAGCCGTTCACCCTTACCAGACTCTGATCCTGACCCAGCACCAACAACAAACACCCTTAGCATCGAGAACCTACCCATTACCGCATCGGACATTGCCAGGGAGACCATTAAGGATAGGCATCTGGCGCGAATCCTACACTGGCTAGAAAAAGGTTGGCCTGAAAGGGACAATGACGAATCCATTAAAACATTCAGAAACCGCCAGACTGAACTCTCACTGCTTAAAGGATGTATTTTGTGGGGTGACAGGGTGGTCATCCCGGACAGATTGCAAGGGAGGGTCTTAGAGATGCTGCATGAAGGTCATCCTGGCATCGTCAGGACTAAAGCCCTGGCCAGGAGTTACGCTTGGTGGCCAGGGATGGACAAACAGATTGAGGCGTGGGTCGCCAAATGCCATCGTTGCCAGGAGACCAGACCCAGCCCACCCGCAGCATCCATCCGGGACTGGGAAACACCAAGGGGGCCCTGGTCCAGAATCCATTTAGACTTTGCTGGTCCAACGAATGGGCATACTTTTCTGATCACAGTTGACGCTTACTCCAATTGGTTGGAGGTAAGCGACATGAAATCCACTACCACGGAGGCCGTCATCAAAGAACTATGTAAACTGTTTTCCACGCACGGCCTCCCAGACGTCGTCGTCTCAGACAACGGGCCCCAGTTTACTTCCCTCGATTTTGAGAGGTTCTTGGCGGAGAGGGGCATCCGCCACGCATTAACAGCACCGGCGCATCCGGCGGCGAACGGTAGGGCGGAACGGATGGTACAGTTTACAAAAAAAACCCTCCGGAAAATGGACCACGGGGAGATCAACGACAAAATCAATAAACTCCTCTTCATACAACACATCACCCCGAACACCACTACCAACAAAAGCCCAGCCGAATTACTAATGGGCAGGAAGCTGAGGTCCCCACTCGACAGGTTACACCCAACATACAACCCGGAGCGGCCCCCAGACTCCAGTTCCAAATACCGGACATTTGCCCCCGGTGACTTAGTCTACGCAAAAAACCTGACGGGGGACCCCCTATGGATCCCAGCCGTCATCACTCAAATCACAGGTCCACGGTCGTACCGGCTCCAAACCACCGACGGGCGAGCCTGGAAACGACACATCGACCAGCTCAGGTCACGAACGGCAACAGACCTCAACCCCCAAGACTCGAACCAAGGGGGGAGGGAATACCCGAATAAAACAGCGCAGGAAAAAATCCAAAAGTACTCACCGGAACGCAGCCATCGCGAGTCCCCACCGGAGAAGAACCACCTGGCCAGCTCAACCGACTCGGAGAAACCAAGCGGGAGCGGCGAAACCCGTAGCTCAACTGACCCGGTAGGCCCAGGCGGGAGCCACGGAGAACGAACCGGCCCGATCATCCAGCCGGTTCACACAGAGGGAGGAGCAGCCAAAAAGATGACCGCTCCGGCCGAGATACAGCTTGCAACTGAGTTGCGCAGGTCAACTAGGGCTAGACGGAGCCCCGCCTACCTGCGTGACTACGCTACGTGATGGACTATACCAAGAGGGGAGGGGTGTTCTGTCCTGAATTTGCATACTCGAAATCCCCGCGCCTTGATTGGCTAAGGCGCGGGGATTTCTGATTGGCCAGGCGAGCCGCGCTGATTGGCCCGATTGAAGTCTCCCGCGATTGGCTCACTCCAAGAGCGGGAGACTTGAATCGCTGCCATTGGCCGCGGCCGCCGCAGCGAAAAGGATAAAAGCCGCGGGCTTTTTCCTTTTCGCCGGTTCGGTTCACAACTGTTTAATAAAGAGCTTGAATGATAGTCACCGACTCAGAGCGTCTTTTTGCGGACACGACAGTCTGGTTATGTCTTTGAAAAAAAAAAAAGACCTTCAAACATTTTATCCTCCCAGCTGCCTAGAAGCTATTTTTTTATTTACTTAAAATACGCTTATTATGAATGGCACTTTTGCATCTGCTGTTAACATGAGGACATAGTCTGGGAAAATCAGTACAGGCTGCATTCTTATATCTATTTATAGAGAAGTTAGTGTCATTTAACTCAATGGCATTTATTTTGAACAGGCATGTACAGGAATGCACTGTGAGGCATTATAGCCTTTAGTATTAGACTTTAAAATTTAGTTTAAAATTTAATGCTGAATGCTCACAGGTAGCAGGGTCACAATTTATTACCATATTCTCTTGGTTGGTTCTCATGTTGGGTTTTTTTTTTTTACCTCAGTCTGAAAAATATGCAGGGAGGAATTGGTTCAACTTAGATTTTTTGCAGTTGCCAAGTCTCTATGGAAAACAATTAAAAGTTTGATGAAATTCTCTCACGAATTATATAAAGGTGTTGATGCCTACCTCGGAATTTTAACAAGCATATTTTTATTGCAGCATATATAAGTTGTTCTTATCTGTGAGGGCGTCCATTTTTAGCACATAGTTGGGATAGCTGATGACGGCTCAGCTCCTACTAAAAAACCCCACACCACTGAAGTTGGATGTGTGAAGGATGAAGCTGGATGTTGAAAAAATTGAAGAGGTGTCAGGAAAGAACAAGCAAGCGAAAATAAGGGCTGAGGAGAAAACTAGAGTATATCCGGCAGAAAGAAAAATGGCTGCTTCTCACCAATCTAGAAAAAACAATACCATCCTTTTTATGGAACCAAGTTTGCTGAGTGGGAGAAGGAAAAGGAGGATAAAAAAACCCTCAATATTAAATCCCATGAAATATGAAGATAAGAAAAAGGGAAAAGGAAAAATGGGTGGGTGGGTGGGAAATGAAAGGAAACTGCAAGAGATTTCCAACAGTTCAAAATCAAAAAAGCAGTTCCAAATATCAGAGAAAGATTAGGGCTGATTTCCCCCAACTGAGCCCTTCTGTCCCTATGTATAATATGTCATCAGATTAAGTAATCTTAATTTATTGTGCTTATTAGTACTTTATCCGCTTCTGTTTAGCCTGAAGCTGCTGGGGGAAATTGTCCATAGCCATGGAATGAGGTATTATAAATATGCTGACCCAGTTTTATACATCCAACCCTGGTTAAATAAATGACATGATTGATATCTTTTCTTGCTGCACGGAGTTTGGATTGGGAACAAGAGGTTTTAACTAAATGGCAAAATTGAGTGGGTTTGGGTTTGGGAACTATTTGTGACAATTTACCACCTTTCATTCTGGATTGGGTGGCTTTATACCAGACAGACCTGATGCACAATCTGGGGATACAACTCATTTAAAAAATGGGTGGCAGTCATGACTAGGAGTGGTCTTTACACAATTTTGAGTTGTGTGCCAGTTACACCCTTTCATGAAGAAGGTCTTATGCTCAGTCACTCAAATCCTGGTTATCTCCTGTATGATTACTGAAATGTGTTCTACATGGGGCTGCCTTTGAAGAGTAAAATGTGGTTGTTTGGGGAGTTATGTATGCATCAAATCAGGGATGTCAAACTTGTGGCCCACAGGCCAGATGTGTCAAATGCAGGCCATGCCCACCTCAGCTCTACAAATGGGAAAAAATGTCATGAAACATCATGTGATGGCAATGTGATGTGAGTTTGACACCTGTGATCTAGATTTTATGCCTCTGCTCCATGAGCTGCATTAGCTATCAGTTCTATTCAAGGTGTTGGTGATGACCCATAAAGCCCTATGTGGAATAGGACCAGGTTATTTGAGGGAATGCCTTGCCCACATCATATCTACCAATGCCATCAAATCTGGAGGAAAAGAAAGGTTATGTTGGAAGGGAGTCCTGTCAATAAAGGAAAGTCATCTGGCAGGACTCAGTAGAAAAGACTTCTGCTCTAGCTCCTCTCCTTTAACCTTATTGATTTTCGAGAAGAATTAAAGAAATAGCTTTGCCATCTGGCCTGGGGATCCAGTAATGTTAGTGGAATGGTTGTATTTCTAGGAAAATGAATGGAACTCTCCCAAGATTGTGTTTTTTATGGTTTAAAATATTTTTGCTTTTTAAATTTAATGATTTGTGTGATTATTTTTTGTTTGTGTTTGTACTGTCTGTGTGTTTTCAATTTGTAAACCACTTAGAGTCATGTCAGTGTGGTAGGCAATCATATAAATTTAATAATTAAGTAAATAAATATTATAGGAAGTTTTAAATCTGTACATTCACTCATTTTACAATGTAAATGAAACAACAATGCTTAAGCTGCTTTTATAATTTTTACGATTTTATATGGGAGGAAGAGGAGAAGGAATTATTATTATTATTATTATTGGGCTAACCACTGAGCTAACCATTGCAACTACTGCTTATGTCAGCTACTGGCTAGAGGAGGAAGTGACTTATAAAGAAAGAACAAATAGAGGAAAGAAAAATCTATTCTACCTTTTTCTAAAGCATGCACATTCAGGGAATAGGGTTAGAGAACTAACTGAGAAATGCTGATTAGACCTATGTATTCTGTCAGCCTGTTTCTGGTTGAAAAAATGATATGCTGTAGATATACGATTTCATGTACTGAAGTAATTCTCAGAAACAAGAAAGAAAGAAAGAAAGAAAGAAAGAAAGAAAGAAAGAAAGAAAGAAAGAAAGAAAGAAAGAAAGAAAGAAAGAAAGAAAGAAAGAAAGAAAGAAGTATCCGAGTGTTGATCCCAGCAGCGCTTATTGTTGGGACCTGCAGTGCTTATTGCTTCCCAGATCCTCTGGTTATATGGTTGCCAATGGCATGTAAATGAATTTTTGAGGTAATGCAACATTGAATATGACGTCATCTGAGAGCAGGCTGATTAAGAAATTTAAGGTACATATATTTGAAAGCCATCCAGAATGTCACTTGTTGTGGAGAAGCATTGTTACTTCCGCTAAGCTTCACAGCCAAATTGAGTTTGTTTTATGTTTATGGTGGCTTTAATCTACTAAATATCCAACTTTATTACTGGGCTTTTATATTAGTAATCTTTATTACTGTAACTGATCAGAATTCTGTAGGTAAGCTGCGGTATCTGCCATCCCGCATTAGATGGGCGCCTCATGAGAGGGAGCGAAGGAGGAAGAAACGACACGAGACGAGGTTTCTCGGGATGATGAGCGCGCCAAATGCCTTGACACAGGCTCTTTTATTATGCTTTTTCACAGGGGGGTGAAATTCTTCAAAGCCCAGGGTAAACAAGACATTCATGAATTATAATAGCTTAAGTCAGCAGGAAATACATAAGATTTATAATAGCTCAGGTTAGTAAAGACAACAGGGTATCAGAAAGTGTAATTTATAGGAATTCAGGTCAATTAAAACATCATTCTGTATTGACAGCTGTTTAAACTCCCCTTCTCTTTTGCATGCCTGGCAAAGATCACTGAAGAGATAGGAGTCTTAATGTTTACAAAAAGATACAATGCAGACAGGAGTCTGATGTTTTACACAAGAAAGCTAAATACAATGCTAGGATGGTACAGAATTGCACTGATAGTTACAACATCTCCTCTGTTTTTATTTTTTTTATGACGAGTCTTCTTCCTTGTCCAAGAAAACAGGAACTACTTGACGAGTCTTCTTCCTTGTCCAAGAAAACAGGAACTACTTTTCTGAAATGTTCTCCGTCCCCGTCATCTAGGCAGGCGTGCGACCCATCAGCATCAGGGTTGTCCAAGGAGCAGTAACTCAGCAATGATATTTCTTCATCTGATGTTAAAGACATAACATGAGCTTGCAATAACACATCAGCATCAGTAGTCATGGAAGATAATTGATCTTTAAAAAATTGCAATATTCTATTAAAACAACAAGGTCCTATAATACATATCAATATAATGATTATTAATGGTCCTGCCAATGCAGTTAAAAGGGTTGTAAGCCATGGTGAAATAGAAAACGAACCTTGATACCAATTAAGCATTTTTCTAATTCATTCATAGAATCCAGCACGACCTCACTGCTATCAGCATAGAAACAACATTCTCCTTTAAACCACCCCCCCTGCTATCAGCATAAAGACAACATTCTCCTTTAAATCCCCCTTGTTTTAAAAATAACAAATCTATACCTCTACGATTTTGCAAGACTACTTCTGAGAGGGATGTCAAGGAGTTTTGCAAAGCTACAATTGATTTTTCAATACGTAATAAATCATCATCAATGGCTGAACCCAGAGCTGTAATTCTTTTGTCAGAAACAGCTAGTCCTGCAATGCCCGTTGCTGCGCCCGTGGCGCCCAGAGCAAGCAGTAGACCTAAAGTGAGAGTACTAATAATTTCCCGTTTTGCTCTGAGGGGGTATTCCATGGGTGCCTGTAAGGATATAAAATCATCAGAGTTATACACATTAATTTTTGGTACAAGCCATACTTGAATACAAAATGATTTGGATTTAACAAGTTCATCCCCAAAGACACATGCTGTGAGACCGGTGTTACAAGCCCAGACAGAATTTTTGCCAGGGATAAAATACATTCCTTTCAGGCGTGATCCTGCAGTGATGTGGATTGCAGGATATCCCCTGGTTGTGTGGGTGCGTCTGCCAAATGGAATTGAAGTGGTGGGTAGAAGTTTTCTATGCAAGAAAAATTGGTTGTAGAACTTAAACGAACTTTTTGAGAGTCAGTTATAGTCCAGACAATATTATCTCTTCTATGAGGCTTCTGCAGATCGTCATGGGCAGTTCTTTGGAAGCGTTGCTTATTGACAGGATCAGAGCTCGGGTATATAAAAACATGACAAGCAGGAGAGAGGCTTATGGACAAATTAGTTGTAGAACATTTACCAGATGAGGAAGGAATACAATTAATAGAAAAAGGATAATAATTACAATAATGACAATGAAGATTAACTTGATCATTCATTAAGAACGTTAAGTGGGGTGGGGAAACCCTTGATACAATATAAGGACATTTAGATCCCCCTATGTTTAGATTAAAAAGAGGAAAAGATTTTAAGGTTCCTTTCCATAGGAAGAGTAAAGGAGAAAAAAAGAGTGAGTGGTAGAGTGTTCTGTAAACAAAACAGAAGTGACAGAGTGAAAGCTACTGGTAGCATTTTCATGACGTACCCTCATGGAACAAGTATAAGAGCCTTCTGTTAAAGGAGTAGCTTTAACACGAATAATCTTTTGACAGGAACCATGTGTTTTGTTGAAATATGTGTGAATATAAGGAGATATATTTATGGGAAGATTATGATGCCAACAAACAATAGGACAGTCATTATCATATTTACTAAAGCGAAATTCTAATGTGGTCCAATGACCATGTTGAACAAAAGTATAAGTAGGATATGAATAAGGTAGAAATTGCAAAGAAGATATAGGCAAGAATATCAGGAAAGATTTTTAAGATACAGATGTAGCAGATGAATTCCCATGATAGGGTCTTACTGCCTGACCAGGGATTCAGAGAGTGGTTTTTTCTGGCAGTAAGATCGCAGCGTTTCCTCTCCCCCAAGCTCAGCAGGACTCTGCCAAGCAGAATAATGACAGTCTGTTAGGAGGGGAAAAAAGGGGGAGGAAAAATGACAAAAAGCAGTCGAAGTAGGAGGAATTTAGATTTAAGAAAGTTTAGAGTAAAAAGACAAATGTTAAGAGAGTTTTGCAATGCTGGGAGGTTCGGGGTTTTTTCCCGCAATGAATACCAATTAAGAGCACGTTTCAGAGACAAGTGAGCTCATTACACAATAGCCTAATAGCCTGCCCTCCAGGCTGTTGCAGGGAATTCCAAACTTGTGGATTACATCCCATCTGTTACAGAAGTCCTGAAAAGCAGAACTTGTGTAGGCAGATCCATTGTCTTCTTTGATTTCTTTTGGACGTCCCAGCAAGGCAAAGGTATGAATTGAATAATTGTTTTACAGCTTCTTCCCTTTGAGGAGTAGCCAAAATAAACCCTGAATATGTATCTATTGAAACGTGCAAATATTTTCATGGGGCAAAAGGTGGATACTAAGTTACATCCATTTGCCAAATTTCACAAGCTTTTAATCCTCTAGGATTTTACTCCTATGGGAATGGAATGTAGCAGCTTCTGCCTGAGTTAGAGAAAATTAAAAAGTTATCATAACTTGGCAGAGGAGATTCAAACACACTCCCTGCTTCTATTTTTTGATGGACTTTTAAAGCCTCCATAATTTTCCTCCAAATGACCAAAAAGCCAATAGGTGCACGAGGAGGACAATGGAGATATTCACCAATTTTTTGCCAATTGGAAAAATTTTAAGGACCCTTCCTCTGAATAATTGGGACAATGTTGCCACACATAAGCCAATAATGCAGCAATAGATTTCCTTTTTATGGGAAAGCCCTTTAAATTAGCAGAGTATTTAGAAGAAGCGACTAGCTCTCTCAATTCCTTCTGCTGTTGAGAAAAGCCTCCACCCATACTTACTAAAGTCGAGACCGTCTTTCAGATCCGATGAGGTGCAATTCGCTCAGGCGCCTGGCGATGCACAGCTCCAACCGAGCTGATAAGTATGGGCGCGCCGCTGCGTATCCCCCTTAGGGAATCACATCGGGGTCACCAAAATGCGGTATCTGCCATCCCGCATTAGATGGGCGCCTCATGAGAGGGAGCGAAGGAGGAAGAAACGACACGAGACGAGGTTTCTCGGGATGATGAGCACGCCAAATGCCTTGACACAGGCTCTTTTATTATGCTTTTTCACAGGGGGGTGAAATTGTTCAAAGCCCAGGGTAAACAAGACATTCATGAATTATAATAGCTTAGGTCAGCAGGAAATACATAAGATTTATAATAGCTCAGGTTAGTAAAGACAACAGGGTATCAGAAAGTGTAATTTATAGGAATTCAGGTCAATTAAAACATCATTCTGTATTGACAGCTGTTTAAACTCCCCTTCTCTTTTGCATGCCTGGCAAAGATCACTGAAGAGATAGGAGTCTTAATGTTTACAAAAAGATACAATGCAGACAGGAGTCTGATGTTTTACACAAGAAAGCTAAATACAATGCAACATACTTAGGACACTGTCTCTGAAGTTTTAACATTTCCCCACTCCCAATTCATATCCTTCCTTTCTTCCCCTTTAGTCAGCTAACATCTTTTAATTGCCATTTTAAATGTATTTCATGTGTCTGTCTATCCATCCATCCATCCATCCACATATTGGTTAAAGACTGTAATATATCCCAAAGGTGCTTTTTCAAGAGGCAACTGGACTTTGTTGTTTTTCTTTGAAGACATTTCACTTTTCATCCAAGAAGCTTCTTCAGCTCTCACCTTTGGAACAACAATGACCTGCATGACTAAGAATTTCTATAAACATTGGACATAATAAAGGTTTACTTTACGTTATCCTACATGATAAAAATATGCAGATATTCATTAAAGCTTCTCTGAAACTATTACTTGCTTTATATGCATACCAGCAAACAAACCCCTTGCCCACAGCTCTTTATAATGGAAATAATTGAAATGAAGTACTAGGGAAAGTCAGAGTGACTCTGCACCTAACTAAAGTGCAAATTTTTCTGCCATCTTTTCAAAATATTGCCTTTTGACTCCAGTCAGTGCAATGTGAAGTAGTATTTAGCTTTTCTTATGTTAAAATAGTGTTTCCCCATAAAGGCAATGGCATCTAACAGCATCAAGGTTTACCTGTGGTATTCAGCAGGTTCTGACCAGTTCTGGAGAACCAGTAGCAGAAATTTTGAGTAGTTCGAAGAACCGGCAAATACCACCTCTGACTTGAGATTTTACAGTATCCTTCCCCTGCCATGGCCACCAAGCCACGCCCACAAAACTGGTAATAAATTTTTTTGAATCTCATCACTGATCAAGGTGTATAATATCTGTTACCTTCACTACCCATTACATCCAAGATGAAGTCAGATGTTCAATAACTGATGGGAACAGAAAGTTACTGATTGGTCATTTCAAGCTGATGTGGGCCTTATCTACTGCCATATTATTGTTATTTCTCCAAGGAACTAGAAATAGAGGGCTTTGAAAGGTTTCTGTACCTTAAAATAGCGTAACAACAAAATTGCACAGCAATGAAATGCCATAACAGGCTGATAGAATCAACCTCTCTACCTCCCAAAAAAAAGAATATGGTTAAATCTGTCAGTCAACATTCATACCCTATATAAAAATAGGAAAAGAAGAGAAATCTGAAGTAAAGCATCTGGTTATGATTAATTTCCTTCAAGTCTTTTTTAAACAGCTGAATTCAGTTTGTGACTGAAAGTGTTATAAGAGAGAGGGACAAGGAAGAAGCCTACAGTTCCTATACAGTGTCCTGTTTTATATTAACAGTGTTGTGATTGGTTTCTCCTGCTATAAGAAAAGGAGAAGGAAGCAAAGCTGCCGGACTCAACCAATAATTTTGCCTCTTGTATTCTAAGCCTGTCTACCAGGACTATTTGACCATGAAGCAGAAAAGAGGAATATGGGACAATGGGAGTATAAATTTCATGCTGGCATGGTTTTCAACTGATTCAACTAGGGTTGGGGAGCTTATTAATTTAGCATAGGAAAGGCATGTGCTAAATAAATGTTATGAGGGAATAATGACACTTTTGATAGAACTCTAGGGATAAAAAAAAGTGCACTTTTTTTCCTTTTCCTAAACAGTTGGAAAAGCGTTTAGAGACAGCCTTGAAGAAGCTATGTAGTAATCATTAGAAACACATGAATTTAGCTTGGAAAAGCAGGAAGGGATGAGGAAGAAACTTAAGGTTGTCTATCTTAATTCTCTTTAATATAAGAGGAAGAGAAACTTTCAAGGTTCTGTTATTATAGTCTATCAATAAAATAGAGTTCTGGTACTTCTACAGATATTTCTCAAGTTGCAATGGCAATTGGGACCAGAATTTCTGCTGATAAATGATGTGGTTGTAATCACTACATCACTTAGCAACAGCAATCTCTGCAGTCCCTATTATAATCATTAAGCAAGGATTTTGGGTCATTAAGCAAGCACAATTTTGCAGCTTCCTATTGGTTTCCAACAATCAAAGTCAGTGGAAAAGATGGCAGGAAGTTGCAAATTCCAGTTCTTTGCAAACAGACCAGGAGAGAGGTAAGTGGCTGCTACTGGATGGGAAGATGGAGAAGGAAGTGTGCAAGTGGTAGGGGAGGCATGGCACAAGTAAAGCAGGGTTTGAGGTGGCTGCTGCTAAGTGGGACAAGTTGCATGAGAGTGCATGAATGGTGCAGGCAAAGTGTGAGTGCTGTGAGGCTTAGAGAGGAGAGCAAAGTGGCAGGGAGGCATGCTCCAAATGCACTGAGGCCTGGGGAGGGTGTATGCATGACTGGTGGAGTTATGGTGGGAACACAATGTCAGACATAAAATACATATAGATGTATATTTTAAGGTTTTAAAACTATGCTACGTGTGCTATATTAAATGTTCTTCATTGTGTTTTGGGCTTTGTGGTTGGATGGAGATATTGAAAATAAGCCATATATAGCAAATTTAGTCTATTTCATGGTCACTATGGTTGTGGCTATGGTTATCAAAATCCACAGACTTTTAAAAAACCCTAAACATACAAAGGAATGGTTCAGAAAGTGCAGAAAACTAGCATTTTAAACAATTTGTACAATAAAGGCAGAAATGAAAATAAAAGCACTTGATCTCTGCGATATTTGCTTTTTGTATTAGATTAGATGAAGTATCTCATTAGAGATCTTCATCTGCATTTGTTTATTTTACTTCTGTGAGTTATTTGTCAGTAATAATTAAATGCCATTAATGGTCATGATAAGTAATCAGACCATATAACCTAAATGTACTAGACTTATTTTCTACAAAAGTTCAGACAATCCCTCATCTTTCTTGTTCTATACCACTATCAAACAGTAAAGAGGCTTTGTGTTTGTGTATGTGTGTTAAGAAACAAAGAATACTGACAACCTGTTCAAAATTATGTAAGGTTAAGATCCTAAGCACACGTCTCATATGTAGGTTTCTCTGAAGATAATTGAATTTACTTCTGAAATACCAGGTCTGAGACTGTGCTATCAATCTTGCTGACTTTGTTCATATACAGAGGGAACAAAGTGATATTTTTCCTTAGAAACTATTGCTGCTGTCATCTACATCTTCTTGTCATCTGCACATGCAAAGAAGGGTCTATGAAGAACCATATACTGTTGCTTCAAGAGAGACAACAAATGAACATAAGCACATTTATGTAATGGGATGACTGAGTACCACTAGAGACCACAAAAGCAAATGCTGATGGATGTGGAAGCAATGGTAAGGTCATCATGGTAAAGGTGAGGAATAAAACTAATATAGTCCTGCTTTACAGCAGCATTTTCATTTTACAAATTATGGAAAGATTTCCAGCTGCTGCTGGTGTTTCTCTTCCCTCTGAGCTGTTCAGGCCCTTCCACTCAAATGAGAAGTTCTGGATCGATTGCAAACAGCCAATATTCGATAGGTCAGTTAGCTAACACTGCCTGATTGGCTGGTGGTGGAACTTTACTCCTTGAATTCTGAACAGGAAGAGGTCTGAAGGGACTTAGAAAGAGAGAAAGTCTTAGAAGGAGGAAATTAGAATCAAAGTGCAGGGGAGCAGAACTACAGCTTGTGGGGGAAGCAAGAGGCAGCATCTGGAGGAGAGACTAGAAAAAGGTGGTAAAGAAAGGAGTGAGAGGAGACAAAGTGTTGTTCAGAATTGCTGTGGCATTTGGGACTATGGATTGTATTCCTGCTGCTGTAAAAGAGATGGCAATTCTCAAGGATGGAGTTCAGGTGGCTGCATTCAGCTGCAGTGTCCTGTTTCATCCCCTTTGCCTAGAGAGGAGCATTATCTTAAAACCTTCCAAATCCCACAAGGTATTTTGGTGAGTTTGGGCAAGGCAGGCTGGTCATCTGAGAAGTGGGACAGAAGGACCCAATCATCAGTGACCCTTTGGGGATGAGTTTGGGGATAATTTGAATTCAATTTATGGAATACAAATTAAAGAACCCTTTTCCAACAGTGATCACAACATGATTGACTTTTGTCTCAACATACGTCCACACGATCTCTCATCCCTTGATTGGCAATTTTTATTCTCTGGATGCAATACTGCAGAAGACCATTACAACATATTTTTACTTGAAGTCAAAAGAGTCATCAAACTATATGTACCATTAACAACTCCCCAAACCAGAAAAAAACAAATTACCCATAAAAATAAGAAAGCTTCAATCCAAAAAGAAATCACTTTGGCAAAAAAACAAATCTGGTCATGTTGCCAACTTCAAAAGCTGATACAAAAATTTATGCCCCCAGATAAAAACTGAATGCACCAATTATCACTTTAAACAAGAAGAAAACCTATGCACCAATTCCACCTGTGCTTTCTACAATTTTGTAAACAACAAACTAAAAGACTCAAGGTCCATCCCACCCCTGAAAGGACAAATGGTAAAGACTGCAACGACGACACTATTAAAGCTCTTTAATACATTCTTTGACTCAGTATTTGTAACCAGCAATGGATCATGCCCAGTATTTCCTAGTTGAACCACAGACAGCTACAATGATCTAATACATATCAATTTTACAGAAGACAATGTTGAAAAAGCACTACGCAATCTAAAACCATCTCTATCTATTGGACTGGATGGAATATGTGCCTACTTCTTAAAAAAAGCTATCCACTGCCATAGCCGAACCTCTAAGCATAATCTTTGAAAAATCTTTCAGGACCAGCTCCTTGCCAAAACTATGGTCACAAGCCACAGTAATCCCCATCTTCAAAAAGGGAGACCCCAGCCTAGTTGAAAATTACAGACCAATCTCCTTATGCTGCGTCACCTCTAAAGTCATGGAATCAATTATTAACCAATCCATCATCCTCCACTTAGAAACAATCAACCTATTCTCTAATAAACAATTTGATTTCAGGAAAAAACTATCCTGTAATCTGCAACTCTTACACTGCAAAAAAATATGGACTACACAACTCGACTGGGGCAAAGCAATAGATCTACATAGACTTCTGTAAAGCCCTTGATTCAGTGGTACAGGACAAACTACTCCTAAAACTAAAATCTTATGGTATCTCTGGACACCTGCATAACTGGATAGAAGAATTCCTGTCAAACAGGCAACAAATGGTCAAAATTGGGAGCGTCCTATCAAATTCTGTACCTGTCAACAGCGGTGTCCCCCAAGGCAGTGTTCTAGCACCAACTCTTTTCATACTAATGACCTCTGTGATCATATCTTATGCCTACTGGAGAGGAACACTAAACTTTCAGAAATAGAAGTGAGGGAGATAATGTGTCTGGACCAAAGCCATGAAGTCTGATCACTTATAGAGCTAGTACTGGAAAAGGAGTTTATCAATTTACTATATCATATACAAATCAAGAAAAAATTGAAGTAGCCAAAATGCAAATGTAACATACTAAATTATATATTTGCGGAACAAGTAGAGTCAGTTTGATTTAGTGGTTAAGGGATCAGGATAAAAATTAGTAAACCCTGAGATAGTCCCAACTATCTCAAAGCCATCTGGGTATCCTTGGACCAATCATTTTTTTCTCAGCTCTAGGAAGCAGGGACAAATCGCTTCTGAAAAAACTTGCCAAGAAAACTGGAGGGATTTGTCCAGGCATTCACTGAAAGTCAGACATGATTGAACAACAAGAAGAAGAAAAATCTAGATGTACAAGGGCTACTAACTCAAATGATTACAGTGTTATTACTATTATTATTATAGAAAAGAATGAAATGACAGTGATACTCAAAAATGACAATCTTAAATATATACTTGACTATAACCCAAGGGGTGGGGGAAGGGAATAGAATCACGTCTATAATTGATAGATTACTAATAAACATAAATGAGATATATAGGGAAAATAAGAAAAAGAATAGAATGAATATAAGTAAATGAGATGGATAGAAAATGGAAATTATATAAAAAATACAAATTAGATTATAGAAGATAAGGTAAGATGAGATGAGAAACTGACTTCACTGCAATAGACCAGCGATAAATGGAAAAGTATATGGCATAAATGAAATGAAATAAAATAAATAAAATTACTCATACAGAACTGCAGCAGTTGAGACAAAGTACTACCAGTTCTATGTTAATCATATGGAATAGGGCTGTATGGGTAGAAATTGGAAAAAATAATGTATATATTTATACCACAAAGAGAGACATATAGTATTGCTAAATCCTTGTGCAAATCATTTTTTTTCTTAAGATTTGATAATAATATCATCAGCATTGATAAAAAACACCATCAGTCACTTGGAAAAGGCAGGATTACTTGGGACACTGTATATCCTATGATGATACCTTTAACATGAACAAAAAACAACTTTCTCTCCCATATCTTTGGGAAAGTTTTGATAGGTAGACAAAAATGTCACATCCAGTCTAAATATCTGGCTGCCATCAACTCCCAAAGAAAACAATCCTTTCTTTTTTTAAGGAACTGCTATTTGAGGCAGTATCTTCAGGGGTGGGATTCCACAGGTTTGCACCTATTCGATAGAACTGGTTAACATTCTAAGCAGTTCGGAGAACTGGTTGTTAGAAGAAATTACTGGCCTAATCCTGTAAGGAAGGCAGGAAGGAAACATTCTAGTGTTGCTTACAGAAACTGCCTCTCCATTAATCCTTATTACATTCTTGGGCAGGACTAGACTTCCTGTCTCAGGAACATCTCTGGAGTTTTTTTCCCCCCTCCTTTGCTGATACTTTGCTTGTGTGGAGTGACCATTCTAAGTTACAATGGCCCTGAAAAAAGTGAGTTATGACTACTTTTCACACTTACAACTGTTGCAGCATCCCCAGTCGTGAAAGGCCAGGCGAGGAGATGCGTGCCTCAATGTGAGTGATGTTGAGTTGGCCACACCCAGCCAGTCACATGACCACCAAGCCACACCCACCAACTAAGCCACACCCACAGAACTGGTTGTTAAAAAATTTGAATCCCACCCCTGAGTATCCTGGACCAATGATTTAATTAAAGAATTGAAATTAAATTAATTAACAGAGAGAGAGAGACAGAGAGAGAGATTATGGGAATGACAAATGCATTGGATTAAAGAAATTCCAGGAGTATCCTTGGAAGAGCCATAAGATATTACTAAATAGAAGGCAAGATAGTATGCATTTATCAATAGAGTTGTAAGAAGTTAAACCCAACAGCTGGCAACAGAATTTCTGGTGTGTATAATTCCTCAGCCCTAAGATTCAGCTTGGATGATGGGTTTCTTTATTGGGATTGGCCCTGCATACTGATTTGGATTTCTGGCATATTTGTCCTCTGGCCTGAAACAGCTATCCCAACTTTGTATACCAAAGTGATTAATTTAACATTCATGATACTTTTCTCCTGTTCGTATTTATCTGAAACACTTTCAAATATTCATGACTATTTTTTTTTAGTTAAATTACTTGGAAGAACATGTTACTCTTTCTTAACAATATATGACATATGCACTATTGGAAGTAGAGTTTGTAAATTATTAAGAAGGCAGAATAGAGACCCTTTCCTTTACATAACAGTAAATACACCTTGCAAGCCTGAAGATAATTTAAAATTTGATTACCTGGAAAGCACACTTGCACACCACCAAAAGTGAATGTAAAAGAGAGAAAAATAAATTTTATTATAGATTTGTAAGACAGAATGAATTGCTCAATAAACAAATTCTGTACCTCCATTAGTATTTGCAAGCTCAGATTTAATAATTTGCTTCATCTGGTAATTTCTAGTAGGAAATTGACACATCTCTAATTTTCATTGGGGAAAAAAGTTTCCAAGATGTTTCAAATGCACATTCCAAGTTCATTTCCCATCTGACTTGAGGCTTCAGTAAAGTAGGGGAGGAGTTAGCCTAGGGGTCCCCAAACTTGGCAACTTTAAGACTTTTGGTCTTCAACTCCCAGTATTCTCCAGCCAACTATTCTGGGAGTTGAAGTCCACAAGTCTTAAAGTTTCCAAGTTTGGACATCTCTGAGTTAGCCTCTCTTTTCTCTTGTATAACCAGTGTCCTCCTGAGATTTAATTTTTAAGATGAAATTGAAGGCAAGGAAGGTCCACTAGTGCATTTCAGCATGATTAGTGCCTTCTTCTAGTTAAATCTTCCATTATCTATACCATTCAAGCTTCTTTTAAATAAGCATACATTTTTAAGTAGTGAGTTTATAGCATGTTAAGTAATGCTCCTCTAACAGAAAGTAAACAAAATTCATAGTGTGGGGGCAAATCTAGATTAATTTAATCTCTAGATCCATCTCAGTGGAATTCTGACGTTTGCTCTCTGTTTGAACTGCAAGTTTAATTCTGTCCCTTGGTCTAGGATCTGTGCATGGTTAAGACAACCAACTCTCACTTTGGGTTCCAAGTTAAGCTACCTTAAGTGATCTCATTCTCAAAAACAATGAGTGAACCTTAATTGCTTATTTGCTTTTACAATGATCCCAGTTCCTGGCAAGTCTCTTCCTCATGTTTCATCTGTTTACCTCTCATTGTAATTTTGAGTAATTAAACTGTAAAAAAAAAGAATTGGAAATGCATGGCAATCTAATAGAAAAGTGGTGATTCCTTGGCTACTTTCCCTAAGCTGAGCGAAAGTAGCCAAATATTCAGAGTTTTCGAACTAACATCAAGTAAGTAAAGCAACCAAAGGAGAAGTTGTGGCATTAAACACAATGAAAAGCTGAAGCTAATAGGATCTGAAGGCTGGACCAGCTGGAGAGTAGAATTGCTGAGAAAGAAGGAATCCATCTTGATCTCATTTCCTATAATTTCAGTGCTGTTAACATGAGATCATTTCCCATGACAGCATGCCAAAATATTGTTTTCCCCCTGGGCTGGCCAAATAGACTAGAAAAGAGTTGTTCTTGCTTCTCTGGGGTTTTTTTTTTTTTTTAAATGTTTACAACCAGCCATCTTTTCTATTATTTGGCTGTCACTGCCCACAATAATCTTTTATTTAGAAAACCAAATAAAGTATGATTGTTAGGAAGTACATTTGCTTTTAAAGCATAGAACAGGAGTACAGTTAGGTGATCTGCTGGTTCATAATGCATTGGATTAGAAATAAGCCAAGCTATTTCTTGTTCCCCAATGACCCTTAAAAACTAGCAGTTTATTACATGTTTCAAAATAATAATAAAAATAATAAAAAAAATTACAAGTGAAAGAAGAGAGGCAAAGCAACAGTTCTGTTTGTTTTGCTGGAGATCTTTTTCCTCTCGTAAAGAGGGCAATTCAGAGAATAAAAGGATCAATAAAACTGGAAAACTGTAGTTGTATTATTATTGTCACACAATCATAAAACAGAGTGCTAAAGGTTACTTACTAATACAAAAGAAATTCAGTATGTCATGATAGGGAAGAATAATTCTGAAGTATCTTAATTAAAAGAGGTTTAAAAGTAAGATGCTTCAAAGTTTTATATACTACATAAGATTAGCATATGCATTATATGCTATAGGGTGATAACTGAAATTTTGATTATGCCCATTCTATTTATTTATTAAATTTGTTTATTAATGTTATTTTCTGTCCATCTTGCCACATTCTAAAGCAAAACAACCTGATTCCTTTTTTCCAGATTAATCTGGATGAGATCACAGTTATCATTTGCAGTTTGCACTTTCCTGAATTACTAAATGCAGTTTTCATCTAAAAATTCAAAGTTCAGAATGTATGTGTTGGAATAAAATGGGCTCAGCTAAACATCATTTGAAAGAAAATGTATATCTAAAGATAAAAACATCCCAGAACTTCAGAACTTTTTAATCATAGATTAGAGGCAGATTTATGAACTTCACAGTATGTCACAAATTGGTAATAGATCGATCTGTCCTTTTTGAACCTAGTCCTTTCTGAGTGTTTGACAAAATGACTCTCAAGTCCAATTGCTCAAGTGACACATTATTTTTTTTTATTCTGAGTCACTATTGTTGATGTTAGAGCAATGAAAATAAAATGATTGTTCCACTTATTGCTATCCTAATTATTAGACAATACTAGACACCATAATGAAAGAACTAAGAGACCAACCTTGATTCCTAAATGCAAATGAATGGATTTGGCAGCTGTTTTGTTTAGGAGAAATTATTTTATCTATCATCTGTCTGTCTGTCTGTCTGTCTGCCTGCCTGCCTGCCTGCCTGCCTGTCTATCATCTATCTAATCAGCAAATGATACATTTTCAGGCATTAAACAGAAATGCTGTCTATTGGAATTGGATGTTAAAAACTAAAGTAGGAGAAAAAGATTGTCCAAAATATGCTTGCTGAAAACTATTTTAATCATAGAATCATAGTGTTGGAAGGGTCCTTGGAAGTGTTTTGGTTCAACCCTCTTCCCAAGACAGCAATCCTCAATAAATTTTGGATAAATCTTTTCTTGAAATTCTTCAGTGATGGAGCAACCAAAACCCCAGTAGGCTAGCTGTTCCATTGCTTAACAGTTCATACTGACAGGAAATTCCTCCTTATTTCCAGGTTGTATCTCTCTTTGACAAGCTTCCACCCACTGCTTCTTGTTGTACCCTCAGGTGCTATGATTGTTAGAGAATAAATTGACATCCTCTTCCCTGTGGCATCCCCTGTGGAAGACTGCTATCATGTCTTGTCTCAGTCTTCCCTTAGTTAACCTAAACATCCCTAATTCCTTTAGCCCATCTTCACAGGCTTTAATCTACAGATTCCTTATCATCTTTGTTGCTCTTCTATGTGCTCTTTCTATAACTTCAGCATCTTTTTTATATTGTGACCAGAACTGAATGTAATATTTCAAATGTGGCCTCACCAGAGGGGCATTGAGCAGTAGTATCACATCCCATGATCTTGATGTTATCCCTTTGTTGATGCAGCCAAGTAGTGCATTGGATTTTTGGGTAGCTACAACATAATATGCTGACCCATACTTAAATGGGTCACTAGGACACAATGATCCCTCTCATAGGCACTATTGTTGACCTAGATACTGCCTATTCTGTATCTGTGCATCTGGTTTTTAGACAGGAATGCAGCGCAGAGAGTGGTGAGGATGGCAGAAAAGATTGTTGGTAGTTCACTCCCTTCTATCCAGGGCATATAAGCATATAAGTGAAGCTTGAGCAGGGTCTGCCGTATTGACCATGCAATTCATATGTTGGCTCTTTTAAAAACTGTAATGCCACAGGCTCTTTTAAAAAAATGAGATATTGGATATGAATCTGCAAAGTTAAGATAAAGTCATGAGAAGCAAAGTTACAATAAAGGCTATATAGTATTTAAAGGTGAATATTACCTTTCTCACATATTATGAGGTGCCATGGGATAATTGGGAATTTTCATTTCTGTGAAGCTAGAACAGATAAATCTACATTCTTCAGATTTTGGACTTTAATTAGGTTCCAACCCTTTATTTCACTGGGGAGGAGAGGAAATGTGTGTGTTTTTTTTAATTTGGTGATTAATAATAGTAATATATTTATTTATACAACCATATTTTAAGCAAAATACATATAAAATTATAGCAGTCTGTATCAGTTCAATTTGTCCCCTCAGATATTAACAGCACTATTTCCAACATCTGCTCAGAGATTAGGAGTCTTAATTTTGTTATGTGAGACCATATCTGGCCATCTCCAAACTGAGTGACTTTGTGCTACATGAGAATTCTTCTATTAATCCGAAGCAGATGTTCACCACTTTCAATGTACCCTTTCAGTTGTTTCTGAAAGTGGGGAATCTTGCTAAAAGAATGCGTGCACTATAATGTTGATATTTGGAGGACAGAAAAAAACAAACAAACCCAGCTCTCTGCCTTGGGCAGGAATATGTACTATCTGCCATCCCTGGCTAAATTAGCCAGTTATTTGTTAATTAGCATACCCCCATAAGATTGATCATGTACTATTTGAGTTATTGGCAATTCATAGTGACCACATAGATAGATTTTCTTCAGGATCCCCATAAAAGACCCATGAAAAATCAATAAGAAAAGTGAACAGGGATCTTGGAGGGAAGTTTCATTTTATAAAGATTGATTAGTTTCAGTATGCACATTAAACTGAAGATAACTCCTTAACACCAGGTGATACTTCAGGATGAAAGTGCACCCAAATCTTAGGAAGGAAGCAAGAATAGACTGTAGACTTAAAAACAGAACTGAGCTGGCATCTGAATTTTAGTCTTTTTGAATGCAAAACTCCACACTTTTCAATTGTGAGTTGAGTTCCATCACTGCCATAATTCCTGTCTGCCCAATTCATTCATCTGCAGCATTGGGAAGTGGAGTGTACAGGTGTATTCTAAATAAACTGAATTTGTAGTAGTTTCTTCATTTGACTTCATTTGTGAAATAGCAAAATGCTTTTCTAAGAAACTGACTGTGCCTATTACATCAGATAGGCTTCTGCGCTTTTGTTAGGAAAAAACACAGTTGTGAGCATTCCAAAATCAGTTGTAATTGACATTGCAGACATAGGTTTTATCTAGGAATATAATCACAAAATTTTATCAAAACTCAACAAGAATAAATAAGCTACAGATTTCCCATTTCCTTTCCGCTATTCATTCAACTTGTCCAAAAGTCAGCATCAGTTTCTTAATGACCACAAATCTGCTTTTCTAATCATATCCTTCTAATCATACCAGATTTTGGTTAGACTGGAGGACATATTGATGATTCCTGAATAACTTTTCCTAGATTTTCTGTAATTTGGAGAATGTTCAGTTCTAATCATGGTTCCATTCTCTGAATCCCACTGAACTCAAAGCACTGCTTTTCATCCACATTACTACCTCCCTGCTGAACAAGACTATGTTATTAAATCATCTGTATACATGATGCCCTGATCCAACAAAATTTGCAAGCCTTCTCATCTTAACTACCATACTACCACTACATCCATAAACCACAGCTCTCTATGACATAGACATTCAAACCACAATTATTCAGTTTCCTCAAGAACTGACCTGAAATTCCTTACTGTGAAATCTGAGTGTTGCTCTACTTTCTGCCCTGAAGGGCCTTATACTGCCACTAACATATGTTTATGGGTGCAAGTGCACTTGCAATAGCTTAGGTCAATGTAGGACCTTTCTTAGAATTAGCTTTGCTTCAGCAATTCATGGGACTTCATGTGTTGGTTACTCCAATATCTTCTGTTTGAGTGCCATTGGAAAGTGATTGGAAGTTTTCCTTGGTAGGAAATATGACAGAACATCAAATGGAACAGGGTGTTAATGTCGCTATGCTGCTATCCAGAACTTCTATTAATGGTTCCAATTTATTAAGGAATGGAATTTAAGAGATGGTATTATTTGATAAAAGCCCTTCTGGTCAGAATGATTTTTTTATTCTCTGGATCATATCTGTTCATTCTCTGATTGGACTTTATAATTCATCTTTCCTCTTATGCCTATGGCTTTTAAAAATAACTTTAATTATTTGTTTATGGTATTCCGTATTCTTGGAGTCAAGTTAAAGGTTTGAAATCTGCACTGAAATAATCTGTGTTCAATGGGGAGCATATAAATTTTTAAATTAATAATTACATTAAGAAATGGAGTTGGCTAGCAAGAATTTCTGACAATAATATTGTTTCGTACTTCTCATCTTGTTCTATCATCCATGGCTATGATGAAATCTTAAATATAATCCAAAATAACTTCCAGCTAGTGTAGCAATAAAAAAATTACAAAAGTTTCATATAAATGAATATAATATAATTTTCATATCATATAATTTTTTGAATGAAGGAAAAATGACACAGTATAACTAGGAAAGTTTATATAACTTAAAAGAAAGTTACATAACTTTAATCTTAGACTGTCTATTATTGACCTCACCCCTTTCCTAAGAGGTGCATAAGAGCACCATCGTGCCTACCGTTCCTGTCCTAGTGAATGAATGAATGAATGAATGAATGAATGAATTGTTTCTTTTCTTTTCTTTTTTTATTTTTCTTATATGTATCCATGTATCCATGTATTCATAATTATGTTTTTACTTATACCTATTATCTTGTAAGCAATTGACAAAAATAAATAAATAAAAAATAAATACATTTTTATTAGGCATATAATTTGGGGATATGAATGAGCTGCTTCCAGCCAGCAAACTTTGATAAGTCATTTTAGATTGACTTTGCCTGCATGCTCTGCATGCCTGTCAAGACTAAGCAAGCTGTTCAACATTAATAGCAACATGTTATGTCAACTCTTATGATAAAGAAAGATTTCTGTTGCTGCTTTTCATATTTCTACTGCTGCTGCTACCTGTGGCTCCAAGTCAACCTAACATTTGTGAACAAAGTCAGTCAACCTTTGCCCATATTATATTTTGTGATGTGCATATTTTTTCAAACTTATACAACAAAACCACCTTCTTTACATTGACTTTATATTCAATTTATATTGACTTTTTCCTAGTATGATTTGATTGCTTATTTGTACCTTATGACTATCATTAAGTGATGATTTACCTTATGATTCTTGACTCTTGAAGAATGTATCTTTTCTTTTATGTACACTGAGAGCAAGACAAATTCCTTGTGTGCCTAATCACACTTGGCTTATAAAGAATTCATTCATTCATTCATTTATAACAGTGAGCAACTTTAGAAAACCAATGGAGTCAAGCCATCCATCATTAGATGTAATGGAGAGATATTGGGCCTGAATACTGCTCCATAAGGATAGAGTAGCTTCCTTATTCCTTATTAGGGGGATTAGAGTTTTTTCTTGATCTTGTAAGAGATCTCCACACTTGGGTGAGGAGAAGCATTCTGCTCACTCCCTAATGTGGAATGGCCATAAGAAATAAAGGTAAATGGATGCAGGAGTGACTGCATTATTAGTGCTGGAGAAGAGTCTCAAACAATATTTATTCATTTATTCCCTTCTTTGATTTATATAATTGCCTGTTTCATTTTTATGTGACCCTGGACAGTCATGCAACAACTGGGAATTACCCAACCAATCATCCACACAACTGGAAGATGAGTTCTATCCTGTGCCCAGGGTCTCAGTCTTGAGCATAAAACCAAGTTTTCAAGTCCTTAAGAGGATGAGGCCAATCTAAACTCAGGAGAGATGATGTTCCAAAGGGCAGGCATTATGGCAGAAAAACCTCTCCTTCTCGGCCTTCAGCCAAAGGAACTGGAGCATGCCCCTCCTTCTGTTTGGGGTAGAATATGTAGAGAAAATATAAATACAATTTGTAAACCACCTAGAATCATTGGATACAAGATGTGAATGAATGAATGCAACTGGCTCTTCCCAGGCACAGTGGTACTGGGGCCAAGGTAGCGAGTCAATATTTCCCTCTGCTCAATAATATTGAACAGAAATAGGAAATATACTACTTGCATCCAAAACTGTTCCCTTGCAAATGCACAGGTGATAAGCTAGGACAATAACCTCACCAAATAAATATTTCAATATATTTGTGTCCTCAATTTACTCAATTTTGGGGGGTAGGCTGTATTCTGCAAAAGTATCCCTGAAAAAGTTACTTTACTATTAGAAAGCCAGAAAAGCATGGGTTATTGACTGGTATTATAAAATCTGTTCTGCAAATGGAAAGAAATGTCTATGGTACTCTTTGTATGAAGTTTGTGGGTCTGAACCACTTTCACATGGACGTTTGTGTCACTGAATCAGAAATCTAGGATAGAATGGCAAATGTTATGAGAAAATGGTCAAATACTCAGGATTCATATTCTAAATGGAATACTTTCATATAACTTGAGATCCCTTTCAGTTCGAAGCCATTATTGTATTTGTCACAATGTTGAACTCATCCACAGTGTGAAGTAGTAAGTTCTGTCACAGATGCCTTATTTCTGAAATAGAAGTTTTTTTTTTTTTTTCTGCAGCAGCACCAGCTCATCTCTTTGACCTGCACTGTGTCTAGTACCATCTGTCTTTCATTTACTGGGGAGAGAGCTTGAGAGGGTAATGAAGAGGAGAGATAGTGTGAGTACCAGCAGCTTATGAGGTGCCATAGCAATGTGAAGAAGGCACTCTATAGGCCCACATATTAGTTGTGACAAGTCAGTCTCTAAAGGAGGTTGATGAGATAGGTGGCTTGTAGCATATCACTGGTGCTGTATAAAAGAGTAATTTGACACATAGCAATGCCAGCAATGTTATTTAACTTCCATACAATCCATTCTAAACCCCACTTGCTTACTTTCTGAAAATCATTTTCATGGCTGGGGAAAAAGTAACTGAAGACCCTGTACAGTTGGGATTTATAGAAGCAAACTCAATCATTCAAAATGACTGTAATCAAAAATTCATTCAGAGACCTTAAACAAAGGCCGCTCAAGGTAATTTCCTTTCTGTTTTCCTGTGCTGTCTTGGAGACAGAGGCCAAGACTTTCCTGGCATTCAAAATAACTGAAGCCAAGATTCTCTTTGTTAACATTTACGGTATCGCCCTGTAAGCATAGGGTCATCATTTTTATTATTCTCAAGCCATACAAATGATTTTTCCCCTTGTGATAGCAGAGTAATTTATCTTTATTTTATTTGTTCTATTAACCAGAATCATATGGCTGTTAGGAGATATGCATGAAAGGTGAATGATGCATTCTTTTAAACAGATAAATCAAAGCAATTGCAGAAACAGTATTATAGTGATCTCAGCCCTGGAAACTCACTCTAGTTTCTGTAGAGACGATAAGTGAGGGGCTGCTTTATGTATGGCTTTAAAAAAATGGCTTCTTTTTTTAAAATAAAAAATAAAATAAAAAATGACTTCTTCAAGGATTCCCCAGTCATGTATTCTGACTCACCCTGGATCTAGTGCAGGATAGGGCAATCTGTCACCATTTTAAACTTGGTTCCATATGATTTCCCTAATTTATTTGAATATCTACATGTCTGTGCCTATCTGGCCATGCTGCAAAAGGTGGCCCAACATCAAAGGCATCAAAATGAAGGAGGATAGAATTAAGAAGAAGAAAAAAAAGGCACTTTGTTTCAGTAAAAGGCATTTATGGTGGGGGATATGCTAGATTCAGTTACTGACAGGTCAAAGTGGCCCTTCAGAAGATGTTACCATATTCCATTTTTCCATTAGAAAAATCACTGATTTTAAGTAGGCAAAAGTAGACAAAGGCAGCTATATATTGATTATTACATAGAATCATGCCTTGACATCCAGTCTTGCTTTGTTTAGCATGAAGGAATTGCAATGAAATTATAATTTTGAAAATTTCTATTCTTATTCCCTGATCCTTCTTAATATGTTTTAGCCTTTACCCTCACCGCTCCACCAGTCATTTTTGCTGCTCTTCTCTACACTATTTCCAGAATTTATATGGTGGTGACCAAAACTGGATGCAATATTCCAAGTGTGACCTTAGCAAGGCATTAACTTCTATCTTAAAAAAATCCTGGCATAAAAACAAAACTAAATACGTAGCTAACTTTGAAAACCAATGCAACACCTTATGCCGACAGATAAAGGCAGAATGCACCAATTATCATTGCAAGCAACAGGAAAATCTTTTACGCACAAAATCCACCAGTGCCTTCTATCACTTTGTAAACACCAAACTTAAAAACTTGAAAACATCCCACCCCTAAAAGGTCCTAATGGGAAAGACTATAGTGATGAAGCCATTAAGGTAAACCTCTTCAACAGTTCTTCAGTTCAGTCTTTGTAAACAGAAATGGCTCATGTTCCAGGTTTCCGGTTTCCCATGGCTTCGGGGCAGCAGGAATTCGTGACAGCTCACGATTCCTGCTGTGCTAGCCGCTGAGGTACCCCCGATCCAGATGGGTCAGGGGGATATGGCTGCCCTGTAGGGACAGCTGAAGAGAGAGGGGAGTCGGACAGGGGGTTGGGGGTGTCGCAGACCCCCTCCTCCTCCGGAAAAACCCCTTTTTCCCAAGGCGGTGGAGCGGCGGTCAGCAATGGCCGCCACGAAGAAGCCAGCAACCGGGTAAGATTGCGCTGGAGGAAGTAAGAAGAGTGAAAGTGCTGTCTGAGCCGGGTCAAGTAACATCTTTCAAATTGGTTGGAACTGAGCTGTTTGAATTGCTGGAGGATACATTGTATCCCTAAGAAGATCGAAAGCGGCGGAGAAGCTGTTAAAGGGAACTTTTTTTTTTCTTCACTCTCCCACCCCATGGAAACAGCAGATATGTTTGGACATATTGGACATTGAAAGTGAATTGTTTTGAGAGTTGAAGCTAAGGGACAAAAGAGTTTTTGGACATTGAAAAACTTAAGAAATTGGAAAATCCTTGTTGGAGGTATGGATTTCTGATTATTTAAAATTGATATTGCAAGTGGGAAGGGAGAGGAAAAAAAATTGGAGCAGAAGCTGAAAAAGGAGGAGATTGCCTAGAATCCCAAAGAAAGGTATATGGTAATTGGACCTCTTTGATTAAACATTAACCCCAGAAAGAGAAAGAGAAGAAGGAATAAAAGTATTAATTTTTGGAATTTTTTTGGAATTATTCTTGATTAAAAATATTTGTGGTTGTTTTGGGAAAAGTTTCTTTTTTCATAATGGCATCGCTTGTGGATGAACTAAAGACTGAATATCAAAAATATAAAAAAGAAGATACTTTGGGCACTTTGTTTCAATTCTTAGAAATGGCGTTATGTACTTATGAAAAGTTGACTACGCAGCAGAAGGACTGGGACAAAGAAGATGAGGAAGAAGAAGCCATCTTTGATGAACAATGGGTTCTTTCCGGGGAGGAGGAGAAAAAGGATAAGAAAAAGGGGATTTTAAGAATTATAAAAACAACCAAAGAAGAGAAAAATGAGCGGAAAGGTGGAGGCAAGGTTAGAAAGCAAAGGAAAGGGAGTAAGAAAAGGGAGGAGGAAAGACAAAGGGGTAAAAAGGGCAAGGAGAAGAATAAGCAAGAGAGAAAGGGGGGGAGGAGAAGCCTCAATGGGGGGAAGCAAGATCTAAAGAAAAAAAGTTTATTCAGAGACAATGGGTGAATTTAATTTAGGATAAAAGAGGGATTCTGGAGGGTACATAAGATTGTGTTTTTTATATGTGTATTTAGAGTATAAAATTCATTGTGTAATTTTAGAATCTTTTAAACAGAATCCCAAGAAAAATTGTTATATGAAGTACTTTTAAGTTAGGGTAATGAGTTATAGACGTTACTCCAATTGGTGTATAGGAGAAGTATAATAAAAGAAAAAAGATGAATGGATAGTTGGAAATAGAACAGACAAAGAATATTATTGAAAATGGTAATAAGATATGAAAGGATATATAAAGGTTTTGTTATGTTTTTTTTTTTTTTGGATGTTGTATATTGAAAAAAGGCAAAAAAAATTTTAATTAATAAGAAATAATTTGGATGAAAAGGAGAAGTTGGGATAAGATATGAAGTTAAATAGACAAAGTATTGATACTATAATTTGGGATTGTTATGTTCTATTGGTTTTCTTCTTTTATTATTTTTTCTTAGAAAAGAACTTATAAGCTGTTATGCCTTGTGCATTGTTTATATAAAATTGATAAAAATGGTTTATATATATAATATAAAAAAGAAAATGATAATAAGATATGGAAGGATATATAAAGTGAATATGATGTTTGAACTTGTGTCTGTGTGAAGAGTTTCAACCCGGGATCAGACAACCTTCAGAAAAGATCTTTTAGTTTTGTTTCTGTAAAATTAATAAAATTTGTTTAAAAAAAAAAAAAGAAATGGCTCATGTTCCACATTTCCTAATCGTATGACAACTAACTGCAACAATCTACAAATTGACTTTACTGAATATAACATAGAAAATGCACTACGCCACCTAAAACCATCCTTATCTATTGGCCCTAATGGCTTATGTGCATTCTTCTTAAAAAAGCTGTCCACTACCATAGCAGAACCCCTTAGCATAATATATGAGATATCATTCAGAACCAGCTCCTTACCAAACCCATGGTCTTTAGCAACGGTCATCCCTATTTTCAAAAAAGGTGACCCCTGCCTGGATTGACAACTACAGACCAATCTCATTGTGTTGTGTCACATGCAAAGTTATGGAATCAATTATGAATTGATATATCATTGTCTTCCACCTAGAGTCAAACAACTTACTCTCCAATAAACAATTTGGTTTAAGAAAAAAATTGTCCTGCAATTTGCAACTTCTACACTGCAAAAACATATGGACTACACTACTTGACCAGGGTAAAGCAATAGATGTAATTTACATTGACTTCTGCAAAGCCTTTGACTCTGTGGTACATGACAAGCTACAATTAAAGTTAAATTCTTATGGCATTTCCAGATCCCTTCGCAAGTGGATTACTGCCTTCTTGTCAAACAGGCAACAGACAGTAAAAATAGGAAACGCTCTATCAAACTCTGCACCAGTTATCAGTTGTGTCACCCAAGGGAGCGTTCTAGGACCCACACTCTTTACACTATGTATAAATGACCTTTGTGATCATCTCATTAGCAACTGCATCCTCTTCCCTGATGATGTAAAACTATTCAACACCACTGTCAATGCTACCATCCTTCAAAAAGACCTTGATTATGTGTCTGAATGGTCTAACAGTTGGCAACTCCAAATCTCGACCAACAAATGCTCTTTCCTACACATTGGTAAAAAAAAAATCTATATACCAAATACAAGCTAGGCGGATATGACCTTGTTGATGACCCTCACTCTGTCACAGACCTTGGAGTTCTCATATCGAATGACCTAAATGCCAAAGCTCACTGCAACAGGCTCTAAGAGTTGTAATTTAATTTTACAAAGCTTCTCCTCTGGTAATACTGATTTGCAAACTAGGGCATTCAAAACCTTTGCTAGACCAATACTCCAATTCAACTCTGCTGTCTGGAATCTGCACTGTATATTAGACATAAATACAATTGAGCGAGTCCGGAAGTATTTCCCGAGAAGAGTACTACATTCCTCTGCTCGCAACAGAATATCCTACATCACCAGACTTGAGATTCTAGGCTTAGACAACCTTGACCTATGCTGGCTAAGATTGGTCTTAAGCATAGTACATAAAATCATATGTTACAACTTCTTCCCAATTAATGAATATTTCAGCTTTAACCACAACAATAGAAGAGCACACAACAGATATAAACTTAATGTAAACCACTCCAGACTTGATTACAGGAAGTACGATTTCAGTAACAGAGAGGTCAATGTCTGGAACTCACTACCTGATTCTGTTGTCACCCGATCAAATCCCCACTCCTTTACCCTCAAACTAACCTCTATTGACCTCAACCCATTCCTAAGAGGTCTGTAAGGGGCGTGCATAAGTGCACAATCATGCCTACCATCCCTGTCCTATTGTCCCCAATTATTAGTTCCTATTTCTTATATTTAAACTTATGTTTATTCTTATTTCTATTGTATTGTAAGCTTTTGACAAAATAAATAAAATAAAAAAATAAAAACATTATAAAGCAGTAGTATCATTTCTCGTGATCTTGATTCATCCCTCTATTAATCAACAGAGCTCATTTCTGTAGTAGCATCTGTCTTATATACACTTAAAAAAACAATGCTAGTTTTATTTACAGTAAGTGTCTGGATATCTATTTATTAACAATTTATTTATTTAGTGTAGGAAATTGTTAATAATATATTTCAATGATACATTTAAAGATGGAAACACAGAGAGAAATGTTCCTTTTTCTTGTCTTTTGCAGAAGAAAACCGCATCACAGATATCTAACCTGATAAGTTAAAAAAGACTTATCAAAAAAGTAGGCAAAATAAACCTATTCATTCATTTTAGCTCTAATATAGAAACTTTAGTTAAGTATGTAGCAATGCATCTGCTTCGCCTTGCTTTTCTTTGAGTGCCGAAGACAGTAGGGGCCCAGGGATTTTCGTATTTGGACTTCCCTTTCTTCTGATGTGATAAAAATAGACCTCTCATTGTTCCATATTCTCCTAAACAAAATGTATCCTTAGTGAAAGGAGAGGACATGATTTTATCTGGTCAATGTTTTTAAGCAAATATAGATTAGAGGGATAAATCTATACTTGACAGTGGCAGACTACAGATGCATGCTTTTTTGTCAATATCCGTTAAACCAGCTTGTTAAACCATTCCAACACATTTTATCTGAATTTGTACATCTTACTGTAATTTCTTGCATTGTGTTTAGAAATTGTCACATAAATTAATAAGGTATGCTATGAAATTAAACCATACAATTTACTAACTATTGAAATCTATTGTTGATATTTCTTTCTTTTTTTGCTCTATTATGTTACAATCACTGGAGATTAATGATGAAAAACAGCACTGTTTTGTGATATAGGTTACAGTTCCAAGCTGCACACAAGGGAAAGTTGCATTAAAAAGGAGGGAATTCAGAGAATGTCATCCCTCTTTCTCCTTCTCTCCCTTTTCTCACAATTCAGAAGTTAATCAAAGCTATGTAGAGAAAGAGCACCTTGTAGATTTTTTCCCCATGTATATATTATTCATTATGACAGAGATAGCCCAGCAAACAGACAGAATTTCTGTGTCAAGGTTAGTAATGGGACTAACTTCCTACTCACAGCTAATATCTAACTCAATGCAATGTTAGATCATGAAACAAAATAATCTTCCTTTAGCAAGGATTTTTAATATCTCCAGAAAGTTCTATGTTTTATTCAGTATGTATCACTAGAAACTGAAAAAATGCAGAGCAATAGCATCATGTGTCTTCTTATAAGAGGAACGGCCATGTTAAAACAATTTCTATTGACTTTTCTTGTTAAGCGTGACAGTAAAAAACACAAGTTATTTTAACTCTGAAATACTAACACAGAGAGTCCATTTAATGCTTATGAGTACAATGAGAACACAGAAGTATTTTAACTCTAAAATAGTAACAGTCAAAATACATTGATACTGCAACATTGCTATTAAATAAATAGACAAGAAAAGTCTTAAAACACTGTGATGGTTTAGTGGTCAAACACAAACAAAGTAAGGTGTTAGGGTTACCGCGTCTGGCCAGAAAAATATGTCATTGCTTCCATCTTATGGATGTCTATTTTTTCGCAAATCTTTAGTATGATTGCCCTAAATATATGCATATGAAATAAATAGATGTATATATTCCTATACCATGTATGTGCAGAACAAGAAGACACAATCCAGATGAACACAGTGAAACAACTGGCTTGGAAATAAGAGGAGTCTGTATCCTCTTATTTATACAGATTCTATGAGGAATCCAGTAAATATTGAAGGAGGCTGGGTTGGAAGGAAGTTTTACTATATTAAAATATTTTAATATTTTGTGTGCCATCCAAGGTCATTGCTGTGAGATGTGTGGCTATACAAATTACATTAACTACTTAAAAATGGGTATGGTTTTAAAATGGGAGGAAGAAGCATTAATAACCTGTACTATGTTGACAACATTATTTTGAAAATAGAAATTATCACCAAACTTGTAAAGAAAAAAAAAGATTAAGATTAACCAAAGAAGACCAAACTAATAACAACAGATACAGCAGCCAGCCTTTGAACTGACAGTGAAGATGTCACTGAAGTAATTGATAGCTTTTGTAATCAATTATTTCAGTTATAGCTATGTAGGTATAGCTATATCATGGCATTTACTGGCATCTGAATATAATTTCCAAGGACTTCATTACTAACCTACCAAGTGTTAGTATGTGACATTGTATTGAACATCAGATGCCCTGATATAGCTATACCTACAAAGATCAAAGTCATACAGGCAGTAGTTTTACCTGCGACTGTCAGGATTCAGGCAGTTACTCCAATTAAATCCTGAGCCTTGAGCCACACTCCCAAAACTAAAAAGGATTTATTAGAAGTTAACATTCTGGCATTAGCCTGGGCATAGCCAGCTCCGAGACATGAAATTCACTGTCACCCTTGATCATGCTTCCCCCCCCCCCCCGGTCTATTATCCAATGAAACACGTCCATAGCCAAAAGTCATCAATCATGCTCTCCAATTAGATTTGCAGCAGAAGCTTCACTCATCTAATCAGTCTCTGAAGAAAATATGAATGGAATGTACTTTCGATTCCACACTGCTGCCTGCTCTTTGAAACTCCCCCACCTTCTTTCTGTTGACAACTATAAAACGTGTATACAAAATGTTTTATGAGTTGACAGTGACACTGTTTTAAAGTGTACATTGGACTTTAAAAAAGCAGGACTTTTGTACTTTGCCATTTGGAAAGACTCCGGATAATTCCATAGACAGCCCAGAAAACAACCAAATGAATCATCAAATAAATCAGCCCACAGTTGTCTTTCAAGGCACAAATGGCCAGGCTGAAACTATCATGTTTTGGATAAATTGCACAAATACCTAGCTCTCTGAAAAAAATATGTTGGAAAGGTGGAAGGAAAGAGAAGAGGATGAGGAGCAATAATTATTTGAACAAATGATCATATATTTGTAAAGCATAGGTCACATAAAATGTTTCTGCAAATAAATCACATGAACTGCCTCTAGTCATTGGATAATTTCATGAGTGAGTAAAAATCACTTTTTTCTTCCCCTTTGGAAATGATGTTCTTTGAAGACACAGGAGTATTTCTTTTTCAAAGTTTATGGTGATAAAAATATACATCCAAAATGCAGTTGTCTTATACTATTATTATTATTTTTTTTAAAAGGTTGTGATTAAAAGACAACAAGAAAGCTACATAGATATTAACAAAATGGAGCCACCCTCAGCAACTAACAATTTCCTTGGGATCCTAAGGCCTCCTGATATAACTATTTTGATTACCCCAAATCTGCAAATATTGTTGAAACACTAGCTAAACTGTAGTCATATCTAATAAGGTGCAACAATATAATATAATCTAATGAACTTAGACAAGAGCATATCAGCTACTTATAGGCGAAGTAGGTTAGCAAGGATAGGTTAACAAGTCCAAAATCAATACAAGGAACAGGCAATTTTCAGTAATGTAAAAGAATTAGTTGAATCGGACCCTTATACACTCAAGTATAAGAAGAAACCCCAGGAAATATTATTTTCGGTACACTCTTAACTTCTGACTTGAGATTTTAATATTTGTTTATTAAGAAATCATGGTAACTCAAGGCAGCTTACAGAAGAACTCATACACATAAAGTTGATCCTAATTCATTAATTAACAAAGCTACTCAGGACTATTTAAGAGTCAATCACTGTTTCCCAAGAAAATCATATGTAGCCACCCACTTAATCATATACTTCTGTTAATCAATTCACTAACTCTTGCGAATTTGGAGTAATAAAGTTGGCTTAAGATCAGGGTTATCAGTTACTGGGGTCTGAAGGAGTAGCAGAGTCTCATTCAGTTCCTGACCTGTGTAAAAGTCTAGGCTTCTGGATGTTTCGCATCTCTTATCATACTTCTTTGGACTAAAGTTTGATCAGAGGAGTTGTGCTAACATATAAACAAAATAGAATTTCCCATCCACTTCCCAATTCCCCATGTTTAAAGCCATCAGATATTGGCTGCAAAAGTCCAGATGAACAGAAGGCATTGAACTCTTCAGAATGTTTATACCTCTTGGCTGCCATCTAATGGACATTAGGATTTTTACAGCCTATTCATGGCTCACATAAAAGTTTATTGCAAGGGTAAGTATCTTAATATTACTTTATTGTTTTTATTTTATCACTTCACAACAACAAGGAAATGTGTGAAACGTCAGGATTTCTACCACCAGAATAGACAATTGCAGGTTTAAGAATGTGCATTTATTGTATCCTGTTGTTTTGCAGTTTTAAATTCATTCAAATGTCAATGCATTGGTATGTGAAATAAAGTTACCAATGAGGAATCAGAGGATTAAGGATCTCTGTAGGACGAGAACATCTGAGAAACCATTGGACAAATTTTGAGAGTTATCTATAATCATTAATGATGAGTTAAAGATAAACATCTAAAAATACAAAAATGGCTGTCTGTTCATATGTTGAATATAGCTGAAAGACAGAAAACAAAAGGCAACTGGAACAAAAGAAAACTTGTCCAATTAAATCCTGAGTTGCATGGAAGAACAAGAAAAGACAAAATGGCATTGCTAAATAAGCAATACAACAAAATGGAAGATTACAACCAAATGAGAATGAAAATATATTTGTTTAAGAAAATTGAAGAAATCAGGTATTGTGTAAAGGTAGGCATCATAAAAGATAAAGATGCAAAGGTCTATTGGAAAAAGAACATACAGATAATCAGAGTTGGAAGGGACCTTGTAGGTCATCTAGTCCAACCCCCCGTCCAAGTGGGAGACCCTACACCATTTCTGACAAATGGCAGTCCAATCTCTTCTTGAAAGTCCCAAGTGGTGGCACTCCCACAACTTCCGAGGGCAAGCTGTTCCATTGTTTGATTGTTCTCACTGTCAGAAAATTTCTCCTTCTTTCCAGGTTAAATCTCTCCATGTTCAGTTTCCATCCATTATATCTTGTCTGGACTACAGGAGTTTTGGAAAATAGCTTGACCCCTTCCTCCCTGTGGCAGCCCCTCAAATATTGGAAGACCGCTATCATGTCTCCCCTGGTCCTTCTCTTTACTAGACTATCCAAGGCCACTTCCTGCAACCATTCGTTGTATGTTTTAGCCTCCAGTCCCCTAATCATCCTGGTTGCTCTTCTCTGTACTTTTTCTAGAGTCTCAACATCTTTTTTATAATGTGGTGAACAAAACCTTGTAAAAATGTTGCAAGCTAGATAAATAATCCAGCGCTTGCGATGGAGAACCATTGAGAAAATCAGATAACAGAGCCACTAGCCTCTGCGAGATTAATTTCTAAATAATAAGAATCACATAACTCACCAGAAACTCCACTGAGACTCCAAGATCCCTCTCACAGTCACTGCTATTAAGCCTGGTTTCACCCAGTCTTTTATTTAAGTATTAAATGCACAAAATAATAAACAACCTTTTGATATATATCTTTTTTTAGGTAAATAGGGCAAAGAAATGACATTGAGTTGGTCACACCCACCCAGTCACATGACCACCCAGCCACATCCACCCAGCTAGTCATTAGGGCAGAGAGCCCTTTGCTTTAAAAAAATTATATCTCTGTGTGTGTGCACACATGTGCACACGCAATTGGTAACCTTACAAGGACCTGAGCAAGAAAACAGTAGGAAAATATAAACAAATAAAGCAATAAAATGAACAAAGAAGAAAGCAATCTATGGAATGCAGTCTAAGATGATTGAAAACCAGTGAAAGGCCCCAATTTGAAACTAAATTAAAGTTGGCCTCATCAAGCCAACATTTAAGCCATCAATAATAGTGACAACCCATGTTATTCCATAACAAAGGTGGAAAAAGAAGGAGTGCTTTCAAAAGGACTGGACATGAAGCCAGTTGGGGAAAACAATACACATAGATGTAACATCAGAAGCCATAGCTTCTCCCTTCACCAACTCCTTGATCAGTTTCTTGGTGAAACAAGTGTGGTTTCTTGGCAGTGACAATGTGATAGTAAAACGTATGTGGATGGGAAAGTACTTAAGTAAAACCTGATTCAATTGTGTTTAATAAAATAAGGAGTTAACAAAGAATTGTTTATGTGTTATCTTGTTATAGGGTAGAATATTCTTGATTCCCTGGAAGTTATTATTTTAATGTGTGTGTTCTAGAAAAATTAGTTTTGGAAGCCTCATTACCATGAAACCCCCAAAATCAATTCAGCTGGTAAATATATGGCCAATGCTAATAATGTTCCCTTTGTCCTTGGATATTGCAGATTTAATTTAGCAGAGATTCAAACAACATTGCACCTAACACCATCAGAAGCAAACAATAGCACTAACATAATTGTCTCTGCATTGGAACTGAACTTCTAACTTTCCTTTAATGTGTTTAAGCATTTAGTTAGCTCAAAAGCTTCACTGGAACAATATGTTAAATCTATTGTTCTTTAATGTGTGTGTTAATTTTGCTCAGCTTCTCTCTTCCATGAACTCCTACTTTCACCTCCCCAAAAAGTGGCACATCAAACAGGGAATAATGGGAACTTAACTTTAACTGCTTCAAAAAGGGGGGTTTGTTTTTTGGTTCTGGGCTATAGAAAATTTGGTATGACTGAAACTCTCAGGTAGTAGATATGTTGCTATTTGGATGGAAAACTCAAAAGTTATGGGTGTCAGAGGATAGGACAGTTTTGGGTGTGAACCTACAAAAAGAGGCAGAACAAAATAAAATGAAAATGTGGAGTCTTTTTAAAGATGATGTTGCCTTAAAATCAAACATCAAATAGTAGTTTCCTTTCCACATTGCTAAGAAGCTTTAAGCTCTTCAAATCAACAGCAAAACCCTCATAGATTTTAATGACAGCATTATATCCTTACAATGTATTCTAATAATTCTTCCTCTGAAATGCTTGGCATTGAAATGAGTTCACTCCTTAGCGAAAATGGTAAAATATTCCAGGGGGCAGAATGTCACTGACTGAAAATAACTGAGAAAAGAAACAGGAATGTTGAAGGTGGAAAACCGTAGAGTATTGATTGGTTGATTTATTTCTTTCCAAGCTCAGAGCCAGAACTGTTTCAAGGAGGGAGGGAGAAAAATACTTAGCATTTAGACAGTAACTGAAAATGCCCAAAGTGCTACACAAGCATTATCCTGCTGTAATCCCTCAGAGTATAATATATCTTCATATTTGACAGTTGCTGACCAATATGGTGGCAATTATGTTAACAAATTTAGCAATATTCAGGCTTGCCTTGCATTGGACTACAAGCTTTCATTTTTTCACAGGGTGATATCCTATCTGCTTGCAATCTCCACTACAATCCCTATGCTATCTAAGGCAACCTCCAGGAGATATTTAGGGAATATATGGCACAGTCAAGGAATTAACAAATATTGGCCACTATTACTTTTGTGTGGCATTCTTTAGAATCCTTCCCACAGTTAATCTGTATCCAGCACAAAGAATATGTCCAATCTCATATTCTTTGAAGGTTGACTGATATTTTTTTTGAAAGGAGATCAAGGTCAAGGTCACTGGATTATTCTTGGAGCGTTGAAAAGTGAAAGAAGAGAACTTCCAGTTGCAAGGCTTCAGCGGCAGCAGAAATCTGCTTTTCTGCGGGTCCCTGCTGCGCTCGCCGCTGAGGTACCCCCGATCCAACTGAATTTGGGGGTTGTCACTACCCCGGAGGGGCAGCAGAAGGCAGAGGAGATCCAGGCAGGGGTCTGGGGATATCACAACCCCTTTCCCCAGCCGGCTAGACTCCTTTTTCCTGAGGCGGTGGAGCAGCTGTAAGAAATGGCAGCCACAAAGGAATCTTCAACCGGATAAGATTTGTGCAGGAGGAAGAATCAGAAGGAGAAGTTTTCTTGGCTGAACTGGGACATTAAGATACTTTTAAACACCCTGGAAACCTGACTTTTGGATTGATACATTTGTTTCCAAAAGAAGTTGTTAAAACGGCGAAAGTGCTGAAAGGAAAGTTCACTCCCCTTCCTTACGGAGAAAGCAAATGAGCACTGAAAAACCTGCTTCTTTAAGGTAAAAATAAGCTCTTTGTTATAAGTGGGAAGGAGAGGACTAAAAAAAACCTTTAAAAATTTGTTGGAGGAGATGCCTTGAAGATTATAAGATCAGCAATTAACTGTAATACAGCTTTAAAATATATTTTGGGATTTTGCCCCAGGAGGAAAAACTGCAAAGAGAAGAAGAGGAAATATTTTGTGTCTGTTTGGATTGTTTGATAACTTTGACACTTGGAAATTACTTTAAGATTAAAAACAATTGGGTTGTTCTTAAAAATTTACAATGGCACTATCTGTGGATGAATTAAAAATGGAATATGAAAAATTAAAGGAAAGAGAACAAGAAGGCAAGGATTCCTTGGGAGCTGTCTTCCACTTTTTAGAAATGGCGGTTTCTACATATCAGCAAATACATGAGGAAAAAGGAAAAAAAGAAGAAGAAGAAGAGGAAGAAGCCATTTTTAATGGACAAAAAAGTTCAATTAAGAAAGAAAATAGGAAGAAAGGAAGGAAAAAATGAGAATTTAAGATTTAATAAAACAACCAAGAAAAAGAAAAAGAAGGTGAAGAAAAGGTACAATGTTAGAAAGCAACAGAAAAGAGAAATACAACAGAGAGGGGAAGTTAAAAACGTGGAGGTTGGTGAGGGGGGCAAAAAGACCAGACTAGAGAAGAAAAGGAAGGAAAAAGGGAAAGAAAGCCACAAAGGTCTGAAACAAGATGCAAAAAAGCAGATTTTTTTTTCAGAGATAAAGGATAGAGTATAATTAAAGAAAGATTCTGCAAGAGTACATAAGATAGTATTGTAGTATTTGCATTTGAAATAGTCTATTGGAATATTATAAGATTTAACAAAATATTAAAATATTAAAATGTTTAATAATGATAGATCTCAATATTCAATAAAATATTAAAGAGAATGTGTAAAATGATTAATGTTTAGTTATAGTTTAATTCGTTATTGTTTTAATGTTATTATAAATTTACTATTTCATTTTCTTATTTTAAAATAATGTATTAAGTAGAATTAGAATTAGAATGGAAATTATATATTTAATTATATTATAAATTTATTACTTTTTTATTTTAAAATGCAACATGTAGAATGTACTAAGCAGAATCAGAACGGAAATTATGTATTACTTTAAGTGTTACTTTGGGGAAAGATAGAAAGGCATCACACTTTAAAAGTGATTACACGGGAATTTTTAGATAATTGGAAAAGAACGGACAAAAGATACAAGTATAATGATTTTAAAATAAGATGAAATAAACAAAATATAATTAAGAGAGTGAAAAGAAGGGAGAAGTTATATAGAAAATATAGAATGGTAAATAAGATAAGAATGGTATATAAGGTGAGCATGAATTTGATTTGGGTCTGTAAAAAAAGATGTAACCTGGGGCTAAGCCACTTTTCAAAAGAAGTTTTATGTTTTATGTTTTGGTTAGCTATGTTTGATTGAGAATTAATAAAACCTTGGAGGAATAAAGCTAAAGGGAGAAATAATGAGAAATTTGGAAAAGACATGTACAAATGATAATTAAGGTTTTATGTTTTATGTTTTGTATTTTGTGTGTTCATGTTTGATTGAGAATTAATAAAACCTTGATAGAAAGAAATATAATTGAATAAAAGTGAAGGGAGAAATAATGAGAAATTTGGAAAAGATATATATGTGCTTAAATGGAAATGTGATAATGTGGAACTATGCCTTAAAAATAATGTTTTATTTACCTTGTTAAAACTTATAAGTAATTTTTTTAGAAAGGAGGTTTTATGCCTTTATGTCCTATGTTATGTTTGTCTTTAAAAAATCAATAAAATTTGTTTAAAAAAGAAAAGAAAAGTGAAAGAAAAGCATAATCTGAATGCATAGATTCAGGCATGGAGGAGTTCAAACCTTTCACCTTCCCCCATTGCTGGGCTCCCTTTTCTCCTTTTGCTACTTTCCCCAGAAATTTTTCCTTCCAGCTATGGTTAACACATGCCTTTAAATGAGAGATTTTATACTGACTGAACTTTTGTTTCTTTGCATACAAAGAAACAAGCTTGTTTCTGATATCAAGAATAGTTATTATATATGATGTTTCTTTCCAACCATGTAGGTATGTATTGGAAGTTGCTTGTAATAATATTTTAATAATAAGATAGCCAATGCAACATGACTGGTATAATAATAAATGTATTTGCAATTACAGGTCCACTGTTCATTTATGGTTGAAGAGAACAAGGAATCATAGGAAGCTAGTTTTCAGTACCTCTGCAGCTATACATAATACTTTTGTTTAATAATCAATGCCTACAATTAAGTCAGGAATGCATTCAAGTATAACTGCATGTACATTAAAGCCATAATTCTAGAAATAGTTGTGAGGGGGTTTTTTGTGTGAAGTTAGAGCTACTTTGAAAGTCCGATGCTGGTTTTCTGTTGTACTTATATTTGCAATACCAGACAACAAATGTTCTAATTCTCTAGGATAGTGATGCCTATATACTTATCCACAGATACACATATATTTTAAGATTAAATGTTTATTTATTTACATTTGAGGTGTTTTTCCCCCTGATGTTAGTATGCATTTAAGATTATGATATTTTGTAAGGAATAAGCATGGACAAAAAAACAACAGTGCCCTGGTGGCCTAGTGGTGAAGACACTTACCTCCCACTCAGAAGGCTGAGAGTTCAATCCTAGGTAGTGGGAGATGTTTCTCTCTTAGGGTACAAAGAAAAAAAAAATTTGCTGTGAACTTTGTTTGGTGTCAGGAAGGGCATCCAGCCAGAAAATGCTCGGCTCCATCTAGTTGCCCTGACTCTATTTAAGGAATTACAAGAATATAAAAAAGAACTAAAAAAAATAACATGAAGAAAAAGAGGGACATATCCAGAGTCATGATATCATAGCATATTGCAAATATTATCTATATTCTATTCTACCAAGAATGCACCTTGCCTGCTGCTTTTTCATAAACTTTTTCTTACATGATTCAGGAAAACATGCAAGTTAGGATTACTGCTTTTAATGTCAATCTTAATGTTCATATAGCCTTCATTTATTTATTACATCATTATTCCATCTTTCTTCCAGGTCAAATTGTTTAAAATGTTAGTTTTGACTATATAAAATGCCTCTGAGAGATCCAAGGAAACCTCAAGACTTGCTGTTTTAATATCCATTCTACAAATATGAGTAACTGGCCGCATCATAGGGGCAATTCCATTCCAAAATCAAACCTGAATAATCTGCATCCTTCAACCTTGTCTGGACTTCAAAAATAAGGTAACAAATTCAAGGACACAGTGGTCTAACAATGACTCTTTGATGAATTAAGTAGTTGGTTAGCTAAGTGATTTCTTAAATAAGAAACCACTATATTTTTACATAGAGGCAAATAATGGTACACAGGGTAATAGAGTGAAATGTTTCTTGTCCCTGAACAAAATTTATTATGTTGGTATATGGCAAACATTTCCCCACCCCTCCCCTCCTCCCACTGTATTCCTGGTTAATAGCAAATAAAAATAAATTAAATATTTCAAACTGCTGCTTTTCTTAGAGAAGTGGAACCATACAATTGGTTCAAGTAAGAAAGTATTACTAAAGATTCCTGTTCCATTCTGAATATATGTATGTATTCTGTAGATACATTCACATTTAAAGTGAATGTGTGTGTGCATATGCATAAATGTACATACACAAACAAATTCTGAACTTCTTTTTGCAAACATGTAGCAGTTTTGCATATACTCTTTTACATAAATATTTTTTAAAAATATGTTTTAGTACAGTAAACTGTTAGATGATGTTGCATATATGCCTAAGCACATCTCTTGTCTTTTTTTTTTTTAATAAAGAATATATCCATAGATATATTTTGGCTTATTAGTGCTGAATTGAATTATCTGCTATATTCATTAATTTTATGAAGAAAATAAATTACTGAAAGTCTGCAATCTGAACAGATGGACAATTTTTATTATTATTAATATAATAAAACCCTCATATTAAAGAAAATACCTTTTAATTTGCAGTCCCTTTGTGAAATCATAAGGCTTTTATTCTTCTCTCTTGTTATTTTCATGGCATAGTTTCATTTTTTGTAAAAGGAATGTAAAGGACTTTGTCTTAACTACTGTTTCATATTCTATCATTTAATCATAATGTACACATTTGATTATTTAAAATGTTTGGATATATTTTCTTCCTGCTCTATGAAGCCATATTGAGAAACAAATAGAATTTTATTTTGATATTATTATGAAACCCATTCTCAGCAGGTGAGAGAAAATGATATGGAACCAAAATGCACATTTAAAATGTAACATTTACTTCAAGTTAAGGCAATTTACTGATGATTTCCTGAATATGTCAGAATATTTTCCTGACATTGATAAAGAGATGGTTTGTCATTGCCTTATTCTGCTTTGCCTTATTCTACTTATTCTATTTTGCCTGGTCTCAGATCTTTCAAGCCTCACTTCTGTTCACCTTATGATGTTGGCCTACTCTTTCTGGACAGCAAAAATCTGGAAGAATAACAGACAGCAAAGAATCAAGATGTCTCTGCATCTTTTTACTGACACCTAGTAGTTGAGATTTTTGTAAACTAGACATGGTAGCAATATGTCTGCCCTGGAGAAGACAATTGCATGGAAGATTGTCTTCCATGCAATTTATTCTTTGTTCTTCTTTTGCAGTTTTAACCTCATTCCATTCTAGTCACTATTATTATTATATACACAAACATGTGAAATCACAGCTGCCAGTTCTTTAGCTTCTGTTGACCTTCATGCGCATCATGTTCTTTCAAAAAACCTAGAATGTCATAATTTATGGGTATAGTATATTTGCAGATCCAAGAAGTAGGACTTTTTACAATTAACAAATGGAAATTTTTTTCAGTGTGCATGTTTTCTAAGTGTTGCCCAATATTTTTTGTATAGCACCCAGTGTGCCAACAACCACTGAGACTATCATGACTGGAATATGCCACTGTCTTTCACATTTTAATTTGCTTATTTTGATCCTTTATGATCTCTATTTTTTCTTCTTCTAGTGTTCCTGCTATTGCCACATCAATCATCCATACTTCATTATTTTCAACCACAGTTAATTCTGGTGGATTCTGAGTTAAGATTTTTCAGTTGAGATTTGGAAATATCACAATTTTTTAACCTGTTCATTTTGGCTACTTTTTGAATTCTATTTTCCCACCATTTTTTCCATTATTAACATTTTTTTTTTTTACAGATGTTCCAGGGAATCATTTTGGTGACTGAGTTATATCATTGTTTGTAATCAATTTGTGAAATCTTCTTGTATGAGCTGAGTATATGAGCTACTATTTCTTCTGTCCCTTTGCTCAATCTGCAGTTTGACAATTCTGGCCTTGAGTACATTAGTTTGAATATCTTATTTTTGAGCAGCCAAAATCAAGCCTTTAGTTCCTTTTTTATTGTTTTAATTGTAAGATAACAACAACAACAACAACAACAACAACAGCTTAAGAGAGGAACTATCAAAAAAGAAATGGAAAATTTAATACTTGCTGCTCAAGAACAAGCACTACAAACTAATGCCATGAAAGCGAAGATAAAAAAATCCACTGACAATCCAAACTGCCAACTTTGCAGTGACAAAGTTGAAACTGTTTCATGCTTAATAAGTGGGTGCAGCAAAACGGTGCAAACTGATTACAAAGCTAGACATGATCAAGTTGCTAAATTAATCCACTGGTCATTATGTAAAATATAGTATATGTCTTACCTGTATCCGAAAAGTCATGCAAACATAAAGTGGAAAAATTTGTTGAAAATGAGATGGTGAAGATCTTGTGGCACTTTTGAATACAGACGGATCATCATTTGGAACACAACACTCCAGATATCACAGTTGTCTAGGGCTGAAACATACAATTTATTGATATCGCTGTACCAGGAGACCCTAGACTCAAAGAAAAAGAATTGGAATATTGCGACCTGGACATCAAAACTACGCAATTATAGATGAAACATGTAACAGTATCCCATTGCCATCAGGGCACTTGATACCTTGTTCAAGAATTTTATAAAATACATCAAGAAATTGTAGCTTCCTGCAATAACACCTGTGGAACTGCAAAAAACGGAGCTACTTGGAAAATATATTTAAGAAGATACTTGGTTGATATCTAGGACACTGCAGCAACCCCTATCAACCATTAGCACCTGTCAATGGTATTGTGATACATTTTTAAATGTTCAGTTGACTGAGTTTCATGTTTGATGAATAAAAGAGATAATAATAATTATATGAAAAATAGCAAAACAAATCTACTGCTAAGATATCAGGGAGAAACATTACAGCATTAGGGCTACTAGTCTAGACTGAACAAATCAAGATAGTGAACGAAAGAATTTGATAGTTTTAAAATCTATTTCCCATTATTTAATTAACCAGTGGAACAGCTTGCCTTCAGAAGTTGTGGGTGCTTCATCGCTGGAGGTTTTTAAGAAGAGATTGGACAGCCATCTGTCTGAAATGGTGTAGGGTCTCCTGCTTGGGCAAGGGGTTGGACTAGAAAACCTCCAAGGCCCCTTCCAGCTGTATTCTGATAGATTGATTGATTTAATGATACCTAAAATTTTGCAGTCAAAATAACATAGGTTATCTATTGCTTAGACCAAGGTAAAAAGCAAATAAATGGCACTCCATAGCTACCACATGAATGATTCCATCCCCCAAGTATCATGCTCTTGAGCCACTTTAGCTGGAGGAGGTGGTGAAGAACTTTCATTTTCTGTGTATTTGCTGAAAAATTAAATTGGTTATAAGAGAATGGGTGGATAAAACATCCCTTACTAGCAATAAAGGGTGAACAGATTGACAGGGCTTGGGAGATCTCATCTATTGCTTAGTTTGGTCTGAAATGTTCAGGAGGAAATGTCAATATAGCCAAAGTTATAGAACTGGACAAAAAGTGCTAAGGCAAGGGTGATGGGGAGGGCAGATATTTTCATGTTATTGTGGTAGGTGAAAAGAACACTTGATTAAATAAAAATCTCCAAAAATATAGACTTAGAAAAGTCAACAAGTAAGCTTCTTTAGGGAGAAATGCAAAGTGGCACAAAAAAGTGTTATTTGAAAAACCAGGATGGCCTAATAGTTAGAGTTCCCATATTTTATCCAATAACTTTTCTCAGAACATTGCATCTCTTCCCAGTCAGGAAAAAAGCACATATTCCTTAATTCGTGGAAGAATTTTTCTTGCTACATATTTGGTATTCTACTCATCTAAATGAATGTCATAGCTGATTGCATGTAGATGTGTTGGGTAGGGTAGCTTTTTGCAAAATGAGTAGTGTCAAGTTGTGTAAATTTAACATTCCTAAACATTTGCTGAATCTTGTTAGGATTGCACCTAACACTCCAGTTATAGAGGCATGGCAATTATTGTTTTCCTCAATAATTTTTCTCCTTCCATTTGTAAATTGCAATATGTTGAAATTTTCTCCAGTTGCTTTCAAATAAGCCTTTCCTCTTTTTTTTCTATATCAGTCATGTCTTATGCATTCTGTTCTAATGCTATCATTTTACAATCTATATTTAGCACTAGCAATAGTGCTTAGACTTATATACTACTTCCTAATACTTTATAGCCCTCTCTAAGTGATTTACAGACTCGGCATATTGCCCCCAGAAATCTGGGTGCTCATTTCACTGACCTCAGAAGGATGAAAGATTGTGTCAAACTTGAGCCAGTCAGGATCGAAGGAATCAAACTCCTGGCAATGTGAGCAGAGTTATCCTGCAGTATTACATTTAGGCACATGATTCCCAGTGGTTTTTGCTTATGGCAAAGCCAAATGTTCTACATGAATTGCAATGGACAATTTTACAAACCTTACCATGGCATTGTTTACATTCCATTTTTGGTGACCTACAATCTTCTCCTTAACTGTACATAATCAGCATTTAGCATTGTCAAAAGATTGGTCCACAAGTGGCAAGATATTTTGGCTAGCTGTCTACCTTAATGTGTCATGATAGGAATTAGGCAGGGAAATGCTCTGAAAGATGTCCTGGAATAAGGATTTGCTTTCAGAATCAGTGGATTTCATAATAGGCTGTTCCTAATTATTTTTGGATAATTTTACTGGTGATTTGTTTTTCTGAAAGCATAAAAACTATGCTGGCTCTAGGCCTTCTATCTAGGGAAAATTTAGTATTCTTCTCCTGTACCAAAATGTCTGTCTGTTGAAGTACAAAAATTAGGAACCAAAATATGTGAGCTTTAATGCTGTTCTTCCTCAATCAAATCTTCTTTTAAGTGTTTAAAACAATTTGATCATGTTGATTGCATATAAATATTTCCTGATGAAGTAATGTGCTTCCCTAGATGTCTCCCAAAAGAGAATACCAGTCAGTTCACTGTCTTCAGCTGACCAGAAAAAAATCCATGTCTTTCTTCTGCATAAAGACAGCATTTCATTTGACTCAAATATGAAGGCTTAAAAAAAAATCCAGTCAAAGCAATTATTTTCCAGTTCCATTCATGAGTGTTCATAGCTCTAATTAAAAATAGTGGGACTTCAGGTGGCTTATCTTTGGTTTATTAAAATCATTACTTCAAGATCTCTTGAACTTTATGAAACTGCAACTCCCTAAATCTATGGTTCCCCTCTTAATAACACTGATTGTTTCATTAAAGTTACAGATAGACACCAGATAAATATGTCCCTTGTCAACCTCACAAGATAGACCAGACTAAAAAATAAAGGTCATACTATAGGTTGGGACTAGTTTTATTATAGCATCCAAGAGAATCTTGTAAGTATGTATGTGCTTTCTCCTCCCACACTTTTTCATTGTATGAACTAAGGAGGGGTTTGTCTCAGATTTTCCCCCCCTCAGATTAGTTTCTTAGCCCTAACTCATGCCCTGCTTATCTGATTGTTTCCTTAGTGCAGATCTTACTCTGTTCTTCAAGGCAATTCTCTATTCCCTCAAAACTTCTTATTTATTTTTTTTAACTGATACTGCTTTTTATAGCAGAAACCATAGAAAACATTGATTCATACAAATCACCCAAACAGGATGTTATGTCCATTTGCTGATTCTGCCAAAATGTTGGTCATCTTACCATCCAATCAAAACATTTCCATTTGAAAGTCTAAAAATACAAAATAATGTATAAAACATTAAACATTTGCTATGTTAGAGGGCCCCAAAAATATTCCCCTAAGAAGTTAAAGAAAATCAAGTTCTAGAAGATGTTATAATCTTTAAAAAATGTAATGTTGTTGGTCATTTGTAAATGCCTGGTTGCTCTGTTGAGAAAAGTAGCAAATGGCAGATAGATTCTTTAACTTAGTGATACAGTATTCAAAAATCTGAGCCTGACTATTGTGCCTGAAGCATTATTTTTTAAAAAAAAAATGACTATCCATTTTAAGTGGTTGTGATTCCTGCTGAAATCATAACCCCTAGTTTAAGAATTCCCTCATTACAATGAAGTTCTGCATTCATTTAATACCAATATAACACACATGTTTCCTATGTATATCTATTATTATAGTATGAAATATATAAGCTTCGTAGAGGGTTATCTTTTAATATATGTATACATATTTTCACAGTTGTGAGGAGAATGACTGTAAATCAGAGGGAAGTCAAATGAAAAAAAAGTGTTCAGGCTGTGTTAATTGAATCCATGGCCTTTCACAAAGATTTTGCATCAGTAAGCAGATTAACAAATGTAGTACAATATAAGCCTTTGTCCTCCTTCAACCACAAACTGGTACACAATCTAGGAGATTAGCTGCCTTATTCTTTGCAGCATGTATAGAATGCAACAATTGTAAGGCTTAAGAGGAATGTTTATTTTCAAAAGGACCTGAAGTAGCCTGCTCTTGCTTTCTCTTTTCCTAAATGTTCTTGAAGGATGTTTTCCTTGTCTAGGCAGTGAGTTCTTATGGAATGTCTCAGTTTCTATATTGAAACTTGAGATTTATTGCTCTGGAATATATGACAGTAGCATTGTAGGCCAAGTAAGTGGGAGAATCCTATTGTTTTCAAACCTGCAGTCTAACAGGCATGCTTGTCAGTCTCACTAGACTTCATCATCAATATAGGTCAGTTTTTCTTTTGGCTGGATCTTCTATCATCAGGCCAAACTCTTCTAAAAGAGGTTTACTTTCAATGTGCACCCAGTTAAGAACAGGTGTTTTGAGTTCAATAAAGACTATTTCAAACATTACCTGTTTTAGTTTTAGAAAGAAAACCCAGAGTGATAGCAAAATAAATCCAGAGATCACTTTTAAATCAAGACTTAGTGGGTGGGTGCTGCTTCTAGTAATGCTAGAAATGGACTAGACATTGATAGCAACATTAGTGCTTTAGAATGGCTCCTTAGTCCTGAAACAAATTGAAAGAAAGGATCTTCTTCAGACAGTTCCCACATTAATTTACATGGGAAACTAGGTCATGGATTGTTTAAACCAAGGAGATAAGGGCATACCATAGAATTTATTAAGCACACTTTGCTGCCCCAGATATAGGGATGAGTTTATTTATTATGTATTTATCATATAAATTTATATGCTGCCTATCTTGCCATTGAAGCAATTCTGGATAACTTGCAAAATGAAAAGCATTTTGTTACCAATAATTCATGTGCAATTGAACATTGCCAGTTCAATATTATCTTCTATTGCCAGTTAAACTCAACATGGGATATTGACCTTCAATTGCCAATACAGTGAGTTTAGCATTTGAATGAGAAGAAGATACTGAATAGCTCTTCACTTGTCTTAGAGTGGTCCTGATTGTAGAGAAAGTTAGAAGTGAATAATATTGGAAGTTAAGCCCTTGTATACCCATTAATTTGTCTTGGAAAGTGGGTTTCTTTTTTAGAAATTTGAAAATCCCAGTTGATCTAATTCCAACAATTTGAAATTCCTGCCTCAGATATCCTAACATTAGATATGAGTAGCCAAATGTTCAAAATAATTTTCCACATATAATTGGATCCCTATGTCCCCACCCCTTTTGACCTCACAATAACCAATGTCATGTAGTTTGCGTTTTCTTCTGCCAGATGATCTGCTAAGCAATGATGGTGGTTTTAAACTCTAGAGGAAAACAATAAGGAAGCCTTCAGGTCACCTAAAAATTAGAACTGAAGACATTAGAATTCCTCAAAAAAAGTATATGCTTCTTTGTGTTTTATCAATCCATCATTGATTCCTCTTTATAGAAAAGTAAAGTTCAGTGGAGATAGAAGAGGGTGTGTTTTTTTGTTTTTTATTTTCTATAGCAATTTGCATATTTTAAAAGTTCTCTTGAATTTATATTTTCTGCAACATAACCTTCAGGATGAAAAAAAAAGAGTCCTGTGAAAACCTGCTCATTAATACAAAAGGTGCATTCAGTTGTTTCACGTGGGAATTCTTCAAGATTGGATTCGTCAAGCGTTTCTACACAGGCAAAGGCCCACTTAACAGTGCTGACACTGAAAGAAAGCTTACTTCTCCATCCCCAGACATTTACGATGCACCTTGGGGAAAAAGAGAAAGCACTTTTCGTGTCATACATGAGAGAAAAATGATCTTTTGAGTGAGCTAATCAAAGCTATTAAAATTTAATTTAAAAAGAGGTACTTAAGGTAATTGTAATTTTGAGTTTACCAATATATGCCGGAGAAATGTGATAGAGGAGCAGTTTAAAGTTATAGAGAGATGTAATTGTCTGCCTATTGTCCTGCTGTCTGGATACTCCAAGAACTTGAAGTGCTTTTCTTTGGACAAAGGAAAAGAAACATGTATATGCAGTTTCTTAATTCATTAATACGTGTGTTAAATTAAAAAAATTTATACTCTATTTTTCAACACTCTCTGGTCTGTTTCTAATTGTGTGTTCTGCTTTGTACTACTTAAAATAAAGGACTTAAGAAATTACAGATTAATCATATCATTAGTAATATTTAGTCAATTAATCAATTATAATGGCAGAAGACAATTAATCAATTACAATGGCAGTTTAGACAGAAGAACCCAGTTTCTTTGCTTTGCTTGCCCTGTACTCCAAGTAACATTCCTATTATATTTTATCCTTTGATAAATATATCTCCTCAGCATTTTTTCCCATTATATGAATTCATCAGGGACTTGATAATAAACTTCATGTTTGCGTTTATCTGATCATCTAAAGCATTAAAAAGATTTAATAGTTAAACTCTACTAACAAACATATTAGCACATACTCACCAAATACATTGCTATTATTAAAATATCAGCAGTAAGTTTGCTTTTTTCTCTGAATGGCTTATTGTCTATCATTTTCTTAAGCAGCCAAACAATAGTAATTTTTGATTATTCTTCAGTAATTTCCTAGATACATCATTCTTAATTAACTTACAGGGCTTCGCTGATTTAAAATTATCTTCTAGATTGTCACCATTTCCATGTCTTGTGAGAATATAATGAAACCATGATATAAAACTATATTTAGTTTTCTCCCATATTTTAACATGACACTTTAACTCAAAACTGATTTAAGAATACCAGGCGTTCTTCCCATATTAGTCAATTTGGTTTGTGCTTCACTATCAACAAGGACAGAGTATCCATAGATTACCATGAACACCTCCACCATCCAGTTCAGTGGTGAAAATCTAGTGAGGATAGTCTCCTCTGTTACTTAAGATCCCATGTGCAAAACAATGGAGGCAATAATGAGGTAGTGTTTGCAAGAGTCAATGCAATGGAAAGGGTTTAGTGGAGAAGCCTGTGATAGGGTAATGCCAATGCACCTAAAATCGAAAGTGTATAAAATGATGGTCCACCCTGTTGCATTGAGTGTGGCCTTGACAACCACCAACCACCAAAACTGCTGAATGTCCTTTAGAGGTATATGTTGTGAATGCATAATACCAATAAAGTTATCATTGAGCTTGAAGTCTAGTGCAGGGTTCTGGCCCTGCACTTCTGATTGGCTGATTAATGGCAGGATCGGATTGGCCCATTTAGGAGCATCCGATTGGCCATTAACAGGCCATTCCCATTGGTTAATGGAGCTAGCGCTCCAGGTTCGCTATTGGTTAAGTAGTTAATGAGTTGCTTATATAAGGAAGGCTAGAGCAGCCCTTGAGCTGAGCTGTCACAATATGTAAATAAAGAGTTTGAAGTTCACTGTTTCTACCGGCTCGTCTCCATCATTCGCACCCATGCTCCAGACTTAACACTGGCGACGAAGGTGGGATTGGATGACATCAGAGCCAACTAAGCACGTGACGGAAGCGCACAACGGCGGAACCATGTCCGGCGGCGCAATACCACCCGCTCCATTCAATCCAGCTCAAGAGGACTGGGAGTCTTACATGGATCGTTTTCAAATGTTTTTAGAAACAAATAATCTGAAGGATGCAACGGCCGGAAAGAAATGGGCGGTATTCCTGATGCACTGCGGCCCAATGGTTTTTAAAATGGCTAAGGCATTAGCGAAACTGGCTGAAGTGAAGGCCATGGACTGGGACGTCCTCGAACCGCTGCTAAGGGCCCACTACGCACCCACCTTTCCAACGCTCGTAAGATGACACAAGTTCTATCAACGGAACCAGCGGAAAGGAGAAAGCGTCACCAATTTCATTGCAGACCTCCGGAACTTGGGAGGCCTTTGTGATTTCGCCAACCTGGAAGAGGCTTTGAGAGACAGAGTAGTCCTTGGGCTAGATGCTCTAAACGTACAGAGCAAAATAATGGCAAAGGGCGACATCACCCTGAAAGACGCCATAGCTGAAGCTACAGCAGCAGAGGCAACCAAGAAATCAGCTGCTCAACTACGCCAAATTCGCACTCCAAACCACCAACCGGACGGCGACATTTCACCTAATGCAGAATGGCGATGTTCCACGGCCCATCATGAGGACCTCTCTTCATCGTCAGACAGCGACGAAGAAGAGGTCCATCGCCTGCAGTCCGATCGGGAATGACGACCGAAGTCCCAGCAGCCGTGCACAAGCTGCGGAGCCAACCATTACCGCTCTGTTTGCAAATTCTGCGACGCACTCTGCCACAAGTGCGGGAAACAAGGCCACATCGGTCGGGTCTGCAGAAGCCTCCTTGGACCCAGCCAGACCTCGAAAGAAATCAATCTCCGCCAATCAACGGGGAATCGCCCTGCAAGGCGAGAACCAGTAAACCACTCCTACGGAAACCGACCCATGAACCATCTAGCGAGATGAGGAGAGGCTCACCAAACACTCACCATTGGCCATGCCTCTTCATTAGACGCTCAGAAAATTTGGGTCAACGTGAACATTGAAAATCGGCCCTGTCAGATGGAAGTAGACTCGGGATCGTCTCTTTCAATGGTCTCATGGAAGACCCTCAAGCAACTCATCCCCACTATCCGGTGCCAAGACCTTAAATTCCAACGGCTCATGCTAAAAGACTACCAGGGGAACCGAATCCCAGTTGCAGGATCCAGTCGAGTCCGGGTTACATTCAAGAACCGCATGGCGTACTTACTCCTGACGGTGATCGATAAGGACCGGCCTAGCCTGTTGGGCCTACAGTGGTTCGCACTACTTGGCATCAAAGTGGCAGGCATTAACCAAATCGGCAGCCGTGACTGGGAGGAAGACCTCGCCCACGAATTCAAGGACGTCTTCGAGGAAAAGCTAGGCAAGTACAAAGAGACCCTGATATCCTTTAGCCTTAATCCAAAGATAGCTCCCATCCGCCTTAAGCCTCGTTGAGTTCCGTTCGCTCTAAAACCGAAAATTGACGAGCAGCTTGATAAGTTCATTGCCCAGGGAGTTTTAAAGCCAACGTATCATTCCCCTTGGGAAACACCGATTGTGACACCCATTAAGCCGGACGGCTCCATTAGAATTTGTGGGGACTACCAAGCCACCCTAAATCACGCCCTGCAACAGAACCCATATCCGGTGCCGGTGGTACAGCACCTCCTCCATTCCCTGGGGGGCAGAAAAGTCTTCGCTAAACTAGACTTAGCTCATGCTTACCAGCAATTGCCGGTTGATGAAACAACGGCACAGGCACAGACTATCGTAACATACCGAGGTGCCTTTAAGTGTACGCGGCTTCAGTTCGGAGTCAGTGTAGCCCAGGGATCTTTCAGAGCTTAATGGAGAGACTATTGCAGGGGATCAAGGGCGTTGTCCCCTATTTCGACGATGTGCTTATTGCTGCCTCTACTCAAAAAATCTTGTGGGAGCGTTTAAGATTAGTATTACAAAAATTTCAGGAAGCAGGCCTGAAAGTCAAAAAAAATAAATGCAAAATGTGTACCGATCGTGTTGAATTTTTTGGGTACCTAATTGACAGTCAGAGTATTCACCCTACTGATAGTAAATTAAGAGCAATAAAGAACGCTCCCAGACCCCAGAACAAGACCGACCTCCAGGCGTTCTTAGGCCTCATCAACTATAATGTTTTCTTGCCACACAAGGCGACTGTCGCTGAACCATTACATCATCTTTTAGATAAAAAAGCAAACTGGGTATGGGGTCACAAAGAAGAGCAGGCGTTCCGCAATGTAAAAAAAACTACTGACTTCGGACGCCGTGCTGATGCAGTACAATGAGACTTTGCCAATAAACATAACCTGTGATGCATCGCCTTTTGGAGTGGGCACCATTTTGAGCCATGTGTTACCTAACGGTAACGAAGCCCCTGTTGCTTACTTCTCAAAGACACTCTCAAAAACCGAGCAAAATTACAGCCAAATCGATAAGGAGGCCCTGGCGATTGTATCAGCAGTTAAAAGGTTTCATGAGTACATGTACGGCCGGGTTTTCACCATTGTAATTGACCACAAACCATTGCTGGGGATCATCGCTGGGGACAAGCCAACTCCCTACATACTTTCTCCCAGAATGACCCGCTGGTCAGAATTCTTGGCTGCCTACAATTATCGGCTACAATATCATCCCAGTAAAGCCATTCCCCACACCGACGCGCTGAGCCGTACACTGCTTCCTGAAACTATCAACGATCCTGCACCAACGATGACAGCGTTGCAGATCGAGACACTCCACACGCTGCCATTGACTGCCAGTGACATCACGAGAGAAACAAAATGCGACCCCATCTTGGCGCGAGTCCTCACGTGGGTGGAACGCGGATGGCCATTGGACCAAGTACCAGACGACTTTGCACCATTCAAAAGTCATCAAACAGAGTTGTTCTCGCAGAAGGGCTGTGTCATCTGAGGCGATAGAGTTGTTATCCCAGAACAGCTCCAACAGACGCTGCTAAGAACCTTGCACGATGGCCACCCTGGCATCGTGCGCATGAAGGGCCTCGCATGAAGCTATGTGTGGTGGCCAGGCATCGATAGACAAATCGAATCATGGGTTAAAACTTGCAAGAGATGCCAAGAAGTAAGCAACGCTCCACCAAAGGCAACCCCAACCGAATGGAAGACACCGCGGGGACCCTGGTCCCGCATCCATCTGGACTTTGCTGGGCCAACTAAAGGCCACACGTTTCTGCTAACCGTCGATGCCTACTCGAATTGGCTCGAGATTCACCGAATGAGCAGCACAACCACTGACGCAGTCATCAAAAGACTGGAAAGACTTTTTGCAACCCACGGATTACCAGACGTTCTGGCATCCGACAACGGGCCCCAATTTACCGCGCTACCTTTTGAGCAGTACTTGGCTGTCTGTGGTATTCGACATGCGCTCACTTCACCTGCGCACCCTGCTGCCAACGGTAGGGCTGAGCGCATGGTTCAATTCATCAAAAAGACTCTCCAAAAGATCGATTACGACAACATCGACGAAAAAATCAACCGGATCCTTTTCCTGCAGCACATCCTTTTCCTGCAGCGTCACCAACAAAACTCCCGCCGAACTGCTAATGGGACGAAAGCTCCGCTCCCACCTCGATCGGTTACACCCAGCCTACGAACCTGAAAAGCCACTCGGATCCAGCAGCCGATGCCGTACCTTCCAGGTAGGCGATCTAGTATTCGCTAAAAACTTATCGGGCGATCCGCTGTGGGTAGAAGCGACTGTAATCCACGTAACCGGCCCAAGATCATACCTCGTTCAGTGCCCTGACAATAGACTTTGGAAGCGCCACATAGATCAGCTACGATCGCGGCTACCACCTCGCAATTCCGAACTCCCTTTTGACCAAACTGAGGGGGGGGAGATACAGCTGATAGGTGGTCTCTGGAGCCCAGCTGGATGGCGCTGATGGCAAAGCTGTTGGAAACTGGGTGGTGGACTGTCAGGAGATGCCAGATGCTGGTTACATGGGTGGGGCTGGGCTGTGGGCTGTTTCTGCCTTCCCCCCTTCCTCCTAGGTTTGGCAAGCTGGCCGGGGCTTGACACTTGCTTTTGGAAGAATAGCATATAGTAGCTATTTGCATCATTTTAACAATTATGGAGACATAGATTGGAATTGAAGACATACCTATTTTTTTTAATGGAAGTGAAGATAATTGCTTTCTATCCCATGGACTACTAATTTCAGAATGGTTTGTGTTCATTTGCTGACTAGTTTTAGGAAGCAAGGAAGCTAATTTCAGGATCTTAAACTGGACTAGGCTGCATTTGTTTCTCTTCCATGAAGTGAAATTAGCGTGTGATACATCCTACTTCATTTGAAAGTTCACAGTACAGTACATTCTGGACTTCTATTTAAAATAAGCTTTAGAAAAACAAATTGACTCTACAAGTGGGGATTTTGAGCACATATGGCTGGAAGCATCACATACAGAGTCCACCATGATAATGTCTTGACAAAGAGTAATTCTTCTGGTATCTGTTCGGAATCATCTCGTTTTGCATCCTTCATTATAGAACAACACTCTAAATAGTTGTTCTATTGGAAGTAAGAAAAATGCTATTTTCCCATGTATTCCTGGACTTCAAAACTATAGGAGAAAGTTCTTGAAAAGTTTTTCAAAGCAGATATCTTCCAGATCTTCCTCTTTAACCCCGTGCAAAATAGATTTTAACTACTGTTGTTGTCAGGTTAGATATATTGTGCTCCGATTTACATGTTTCTACTACAACTGCTTCAAAATAATGTCATGTGAGGATCCCCTTTCATTTAGCTAAGGTTTCTGTCTTGCTACAGACTGCCCTTATTTGAAATACTTGCCTGCAAGATCTGAATATTTTTTTAGTGCATCTCTGGATCACTCTCTGCCACTTACATACTTTTTCTAGCTGACATTATTGCATATTGTAAATCCTAAATAAATGTTTATGGTTCTTTTGGTAGAGCTTTTGCACCTGAGTTGCAAAAATCCAAATGACCATTAGATGGCAGCAAAAAAAAATACACCAAATCTTAACTCTTTGATTCTATCTGGCAGTTATCTTGATGTATGCAATTCAGATATGTTTGTCCTATTTTTTTCTACCCTAGCACTGATATGTATTATTGATCCACAAGCTGAAGTGCACATTACTCACGTTTTTTTCCTCTTTTGAATCTCTATCTCAGCAACATACTACCCTGGCTGTTTTCTTTTCTTCAGCTTTGGCTGCACATTTCTGAATTTGGAGAAGAAAGGTTCGTAGAAAGTAGCCACTGGGGGAAAAAAAACACCCAATGATTGGGAAGAGGAGGAAGAAGACAATAATTTTCTTCTACATCTCTGTTATGAAAACAAAGATCTGTAAATGCAGTGGCAGCCGCCTCATTTTACAAACATAGGACTGGAATCAAGCTCTTCGGCCACAAGTTTCAGTGATGGCTGTCAGAACAAATGGCCAGTGTAAGAATTCATGGATTTCTTATTTAGGAGAATAAGCTGTGAATTACCTCTAATTTCCTGCTGTTCATTTGAGAATTCAACTGAATGCTGTCATGATTGAAGCACACACTTGTGTGGCCAGAATTTTCTTGCACTGTTCACAGCAATCTAAGCATCCTTTAAGAATCTTCTATTTAATCAGAAATTAAGTCCATCAACTAAGAAATATATTGATACTAATTGTTGGAAATAAGTCTGAATATTGAGAGAGGTTAGAATAGTGTATGATGAGCAGGAGTATACTTTGACTAAGTTTCAGAAACCACATATAATTCACATCCAAAAGAATAATTGTAGAAGATTATGGTGAAGCAGATGCTTGCATGTGGCCAACTTGTCTGAGTTTAGAAAACAAAACAAAAATACAGGATTGGCCTCCCTAGTATTTAAATAGGAGACCTTCCCTGAATACCAGAATTGTAGGCTCATTTGGAAGATCAAGCAATTGCAAATTACTGTAAAATAGCTGCCAAAAAATTTACATGTTCACCAGATGTCAATGATGACTTGAAATCTTGATCTTTGAAATATTATCAGTTTTCCTTTTAGTATTAGTGTGTTTCAGCTAACTCTCAGTATATATTACATTAGAATTATTTTTGTTAACAATACATAATGCAATCAATAGAGCTGGTTGGAAAGTTATTAATCATTTTATTTAGACAACAAATTCATTTTAATCTGAAATCTCATTTTTGAATTTGTTAAAGCAGAATTCTCTTCACATATCTCTGTTCTCTTGGGAGAGATTCCTCTATTACCACTCCAACCTTCACCATTATATTTTATGTAGGGTATCTTGAAATTTAATATATAATCATAAATATCTAAAATGTGTAACATAATATTGTCATCCTGATATTTTTACAGAAGGTATTTATGAAACCTCTACAGCCATTTGTTCTTTTTTTAAAAATCTAGAAAGACAAGATATATAGAAACCAAAACTGGGTTACAACTTCCACAATTCAATTTTTGAACTAAAATGTCCATTCATACATGCATTCTACCAGCTCAGAGTAGTTCTTCAAAATTGGTATTCTTTCTGGGGAAAAAATCATTTAAAGTTTTAAACCGAACCATAAAACAGCATACAAACTAGAAGAGAGAAAAAAATAAAAAGAAACAAAATATAGATATAAAAAGAATATCAATCACTCCAGAAAGCTACTCTGACCCTCATCATGGCAAGCATAAACAATTCCAAGACCTCTTTACCTCTTCTTAGCTAATAAATATAAAACTCTTCATCCCATCACACTTCTCTTGTCATTCACAGTCAACCAGGCCAGGGATGAAATTCTACCAGTTTGGCCCAGTTTGGGTGAACTGGTGGTTCCGAAGATCAGCTGGGAGCAAATTTGTTTGCTCCGAAGATCAATGTATTTCCTTTCCCCCACGGATCAGCTGTTTTCTGAAGATCAGCTGTGCTGCACAATTTAGATTAGCTAGAAAGCAGGAAATCATCAGATGTTTTGCTTTCTAGCTAATCTAAACTGTGCGGCACCGCTGATCCCCCCCCCCCCACTGGTGTACTGCTTCATCCAGGAGGCTTCCCTGAGGCTCAGGAGGCAAAACAAAAAACAAAAAAAACCCACACCCACCCAGTCACATGACCACCTGTTAAAATTTTGCATCCCACCCCTGAACCAGGCCTACATGTTTAAGGTTCAAGCTCACTATTATATTCTGTGCACTATACAGGAATCTCCTCGAACTGCCAGTCTTAGCCTGGGAACAGATAGATAAGGTCCTGTAGAGCTTTGGAAGAGGCTGAGGACCTCAACATGAACCCCATTATTTTAGATATGAACCAAAAAAACAACAAGGGTCAGAAAAGCCTTCCAGGAAAGTGTGAGCAGGATGAAGAGAGGTCAAAAGTTAGTTTTTAAAGGATATAATTGAGATGAACAATACTTGTCTTAATAAAATAATCTCATCTGGTAACCAGAAAATTCTTCAATACACACATTTATAAATACACAGTAATTGTTTTGGACTAAAACTCCTAAACAAACTTGTTTTCTTTGAAGTTATGATATTGCTGCTTTGCAAGTGGCATATAACCTTACTCTAACCATTATATTACCATTCAAGATAAGTAATGTAATGCTAAATGCAGAAAGGAAATTACAGTTAACCAATGTCAGATCTCTTGGCTAGGTCAGATGAAGAACTAGATGAGAACTGTTACTTTATTTTTTGAAGAGTATAATAACATTTTTTAAAAAACCTGATCAGTTTCTTTCTGTCCCAACTTATACTAACCATAATCAAGGTCCAATTATTTTGAGGCTGTCTCATACTTCCTTCCATCTCTGAATTGTGGAATTGCTTCTTCAAGTCCCCCATTAATGGCTTTCTCAGTGTTAGTTCTAAGTTCTTCATAGCCAAAGAAATTAAAGGAATGAGATAAGAAAAGCAATAGCTATAACTATAGCACTTAGACTTAAGTTATATACCACTTCACAGTACTTTGCAGTCCTCTCTCAGTGGTTTACAAAGTCAGCATATTGTCCCCAACAATCTGGGTGCTCATTTTTCCAACCATGGAAGGATAAATCAACTTTGAGCCAGGGAGAATTGAACTTCTGGCAGTTGGCAGAATTAATTGTGATACTGCATTCTAACCATTGTGCCAACACAGCTCACTATAGGAAGTATAGATAAATTCTGTTTATGCCAATATCACTCATCATGCCCTTCTATCCTTGCAAACATTCTTGCTTCCACCATGTCTAGTGTGAGAGAAGACCACTAACCTGCAGCACTCACCAAAGAAGAGAGAGGGAACAATGTAGAACAACATGGTTATTTCACTTCAGTCTATGAAAACGGGACAATGTTGTTCTGCACAACCATTTGAAATACATTAGTGGCCAAAATTGTGGAAACATTTTGGAAAAAGTGTCTCCTTACGTATTTTATGCCATCACTTCCAAACAGGGAGATCTTGGTCTCATCATTCCAAATAACACTGTCCCATTGTTCCTCTTCCATGTAACATGGATTTTAGGCCAGTTTAATCTTTTCAACCTTTAGTTGAGAGATAAAAATGGCTTTTTTCATGGAATTCTAGATTTTAGGCCAAATTCCTGCACCGAACAGTCCTTGCACTCAACTTCATTGACATTTCATCTTGTATACACCCAGATAATTTTCTTCTGTCACATAGGCACAGTCTCTTAATTCTTCTATCATCACTTGCTCTTGTGCACCTTTTCCTGCCTTTACCAGTGTGGTTTTGTAGTGACTGAATCTCCTTATACCTCTTCAAAAACTTAGAAATGCCACCTTTGGTCAAGTTTCCACCAATTTTTCTTCTAATTTCTTTATAACTGTAGCCTTGTTCACTTAATAATACTATTTTACATCATTTTCTGGGTGACCAGTTAACTCTTTATACCATTACTTTAATTTTATTACATTTTACAAGCTTACTAAATGAAAGAACACAAAAAACCAAACCAGCTTGATAGCAATCACATAACACACTGACAAATGTCCTCCTCTCAGCTTCAATACATGACATGAATAACTGAATCCTACTGTGATCTGATTGGTTCATTGCCAAAACAAAGTGACACCTGATTGGCTCTCTAAACACTCATGCTCATTGGCTATAATCAGATGAAGGAAAGCTACCTGATATCAACCTAAGTTATGCTTTTCATAGAATACAGATAATTGAAAAAACTTTGTTGTATTACATTCTTCATTAAATTATCTTTTTAGTGATATATAATTTTATGGTACTACTAAAAAAAAAGTGGTGTTATTAGCCATCAAACCTCAACAATACACTTTTTCCAAAAGGTTTCCCCAATTTTGGCCTCTACTATGTGTGCTTTAATCAGAAGCAATACATGTTAAAATTTGCAGTGCTGTAGGACTTTACAATTTTCTAATTAATGCTAGTTTCCTATAATTAAAATGGAAAAGTGCAATATCACTTTTGTGATGGCAAATAAACCCTATGTCTGCCAACCAAATGTATAAATAGAGTGGGACCCAAAAGGTCTTTCAAAATTCTTCATCAGATCTGTAGGCAGAAAAATTGAATGAATAATTTTCTTAGAAGGACAATCTGAATTTCTCAAGGGATGGATTCCCTCTTAACAGTGACGGTAATATTGTTCCCTCGTGATCTCTTCCCTTGGATATAATTTTTGAGAAGAAAAAGAATCTGCAGACCATTGGAAAGATAATTGTACAATAAAAATGAGGAGATGTGTGTGTGTGTGTGTGTGTGTGTGTGTGTGTATCTTTGGTTATTCGGGTTTTCTTCTAAAATTGGAAGTATCTAGGCGACGTTTCGATGAAGTCTCATTCATCATCTTCAGGCTTGTGTCTTCGGCTTTGTGCTTCTCTTTACTCTGAAAATCACAAAGCCGAAGACACAAGCCTGAAGATGATGAATGAGACTTCATCGAAATGTCACCTAGATACCTCCAATTTTACCCGGGAGAAAACCCAAATAACCAAAGATCCACATACAAATACCCACGAAAACCTCAGAAAAACACACACACACACACACGCACACACACACGCACACGCACACACATATATGGTATTCAGCTTTGTTTGGGTATTTTCCCATGTCATTATAGTTGTGCTTTTAAAGTTGTAGCAATGTTTCGGCAGAATCTCATCTGCCATCATCAGGCTTCTGTATTGTGTTCGTTTGTGAGTCAGACTTTCACAGCCATTTCTGTTTTAAATTTGGGGCTAGCCTACTGCTGTGCCAGAATGGTTTTTTCTTCATCCTGATTGGTTGGGAGTCTTGGTCTGTGTTTATTGGTCTTGGAGTTTGCTGTGTTCTGCTTGAGTGGTGTTACTAATATCTTCTGTCTGTTTTGTGGCTTTATATATACACACACACAAAGATACATACATATACATACACACACACATATATTTGTGCATATATGTATATATGTATGTGTATATATATGTATATATACGTGTGTGTGTGTGTGTGTATTTTCTGAGGTTTTCGCAGGTATTTGTATGTGGATCTTTGTTATTACTCTGTAATTACTCCGAGAAGCACAAAGCCGAAGACACAAGCCTGAAGATGATGAATGAGATTTCGTCGAAACTTTGCCAAGATACTTCCAATTTTACATGGGAGAAAACCCAAATAAACAAAGATATGTATGTATGTGTATATATATATATATATATATATATATATATATATATATATATATATATATATATATATATATATATATATATATATATATATGCATTTATCTTTGTGTGTGTGTGTGTGTGTGTGTGTTTGTGTATCTATATCTACATATTTATTTTTGTAAATAAAGAAGTACAGGGATGACAAGTTGTGCACATCTCTTTTGAAAGGATTTCTAAAGACAATTTACTAGCTCAAATTAAATGAAATTCAGTAGATAAAATATTGACATTATTTGTATGGTATGGGGTTCCAAGGTAATTACCTATTCCTATTCCCGACCAGTGTCCATTCCTATCATAGTAGCCAGTTTTCCCTTGCTACAGAGTTTTTGTTTTATCCCCTATCTGGAATAAATAAAAACAAAGGAAGTGAAAAAGACATGGCAAGAAAAGAAACTGTTCTGTTTCTTAAATACTCTTTGAAACTTAATCCCCCACAACACCCAGATAATTGTTATTAGGAAAATTAGGAATTTGAAATCTACCTGTTCTGAACACCACTTAACCTGGGTTTTATTGAATCTGCAGAAGCCCCACTGAATATAGAGGATTGTCTGAAGCAAATTAATAAAATTGTATATTGCCTCAAATTGGCACTGAAAATATGTTTACAACATGACAGAATAGAAAATCAATGCCAATAAAGAAGGTGCGCAAATCATGAAGAAGGGGTTTGGAACAACAGGACTTGTTCACTGACTGAAATAAACAAAGAGCTTTGATTTGCTTTTTCTTATTATTTTATTGTTAACGATTACCTTATGGAATTATTATTATTGCTGCCATCACTGTCATCATCATAGAAAACTACACAGGACATCTATGACATTTAAAAAAAAAAAAGGCTTCATCAATATCACATTTGCATTTGCAAATATTATATTCTTTGGTTTTTCTCCCTCTCATTCACTTTTCTTAAATTAAAGGAAGGGCATGTACATATAAACTATTATTATGCGTGCTCTGGCTTTTTTCCATATGATTCAGAAGCCTGATTTTTCAAGATAAGACTCTGCAGCAGGGGTGGGATTCAAATTTCTTAACAACCGGTTCTGTGGGTGTGGCCTAATTTGTAGGTGTGGCTTGGTGGTCATGTGACTGGCTAGGCGTGGCCAACTCAACATCACTTTTTTGCCCTAATGACTTTAAGTATAAAAAGAGATATACCGAAACAAAAGGTAGTTTACTATGTCATGTCTTTAATTATTTCAGATTTTCTCCCAAGCACAACACTGGCACCATCAGAGCAAAATCCTATTAAACCCAACTTTATTCAAACTTTCCATAACTGAACAACATATTGTCCCTGCATCTTGTTTTTCCAATTCTACTAGTTCAAGGAAAATAGTTGATGAGAAAACTGGATCCTCAACTTTTAACTATAGTATATGAACTGGTTTGGAAGATATCGTTGAGGCTTTGTCAATTATCAAACATATTTTGTGAGTTTTTTTCAATAATTTTGCTGAATAAATGTTTCCTAATGTCTTTTGCAATGAAATCTACTATTGCAACTGCAGTTTTACATGAATGCAACCCTGTTCCCAAATCTAAAACATTTTTAATTTGTAATTCAATCAGATCTTCTATATATGAAAATGGTCTGCATGTTTGTTCCAGACTGTACAGTGTTGTAAACATTCCACATGTATTATCCAAATATTTCTCAGTCATCCTCTCCAGTCCCTTGCTTATCACACCCTGTTCACATTGCTTCAACTTCTCTGTACAAATGTTGTGAGCTTTAGATGAGAAATGTTCTTTCAATTTCTTTCTGAGAGAAACTTGCTGTACTTCTTTACTCTTTCCTGATGATTCAATTTAGAAATTCTTCCATTCCTTTGCTCTGTGGACACTGTTTTCCTTTGGTTGAAATTTCAAATCTTCTGCATTGCTTTCAACCTAATTTTTTTCTGGGAAACCTCAGTCCATTATATTTTTCCCTAAAATTGTTGTACTGTTGCAATGTCCAGCAGTCAGGAAGATTCTTTTCAATGTCAGACTCAGTTCTTCCAGTACTTGATGATGTGCTTCTGATGCTTTCCCCAGGTTGCAGTGTGGATAATGTGCTGCTGCTGCTTTCCCCAGACTCCAATGATTGGACTCTTTTGGATCTCCTTTTGTTTTCTTGCCAAAGAAAGCAGCCAAACTCATTTGCCTTTTCATCTTGTTAATATATTGCAAAAAAAAAAATTAACAATGTAGTGGTTTGGACTTGATCGTTGTTGTAAGTTAAGTGGTGAAGTGGCAAGTGAAGAAAGCAGGCAAGGAGCAGAGATCAGTAATATTCAGTTACTTTTAAGAATTTCTGACACCATAGCTAGTGTTAGTGTTTAAAAGATGTTATGGAAGAGGAAAAGTTTCATCAGACAAGACTGAGACTGAACTGAAAGTGGATTTGAAAATGACAGTTAATAATATTTCTAGTATAGGTTTTGTTTTTATTAATCATAAAAACAGTAGAGATACTGAAAACATGAATATGTACATAAATGATTTTTTGTTACACTATTGTTATTGTTACATATTGATACTTATGTTTCTCCTTTACTTTTCTCTAATAGCAAAAAGCAAAGAAGAAACAGAAGTATCAACATGTAACAATAATAGTAAAATATTTTTATGTATGTATTTATTTAGTATCTGTTTTGTTTTATGATTAATAAAAACCAAAACATATACTAATAAATACATAAATATATAAAGAAATTTTAAAAAGCAACTTACCAAAAATTAGGAAGGCAACTTGGCTAGCCAGCTATGCCGGGGTCTTCTTCAAGCTTGCTGTGGCAAGGAAGGCTGGGTGGCTGACCTGGGAGTCGGCACTTGACCAGGGCTAGCGGCAGTCTCAGCAGGAGAAAGTAGGCAACCGGTAGGGCTTGCTACCTTTGCCTCCTCAGTCACCAATTGGTGGTGGAAGGCCAGGTAGCAACAACAGTGTGGCAGGCTGCAGGCGGGAGAAGATGGCGCCGGCTCAGTAAAGATGGCAGCCAGCCAAATATAACGGCTGGTGGCTGGGCGAGGCAAGTAGTGAGGGTAGCTGGGTGGCCCAGGAGTCAGCACTTGACCGGGGCTGACCGTGGTGGCAGTAAGAGGAGGTAGGTGACTGGTTTTGTTTGGAGGTCTCACTCACCTATCCAAAACTTCAGTAACAGTGGCTGGAGGAGGCAGTCTGGGTGAAGTAGGCAGTCTGGGCCTCCCAGGCAGACAGGCCTGGGAGACAAGCCAGGCAAGGCAGGCCTGGGAGACAGGCCAGGCAAGGCAGGCCTGGGAGACAGGCCAGGCAAGGCAGGCCTGGGAGACAGGCCAGGCCAGGCAGGACTGGGGAGGCAATCTGGGCAAGGCAGTCCAGGTGGGTGAGGGCGACTAGCAGCGGTGGCAACTGGGGCTTGCTGTCACTCACCCAGATCAAGCAGGGTGGCAGAAGGTAGGCAGCAATGGCTGGCTGGCTGGCTGGCTGGCTGGCTGGCTGGCTGGCTGGCTGGCTGGCTGGCTGGCTGGCTGGCTAGCTGTCTGGCTGGCTGGTGCTGCTGCTGCTGCTGCTGCTGCTGCTGCTGGGAGTGATGGTGATGGGCAGGAAAATGTGGGAAGCGTAGCGCACATGTGACTGGGTGGAGCAGAGTGGGGCAGGTGGGAGAAAATGTCATCAGCGATTATTGTGCATGTGCACAATGTCGCACATGCGCAATAATGACTGACTGGGCCGGGAACGGAGGAGCGGGTGTAGAGGGGCAGGACCAGCCAGGGGCCCGTTTTACTGGTTCTCTGAACTACCAGGAACTGTAACAACCAGTTCTATAGAACTGGGCCAAACCGGTAGAATCCCACCCCTGCTCTGCAATTTTTCAGTCAAAGATCCATATGTCTCGGGTAAGAATCTGCTCCAAGACCTAGTCCCTTCTGTAGATTTTAACTCCACTTAAGGAAATGATAACTATTAAACAAAAATATTCTCAAGGTCATTTTTGGCTGAAGAAGCTATCAAAAGTAGTGAAAAGCACAATTGTAAAATAAGTAAGTGAATAAATAAATAAATAACTAGGCATGATAAGCATCTCATCAAAATTCAGTCCCCAGAAGAATGAAATAAAAATCAAATATTAAAGGCAAGCAAATTAACCATATTCAGTCTTAACTTAACTGAATGAGGAGAGCTACATGAATCCAGCTGAAATTGAAATTTCCAATGTATAAAGAATTGTCTAAATTATAACCCACTCTATAATAATGTGTCTATCTCAGAGGAAGGATCTAGACAATTAGACAGCATCAAATTCACCCCTGTCCTTATCCTTATTCTTGTTAGAGAGAAAGACATTTATTACCAAATATTCTGATTAATAATGCTACTCTATAATCATCTTTTGGCATTCAGGATATGAAGCTAACCTAGACAGCCTTTATAACCCCAAATAATGATACTTACATTGCATAGGACCAATAGGTATTATAAAAAGGACAATGAGTGAGACATTTTGCTTCTCATATAAAATACCTCATTAATGCGTGGCCTATGTATTATTATTTCCTCTTGATGTTTTTCTTAGTGGATACTGCTTCTCCTCTGCTACCTAAGAAACCCAAGGAGCAATATATTTTTGTTTCCTCTTTTATAGGTAATAAGAATGTGAGATAGACTTTTAAATAGGGCATCTTTCCAAAGAACAACTCCTGCATATATGTGATCACTAAGTTTTAATGATATAAAAAGAACAACCTTGAAAATAAATAAAAATATAACTCCTCTAGAGAGGAAATTGGTAAGCAGGAGACACAACACTTGAGATCCAGCCTATTTCTGGTCCACATCACTTTTGCATAGATAGAATCAAAAGTCCCTTCTCTCCCAGGTTTGCATCACTTTGTATTTGGTTAGAAAATGTACAAGAATGCATTTCTTTGGATACATTTTGACAGAAAGAAGAATCCAAGTGATAATTGGCTTTAGATATATGTGATATATTAATTCATTTAGAATGATGTGGTTACATTCAGTATATTAAGATGGTGTGTTATTTGTGGATGCATAAACCACTCTGTTTATCAAGTGTTTTTCTATTACTATTTTTGCATTAAAGAGAAATGCTAGAGAGCAACCACAGAAAAGACAACATTGTCCTACATGAAAAAAAAGTTAATAAGACACAGAATGAAATCTCTTTCAGATCTTTGTATTAAACATTTAATGTCACTTCCCTCAACAGCAGTAAGATTATGACTAAAATATGCATCATTTGTGTGACAAGTTTTGTTCCTCTATTTCAATATTTGATTGATTTCTAAAAAAATCTACACATAGTCAGTGCAATACATTTAACAGTATATACTGTATTAGTTTTGGCTTCCAAAGCCCAGGAAAGGGAATATATATATTTCAATATTTTTTGACCTTGTATAAGTCCTATGCACACTTAGATTACAATATATCCCACTAAACACTTAAGTGATTACTTTGAGGTAACCGGGTAATATTGGGATTAAAAATTGTAGACAACAAAATATAAACTTATAGCACAATGGAATATTTAGAACTTTATGTCAAATATTTTTACTAGATTTTAACTGCTTCTATTCAGCACTGCATTCTGATTTTATTTCAGTCCACATTGACTTAAAATGAGTTAATGTAAACATTAAAAACTTCTTCCAGATTATCCTGTAATGTTCCTCTTTCAATCTTTCCAGTTTAGAAGGTTATCAGTGTGCAAATAACAAATCTTGTATTGCTGATAATTTTGCAATGCAGGTCCCTTTGCCTGACATCTTTAATTTCACTGATAAGATTTGTCTTTGTAACAGTGTCTCAGTTATTTCTTTAATGCATTTGAAATGATATGTAATCTTGAATGTATTATTCAAATAATAATAAATGCAACTATGGAAGAAATAACTTATTGAAGCTGCTGGAAATGAGAGGGCCCTGGGTATGAAGACTTTTAGAGCTTCCAACAAATATAATCTAAATTTCTCTCCCTTCCTGAGGTGATCAAGAAAATGGAGATAAAACCAGTGAGGGTGGAGAGATTAGATCATCTGTTGTGTGTGCAATGCTGAATCTTTCAGGTGATGTGACCACAGATCTAGTCCTCATTATACTCTTCCATAGTTTCTAGATAGCCTAAATATTTACTAAATAAATATTTATCAAAATATTAACATGCACTAAATATCTACTTTGTGTAAATAAATACTAAGATTAGATCAGCAGCAGCATTCAACACAGGAGTGAAACAATATCTACCAGTACATTTTACCATGACAACTACTAACCAATAGCAATAGGAATTAACATTTAACCATCATCAACAATTTGCTTTGGTTTAAAGTTACAACATAAAATGCTTACAATTACCACTTATGCTTAAAAAGCCTGAAGTGGCAATATAGTGTGTTTCAAAGACTTTCACCTTGCACACTATGGTGGGTTTATAAAGCAGGTCAATATATCCAAATTTTACTGGGTCTTTCAGATCAACAGTGGATTGGGAAGAGATGATTCCAGACAGAAATTCAAAGCTCTGTTTTGTCAAGACACTTTTCAGATGTTCCTGCTAAAGTTTTGTTTGAATCATCTGGACAATGCATATGTGTGCCCCAAGTTCTAGTTATTATAATAACTGAATAAAGAAGCAGAAAAGTCCACACTGTGTCTGCAGTCACTTCCTACACTCTCTTAACTTTACTGGCAAGTCCTTAGCAGACATTCCTTGATCCTAGACTTGGCACCGTTTGACTACGTTTAGACAATATGAGATGGCCTGTCTGAAATAAGATACCTGCTAGAAAAGAATCTTCATTGCATACTGGAAGGATGCTTATTCCTCTTTTTCAATGTGAAGGTACAATCTTTTTTTAAATCAAATGTAGCTTAATTCCAGCAGCATTTGTTTTTCCCAAACATGTCATGGTTTAATGGACATTTTTCTTAAAGTTGAGTGACAGGTTTCTTTGTCCTGAAAAACTGGTGTAGGAGATTACCAGGCTAAGCCCAAGGAGGAGGGGGGGCTTAAACATGTCATGAGTCTCGAGTCTCTTTGTACCCACTAGAAATCTAAGACCAGCCCACCTTGAATTCCATTGACTCTTATATACTACCAATTTGATTTGACCATTAATACTTCAGATTCTTGTATAGAGTATTAGCATATAATAAACTTATATTCAGTTGAACTGCCTGGACTCCTGATTTCCTGCACTTAGCAACTGGCCTCTCTGCCCAGAGAAACTCTGGTTCTCAGCTCCCCCATTTCTAACTAGACAACTCAATCCATAAAATTGTGCAGTTATTATTTTTCTGAGTGGTGGCTGGCAAAATTAGCAAGATTGAACTAGAAGCAAAAAAATAAGTGTTGCTTATTGGAGAAAAAAGCAACATTTCTCCCTACTCATTTGTTCTTTTTCTCTGAAGTAGACTGAAAGATTAGTCTAAATGGAGCAAATTTTCACCCAGACATCCTTCAAAAGAACAACACAGAGAGCGAATGAGGTGTTGAGGTGAATAATCTTCTTTTCACCAACCTGCTATGCTGCCTCTAGGTACCAGCCCTTCTCAGGGTGTTCAAAGAAGATAATTGAGAGATGAGATCAGCCATTTTTCTCTTGCTTATATCCTTCAGGCTGAGAGACTGAGGATGTCTCCTTTGATCTCTAAGTCCTTCTACGTCAATTGGTGCATAAGAAACGCAAAAAAAAAAAAAAAAGGCAAGGCATTATTGCTTACCTTTCAAAATAAAAAGGGACATGTTAAACAACTTCTTTTAAATATTGTTTAAACATTACATTATATTATATTAGGTTCTTTGTTCTGAGTATTCTTCCAAATACTGTCTTTTTCCTTTTTTCTCTATTATATTGACCATTGAGGCATTGCAACAAAATGTCATTATTTGGGTTCACTTGGAAAGAATTTTTTGATGTGTATGTTACACATATTTCTAGGATTTACGTATAGTCATTCACACATTGCCTGTTGAGGCACACAGATTTTGCAGTCCCCTTCACTTTCTAGATTTTCCAGATATGAGCAGTTAGAACATACAAGAGATGTCCTGCTCAAAGCCAACTGCAAGAAGAACTGCAACAACTATTTAGGAAAGCATGCAATTCAGAACCTTGAGGCCTTCAGGTTCCGATGGAATTCATGAAGACCAATGAATTTAAAGGGGCAGTAAAACTGTATTGGTTGCAATGGCAATAGCACTTAGACTTATATACTGTTTCACAGTGCTTGACAGCCTTCTCTAAGCAGTTTACAGCACCAGCATATTGCTCCCAACTGGGTCTTCATTTTACATTCATTTACGGAAGGATGGAAGGCAGAGTCAACCTTGAGCCGATCAGGATCAAACTCCTGGAGTGAGTAGTGAATTAGCCTGCAGTGCTGAAGTCTAAGCACTGTGTCACCACAGCTCTATGTACATTTGCTATGTACATTTGGTCTTTTTCAGACTTGCCCATGTCATTCTCAATTAGGCTGTCAGGCATTAGCTGGAAGGAAGGAAACCACCAAATCTGAATCCAGAATGATGCTAAGTGTTACGTTTTGAGCATGGGTGAGAAAGAATGGAGACAAGCCTCTGAATGGTGAACTTCAGCTCTTTATTTACATTGTGACTTCTCCTTCAATAGCAGTTAAACCCGCCTAATATAGGCAAACCCTGTAACTTTTAACCAATAACGAGCTAGGAGCGCTAGCTCTTATAACCAATAGGAACTCTCTGTTAAGGGCCAATCGGATTCCCCGGGACGGGCCAATCCGGTCCGGCCGCTTAACAGCCAATCAGAAGTGCAGGGCCAGAACCCTGCACTTAACTCCAAGCTCACACTTTATTAAATCTTTATGCATACACAACACTAAGTATCAGTTAACTTCAGGACCCCTTTACCCCCAAGCCCTTGCCTTGTGGATTCAGAAGTATGGCAGCTGATCAAGGAATTGGGTGAGGGGTTTTGCATATGCTCAATACCATCCTTTCTGTCTTCTGGTGATAATTCTCATTTGATCCTTCAGATCCACCTCCTGAAGGCATCTTTTAACAAGAGTCTTAGCTTTTGACCTCTTTGCCTATGTGCCTACAACACTGGGAGTTTCTAGCAACTTCAGTCCAGTCTAATATTTCCCACCACAGCCCAGTCTCATGATCTCTGGATCTTAGAAAATAAGTTGTTGATGATCAATTGTTTCTTTATCACTGATGTTTTGAAAGAAAGAGAAGAGAAGGGTAAATGTATTGAGCATGATCATAATCCTATCCTGCATGTCCTTTTTTGAAAATTCTTCACCTCTGATTCCAAGGCTGGAAGGTAGAAAATTAAAAGTACATTTCCCTTCCCAAACATCATACATATTCATCAATTATATTAACATATGTAGTAACTGAGGTTCCTGTATTGTCTTATCAGAAAAGGATATCTGTATCAGAAAGAAATGTAGAGGTCTTCTGGGGAGAAAAGAAGAGGGGGCTCCTCTCACTGAGTCTTCTGGAAATTTTTAATTTTTAATCTGCAATGCATTGTCTTTCTCTTCTATTCCCCAATGGGAAAAACATTCCTTTCTGTGTGGGGACATTGGGTTATATTTTCAGAATTTAAATCTTAAACATAATATGTACAACAACTTTTTCTGGGATTATATACCCTAGAAAAGAGAGGAGTATAAGTTTGCAAAAGCATCTATACATTGGCTTTACTTACAGAACTTGGAAAACATACTATGCCATAAGAATGATATATTATCAGATATATCCTTCATATTCACATTTTGTTATGAAAAGATCATTGGCAACTCCTTTTTCAGCATTACCTATCACATTTCTTACCTAAAATTACTAGGCAACTTTAACCAGAGGTGGTATTCAGCAGTTTCTGACCAGTTCTGGAGAACTGGTAGTGGAAATTTTGAAGAGTTTGGAGAACCAGCAAATACCACCTCTGACTGCCCCTCCATCTATTCTTTGCCTCTTGAGTTCCAGCTTCTTCTGTTGCCTTACACAGGAGAATGGAGCTCAAAAGCAGGTTTCCAGCAGGAGCTGGAAAGCAGGGGAGGGAATGGGATTTTGCAGTATCCTTCCCCTGGAGTGGCGTGGAAATGGAGCATGTGCAGTATCCTTTCCCTGCCACACCCACCAAGCCAAGCCCACATAACCAGTGTAGTAAAAAAAAATTGAACCCCACCACTGATTTTAACTCCTGCACATAATTTGTAACAGAAATCCTGAATCTGAAAATTGAAACCTATTTGTTTGAGCTTATATTTTGGTATAAGCAGCAAGCAGCTTTATTGCTTCTACAACTTAAACAGTAATAGTAGAGTTCCTCCAATCATTTTTTTTTTTTTGAGAGAGAGAGAGAACAAGGAACGTATTTGGAGAAACGAAATAACACTTTCTCTTCATCCATTTACATATGAATGGATTTCATTTCATTTTTTTTTTTTTTAATGAGTGAAACAAAACCCATGTTCTGATTTGGTGAAGCTTGACTGTGTAGCTAGGTTGTGTAACTAGTTTTAGGCTGATTATTGATAACCTCCAGATGGATAGTAAAGCAATTACAACATTCCACCTAGATGCCAAAGGGATCCAGAACATTTCTTGAAAAATCCAAGAAACCTACCCCTTTGAAGCCCAGTCCTTACCAATGTTCTTACTTTCCAAAGCCATTGTTTAGAAGGGAAGTTTTCATCAATTACTTTCCAAGCTGTAAAATATACTTCCTTTTAACTTGGGTCTTTTCAATTATAATTAGGTAACAGTGATTTTAAGTATTATTTTTTTAAAATCAGGTTTTAACTTTTTCCCAAAAAATTGTTAGCAGTGGTGAAGGGACACTTTCTTCTCTTTCTGTATTGACTCCATCTCCAGCTACCTCAATTCAATCGAAGGCTTGTATAGTAATAGAATTGCAAGATCTGTAAATCATGGGGGATGGAGCCATTTAAAAATATATATTTGGGAAAACTACATTGTCCAGAATGTTCAAGCTGGTACAGCTGCTAATAAAAACTTCTGATTTAAAGACACTTCCTGACTTAAAGACTGATGATTTGTGCACACTTCATGTACATTAAAGTTTGTCTTCCTATTAATAGAAATTTAACACTAACAAAGGACTTCTTAAAAAAGATCACCAAGGAGAAACCTGAAGGTTTCATTTTAAAAAGCTACTAAAAGTAAAGGAGAACTACAAAAAACGGTCACCCTATGATGTTTCAGCACCTCTTAAATTGCTAGATCTCTGCCAGTTCTTATCTGCTTTCCTCCAAACTGACATGATGGAAATTACTGCTTGCTTCATGTATCCTAAATATTATGATATTCACATCATTGCTTCAAATTTTATATCAGCCACAGACCTTTCACGTAAAGGACACATTTACCTCCTTATAATAAATTAGTACTATATGCCATACTTGTTCAAAAGCAGTCTGGAATGACATAGTTGGTTAATTACATAAAATCATAAAAGATAATCTCAAAGATGCTTTTTCAAGAACCAACTGGACTTTGTCTTTCCTTTAAGACATTTCACTTTTCATCCAAGAAATTTCTTTGGTTCTTTTTTTTATTAATTTATAATATAAAATACAAAAATACAAAAGAAAATAATAGTAAAGATAGGTGAGGGAAAAGGGAAGGGAAAAGTAGAGAAATGAGGTGGGTGGGGGAGAAAAGGCAATGACTTCCAATTCCTTTTGGTACAGTAGAATAAGATCAAACATCAAACCTCAACTTTTTACTTTTACATAGTAGTACTATATAAACTAGCCATTCCTGTAACAACAAACCTATCTAATAAGGTAAAACCCAAAATCAAAATTTCATTTTTTCTCACAAAGTCCAAAAGCAGTTTCCAAGTAGAAACAAAAGTAACTGTATTTTTTTCTTTAATCAAATCGGTTAGTTTAGCTAGCTCTGCTAACTCCATCAACTTTTCAGCCATTTGACCATTGTAGAAATAAAAGTGCCTTTCCATTCTTGGCATTATATAGTCTTGCTACTAGCAACATATAACATCAAAGTTTCAGAATTTTTTTCTCCAAGTCTTTTTCCATTAAACCAAAAAGAATAGTTTCTGGTTTTATCTTTATATTCCATTTAAGAATCTTCTGTATTAGAATGTGAATCATACTCCAATATGTCTTTGTCATAGGTCCACTATAAATGATAAAAAGTCCTTTCTTTACATTTGTGTTTCCACCGTTCATTTGAAATAACTTGATACATTCTTGACAGCTTGTTTGGTGCTAAATACCAGTGATACATCATCTTACATAAATTTTCTTTTAAATTATAATTTAGTGTAAATTTTAAATCTTTCATCCACATATTCTCCCACTGTTCAAGCAATACATTGTAACCAAAGTTCCTTGCCCACTGAGTCATCCAGTGCTTTAAAGATTCATTTTCCAAATTAAAATACAATAACAATTTAAAGACTTTAACAATAATATATTGATCACTACCACACAGTAGGATTTCCGATTCATTTTTGGTAATGTCAAACCCATAACTCTTTTTGTCTGACTTAAATCTTTGTTTCAATTGTAAATATATAAACCACTGGCTGACATGTCCTTCTCATTCAAACTCCTCCTTAAATAATGATAGGATCGCTAAAATTAAAAGAAATTATTTGATTATAAGTCCACCAGTCTGGTTTCACCACTATTTTTTTTCTTTTTAAAAAAAGTCCTCCTGGGATGCACACCCAAAGAGGCATCTTCATAGAAAACCTTGTTTTATATTTATTCCAAACTCTTAAAATGGCACACCTAAGAATGGAGAATGGAAGGGTTTATATTCTCCACCATTCAGTCAGAACTGAAGAATTTTCTTGGATGAGAAGTGAAATATTTTCAAGGAAAAACAAAGGAAATGCAGTTCTTGAAAAAGTTCTTGAAAAGCACTTTGGGGACAATTATGACCGGGATGACTGAGAATCTCCACAGAGAAAGATGCATAATAATAATATTATTATGCATGATATTAATTATTAAATTAATTAAAGGAATACATGTTGTGAAAATAGTCAATATCTGATATCTGGGTCCACATTCAAAGAAGTGTTAAAGGAATACCCAAAGGTCTATTTGTACATATTTTTGTCTTTTTTACTGATTATTTTTTCAACATAATCAGCTCCTGATGCTATCTCTGCATGCAACTTATTTGGACTATTGGTCCTCTAGATTTAAACTAATATCTCTGAAACACAACTAAGGCTAAGAGAATTTCATATATAGTCTACTAAAAAAAATAGAAAGTGTTGTTCAGCTACTGTATTTATCCAGGAGAAAGAAAGTTTGCCATATAGTTCAATGAGAAGTAATTATGTTGGCATCAACATTTTTTGTTTAAGGCGTACAAGCCATGCAAAAGGGTTCCATGGGATGTCACTTGTTTCAAAAGGCCAGCCATTTTTCCTGGCGGAAGTGATAGGAATTAACAGATTTCACTACAGAATGAATTTCTGCTCTGCCCCAGAAAGACCCAATCTGCAACTTGGGGTTCTCCTGGACTTGCAACTCCTGTTCAAGGGGCAGGGGGAAGTAGCTGAGTCACTGTGCCAGTTGCTGTGTGCCAGTTGTGGCCTTTCCTGGACCAGGATTCCCTGCGCTTAGTCGTTTAGTCCCTAGTCATCTCACAACTGGACAACTGTAAACTGCTCTAAATGGAGCTATCCTTGAAGAACATTTGGAAGCTACAGCTGGTGCAGAATGCAGCAATGAAGGAGGTTTTGGGGGGCCCAAAATGGCCCCTGTCACATCACTGCTCCAGGAGCTGCATTCATTACCAGCCTGCTTCCAGGTGCAGGTCACCTTTAAAGCCCATCATGGCACAGGTCCAGGGTATTTGAGGTAATCATTTCACACACCCCTGGGATTGGTTTATTCCATTCATGCCAGCAGAGGAGACATGCTGTGGATCCTGTCAGTCCAATTATTCTGACTGGCGGGGTCTAGGAGGCCTTCTCTGCTGCTGTTCCTGCCCTTTGGAACATCTTGTCCCTTGATGTGAGGTTGGCCCCAACCTTCCTGTCTTTTCTTTTTTTATTATTATTATTATTTAAAAAAAAATATTCTAGAAAAAAACATTTATCTGACATACATTTAAAACAGACAAATCAATATGTATGTATGTATGTATGTTTTCTGAGGTTCTCGCGGGTATTTGTATGTGGATCTTTGGTTATTCGGGTTTTCTCCCACGTTAGATTGAAAGTATCTAGGCAATGTTTCGATGAAGTCTCATTCATCATCTTCAGGCTTGGTCTTCAGCTCTGTGCTTCTCAGAGTGATGTGAGCTTGCAGCTGCTTCTTCCTTTTAACTGCTAGTGGGGGTGTGACTTGATTGGTTGGGGGGTTGGCTGTGTTCTGACAACCAAGCCCCCACCTGAACAGAACATGCCTCCAGCCAATCAGAACACAGCCAACCCCCCAACCAATCAGAACACAGCCAAAGCCCCAACCAATGAGAACACACCCACACCCAATAAGAACACAGCCAAGTCCCACCCAATCAAGTCACAACCCCACTAGCAGTTAAAAGGAAGAAGCAGCTGCAAGCTCACATCACTCTGAGAAGCACAGAGCTGAAGACCAAGCCTGAAGATGATGAATGAGACTTCATCGAAACGTTGCCTAGATACTTCCAATCTTACGTGGGAGAAAACCCGAATAACCAAAGATCCACATATATATATACACACACATACATATACATATACACATTTTACAACGTATATTGAGCAATGGTTAATTTTTTTTCTTTATCATTGATGTGATCTGCCTTGTTACAATAACTCCTTTGTTCTTTTAATGTTTTAATTTCTTTATATAGTTTATAATTAAATGCACATCTTCTGTCATTTCCATAACTTATCCAAATATCAAATATTAACTTTTCTTTAACCAATCATACCAAATGTTCCATATTTCATAATAGTCACTATCTTGTTTATTTTTTAACAATTTGGTTAGACTATCCATCTCAGCACATTCATGTATTTTTTAAATTACCATATCCTCTGAAGGAATGAAAGGCAGTTTCCAGTTTTGTGCATAGGTTATTCCGGCTGCAGTTATAATGTGCAAAATTAAATATTGATATTTTTTCTCCATGTTTAAATCTATCATACTTAGCAGAAAGGTTTCACGTTCAAGTTTTAAATTTTGTTTTGTTGTAGTTAAAATCCAATATCTAATATTCCTCCAAAACTTCTGAGCACATGGGCAAGTCCACCACATGTGAAAATATGTTCCTTGTGCATAGTTACATTTCCAACAGTTGGGTGGTAGGTTGGGGAACCTTCCTGTCTTTTTATAAGGGCCTAAAGATGTGGCTTTGCCAGTTGGCTTGGGCCTCAGTGGGGGAACAGTTCAGTGGGGTGGTTGATTGAGTAATAATAGATCTCACCTCCCCACGACTCTGTCCCTGCCCTCCCCATGTGTCTTTGATTTTAATGTTCCATTTTAATTTTTTTATGTTTTGATTTAGATGTAATTGTAAGCCTCCCAGAGTTACTCTATGGTAAGATGGACAGCCAACAAACTTTATAAATAAATAGATGAATTATCAATCACTTGTTCAATCTGCCTCTTTCCTTTCCTGTGGTGACTTCTTTGCTGCTCCTTTATGTTTGTATTATAATGGAATTTCCTACAGGACAGTCTCCAATCCATTAGAGTTGGGAGGGGCTACCTGATGTCCTTTAGTTTTCGGGCTGCAATTTCCATAACCATCCATTTTTGTTGGAACTAGCGCTATAATTTGAAACACCTGGATGTTTAATCTATCCATATAATATCCTGAACAATTAGAATTATTCTAGACTGTATGTTCAAATAAATATTTGTCACTATCCAGGGTGTAAGTTAGATATGCAAGAGTTAAAAATTGTTTGGAATGGGGGGAGGAAAAGCAATGGATTTTGAGGACATATAAGCTTGACCTAGATACAGTGTAATAAATTTACTTTCTAATGCTAAACTGGGGAAAGAGAGAAGAGAAATGACTCATGCTTCTCATTATAGTTAATTAACATTTCTTATATCATTACAACAGCTCCTCCTGATCATTTCTGAAATATGATCCATCAAAATAATTTCTGAAATGGGTGGAAATATAAAAGCAATAGATAAAAAAGATTGCATCCAATTGTTTTTGTTAATGCTATCTTTCAATTGATTAAACCAGCAAGAGAAATATTCCCTCCTGTTTTTTCCATCCTATCCTTAGTTTATTAATATAACCTACAAATAATTTATTTAAGACTAATGTTATTCAGGTTACATGGCATTTCCTGGCTTTAGAGAATGTCAAAGTTTCCATCACTATTCCCTAGACATAGCCCAAATTCTTATAGCCCAGGGCAGTTTTTAGAAACACTTTCCCACATGCATTTACACATATTTACATGTTTATAATTTGAAACAAGATAGAGAATTTATTACAACTATATGAAGATGGCGAAAGGAATTTAATACTGCAAAATAATCTAATGAAAATAGACAATGTGACTAAACTTCAGGGACTAATTAACTAAATAAATAACTATAGCAAAGGATTGCTCATATTTATTGATGCACAGAGGTAAATCTCAATGAAATTGTAAGAAATTGTAATCTCCCCATTATTGTATTAGGGCAGGGGTGGGCAAACTTTTTGGCTCGGGGGCCACATTGACTTTTAAAATTTGACAGACGGGCCGGGTCAGCACACAGCTCCGCAAAATCAAGTCACTGTGCCTGATGCGCAGACATGATATTCTTCCGATTAAAAACACAAGATAGATAGATAGATAGATAGATAGATAGATAGATAGATAGATAGATAGACAGAGTCTTCCCCTACGAATAAACGACTGTGTGTGATCCTCCCTCTTGAATCAATGTCTAATTGGGGGGAGCAGACCGGCCTTCAGTCTCTTGCAAGAAACTGCTGGCTAACCCTGCAAACCGCTTGCCGAGGTGTGTGTGTGTGTGGGCTTTCGCCTGCCTTTCCCCCCACCTGCCCAGCGCCCATCCCGCTGCATCTTTTGCCGTTAAATCACAAGTCCTCCTGGGTGCTTGGGAAGCCCGCTCGGCAGAAAACATCTGCGCGCCTCTCCCAGGACCTGCCCGCTCCACCCAGCCAGGACGTCCACCACCGAGCACGCCTCAGTCCGGCTGCGAGGTCCTGGCACCAGTGCGCTGAGGGCGCCGCTGTTCTTCTCTCCCATCTTACTGCAGGGGAAGGCCATGGAGGGAGGTGTGAAGCGCCTGCTGGTGCTCGGGTCTACGGGAATATGCATCACAACAGCAGGCGTTAGGGGAGGAAGGAGGTGGCAGTGGAGCTGCTGCTGCTGCTGCTGGCCGAGAGGTGAGGGAAAGGCGCACCCAGGACGCAGCGAGCCAGATGCCCAAGAGTGCATGGCAGGCCGCTCCGAAGCCGGACGTGGGAGAAAACCATCCCAGCCCCCCCCCTGCACAGGTCGGCCCCTCGCCGCCACTGCCAGTCCCGGCCATTTCAGCCGCCAGTTGCTCCTTGGGGCGCAGCTCTTAAAAGCCTGCTCCCAGCACCCGAGCAACTTCCCAGCAACTTTCAGCTTCCTTTTAACTCGTGGGCGCTCGCACCTGGTCCCAAGCCGCGTGATGGAGGGGAAGCCTGGAGCGTCGCCGGGTCGCCTCCTCCAAGGAGCCCGCCCACCTGCCCGCCCAATGGGCTTCCCCTCTGCCGCGCGGCTCGGGGACAGGCGCGAGCGCCCATGAGTTAAAAGGAAGCTGAAAGTTGCTGGGAAGTTGCTCGGGTGCTGGGAGCAGGCTTTTAAAGTGCGGCCTGAGCAGGACCGCCGAGCCGGGAAACGGGGCACCAAGGCAGGGCAAGGCTCCACCAGCGCTGGCCTAGCTTTAGGTGGCTCCAAGCAGCCTGCTCCAAGCAGCCTGCCCTGCCTGCCAGACGGAACCCTTCCCACTCCTCGGTGGGAAGACACTCTAGCCTGCAAACTTTGCCTTTGCAAAGTTTAAGCCTGGAAGCCCTGGAAAAAAAGGGGGGATCGGCGGGGACTCACCTTTGGAGAGGTTGCACTCGAAGGTGATTTCGAACTCCCAGCCGAGGCCTTTGCAAATTTCTTTTCTTTCCTACCCCTAGATCGCTCCGCACTGTTTTGCAGCTTTGGGGGCCATGTGGCAAAGGGCAATACGCCACGCCCAGCGATTTTTTCTCAGGGGCGGGCCCGATTGGACAGACCAACGGCAGCAATTTTTTTTCAGGGGTGGGCCGGATTGGACAGACCAATGGGCCGGATGTGCCCACGGGCTGTAGTTTGCCCACCCCTGTATTAGGGTATAGAATTATAATTGGCATTATCCCCTTACAGGAAGGCCAATGGTCAATAATCAAGAGAATTGTGGATCCGAGAGAATTCTACCAGAAGGATAACTAATCCCTGCAACAATAATTAACAGGTTACTGTACATCATACAAAAAGAAAAAGAAAGGGCAGGACAAGCCAATTCATATTCCTATATTGATTAAGTGGGATAGCTTCTGATGGAGAGCCTGTTATGGTTCAGAAAGAAAAATATCTGGTTTAACATGAACGTACCTAGTCTACAAGTAGAGCTAGGACAAGGTTATCCTTCAGTTTCCATGATTTGAATTGGATTCTGAAATACAGTGTTCTTTTTAATGTTTGTATTAAGAGATGCTTACCCAACATTGAGAGGAAAAATGCATTTCAATATAGAGGTATACATTAGGAGTGTACAGAGACTGTACAAATGTTTGTGTCTAATTTTGAATGGAAGAAAATAACAAACTAGAAAGCTATACAAAGTAGATCAGATCCCACCTGCCATTAAGGTGGTTGACCTATATTTCTTTGCTTTGCTCACCTATAGAATGAACTAGATTAGAGAGTAAAAAGAAGATTTAAGCTCTTGGCTGACAGAAAACCCAGCAGCACTTAAAGATGCCATTGTTAAGCTATCTCCACTCATGAAAGCTAACCAAATCCAGTGCTTTCAGGTTGCAGTAAAAATCGCACTCTCAAATACTTATCATTCACAGTTACAATATTTCACTTTTATGTTTCTATAAAATACTATCTCATCTTCTAGGACAACAAGCCATAAGAATGCAAGAAAGGTTAGCTGGGCCTCAGAACAATCTACAATAGGAGACCGAAGAGGGCAGGGAAAAGGAAGGAGAGAGATAAATTAATGGGTCAGGGAAGAGCTACAAATAAAGATAAACTATCTTTAATGGCCATGTAATACAGTCTACTGTACTGAAAGAGAGACAGTGTTGATTAGTGAATACAAGGTGGGTTGGTTTTTTTTTTGTTTAATTAGAAGAATTCCACGATAATTGTTCAGCCAAAGGAAGAGAATAATTCCCACACATATTAACAGGATTTTTCTCTTGCTTAGCGTTATCACTTCATTTTTCAGGGCAACTTTTTACATCTCTTTTCTTCATAATACATTACTGTAATTATTGTATTCCTGAAGTGTGTTCTATGGATGACTAGATTTAATAACAGAAGAAAGCTTAAATTTATCTAAAATTAATAGGGCTACTCAATTTGACTGGCAGTTGACAAAGTACACTGTTGATTTCTAAGTCCATTCAAATTCATGTAAAGCTACAAAATTCAAAAGAATACAAGACACCCTCCCACTCCCAAAGGGAAAACTTTGCTGCTCTCTATTGGCTTCCCAGCTCTTTGAAGCCCAGATATGGTAGCCCTAGTGTTCATCCATAAATATATTTATTCAGACCTTTAAAACACTTTTCCAAGCAGCTAAATGAATTTAAATGAATGAGAACAAGACAGAGGATCTTCTCATCTTGCTCACCTTCCCAGAAGTTTTCTGGTATTCTTTTTTTTTTTTTTGGGGGGGGGGGGGGTCTCTTCTCCCATATATTTAAGATCCCACCTTTTATGGAGATGTTGAAAAGTCCATTGTTGGAAAGATTTTCCCCCCATCTTTTTTTTTTAATAGTAGTTCTGGTTAGCTTTTATTCTGTCTTCAAAACTCTAATATAATTTTATTAAAATAAATAAATAGGGACATATGATATGCCCCTGTTATGTAAGGAAGCAGGATTTCCATTTAGTGGAATTCCTATTCATATCTATTCATATTCATAGTGCTGTATAGAGGACCATCCCAAGTAGGCCAGCATCCTCCATTGGTCAGCATATAGCAATAGCAATAATACTTACTTATATACTGCTTTATAGAGCTTTCCATCCCTCTCTAAGAAGTTTACAAAGTCAGCATATTGCCCCCAACAATTTGGCACTCATTTTACCCATCTCAGAAGGATGGAAGGCTGAGTCAACCTTGAGCCTGGTGGGATTCGACCTGCCAAATTACAGGCAGCTGGCTACAGCAGAAGTAGCTTGCAGTATTGCACTCTAATCACTGCGCCATTGAGGCACAGTAACCTATTTCAGTGATCAGATGACAATGGCCTTTCCCAGCAAGTTAGGGAGGAGAGAGAGGCAACAGGATGTATCTTACTGCTTCTCTTCCATGAGCTGAGATTTTCCATGCTTGAGAAGTGACTGCATAGTACTATAAATGAGCTCAGTATTCCTGATAGTCATTCTAGTTCTGAAATCTACATTGTAATGTGCTTTCTATGGGAATGTAGCAGCTTATCATTCTTGGATGACTGTCCAAAGTAATATTAGAAGACAAGTGCCTATTTGGGGGCAGGGGTAGAGGTAATTTTTTGTCCCACAAGTCAGTCAGTGTGTTTCTGATTCACACTACATTCTTTAGATCTCTGCCCTCACACAGCTAAATTATATTATAATATGTTTTTGCCTATAGCAATAGCACTTAGACTTATTTATCACTTCACACTGTTTGATAGCCCTCTCAAAGCAGTTTACAGAGTCAGCGTATTGCTCCCCAACAATCTGGGTCCTTGTTTTACCCACCTCAGAAGGATGGAAGGCTGAATCAATCTTGAGCCTGGTGAGAATTGAGCTGCCAAACTGCTGGCAGCTGGCAGTCAGTAGAAGCCTGAAACATTGCATTCTAATCACTGCGCCATCATAACTCTGAAGAGGTTTTATAAAGTTCATGTTTCACTGACTCTAATGCTTTAGACAGAAACAATCTGATTTGTTTCTGTCACCCTTAGACAGAAACAACATTAGACAATCACCACATGCAAATCCTTTAGCTATAAGACTTCCCACCCAGCTCCCTTAGTGTGTCTAAGTATGTTGGATCTTTACACAGTGTCACCCTGGCCCTTCTTGGTGGTAGATACCTCTTTCCAATCTTCTGAGTGGCAAATATGGACTTTTACTAAAAATCTGTACATCTGCTTAGAGAAGGAACAAGCTTTGGGAGTTAACTGTGCTTAGATATGACCAGGAGTGGACTTCAAATTTTTTAGCAAAGGGTTCTCTGCCCAGTTCCTGGGTGGGCATGGCCATGGTGGGCGTGGCCTAGTCAGCCTGCTGCACCATGGTGGGGGGGGGATTTTTTCCCTCCCCAGGCTCTGCAGGCTTTCCTCGAGCCTCCGGGAGGGCAAAAACGACCTCCCTGGGCTCTGTAGGCTCTCTGGAAGCCAGAAATGGGCCTATTTCTGGCCTTCCTAAACTTCCAGGAGGCCTGTTTTTCACCCTCCCTGAGCCTGCATACTCTTACCTGCATCCAAAACAGGCTGCGTGGGGACTCCTGGAAGGGGCAGGACGGGAGAGGAAAGGCAGGAGTGGGATTTGGAGGGTTCTCCGAACTGTGCAGAATCTTAGTTAGAGGATCTCCCAAACCCCTGTGAAGCCCCAGCAGCCCCTGGATATGACCCTTAGAGGAAAGATCTTATATCCAGGCATGGATTTCAGGAATTTACAGAGGCTAGGTGGAAAGAACCTTATTGTACCAGTTTCTCAAAATTCCTCTAGGGCTTAACATAGCCGTGGAAAAATAAAAACACAGGAGGAATATATCAACTAGGCAGGCAACTTCATATTTATGCAGACTGCAAGAAGAAGAAAAAATCAAAGATTCACATGAAACCAGAGGGAGGAACACTATTCATGTATCCGCTTGATTATGTTAAGACTGTATCATTAGGACAAATTTTATTGTTAAGGTATTTCAGGAACTTGGCTGAAATGTGGAGTATAAAAATATTTTATTGTTAATTAACTTTAGGAAGTAGCTTGACTGAAAAAAGGAGCATAAAGCAAATAAAAACTACTCAAAGTATGTATTTAGAACTCACATATAAGCAGTAGATGCAGTTCAGGGCTTTTAATTAATTAAGGCCTGCTTGTTTGGTGTACATTTCCAGCAATGCTTCTCAATGTCTAATACTTCCTTGAAATTTCTCTGCAGATATTCTAAAAAGCTTATTGATCCTCATGATAGGCAAAGAGTTTGATTGCCAATAAGAATAATCAGAAAAGGGAGGAAAAGAATCAATATCACTTAGCTGTATGAAAATTGCTACAGCTGTTAAATGAGTAACACTGAAGTAAAAGTGTTAGGTTCTGTGCATGGGCGCAAGGAACGGAGACGAGGCAGTGAACAGTGAACTTCAACTCTTTATTAATCATTCTGAACAGAGCAAAAACCCTAGGGCAGCAGCAGCCCTTTTATAGGGCAGGCTGCTGACCTATTAGCCAATGAGAAACATGGAAGTGTTAAACCCTTGAACCAATGAGAGTGGCTCGTTAACAGCCAATCAGATTCCCCAGAACGGACCAATCCGATATCGCTATTATCGGCCAATCAAAAGTGCAGGATTAGAACCCTGCTTTTTCTTAAGGTTTGTTAAAACTTTATTTAAGTGCTTTTATTAGTTCATAACACCCCTTCCCCTCGGGTTCCATTTGAGGGGTGCAGTGATGTAATCCCTAAGATATGTAGGTTGTTTTAATTGTCTATTGGATTTGCGCTGTTCCACCAGTCCCTGTCTGTAGTCCGGTTTCGGTGGGACGTTTTTGGACATATCTGGTACAGGTGGTTCCGCATCCTCACTGGACGACTCGGTGCCGCTAATGCTGTCGTTGTTGTCCTCCGATCTTTGCGGGCTTGCCTCCGTTGAGGTATTCCTCTGTGGCGAGGAGAGTCCCCTCCCTGATTCTTCTTCATTTATCACGCCCGATTGCTGACTTCCTTCGCTTCTGCTTTCCACCATCTCAAATTCGGTTTCTTTGACATCCCCTCCCCCCTCAGTTTGGGAGTCACAGGAGTCGCGGGAACTGGGTTGTAGCTTAGAGTGAAGCTGATCTATATGGCGTTTCCATATTTTTCAGTTGCAGGTTTGCACACGGTACGATCTGGGCCCAGTGGTTTGAATTAAGGTTGCTTCAACCCATAATGGTTCGCTGGAGAGGTTTTTAGCGAAAACTAAGTCACCTACCTTGAAATCGCGGCATTTTCCGCTAGATCCACAGGGTTTCTCTGGCTCGTAGGACGGATGAAGCCGGTCGAGGTGGGAACGGAGCTTGCATCCCATCAACAGTTCAGCTGGAGTCTTGTTGGTGACGCTTGTGGAGTGATGTGTTGGAGTAGGAGTATTCTGTTTATTTTTTCGTCAATGTCCCCATAGTCCATTTTGTGGAGAGTTTTTTTAACAAATTGTACCATGCGCTCAGCCCTGCCGTTTGCCGCAGGGTGTGCTGGCGAAGTTAGTGCATGGCGGATATCCCGGTCCGCTAAGTATTGTTCAAACGCCAGGGCGGTGAACTGGGGTCCGTTGTCGGAGACCAGAACATCTGGCAGCCCGTGCGTTGCGAATAGCCTATTCAATTTTCAGATGACGGACTCGGTTGTAGTATTCTTCATTTCGTGGATCTCGAGCCAGTTGGAATAGGCATCCACTGTTTAGAGGAAGGTATGTCCTTTAGTAGGTCCCGCAAAGTCAATGTGGATGGGGGACCATGGCCCCCGGGGGGTTTCCCATTCTGTTGGAGTTGCTCTAGGTGGGGCACTGCTGACTTCTTGGCACTTTAAACAAGTCTTTACCCAGGCTTCGATCTGTTTGTCGATGCCCGGCCACCACGTATAGCTTCGTGCGAGCGCTTTCATATGCACGATGCCGGGGTGACCCTCATGCAATTTTTTCAATACTGCTCATTGTAACCGCTCTGGGGGGACGACTCCATCTCCCCATAGGATGCCACCTTTTTTCAAAAAAAGTTCTGTTTGCCGATTTCTGAAAGGGGTGACGTCGTCAGGGGTTTGTTCCATTGGCCATCCTTGTTCGACCCAGCTAAGAACTCGCGCCAAGACAGGATCTCATTTTGTCTCGATTGCAATGTCTCTGGCTGTTAGCAGTGGTGAATGTAGCATTTCAATCTGGAGTGTCGAAAGGGTTGGAGCTGGGTCGTCAATGGTTTCTGGAAGTGGGGCATGGCTCAATGCATCAGTGTGGGGAATGGCTTTTCCCAGGCGGTGTTGTAATTTATAGTTGTACGCAGCTTAAAACTCCGACCAGCGAGTCATTTTAGGTGACAATATATAGGGGGTTGGCTTGTCTCCCGCTATAATCCCTAGCAAAGGTTTGCGGTTGGTAACAATAGTAAAAACTCGTCCATACACATATTCATGAAACCATTTCACAGCTGATACAACAGCAAGAGCCACTTTGTCGATCTGACTATAGTTACGTTCAGCCTTTGATAGGGTCCTTGAAAAATAGGCAATAGGGGCCTCACTACCGTTTGGTAACACATGACTCAAAATGGCTCCTACTCCAAACGGTGACGCGTCACATGTAATTGTTAAAGGCAGAGTCTCGTTATACTGCATTAAAAAAGCATCTGAGGTTGGTAAGTTTTTCACTTGTCAGAATGCGTGCTCCTCTCGGTGTCCCCAGACCCAGGTTGCTTTTTTGTTGAGAAGTCTATGTAGGGGCTCAGCTACGGCCACTTTCTGGGGCAAGAAGATGTTGTAAAAGTTAATGAGCCCCAGGAAAGCTTGGAGATCAGTCCTATTTCTGGGGCATTTTTGATTGCCCTTAGTTTGCTATTAGTGGGGTGAATGCCTTGTTTATCGATTAGGTACCCCAGGAGCTCGACTTTACCTGTACACAGTTGATATTTTTTTTTTTAACCTTAAGGCCAGAGTCTTTAAATTTCTGGAGAACCATTTTAAGATGCTTTTCTAGTATTTCTCTATTTGGGGCAGCAATTAAAACGTCATCAAAGTATGGCATGACCTCCTTGATCCCTTGCAAGAGTCTCTCCATCAGACTTTGAAAAATCCCTGGGGCTACGCTCACTCCGAATTGGAATTGGTTGCACTTAAAGGCGCCTCGGTGCGTAATGAACATCTGTGCCTCTGCGGTTTTTTTTATCTACAGGCAGTTGTTGGTACGCCTGTGCTAAATCCAATTCAGCGAAGACTTTTCCACCCCCCAGGGAATGGAGATGGTGTTGTACCACCGGTACCAGGTAAGCGTTCTGTTGAAAGGTGTGATTAAGGGGGGCCCGATAGTCCCCACAAATCCTTAATGATCCATCCAGTTTGATGGGTGTTACAATTGGGGTTTCCCAACGAGCGTGGTCAGTTGGTTCTAAAACACCCTGGGCTATTAATTTATTGAGCTGCTCATCAATTTTTGGTTTAAGGGCAAAAGGTACCCGACAAGGCTTAAGGTGGATGGGGGCTACTTCAGGGTTAAGGTTAAATGATATCGGGGTCCCCTTGTACTCACCTAATTTGTCTGCAAAGACGTCCTGGAATTCCTGGACGATGGCCTCCTCCCAGTCGTCGCTTCTGGTTTGGTGAATGCCGGCTACCTCGATCCCGAGTGGGATGAACCATTGAAGGCCTAACAAGCTAGGCGGGTCACGGTCAATGACGGTCAGTGGTAACGACGCAGCATGATTTTTGAATGATACTTGGACTTGGCTGGATCCAACGACCAGAATTCTGTTCCCCTGATAATCTTTGAGTATGATTCTTTGCGCTCTGAGGTCTTGATGCCAGACAGCAGGGATTAATTGTTTAAGAGTCTTCCAGGAAACCATCGAGAGGGACGATCCTGAATCGACTTCCATCACGCAAGGCTGGTTTTCGATGGCGACCTTCACTCGGATCTTCTTTGCATCTAGCGATGAGGCGTGACTGATTGTAATGGTTTGGTGTGCCTCTTCTCATCTCGTTGAAGTGGCAAGTGTTTTATTTCTGTAGGAGTGGTTGTTCCATTGGTGGTTCAACTGTTCCCGACTCACAGGACGATTCCCTGTGGTCTAGCGGTAGTTGTTTCCCCTCTGAAGTGGGCTGGATCCTTGCTTGCTTCTACAGACCTTCCCGATGTGGCCTCTTTTCCCACAGAAATGGCAGAGCGCGTTGAGGAATTTGCAGTCTGATCGCGGGTGGTTTGCCCCACAACCCACGCATTGGTGCGGTAGTCTTTGATTCCGCTGGTGGCATTGATCACGTTCAGACCGGAGCCGGTTTTCCTCCTCCTCCTCACTTTCTGATGGCGATTCGAGGTCCTCATGGTGGGTTGCTGTTGTGTGCCTCTCTAGGCGAGGTGAAGTATCACTGGCGAGTTGACGGAGTGGTGCGTTGGTGCAGCGCATTTGGGCAGTGGACTTCATGGTTGCTTCTGCTGCAGTAGCATCCTTGATGACATCAGCAAAGTTGATGTCCCCTTTGGCCATGACCTTGCTCTGCGTCATGTGGTCTTTTAATCCCAGAATTATTCGGTCTCTCAGAGCTTTTTGGAGGTCTGTAAACCCACAGAGGCCTCCCAGGTTCCAGAGATCCGCAATGAAATCTGCAACCCGCTCTCCTTTCCGCTAGTCACTCTGGTAAAATTCATGTCTTCGGACAAGCGTTGGTACGGCGGGTGCATAGTGGGCCCATAGAAGGGGTGCGAGGATGTCCCAGTCCATGGTTTTCACCTCAGCCAGTTTCGCTAGTGCCTTGGCCATCTTAAAGACAGCAGGCCCACAATGGGTCAGGAACACTACTTGCTTTTTTCCCGTAGTGGCATCCTTCAAGTTGTTGGTCTCCAGAAACATCTGGAACCGGTCTATGTACAAGTCCCAGTCTTCTTGTGCCGGGTCAAATGGAGTGGGTGGTATGGCGCCGCCGGACATGGTTTCTGTTGTCAATGCGCCTTCAACCACGTGCTCTGTTTGTTGCTCTGTAGTGTTCAGTCAGCTCTGATGTCTCCGTATCCCATCCTCGTCGCCAGTGTTAAGTTCTGTGCATGGGCGCAAGGAACGGAGATGAGGCAGTGAACAGTGAACTTCAACTCTTTGTTAATCATTCTGAACAGAGCAAAAACCCTAGGGCAGCAGCAGCCCTTTTATAGGGCAGGCTGCTGACCCATTAGCCAATGAGAAACATGGAAGTGTTAAACCCTTGAACCAAATGTGAGTGGCTCGTTAACAGCCAATCAGATTCCCCAGAACGGATCAATCCGATATCGCTATTATCGGCCAATCAGAAGTGCAGGATTGGAACCCTGTTTTTTCTTAAGGTTTGTTAAAACTTTATTTAAGCGCTTTTATTAGTTCATAACAAAAAGGGTAGCTGCAAACAGTACTTCCTATTGACGTCTGCATTGGACTGTCTGAGCAGTTGTCCAATTTTCACAATCCCTTGAGGAGGCAAAGGAGCAGCCTCAGCTTCTTAAGAGGAAGAGTTCCCCATCCTGTTTTCAATCAAAGAGAGCAGTTACGTATATACAATTATTACACAAGCTCCCAATTTCTATCCTGGAATAGCCCCATGTCTTTATTTGGGAAGGGGGGATGCACCAGCAAATAGGAAAGCAAAATGACCAATGCAACATTTATATATATATCTATATATATATTCTTAAGTTTTCACAGGTATCTATATGTATGGTATATGTTCAGGTATTTTCCCATGTCATTACAGTTGTGCTTTTAAAGTTGTAGCAACGTTTCGGCAGAATCTCATCTGCCATCATCAGGCTTCTGTAGTGTTTTCATCTGTGAGTCAGACTTTCACAGCTGTTTCTGTTTTAAATTTGGGGCTAGCCTACTGCTGTGCCAGAATGGTTTTTTCTTCATCCTGATTGGTTGGGAGTCTTGGTCTGTGTTTATTGGTCTTGGAGTTTGCTGCGTTCTGCTTGATTGATGTTTCTAATATCTTCTGTCTATTTTGTAGCTTTTTTTTTGTCTTGATTGGCTGGCAACATTTTGTTTCCTATATTGGAGGCTTTTAGTGCGGCTTGGCTCCGAGTAAATGGACGGCTATCATTTATTAGGAAGTTAGGTTTCATCTGGATGCCTGGTTGGGGTGTGTTTGAGCTGGAGGTATCAGGGGGGGTCTGTTTGTGTCCAGGTGTTTGCCTGGCTTGTGGTGTGGAAATTTTTTTGTTTGTGAGTGCAGGCTTCAATTGTCAATTATTTGGAATTCAAATAATTTAGCAACTGGTTCGCCCAGGGTCAGGTTCACCCATCCTCATCCTCCAGCTCTGTTGCACATGCTGGACAAGCCTCCCGCAAACTGACTCTGGGCAAACTGGTTGTTAAATTATCCTCCCCCCTCCGCTATCAAAGTGGCTTGCACTGCAATGGAGAAACGGGCAATGAAGCAGCTGGCACAAGGGGAGGAGGAGGAGCAGGATGAAGAAAGAGGGAAAATGGCCTTCTCCTTCACTCATGTTGGCTGCTCCGTTGCCTGTTTTTCTATTGCAGTGCAGCGCCATTTTGATAGCGGAATGGGTGGGTAATTTAACAACTGGTTCATGTGAACCAGTGCAAACCAGCTGAATCCCACCACTGCCTATGATGATGCATTTCACCCAATTGAAAGTTGCAAAGTATCAAGCAGTCACAAGAGTTTTAATAGTATATAGTTTATTAAAAAGTAAATAATATTATAGCTTAAAATGGCACAGAATTATAACAACAGAACCAATAAAATCCCTGCCATTTATATTGCTATTTCATCCTCAAAAACACCTTTTTTATATCCCTTTCCAGGTCAAGTGAAAACGACAGAAGAAATGGACTCATCAATATAATGTACAAGAGGGTGGGGAAGTGAGGCAAGTCACTCCTTGCCTTTTTTAAAAATGGGACTAGGTGGCTCAGCACTATGAAAAAGCTGTGTTAATTAAATCACAAAACTTAGTAATTCTCTGTTTATTTGCTAATTTAATGCATTGATTTTGCAGTCTTTTTCTGCCTTTTGTTCGGCAGCAAGGCAGCACACTTTAATTAAGTCTCATAAAGACAATTGTATCAATAATGAATAAGAAAAAGGCAAACAATATTTGTTCGGTTGCTGTGAATACAAGCAAAATGAGGTCATGCTGGCATTTTTGAATGCTGCCATTTCATCATGGTGAGAAGGATATGAAGCAATCAGCACTGCAGTGTTTGCTGCAAACATCACCACAGAAATGTGTGAGAACTTCCACAGGGAGACACTACAGAAAGAACAGTTTATCCTGACCATTTTTGTGGAGTTGCAACCCAGAACCCTTTTCTGTCCACCTTCTTGCTTTGAGATTTAAGAAATTTAATAGTTTCCCAGCTAAGATTTTCCTGTGGAAACACTTTGATATTGTGACAAATGGAGTGAAATTAAAAGACTCCAAAATTTTGGGCTGCAGATAACATAGCTGGAAAACTACCAACAAAGCTGCATTTCTGTGTCTTTGTGTGTTTCCCAAACAAATCTGATGCATCAAACTGAAAGGAGATGTTTAAAATGTCAGAGGATTGCAAAATGCTTTGAATAATTAAGTTTTATAATCCAAAAGCTTAACAAAAATTGATGGTAGAGAAAAATAGAAAAGAACAGAAAAACTGAGTACCAATTTTATTGCTACTCTGTCCTGTGGAACATCATCCTATCTGAGATTAGATTGGCCTTGGCCCTCTGCTTCTTTTTCTGGGCATGGAGGTTAGAAGGTGAGCTGAGTCTCTGAGATATTATTAATATATCATGCATGGGTTTTGCCTTGGTTGTCATTCTGTACTGCTTTCCTGTTTATGCTATCATTTATTATTATACTGATGTTTTCAACTGTGTTCGCTGCTCAGAATTGCCTTGGCAAAATGGGGAAACAGAAACGGAATAAAATAAAATAGTACATAATACATAAAAGCTGCATGGTTGTTCTTTCAATAGAGAGATTAAATAGAAAAGTTAAGGAACCTTGGAAACTATAACAAAACAGAGACCTATATTGCAAATACCATAATCTCCCAGCTGAACTGATGGAGAGGATCCTGAAATCCATTCATCATTTGTTACCAAAAGATGATCTATGACCATTCAACCTTTGTTGCCAAGAATTTGATCTATCAGTGTGGGATATCTGCCTTTATCCTGAAAACTGTCCAAATCTTTATGAATCACAGCAACTAGAATTTAAGTCATGCTATCTGGAAATAACAGTGCTTGCAGTCCAAAACCCTTGGACAGTATAAGATGCCTTACCAATGATTGTGCTGCTGGTTTATTACTACAGTTAATTTTCTACAAAAATCATTTTTAAATTAAATCCTGATTAAAAACAAACAAACATTAAAATAAAGAAATGAGAGGTATACTTTTAACCAATTTCTGAAATACAGAATGGCTTTCTATATAGCTTGAGATCCTTATAGGTAAATATTTTTTTTGCCATAATTCCATTTTCATCCTGGTGGTGATGATGGTTCTTCTTCTTCCACCTTGTCCTCCTCCCCTTTTAGCTATTTCTGCTAAATGGGCAGAAGCTGGACACTTCACAGAGATTTTGTATGGGTGTCTGCATATTTCTCTGGCTAGTTTCTTTTGTGCCAATGAAGGTTCATTCTCCAAGCTTGTGGATAGCTTTCCAAATATTTCGTTACCAGTCTAGGTAACATCTTCAGCAGAGGTTTTTTTGTGTTGTCTTAAATTCAAGGTCTTTTTTCCTTTGAAAATACTTAGAAATATAAATCCTGCAAAATTCTAAAATTGTTTTATAACCTAGGATAGGTTATATTCCTTAATATAACCTATTCTATTCCTTAATATTCCTTATTCTATTCCTTAAATAGAATAGAATCTGTATTCATAAGAATCTTCTCCCCATCAGCCTTTCCATTGATTTGTGGAACTTTAATAACATTATGTGAAGATATTTCCAGCATTACGGATTGTTGTAGTAAATCCCTTGGTTGGCAGCTGAATACAAAGGAAGAGTATAAATCTAATCAATCAATCCATGTAATGGAAAAAAAGTGGGAATAAACTTTGATGTAGATAAAAAGCAAAAACTTGTTTAGGTGAGTTGTGCCTAAAAATTGGCATGTCTCCAAACAGTGGAAGAGGCCATCTGGTAAAGAGAAGTTTAGTCAACAATGATTGTTGGATCCATCCTGCGGGAGCAGATATTAGTACTGGGATGGTTATAGACCTAATAAACCTAATAAACATGCATGGCACAATCTTTCTGCTTTTTACTGTATATGCCGGAGTCAGTGTTAACTTCTGTTGACTGCACAGAGAAATATCTGCAATTTTCTCAGCATGATTTCAGAATTGTCTTCTTCCTAAGACTGAAGGAGGTTGATTGGCCCAAAGTCACCCAAATGGCTTCTTCCCTAATGTAGGAATAGCTAAAAGGGGAGGAGAACAAGGTGGAAGAAGAAGAACCATCATCACCACCAGGATGAAAATGGAATGTAGGAATAGAACTCAGAGGTTCCCAATTTCTAACCTGATTTTTTTAACTACTACACCAAACTGGCTCTCTTATATGGTTGCACTTTACATTTTCTTTACACACATACACACGCACACACATACACACATACACATACACACACACACTAGCAGATCACTTCCCCATTCTGGAAAAACCTGACCTACCAAAAAAGGAGAATATTTGTGGCTCAGCACCCAGATTAAATTATAGATTAACAGAATTGGAGCTCATCTAGTAGGTCATCTAGTTCAACCCCCGCTGCGCAAGTAGGAGACCCTACACCATTTCTGACAAATGACGGTCCAATCTCTTCTTGAGATCCACTGGTTCCACTGGTTGATAGTTCTCACTGTTAGAAAATTTCTCCTTTTGCTCATCTACCCAGATGAGCATAGATTTAACATCAGATCAACAATCAAACAAACAATACCCCAATCAAGGAACTTCTAAACAAGCCAACAATAAACAGTCCAACCAAAGAAACTCTAAAACCATCCCCACCAACATTGACAGGATAAGCCACTTGAATATAAACTGAGAGCAAACCCCATTCCTCACTAGCACTGATGATGTTACCTAGTTTGGGTAATGAAAAGTCTGCAAGAAAACAACCAAGCTCAGAGTACACCAAAGGACCTCTACATATATCAGGGACACTGTGGCTCAGGGACATGGTGGCTCAGTGGCTAAAACACTGAGCTTGTTGATCAGAAAAGTCAGCAGTTTGACGGTTCAAATCCCTAGTAGCACATAATAGAGTGAGCTTCCATTACTTGCCCCAGCTTCTGCCAACCTAGCAGTTTGAAAGCATGTAAAAAAAGTAGAAAAATAGGGACCACTTTGGTGGGAAGGTAACAGTATTCCGTGGTGTTTAGTCATGCTGGCCATATGACCATGGAGACATCTTCGGACAGCGCTGTCTCTTCAGCTTTGTAGTGAAGATTAGCATCATCCCCTAGAGCCAGAAACAACTAGCACATATGTGCAAGGAGAACCATTACTTTATATATATAAAATGAACAACTTACTGTCTGGGTCAATTCATTTACATTGTAATACTTATTAAGTTCCTAATTTCTACTTTTATCCAGCCATTGATAAAACAAGTCCCAAGTTCAAAAATATTCTTTGTCTTCTTTTTCTTTTATCTTCAGTGTTAGTCTGTCCATTTCTGCAGAGTCCAATATTTTTTAAATTATATCTTCTGTAGGTGTTTCCTTGCTTTTCCTATGTTGTGCAAATATAATTCTTGCTGCTTTTAAAACATGCAATAACAAATATACATTCCCTTTATCATATTTTTCTGGTATCATGCCTAACAAAAATAATTCTGGCTTATAATCTATATGCTGTTTTAACATTTTTTCTAACCAAGTATGCACTTTTGTCCAATTTATTTTTTTCTTTGGGGCAATTAATTTTGTTCTTATTAGGCAATATAAGATCACACCCTTAATTTAAATGTAATTATTTGGGTATGTGGGGAAGAACTTTGACCCCTTTCTGGAAGCTAATCAAGAGTTGGAGTGGTTGTTACAGAAGATGGCTTTTGTATTTCATACAGTTAGCATCACAGTAATCCTTTTTTTAATGGATTGCATCTATTCCTTGCTGAAGAAGGTATCTCCTAATTCTTAGTTAGCCAAGAATTTCAAGTGCTCCAGCTAAGAACGGTTACTAATTGAATGTGCGTTACATTCTGTTGATGATGCTTCCAAAGTGTTTGAAGAAAATAGCTTATGGCAGAGGTCAATGAAATTATTCCTCATGGCCCTTCAATATTTCAGTTGGAACAATCATGGTTGGCAGTAAATTAAGTTTAGAATAATCTAATGAGACTTCTGATGCAATTGCTCAATACATAAAGGACATTCTTGAAGAAAAAAGACTTAGATCTTAGGAGTGTACGGAGCAGAGTGTTACACATAATTTAGTATTCAGAGGATTCTGACAAGTTCTAAGAGGAAATAATGTTTGTAAACAGTTGCCAAAAAGCAGATTAATTGTGTTGATTACCTAGCACACTTTTTAAAAAAGGGCTTTGCCTTGTAGGCAGTAGAAACAATGGATATTGACAATTACTTTGTAAAAAAAAAAGTACTTGAATATAACTACAGTATTGTAACTGAGCTGCTGAAAAATAATATAAGTTGATTAATATTAAATGCAAAAAACCTGAGATCACTGTCATTGTTTCCAGAAATAGAGTGCTGATTCTTATCTTAACTTCATTCTTTTTGGTCACTGTGCAAACTTCCCAACATTATTAAGACATTTTAAAGAAAATATAAAATTCATGCATTTATTCATGTGTTTAGTTCCAGAAAGAAAGAACAATACTAGAAATGCTTGCAAAGCTTGCATTCAGTCACACCATTTTTCTTAAGTATAAGATTCACAACTTTATGTGTCTGAAAATCAAAGGATTACTGACTCAAAACTGCAAAAGGAGTCATGATAAAAAATATGGTGCATTTTTTGTGTTTGTATGTGTGCTAAAGTCAATTATATGAGTACAGCACATGCTGAGAGTATCTGGAAAAGTGGATGGGAGATAAAATTGTGCATCAAAATTTTGATAGATAAGAGGTTCCAATTAAGGCTATGTACAGTATTTTAATCAGTTACATAATTTAAACAAATACACAAGACGTTAACAATAGTGACAAAGTGGTCAATATTTCATTCCAAGAATAGACCAAATATTTTGAAAAGTCCAAACATATTGAGTGTCATTCAGAACAATGAAAGATTGCAGTATATGCCGGGGGGGGGTGAGGGGTGTTGTGTATGCATAAAGATTAATAAAGTGTGAGCTTGGAGTAAGTGCAGGGTTCTGGCCCTGCACTTCTGATTGGTTGTTAAGCGGCCGGACCGGATTGGCCCGTTCCGGGTAATCCGATTGGCCCTTAACAGAGAGTTCCTATTGGTTACAAGAGCTAGCGCTCCTAGCTCGTTATTGGTTAAAAGTTACAGGGTTTGCCTATATAAGGCGGGTTTAACTGCTATTGAATTGAGGAAGTCACAATGTAAATAAAGAGCTGAAGTTCACCGTTCAGAGGCTTGTCTCCATTCTTTCTCGCCCATGCTCAAACTTAACACTGGCAACGAAGGTGGGATGTGGAGATACCTGAACCAACGAAACTTCGAAGAACACTGAGCACATGACAGACGATGCTAACAACGGAACCATGTCCGGCGGCATCGTACCACCCGCTCCGTTCGATCCAGTACAGGAGGACTGGGAGTCCTACATGGATCGCTTCTAAATGTTCTTAGAAACCAACAACTTAAAGGACGCCACACCAGGAAAGAAACGGGCGGTGTTCCTAACGCATTGTGGTCCAACCATATTTAAGATGGCTAAAGCACTAGCCAAACCCCGAGAAGTGAAGGCCATGGATTGGGACGACCTAGAACCTCTCCTACGAGATCACTATGCCCTGACCGTGCCTACGCTCATGAGACGCCACAAGTTTTATCAGAGGAGCCAGTGAAAGGGAGAAAACATGGCCGACTTCATAGCAGACCTCTGAAATTTGGGAGGCCTCTGCGGATTCACCGATTTAGAAGAAGCACTAAGAGATCGCATAGTTCTGGGACTAGATGCACCAGGAGTCCAAAGCAAGCTGATGGCGAAAGGCGACATCAGCCTTGCCGATGCCATCGCTGATGCTACGGCAGCAGAAGCAACCAGGAAGTCGGCTGCACAACTACGCCGAAACCACGCTCCAGTACCACCACCGGCCAGCGACGTCTCACCTAGTTCAGAAGGGCAGCTTGCAACAACACACCACGAGGACCTCTCTTTGTCATCAGACAGTGATGAAGAAGGGGTCCATCGACTGCGGTCTGACCGGGACCATCACCCGAAGCCCTTATGCCCTTGTACTGGCTGTGGAGCCAACCATGCCAGGTCCGAATGCAAATTCCACGACGCACTCTGCCATGAGTGCGGGAAATGAGGCCACATCGGGCGGGTCTGCTGCAGCTTGCCAGGACCCAGCCAGGCCTCAAAAGGGGCTAACTATCGCCAATCGACAGGAAACCGTCCTGTACGGTGAGAGCTAGTAAACCACTCCTACAGAAATCGAGCTTTGCAGAGAGAAGAGGCTCACCATACTATCACTATCGGTCATGCCTCAGACTTGGACACTAAGAAAATCCGAGTCACGGTAGCCATCGAGAACCAGCCTTGCCACATGGAGGTCGACTCGGGATCGTCCCTCTCGATGGTGTCCTGGAAGACACTCAAGCAACTCATTGCCACAATTCAACGCCAAGATCTCTGCTCCCAACGCCTCATCCTCAAGGACTACCAAGGGAATCGAATCCCTGTCGTCGGTTCCTGTCAAGTCCGAGTCTCCTTCAAGAAGCACACAGCATACTTACCTTTAACGGTCATCGATAGAGATAGGCCTAGCCTACTAGGCCTCCAATGGTTCGCGTCACTCGGCATTGAAGTGGCCGGCATAAACCGAGTCAGCGGTGGTGACTGGGAGGAAGACCTTATCTCTGAGTTCAGGGACGTCTTCGCGGACAGCTTAGGCAAGTACAAGGGGACCCCGATTTCATTCAGTCGAGATCCAAAAATAGCTCCCATTCGCCTAAAGCCCCGTCGAGTTCCGTTTGCCTTAAAATCGAAAATCGACAAACAACTCGACAAACTGATAGCTCAGGGAGTGTTAGAGCCCATCGATCACTCCCCTTGGGAAACCCCTATTGTAACACCCATTAAGCCAGATGGGTCAATCCGAATTTGTGGGGACTACCAGGCCACTTTGAACCACGCCCTGCAGCAGAACGCGTATCCAGTTCCGGTGGTGCAGCATCTCCTCCACTCCCTGGGGGGCGGGAAAGTCTTCGCTAAATTAGATTTAGCTTAGGCATATCAGCAATTACCAGTAGATGAAAAAACGGCACAGGCCCAAACTATTGTAACGCACCGAGGTGCCTTTAAATGTACCCGGCTTCAATTCGGAGTTAGTGTAGCCCCGGGGATTTTTCAGAGCCTTATGGAAAGGTTATTGCAAGGAATTAAGGGCGTGGTCCCCTATTTTGACGATGTATTAATTGCAGCCCCTACAAAAAAAAACTTACAGGACCGGTTAAAATTAGTCCTAAAAAAATTCCAAGAGGCTGGTCTTAAAGTTAAAAAAAACAAATGTAAATTGTGACAATGTTGAGTTTTTAGGGTACCTGATTGATAGCCAGGGCATTCACCCTACCGAAAGTTAACTAAAAGTGATAAAAAACGCTCCCAGGCCACGAAACAAGGCCGATCTCCAGGCGTTCCTAGGCCTCATCAATTTTTATAATGTATTTTTGCCACACAAAGCAACGGTCGCTGAACCATTACACCGGTTATTAGATAAAAAAGCAAATTGGCTATGGGGTTACCGTGAAGAACAGGCATTCTGAAATGTTAAAAAACTGCTCACTTCTGACTCTGTACTCATGCAGTATAACGAGACCTTGCCATTAGTTATAACCTGTGATGCATCGCCTTTCGGGGTGGGCGCCATTTTGAGCCATGTACTGCCTAATGGGAACGAAGCTCCTGTTGCATATTTTTCAAAGACTCTTTCAAAAACTGAGCGAAACTATGGACAAATCGATAAAAAAGCCCTCGCAATTGTCTTAGCTGTGAAAAGATTCCACGAATACGTGTATGGCCGGGCTTTTACTATTGTGACTGACCACAAACCATTATTGGGGATTATAGCCGGAGATAACCCGACTCCCTACATATTATCCCCTTGGATGACCCGATGGTCAGAATTCTTAGCTGCTTATAACTATCGGCTGCAATACCGCCCAGGGAAGGCTATTCCCACGCCGACACATTGAGCCGAGCACCGCTTCCAGAGACTCTCGACAATCCTGCACCAACGGTAATCACGTTGCAAATCGAGGCACTCAACTCGCCGCTACTAACCGCCTGAGATATCGCGAGAGAAACCAAATGCGACCACACCCTAGCACGAGTCCTAAGCTAGGTAGAACGCGGATGGCCATTGGACCAGCTATCAGATGACTTCACACCATTCAAGACTTGACAAACCGAGCTCTTCTCCCAGAAAGGCTGTGTCATCTGGGGCGATAGAGTCGTTATCCCAGAATGACTCCAGAAAGCACTGCTGAGAACCTTGCACAATGGCCACCCCGGCATCATGCGAATGAAAGCCCTTGCGCAAAGCTACACATGGTGGCCGGGCATTGACAAGCAAATCGAACAGTGGGTTAAAGCTTGTCTCAAATGTCAAGAAGTCAGCAACACTCCACCAAAAGCCATGCCTACTGAATGGGAGACACCACATGGACTCTGGTCCCGAATTCACCTGGACTTCGCGGGGCCAACTAAAGGCCACACCTTCCTGCTTACCGTCGATGCCTTCTCGAATTGGCTCGAAATCCATCACATGATGACTACGACCTCCAAGGCGGTTATCAAAATCTTAAACAGACTCTTTGCAACCCACGGATTACCAGACATCCTGGTATCTGAAAACGGCCCTCAATTTACCACACTAGCGTTCGAGCAGTACCTCGCTGACCGCGGCATTCACCATGCGCTCACCTCGCCTGTGCATCCTGCGACCAATGGCAAAGCAGAACGCATGGTCCAATTTGTGAAGAAAACTTTGCAGAAGGTAGACTACGACAACATTGACGACAAGGTCAATCAAATCCTCTTCTTGCAACACATCACCCCACATAGTGTCTCCCGCTGAACTGCTTATGGGACGGAAGCTCCACTCCCACCTCGACCGGTTGCACCCAGCTTACAAACCGGAGAAACCACTAGGATCCAGCGGCCGCTGTTGCACCTTCCAGGTAGGAGACTTGGTATATGCTAAAAACCTATCGGATGACCCGTTGTGGGTGGAAGCGACAGTAGTACGTGTAACCGGCCCCAGATCCTACCTTGTACAATGCCTTGATGATAAACTTTGGAAATGTCATATCGATCAATTACGATCGTGGCTTCCAGCAGCCAGTCCGAAAACCCCCTATGACCAAACTGAGGGGGGGGGGGAGGAAGAAGATGAATTTCTAGAAAACCCATGTGAAGGAAACGACGGTTTGATAGAAACTCAGGAAGCGGAGCCAGAGGGAGAAACAGTTGCACCTCAGGGAATTGCAGAGAATGTGGGCAACGACGTAGAAGTGAACTCTGAACCAGAAACAGCCCCACTGCCAAACAACGATCTACCTCAGCGTGATTGCAGCCAGCAGATACAACGGAAATCAAAGAGACTAATAAAACAACCGTCCTACCTAAGGGACTATGTAACTGTGCCCTGCAAATAAGAAGCCAGGGGTAAGGAGTGTTGTGTATGCATAAAGATTAATAAAGTGTGAGCTTGGAGTAAGTGCAGGGTTCTGGCCCTGCACTTCTGATTGGCTGTTAAGCGGCCGGACCGGATTGGCCCATTCTGGGAAATCCGATTGGCCCTTAACAGAGAGTTCCTATTGGTTACAAGAGCTAGCGCTCCTAGCTCGTTATTGGTTAAAAGTTACAGGGTTTGCCTATATAAGGCGGGTTTAACTGCTATTGAATTGAGGAAGTCACAATGTAAATAAAGAGCTGAAGTTCACCGTTCAGAGGCTTGTCTCTATGCTTTCTCGCCCATGCTCAAACTTAACAAGGGGTGTCATTGATAACACAAATATACACTGGGTGTTCTTACTAGTGAAAATGCAGTCCACAAAGAAAAGGATCAGTTTTACTGCTGAGTTGCTGTGAGATATTCTGGTTGCACAATACAGTCTATCTTCTGACAAAGACTGTTATGTTTTCCTGAAGAAAATTAGAATTAAAATAACAGAGTTGGAAGGGACCTTGGAGGTCTTCTGGTCCAACCTGCTCAGGCAGGAAACCCTACACCACCTTCAGACAAATGTTTGTCCAATCTCAGTGTTGGAGAATTCACAACTTCTTGAGGCAAGTTGTTCCACTGATTAATTGTTCCAACTGTCAGGAAATTTCTTCTTAGTTCTTGTTTGCTTCTCTTCTTGATTAGTTTCCATCCACCGCTTCTTTTCCTGCCTTCAGGTGCTTTGGAGAATAGCATGACTCCCTCTTCTTTGTGGCAACCCTTAGATAGCAATAGCAATATCACTTAGACTTATATACTGCTTCACAGTGCTTTACAGCCCTCTCTAAGCAATTTGCAGAGTCAGTATATTGCCCCTTACAATCTGGGTCCTCATTTTACCCACCTTGGAAGAACTGAAGATATTGGAACCCTGCTATCATGTCACCCCCAGTCCTTCTTTTCATTAAACTAGACACACTTCCAGTAACCGTTCTTTATATATTTTAGCCTCCAGTCCTCTAATAACTCTTCTCTGCATCCTTTCTGGAGTCTCAACATTTTTTTTTTCATTGTGGCGACCAAAACTGGATTCAGTATTCCAAGTGTGGTTTTGGAACACTCATTATAAAGTGGTATTAATACTTCACATGAACTTGATATCAATCAAGCACCACTAAACAAAATTTTTCATGCAAAAGGCTTGGATGTATTAAGGACCAAACAAAGGAATAATGAAAAGAAAACATTAGTTAAATATAAGAGATGTATTAAAATTGGGGGGGGGGGGGAGGGGGGGAGAGAGAATTATTCTGCTCTGCTTCCCTCATTCACTTCTCTTTTCCTGTCAATTTTGTCTTTTGATTCAGACATTGATTGTCATAGTTGCTTATGTTAGGTTTTTGTCATCTTTTAATTAATTAAGAACTAAGAAGAAATGAATTGTTTGATTCTTAGTATTGGGACTTAAAACCTATGCAAAGAACACAGAGGAGTGTATGTGACATGGCAATGACTATAGGGAAGACATAATAAAATAGAAGGCCATTCTGAAGGTCAGGCAATAGGCAGCCATCATCTGCTCTACAGAGGGCAGAAAACAATCAATAACTAAAGGAAGGGTGTTATTAAATTGACCAAGAAGATATGTGATCTGTGGATATGTATGATGGGCAAAAGGGAAAGAGCTGAAAAATCAAATGTCCTGTTTCTTGATTGTCACAGTTAATTTATTGACAAATAGTACTTCTGGCAGGCATTGACTTCACTTTGCAGATTCACATGTTCAAGATATGTACAAGTGAGGTCATGCCTAATCTGTGCAAAAGTCCAGATTACAGTCCAGAATTGTAGCCATAAAAAAGACAAAGTATAGCACATATTCAGGGAAACAAGCCAAGAAGCAAGCGTGGTTCCTAACAGTCCAGGCTAAGAACCAAGAGCAGAGCAGAAAGCAAATCTATGGTTAGAGAGGTTTTTTTTTTTTTTTTCCTAATGGAGGCCAGTTGCTAGCAGCTATTCTCTTAAGAGGGCAAGCTGTTGCCCAGCAGTTCAATTCAGTAAATTGCCTTTGCTTGGCTCTCTGGAGCTGCTGAGCGTCTATCCAAGATGTGGCTCCTTATTCCTTGAGTCCCTTTTCACCTGCTCCTACTGATGAGTTGCTGAGTTAGCTTAAGGTGGTTGATTGCTTATTAACTCTGGAGGTTGGCAACACGATGGCTCAGTCCCTTCAGATTCTACTTCCAAAGGAATAACTGAAGTCCATGATGGTGAAGGTAACATTTTCAGAATCCCCTCAATCCTGAAATTACCACTGGGTTTGAATCCATGTAGATAGTACATTCCATTCTAATGTAGACTAGATCGCTCATTTAAAAAAAAAAATAGTTGACACACAGTTCTTTGTGGCTATCTAAACTCCAGACAATGGAAGGAATTTTCAGAGAGCTTTGGTTCATTTGCAGAATGCATTAAGGTCAAGAACATCAGGAACATCTCCTTCCGGTTGCTTCAACCTCAGATTCACCCTGTTTGATGCAAGCCAGCTTTGCTTGGAGGCCCAGTGTCACTTTGACCCAGGCAGCATTCAGAAGTTGCCTGGGAGGACTGCTAGCATAACAAATTCTTTTAAAAAAGAAAAGATTAAACACCCTAAGGGTATGTTGTGACTGTTTTAAGTTTATCCTGGCAATTAAGCCTCATGTCTGCATTATAATTATTATTTTCTACTGCCTCAGGGATCCTTAATTAAATGCTTTAAAAAATTTGTTAATTTATGACTCTGCTATATATAATATAGAAAGCTTTTAAAGTATTTTAAAATTCATTCTTGGAATTGCAAGATGACATATAAGTCAAAGCATTCCATTGAATGGGATGATCTCCGCAGACATGTAGAACTGCATTTACTAAGTAGATAAACATCATTTTTGAAAATGGTTCCATAGTTTAGTCAGACATAGTTCTCAGAGGGGTTCATTAACTAAAAAGTACACATAAGGTTATAACTATCCATGAATGGACCAGACTATTCTGATGATTTAAATTTACTCCTGACCAAATAAAGTTTTGTCTGATGGAGTCCATATGCAATCTCTCGGTTGCAGAGTGAGGATTGAAACCACTTATCTTTGCTTTTGTAAAAAAGCAAATGATGGGTCACCTTTCCATAAAGGACTTTATGTCACCCATGTCTTTCCTTTCTCTCTTAGCATGTTGTGCAAGAAGAGCCAGCTTGCTCTTGCACCACAGGTCACAACTGTTGTCTAGCAGAGGGTTTCTGAAATTAAACAGAGGGTTATAAAACCAACTTTCAGGGTTTTATTTAAAGCTTGCAGGTTTGCAGTGTAAGGCACCCATCCTGCTTGGATAAAAAGATGTGATTCAGTAGTCTCAAAAACCTGTTTGTTTGTTTGTTTGTTTGTTTTTCATGTTCCTAGGCTTTCTCTTAAATGTCATTCCAACAATTTCTGCGGCATGGATACAGAAATGAGAAACCTAACAAAGTTATCAAATTGTATGATTTAAATAACTGAAACCTCCAGTTTATCAGCAAAGGAAGATCGATCAGAATAATAAGGAATAAAACATGTCTTAATCAGAAAGCATTCTGACGTCTCAGTTTGACATTCTCTGCTGTTTCTACCATATAATTTGTGTAAGGCATAATTATGCTTTTTGTGTAATGAGCAGAGAAATAGAAATGTTTTAAACCTACTCCTGAGTACTGCTAAATGTTGCAGAATTTTATTGATTCAGAATCCCGGGGTTATTGCTGGAGACCAGCCTTCTCCCAGCTGATGCCTCCAAAGGTGTGGGGATTACAACTCTCAGTATTCCCTTCCAGCAAGAAAACCCTCCCTGGCACTGAATCCCCTGCTGGGTTTGGCTGTTCTTTCAGAATTACAAAGGATGTCTACTTTCATTTGTAAGTTGCTTGTCATCCCATGTTAAAAAACCCAAACTATAATTAAAATCATTTCTCCAACTCGCTGCTTTTGATTGCACTGACACTATGTGCATTATTAATCTCTGCTTGCACAAATCTTATCTGCTAAATTTTCCATCCCTGGGATCCTGCTTCTTAGATTGTATTCTCTGTTAAGTGTGTCTTTGTTTTTTAGAGCAATTCTTAGTGGACATTTCAGACACTTTCCAACTAAAAGTTAAACACGTAACCAAAACCGATTAAGTGCAGATCTGAATTATTAATTAATTTATCACTTCTCTGCAAAAAAAAGTTAATTAACATAATTTATCCGAAAGAATGATTTGAAATACAGTAAACCTGTTAGCAAATACTTTTTTTTAAAGAAAATCAGAGTTGATAGAACAAAACGTAACTTATTTTACTGGAAACAATATTGTCCACCATTTTATTGTTGGAAGAGCCAGCTTTCCAGTATCAGATTTTGCACTTAAAAAGCATTAGAGGCAATAAAAGCATGGATAATTAAAGAGGGGGGAAGGTTATTTTCTGAGTTGTGAAGCTCATTTCTTTCTTCTCAAAAATGAGGAGTGGTAGGGCCCCTAAATATCACCTGACAAGTCCCATTCTTTCCTCTGTACTTTAGAAAAAATGCTGTGGACATCTCTATGGATTAAATCAAGACAGAAGTGGAGGGCTAAGTAATTCACATTCTATTTTTCCCTCAGTCCTATAATAATTTTTTCTATGTGACCAAAGATAAAATCCCTCTGAACCAGGAACTAGCAGGGAATAAAACTCTGCAACAGCAGAGGGAGAGAATTATATTAATTTGGAGCTCTCCCAGTAAGAGATCTGGATTAAGAGACTGCACAATCCCAAATGGATTGTTGGGGAGGAGAGGTTCAGGGTAGCCATACTCAAGAATCTCTCCGGATATATTTAGTAGCTTAGAAAGTTGTAGAACTAGTTTGGCAAGATTCTGTTATTAGGTAAAAGGAAGCAAAGGATTGGACTTGCCCATCTCTGAACTTGGGCCTGACAAATCCCATGGAATCCATTGTGGTAAATTACTTCCTTTCTTAGGAATCTCTGGGCTTCACACAGCATTTTGTCTCAGCCCTAATGTTAAAAGAATAATTTGTTCCTTTGTATTTCTATCCACCCATAGTCCTGTATCTGTTCTAGAACTGATGATGGGAACAGGCAGGAGGTACTGAACAACATTTGATAGACAGCAGATTTCTCTTCAAAATGGCAGGCCTTACTGTGAAGGTTTGTGTGCAAGCTGCAGTTAGGGAATTGGCAACCACACAAATGAGCTCTTCAGGAGTCAAAATGTAATTGGAGGAGGAAAAATTAAATATCTCTCTCTGCTCCAATTCTATGTCTGGGATAGGCATAGTCTTTTAGGTATGATTCACTTCTGAATTCCATCAGTTCAACATGGCTAGTGCAATGAAATGATGCTGTTACAGTGCAACAACATATGAATCAGAGGTGGTATTCAGCAGGTTCTGACCAGTTCTGGAGAACCGGTAGCAGAAATTTTGAGTAGTTCCAAGAACCAGCAAATACCACCTCTGACTGGAGATTTTACAGTATCTTTCCCTTGCCACGCCCACAAAGCCACACCCACAGAACCGGTAATAAAAATTTTTTTGAATCCCACCACTGGTGTGAATGGCTGTATATTTCCCACCTTTGCTGTAGAACAGAAATGGGCAACATTTTTTTCTTCCTCTCTTGGAATAGGGCTAAACACTGAATAGCAACCATTTTATTAATACAAATCAGGAGGAGACAAGAAACAGGGCTGTTCTATTTGCTCTGCTGAAAAAAATCAACTTCTCTTCTGCCTGAGCTATTTCCATTCTGCTTGATATTACTAGAACAACATAACTTTGCTTTATTTCTATAAATAATGGGCAGGAATCACCATTCATAAGTGTGAGGAAGAACATCTACATTGTATTACATGATCAATCCTGGATTTATAAGTGGTATAGTTCTAATCATCTATTTACCATCAAAATAAGTAATAATGACACTTGGTATTCAAAAGAGTCAGTGGAATAAAATGGAAAACCTCAGATATTGCTTGGATCTGAAAACCCTGAATTATAAGGAGTCTCTCCTAATTAATATAGAAGATTGTCAGATTATTTTTCAAACTCTTAAATTAAATATTTGGGTTTAGTGGCCCTTTATTTGGGCAACCAGAGATAAAATGATTCTATCATTCCATACCACATGTAATAAAGAGGATATCCATAATGATAGGTAATTTGGGTGTATTCCTAAAACATCTGGAGCACCACTTGAATGACATTAGCATTGACAAAATCACCACCAGTCAAATAAGTCCAAAAGGCAGCTTTTACTTGGGACAGTTTACATTTAACACCATTGAGAAGGTGGTTAAAAATGCCAAATCCAGTGTAAACATCTGGCTGCAATGAACCATAATAATAGAAATAGAATAGAAGACAAAGAATTGGAGAAGATGACAAAGTATCAAGACCTGAAAATCAAAGTTGAAAAATTATGGCACTGACAGTGGTAGTCCCAGTGATTATTGGCATGCTGGGTGCCATGGCAAAAAGCTTTGGATGCCATTTGGCTCTGTGCATTGAAATAATTTCCTCCAATCAGTTGCAAAAGATCACACATACAACCCTAGTAAGACAATACCAGGAATACTGCAACCAATTTTGGTCACCATGCTACAAAAAGGACTTTGGAAAAAGACTGGAAAAAGGAGAAGAACAGCTAAAATGATCAAAGGCCTTGAGACTAAAACATACGAAAAATTGCTGCAGGATTTGGGTTTGGCTAGTTTAAAGAGAAGAAGAATTAGGGGGTGACATGACAGCAGTATTCGAGTATTTGAAGGGCTGCCACAAATAAGAGGGGTCAAATTATTCTCCAAAGCACAAGAGGGCAAGACAAAAAACAAAGGTTGGAAACTAATCAAAGAGAGAAGCAAGCTGGAATTAAGGAAAAAACTTCCTAACATTCAGGACAATTAGCCAGTGGAACAGCTTGCCTCCAGAAATCATGGGCACTCCATCACTGGATGTTTTTAAGAAAAGTCTAGAAAGGCACTGAAATGGCATAGGTTCTCCTGCTTCAGCAGGGGGTTGGACTAGAAGACTTCCAAGGTCCCTTCCAGCTCAATCTATTCTATTCTAATACACTATAAACTATTACACCGATCACAGAATAACAGAGTTGGAAGGGACCTTTGGTGCTTTGGAAAATAGTTTGACCCCCGCTCCTCTTCTTAGGAGCTCCTATAAAGAGATATTGGAACAGAGCATCTTAGGTTCTTGAGAAGAACTCAATGCTTCTAAAAGCCACCAGCTAAAGAACTGGCAGCTGTGTTTTCCTGTTCTATATGTAATAACAGTAACCTATTAAGCTACTGCAGTGAGTTTCTGCTAGTTTTGTTATGATTAGATGGGCCAATGTTCTAACTCAATATAAGGAAGTCTTGATAAGGCCTTGGGCTGTTTACCTTCATGAAGAAAACAATAGAAATAATGTGAGGTTAGCTTTTAAAAGAGATTTATTTTTATGTGTCACTTTATTTTACCCTGGAGATAGACTGGACCTTATATATCTGGGGGAGGAAATTTGGAGTACGTGTAGAAATACGTGTAGATGTAGAAATATTATACACAAATGTGCACTGTAGAGAAGGGGTTAGGTTAAGGAAACAAAATTCAATGACTGAAATAAATCCAGGCAACATGTCTTAATTAATTGGTTGAATGATCGACAATTACCAATCTTATAAAAAGGAAAGTAGTGGGCATGCCTACATAACTTTTTTTATTCAAATTTAGGTTGCTAAAATTGTATCTGCAACTATGTGGCAGTTTTAGATTATTTTCTGTGTATTGTATTTTTATTCCTCTTCTGTATGATGTAAGATGTCTGAGGTGCATTAAAGTATTTTTTAATTACTCTGGGAAAGTAAAAAGATCAGAAATAGGTTTTCCAGTGCATTAAGTATAATTAACTTTATTAATCATCCAATTAATCTAATCTTTAATTAAATAAGAGAAGTCCATTTTTTTACATGGACAGTATTATATATGGATGGAATATGTCTTTGAGTATATGTATATAGGGCATTAGGCAGTTTTTTTTTAAAAAAATAATGTATTAATTCTGGAGAAGTAGACAGTGTTGAAGCAGTTCCTGAACAATAGCAGAAACAGAGTTGTTTTTTAATGCTGTCAGAAATTATTACAAATTGTAAGAGTATTTTTGACATGCCCACATTCAAAAATAAGTTTCATTTATTTTAATTGAACTTACATAAAAAAGGATACAATTACACTTCACAAAGCTTCTGCAAGAATACATTGACTTTTCTTTATATATATATATATATATATAGCCTTCCACTGGCAGATTCATAATGATTTTTAAGCATTGCTAATCTTTGGGGGTAGGCGAGTGGGTGGGCAGAGTTGTCATGAGATATAGTATATAAATATTTATAAGAAATATGTAATAAATAATAGTCATAGTGCCCATAATTTGTCCAAATTCTCATATCTGATATTTACTTTCCCGATGACATTTTTTATGTGAAAGTATGGGCACTCTGAAATGTCTCATTCTACATCTTCTATGGATTCAGCATATATTGGACTATGCTGCTGAATGAATATACAAGTGAATCCAACAGCATATACTTTTGGATAAATAGGTATGCTGTTGGACAGAATAAGTGCTTATCTTTGGCTGCTCTGTTTGCCACATATATATCAAGAAGCACTGATCTAGGTGCAATTCTACTGAAAGTGTAATATTGATTTTGTGCACAAATAAATGCAGCTCTATTTAAAAAAAAGTATCTCATGAAATTGTGGTACTGAATATGTGGAAATAATCTTAGAAATGTTCTTGATCATACTAAAACATTGTCCTTTCTGGACATCTCCACATTCTAAGTTGAAAATTCAATAGGGACTTTTATGAAAAGTCTTTTCAGCTTTGTGTACTGCATTAAAAGTTTCTTCATCAGCCCTAAATTCTAAACTTTTATATGTTTGCTGGCATTTTCAGTTCCTTGTACACAGACACCCCCACATACATACAATTTCATATTTATTGTACACACACTGAAAGAATGATATATAAGGAGAGAAACAACTTTAGCACCTTTACAGTAATAAAACGAAGACACCAAACAACCCTCACCTGAATTAGATTTTAGCCATTCTAAATATTACCTGCATTTAAGTGGAGAAAATGAAAAGACTTCCCTTAAACTGAAGAATGATTTGTTCCAAAATATACAGTATATGTCAATTCTAACTTCAGTCTTGTTATCAATATCTAGATAGTTTCCATTGAGGCAATTTCATTATTGGACTATTTTTCATCCAAAGAGATAAAGATCAAATGAATTGAAAGTTCTTTCCATGTTTTTCTCTTTTAATTAAGCTTTGTAAAGACAGCATATACATTGATATTTCAATGACTCTTTCATTTGAAAAGAAACTAATAATAGAAATAGTTCTTAAAAATGTATAGGCTACTGAATGCTGATATTTAAATAATTCAAGATTATCTCTTTTTATAAAGATGAAGAACCTCTTATTGCTTTTATCTGTCAGAAGTGACTTCTGCTACTACTTGCTTAACTAATAACAAGATATTTGGCTTTAGAATTGAGTCCTCCAATATAAGATGGAATTATTCAAGATGACTCATTGGTAAGAACTCTAAGGATATTTCTGGGAACCAACTTCCTATTATTATTGAAAGCTAAATCCCAGAAATATCGATGGGGTGTGGTTTTTTACTTATCAGTCAAAAGGTAAAGTTTCCCAGTGAAGCAAAGTGGCTGTGTACATGGAAAGAACTGGGAACACCTTTCAAAGCAGCTACACAGTCTTTAGAAGCAGAAAAGAATCAGTTGCTTTGATGAATCAAAAAGAGATGCTTCATCTGCAACAACTTTTTTCAAAAGATTTGCACAGTCATATTAAGTATACTTATTGAAATATGTCTAATTGAATTCAGTGGGGGAAAACTACTAAGCTGATCTCTTAGTCCTAAAAATGAGTTCAAACAAATCAAAGAGTGAAATGTGTTTTAGAATTGTTACTTTGGGATATATTCGATGAATCTGTAGCTGGGGAGAGTGGAAGCAAAAACAGTTTGCAAAGACAGAAAGGTATAATGAATGTGTTGATGTAAAGACTTCCTTTTTTCCCTTTTGTCTTCTGCCTATAAGTTCTTACATTGATTATTTTTTACTGGAGTTTTTTGTGCTCTGCAATTCATTGTTTACCTTGAAAGAGAATCATTTGTTGCATATGTACACATGTCTGTATGTGAAGTTTGAGATATTGTGAATTATTCCATGTATCTCCTCCCTCTTGACCTAGTCCTTTGGCATGAAAGCTGGCTGGCTGACATTGAGTCAGTCACTTTTTCTCAGCCAAATCCACTTCACAGGGTTGTAGTTGTGGAGAAAACAGGAGGAAGAAATCTTAGGCATATTTATCAACTTGAGTTACTTATAAAGTAACAAAGGTGGTATAAAAATCTAATAGATAAATAATTCTGACCAAGGACAATCTCTGGAATATAAGAATAATCAGAGTGGAGATGTCTATATTTTAAAATGTCCCAATCAACCTTTTTTTATATATATTTCCAATAAAAATGTGCTATTATGCATTTATAATTTAATCTAAAGTCTAAAAAAATAAGTATGGGATCACATACATTTCATAATGATATTTAAACTGAGTGTTGTTTTTGAGTTATTAGTGGGAAAATGAGGTGGCCATTATCTTATTTCACTTCTTGATCTAAGTAAATAATCCTTTTATATTTCCTCTGAAATTACACAGACATCTGCTTGGTGAAATAAAATATACATTCAAAAAATTACACATAAAAGTATAACATACTTTTTGACTTTTAAAAGAACTGTTCCATGAAGTTTGATATCTTATCTTCTGACAAGAGTGTAAATTTGAAAATTTGGGTGAAGGGTCTTTTTTCCTGAAAATGTTTTCTCTGTGGCTTTCTGGCTATCTGCTCTCCTGCCCATCTGCCATCTATCTAAAAAGAAAGAAAACTGCTTCTGGAAGGAAGAAATTAGACAACTAAATGATTCAAGATTTTCATGTATGAATATCCTCAAATTTAATTCTTTCATTTTTGTTACCTTTGCCATTTCCTGGTAGTAAATAATAAGATGTATCTCAGAATTTTAAACTATTAAAATGAAATTTTCCCTTGAATTGTAGGCAGCAAATTTTCAGCATGAGAAAGTAGACTTAGAACATGCTTTAAATGTAGTAGGAAAGATCCATTTAAACAGGAGCGATCAATATGCAGAATACAACTTTGTTATTCCAATTACTTGAAAAACAAAACAAAACAATCTGGATTTAAGTGAAATATGCTCTTAAGTGAGAATGTCAGTAATCCACTCTGGTTTTTGATATGACTCATATTGAGAAACATGACCAGGAATAAATTATCTGGTCATCCATCTATTTGAAACAACATAATGGAACAGATAGTATCTAATGTACATCTATTAAGATGCATCCATGCTTAATGCTGTATATTAGCTTTCTCCAACCTAATATTTCTACAGTATGTGAGTTCTAGAAGTGCTGCAACTCTTGCCAGTGTGGCCAGTGGTCATGCTGGTTGGAGATTCAGAGAACTGTTACTACAACACATCTTGAACCACACTGCATTATTGTGAATGATAAGTAGTGATTCTTCCAAGCTGCTTTTAAGGGGGCGGAGTCTTAAAGAAATATTAACAGGATATGTCCATCCTCTAAGAAGATAGATGCCAAGAAATATGCAGTTCAGCTCCTTCAGTATCTCCACGCCCTTTCAAATGTCATTCCTGCCACTGCACTGTACTACTAGCCACTGCAGAGCTGATTTGCACACCAGTTGTCCTGGCTTAGCTGTGCTCTCAACTAGCTTATGAAATTCCAGAATATGTAACAATTGGCTCTCATACACTAACAAGCCAGGTGGGCTGGATCCATCACACCATTGATGATAAGTTTGGAGAAACCCATAGGGTATTATGTTCTTCTGATGCACTGGACTCTAAAACTAAGCAGGATACCTGGAAGATTCCCTGCCTGCTATCGCAACTGTTCTAATCATTTTGTTCAACTCTTTGCTGTCCTTCACTTGAACCATTTCAATATCTTGCATGGAAGGAAGGCAATAGAGTAACAAATAGTGAGCACACTGGAGTGCTTTTCAGAGAGGCATAAATATTCACAACAATCAGATTGCTATTTCAATTTAGCTCAATTACAATGCATATTCTTTAAGAACGAAAGGTTTTTGGTCCACATAGGTATATTATACTGTATACTGCTGCCTTATTTCTTCTTTTTTTTTAGAAAAGATTTTTTATTTTTAAAAACAAACATACACATACAAAACATAAAAACATAAAACCATCTTCCATTTTATATACATACAGTGTATATATGAAATAGCAATCTGATCGTTGTGAATATTTATGCCTCTCTGAAAAGCACTCCAGTGTGCTCACTATTTGTTACTCTATTGCCTTCCTTCCATGCAAGATATTGAAATGGTTCAAGTGAAGGACAGCAAAGAGTTGAACAAAATGATACACATACAAAACATAAAACATACACATACAAAACATAAAAACATAAAACCATCTTCCATTTTATATACATACAGTGTGTCAGTTGGTTACAAATCTTTTGTGCTATTCTTTTGTAGTCATTTACTCACAATTAATATCAATTTTCACATTATCGAACGAACATATGCTTGTATATTTATCAGTTATTATTCATCCATGACTAAACTATTTATTCCATCATTTTATACGAGATGTTCCAAGTGTTATCTTAAAATTTGTGTTGTACTTTCAACCAGTGGTTATATATGTCTATATTATGTCTTATACAATCTATTAAATTTCTATCACAAAATTATCTAGTCTATTCCATTACCATGTCTTTTTGTCCAACCATTGATAAAACAAATCCCATATCATATAAAATTGTTTATCTTCTTGTTCTCTAATTTCAAATGTCAATTTACTCATTTCAGCACAGTCCATAATTTTCTTAATAACTTCCTCCTGCCAAGGCATTTTATCATTTTTCCAATTCTTAGCAAATACAATCCTAGCCACTGTTAGTACATTTACTATCAAATATTTTGACTCTTTGTTGTATATTTCCAGTATAATTCCCAATAAAAAGATCTCTAGTTTAAAGTCTATATGTTGTTTTATCATTTTTTCCAACCATGTGTGGATTTTAGTCCAATATTTCTTTGTATCCGAGCATGTCCACCACATATGGTATATGAACAAGGTATCGGATGACACTTCCAACATTTTTCCAATTTATTCTTAAACATTCTCACAAGTCTCGTCGGGGGTAGGTGCCACCTGTAAAACATCTCCATACAAATTTTCTTTATATGCAGTTGACATTGTCATTTTATAATTTTGAGATCACAATTTTTGCCATTTTTCTAAACCAATTCTATATCCAAAAATTTTCCCCCAAGCAATCATTATTTCTTTAACTTGTTCCTCCTCCAATTTAAATTCTAATTAAGTGTCCATAAAGTTTTTTAATTACCTTTTCATCAGTACCCATCAAAATCTCAACTAAGTCAGTCAACTTATCATAAATACCTTCTGCTTTACCATCTTTGTCAAATCTAGATTGTATTTGCAAATATGAAAACCAATTCATTTTTACACCCTGTTCCTCTAATGCTTGCATAGATTTAAGTTCACTCTTTTCATTCAATATCTCACCATATCTAACTGTTCCTTTTTATATATTATTGGATAAGAAAAGGCTTCAATGGTAAATATCCATAATGGAATTTTTTAATAATATTGTCTATTTATCTTTTCCCAATTCAAAAACAATGCCTCTCAAATATAAAGTCTTCTAAAATACCCCTGTGTTTTAGTTCCCTTGTACCAAAGGAAGGCATGCCATCCCAACAGCAAGTCATGCCCTTCTAAGGTCAATGGTCTATTGTTCCTTAATGTTATCCATTCCTTTACCCTCATCAAATTTGTTGCTTGGTAATACAACTTCCAGTTAGGCAAGGCAAACCCTCCTCTTATTCTTGCATCTTGTAACAATTTTAATTTTATTCTTGCTTTTTAGCCCTGCCAAATATATTTCAACACAATTCTATTTATATCTTCAAAAAACTCCTTCCCTAGTTGGATTGGAATTGTCTGGAATAAATATAAAATTCTAGGCAATACATTCATCTTAATTGTAGATATTCTACCAATCAATGATAATTGTAAGTTTCCCCATTTTGTCAAATCTGTCACAATCTGCTGTTTGAGTTTAAAATAATTATCCTCTTTCAGTGTACTACATCTTGATGTTATGTATATCCTAAATACTTAACCTTGTTTGTGACCTGTATTTCTAAAACTTCTTCCAACTCTTTTTTTTGTATTACTAGCATATTCTTTGTTAGTACCTTTGTTTTATCTTTGTTTATTTTCAAACTTGCTACTTTTCCATATTCTTCTATTTTTTTCTATTAATTTAGGTGGTGTTTCCAATGGGACTTCATTTCAATGGCTTGAATGAATTTTTTACCAAAGCCCATTTGTTCCAATTGCAATAACATAAATTGCCAACTCACATTGTCAAAGGCTTTTTGTGCATCTAAAAACATCAAAGCCATTTGCTTCTCAGGAGGTGCCTCGTAGTATTCCAGAGTATCCAAAATAATTCTTACATTGTCTTTGATTTGTCTCTTTGGCAGGAATTCATTTTGATTGATATGGATAAAGTTATTTAAGTATCTTTTTAGTCTTGAAGCAAAGATTTTATAGTCTGAATTTAATAGGGATATAGCTCTGTAATTTTTAACTTGCTGCAGGTCTGTATCCTCCTTCAGTATAAGTGTAATGTATGTTTCTGTCCATGTTTTGGGTATTTTTTTTCTTTAACATAACTTCGTTCATAATTTCTAATAGGTGAAGATTCAGTATTTCCTGAAAGGTTTTGTAAAATTCCACTGGTAAGCCATCTGGACCTGGTGCTTTTCCAACATTCTGTTTTTTTAAAGCTTCTGTTAATTCCCTCACTGTTATATTCCCTTCTAGCATTGTTTCAATATCTTTAGGTATCTGAGGTAAGTTCGCTTTCTGGAAATATTGTTTAACTTTTTCTTCTTGAATATTCTCTTGAAAATTTCCCATACTAATCTTGTATAATTTTTTTTTTCTTCTACTCATTTCCATAACACGTATGTCCTTCATCTATTAGTTGGCTAATCCTTAATTCTCTCTCCTTTCTCAGTTTATAGGTTAGCCATCTGCCTGGTTTATTTGCATCTTCAAAGTAATTCTGTTTAGCGTTTTTAATTTTTTGTGCTAGTTCCTCTTTTTCCATTAGTCCCATTTTATGTTTAATTATCTCCGTTTTATTTTTAATGTCTTTTTTTGGCGGGGTCTTCTGTAAGGCTTTTTCCAGTTTTTTATAATCATCCTCTAATATTTTGAAAGTCTTTTTCTGTTTTATATTTCTTTTCCTGTCTATTATCAAGCCTCTTGTGTAGGCCTTCATCATGTCCCAGAGGTTCTGTAGAGATGTATCCTCTTTTCTATTTTCTTTAAAGAAGAATGCAAATTCTTTCTCTATTTTCTGTTTAAAGTCTTTTTTTTTTAATATTGTATTATTTAAGGTCCATCTGGATCTCCTCTTGTATCCTCTCCAAGTAACTGTCACTTGATTATGATCTGCCCAAGTGCTTGTTTCTATTTTGATCTCTCATATGTTAGCCAGTAGTTCTGCTGACATCCATATCATGTCTATTCTGAAGCATGTCTGTTTGAGTAAAAGGTGCATTGCTTACTCTCCACGTTTCTGTCTCTCCAACCATCTTTTAAGCTGAATTCTTCTGTTATTTGAAAGAAGGATTTTGGTAATATCTTTTTAGCTTTCTTTGTTGATTTTTGCATTTTGTAATCCAACTGATCATTAACTATTCCATTAAGATCTCCCATCATACAAATATTAATATAGTCCAATTCAATTATTTTCATATGTAATTTCCTGTAAAATTCTTCTTGGTTATCATTCGGAGCATAAATTGCAATTAAAAATGCTTTAACATTATTGTCCATTATTTCCACCATCAAAATCCTTCGATCGTCATCTGTATAAATTAATTCTGCCAAAATTGTGTCTTTAATATATAAAACCACATCTCTTTTTTTAGATTGTGCCAGCGATGTAAATAATTTCCCTATTTTTTTTGTTTAAGTATATATTCATGTTGTTTTTTAATATGTACTTCTTGTAAGCAAATTATATCAAATTTCAATTTCTCTAGTTTATGAAATACTTTCCTTCTTTTAGTAGCCAAATTAAGTCCATTTATGTTAATCGCAATCAATTTTCTTTCATCCATGTTAGGCTTTGTGAGGGGTTTTTATTGCTCTAGTAGGTCTTAATTCTCATTGCTCTCTGGGTACACCACCTACTGCACCTTCTTCTTTCTCTTTTTCAATTACTGCTATACACTCCTCTTGGAATTCAATTAGTAACTCTTCCTTTCTAGCTTCTTCCACTTTTCCTCTAAAATATTCTAAGTAGAATAGTTCAACTTTTTCAACTGTGTCAGTTCTGTGTCTTTGTTTCTGCCAGGTGCACAAGAGGCCTTCTGGCATCAGCCATCTGTAATTTTCTCCTCTTTTAAGTAAGTCTTTGGTCAAAAATAAATATTCTCTTTTCATCTCTCTTACTCTTCTTGGTACCTGTTTCAGCACCACAATTTCTTTATCTTTGCACTTAAAAATTTTCTCTCTTGACACCTGCAGTATCTGTGTCTTGATAATCTTTTTAGTGAATCTGATGTGAACTTCTCTTGGTAGTCTGTTTCTTATTGCATATCTTGTATATACATGGAACACTTTATCCATCCCATCCAACATCTTCTCGTTGATTATCTCTAATGCTTCTGCCAGTATTTCTGTCATTATTTCAGCAAGATTTTCACCTTTTCCTTCTTCTACCTTTTGAAATCTTAGGTAGAATTCTGATCTTTCAATTTCCCATCCTAATGGTTCACATTTGCCCTTCTCAATATCACTCAATCAAGTATCAATATCTCCAATTTTCTTGTCCCTTTGTGTATCTTCTTCATTTTTAAAAAATCTATCTTCATATTGCATCATCATCTGTTGAATATTTTCTACTTTCTCATCTGTCTTTTCAATTCTTTGCTCAATATTCTCCATTCTCTTTTCAATCTTCTGGATTCCTTGCATAATCATCTGTAATGTCACTTCTTTCTCTTTCTCCTGTTGTCCTCCAGATGGTGAAGAGGCTATTGGTATTGAGGAAACTGGTGTTGTTGTCTTTCTGCTCATCTTGTGCTTACCTGTAGAGAGGAAGAGAGAAAAAGAAAAAAAGAAAAAAAGAAAAAAAAAGGAGTACAGGCAGGCAGTTGCCACTCCCCCCCCAAAAAAAAGGGGGGGGATCTTCAGGCACTTATGTACCTTAATCCAATTATATCTCTTAATAAAAAAGAGAAAAGGAAGAAGATAAAAAAGTTAAAAAAATACATTCTAGTTTCTGAAATATAAGATTAAAATCCAAACATAAAAATCCAAACTGGGGGGAGGGAGTAGAAAAGGAGGTGGAAGATAATCTAGAGTTAAACCAGCTGCTGCCACTAAGTATCCAAGGCTCTTTAATAAATCAAACTCAATGTTTTTGGTTCCTGTATTTTCAATCTTCTTTCTTTCAACTTTGGTTCAAAACTCTAAATATTTAGTTTCACAGATGAGCACCTGTATTATCAATCTATTATGCTCATCCCACTACCTTTCCCATTGCAAAGCTTAGAGTCCTTGAGTATAGCAAGTACATAAACAAACTGAGAAAGAAAGAAACAATATGTCCAAGACTCTAAATAGCAGTGCTACTTTTTCCCCCCTTCACTTTCACTCCCCCCTCTTGTATCCAATACCAGAAACAAAAAGAGAAAATGGAATCCTTCCTCTTTTTTTTTTTTGAAAAAAAAATACAACTCAAATCCAAAAGAAGAGTCTTAATCAAAACAGACTTTCAAAAAATTATTTAAAAATGGATGCACAAAAAGGAGTGGCAAACCAACCGATACACTGTCTGTAAATTTATGAAGGAGGATGATGTTTTTATGTTTTATGTCTTATGTTTTATGTGTTTTTGTTCGTTGTTAAAATCAATAAAACTTTTTTCAAAAAAAAATTATTTAAAAAAATAAAAACAAGGATGAAAATTTAAAAGAAACCAGTCCAGTTTAAAGTTCAGTAACTTTACCAAATTCAAAGTTCCAATAAAAAGAGGAAAAGAAAAAAAAACCTTTCACTTTAACTAGTTTAATTTTACCACTTAAACTCTTTTCACTTTTCATTTCACTTTAAATCTTTCAGGATGTTCTCTTCAAGTAATAATAAGTAAAAGTTCATCTCACCAAGCTGACACACTTTCCTTCAATCTCTTCCATTCCGGAGCTATCCCAGCTTCAGCAGCTTGAGTGGCTGCCTCTCTGCCACCGGCAAAAGGGCTTTTCCTGGATCAACCAGGGACTTTGCAATGTCCCTGGTATCGACAGGATGTGCCCTCCTCAGTCACCATCTCTATGGGATGGTTTAGGTCCGGTGGGACTGTCCTGCAACGGAGATATCAGCGGTGATCTTGGAGCTTCAAGATCGCACACTGTACCACTGAGATACCAGCTCCGTGCCCCCTGCCTTATTTCAATTATGTTATCTTTTGCAGAGAATTAATAGTATAAAATTTGCTGAAGAAATCTGATTTCTCTCTAATCTCTAATCTGATTTATCTTGTCTTCATAGCGATAACCATTTCAAATGCTTTGTTGTCATAAACATATACTCTTCTTCTAATAAGATTTCTTTCAGAATGAACACAATTTCTATTTTCTGCAGCCAACCCTATTATAAATCCCCAGAATCCCCTTGGGCCTTTCAAGCCCTTGTGAATCTTGTGTTTTGGAGAATAGAAATTGGCTATTCCCAGGTTCATCTTGAAATAGTTTGCATAGAAGCACTTTGTTAGCCTTAGGGACAGATTTATTGACTTTAGCTATACCGGAGACCATTAAAGCTTCAAACATTAATCCTTTAGATTCAGTGGTGATTTTGGGAGCTGAAATAAATAGATACCTGTGTTGAAAAAAATGATACAGTTTGCAGATTTCTTGAGAGCAACAAAGCTCATTGAAGTTTATTAAATTGGTGGCTTGAAAAAACATATGTTATTTAACCACTGTCTTGTAAACTTGTTGCCAAAATATTCCAAGATTAATGGCATGCCAAAATTCTCCACAAAACTATAAATGAAGTTTGAAATATTTTGGATAATACCATTAAATTTTTTAGTGTTAGAAATATTTTTTTAGTATCAGCCAGGTACTATTTTTTTAATGAGGATGCTGAGAAAACTGTATTGGAATGAGAAGTTTTTGGAGTAAAGAAACAGGAACATGGAAACAAAGCAAAACAAAGCAAGTCTTATCAGAGTTGTAGTCTCAAAGCTGTAGAACCATTAGTGTCTTCACTGCATTTCCCCAAAGTCTCCTGGCCCTTCTACTTGTTTATTTATGAAATTTATATGCTGCCCATCTTGCTATTTAAAGCAGGCAAAAAAACTGTTTACCCCCTCAGATCATAGAAATTGTTGTTTCCATTGACTTAACCCTTGTAGGATAAGGTGAACTGAACCTTAAGTAAAGGAGAACAGTTGAATAAATAGGAATGAATTTTGCCAGAGAGCTGGGTCTTTTTTGGTAAATTGTCCCCCCTTGTCCCCCCAAAGTGGAGCTCTATAATTTGCCAGTAGAAGAGAAAAAAAGAGTAAACCGTCAGGATTCTGGTAGTTACTCCAATTAAATCATAAGCCTTGAGCCACACTCCCAAAACTAAAAAAGATTTATTTGAAGAATATTCTATGTCCGACATTTATCTGGGTGTAGCCAACTCTGAGATACGTAATTCACTGTCAGCCTTGATCCTACTTCCCCCCCCCCCCGGGTGTATCATCCAACAAAAAACATCCATAGCCAAGAGTCATCAATCATGCTCTCCAGTTAGATTTTTGCATGGCAGACGATTCAGTCATCTAATCAGTGTTTGAAGAAAATATGAATGGAATATATTTTTGATTCCACACTGCCACCTGCTCTTTGAAACTCCCCCCCCCCCTTCTTTCTGTTGTCAACTATAAAATGTGTATACAAATGTTTTATGAATTGACATAAGCAAGTTGGCTTTCTCCCAAGGTTTTTGCCAGGCTTTTATCTTCTGTAAAGTTATTGGAAGGAGAATATCAAGCATTTGAAGAGAAGACACATCTTTTGGTTGATTTATCTAGAATGCTGGTGAGATAGCTATGAGTGGGGAAAACATTATTCATTTTATTCCTAAAACAAGGACTAAGTCTCCTTACCAAACCATAGAATCAAGAGTATCTTGGAAGGGTGGCAGGTGATAAACTAACTTATTTTCTGTAGCATTGCTGGTGATAGTAAAATACACAGGTGTCTGTCTGATATAATCATGTGGTGCATTTGCTAGGAGGAACGTGAATTATTGCCTGAGATGGGTGACTGTGGAAACTGAATGAATGAATTAATAGATAAAAATGCTTTGGAGCATAATCCTTTAAAATGGGAGGAGCAGGAACAATGACTAGACTCTATGTAAGCCCTCTTCCTAATTTTTGTAATCTAGCAGAAAATTGAAAAACGGCAGCCAAGTGATTTAAAGATTATGTGGAAAATATAATAGCTTTTTAAAGAAAAATGGGCACAGAAGCGTCAGAAAGAAGAATTATAGGGGAATTATACAACTAATCTGAACATAGTTAAAATGGGACAAAAAAAATCCTGTCACCTCCTATGATACAATTTCTTATGTGTTCTGCCAGTAAAACTTTATACAGATTTTTTTTTCAAAAGAGCAACCCCTGACCAACAAATAGTTCTCCATTCTAACTTTGAACTCTTTTTAAGGAAAAGTAGAAGAAACCTTCTGCCACCTTGTGTACATTGCAGTTAAATTCCCCATCCTTAACATTAAGAAAACACAACATTTGTCTTCACATAACATATTAAGTCCAAGCATTGCTGCTCAACACGATGGTCTGATTCACACAACATTCTTATAATAGGACTGGGTTCCCACCACATAAAACTACTCATCCACATCTGAGCTTAATCTGGCTGCTGTAGAATTTCAGTCCTTGTACCTCTTCTACCTAAAATAGAAATGGAGAAAAAAATATATAACTAGCTTTCTTTCCATTGGTTGTACTCTGATAGAATGCATAGTTGAGCAACATTTGGAGGGACTAGTTTCATTACCCTGTTCTAGGAATTAAACACTGGGTTTCTTATAAATGTACTGTAAATGCTGAGCACTCCTATGAGTTGTAATTTCCCAGTGAGAACTTAATTGGAATACTCAGAATTTGGATATTAGATTTTTATTAGATTTTATTTTTATAATCAATTGGTAATTCTTCTTCCAAATATGAGATCCAAATATTTAGGAGAGGAAAAATGAGACTGGGATGCTACAAGGTACAATTTTGCCCAGAGAGGTTTCAGATCTATCATTTTAAAGTTTTGTTTATCTGCTTTTTTTAAAACGGCTGCAATTGACCATTTAACAAAAAAAGTTTTTTTTTTAAAAAAAAATTCCCTGAATCTACAAGAGTTTGGATTAATCAGAAGACAAAGAGCCATGAAAGAACCATCAAAGGCCTAATGTTGGATCACTCAATTGTTTGGCCTTCAGAGGCAACTCTGAAAGGTTTATGCTTATGCTAGCAAAACAAGTGAAGTTTGTACTGTATAATCCAGGGCAACATGTCAGTACGCTTTTATTTGATTCCTCAGAAACTGTTATTAATTTATCTTAGAAGGGAGGGGGTAGTGAGTTAAAAGGAATAATTTGTAAATCGCATGTTTATATAATTTTTGAAGCAAGTGTGTCTGTCAGCTAATGATTATAGCATCAAGAAATTACTTGCATGTTTCAATGGAGACATCAAATCAATCACAAGATGTATCCCTTATTTTCCATCACATTAAAAACCAGCCCACTTAAAGCAGGTTTCAACAAGGGTGGGGTGTTTTTTTTTGTTTTTGTTTTAATAAACAGGAGATTATCTTCATTAAATGATTATTCTGGCCTCTGAGAGTTTCAGATGTATGTCTAGTAATACAAGACCAAACCTTGGGTCTGTTTGGGAGGATGGGAGGGTCAGGGTTTTTTTTTTTTTTTTTAAGTATTTCAACTTTAGTGAAAAATGCTAAAAGACACATTGCCCATAAATGGTCCTTTTACCAACACAACAAACATAATCTTATACACGATTTGAAGTTAGGGTTTATATGAGGGGTGCAGCTTGCCAGAGACTATAGTTGTTCCACTTGAACACTGCTTGTTAGAGGCTTGGGGAGAGTCATTCTAAAAATGATAAAGGTAGTCATATATAAAGACAGCTTATATGCTGAATGTTTGTAGAATTTAAAGGGAATGGACTTGAAGGACAAAAGGAAGAGCTGCTACCAAGGCAACCGTCAGGTAAAAGGGGCTCTGAGTTGAGGCCAAGAAAGTAATATAAGTAAACCTTTCTGACAAGCCCCTCCCTTGTTTACACAAAGTTAAAGGGAGGGAAGGAAAGGAGTGCATTCAGATTTGCAATATCCTCTTAATGTAGCTCTGCAGTAAAAATTGTACTGATCTACAGTACATAGCATTTGCTTCCTAGCCTGGGGTATCTTGAAGGACAAGTCCATAATAACATAGAAAAGCTTTGCATGGAGAAACTTTCAGATTTAATGCTTGCCATTACTAAATGAAAAATTTACAGAAGGAACATTTGAAAAGATTTCTGTTTGAAAACTTGGTGAAATGCTGCTCTTAGCTTATGCAAAAAATTTTCTAATAACTCCTATGTAATGGTGTTTTTACTGATGATTGCAATGGCAGTCAACTGCTGTTTTTGCAAAATAAGGAAATACAGTCAGCCAAATGAAACAGTTTTAATCCTCAGTGAAAAGGATTAAGCAAGTGTTTTATTTTATTCGTAAATCAGAATTAATGATTAGGGCTTAATCATGCAAGTTATTCTTCTATTTTTTTTCTTCCTCAGAGCGTTTGTGTCAACAGGAATCAGAGTTATTGTGATAATCATTCATTACAAATAATCAAGTTCACAGTTAATAAATGTGTAACCTCAAATGTTGCAACAGATGGGACATGTGAAATATTTGAGCTTTTTTTTTTTTTTTTGCTAAAATAAATGTTTCTCCCTCCCTATGATCTATGTTAGTAATTTTTCATTTTTTTCCCCCTTTTGGAAAACATACCAAATCAAACAAAGCCTGTACGCAAAGTGTATCCAAATTAAAATGGTGTAACTGGGAGTTAATGAACACTATTGCCCAAATTATTAGAACTTTCTGCATGAAAACATTTAATCCAATTTGCTCAAATTTAGCATTGCTGATGCTGCTGATGCATGCAGTTCAATAGTTCAGAGTTTCAAATTTTATAATTGGTTTCAACAGTTTTTCTCTATTCCACCTTTCTTGTATTTTTTAAAAAAGCATTTATGTTTTCAGGGTATCACTAAATGGAATAAATTACTTGCACTCACTTCAAATGCAAACAAAAATGATGAAGCTTGTATGCTAGGGCACAGTGCAATTCTTTTCTTAGATGAGCATGTAGAAGAATTAAAAACTGCAGTTAACAAAGAAGGAAACAAACCTGTATGATCTAAGCATAAAGCATAAATCCATTTTGACTTAATTGGTATATTTGGAAAGGGAAAACACCTCATAAAACTGCCATTTTTAGGGGGGGCTTAGCGCTCGCTGAGCTTATTTGTTTTCTCACAGACATTTCATTTCCAAAGTAATGTAACATCATCAGTGCTAGAAAGGAGTGGGTTTTCTCTCATTTTGTATACCAGTGGCTTGCCCTGTCAGTATTCATGAAAGTGGTCTCAGTGGTTCTTTGATTGAGCTGTTGTTTACTATTAGTTTGTTTAGCAGATCCATGATTGGGATATTGTTTGCTTCTTGATTGTTGGTCTAATGTTAATCTGCTCATCTAGGCGTTCATTACTGGTATGGAAGTATTTAGGACTTTAGGAATTACTTCTTTATTATTTTTTATTGTCACTTTTGAATGGAATATAGATGTTGTTTCTATATATCTATGTGCCTCTTGATGGCAGTCTTCCAAGAATTCTCTCGCATTTTTGGACTTGGCTTGATCTAGAATGCTCACAGTTTCCCTTCTGAAACTATTTCTGCTGGGAAATGAAGGAATTGACATTTCTATTCATGTGTCTTGGCATTAACTAATTCACTGAGCGGTGGCAAGTCTAAATATATCATAAATGATAAAAGTGTGTTCATCATTTTATTCTATACCAACACATGGAATATTAGGAGACCTGCACAGATTAAAAGAAGGTTTTTATACCAAGAACAGTGTCTCTCCCCTGGTGGACTTTCTTATTTAGCATTATATTGAACCAACAATTAAATAATTGTTTTGAGGAAGAGGAGGAGGAGAAAGAGGAGGAGGAGGAGGAGGAGGAGGAGGAGGGAATTGTTTCTGTAGATCTGATAATCCATAGGTATAATGTAGTGGCCATGGGCTCAAGCTGTAAATTAGAAACTACCTAGTTTGAATGAAATCTTATCCTTGTCTCATAAATGGCCTCAGACAAGTCTCAGTTTCTCTCCCAGCCTGTTCATATTTTTTCATGCTATGTGGGACACACTGTTTTATCTTGCATTTAATGAGAACTAAACAATGTAAATGAAATACTCTGAATATTTGCAAAAAATCATAATATTGCATTAGTGTTTCAAATACTGTGTAAGTGGTGTAGTGGCCTAGTGATGAAAATGCCTGCCTCCCACTCAGAATGTTGAGAGTTCAATCCTTGGCAGTGACAGATGTTTCTATATCCAGGCACAAAGAAAAAATATCTGCTGGAAACTCTTCATAGACGTCAGAAAGGACAGCTGGCCAGTATATCACTCAGTTGTCCTGACCCCACCCTGAAGCAAGGGATTACAGGATTGTAAAAAGAAAAAAAAATGTTTCAATTACTGTGGAATTAATAATGGTCTTACTTATTATAGAGCTAGTTGTTTGTTTAAGGAACTTGGCTACAGATCAGGGGACCATGAGTTCTAGTCCTGCCTTTGGCACAAAGGCAGCTGGGTGATCTTGGGCCGGTCACATCCTCCCAACTCTAGTAAGGAAACAAGGAGAAACCACTTCCAAAATCGCCCCACTTCCACCAAAAAAAGAACCTCTTCAGGAACTCATCCATGCAGCCACCAGGAGTCAACAATAATTTCAAGGCATGTGCATGCACATACATACACACACACACAGACACAAATCCCCTCTTATTACTGTTATTTAAGCATGATTCTCCAGGACCAATATGTTTTTACTTTTTTATGCTTTTGCTCATAAAAGCAAAAGAAACAACTTGAAACAAAACCCTTTCCATTTCTGAGGATACAATGGGATCAATGTTTTACAGGGGAAAAAAATCTCACTCATAATTTATAAAAGCCTCAACTAAACCTCTCGAAAGACAGGTCATGAAAGATGCTGCAAGAAGAATGCAATGTTAACTAAGCTTCCATTCCTGCATGCCCAGACATATTAAGAGACAGTCAAATCTTTGCATTAACAGCAAATGAGGCATTGTCCAAAATGTATTTCAGATGCTATAGAAATCGGAGAAAAACATTACATAAGAAGATGATGGAAGGAGAAATCTCCAATGCAATTTGAAATAATGAAACTGTTTCATAGGGATTTGCCAATAAGTTAATCAGTGTTCCAGGAAGCAGGCAGCATTCAGAGTCAGAACTAAAGAAGTCTTTTCTTGGAAATTTCCATGATTTTTCTGACATCCAGTAGGCTTCCTTCTGGTTCTTGGTCTTTGTCAATGTGTCTTCACATTGATTTTTAACAATCTCCTTAATTACATTCCATTGTTCCTCTGGCTCTCTATCAATGAGGTTCAGGACTTCAAAGCATTTCCTGATCTTCTTCTAAATGTTTGATATATGCTCAAAATCATATTATAGAAAATAGCTGACTATATTTTCTGGTTTGAAACAGAAGATTATGTGGTGGACTTTTGCTCAATTCTTAGCATGACCGTGCCTGTATTCTTTATCTCTCTTCAAAGGTTTTGTACAAAGGTAATGCATATTGTACGCACAACCAAATTCTTTTAAAAAGTGTTTTGTTTCTTAATAATATGAACTTATTTACTTACTTACTTACTTACTTATTTATTTATTTACTTATTTATTTAATCTTGATGTTCTCATCATGTCAAAACCATGGTGTGGAATATTTCTCAATATTTCAATTTTGACTTCTAGCCTTATTTTTTGATAAACCAGAAAATGGCATCTAGGTTTGACCAGATTTCTGATGGATGAATTTTGTATAAGCACTGCTTTCTTTTTTTTCTTTTTAACATACTGTAGATGGATAATAAATTTTATTCTTCTGCCTTCCTTCTAATTATCATTCCAGATAATCTGAGTGATGTACTTTCTCTTTTTAATGGCCACACATCGCAGACCTCCTGTGGATAGTGTCATTCTATAGGTTAGTCACTAGATGACATTCAATATAATGTCATGTGTATGCTTCAGCTGAAAGGGTTCTTGCTCCTTTTCTCCCTTTGTTTGAAATAGGCAATACAATTCTGTACACTTAGTGTATCTTCTTAATATTTCTATGATAGAATGTATTAATGTCCTTAGGCACGTTTAACTGTAACAGTTTTATGATCCAAACTGTCTCAATTATTAATGCAGCATGATCTTTTGACTATTTCTAATGCACATTCTTTATTTCCTGTTGTTACTAGGTAAACGCTATATTTGGATTTGTGATACCATATTCACTGGTGGATGTAGAACAATGTGACATCTCTGATTGCACTGGACATGTCAAATCATTATAATGATGCCCCAAAGCGAACAACTAAGATTTACCCTGGAAACATTTTCTCTGCAACACCAATTGAAATAATGATCACTTTTCTTTAAAAAAAAAGTATACCAGGTTACTTAAATGGCAAAATTTGACTGGCATGCTGGTAAATTGATTTTGATATTTGTGACAAAATAATCCAGAAGCTCAAATAATATTTAAATGGTGCACCTTAGTAATACATTCCTTAATGTTTCAAACAATGGTGTCTTTCCCACTTGTGTTATTGGGAAAGCTTTCCGGTTGTAGTAGAACAAATAGGTCTGTTATCCTAAGCTTATTTTGGTAGAAATTTCACTGACATGCAATACTTTGTATTACATGGGTAATACATGGCCCTTTGACATCTTTTTCATTGGAAGGGTTTAGAAATTATACAACTATAAATGCACACATTATTTTTTTATATAAATATTGGCAACTATCATGAAGTTAGAGGTCTTCCTGAATTAAAATGGACATTGTGTTTCTACTAGAAGAAAGTAAAAGGGCAATGTTTTTATTTTATGAATTTTCAAGACCTATTGATTTTCTGCAGGTGAAAATTCAGTGCATATTTTAAACCTTTTCAGGAAAACAGCAGGATTTAATTGTGCTTAACTTTAATCAAATCTCTCTCTCTCTCTCTCTCTCTCTCTCTCTCTCTCTCTCTCTCTCTCTCTCTCTCTCTCTCTCTCTCTCTCTCTCTCCCTCTCTCCCTCCCTCCCTCCCTCCCTCTCTCTCTCTTTCCAGGAGGGAAGGGTTCTAGAGACAGCAAAAAGGCATTCAAACTTAAATAGCTTAGTCAGGACAAACATAGTTAAGAAGGCTCCCCCCTAGCAGTTCTCAGAGTATATCAAATAGTTGCTTTAGTTTGACAAGATTTCTGTCTATAGATGACAAAGCATAAAGGAAATTGCTCAAAAGTAATTTCATATGTCTGTCTTGGTTCTTGAGGTCTGACAATGTTGCATAACAACATTACAATTTAAATGCTTATTAAATCAGGTACATCTGATCTAATTTGTTTCTTCCTGTTTGTTGGACTGCTGCCCACAACATAACTTTCATATAGTCAATGTGGCTTCCACCCTTTCCAAAAACACCACATTAGAGTTTCTAAAACACACACACACACACACACACATTAAAGTTTGGTGGAAAAATATGGAGAGACCTTGGGGTTACAGGGAAAGCTTTGAAAATAATCATATAGGGCAAAAGGGTTTCAGAATGTGCATCCTTGTCTTACCACAAAATAACTTTAAAAGTATATAAATAACATAAATAAAATTTAGGTCAACACTATCAACTAAAGCCAGAACATGGAGAAATATTACTGAAAATTCATTGACTGTGTTCATGTATGGAACAATCAGCCTCTATTTGTAAGAGAATATATGTGTATATTGTTTTCAGTTTTTAATTGTTTTGATTAGCCATTAGCATTACTTAAAGAACAAATATAGGTGGTATTTATAGTAGCTTGTTCCATGTAACCTGAAAACTGTTCACCGCTGTCCATATCGTTCCTATATTTACCATGTGCCTTTTGGGCTGATTCAACATAAAATTTCTTGCAAAATGTTAATCAGAACACGACTTCAAAATGTTTGATCTAGTATCTTTTAATCTGCCTTGAAAATGATAATAGTTTTAACACTACTCCTGTTTTAATGAGGGAAACTTTCCAGAGGTGAAGTGTTATCACACAATAGCCTCCTTATTTGTTACAGTCAGCTTTTCACACTATCCACCACTATTTTTTTCTAAATATTCTTACATATGTAACAAGGATATTTCTGAGTAACAAGTTTTCACTTTTCTCCAGCACAGATCCATATGGATCACTGTTAAAAATGTTTCAGAAGATTTGTTTAATGTGTACGTTATTTATGAGGAGTATTTATTATGCCTCCAAATACATTTGGTTATTCTGACACATTTAAAATATGTCTGTTGTGATATATTACTTTCAGAATCAATCATGTTTTGACTGAATATTTTGCTATGTTTTTTCTAAGATTTTATGTTTGTAGAAATTAAAGGCTGTACCTTTACAAGAAAAGCAGTAACTCAGATTCATATGCTTGTCATGATCTTTCAGTAGAACAAACTTATTGATTTCCTCATTTATATCACAAAATGAATTTAAAATATTTATATCCTATCCCTTAATTTCACTGATTTGCAAGGTACCTAAGAGTTGCAATAAAAAAAGGAATGAGAACAGTTAAACATACTGACAACATCTGAAACAAAAATAAATAAATTGCAGAATTAAGAAAACATAGTCCCAAATCCTTATGATCTATCTGACATCATTTACCTTTTTAAAACATATTGATTTTTTGAGAAGTAAAAATTCTGGAGTAGACTAATATGAGGGTAAATATAACACTACTGATAAAGTCAGATGTACATTGGTCCATATATTTTTTAACACAGGAAAAGTCTCTTTTTTTCCATCAAAGACCGAGGTATAAATCTGGAATGCAATTTTGTTGTTTTTGCAGTCTGTCTACCAAGTACCTCAGAGAAATATTTGTGACTTTTGGTTTTTCTTTACCACCTGAATAAGATTAACATTCCCAAAACAAGACACAAAAAGAAAGTGGGCATACAATACATACTAAAACACATCAAATCAGTCATATCAACATTGTACAGGAGAGTTTGCACTTATGCAACTTCAATTTCATTAACAATATCTCTGGAATAAATATTTTGGGGCAGGTACTTCACATACCTTTGCATTATCTGCTTATAAGATAAAGCAAAACACAACACATTTAATTACTGCCATTCCAGTGGTGGTATTTGACTGGTTCTGCATGGTTCTGGAGAGCCGGTAGCAGCGATGAGCAGTGGAGACTGAACCGGTTCTCTTCGCTGCTCTGTGTTTGGCCCACCTGACCACCCAGGCTCCCATACTCATTTTTATGGCTAGAATTCAAAGTGCAGCTGCTTTGGGTGGTGCAGAATAGCACCATGTGGCAGCTGCTGCAGAGACCAGCATCATGCAGGCTTGCAGGAAGCAAGTTAGAATGCCTCTGCGCCTGCACAAAGTGTGTGTTTGGCACGCGTGTGCACGCAAAGTGTGCATGCGTGCAAAGCGTGGCCACCAAGCCACGCCCACCGAACCAGTGGCAGCTTATTTGAATGCCACCATGAGCCATTCATCCACATGAACTCTAATCTCATCACAGCAAAGAATATTTTTAAAAAAACATAACTTATGCAGATTATCTGGTATGTAATTATGGGCAATCTTATTTTGTTTGGCCAGAATAACAAAATAACAGAGCTGGAGAGGACCTTGAATGTCTCCTAGTCCAACTTTCTGCTAAACCAAGGAACCCTACACCATTTAAGACTAATGGATATCCAATCTCTTTTTAAAAAATAATGGAGCAACCACAACTTCTGGAACCAAGTTGTTCCACTGATTAATTCCACTAATTAATTCCACTGGCCAAATGGCTAGCTCGTTTTAGAATTGAAATACAGGATGTTATACAGAATTATGGAGCCTTGGTGGTGCAGTGGTTAGAATGCAGTACGGTTATTCAGGCTTCCATCCTTCTGAGGTGGGTAAAATGAGGACCCAAATTGTTGGGGGCAATATGCTGACTCTGTAAATTGTTTTGAGAGGGCTGGCTGTAAAGCACTATAAAGCAGTATATAAGTCTAAGTGCTATTGCTATTATAAGTATTAATTATCCTCTTGGCTTTGTTGGATAAAATTGCTTAAGCATCACACACTCATACACACATACCAATACATACACATACCAAGCTGTAATACTTGTAGATAAATCAAGGGATGTTGGAGAAGACAGAGTGCTTGATATATGGTTGCATATACAGATGGATGTCCAGATAGGTCTTTGCACAACTTTTCCTTTTAACTTGTGCCAGCAGCCTTCCATCTTATGACACCTTAGCTACTATTTCTTTCATGGGCATCAATAGTGGTCATGGTTGGGTTAAGTAAAGACTTGCTGCTTGAAAGCACCTTTTTTTCCTTGTTGGCTGTTATTTGGTCTTGTCTTATTTCAACTGATATCAGTTTGTTTGCTCCTGTGTACATATGACACCCTCTCATGCTTAGTTGCTTTCTAATTTCCTCTTTTCTCAACATGATGTCACTTTGGTTCTTCTGACAATCTGATTCTCTCCAGTAGCTAGTGAGTTCCACTTGCTTTCAACCTTTAAAAAGACCGGATTTCTTGGTATGTTTAACCTGACACTATAGGTTTATCCTGAAGCATCAAAAATCCTGACCTGCAAAGTATTATTTTTAATTTTGCTTTGAATTTTCTGTTTTGTGTTGCAAAGAATATTTTTGCAATTTATAAGGGGTGTTGTTTAAGAAAATAGGAAAAATGAAGCTAGTAAAGATATAATGGCACTTCAGAGACAGAAAGCAAATCATATGATAAATTATTCTGAACTTGTACACTATTTTTAAAGAAACATTCAATGGCTCACTATCTTAAAATATACAAGTAATGTTTTACTTACAAACATAAATTGGGACTCTAATTTCAGTTGTTAAGTGATATGGTCATTAAAGAAATCATTATATGACTAGATCCAAGTTTATGACCATTTTACCACAGTAATTAAGTGAATCACATGGTCATTAAGCAAGTTTGGCTTCCCCAATTGACTTTGCTTGCTAGAAGCTGGCTGAGAAGTCACAAATGGCAATAACCTCACCATAAGACACTGCAACTGTCATAAATGTAAGCTTGTTGCCATATTGTAATTACATGACCTTGGAGGTAGTGTGACAATTGTAATGGGCTGTAAGTGACATTTTCCAAAACCATTGAGACTTCTAATCATTGTTAAATGAATTGTCCTAAATGAAGGCTTATCTGTATACAAATGGTTGCTATTAACTGCTCCATTACTAAACGGCAGACTAAGAAGTCAACGCTTTCAATTTAGAATAGCAAGGGAGATACACTTTAGACATTTTGATTTAAGTGAGCATTAGAGCATTATAATATGTACCCCTGCAATGCTCATCAATGCACCAACAGACTGGTGCAGATATTGATTAGGAATCATCAAGCCAGTGTTGGCTCCTTCACATACATTTGCTTTCCTCTTGATTGTCCCTTTTTTCTCTTTCCTCCTACCTTCCCAGACCAATTGACTTCTCAGGGAAGCTAGTGCCCAGTTTCCTCAAGAGTCTTCTAATAACAATATTTAAAAGCATCAGTACTCTATCAAAGAGTTGAAGTCTTCGATCAAAGACTGAAAAAAATTCATTACCAAAGGGTTTCCATGGAAAGGTTTTGTTTTGTTATTTAACCCATGTGAAAAATAGCAAGGGCCCTTTGTGTAGGCATAAATAATTACCTTTAAGCTTCCCATGGTGTTGTTATCCATCCTTACGTGTAGCTAGCCATCTCCACATTTCTATTCATTCCACATAATAGTCCAAGATGTGTAAATGAGGTCACTTCAATGTAGACATTTTCAAAGATGCATATTCTCAGTTAACCTGTGATTTGAAAGGTTATTCAGAATTGAATCCAGGACCTCTCAAATGAAAGCAAAAGTGTGACAGCTTAGTTATACAAATCAATATTTGATGCAAATTAAATATTTTTCAATGTAGGAGGTATGGTATTATGAATAATTTTATATTAGCTATAGACTGTACTCAGCAAACCTAAATAATTTGAGTTCTAAGTTTGAAGCTTAAGATGTGAATTAATATCACAATTCATTCAGATTTTTGCAAAACATTGCCTCTAAATATCATTGGCTAGAATTCACTACCGTTAATCATATACTCAGTTAAAATTGGAATATCTCCTAAACAGATACGTTAAATGCAAACTCTGGGAGTTTTACAATTCAAAATACTACTGTTGTGTATGTACCATAGTTAATAAAGTATGAGCTTGAGGTAAAGTGCAGGGTTCTGGCCCTGCACTTCTGATTGGCTGTTAGGCGGCCAGATCGGATTGGTTAGTTCTGAGGAATCAGATTGGCCCTTAACAGAGAATTCTTATTGGTTAAAAGAGCTAGCGTTCATAGCTCGTTATTGGACAATTCTCACAAGGGTTGCCGATATAAGGCAGAGTTCACTGTTGTTGTTTCGAGAAGTCACTATGCAAATAAAGAGCTGAAAGTTCACTATTCAGAGGCTGTCTACATTTACTCCGACCCATGTTCAGTACTTAACACTGGCGACGAAGGTGGGATGTGGAGACGTCTGAACCGAAGAAGCCAGGAAGCAATACCGAGCACGTGATAGACGACACCAACAGTGGAACCATGTCCGGCGGCATCGTACCACCCGCTCCGTTCGATCTGAACCAAGAGGATTGGGAATCCTACATGGATTACTTCCAAATGTTTCTCAAAACAAATAATTTGAAGGACGCCACACCAGCAAAGAAAAGGGCGCTGTTCCTGACACATTGCGGCCCAGCCGTATTTAAGATGGCTAAAGCACTTGCCAAACCTCGAAAAGTGAAGGCCATGAGCTGGGATGACCTCGAACCCATCCTGAGAGACCATTACGCGCCAACCGTGCCTACACTCGTGAGACACCACGAGTTTTATCAGAGGAACCAACGAAAAGGGGAAAGCGTGGCCGATTTCGTGGCGGACATCCAAAATTTAGGGGGCCTCTGCGGGTTCGCCGACTTAGAAGAGGCACTAAGAGATCGAATAGTTCTGGGACTAGATGCACTAGGCCTGCAAAGCAAGCTGATGGCAAAAGGTGACATCAACCTTGCTGACGCCATCGCCGAAGCCACGGCAGCAGAGGTGACAAAAAAGTCGGCTGCACAACTACAGCGAAGCGGTACCACCACTGACAAGCGACATTTTATCCAAGCCTGAAGGACAGCTCATGACAACGCACCACGAGGACCTCTCTTTGTTGTCAGACAGCGACGAAGAAGGGTCCATCGACTGCGGTCCGACCGGGACCCTCACCCGAAGCCCTTACGTCTTTGCGCTGGCTGTGGAGCAAACCATGCCAGGTCCGAATGCAAATTCTGCGACGCACTCTGCCATGAGTGCTGGAAACGAGGCCACATCGGCTGGGTCTGCCGCAGCTTACCAGGACTCAGCCAGGCCTCAAAAGGGGCTACCTATCACCAATCGACAGGAAACCGTCCTGTAATGCGAGAGCCAGTAAATCACTCCGACAGAAATCGAGCTTTGCAGAGAGAAGAGGCTCACCATACTATTACTATCGGTCACGCCTCGGCTTTAGACACTAAGAAAATCCAAGTCATGGCAGCCATCGAGAACCAGCCTTGCCACATGGAGGTCAACTCAGGATCGTCCCTCTCGATGGTGTCCTGGAAGACACTCAAGCAACTCATCTCCACAATTCTACGCCAAGACCTCCAATTTCAACGCCTCATCCTCAAGGACTACCAAGGGAATCGAATCCCCGTTGTCGGGTCCTGCCGAGTCCGAGTCTCCTTCAAGAAGCATACAGCGTACTTACCTCTAACGGTCATCGATAGAGATAGGCCTAGCCTACTAGACCTCCAATGGTTCGCGCCACTCGGCATTGAAGTGGCCGGCGTAAACTGAATTGGTGGCTGTGACTGGGAGGAAGACCTTATCTATGAGTTCAGGGACGTCCTCACGGACAGCTTAGGTGAGTACAAGGGGACCCCGATCTCATTCAGCTTAGATCCAAAAATAGCTCCCATTCGCCTAAAGCCCCGTCGAGTTCTGTTTGCCTTAAAATCGAAAATCGACAAACAACTCGACAAACTGACAGCTCAGGGGGTGTTGGAGACCATCGATCACTCCCCGTGGGAAACCCCTATTGTAACACCCATTAAGCCAAACGGGTCAATCCGAATTTGTGGGGATTATCGGGCCACTTTGAACCACGCCCTACAGCAGAATGTGTATCCAGTTCCGGTGGTGCAGCACCTCCTCCATTCCTTGGGGGGCGGGAAGGTTTTTGCTAAATTGGATTTAGCTCAAGCTTATCAACAATTACCAGTGGATGAAAAAACGTCTCAAGCCCAAACAATTGTAACACACAGGGGTGCCTTTAAATGTACCCGATTGCAATTCAGAGTTAGTGTAGCCCCGGGGATCTTCCAGAGCCTTATGGAAAGGTTATTACAAGGAATCAAGGGCGTGGTCCCTTATTTTGATGACGTATTAATTGCAGCCCCTACCAAAAAAATCTTACAGGACCGTTTGAAATGTGTCCTAAAAAAATTTCAAGAGGGCGGACTTAGGGTGAAAAAAAAATAAATGTCAATTGTATACTGACAATGTTGAGTTTCTCGGGTACCAGATTGATAGCCAGGGCATTCATCCTACCAAGAGTAAATTAAAAGCGATCAAAAACGCTCCCAGGCCACACAACAAGGCCGATCTCCAGGCGTTCTTAGGCCTCATTAATTTCTATAATGTATTTTTACCGCACAAGGCAACTGTCGCTGAACCGTTACACTGATTATTAGATAAGAAAGCATTGTGGGTATGGGGTTACCGGGAAGAGCAAGCGTTCCGGAATGTTAAAAAACTGCTCATATCTGACTTTGTACTTATGCAGTATAACGGGACTTTGCTGTTAGTTATAACCTGCGATGCATCGCCTTTCGGGGTGGGCGCCATTTTGAGCCATGTACTGCCTAATGGGAACGAAGCCCCTGTTGCATACTTTTCGAAGACTCTTTCACAAGCAGAGCGGAACTGTGGACAAATTGATAAAGAAGCCCTTGCAATCGTTTCAGCTGTAAAAAAATTTCATGAATATGTGTATGGAAGGATATTTACCATTATAACTGACCACAAACCGTTGCTAGGGATAATAGCCGGGGACAAGCCAACCCCCTACATATTATCCCCTAGAATGACCCGATGGTCAGAATTCCTAGCTGCTTATTATTATCGCCTGCAATATCGCCCGGGGAAAGCCATTCCCCACGCCGATGCATTAAGCCGAGCACCGCTTCCAGAGACTCTCGACGATCCGGCACCAACGGCAACCACATTGCAGATCGAAACACTCAACTCGCCGCCTATGACCGCCCGAGACATCGCGAGAGAAACCAAACGAGACCACACCCTAGCTCGAGTCCTAGGCTGGGTAGAATGTGGATGGCCATTGGACCAAGTCCCAGATGACTTCGCACCATTCAAATCTTGACAGACTGAACTTTTTTCCCAAAAAGGCTGTGTCATCTGGGGCGATAGAGTCGTTGTCCCAGAGCGATTCCGGAAGACGCTGCTGCGAATTCTGCACGAGGGCCACCCCGGCATTGTTCGAATGAAGGTGCTTGCATGAAGCTATTCATGGTGGCTGGGCATGGACCGGCAAATCGAGCAGTGGGTTAAAGCGTGTTTCAATTTCCAACAAGTCAGCAACGCCCCACCAAAAGCCATGCCTACTGAATGGGAGACGCCACGTGGACCCTGGTCCAGAATCCACCTGGATTTCGCGGGGCCAACCAAGGGCTAAACTTTCCTGCTGACAGTCGACGCATACTCCAATTGGTTAGAAATTCATCATATGATGGCTACGACCTCCGAGGCGGTGATCAAGATTCTAAACAGACTCTTTGTAACCCACGGATTGCCAGATGTCCTGGTGTCCGATAACGGGCCACAGTTTCGGTACTAATGTTCGAGCAGTACCTCGCTGACCATGGCATCCGCCATGCGCTCACCTTGCCTGCGCACCCTGCGACCAATGGCCGAGCTGAACGCATGGTCCAATTTGTTAAAAAGACTTTGCAAAAAGTGGACTATGACAATATCGATGACAAGGTCAACCAAATTCTCTTTTTGCAACACATAACTCCACATAGTGTCACCGGCAGAACTCCCGCCGAACTACTGATGGGACGAAAGCTCCGCTCCCACCTCGACCGGTTGCACCCTGCTTATGAACCGGAAAAGCCAATAGGATCCAGCGGCTGCTGTCGCACCTTCCAGGTAGGAGACCTCGTTTACGCACGAAACTTATCGGGCGACCCGTTATGGATAGAGGCGACAGTAGTACGAGTGACCGGCCCTAAATCCTATGTAGTGAAATGCTGTGACAATAAACTGTGGAAATGGCATATCGACCAATTACGGTCACTCACAACGGCCAGTCAACAACTCCCCCATGACCAAACCGAGGGGGGGAGGTACGGAAGAAGATGAAGTTCCAGGGAATCTGCTCGAAGGGAGCGACGAACTAAGTGACACTCAGGAAATGGAGCAGGAAGGAGAAACGTTTGCACCGCAAGAAATTGTAGCTGAGCAAGAAGCAGAACCACTGCCAAACAACAATCTACCTCAACAGTATTGCAACCAACCAATCCAACGAAAATCCGAAAGACTTAAAAGACAACCGTCCTAAGGGACTATATAACTACACCGTAATTAAGAAGCCAGGGGGAAGGGGTGTTGTGTATGTATCATAGTTAATAAAGTATGAGCTTGAGGTAAAGTGCAGGGTTCTGGCCCTGCACTTCTGATTGGCTGTTAGGCGGCCAGATCGGATTGGTTAGTTCTGAGGAATCCAATTGGCCCTTAACAGAGAATTCTTACTGGTTAAAAGAGCTAGCGTTCATAGCTCGTTATTGGACAATTCTCACAAGGGTTGCCTATATAAGGCAGAGTTCACTGTTGTTGTTTCAAGAAGTCACTATGCAAATAAAGAGCTGAAAGTTCACTATTCAGAGGCTGTCTCCATTTACTCCGACCCATGTTCAGTACTTAACAACTACGGTAGTAGTAACAGCAATGATAATGATCATACTAATAAAGGAAGCATTTTACCCAAACTAATTTTCACTGCAATTCTCATTCATTTCAGTCTGAATGGCTAAAATGGAAAATCTCATTTCTTTTCCTTTTTAATTTTTAGTCTATAAGTTTTGACCGATGACAAGCAATCTTATCTATTTTTCCTCATTTCCATTTCTAGAAGTCTTTAATTCCTGAGGCTCTGATTTTATATCAGTCTGACATGTCAGTCTTCCATTAAAATTTTCTACTGGCTGATAAAACCTAGTGGGTTAAAGGGTTCTTTCAGCTTACAAGGCAACTGTCTTCATATAAAACAATTTGCACCCCAAGGAAATTCACCTGTAATTAATAGGTCAGTTGAAGGTCTTATAGTTAAAAAAAGCTGGACAAATTGTAAACCACAAGACATTACAAAGAACACTTTTCATTTATTTATTTGTAAACTACCAAAGGGAAATATTGATATGTATGGCCAATTACCTAACCCTTGCTAAGCTAGTTGCCTTTCAGGTGGAAAATAGACAAAATAACCTGTGTTTACCTGTATCAGAAATTAAACAGTTCCCTAAAAATGGTTACCTAATATTATACATATTATAACCACTATTCTGTGTTGAAATGCCTATTTACCTTGACTTGAAAATGGGTTTGTCAAAAAATTGAAGGCTAAAACAATACAGTTACAATTTGTATACTGAATAAATGACTTACAGTAACACTTCTCTTTCTGGGAACAGCAACTGTAGATTGTAGGCTTAAGAAAAGAGGTGGACATAGTAATCTATTTGGTCAATTTAATATATATGAAATCACTAACATGATTTTTTAACATTTAAATTCTGTATTAGATCAAGAACTTAAAAGATTGGCATTTAAAATTGACTTTTTAAAATAAAACTTACCCGAGTACATTTTTGTATACAACCTTCCTTAGCAGACATTTTATGCATATAGCCTTTGAATCTGGAGAAATGTTCAGTCTTAAGAGTAATCTATGATCATCCCAGTAGCCTAGGAAGCAGAAATTAAACAGTTCCCTAAAAATTGAACCTGTTCATCATTCTACTTTCACCCTCTCCGGCAAGGAGCAGGGTGGATTTTCAGAAGATGTTTTGGAAACTAAGGCAGAAATTTAGATAAATCATTAGTTATCTGCTGTAAAAAAGATTGAGAGTTCAAGGTTCAAGATACTAGACATCAGCATGATCTGACATATCTTGGTAAATGAATATTCATAGCTCTTACTGTGCTATAATACTTGTAGAAACTGACCAAATTGGTTATTTATTTGTTTGAAGTCCATTGCAAAAATTATTACCTTGTGATGTTCATAGTTTACAATCCTTAAGAATGTTGTGGACCGGATTTTTTTTTCTTTAAAATGAAGAGGGATGACAAAAGAAGAGAAAGTACTTGAATATGTATACTCTGATAAACACATGTAGGTAAATTACATTTGCAATGTAATTGAAAATCTGTCATAAGTGATCATAGGAGAAGTGGATCAAAAATACTGCATTGGTCAAAAGTAATACTAAGATTCCCAAAAACTAACTAATTTGCTAGCTAGTCAGTAACAACAGTAAGCTCTCATATCTGACAACTTATGCTAACCTTTAAGTGGAACTATAATGAAGCATTCCATTCAAAGATTTAAAAGGGGGAAATAAGTCAACTTTACGGAGGGTTTGTCAGCTGGATGAAATAATTTGGTTAGATGAGATATACACATGGCATGGTTTCTAGTATCTATAATACTCAGAGGCTGGAAATGTAGACAAATGTCTACATGCTCCAAATAACCAGTTTGCTTTGTCACTTTTCTTCTAAAGATAACCAATGAGTTTTATTACTGTAGTTAACATTAAAATCTAATAAAAGACTTCAAATGGTCCCTCTATTCAAGGAGAATGTCACCAACAATCATAGGAGAACAAACCCATCAGGACTAGATTCAGCAGTCCATCTGCATTTTAAAAGACAAAGGCCACTCTTTAGAAGTCCACATTTTGGACAGAGAGGACCGCTGCTTTGAAAGAAGAGTCAAACAGGCTATCTATATCAAAACTGAACAGCTCTCTGTCAACAGAAGAGGAGGGATGTGACATCATCTGTCTCCAGTCTACAACACAGTCCTTTCAACAATTCCAAGAAGGGTCCACACCCATTTGCACCACTCAGGTGACCCTAATTAGATTTCAGCAAGGAATTCAACAAAGTAGACGATAACCTACTTCCTAGTAAGCTAGAAAAAGGTGGAATAGATAGCATCACCACTAGATGGACTCGTAACTGGCTGGCAAACTGTACTCAACGAGTAGTCCTTAATGGGTCTAAGTCTACATGGAGGGAAGTAAGCAGTGGGGTGCCACAAGGTTCCATCTTAGGCCCAGTACTCTTCAATATCTTCATTAATGACTTAGATGAGGGAATAGAAGGGGAATTTAGCAAATTTGCAGAGGATACTAAGCTGGCAGGAATAGCTAACACCTAAGAAGATAGGCTCAAGATCCAGATGGATCTTGACAGACTAGAACACTGGGCCATATCTAACAAAATGAAATTTAATGTAGAGAAAAGTGAAGTCCTACACTTAGGCAAGAAAAACCAAAAGTACACATATAGACTGGGTGAAACCAAGCTCAATAGCAGTAACTGTGATAGGGATCTTGGACAACCAGCTAAATATGAACCAGAAGTGGACAACCAGCTAAATATGAGCCAGAAGTGTGCAGCAGCAGCCAAAAAAGCTAATGCAATCCTAAATTGTATTAACAGAGGGATACAATCAAGATCAAGGGAAGTACTAATACCACTCTATAAAGTCTTAATAAGACCACACCTAGAGTACTGCATCCTAGAGTTTTGGTCACCACATTATAAAAAAGATGTTGAGACTTTAGAAAAAGTGCAGAGAAGAGCAACCAGGATGATTTGGGGACTGGAGGCTAAAACATACAACGAACGGTTGCAGGAACTGACCTTGGCTAGTCTAGTAAAGAGAAGGACCAGGGGAGACATGATAACGGTCTTCCAATATTTGAGGGGCTGCCACAGGGAGGAAGGGGTCAATCTATTTTCTAAAGCGCCTGTAGGCCAGGCAAGGAATAATGGATGGAAACTGTTCTATATTAACATTCTCCAAATCCTGAGTTCTGATTGGTCCATGCGGACCGCAACCCAATTGGTTCACTAAACGACTGTGATTGGGGTGCTAAGAATCTACCGTGATTGGCCGAGCCAATCATGGGAAATTCAAAGCGCTGCCATTGGCCGCCGAACCACCGGCCGGCTGAATAAAGCCAAGCGGCTCGCAGGTCCTGGACAGAACTGTATATTTTTCAATAAAGAGCTGAATGTGCACTTGAGTCTCGCGTCTCTATGCAACCCGATCTACCCGGGACCGATCTACCCGGGGCCGATCTCCCAGACTTAACACTGGAGACAAAGGTGGGATTGTGAGACAAGAGACCATCCAGCATGTGGAAACGGCGCAAAATGACTGGCAAGATGGCCAGCAGCACCCCGTCACCCGCTCCTTTCAACCCAGCCACCGAGGACTGGGAATCCTACACTGACCGATTCCAGATGTTCCTGGAATGTAGCAATCTTAAGGATGCCAACGGACAAAGAAAACGAGTGGTATTCTTGACACACTGTGGGCCCGCAGTGTTCAAGATGGCCAAGGCATTGGCAAAGCCCGCCGATGTAAAGGAGATGGACTGGGCTGACCTCGAGCCCATCCTGCACCACCATTACACCCCTGCCATGCCTACCCTCATCCGAAGGCACGATTTTTACCGATGAGACCAGCGCGAGGGCGAAGCCCTCAGCGACTTCGTGGCCCAGCTGAGGGATCTCGAAGGCTTGTGTAGGTTTACCGACTTGGACGAGGCCCTATGCAACCGAGTCATCCTTGGACTCAGAGATCCCATGCTGCAAAGCAGGCTAATGGCCAAGGGTGACATCTCCCTCACCAACACCCTCGCAGAGGCGACTGCAGTCGAGGCCACCCACAAATTGGCAGCCTGGATGAGGCAAGCGAATGCAATGGAACATGCAATGACCATCGACATGACCCCAGCACTGGCAAGAACTGCAGAGACTAGCCACCAAGAAACGACCACCTGCCATGGCGACTTTGAGTCCTGCTCCGACACCGACAATGACGACGAGGAGATCCACTGGCTCCAGGCAGAACGTGATCAGTGGGACCGGAGGGGATGTAAGCCCGGATTCCACTGCGCCGGCTGTAGAGGTGATCACCCCCACTCCGAATGCCACTTTCTCGATGCTATCTGCCAGCACTGTGAGAAGCGGGGGCACATTCGCCAAGGTATGCCGGAACAAGTGAGGTAGCAGTCCCCGACGACGAGACGGCACCCCCCCAGGAACCGAGACCGCCAAGCCGAGAGCCGATGGAGCCAAGATGGCCGGAGCAGACGACTCAGCGAGGTGCAGCGATGAGAGGAAACCCACCAGACGGTCGTCATCGGCCATTCCTCAACCACCAACACCCAGAAGGTATGCGTGGAGGTAGGCATCGAAGACTAACCCTGTGAAACAGAGGTGGACTCCGGGTCCTACCTCTCCATGGTCTCCTGGCACACGATCAAGCGCCTAGTGCCTACCATCCACCGCCGCAAACTGGATGACCCAAAGCTCACCCTGAAGGACTACCAGGAAAACCGCATCCCTGTAGTTGGCATCGGACATTTCAAGATCACCTTCAAAGGCCACACTGAGGTACTGCCATTCACGATCATAGACAGAGACCGCCCCAGCCTACTCGGACTGCAATGGTTTTCCCTGCTGGGAATCGAGGTGACGGGCGTTCACCACACCGACGAGGCAGACTGGGAAGCGGTGCTTGTGAGGGACTTCCAGGAAGTATTCAACGACACCCTAGGCAAGTACCAAGGGGCCCCTATTTATTTCAACCTTAACCCAAACTTCGCCCCAATCCGCCTCAAACCGCGGCGAGTGCCATTTGCGCTCAAACCCAAAATCAATGAGCAGCTAGACAAGCTCATTGCACAAGCGGTCTTGGAGCCAATTGACCATGCCCACTGGGAAACACCCATAGTCACCCCCATTAAACCGGATGGCTCCATAAGAATCTGCGGTGACTATAAGGCCACCCTCAACCATGCTCTGCAGCAAAGCGCCTACCCCGTCCCTCTCACTGGGGAGAGGCTGGGTCTTCGCAAAGCTCAACTTGGCGCAAGCCTATCAGAAACTGCCGGTTGATGCCAAAACAGCCGAGGCGCAAACGATTGTTACACACCGGGAGGCATTCCGATGCAACTGACTCCAGTTTGGAATCAGCGTCATGCCGGGAGTCTTCCAAAGCCTCATGGAAAAACTTCTCCAGGGGATAAAAGGAGTGGTGCCCTACTTTGATGACATGCTGGTGGCAGCCGCCAACAAAAAACAATTGGAAACCCGATTAAGGGCAGTGCTGCAAAAGTTCAAAGACGCCAGCCTTAAAGTTAAAAAAGGGAAATGCCAGCTCTGCACTGAAAGGGTCGAATTCTTGTGATACCTCCTAGACCAACATGGAACCCACCCCACTGGAAAGAAACTTAGAGCCATCAATGAAGCCCCCACATCTACGAATAAGGCGGAACTGCAGGCGTTTTTGGGACTCATTAACTTTTACAATGTTTTCCTACCCCAAAAGGTGACTGCGGTGGAACCTTTGCATAGGCTGCTGGATAAAACAGCCACCTGGACTTGGGGGAAGTGGAAGGAAAACGCATTTCAACAGACCAAAAACCTGCTAACGTCAGACGCAGTCCTGATCCAGTACAGTGAGGCCCTGCCGCTGATGGTAACATGCAACGTGTCACCCTTCAGCGTTGGGGCAGTCCTCAGTCACACCCTACCGGATGGGAAGCACCCATCACCTTCTTCTTGAGAACGCTGTCCAAGCCGGAGAGAAATTACAGCCAGCTGGACAAAGAAGCCCTCGCAATCATCTCCAGAGTGAAAAGGTTCCACGAGTACTTTTATGGTAGGACCTTTTCAATCATCACAGACCACAAACCTCTACTTGGGATACTGGCAGGGAACAAGGCCACCCTGAACATCCTGTCACCCAGGATGACAAGGTGGTCTGAGTTCCTTGCTGCCTACACCTACAAACTGACACACCGGGCCGACAAGGACATTTTGCACACAGGCGCACTAAGCCGATCCCCCCTACCAGACCTGGATGACGACCCAGTGACCACAACAACAACCCTGTAAATAGAGACTCTACCCAGTCCGCTCCTAACCGCGCCAGACATTGCCCGAGAAACAAATAAAGACAAACTGCTGGCACGGGTATTGAGCTGGGTAGAGAGGGGATGGCCGGAAAGCGATGGCAGCGAACAGTTCAAAGCCTTCAGGAACCAGCAAACTGTTCACACAGAAGGGGTGTATACATTGGGGAGACCGGATGGTTATACCAGAGACATTACAAAAAAGAGTACTAGCAATGCTGCACGAGGGGCACCCGGGCATGGTCAAGATGAAAGCCCTGGCCAGAAGCTACACTTGGTGGCCAGGGATGGACAAACAAATTGAGACATGGGTAGCTGGGTTCAACAGGTGACAGGAGATGAGGTCCATCCCCTCACCGCTCCAGTCCTGGAATGGGAAACCCCCAGAGGCCCATGGTCGTGAATCCATATAGACTTCGCTGGGCCAACCAAGGGACATACATTTCTCATCACCGTGGATGCTTACTCCAACTGGCTAGAAGTAAGCACCATGAGAACAACGACAACAGAAGCTGTCATAGATAAATTAAATAAACCTTTCGTGACACACAGGTTGCCAGATGTACTAGTGTCAGACAACGGCCCACAGTTCATGGCACTAGCATTTGAAAAATACCTGGCCGAACAGGGAATCAGGCACACGTTAACCTCGCCATCTCACCCGGCGGCGAACAGATGGGCGGAACAGATGGTTCAATACACAAAAAAAACCATCTAAAAAATAGAAACCGGCGAAATACAGGAGAAGATAAATAAAATGCTATTCATACAGCACATTACACCCAACACGACCACAAATAAAAGCCCAGCAGAACTACTGATGGGCAGAAAATTAAGATCCCCGCTGGACCGACTGCACCTCACGTACAACCCAGAAAAAATCCCAGACTCATCCAGTAGACACCGAGCATTTAACATCGGAGACACGGTCTACACAAAAATCTTCATGGGAGACCCACCCTGGGTACCGGCACAAGTAACCCAAGTAACAGGCCCCCAATCATACAGACTGCAAATCACCGACAGAAGGAGCTGGAAGTGGCACATCGACCAGCTACGGTCAAGATTAACTGCTAACAGCCCGGACACCCTGACAACAACGACTAAAAAAACCAGAGGGGGCGGGATACTGCAACAACCAAGCAAGGGGAAGATAAAAGGCCTAAAATGCAGACAGAACACAAACACAAGCAGAACACCCCCCAACACCCCCAAACACAAGCAGAACACCCCCCAACTAGAACAAGCCAACCCCAAATAATAAACCAGCCATACTCACCGGTAGACCTCGAACTGTTGCAGACGGGAGCTTCACCTGGAAGGAGCAGCCAAGTCAGTTCAACCAGCCCAGAAAGACCAGTCAGGAACAGCAGAAACCGTAGCTTGACCGACCCAGGTAGACTGGGCGGGAGCTGCAGCAATAGGCCCGGCTCACCTTTCCAGATGGTTCCATCAATGGGGTTGAGAGCAATGAGGAGCCTGACCAAACCGGCCGACGATCACTCACAGACTGAGCCGTGCAAGTCAACTAGGCAAGTACGGAGCCCTGCCTACCTACATGACTATGTCACCACGTTCCGTCAGGCAAAACCAAGAGGGGAAGGGTGTTCTATATTAACATTCTCCAAATCCTGAGTTCTGATTGGTCCACGCGGACCACAACCCAATTGGTTCACTAAACAACTGTGATTGGCGTGCTAAGAATCTACCGCGATTGGCCAAGCCGATCACGGGAAATTCAAAGCGCTGCCATTGGCTGCCGAGCCACCGGCTGGCTGAATAAAGCCAAGCGGTTCGCAGGTCCTGGACAGAACTGTATATTCTTCAATAAAGAGCTGAATGTGCACTTTGAGTCTCGCGTCTCTATGCAACCCGATCTACCCGGGACTGATCTACCCAGGGCCGATCTCCCAGACTTAACAGAAACTGAACAAGGAGAGATTTAACCTGGAAACAAGGAGAAACTTTCTGGCAGTGAGAACAATCAACCAATGCAACAGCTTGCCCTCGGAAGTTGTGGGAGCGCCATCACTTGAGACTTTCAAGAAGAGATTGGATTGCCATTTGTCAGAAATGGTATAGGGTCTCCCACTTGGGCAGGGGGCTGGACTAGATGACCTACAAGATCCCTTCCAACTCTGATTATCTGTTAAATCTGTTAATGACATAGATAAACCTCCTTAAGATCTGAAGATGCTAAAAGGATTCAAATGACCAGCTGCCTGCAAGTAATATAAATCCTTCCATTCCCCACATCCAGTCAGAGCTGAAGAAGCTTCTTGGATGAGAAGTGAAACATCTTCAAAGAAAAACCAGAAAGTCCAGTTGCTTTTTGAAAAAGCATCTTTGGGACAACCATGACTTGGATGATTGAGAATCTCCTTAGATAGAATATTGGAATGGTTTGCCATTGCTCTCTCTGTTGAGTTATATTTATCCTGACTCCTCTTCTATGATTTGTCCATGATGGGTCAGTCTCCTATAATATAGCTAATAGTGTCACTGAGATGTGCAAACTATTTCAACACTACAAGTTTGCAATCCAAAAAGAGTTTAGTGCATTTCAATTATCTACCCAAGACATGAGAAAGCTACCTGATTAGGACTACCTATTGAGAAAAAAGAGGTTACTGGATAATAGTATCCCCCCACAAGTTCCATTGTTAACAGGTAGTCTACTAAGTTACTATGATATTGAATTATCCAGATTTCAATTAATCACTTTGAACGATAAGAAGTACAAAGTGGCTTTCTGCCAGGGAGAAGTTGTATAGACCAGATGTTTGTTCTTCCAAATGTCATTGAGAACTGTATGAATGTGGGAGAGAAAATTGATTTCTCTCTATTGATTTTGAAAAAAAAAGATATGATAAAGTGAATAGATTTGAATTATGGAATGTTTTGCACAAATATGTAATTGAAGGTCCTTTGCTGAATGCAGTAAGAATGATACATGATGGAAATAAAGTATGTGTAAAAATAAATGGAATGCTTAGTGAATAGTTCACTGTTGAGCAGGGAATAAGCAAGGGTATGTGATGTCTTCTTGGTGGTTTACCGTATTTATGGGCAAATGTATAAAATATGCTTGTTATGATGTACAAGTTTGTTGATTTATATGCAGATGATGCTGTGTTGCTGGCTGAGAAGTCAAATGATTTGAAAGGAATGTTAGACAGAGTACAGGATGAAATAAGGAGTAGGTATCTGAAAGTGAATGTATTGAAGACAAAAATAATTTCATTTAACAGGGAAAATGGAGCCAATACACTGTGTACAAGTGAGTATTTTGACCATATCATCATTCTTATGCATATTTTCCATCTTCAAGCTGTATAAACTTGAATGCTTAATGGATATAAACAAATCAGGTGATGTGTACTTGTGTAATGAGGAAGGGTGTGGCCTAAGGAGATCAACACCCTATGTCAAGGTGTGCATAATTATTTGGCAGCTTCTTTTCCTCAGACAAAATGGGCCAAAAAAGAGATTTAAGAGACTCTGAAAAGTCAGACATTGTAAAAAGTCTTTCAAAGGGATGCGGCACTTTTGAAATTGCCAGATTTTAGAAGACACTTTTTCTTCAAGCAGTGGTACAGGAAAAAGTCTGCATCTTTCATGAAGACCATGATTTTTATGCAGGACAATGCTCCATGCATGCATCAAAATACTCTACTGTGTGGCTAGCCAGTAAAGGCCCTTAAATGTGAAAGAATAGTGATATGACTCCCATCCTCACTTGATCTAAAACCTATTGAGAACTTGTGGGCCCTTCTTAATTGGGAGATTTATAATGAAGGAAAATAGTACACCTCTCTGAACAATCTCTGGGAGGCTGTGGTTGCTGCTGCAGAAAAAATTGATTGTCAACAGATCAAGAAACTGGCAGGCTCCATGAATGATAGGCTTATGACTGTTATTGAAAAGAATCTATTGGTCACTGATTTTTTTTTTTTTTTGAAATGTCAAAAATGTTTATTTGTACATTTTGAGTTTGTTTGTTTTTCTCACTTTAACAGATGCAAATAAATGAATGAAATGGGCAAATTTTCATTTTTCATTTAATTGCATAATAATTCTGCGCCCAATAATTACGCGTAGATATTCTCCCAAGAAAGCGAAAACCTTACTTTTACTTTCTTAAATATTCAGGTTGACCGAGAGCATTGTAGCTAAAATTAATCCTCCATAATACAACTTGCATAATAATTTTGCGTACAATGTCATGACAAGCTGCTTGTAAAATGTGAACAGCTAGAACAAGTAGATGAATTTGGTGGATTATTTTCTAAAGATAATGGATGGTGAAATTTCAAGACATGCAAATTCTGCTAGAAAGATCCTTGGTCATCAATACTGTATATATGAACATATTTCTGACCACTTTGTTCTATGAAAGTGAAAGTTGGGTATATCTCAGAAAGTGTAAACATTGAATTCATTTGGAATGGTGTCAAGATGAGGTAAAACAAGAATGATAGGATCAATAATAAACAGATAGTGAACAAATGTGAATTGAAGACAAAAGTGAGAAACCAGTATGGAAAAAAAATATGTGTTGCATTAATAGATTATATTGCAAACAGATATATAAAGGAAAAGACAATAGATTGAAAGGGAGAGGAAGAAAATTCCATCATGTTTGGATGGAATTGATGAAATCCCCAGAAAGAAATGTGACAAATGTAAAGAAAAAAAGCAATGTGACTACCAGTGAATGCCATCTGTTGCTAGACTAGACTAGCTTCTTGTACAATTGGTTGGCCAATGGACCAATCTAGCAGAGCATGGCTTCCATTCTTCTGTTCTTAATGCATAAAGAAATATGTGAACATGATGATCTTCAAACACAGGAAAATATAAAGATGTATACCAAATTATGACATTAACTAAATTTAGCTGTGTTTCCTTTTTTTTATTTCAGATATTTAATTTTGTTTAACTATAAGTTCTTATTTTTAATGGCCTTTTGTATATTTGTGTTATTCAGAAAAGAAGTAGCATAACTGACATATATACAGTATTGCTACTATTCTTTCTCAAAGAGAGGTTGAGAGTACGATTCCAAAGGACATTTTCTTGGTCTGCAGAGAAGCTGATAGGCTGAATTGCCAAAAATTCAGAGAGAGAGAGAGAGAGAGAGAGAGAGAGAGAGAGAGAGAGAGAGAGAGAGAGAGAGAGAGCAGATTTTTCTGATCAGGGCTGGCTTTCAGATCCAATGCCAAAAAATCTCCAGAGAACTGGAATTAATAAGATGAAATTGGCAGGGAACCAGTGTTCAGTCTGTGTCAACACACTGCACTCTAAAATCACTTGGGTCTGGAGTTTCTGATAAAAAGGGTCATCTGGAACCATTTAATCTGAAGAAGGAAGATTTTCTGCCTCATCTAGACTCCAACTGGGTAAAACCATGTCTCTCTGGTCAAGAACAAGTGTTGGCAGCATAACTACCTATTTCAGTATAACTCTTTCACTGGAAAAACAAACACCATATCTAAAAAAGTCAAGAAATTCAAACAGAGGAAATATGGGGAAGGAGATTCCCTAAAAAGATCTAGAAAACTTGGGTGAATGTATGCATGGATATCCCCTTCCCATATGTTTAATTAAGTTCACAAATGCCCAAGGTTCAAACATGATGTTTTTGTGGAAATATTCAACTGGTGCATTGAGTAATTGTCATTTGATCTGATTTGATCTCAGCTTCCATATATTTGTACTTTGTTTAAACAGGTTCTTGTGTGGTAAATTTATAGAAGAGCATATCTGAATGCCATCACAAGGAGTAGAAAGATATATTCTACTCTACAGAATACTCCCATTTCAGGGAAGAGAGGACAGAACCTTTCTCAAGTATTTCTGATGCTTCATTCTGACTCTTCTGCAAATTAACCTGGATCGATATACACAATTTTCTGGTCCCATCCAAAAACAGATATTGGATTCAATCAAATTTAATCCTGCTTAGTGAACCAATAAATAAAATCTTGCATGCCTAATTGAAGTCTTATTGATTGCAGTGGGTTTCCTCTAAGCACAACTATGTTTGAATCCAATCAATAATCTTCTCAAGCTGATTTTCTTCAGGTCTGGTCATGCTAACATTGTGAGCTTTATAGTGAATGGAGATCTGAAGGCAAGATGTCTAAGATATTAATCCATTTCAGCATGCACAAGAGAAGAACTCCATGCTCTATTTCAAAGGAGTTTGCTCCTTGTATTTTTTAGTCATCTCAACTTCAGTGGTGCATTCATTATGCTGTACTATAATTGCCACTGATTATTGGTAATGATAGTCGCATCATGCTCCGGCAGAATTTCTAAGTAACATTACAAGAGGTTTAAAGGTGGTGTGAGGGTATACACTCTAGAGTATTCAGTGAAAAGAAAAAAAATAAATTAAAAAAGAAAATAGATGATTTAGTAAAAAGAATGTGATTCTGTAAATACTGATAGTTATACTGATCTAAATGCTTGTGCTTGTGAAATATTTTCTGGTAAGGAAAGACAATTGAAGACTTTTGAAAGATTTGCTCAAAGAATTCAGTTGTTCAACTATGGCTCATATTGTGTTCACTGCATTTCTTTTTAAAATAATTGGTTTATTGTACATAAAATATCAAAAATAGCCAAGTACTGTGATATTTATACAATGAGAACTAGAAGCTATTAACTCTGTACATTTACTTTTTTAAATTTGTCCCCAGTGGTTTGACTGAATTCCAACATTTATTTTTCTTGGTTGCTGATTCTTTTGTGTGTGTGTGTGTGTGTGTGTGTGTGTGTGAGTGAGTGAGAGAGAGAGAGAGAGAGAGAGAGAATCTTTTTCTTTTGATCTATAATTTACATTATCTACATGGTAGCCTTTTGAAACTCTAGCCATATAAAGTGGGCTCCACCTATGGTACACCATTTTTGGGCAGAGGTTTGTCATCTGAATATTTTTGCCATCAGGTGTTTGCCCACTGCACTAAAATTACTTAAAACTCATTCTGGTGGTGTCTTGCGTAGGCTGCTACATCCGATCAGCACTCAGTGTAGAAAAGCTGTCATGGTACTTGAAATCAAAATGATTGTGTGTGCTGGCCTTGGAATTACTGTTCAGAAAGCTTGGGGCAGGATAGGAATTATCTTAAATAGTAGCTTCTTCTTGAAACATCTTGTTTCAGATGATATACTAAATTTAGATCATCATGCAGCACAAATTATTCCGTCTTCATTATCTGTTACTGATCAGATTTTTCGTATAGGCAATGTATCTGAACAAGTAGCAGTTGTTGTTAGATATCTACTAATATTATTTTTTTCCCTTTTGCTACAAAGAAGCAGCTCCTAAATATTTGTTTAAAAGTTCCGATTTAATTTAGTGTTCCAGGACAGGCTATAATTATATTACACTTTACACAATTGTACAACTTTACACAATTGTACTATTAGCAATTGGGAAAATCTTTTTTCATAACTTTTTTGCTACTTTTTATTACTCTCATTGTCCATGTTGACATGTTTGTTTTGCAAACTGAGCATGATAAAAACTATTTTACAAAGAATATGCTAAATATCCAGAACTTATGAAATTGATTCAGAATTAAGCACCCACATGACAATTGTACATTTGCTGCTGTGTTAAATAAAATTGGTATTGTTTACTTACTTTAGTTCAGCAATTCCTGATTTAAGAGCCTGAAGGCTAGCATTTCACCACTGAATCACAGTAAGATGCTTCACAGAAATCATACCAATATTTACATCCATACAAATTCCAGCAACAACTTTGAAGTGGAGTGAATAGATTAATTCCTTCAATCCAGACTGGGTCTCTGTAGCCCTTCTTGTGTTCATCTATTTCAGCCTAATACATTCTCTGCTGATGAGTTTATTCAACAATTAATTTGGGATTTTTTTTCTTTTAATGAAAACTTTGTCCTTTTAACTCTCCATCTGCACAGATATTGTTGATTACATGGACATTCTAGGAAAAAGTGAGAAAAAAGCTATTTGAGATTTGAGGTATTAAAAACAATAACTGGAAACTGGTCAGCTATTTTGCATAATTGAAAAAGGACCTATCTCTTAAAAGATTTTTTAGAAAATAACTTAAATTTGCTGGATTAAAAGTCTGCCCCCAAAGGTCTGTTAATGTGAAAAGTTTGTCCCAGTCCCTAAATAGGGAAGGAAAAAGATGCATGCAAGTTTCAGGCTGATGGATGATAACTACTAAAGCAGGGGTATCAACCTTGCATCATCACATTATCATCACATGACTTTTTTCCCCTTTGCTAAACTGGGGGTGGGTGTGGCCAGCGTGTGACCCATCTGGCTGATGGGCCATGTATTTGACACCCTTGTACTAACGTTTCAGTAGAGAAAGAAAAGCATTTTGGGAGAAAAAAGTTAACATCCCAGCTGATGCTTAATTCCAGCAAGAAAATCAGAGTTCTTTAGTTTCAGAAGGAACTGTTGAGAATATATTTCTAAAATAATAATTTCATTCTTATTTGAATATTGAATATTTGGATTTAAATACTGTTGTCTTACAGACCACACGCTTCTCCTGATATTACAGTATTTTGCCTTTCAGGGTGCAAAAGTGGTACACAGAAATGTATGTAGCAAGAAAAAGAAAACCTGTTGAAAACATGTTAAGCAAAGCTGCAGGCAAAAAATAAATGACAAAGTATGTGCATGCAGATGGTGAAAAATCCAAAAGTGATGGAAAGTATTTGTGACTGGATACATGTAAAACTAGACAGCCTGATTCATGTATACCTAAGTTGGGGGTGGGGGAATATATAGCTATCATGCTGTCAATTTAGAAGGCTCTGGATTAGATATCAAGATAGTGAGAGAAAGAAGCATTAGTTCCTATTTAAAAAAAAAAAAACTAGTGAAGAAAGATTAAACTTTATGAACTTAGTTACAGTAGCAATGGGTATGGTAGTGGAAGACCTGAAAGATCATTTTAGAGACAAGTTGTTATGGAAAAAGTGGACATTCAAACTGGCTGATGTTTTAATAATTAGAAAAGGGCATACAGGTAATAAACCAAGAGAGTGACCTGGGTAATTTCTCTCTATTGGACTTAAAAAAGAGAATTGTTAAAGTTTCGAAGAAACTTTAAAGAAGGAATAAAGAAGAAATGAAAATAAATTCTGTGACATTATTTGAATGGACTAGAGATTAAGATTTTAGAAGCAAAAGGAAGGAATACAAAATTAGCTTAAAATAGATATGTTGCTATTTCTAGTAATCCTTAATGGACTTTTGTTAATACCAGGACTGAAATGACAAAGCTTTATGGATATATTTATATATAAGAGAAGGGTTATGGGAAGAAAAGATCATTTGTTATACTGTAAATATTGTAATTAAGAGGAAGTGAAAAGTTATCAAAATTGTTTATATTTGGATAAAGTCATTTGTTTATATATTTCTTTTCTTTTTCTTTATGGTATTTTTACTTTTCTCTTTCTATTCTTTATTTTTTTTATTTTCTCTCTTAGCACATATTACTCTCTATTTTTCCATTTTTTCTTTTAGATTGTATTAGTTTTAACTATTGCAATTATAATCTTTAACAAAATTGCTTTTAAAAATGAAAAAGAATTAACATTTTTTAAAAATCTTCTTACATAATATTAAGTCATTAAACTATAGCATGTCATTAACTGAATAGCATTTTAATATATATTATCTAGTAAATGCTTTTAAATTTTGTTGATTTTGTAATACTGTTTAATAGAGAGAACTATTTAAAATGAGTTCATGAAAAATCTTTTGGGGAAGGCTTCCTGTCACACTGCTGTGCACCCAATATAACATGGCAGCATTAGTATGAATAAGCTGCATAAAATTCTTTTACTATATAGGTGAAGTTTAATAGTCTCCTCATAATTGCTATGAAAATTCAAGGAAGCCTTGCTGAACAAAATATATTTAACTGAGTAAGTGGAAGTAGCAGATGAATTAAGTGAAAATAATTGTGCAGTATTGAAGTTCTTCATTTTAAGGGGAACTACAACTGAGCACAATCAAATGTGTAGCTTAGAATGAAATAAATTTTAATAAAATAAATAAATTTTAGTAAACTGAGAGCAATAATAAGTAGCATTCTGTGGCAGGAATTTATGCTGATATTTAGAAATTCTGGAGACTAGATGAAGTACCAAATATTTAAAAGGAAGTCAATTTGTGCAGTGTGTGTGTTGTTGTTTTAAAAGAGAGGATGGTGTAGTATCCAGGGAACCACAAGTTAGTTAGGCTAGGGAAATTCTGGAGGAGATTGTCAGATATTCTTGGTCAGAATTCAGCAGAATATCACAGATCTCTTGATACTATGCTCAACTCTTCACTTGGCTTGGCTGAAGACTTAGCCATATTAGTAACCTCAGTCTAGAAAAGAATGGTACCAACACATCAATGGATTACCTTCCTGCAGATACCAAGATGGAAATTTCTTACATTCTTAAGGTTTTAAGGTCCTTCTTCCCACTCTTCTGAATTAACACACATTTGGGACAAAACTTAGTTTCCTTGTGATAAGAAAGCCAAGTGATAATAGAACATTGCCATAACAGCCATTCCTGTTTTGCCTATCTCAGCTTTTATGAAGATCATTCTGTAGACACTTTGAAAACAGCACAGTAATTATCAAAAGCAGTGGTGGGATTCAATTTTTTTAAATACAGGTTCTGTGGGCGTGCTGTGGCTTGGTGGGTGTGGCCCCATTAACTTGCTTTCCAGCTCCGTTCTCCTGTTCAGTGCAACAAAAGAAGACCCAGCTGATAAGCTAGGACTAGGGAGGCAGAGAATAAAGGGGGCAGGGCAGTCAGAGGTGGTATTTGCTGATGCTTGAAACTACTCAAAATTTCCGCTACCAGTTCTACAGAACTGGTCAGAACCTTCTGAATACCACCTCTGATCAAAAGTCAGCATGAATTTCTCAAGAACCAAACTTGTCAGACTAATCTTATCTAATTTTGAATGGGTAACTTTCCTGATAGATTATAAAAAAACAGCAAATGTAATATATCTTGATTTCAGTTGAGCACTTGACAAAATAACTCATGACATTCTAATTAGCAAGGCAAAGTGTAGACTGGATGTCAGGATAATTAAATGATATATTACTGGATGAAAAACCACAGAGTTCTTATCAATAATTCTTTCTTCATCAAACTAGAGAAAGGTAGCATATGGGATACTATAGGGTTCAGTCCTGGATCCTGACTGTTCAACAGGATTGTTAATAACTTGGGTGAAGAAATTGAGAAAATGCTTACAAAATTTGTAGCTGATCCAAAATTTGATAGGATTGACATTGCCTATGAACAGAAATAACAGAAAGAATAACTTCACAGGTTTGAGAGATGGATTAGAAATAACCAAACAAATTTCAAGAGAGACTAAAGCAAATATGTTTATTTTGGGAGGAGAAATCAAACGCACAATGCAAGTGACATTCCAAATTTAGCAATAGTACTTGAAGAAACAATCATGGAAATTGCAAAGTGAGTATTAATCAGAAGTCTGATGTACCTTCACAAAAGGCAAATACATTTTTAGACTTCAATAGAAATTAAGTCTGATTGTGCCCAATTTTTGGCACCAGGTTTTAAGCATTCAAACAACCGTAAAGGGATAAGGTAAAAATGAAAGAATTGGCAGGACATAGAAAGGAGGGTAATTCTGAATAAATCTTAGAAAAGGCAGTAGTTGGACAATGGTAGCAAATATCCATAATGCACTTTCACTTAATGTGTCTAAATAAAGGCAGAAGAAATATTTATCAAGCATGCTTTGATATTATGGATAAAAGAGGTTTTCCTTAGCTAAATTGAGATTACCATTTGAGGAAGGTGTCTTTAATTTATCTAGCTTGCAAAAACATCATTAGACCAATATTTTATCAGCCACCTGCTTGTGGAATGAAAATATAATTGAACGTTACCCCTTATGCATTAAGTTGGAAAGTTATTATTTAGTTCCTTTGCAAACATAGAATATGCTCAGGTAACATATAATAGAGAAGGTCTTTTATTTCCAGGAGAGCAAGCAGTGACAAATCTTTGAGTCATAATGAGGAAGATTGAATTGTGATGGAATATGCACTGTTAGGAAGAGTGGGGGAGAGTTTTGGCAACACGGTTTTTTCAAAGAGAAGCCCAGATTAAGAAACTGCACAATCCCAAACTGGGTAGAAGAGGAAGGGTTCAGGATAGCCCTAGAATCTGTCAAAGTATATCTAGTAGGTTAGAAGGTTATAGCTTTAATTTGGCAACATTCTGTTCATTGGGTATGTAACGTAATGTGATGTTGAACTATATCAAAGCTTTAGAATCTGACTGCTTATCATGAATTATGATTCTGTCAAGAACGAGAGGTGGCTAAAGGAATAGTACTGAAAAGTTGAATAATTTATTGCAGATGTCAAGGAATAATAGTCAGAAATGTGTGATCTACCTGTTTTTGAAAATGGTAATATTTTCTACTAATAAAAAGTTGATTATACCATGTCAGAGATTTTGTGATATTTTATAATACTTGTGCTGTTCATGGTACAATAGTGAAGTTGTTGCTATATTAGTTACTAATGATAAGAGTAAAATATAAAATGGTAGGGTATCTTTTTTTTGTTCCTTTTCTTTGAATTTTAAGTTTGTTTTATTTTAATATTTTTCTTTAAGATTAAAGACTGAATTTATAGGGATTCTGGCACTGACCAAGGAGTTGTACTCAGTGAACTAAACATCTTTCACCTATATCATTCTATGCTTCCATGGGAATAGTAAGAGCCTTTTATGAATAGACATAAATATTAGTGATGGTAGTGGTGGAAGAACTCCTAGAGAGTAAGTTCTCATTTAAATTAAAAATGAATAAGACATGGGAATAATTCCATTGCATCTAGTGCTATAGAACTATGAAGTGAAACAATGTTTAATGGCTGACACTAGTAGTAACAGCTATTATATCTAAAGATAAAGCAAAGGTTAATAGATAATAGGACTGAGATTTTAACCTTACATTTGTTTTCATGGAGCATAACATGAAAATTCATTATTCTGCATGACCAGATTCTTCACTATCTTCTAAAATCCATTTGAATTATATTTCTAATAATGTGTTTTGATAAAGTTTTACCTACCATCTCCCACAGATCCTGGAGATTTATCAAAGCTGTTCCTTTCCTGCCACTATCATCCTAATTGTTTAGTGAAACCAGCATTAGTGTGCACTACTCCAGTTCCAACATTAGAAAAGATTCATCACTATGAAATTCAAGGGCGCCCTTCCCTGAGATGCTATAAAAGTTATATAAAATATTGAAAAGATGCAATCATCAATTTATCTACATCAGATAATATTGCTGCAATTATACCCTCCATGCATGAATTCCTTTGATCATGATTTATCATCATGTGTTATCAAATCCATGCTGACTCTTAGCAACCACATAAATCAATAGATCTATCCCCAACCAGGTCCTTCAGATCTTCCAACAGTCTTTTTTTCTTCTATCCCTCAGTCATAATTAGAGTTAAACATTATGAGGAGCAGAGAAGATGACACGGGTATACACATAAAGCTTTCTCCAACAGTCTCATTGGCTAAGTGCTTGGAGAGATCTTGTCATGTTCAACATGAAAGTACAATGTGTGTGCTTAAAGAAATGACATTCCAAAAAGAAATATGCTTGCAATTCTATCTTCCTCTAATTCACATGTGCATTTGTCTGGTCATATGCAAGATAATTTGAGTGGTTTTATGAAAAGCTACAAAAATGTCAATAATTGTTCTTCTTTTGTCTTGAAATACATGCTAGGATGAACAAAGACAAGAACCTGGAGAAGAATAAGGATAAGTGTTTCTCTAAATAGGAAGGGAGTTACCTATAACCTTTCAGAGAAAATGTCAATTTTGTTACAATTTCAAATTCATTTTGCAAAGTCAGAAATACATCAGTTTAACCCAAAAAACCTGCTAGAGTCATAGATATCAGAGGCCCAGAACACGTTTCCAACTTATACAGAATCCTCTTGTGTAAGAATCCTGTGAGCCCACGCTTGCCAGCATATGAGGATCAAAAATAGGCATGTGGGTCTTACCTTTTTTCTCTCTTTTTTCTCCCTCAGCATATAAGCTGTTTCTGGATGCCAAAAAGTTTAGAGCCAATAAAACAAGCATTAGTAACCAGTTTTTAAAAGCGTAAATCAAGAAATACATCCCAGTAATGTAGGAGATTTAACAAGGAGTGAAGCAGAACTTCTCATTGATTAGCCCACCCAAATGCTCAAAGAAGCTGTTGTATCACTCAGTACAGTTCACTTTCTTGAGCATATTGAGTTTGATAGCGTAACTATGTAGATGTTTCCAATATAGTACATTGTTGTTCAGATTTCCATAATGAACCTACTTTATACATTGAATTACATTTGATCTAACTGTGCTGCAATTGCTTCACAGAAAGCATCTCTGGGAGATGAATAAATTAATTTAGGTGTTCGTACAAAGCACACATTATTCATTATGTTAATTGAAAACTGTAGTTGCCCAATAGCTGGAATTTGCAGTTTGGATCAAAGGTGGGCATCTTGCTTGAGTTGAGCTCAACTCTTGGTGACTTCATAGATACATTCCTGCAGGGTTTTTTTTTTTTTTTTTAGCAACAATGCAGGGGAGTGTCTTTCTTGCATTCTTCCCTGATCTTTTCTTTTTCATGTCTCAATCTAGTCCATAATCCTGTAAATTCTCAATGGTCTATACATGTCCATGTTCTCAATGGTCTATACATGTCCTCTGATCTGATCTGATCTTACTGCCATCAAGGTGAATGCATTTTGGATACTTTATACCAGGATTATTTTTTTATTAATGCAGTTCAGCAAACAAATCTTTGTCTGATTTCTGAAAATCTTTCTTGGGGAAAGAAAGAAATAACATATCATCTTTATTCTTAGATATGTTTGATACTTTAATAAAATATTTTAATTGAAATATTAAGAAATTCAGATGATAGATAGATAGATTGATAGAAAGATAGATAGATCCATATATAGATGTACTTCATCCTGTAATCTTCTGAAACCAGTTGTATACAACAGGCAAGAAACCAGGAGAATGGGAATTCTAGTCTATCCTTGGGCACAAAGTCAGCTTGTCTGGTTCATTTTGAACCAGTGTCACTCTATCATTCCTAGGAGGAAAGAGCCAAAGACAATCCACTTCCAGGTAGTTAGCAAAAGTCAAACTTACTTAAAGGCCAAATAAATTCATGGTCTTCATTCTGAAGCAATATATTATAGTTTTCAGATCAAAGTGTGCAGTAATTATTACATGAAGTGAAAGAACATTCCATTTATACAGTAAAACCTTAAATAGATTTGCTAAATTTCTGATTTCATTGAGAAATAAAATGCATCTAAAAAGAATCCTTGAGTTATCTTCATATAACAAAAGGGTTGTTTCACTTCAACACAAAATGAAAGTTGCTTTTGGAGCAGTCTGAGCAACTGGAAAGTTCTGGCTGCAATACAGATTAACAGAATTGGAAGGGTATAGTTTTTGTCCCTCATGAACCTAATTATATTGTTAGATCATGGCCACTATGTTCATTAAGCTGCACCTCACAGCCTGGACTCCTGAATCCCACTTCTACAAAATGCTCACTAGATTGAACTTCGGACATAGGTTAGTGCTAAGTTCAGCACATGGGTGCAAGGAACGGAGACGAGGCAGTGAACAGTGAACTTCAACTTTTTATTAAACATTCTGAACAGAGCAAAAACCTAGGGCAGCAGCAGCCCTTTTATAGGGCAGGCTGCTGATCTAGTAACCAATGAGAAACGTGGAGTGTTAACCCCTTGAACCAATGAGAGTAGCTCGTTAACAGCCAATCAGATTCTCCTGAACGGACCAATCCGATATCGCTATTATCGGCCAATCAGAAGTGCAGGATTAGAACCCTGCTTTTTCTAAAGTTTTGATAAAACTTTATTTAAGCGTTTTATTAGTTCATAACACCCCTTCCCCCCGGGTTCCATTTAAGGGCTGCGGTGACGTAATCCCTGAGGTATGAAGGCTGTTTTGACTGTCTATTATATTTACGCTGTCCCACCGGTTCCTGTCTGTAATCCGGTTTCGGCGGGACGTTTTTGGGCAAGTCAGGTACCGGTGGTTCCATATCCTCATTGGATGACTCGGTGCCGCTAATGTTCTCATTGTTGTCCTCCGATCTTTGCGGGCTTGCTTCTGTTGAGGTGTTCCTCTGTGGTGAGGACACTCCCCTCCCTGATTCTTCTTCATTTGTCATGCTCAATTTCTGACTTCTTTCACTCCTGCTTTCCACCATCTTGAATTCGGTTTCTTCGACATCCCCTCCCCCCTCAGTTTGGGAGTTACTGGAGTCGTGGAAACTGGGTTGTAGCCTTGAGCGAAGCTGATCTATGTGGCATTTCCATATTTTTCCGTCACAGGTTTTCACACGGTACGACCTGGGTCCGGTGGCTTGAATTACGGTTGCCTCGACCCACAACGGTTCACCAGAAAGGTTTCTGGTGAAAACTAAGTCATCTATCTTGAACTCGCGGCATTTTCCACTAGATCCACAGAGTTTCTCTGGCTCGTAAGACGGGTGAAGCCGGTCGAGGTGGGAACGAAGTTTGCGTCCCATCAATAGTTCAGCTGGAGTCTTGTTGGTGATGCTGTGAGGAGTGATGTGTTGGAGAAGGAGTATTCTGTTTATTTTATCTTCAATGTCCCCATAGTCCATTTTGTAGAGGGTTTTTTTCAACAAATTGTAGCCTGCACTCGGCTCTTCCGTTAGCCGCAGGGTGCGCTGGCAAGGTTAGCGCATGGCAAATACCCCGGTCCGCTAAGTATTGTTCAAAGGGTAGAGCGGTAAACTGGGGTCCATTGTCGAAGACCAGAACGTCTGGCAGTCCATGTGTCGTGAATAGCCTGTTCAATTTGCGGATGACGGACTCGGTTGTAGTACTCTTCATCTCGTGGATCTCGAGCCAGTTGGAATAGGCACCCACTGTTAGTAAGAATGTATGTCCCTTAGTAGGTCCCGCAAAGTCAATGTGGATGCGGGACCATGGTCCCTGGGGTGTTTCCCATTCTGTTGGACTTGCTTTAGGTGGGGCACTGCTAACTTTTTGGTATTTTAAACAAGTCTTTACCCAGGCTTCGATCTGTTTGTCAATGCCCGGCCACCACGCATAGCTTCGTGCGAGCGCTTTCATATGCACGATGCCGGGGTGACCCTCATGCAATGTTTTTAATACTGCTCATTGTAACCGCTCTGGGACGACGACTCTATCCCCCCATAGGATGCAGCCTTTTTGCGAAAAAAGTTCTGTTTGCTGGTTCTTGAAGGGGGTGAAGTCGTCAGGGGTTTGTTCTACTGGCCATCCCCATTCGACCCAGCTAAGAACTCGCGCTAAGACAGGATCGCGTTTTGTTTCAATCGTAATGTCTCTAGCCATTAGCGGCGGTGAATGTAGCATTTCAATCTGGAGTGTCTTAAGGGTTGGAGCTGGGTCGTTGACGGTTTCCGGAAGTGGTGCATGGCTCAGCACGTCAGCATGGGGAATGGCTTTCCCTGGGCGGTGTTGCAGTCTATAGTTGTACGCAGCCAAAAACTCTGACCAGCGAGTCATTCTAGGTGATAATATATAGGGGGTTGGCTTGTCTCCTGCTATAATCCCCAGCAAAGATTTGTGGTTGGTAACAATAGTAAAAACTCGTCCATATACATATTCATGAAACTGTTTCACAGCAGATACAACAGCAAGAGCCTCTTTATCGATTTGACTATAGTTACGTTCAGCCTTTGATAGGGTCCTTGAAAAATAGACAATAGGGGCCTCACTACCGTTTGGTAACACATGGCTCAAAATGGCTCCTACTCCAAATGGTGACGCGTCACATGTAATTGTTAAAGGCAAAGTCTCGTTATGCTGCATTAAAACAGCATCTGAGGTTAATAAGTTTTTCACTTGTCGGAACGCGTGCTCCTCTCGGTGCCTCCAGACCCAGGTTGCTTTTTTGTTGAGAAGTCTATGTAGGGGCTCAGCTACGGTCGCTTTGTGGGGCAAGAAGATGTTGTAAAAGTTAATGAGCCCCAGGAAAGCTTGGAGAGCTTGGTCTTATTTCTGGGTCTTGGGGTGTTCTTGATTGCTTTTAGTTTGCTATTGGTGGGGTGAATGCCTTGTTTATCGATTAGGTACCCCAGGAACTCTACTTTATCTGTACAAAGTTGACATTTATTTTTTTTAACCTTAAGGCCGGAGTCTTTAAATTTCTGGAGAACCAATTTAAGATGCTCTTCTAGTATTTCTCTATTCGGGGCAGCAATTAAAATGTCATCAAAGTATGGTACGACCCCTTTGATCCCCTGTAAGAGTATCTCCATCAAACTTTGAAAAATCCCTGGGGCTACGCTAACTCCGAATTGGAGTCGGTTGCACTTAAAGGCACCTCGGTGCGTAATGGTCGTTTGTGTCTCTGCTGTTTTTTTTATCTACAGGCAGTTGTTGGTACGCCTGTACTAAATCCAATTTAGCGAAGACTTTTCCGCCACCCAGGGAATGGAGATGGTGTTGTACCACCAGCACCGGGTAAGTGTTCTGTTGAAGGGCGTGATTCAGGGTGGCTCGGTAGTCCCCACAAATCCTTAACGATCCATCTGGTTTGATGGGTGTTACAATTGGGGTTTCCCAATGAGCGTGGTCAGTTGGTTCTAAAACACCCTGGGCTATTAATTTATCAAGTTGCTCAACAATCTTTGGTTTAAGGGCAAAAGGTACCCGATGAGGCTTAAGGCGGATGGGGGCTACTTCAGGGTTAAGGTTAAATGATATCGGGGTCCCCTTGTACTCACCTAGTTTGTCGGCAAAGACGTCCTGGAATTCCTGGATGAGGGCCTCCTCCCAGTTATCACTTCTGGTTTGGTAAATGCTGGCTACCTCGATCCCGAGTGGGGCGAACCATTGAAGGCCTAACAAGCTAGGCTGATCAAGGTTGATGACAGTCAATGGTAAAGATGCAGTACAATTTTTGAATGAGACCTGGACAAGGCTGGATCCAATGACCGGAATTTGGTTCCCTTCATAATCCTTGAGTATGATTCTTTGGGTTCTGAGGTCTTGCTGCCAGACGGCAGGGATTAATTGTTTAAGGGTCTTCCAGGAAACCATCGGGAGAGACAATCCTGAATCGACTTCCATCACGCAGGGCTGGTTTTTGATGGCGACCTTCACTCAGATCTTCTTTGCATCTAGTGATGAGGCGTGACCAATTGTAATAGTTTGGTGTGCCTCTTCTCGTTTCGTTGAATTGACCAGTGGTTTATTTCTGTAGGAATGGTTGTTCCATTGGTGGTTCAAATGTTCCCGCCTCACAGGACGATTCCCTGTGGTTTGGCGGTAGTTGGTTTCCCTCTGAAGTGGGCTGGATCCTTGCTTGCTTCTACAGACCTTTCCGATGTGGCCTCTTTTCCCACAAAAGTTGCAGAGTGCGTCAAGGAATTTGCAGTCTGATCGTGGGTGGTTTGCCCCACAACCTGCGCACTGGTGCTGTAGTCTTTGATTCCGCTGGTGGCGTTGGTCACGTTCAGACCAGAGCCGGTTTTCCTCCTCCTCATCACTTTCTGATGAAGATTCGAGTTCCTCATGTTGGGTTGCCATTGTGTGACTCTCTAGGCGAGGTGAGGTTTCGCTGGCGAGTTGGTGGAGCGGTGCATTGGTGTGGCGCATTTGGGTAGCCGACTTCCTGGTTGCTTCTGCTGCAGTAGCATCAACAATGGCATCTGCAAGGCTGATGTTGCCTTTCGCCATCAGCTTACTTTGCACATGTGGTGCATGTAATCCCAGAATTACTCGGTCTCTCAGAGCTTCTTCGAGGTCAGCGAACCCACAGAGGCCTCCCAGGTTCTGGAGATCTGTGATGAAATCTGCAACGCTCTCCTTTCCGCTGGTCTCTCTGGTAAAATTCATGTCTTTGGACAAGCGTTGGTACGGTAGGTGCATAGTGGGCCCATAGGAGGGGCTCGAGGACGTCCCAGTCCATAGATTTCACCTCAGCCAGTTTCGCCAGTGCCTTGGCCATCTTAAAAACGGCAGGTCCGCAGTGGGTCAGGAATACCGCTCGCTTTTTTCCCATAGTGGCATCCTTCAAGTTGTTGGTCTCCAGAAACATCTGGAACCGGTCCATGTACGAGTCCCAGTCTTCTTGTGCCGGGTCAAATGGAGCAGGTGGTATGATGCCGCCGGACATAGTTTCCGCTGTCAATGTGCCTTCAGCCACGTGTTCTGTTTGGTGCTCTGTAGTGTTCAGTCAGCTCTGACGTCTCCGCATCCCATCCTCGTCACCAGTGTTAAGTTCTGCGCATGGGTGCAAGGAACGGAGACGAGGCAGTGAACAGTGAACTCTCAACTCTTTATTAAACATTCTAAACAGAGCAAAAACCTAGGGCAGCAGCAGCCCTTTTATAGGGCAGGCTGCTGATCTAGTAACCAATGAGAAACGTGGAGTGTTAACCCCTTGAACCAATGAGAGTGGCTCGTTAACAGCCAATCAGATTCTCCTGAATGGACCAATCTGATATCGCTATTATCGGCCAATCAGAAGTGCAGGATTAGAACCCTGCTTTTTCTAAAGGTTTGATAAAACTTTATTTAAGTGTTTTATTAGTTCATAACAGTTAGGCTCTGCGATCAAGGAAGAAAGATGATATGCTCTAGTTACCAATTGTGACCAGTTTCTCAATTGCAAATTAGTATCTTTCAGTGGAATGTGAATTACAACTGAAAATGTAATTACAGTTTAAAACAGTAGGTTTCCCAAGACTGTCTGGAACTGCCTTTAAAAAAAATCAATTTATTTCTTTAGTGTATGTTAAATCAAGCATCACCAGGACTGTCTCATTTCTTGCCAGTGAATATGTTAATCAGAAGATAATCCAGTGGAAATTCATATACCTGAGGCTGATACAATCCACTGTATTAAGGCAAAGCTTCCATTCACCAATTTTTATTTATTCTTAATCACAGAAGACTAATATGGAATTTGGAGAGTAAGTTAACAACTCAGTTTACTTATGAGTTTTGCAGAAAAACAACAACAAAAGTTTGGTTGCAATATACACTATCTCTAAATATGTGGTAGCAATGGTGGTATTCAGCCAGTTCCCACAGGATTGGGTGAACCGACAGCAAGAATTTAGCATGGTTGCCGAACTGGTAGTAAGTTCTGGCTGGCCACACCCCCGATCCGGTCACTCTCACACCTGATGCTCGCTTACCTGCCTGCCTGACATTCACCTAAGATATTTCTTTTTTTTTCCCCTCCCAACAATCAGCTGTACATAGATCAGCTGTACCAGGATTCCCCTTGCTGATACCCAGGAAGGCAAAAAATGGAGGGAGGAGTTCCATTTTTTGTCTTCTAGAGCCCCAGAGGAGCCTTAGGGAAGCAAAAACACCCCCCCCACAGAGGCTCCTCTGAGGCTAGGAAGCTCCCCAAAATGGGTGGGGGCTTCAATAAAGCAAAAAAAAAAAAAGCTGCACCCACTCAGTCAAATGGCCACACCCACCAAGCTACGCTCAGTAGTAAAAAAATTTAAATCTCACCACTGTGCAGTAGACTTGTATTTTAAAATAACTGTAGTGCTGCTACCAGTGTTCACCAAAATATGAAGTGGAAATAACATATCTTAATGCCTGCAGGAATATGATTTGGATTAATCTGAAGGAAAGAAGGAGGTGATGCTTGCTTTTCTCTTTACAATTACAATGGCAGGAGTGATTTCCTCTAACATAGAATGTCCTTTACTTAGTATCATTAAAAGCTCATTCCTCCACCCCAATACCATAGTCTTATAATGATAAAGCATAAGACATGTATTATGGGTAGGGAAAACAAGATAATGTGGCACAAGATTGCTTCTAGCAGTTTTGAGTCCCATTAATGGAGATAAGGAGATCCTAGAAGTGGGATTAACAAAAGATTACAAGAGATAAGAGGCTAGGCAGTATACATACCTCATCCTGTGTGTTCTATGCTTTTTTATTTCAGTAAATGTTTGTATACTGTTTTCACTCTCTTTGTATGCAAATCTCTTTTTTTAAAAAAGTAACATAGATCAGTTTATCTATCTCAGTGCATGTGTATGTTTATGTTACAGTATGCACATCTATAAATGGACAGTATTTGTGCTGAGCATCTTTGCAATCCTTGTCATGCACCTGGTGCAACAGAAAGATAACGTTCAAGTTTCAGTCCTTTAAATAATAGCTATACAGAGAAGAAAATAAATAACATAAATAAATACAAATAAAGGTCTTAACTGTTATGTGCAAAGCAGAAGTAACTATGAAGTAGCAGGTCACGTTGGATGTCATGGGAAGGTGTGATGCATCTCTACTGACATTCATATGCTGTTTTTCTTGCCATTTCTTGTGAAAAGAGGCCCCTAACTATGGTCTCTGGTTCGCAGATGGTCCTCAGAGGATCCATGAACAGAGTGAGTTACATAGATAGAAAAGACAAAGAAATACAAAGATATTCCTTCCTGTTACTTTCAGGACTGTGGTCGGAAAAATAAATGTCACATTTAAAAAAAAAACCAGTCAAATAATGTTATTAGGATAGGGTCCCGTCCCCCCCTTCAAATAAGTTTAAGGTGATATGCATTCTCCAGGACATGGCATGACATCTAGAATATAGAAGTTTCCTATTAGTAAGAATTAAAACAAACATATATATCCAGCTATTTTGATTAGAAATATCTGCCTCTATTTACATTAGGTCACTGCCTGTCCATCCTAAAAATATATTGACTTTGGGGATCTTTACAGTGAAAGGAGGGTCAATTTGAAAGGGCTGGATTTCGCTCAACATAAATGTCTTGCCTGAAGAATCCTACTAGCACAGCCCCAAGCAAAAGCAATAGTGCTAGATTGGGGCAAACATGGGAAAACCATGTGTCTGAAATGTTTGAAATGTTGTGGTTGGAAGACGAGGAATAAAACCTCGTCTCTCAAATAACATCAACTCTTGAGGCCATCTCTCAAATAACATCAACTCTTTCAGAATCCCTGACATTTCTTCCCATATTTTGAACAGGTCATGGAGGAATTGACAGGAATGTTGTAACTTTTCAGCAGTCAAAATGTTGTGTCCGCGAAATGATGCCAGGAGTCGGTGACTTCAAATCATGCTCTTTTATTAAAGTAGGAACCGAACTGGCTCTTCGCAAAAGGTTCGTGGCTTTTATTCTTTCAGTTGCGGTGGCCGCGGCCAATGGCACCGCTTTGAATCTCCCGCGATTCGAATGGACCAATCGCGGGAGATTCTTAGCAAGCCAATCGGCGCGGCTCGCCTGACCAATCAGAGTGCCCCGCGCTTTGGCCAATCAAAGCGCGGGGATCTCAAGAATGCTAATTAGGGACAGAACACCCCTCCCCTCTTGGTTCAGTCCTTACGTCGCATAGTAACGTAGGTAGGCGGGGCTCCGTCTGAGCCTACTGGACCTGCGCAGCTCAGTTGTAGGTTGGATCCCGGCCGGTTCGGTCGGGATCTCTGTTGCTCCTGATGCTGTCATGGGAACCGGCTGGTCGGTCGGGCCGGGCCACTCTCCGTAGCTCCCTCCTGGGCCTCCCGGGTTGGTTGAGCTGCGGGTTTCACCGCTCCCGCTCGGTCTTTCCGGGTCGGTCGAGCTGGCCTGGCTGTCTCTTCCTGGCGAGGGTTCGTGATGGCTGCTTTCCAGTAAGTATGGCTGGTTTATTCTTCTTTGGTTTTGGTCCCCTGGGTATTCCCTCCCCCCTTGGTTTGTGTTGTGGGGGTTCGTTTCGCCTGTTTGTGCGTCGGTGGTTTCTTGGTTGGCAGTTCTCAACCTTAATTGGTCGAGGTGGCGTTTCCACGCTCGTCCGTCTGCTGTTTGTAGCCGGTACGAGTGTGGGCCTGTTATTTGTTTGATGACGGCCGGTATCCATAGTGGGTCTCCCGTCAGGTTTCTTGCGTATACGGGGTCGCCTGGTGCGAAAGTTCAGTGTTTGCTGTTTGAGTCTGGGGGCTTCTCCGGGTTATACGTGGGGTGTAACCTGTTGAGTGGGGACCTTTATTTCCTCCCCATTAATAGTTCGGCTTGGCTCTTATTCGTTGTGGTATTTGGGGTTATGTGTTGGGTGAAGAGTAGTTTGTTTATTTTCTCCTGGATCTCCCCGTGGTCTATTTTCCGGATGGTTTTCTTAGTGAATTGCACCATCCATTCCGCCCTAACATTCGCCGCCGGGTGCGCCGGTGCTGTCAGTGCGTGGCGGATGCCCCTTTCCGCTAGGAATTTTTCGAATTCCAACGAGGTGAATTGGGGCCCGTTGTCGGAAACGACGACGTCTGGGAGGCCGTGCATTGAAAAGAGTTTGCAGAGTTCCTTGATCACGGCCTCCGTGGTTGTTGTCTTCATGTTGCTTACCTCCAGCCAGTTGAAGTAAGCGTCTACTGTTATAAGGAAGGTGTGTCCTTTTGTGGGCCCAGCGAAGTCTATGTGAATCCTAGACCAAGGTCCCCTTGGGGTTTTCCACTCTAGGACGGGTGCTGTGAGTGGGCTTGGCCTAGTTTCCTGGCATCATTGGCACCTTGCTACCCAGGTCTCAATTTGTTTGTCCATCCCTGGCCACCAAGCATAACTTCTGGCCAGGGCTTTAGTCCTAATGATGCCAGGGTGCCCCTCGTGTAGCAGTTCCAGAACCTTCCCTTGTAGCTTTTCTGGAATGACCACCCTATCCCCCCATAGTATGCACCCTTTTAATAACGAGAGTTCCGTTTGGCGGTTTCGGAATGTTTTGATGGACTCGTCGTTGTCCCTTTCCGGCCATCCTTTTTCTACCCAATGCAACACCCGCGCCAGACGTTTGTCTTTATTAGTCTCTCGGGCAATGTCTGACGCGGTTATGGGCAGGTTGGGTAGAGTCTCTATGCTGAGGGTGGTCGTCGTGGGTGCTGGGTCAATGTCAGGTTCCGGTAGCGGTGAGCGGCTTAAGGCATCTGCATGGGAGATCGTCTTACCTGGTTTGTGTATGAGTCCGTAGTTGTAGGCTGCCAGGAACTCGGACCACCTTGTCATTCGGGGAGACAGAATGTTCGGGGTGGCCCGGTTTCCTGCAAGGATTCCCAGCAGCGGCTTGTGGTTGGTTATGATGGTGAATGTCCGGCTGTAGAGATACTCGTGGAATCTTTTTACGGCGGCAACAATAGCCAGAGCCTCTTTGTCCAGCTGGCTATAGTTCCGCTCCGGTTTGGTGAGGGTCCTTGAAAAGAACGCGATGGGCGCTTCTTTTCCGTCGGGGAGGGTATGGCTGAGGACAGCGCCGACGCCGAAAGGTGATGCGTCGCATGTGACGGCCAGAGGTAGGGTCTCGTTATACTGTATAAGGACGGCATCTGAAGTGAGGAGGTCCTTTGTTCTTTGGAAGGTGGCTTGCTCGCATTTCCCCCAAGTCCAGGTCACCGCCTTGTCCAGGAGCCTATGCAAGGGCTCCGCCGCCGTCGCCTTTTGGGGCAGGAAAACATTGTAAAAGTTGAGTAGCCCCAGGAATGCCTGTAGTTCCGTCTTCGACTTGGGTGTGGGGGCTTCTTTGATGGCCTTGATTTTTTGGTTTGTGGGGTGAATGCCGTGACGGTCTAGGAGGTATCCTAGGAATTCTACCCTTTCCGTGTATAATTGGCATTTCTCCCTCTTGACTTTGAGCCCGGTCTCTTTAAATTTGGTTAGGACCTCCCTTAGGCGACCCTCTAGTTCGACTTGGTTGGTTGCCGACACTAGGACGTCGTCGAAGTAAGGTACCACTCCCTTGATGCCTTGCAATAGTCTTTCCATTAGGCTTTGGAATATTCCCAGTGCCACGCTGACTCCGAATTGGAGTCGGTTGCATTTAAATGCTCCCCGGTGGGTGACTATGGTTTGCGCTTCTGCCATTTGCTCGTCGACTGGCAACTGTTGGTATGCCTGGGCGAGGTCGAGCTTGGCGAAAACCTTGCCCCCTCCCAGTGAGTGCAGTAGGTGTTGCACTACTGGGACGGGGTAGGCGCTTTGTTGTAGCGCGCCATTTAGGGTGGCCTTATAGTCCCCACAGATCCTTACCAACCCATCGGGCTTGATCGGGGTGACTATGGGGGTCTCCCACTGGGCGTGGTCTATGGGCTGTAGGACCCCTTGCTTGACGAGCTTGTCAATTTGCTCGTCTATCTTGGGTTTAAGTGCGAATGGCACCCGCCTTGGTTTCAGGCGTTTTGGGGGGACGTTTGGGTCTAGGCTGAATGATATAAGGGGCCCTCGGTACTTGCCTAGGTTTCCATCAAAGACCTCTTGGAATTCCCGGGCCAGTTGCTGCTCCCAGCTGTCGTCGGTGACGTGGTCGACTCCCGTGACTGCGATGCCGAGTGGGGCGAACCATTGAAGTCCCAGTAGGCTTGGGCAGTCGCGGTCGACGATTGTCAGGGAAAGCCTTTCGGTGTGCCCTTTATATGTGATGTTGAAGTGTTTGGTTCCGACTACCGGGATGCGGTTTCCCTGGTAGTCCTTTACGATGAGTCTCTGGCTGTCTAGGTTCCTCCTTTGGATGGTAGGCACCAAGCGCTTTATTTCATGCCATGCTATCATGGAGAGGTAGGACCCAGAGTCCACCTCCATTTTGCATGGCTGGCCCTCGATGCCTACCTCAACGTGGACCTTCCGGGCGTCATTGGTTATGGCGTGGCCAATGGTGACCGTCTGATGGGTTTCCTCTCTTCGCTGGTTATCACCGCCTCGCAGGGATCGTCCGTTCCGGTCCCATCTGTTGTCTGAGGGGCGATCTCTGGTCCGGGGTGGTGTGTTCTCTCTCCTCCGGTCGCTCTGGTCCCATTGTGCTGGGCTGCGGTTCTTTTTTAGGCGGCAGACACGCGCGATGTGTCCCTTCTTGTCGCAATGCCAGCAGATCGATTTGAAAAACCAGCACTCCAACCTGGGGTGGTCGCCACCGCAACCGGCACAGTTGGTCCTCGACTTACGACCCCCCCGGTTCCATGGGTCGCGGCCTGTCTGGAGGCGATGGATGTCCTCCTCGTCATCGGAAGTGCCCGATGCCGAGTGGAAGTCGCCCTGGTGGGTGATCGTCTCTGGTTGGGCCTCGGCCGACCTCGCAGGGTTGTTGTTTCCGCTGCGGTCCCCAGCGTTTGGTCTGTGCATGCGGTCGGCGGAGGTTCGGGTTGCTTCGGCGGCTGCGGCTGCGGCTGCGGCTGCGGCTGCGGTGACGGTGTCTGCTAGGCTGATGTTGCCCTTGGCCATCAGCCGGCTCTGGAGGACGGGGTCCCACAAACCGAGCATGATTCTGTTTCGCAGGGCATCGTTCAGGTTGTCGAATTCGCAGAGCCCCCCTAGGCGCCGTAGCTCGGCGACGAAGTCGCTGAAGCTCTCACCCGACCGTTGGTCCCGACGGTAAAATTCGTTGCGTCGGATCAGGATGGGTACCTCTGGAGCGTAGTGCCGCCGAAGTATTGGCTCAAGGACGTCCCAGTCCATCGCGGTCGCATCGGCGGGTTTGGCAAGCGCCTTGGCCATCTTGAATACCTCGGTCCCACAGTGGGTCAGGACGACGGCGCGCTTCATGGGGCCGGTGGCATCCTTCAGATCGCTGCACTCGAGGAACATGCGGAATCGGTCGGAGTACGATTTCCAGTCCTCGGTGGTGGGATTGAAGGGTGCGGGGGGTGCGATTTTCGCCATCATGGTGGTTCGTCTGGCTTCCGTCGGACACGTGGTTCGGTTCAGGGTCTGGATCCCATCCTCGTCGCCAGTGTTGTGTCCGCGAAATGGTGCCAGGAGTCAGTGACTTCAAATCATGCTCTTTTATTAAAGTAGGAACCGAACTGGCTCTTCGCAAAAGGTTCGCGGCTTTTATTCTTTCAGCTGTGGCGGCTGTGGCCAATGGCACCGCTTTGAATCTCCCGCAATTCGAATGGACCAATCGCGGGAAATTCTTAGCGAGCCAATCGGCGCGGCTCGCCTGATCAATCAGAGTGCCCCGCGCTTTGGCCAATCAAAGCGCGGGGATCTCAAGAATGCTAATTAGGGATAGAACACAAAAGGATAAAACCATTTACATCTTTCCATGCCACCAAGCCTTTTTCTCCATTATGCGTATGCTGATGCTGTCAAAGAATTTTAATCTTGCAAATCCCTTTTGGAAACTATAAAGGCCATCAGCATCTCTGAACTGATGGAAAGTTTCCTTGCCAAACAAAACTTTTAATTGGAAGGGAAAAAAATGGTACTCTATACAGATGGAGCACCTGTGACGCTTGGCAATGCATCTGGTTTTGCTGCTTTGGTGAAGAAAGAAGTTTTACACATCATTGTAAGTTCCTGCTTTCAAAATCAACATGTTTGGCATCAAAGGCTCTGCCAAAAATCCTGAAAGACATCTTTCCTACAGTAGAGCCATGAAAGTCATCAACTTCATCAGGTTTTGAATCACTGCCTCTTTGACAGGATTGTCAAGAAATGGGAACAGAATATGAAGCCCTTCTCTACTACACAGAAGTTTGCTCGTTTTCTGGAAGACAAACCTCTTAATATTTTTTGAGAAAAAAGCAACTCTCACAACAATTTGTCAGAGAGTTTCATTCATAGCCTTACTTATTTGGCAAGAGTTTGGGGCCATATGAATAACATTGTTTTTTTTTAAATATATATTCCAAGTACTATAGTCACCACTTTGTAAGAAAACATTGGAAGGGGACAACTGTGCAAATTTTCCAGTGCTGGTGATAATGTTCCTACAAGCTGGAAATGAGAGTGACAAAGCCATTTCAATTTTGCAGACAGAAATATGCAGCTATTGTATATAGAAATACTGAAGAACTCTTTTGAAAGTTACTTCTGGTCACCTAACCTTAATGAATTCAACTCCAAAGGCAGGAGGGAAGGAGAGAAATCATTATTAACCTCTATTCAGGGTAGCCTTAACTGACCCATTCCTAACAATAAACTTTGGAACAAATAATGACTGTCTAGAAATGCTAATGCAAGTTATAAGTAGATAAAGTTGCTTTTGAGTTGACTTTGATTTCTACTCCTAGTAATTTACATGCATGTACTTTGGCATCTTTTAACCATACTAAAGTCATGATTTCCCTCCAAATAGACTCATTCTGCTTAATTTTGTAAATTAGCTATTTGCCATTTGCGAAGGCACACAATGCAGGTAGTACAGATATGATATTTGGATTGAATGAGATAAATCATGAGGAAAAATTACCATCTTCCTTAGGCCCTGTTTATCCATTTCATTTGTAAACTTCCTTCCTGATGGCCTTATCCATGGTGAATGGTGCCTTAAGGAAAGGAGAAAATATCCACTTGTTCCCCAGTTAAAAAAATCAGACAGACCTATAATGAGATTTCGAGATAGAAATTAAACAATCATATTATTGTTTTCAGATATTGTTCATCCATCTTTTTTTGATGACATTAAAAGACGCCATGCATTTCTAAAACAAACAGTTCTACGATCATTCTCATGCTTTACAATTATTGGAATTGGTTGAGGGGCTTGGTTTGATTCTGGGTGATCTTGTTGATATCAGCTCCAGCAGAAAAAGTCATTTTCTGCTCAGATCTCTGTTTCCAAACTGTACCATATCAGAGTGTTCTTAGGGGTTTGCATGCTGTGATGCTCCTTAATACACAGCTAAGATTCTAAGAGAGAATTTACCTTTGCAGTAAGATGGCAGCTGTAAAAAATTAAAAAAACAGGAGCAAAGGAAGAAAAAGGGTGAATAAACTGTTCTCATTAACCTCTTAGAAAGATTATCTATAGTCTTTGCTTAATGACTGGTTGCTTAATGAACATTCAAAGTCACAATAGACTAAACAAAATACTTATGACATGTCCTTAGAGTTACAATTGACGCACCCTTCCACAATGGCATTTTGATCACTTGGCATTTGGTTCACATTTACAACTGGTGATAGTGTCCTGTGATCAAGTAACCATGTTTTGTTACTTTTTTGTCATTTCTCAGCATGTGGTTCACTTACTGCTCATATGATTCAGTTAACAGCTATCATATAAACAGCAATAAAAAAAGTCAGGTCCCCTGATGACTTGCTTAAGAACTGCAATGACTAAAACTTCAGGCTCAGGTGTAGCTGTAAGTAAAGGACTACCCCTATTTGATTTTCTAAGAGCTAGTCGAAGCATTTTTCCTGCTTTTCTAGTTATGGTACACAGGAGTATTGAAGCTAACCTGAGGCAGAACATTTCCAAATATTTCTTCCCTTTGGCAGTAAAACACAATAACTATTAACTTAATAGTTTACATTTGCTGTCTATTCAGGACACCTGCTATTAATTCCCCTAGTCTGCCCAGTGACAAAGGTTTTACTGTATGTGGGCGTGAGCCTTTTTAAAATCTCTATTCAGAAACTAATGTTTTCAATGAAATGTAATCTTTTCTCAATTCATCATCACATTTTTATACAGTGGAATGACAATTCATTTATGGGTCAAGGGAGGATGTGCCCTAATATTTTTTTAAAAATATTGTTATAGTAGCAGTGATACTGCATTCTTCAAATGTAGTTTTGCTTGTTATCATTGAACCTCTTTTTAAGATGATATCTTCCAAAATTTATTTTTGGCTATACCCTAAATGTTCAGCTGAAATAAAGTTTCTCATTTCCAAGGTCCATATTCATAGACATTTCCACTTGTTCAGTGTGGTTGTATCCATCAATCAATCCATGAGTTACAGACCTCTTTCTTTCTTCTTTAAAACCAAATCCAAAAGGACAATATTTTAGAAAATATTTAATTTAACTTCTGAGTTCCTTCCTCCCTTGCCTTCCTCCCTCCTTCCCTTCCTTCCCTTATTCCAAGCTTTCATGCCACTTCAGGCAATGCAATCCTAAATTGTATAGATTAGAACAATGCAATATAACAGCAGAAGAGAAGAGAAAGAATTGGAGAAAATCACAAAATAGAAAAATCTGCAAATAGAAGTATAATGACTGTGACAAAAGAAAGCAAAGATAACACACCAATAATAATTAGTGTCATTTGGAGCACCATTTGAATACCATCAGCATTTACAAATTCATCAGTCAATTGCAAAAGGCAGATTTATTTGGAATAATTTACATTCTACAATGGTGCCTTTAATGCCAACATCTGGAAGGAATTTGATAGATGGATAAAAATGACAAATCCAATCTAAACATTTTGCTGACTGCTTGAGCAATCATAATAATATAAGAACCAGATCAAGCTACTGCCATAGCTCCCACAATTTTAACTTATTGCAGGAACTACATCATTGCTAGTTTTAAGGCTTAGAGGAAGTAAAGCAATATTATTAATGGGTTCATGATTGTCAAAGGCCTTACTTCCTCCCCAGCAACTCTACCCCCTTGTGTGTCTTTTGCTTCATATCCATTCATATTGGAAGAAAAAAGTGAAAAGCTGTTTGCTTATTCAGAGAAGAAAGTGAACAAGCAGCAATATGGAGAAGGAGAGTAAAAATCTACATGTTATTGACCTAATATTGACCTTGGTTTTAAAATAACCCTCAAAAATGACAAATCTGGATTTTAAAAAACAAATCATCATTAAGTATATATAAAATAGTGATTGGTCAACAATCAGGAAAGTAAATCATGAATGGTTTTGATGAACAAGGCAACCAAAGTGAGGAAAGAGTTATGGATACTTTATATAAATAAAGTGAAAAGATGCCTTTCCTGTGAGGAGCAAAATAAAAATCAGAAAGATATTCAGCCATAATGGGATAAGAGGAGCGTAATCTGCTTTCATAACCATCTGCATGAAAATGTTTCATAATATCAAACATTTTTATTTTATTATTATTATTTTGCAATTACCAACCCAAGCCAGCTTTCCTTTTGTTCTCCTTTCATAGGGGCTAGATAGCTTTTGGACTTTTTTTTTTTTTTTTAATAGATGATTGCATTGTTGGGGTTTGCAAGGCTGAATAACTTACAGACACAGGACCTGCTTTCAAGCAATATAGAATTCAATACTTTCAAAAGGAAATGCAGCTATAACTGGAACAAGCCATTGTGTTTTTTTCCTTTCCATCATTTTTATGGGCAAAAAAATGTATTTTCTACACAATGGACAATTTATAGATCCAGCGAGCACATTCAGGATCAGAGTCCAGGGCCTGTTAACTAAAAAAAAGGTAAAAGGCAGAAAGTTATAAGAGGGGAAGAGAAAAGAAAAGAAGGGGAAAGAGGGAGGTTTGGTGGAAATGCATATGGATTAAAGAATGTTACACATGGAACATGGAACAGTCCGTATGCATGTATTTTAGGAATAATTGACAAAAATGGGAAGCAACCATGCTCTGTGCATTTGGTGACATGTTAAGTGAACTATATTCTTCTCTAAGAACAGCTGGGGAAAAGGCAGCCTTCTTACTTTTTTGCTGATTTAACTTTGCTGATTTAATGCAAGAGACAGAAAAAGTGGAGGGAAGGAACTATATTAACAAGTTATTTTCATCAATACAAGTTACTGATGTTTGGGTTTCTTGCTTGAACAGGAGATTGGGCTAGAAAACTTCCATGATCCCTTCCAACTCTGTTATTCCACAGCTCATACTATTAATCTTCTAGTTTTGTTAATATACCTGTTAGTTGCTATACAGATATGGGTAAAGAAATAATTACATATATATATTCATACTCAGTACAAATTTGCAAAATGGACAGCCTGGTTCTTGTCAGCTTCAACATGACCCTTGCTTTATTACTGACATACATTATTTGCCCATAGGCAAACTTAGGAAATAAAAAAAATGCTCTTTTACTTTAGAAGGAAGCTATCTACTTTTGTTTTTTAATTGGGCACACCTTCCATGCCAGTTATTACATGACATGAACTGAAAATTCTATCCACGCTCTTCATCTCAGAAACATTATTGTTTTAGAACATAAGTTCTGTTTAAATCACATTGAGCAGCCTGGTTACCTGAGTTATACCAACTTATATTGGTGCTTATAGTGCAAGTATATATTTCTAATTACACATTTTAAAGAATGTAATACCATATTAAACAAACCTGGTCTCTAAAGACAAATATCTAAGAAAGTGTTTAAAACCAAGTAATATTGTCCTCGATTCATCTATAAACTGAACTAATTTAAATATTGTCAAAGTAATTGCATAGTTAGTTACCAAATTACTCAGAAATTGAACACTTTAAATACCTAAGTGTCATTTTCAGTTTTCTTCCAAGGCAATTTTGTTAGCAATAACAAACGTTGGTGTTCAAACAGACAACACGTTTTAAAACATAAACCATATAATAAATGGGAAAAGCTGCTATTAAAAAAGTCATTTTAGACATAATTGAGCAAAAAAAGGGAAGAAAAGAAATGATGGTAGTGGAATATATAAATCCAGAAATTTAAAAATGTTTCTGATAAAATGCACAGAAAAAAAAGTCAATCTGCGGCATTCCATTATTTGTAAATCTAATTCATGAAGCAAAAATGGCATGTTTATGCATTCCATATTACATGCATGTATAGTTATACTAATGGGAAAGCAATGTATCAGACATCTTGGAAGCTGGGAATATTATTGACAATAACTCAGCTTCTTTCCCATCCACATAAATGTTTGGGTTAATTATTGCCTAAGTTCACACCATAATAGAAAGGAAAGAGGAGGCTGGGTATCAGGTTCACCACATCTCATTTTATGGACTAGCATAAAGTTCATTAAAAGTGCTGTGCATTCCAAAGGCCAAACTATGTTTGGCAGGGAGATTGGACAGCAAAATAAAAGAATAGAAAAGTTTAAGACAATCTTTCCATTGCAGATGACTTGTTCGAACTCTCAGAGCTTTTTTATTAGAGGAAAAAGAAAACAAAACATTGGCAGGATACTGTTATGTATGTAAATAGTTGAATAAAGGCAAGCTTGGGGTAAAGTGCAGGGTTCTGGCCCTGCACTTCTGATTGGGTGTTAAGCGGCTAGATCGGATTGGTCGGGTTCTGAGAATCTGATTGGCCCTTAACGAAGGACTCTTATTGGTACTGGAGCTAGCGTTTCACAAGCTCCTGTTGGTTATTTCACATTAACATTGCCTATATAAAGCAGAGTTGTTGTTATACAAGTTAGAAGTCACTATGCAATAAAGAGTTGAAAGTTCACCAACTAAGACTGTCTCCATTCATTCTACCCATGCCTGAATCTATGACACTGGCGACGAGGATGGGATTTGGAGACATCTGATCTTAAGGAACGTGGAAGAAAAAAACAGAGCACGTGTAAAAAACAGCGCCACCAACGGAAGCCATGTCCGGCGGCATCGTACCACCCGCTCCATACGATCCATCCCAAGAGGATTGGGAATCCTACATGGATCGCTTTCAGATGTTCCTCGAAACGAACAACCTGAAGGATGCCATACCAGCCAAGAAGCGGGCGCTGTTCCTGACGTACTGCAGCCCGGCTGTCTTTAAAATGGCTAAAGCCCTCGCGAAGCCTCGAGAAGTGAAAGCAATAAGCTGGGACGACCTCGAACCTCTCCTGAGAGACCATTACGCGCCAACCGTACCCACACTCGTGAGACGCCACAAGTTCTATCAACGAAGCCAACGAAAAGGAGAGAGTGTGGCTGACTTCGTGGCAGACCTCCGGCACTTGGGAGGCCTCTGTGGGTTCGCAGACTTAGATGAAGCATTGAGAGACTGCCTAATTCTGGGATTAGATGCACTAAACGTGCAGAGCAAGCTGATGGCGAAGGGCAAGATCGGCCTTGTTGACGCCATCGCCGAAGCCACCACCGCTGAGGCAACAAAAAAGTCAGTGGCGCAGCTACGGCGAAGCCGAAACTCCACAAACCCACCGACAGGCGACATCTCACCCAGCTCAGAAGGGCAGTTGGCAACAACGCACTACGAGGACCTCTCTTCGTCATCAGACAGCGACGAAGAAGGGGTCCATCGACTGCGTTCCGACCGGGAGCCTCGTCCTCAAACCTCACGCTCTTGCGCTGGCTGTGGGGCAAACCATCCCAGGGCAGACTGCAAATTCCGTGACGCACTCTGCCACGAGTGCGGGAAACGAGGCCACATTGGTCGAGTCTGTCGCAGTTTACCGGGACCAAGCCTGGCCTCAAAGGGAACCAACTTTCGCCAATCGGCAGGAAACCGTCCTGTAAGGCGAGACCCAGCAAACCACTCCTACAGATATCGAGCATTGCAGAAAGAAGAGGCTCACTATACTATCACTATAGGTCTGGCCTCGGCCCTGGAAGCTAAGAAGATTCGAGTTACAGTAGCCATAGAGAACCAACCCTGCCACATGGAGGTCGATTCGGGATCGTCCCTCTCGATGGTGTCGTGGAAGACATTAAAGCAGCTCATTCCTACAATCCAACGCCAAGACCTTTGAATGCAACGCCTTATCCTTAAAGATTACCAAGGGAATCGGATCCCTGTGGTCGGGTCTTGTCGAGTCCACGTCTCGTTTAAAAAGCATACGGCATACTTACCTCTAACGATCATCGATAGGGACAGGCCTAGTTTGTTGGGCCTCCAATGGTTTGCGCCACTCGGCATCGAACTAGCCGGCGTGAACCGAGTCGGTGATTGCGAGTGGGAGGAGGATCTTATGTCTGAATTCAGCGATGTCTTCGCAGATCGTCTGGGCGAGTATAAGGGGACCCCAATCTCGTTCAGCCTTGACCCTAAGGTCGCCCCGATCCGTTTAAAGCCCCGTCGAGTTCCATTCGCCCTTAAGGCCAAGATAGATGAACAACTTGACAAACTAATTAAACAAGGGGTACTGCAACCCATTGATCATTCCCCACGGGAAACTCCTATTGTAACCCCCATTAAACCAGATGGGTCAATCCGAATCTGTGGGGACTACCGGGCCACTCTAAACCACACCTCCAACAGAACGCGTATCCAGTGCCGGTGGTGCAGCACCTCCTTCATTCCCTGGGAGGTGGAAAGGTTTTCGCTAAGCTAGATTTAGCTCAAGCCTATCAACAATTGCCCGTGGACGATAAAACAGCCCAAGCCCAAACGATAGTAACGCACAGAGGTGCTTTTAAATGTACCCGATTACAGTTCGGGGTGAGTGTGGCCCCGGGAATATTCCAAAGTTTAATGGAACGATTGTTACAGGGAATCAAGGGCGTGGTTCCGTATTTTGATGACGTATTGATTGCAGCTCCTAGCAAAAAAATTCTGCAGAATCTTTTAAAATGTGTGCTTAAAAAATTCCAAGAAGCGGGATTGAAAGTAAAAAGGGATAAATGTCATCTGTATACCGACAGTGTTGAATTTCTAGGTTATCGCATTGATAGGCAGGGTATTCACCCAACTGAGAGTAAATTAAGGACGATTAGAAATGCTCCCAGACCTCGTAACAAAACTGATTTTCAAGCATTTTTAGGCCTTATCAATTTCTACAATGTGTTTTTACCGCATAAGGCGGCTGTGGCTGAACCATTACACCGGTTATTAGATAAGAAAGCATTGTGGGTTTGGGGTTACCGAGAAGAAAAAGCGTTTAGAAATGTAAAAAATTTACTTACATCTGATTCTGTACTTATGCAATATAATGAAACATTACCCTTGGTTATAACTTGTGATGCCTCACCGTTTGGGGTGGGCGCTATTTTGAGCCATGTGCTACCTAATGGAAATGAGGCTCCCGTTGCATACTTTTCGAAGACTCTATCCCAGGCAGAACGTAACTATGGACAAATAGACAAGGAGGCTCTTGCAATTGTGTCAGCCGTAAAAAAATTCCATGAGTATGTATATGGAAGGACATTTACAATTGTAATCGACCACAAACCTTTATTGGGGATAATCACTGGGGACAAACCAACTCCCTATATATTGTCCCCAAGAATGACTCGATGGTCAGAGTTTCTAGCTGCTTATAATTATCGATTGTTACATCGACCAGGGAAAGCCATTCCCCATGCCGACGCACTCAGCAGAGCATCACTACCAGAGACCCTCAACGATCCGGCACCAACAGTATCGGCGTTACAAATCGAAATGCTCAACTCGCCTCCTATAACCGCTCGAGATATCGCGAGGGAGACCAGACGAGACCACACCCTAGCACGAGTCCTAGGCTGGGTAGAGCGTGGATGGCCATTGGATCAGATCCCAGATGACTTCGCACCATTTAAAACAAGACAGACTGAACTTTTTTCTCAAAAAGGCTGTGTTATCTGGGGCGATAGAGTCGTCGTCCCAGAACGACTCCAAAAGACGCTGTTACAAATTTTGCACGATGGACATCCCGGGTTCGTGCGAATGAAGGCACTCGCACGGAGCTACGCTTGGTGGCCAGGCATGGACTGACACATCGAGCAATGGGTCAAGGCCTGCACCAAGTGCCAACAAACCAGCAAGGCACCACCAAAAGCTGCACCGACCGAATGGGAGATGCCACGTGGACCACCTGGATTTCGCAGGGCCGATCAAAGGACAGACATTGCTGTTGACTGTCGATGCATACTCTAATTGGTTAGAAATTCATCGAATGGCCAATACAACCTCCGAGGCAGTCATTAAAGTCCTCAATAGACTCTTTGCAACTCACGGATTGCCGGACGTCCTGGTGTCTGATAACGGACCACAGTTTACAGCGCTAATGTTTGAACAGTACCTTGCTGACAACGGCATCCGCCATGTGCTCACCTCGCCGGCGCATCCTGCTACCAACGGCCGAGCGGAACGCATGGTACAATTTGTAAAAAAGACTTTACAAAAGCTGGACTATGATAATCTTGACGAAAAAATAAACCGCATTCTACTTCTACAACACATCACTCCGCACAGCGAAACCGGCAGAACTCCCGCTGAACTTCTCATGGGGTGAAAACTCCGTTCCCGCCTCGACCGACTGCACCCTGCTTTCGAGCCAGAAAAACCTCCAGGATCCAGCGGATGCTACTGTACCTTCAAGGTAGGCGACCCCATTTATGCAAGAAATTTATCGGGCGACCCAGTTTGGATTGAAGCAACGGTAATACGCGAGACTGGACCCAGATCCTATATTGTCAAATGTATTGATGAGAGACTATGGAAAAGACATATTGACCAATTACGGTCACGACTTATAACTGCTAGCCAACAACTTCCCAACGACCAAACTGAGGGGGGGGGAAGGAAGAGAAGATGACGATATGCCAGGAAACCTGTTCCAGGAAAGCGATGAATCAAGTGAAACCCAGGAAATGGAGCAGGAAGAAGAATCGTATGCTCCAAGGGAAATCACACCAGAACGAGAAGCTGAGCCACTACAAAACGACATCCTACCTCAACGGGACTGCATGCAGCCAGTCCAAAGAAAATCTGACAGACCCAAGAGACAACCGTCCTATTTAAAGGACTACATAGTCACAAACTAATTGTGAAGCCAGGGGGAAGGGGTGTTATGTATGTAAATAGTTGAATAAAGGCAAGCTTGGGGTAAAGTGCAGGGTTCTGGCCCTGCACTTCTGATTGGGTGTTAAGCGGCTAGATCGGATTGGTCGGGTTCTGAGAATCTGATTGGCCCTTAACGAAGGACTCTTATTGGTACTGGAGCTAGCGTTTCACAAGCTCCTGTTGGTTATTTCACATTAGCATTGCCTATATAAAGCAGAGTTGTTGTTATACAAGTTAGAAGTCACTATGCAATAAAGAGTTGAAAGTTCACCAACTAAGACTGTCTCCATTCATTCTACCCATGCCTGAATCTATGACAGATACAATATATATTTATGATGCACAGCATCTTTTTCTTTAGAAGATTGGACCAAAAGCTATTTCCTGATGACCAACATTCTATCTATTCCCTCCTCAACATAAAAAAAAATCTGAGATTGATCTGAATTGTTCTGAGTATTTTGACACTGTAATGCTATGGATATGAATTTGTTTATATGTTTGTTAAGTCATAAAGTTTGCAAAGAAGAAGCCAGATTTGCTATTACAGGTACTAGTTGAGCACAGAGCTCAGCCAATGATTTCTTTTTTGTTGGCCAGTACTTGATTTCATCCCTTGGTCTGTGCCTTAAGACACACCTTGCTTCTTAAGGTATCTTAAAGATTCTAAAACAGAAGGATTTTATGATAAATTGACTGAATCCATGGGTTGGAATAATTCCAAAATTGAAAAAACACACAGTAGTATAGTCCAAGACGGAATATATTTCGGGGGCGATTGTTTAACCCCCTTGTTCACCCGCGAAGTACAATAAGGCAAATGTTAAAAACGTTAAAACCGTCATAAAAACCGTCATAAAACCAAGGATGACCGCTGCTCCCGTTCTTTTAATCCAATTGGCTTATTAAGATTAAGCCAGTGACCGGTCGTCACGTAGCTGACTCCTCCTCGTCGCTGAGACGCGGTTTGGTCCGTTGACGCTGCCCCCTAGTTAGCCTTAATTGGGCTATTAGGGGCTTCCAAATTGCGCTTAAGTGAGCGGCGTCAGCTCGATTACACACATTGTCCGTTGCGGCAATTAGTAATTGCTCGCTTACTCGTCGTTCCCGAAAGTTATTTTGGTGTCTCAGCAACACCGCAGGCTGACTAAAGTTTACAGCATGACCCGTTGACAAGGCATGCGCGGCAATAGCCGAAGAGGACTGTAACTGTTCATGCTCTGCCGCTGAATTGACCGTTTTTTGGCTTAGTCTTCGGTGTTCATCACACCTGGTAGCTAACGCCCTCGATGTCTCTCCGATGTACGAAACTCGGCATTCTGAACAGAAAATTTGGTAGACCACGTCTTCCGTCATAGTAGCGGGTTGTCTGTCCTTAAGATGTGTTAACTGTGATCCAAGTTTGTTTGGTGCTGAGAACACCACACGGATCCCAACCCGGTTCATAATGCGTCGTATGGCTTCACTTGTGTTGTGTTCATAGGGGATGACGATGGTCTTGGGGCGGTCTTGTTGACGCTGACTAGAGTCATCTGCTTGCGTATTCAGTCGGGGCGCCGTCTCCTTCAGGTGCACTCTTTTGGCTTGTTTAATTAGGAGCCGTCTAGGGTAACCGTTTTTCTGCAGCGTTGAGATGATTTCTCGTTCTTCAGCCTTGCGGTCAGCCTCTTCGGTGCATAGACGTGACGCTCTTGTAAACAGGGAGTTTGCGATGCCCAGTTTAACTTTCACACTGTGGCCAGACTCGTAATTTAAATAGCGGTCTGTGTGAGTCGGCTTTTTAAAAACTGTCGTTGTTAATCGCCCCGAGCCCGCCTTTTTCACAAGACAATCCAGGAAGGGAAGGGTGTGCTCCTCTGACTCCCCTTCGCAGGTAAACTTTACCGATTGTTCGCATGAATTAAGGTGGTCCAGGAAGGAATCTCTGTCCGGGTTACGTAAAATTACAAAGGTGTCATCAACATAACGTAGCCAGACTTTTGGGGGACGGGTAAAGCTCTGCAACGCCTTTTTTTCAAAATGCTCCATGAACACATTGGCTAGAATTGCTGAGATTGGTGAGCCCATTGGTAAGCCATCTGTTTGTCTGTACAATTCCTCGCTAAAGGTGAAGAACGTTGCATTAACACACAACCGTACCAACGAGACAATATCAATAACTTCCAGTGCCGTTCTTTGGGGCAGCGTGGGGTCCTCTTCTAATCGAGATGAGATGACTTCTAGGGTTTTGTTAATGGGTACATTTGTGAATAACGCCGTCACATCGTAGCTGACCATACCGTCCTCCTCTGTCATCTCCACCCCGCTCAACAAATCGACGAAATGTTTTGAGTTTTTGACATGGTGCTCCGTTTTACCTACAAGTGGGGTCAGCAGCGTTGACAAGAACTTCGCCAACCCATATGTCGGTGACCCGATGAAGTCAACGATGGGTCTGAGTGGGGCGTTTTGTTTGTGTATTTTTGGAAGTCCATAGATTCTTGGGCATCTATTGTTCTTAGGTTTTATGCGGAACCAAACGTTCTCTCCAAGTTTTGACTTCAACCGGAAGAGCGCCTGACAAGCGTCCTTTTTTAAACCGTTCATCACCGTAGACGCCGGTTTTTTCTCGACTTTTTCATACGGGCCTTCAGAAAGGTGCTGTTTCATCTTGTTGGTGTAGTCACTTTTATCCATTACCACTGTACAGTTTCCTTTGTCAGCTCTCATGATGACAATGGAATCGTCAGTACGCAATTCCTTCAACGCCTTCCATTCCTCCTTAGTTAAGTTCGACCCGCTTTTTGTCCTTCTATGGAGTACCCCTGCGACCTGGGTTCGTACTATGTCAGCTTCTTCTGAAGATAATTCTCCTAGCGCCGCTTCCACTTGTGGGATGACTTCGAGTGGCGATATGTTCTCCTTCAGAACGTTGAAATTGTGTCCCTTTGCCAGCAATCGTGTCTGTGATGTAGAGAGCTCTTTGGATGAGAGGTTCTTCACTCCCATGTTACCTGTGGGCGTTTGCGGTGGATGTTGGGCCAGGTTCAGTCGATCAAATTTGGCCGCCTGTCTTGTCCTACACAATCTGTCCATTCGAGTTCGCCACGCATCTGCAGTGGTCAATAAAATCTCGATATCTTCCTCAGCAAGTATGCTGCGCAAAGACTCGATCATGTGTGTCCTTTTCTGTCTAATACCCTTCAATTTCTCACAGATCTCGTGAAGTCGAGCTTTCAACAATTTCCGCTGGGCATTTTTGACGATACTCTGAAAGACCTGCCCCCCTGGTGGTGTTTTTAGATACAGAGAGGTTGGAATGATGTGCGAGAGTAAGCAACGGCGGTTGAAAATCCTATGGTTGGCGTAACGGGCCTCCAACTTTGCCTGATTGATTAGACCTCCGGCGAGTCTCCGGACGAATAATCCGTAGCGTTCACGCAAACGAGAGAAAAAACTTGTGACTGTGGAGTTTGAATCCATGGGTTGGAATAATTCCAAAATTGAAAAAACACACAGTAGTATAGTCCAAGACGGAATATATTTCGGGGGCGATTGTTTAACCCCCTTGTTCACCCGCGAAGTACAATAAGGCAAATGTTAAAAACGTTAAAACCGTCATAAAAACCGTCATAAAACCAAGGATGACCGCTGCTCCCGTTCTTTTAATCCAATTGGCTTATTAAGATTAAGCCAGTGACCGGTCGTCACGTAGCTGACTCCTCCTCGTCGCTGAGACGCGGTTTGGTCCGTTGACGCTGCCCCCTAGTTAGCCTTAATTGGGCTATTAGGGGCTTCCAAATTGCGCTTAAGTGAGCGGCGTCAGCTCGATTACACACATTGTCCGTTGCGGCAATTAGTAATTGCTCGCTTACTCGTCGTTCCCGAAAGTTATTTTGGTGTCTCAGCAACACCGCAGGCTGACTAAAGTTTACAGCATGACCCGTTGACAAGGCATGCGCGGCAATAGCCGAAGAGGACTGTAACTGTTCATGCTCTGCCGCTGAATTGACCGTTTTTTGGCTTAGTCTTCGGTGTTCATCACACCTGGTAGCTAACGCCCTCGATGTCTCTCCGATGTACGAAACTCGGCATTCTGAACAGAAAATTTGGTAGACCACGTCTTCCGTCATAGTAGCGGGTTGTCTGTCCTTAAGATGTGTTAACTGTGATCCAAGTTTGTTTGGTGCTGAGAACACCACACGGATCCCAACCCGGTTCATAATGCGTCGTATGGCTTCACTTGTGTTGTGTTCATAGGGGATGACGATGGTCTTGGGGCGGTCTTGTTGACGCTGACTAGAGTCATCTGCTTGCGTATTCAGTCGGGGCGCCGTCTCCTTCAGGTGCACTCTTTTGGCTTGTTTAATTAGGAGCCGTCTAGGGTAACCGTTTTTCTGCAGCGTTGAGATGATTTCTCGTTCTTCAGCCTTGCGGTCAGCCTCTTCGGTGCATAGACGTGACGCTCTTGTAAACAGGGAGTTTGCGATGCCCAGTTTAACTTTCACACTGTGGCCAGACTCGTAATTTAAATAGCGGTCTGTGTGAGTCGGCTTTTTAAAAACTGTCGTTGTTAATCGCCCCGAGCCCGCCTTTTTCACAAGACAATCCAGGAAGGGAAGGGTGTGCTCCTCTGACTCCCCTTCGCAGGTAAACTTTACCGATTGTTCGCATGAATTAAGGTGGTCCAGGAAGGAATCTCTGTCCGGGTTACGTAAAATTACAAAGGTGTCATCAACATAACGTAGCCAGACTTTTGGGGGACGGGTAAAGCTCTGCAACGCCTTTTTTTCAAAATGCTCCATGAACACATTGGCTAGAATTGCTGAGATTATTTTGGTGTTGCTGAGACACCAAAATAACTTTCGGGAACGACGAGTAAGCGAGCAATTACTAATTGCCGCAACGGACAATGTGTGTAATCGAGCTGACGCCGCTCACTTAAGCGCAATTTGGAAGCCCCTAATAGCCCAATTAAGGCTAACTAGGGGGCAGCGTCAACGGACCAAACCGCGTCTCAGCGATGAGGAGGAGTCAGCTACGTGACGACCGGTCACTGGCTTAATCTTAATAAGCCAATTGGATTAAAAGAACGGGAGCAGCGGTCATCCTTGGTTTTATGACGGTTTTTATGACGGTTTTAACGTTTTTAACATTTGCCTTATTGTACTTCGCGGGTGAACAAGGGGGTTAAACAATCGCCCCCGAAATATATTCCGTCTTGGACTATACTACTGTGTGTTTTTTCAATTTTGGAATTATTCCAACCCATGGATTCAAACTCCACAGTCACAAGTTTTTTCTCTCGTTTGCATAAATTGACTGACTTAGATAAGATTTTGACAGGTACTGATGAAAAAGTGATCAAAAAATTATATAGTTATTTGTTGGAAATTAAATTAGAGGAAGAACAAGTTAAAGAAACAATGATTGCTTGGGGGAAGAATTTTGGATATGGGATTGATTTAGAGAAATGGCAAAAACTGTGGTCACAAAATTATAAAATAACAATGTCAACAGCATATAAAGAAAATTTGTATAAGATGTTTTACAGGTGGCACTTTCCCCCGACAAGAATAGCAAGAATGTTCAAGAATAAATCTGAAAAGTGCTGGAAATGTCATCAGATACCTGGCTCATATTACCATATGTGGTGGACTTGTGAGGAGGCCAGGAAATATTGGACTAGAATTCGCATATGGCTGGAAAAAATGATAAAGAAACACATAGATTTGAAACCAGAGATTTTTTTATTGGGAATCGTAGCTGATATATATAATAAAAATTTAAAATATTTGATTGTAAATGTATTAACAGCAGCTAGGATTGTATTTGCTAAACATTGGAAGAGTGAGAAAATACCAATAGAGGAAAAAATTATTAAGAAAATATTGGAATGTGCTGAAATGAGTAGATTGACATTTGAAATTAGAGAACAAGAAGATAAATAATTTTATGAAGTTTGGGATCTTTTTTATCAATGGCTAGATGATAAAATATGATAATAGAATATTTAGAAATTTAGGAAATAATGAATATATAATTTTTCTTGGTTTTGATAATTCTTAAGAATATTTTATTATGATAGATTTGATATGATTTCATGATTTGTCATAAAATAATTTAACCTAATTATAGTTATCTCGCTTAAGTATGAATTAGTAAAATTATAGTCAAATGATTGTTTAATAATGATATTGGGATATTTTATTGATGATTGATAATGTGAGTTATTATGTGATATAATTATTTTGATGACTATGAAATGGATGCACAAAAGGGAGTGGTAAACCAACCGATACACTGTAAATTTATTTTTATTTTTTATTTTTTTTATGTCATGTGTTATGTCTTATATGTTTTTTGTCTGTTGTTAAAATCAATAAAACTTTTACAAAAAAAAAAAGACACACCTTGCTTCTCAAAAATAAAAGAGAATGTATTCTCTCTTTTATTTCTGTCATGCCACACCATACGATCTTTGTATACTGTTGTTGTCCTCTAGTCTCGTCTAGTGGCTGGACAGACAAATATGCCCCAGGGTATATTGTTTGAAGCTGATCCCACCCATTTACTGATCATCCACACTCTCAAACAAGTGCATGCTGGGAAGCCATACTTCATTTCCTTTAGTATTTGGAGAAGGCAGAAGATCATCCAAGGACAAATCTACATACCACACAGAGCATCACTGGTGATATTTAAATTGCTTGTATTTATTAATTGTTATGTTCAGCAGTAACGTAATACTGTCTATCTTGTATTTGGTTCTAATTGAATGTGTTCTTATTTTCCCCAATTTCACCATATCCTGTTCTTGCAATTAAGCATTCAGATCTACAAAAACAGCCTGTTTTATTGGAGGATAGGTGGATTTAGCTGCATGTTGAGCTGCACAAAGAGTAGTGAGGACACAATGTGGTCAAGCTGCACACAAGCTGTAGTGAGGAGAGAACAGTTTCTGTGTTGTGTGTCTGAGATGTATGTGTTGATTTTGGTAGAACATATTTATCACTTTTCATATTCCTGTTCTGGCCTTGGACTTCTTTATGGAATCCTAACATATTCCTGCAGTAGGATTCTAGGCTTAAGAACAAGATGGACGTGAACCAAGAATTTGTTCACAGAAAGCACAAATTGCCCTTGAAAGATAAAAATTTGTTGTCATTACGGAAGTAGCATTGAAATAAAGCCCAACATCAGATACAAAACTGCTGGAATAGGGGTGTATCCACATTGCTGACATTGTAAACTACCCAGTTCTGTCATAATGTTTTTCATGAGCCCTTTGACTGTCCCTTATTCTTGAAGATCTTTGAGCTGGGGTTGTTTCTGCCCTAAAGACTTACAGCTTTCTCTGGACTGGTTGAACCATCACTAGAAGAACATAACAGCAATGACAGAGTTCATGTACTGGATGATGCTCTGAAAATGCTATGAGAGACATTTTATCTAATCCAAGTTATATGGCTGCTGAACTCACAAAATATAGGATTAAAAATAATGCAAACATGATCGGAGCAGCAGACAATAGTATAAATATCAATGGCACTTGACTCCCATAATCCAGTTCCAAGAAACACATCAAATGGTCACTATCCTGGAGCTGGTGAGGGCAGAAATGACTTGCAGTACATTCAAGATTACCAGATATTGTTTGTAGTATCCAAGGCAATTGTGGAAAAATATATGTTGTAAGCATTTTTTAAAATCTGTTTTCAGCAGTCAGGAAGTTGAGGTTAGATAATAACCATATGATTGTTTCTCAATTATAATTTCCAACGTTATAATTGGCTGAACCATTTTGGCATCCGGGAGTTGTAATTCAGCAGCACTTGGGTCTAGTAGGGCCTAGGTTTCCTAGCTCTGACTCAGTGGTGGGATTCAAATTATTTAACAACCGGTTCTCTGCCCTAATGATTTATTCCAACAACTAGTTCACCAAACTTCTTAGAAAGCTAACAACCAGTTATCCAAAGTGGTGTGAACTGGCTGAATCTCACCACTGCTCTGACTGAAATAACCTATGTATGTGTGCTGTAAGCTTTTGTATCATCTTGGGCTTTTCATGTTTTGTATTATACCATATCTTCGGATGTCTAGAATTCTGAATATGAGAAGCAGCTTGACATTTTGCTTTTGCTGGTGAGTTTAACTGCTTCTATCGCTCGCATCTCATAGGAAGATAGTGGCAAGAACCATAGGTTCACAAGGCACAAGACAGCTTTTAAACGGCTGAGATTTTACAAAAACAATATTGAGTGTATTGACATAAAGCTCACAAGATTTGATTTCACAAGTATTATTACCAACCATTCTATTATCCATGTAAAGTATATTAACATATTTCTACTATGGTATTATATAGAATATAATATTGTGACAAATGTTTGTGACAAATGTTCCAGTGCTAATATCAAAATGAACAACTTGGCCAAAGAGACCTTACAGAATGGATTGAAGGGAATGGATCCAAGGGAATGTGATCCCTTGGAGAAATTGAAGCATTACAAAGAGGTTGTATGCATTATGAAATTTTAAAAGCTAAATCTGTCATTCTGCTGATGGAATGGCTTTTCTTGACCCCGTCCAAGCTTTATCTCTACACATACATGCAACAATCACTTGGTTCATGCTAAAAGAAAAAAGCAAATAAGCACTGGACAAGTGGTGGACATCATGCTTTGCTATCTTACAGGGCTGGGAGCCTGCCTTCCATTGGGACTTGTATACGGCATGGGTCAGAAATAAAGCTGAGAAAATATCGCACATCCTGGAAAGAAACTGTTCCAACTTTTCCTCTCAGGATGCCACTATAGGGCATTGCATGCCAAAACAACTAGGTACATAGATAGTTTTTCCCTCATGCCATCATTCTGCTGAACACCTATTTCCCACAGTATATTTACCCATGTAGTATGACTTTATTACTATTATCCTTCTCATCTTTTCTACTACCTTCTCCTAATGGTATCTTATGATTACGTTACTTTGTTGTCTGTATGTACACCAAAAACTTATGCACCAGAGGCAAATTCCTTGTGTATCCATCCAATCACCCATGGCCAGTAACATATTCTCTTCCTTCCATTCCAGTAGACCCCTCAGGATGCTGATTTGGATGTCATGGAGGGGTTATTTCACCTATCACAGTGCAGTTTGTTGGCATAGAGCAGGGGTGTCAAACTCACGTCATCACATGTGACATATCAGAACTTTTTTCCCCTTCGCTAAACCAGGCATGGACATGGTAAGCACATGATGCATCCGGCCTGTGGGCCAGGAGGTTGACACCCCTGGCGTAGAGTAAAACCATTACTCATTAAGGATTTGGGGCATCTTATTTCTTCACATTTTGAAACATTAACCAGTTTTATTTATATATAATATTTCTTTTTTTTTTTGAAAAAGTTTTTATTAATTTTCTACAAACAAACAAGACAAACAAAACATAAAAACATCAAATCTTATATGTACATCCAGTGTGTCAGTTGGTTCATCATTTTTGTGCATTCATTCTGTAGTCTCAATTACAATTATGTTACATAACAACTCATATTGTCAATCCAAAATTATATATCCTAATATCACTAAAAAAAGAAATTTTTGACTATATTTTTAATCATTTATGCTTAATGAGCTAACAATACTTTAAACCAGTTTACTCTATAACAAATCATCTAATCATATCAAATCAATCCTAAAAAATCCTTTATAAATATAATAGCAAATAGCAAAATAATGACAAAATAAAGATAATCCTTACTCTCTAGCATTCTAAATATTCTATTATCGTATTTTATCATCTAGCCATTTATAAAAAAGATCCCAAATTTCGCAAAATTGTTTATCCTCTTGCTCTCTAATTTCAAATGTCAATCTGCTCATCTCAGCACATTCCAATATTTTCTTAATAATTTCTTCCTGTAATGGTATTTTCTCATTCTTCCAATTTTTAGCAAATACAATCCTGGCCGCTGTTAATACATTTACAATCAGGTATTTCAAATCTTTACTATATATATCAGGTAAAATTCCCAATAAGAAGATCTCTGGTTTCAAATCTATATGTTTCTTTGTCATTTTTTCCAACCACATGCGAATTATAGTCCAATATTTTCTAGCATCCTCACAAGTCCACCACATATGGTAATACGAGCCGGGTATCTGATGACATTTTCAACATTTTTCAGATTTGTTCTTAAACATTCTTGCTATTCTTGTCGGAGGAAAGTGCCACCTGTAAAACATCTTATACAAGTTTTCTTTATATGCTGTTGACATTGTCATTTTATAATTTTGAGACCACAATTTCTGCCATTTCTCCAAATCAATCCCATATCCAAAATTCTTCCCCCAAACAATCATAGTTTCTTTGACTTGTTCTTCCTCTAATTTCATTCCCAGTAAATAACCATATAATTTTTTAATCACCTTCTCATCAGTACCCATCAAGATCTTGTCTAAATCAGTCTGTTTATCATAAAATCCCTCCGTTTTAGAATCTTCATCATACCTTGAGTGTATTTGTGCATATGAAAACCAATTCATCCTTATACCTTGTTCTTCTAAGTTTTGGATCGATTTAAGTTCACCCTTTTCATCCAAAAGTTCCCCATATCTAACTGTTTGTTCCTTCTTGTAAATTATAGGATAGGAAAATGCTTCAATGGTCGATAACCAAACTGGAATTTTCAAATAACATTGTCTTTTTATCTTCTCCCAATTTAACCACAAAGACTCCCGTACATAATGTCTTCTAAAATAACCCTGTGTTTTAGTTCCCTTATACCATAAAAAAGCATGCCAACCCAACAGCAAGTCATGCCCTTCTAGTGTCAACAACCTATGTTTCCTTAATGTTATCCATTCTTTGACCCACATCAAACTTGCAGCTTGATAATACAATTCCCAATTAGGCAGACCAAAACCTCCTCTAATTCTAGCATCTTGCAAAAGCTTTAACTTTATTCTCGCTTTTTTACCTTGCCATATAAACTTCAACATAATTTTATTTAAATCTTCAAAATAGTCTTTTCCAAGCCTAATTGGTATTGTTTGAAACAAAAATAAAATTCTAGGTAAGATATTCATCTTAATTGTTGAAATTCTCCCTATTAATGACAATTGCAAGTTTTCCCACTTCTTCAAATCTGTAGTTATCTGTTGTTTAAGTTTAATATAATTATTCTCCTTTAATGTGCTACATCTTGTTGTCAAATATATCCCCAAATACTTAACCTTATTTGTAACTTGAATTTTCAAAAGATCTGCCAATTCTTCTCTCTGTCTCAATAACATATTCTTTGTCAAAATCTTTGTTTTATCTTTGTTTATTTTCAAACCAGCCACCTCTCCATATGACTCTATCCTTTCCAGTAACTTTGGAGCTGTTTCAATCGGATCTTCCAAAATAAAAGCTAAATCATCAGCAAAAGCTTGTAGCTTAAATTCTTCCTTCTTAATTTTCATTCCTTTTATGCTTTTATCATCCCTAATATTTCTATTCAAGACTTCCAAGGTCAACACAAATAGCAAAGGAGATAGGGGGCATCCTTGTCTTGTGCCTTTCCTTATATTAATAAAATCTGTAAGTTCCCCCTCCATCATTACCCTTGCTGTCTTTTTATTGTATATAGCTTCTATTGCTTGAATAAATTTTTTAGCAAAACCCATCTGCTCCAATAATAATAACATAAATCTCCAGTTGACGTTGTCAAATGCTTTTTGAGCATCTAGGAATATCAAAGCCATTTGCTTTTCAGGATGAGCCTCATAATATTCCAAAGTGTCCAAGATTACTCTCATATTGTCTCTAATTTGTCTCTTTGGCAGAAATCCATTTTGATCTGAGTGAATAAAATTATTTAAATATTTTTTAAGTCTTTCTGCTAAAATTGAAGCAAAAATTTTATAGTCTGCATTCAATAAAGAAATAGGTCTATAATTCTTAATTTGCAATGGGTCAGTCTCTTCCTTTGGTATAAGTGTAATATAAGCCTCTGACCATGTTTTAGGTATCATCTTTTTTAACATAACTTCATTCATAACTTCTAACAATGGGATGCTCAATAATTCTTGAAATGTTTTATAAAATTCTACTGGAAGCCCATCTGGGCCCGGAGCTTTCCCATTATTTTGTCTCTTAAATGCTTCATTTAGTTCCATCATTGTTATATTGCTTTCTAGCATTTCTTCAGTCTCTTTAGGTATCTTTGGTAAATTAGCTTCCTGTAAATACTGTTTGACTTTTCCTTCATCAATATTCTCTTGTTTATATAATTGCCCATAAAAATCTCGGATAATTTCTTTTTTCTCCTTGTTCCCATAACAAACTTGGCCTTGTTCATCTATTAACTTCAATATTTTTCTTGATTCCTTCTCTTTTCTCAATTTATATGCTAGCCATCTACCTGGTTTATTTGCATCTTCAAAATAATTCTGTTTAGAGTTTCTAATTTTCTGTGCCAATTCTTCTTTCTCTATTAATTCCATTTTATGTTTGATTACATCCAGCTTCAATTTAATATCCTTTTTCTGTGGCATTTTCTGTAATTCTTTTTCAAGAGTTTTATACTCATTTTCCAAGGCCTTAGAAGCTTGCCTTTTCCTAATATTCTTTTTTCTTGTATAATCTATTATCAAACCTCTAGCGTATGCCTTCATAGTATCCCACACATTTTGCATTGAAGTATCTTCTTTTTTATTTTCTCTAAAGAAAAAAGCCAATTCCTTCTCCATCCATTGTGTAAAATCTTTCTCCTTTAAAATAGTATTATTTAATGTCCATCTCGATCTTTTTTTTTGTCCCTTCCATTTAATTGTCATTGGGCTATGATCTGCCCAGGTACTTGTTTCAATGCTTGTTTCTTTAATATTAGATATTAGTTCTGTTGAGATCCAAATCATATCTAATCTGGACCATGATAAATGTCTATTTGAATAAAAAGTATATTGTTTAGCTTTAACGTTTCTTTCTCTCCAAATATCTTTTAAAGTTAATTCATCTGTCATTTTAAAAAAAGACCTTGGGAGAACCTTTCTATTTTGCTTTGTTGTTGTTGCTATATAGTCCAGTTTATTGTCCACAATTCCATTAAAATCTCCCATCATAATTATATTAACATAGTCCAGTCCAATTATTTTCATGTGCAGTTTTTTATAAAACTCTTCTTGTTTATCATTCGGAGCATAAATTGCAATCAAGAGTATTTTTATATTATTATCCATTATTTCTACCATTAATACTCTTCCATCTTCATCCGAGTAAATCAATTTTGCTGGAATAGCCTCTTTAATGTATAAAACCACACCTCTTTTCTTACATTGGGTCAAAGAGGTAAATGTTTTCCCTAATTTTGGCTGTAATAACAATTGTTCATGTTGTTTTTTAATGTGAACTTCTTGTAAACAAATTATATCAAATTTTAATTTCTCTAATTTATGAAAAGTTTTCCTTCTTTTAACAGCTGAATTAAGTCCGTTTATATTCATTGTAATCAGTTTTTTTCCCTCCATAATTATGCTTTATATTTAGGTCTAACAGCTCTCGTGGATCTCACTTCACGCTGTTCTTTACTATCAATCTGTCCCCCTATTGCTCCTTTCTCTTTTTCAGTCTCCAGTTGTTCATCTTGAAACTCAATTAATGAAACCTCTTTCTCTGCTTCCTCTTTTCTTCCTCCAAAAAATTCTGCATGAAAAAGTTCTGCTTTCTCAATTGAGTCAATTCTATGTCTCTGCTCTTGCCACGTAAACATTAATCCTTCTGGAATCAGCCATCTATAATTCACTTCGTTTTCCAATAGTATTTTGGTCAGAAATCGATATTCTCTTCTCATCTCTCTCACTCTTCTAGGTATTTGTTTTAAAACCACAACCTCTTTACCCTTGTATTTCAGTGTTTTCTCTCTTGCTACTTGTAATATTTGCGTTTTAATGGATTTTTTGGTAAATCTAATATGGACTTCCCTGGGTAATTTATTTCTCATCGCATATCTTGTATAGACTCGATATATCTCATCTATTCCATCCATCATCTTTTCCTCTGTAATTTCCAAAGCATCTGCCAAAATTTCTATCATTACCGCTGCCAAATTTTCTCCTTTTTCCTCCTCTATATTTTGAAATCTAAGGTAAAATTCTGACCTTTCCATCTCCCACCTCAACATCCCACCTTTTTCTTGTTCGACCGCTGTTAATCTGCTATCAATATTTCCAATCTTCTTCTCTCTTTGTTTTCCTTCTTCCTCAATTTTTTGGAATCTCTCCTCATACTTAACCATCATTTGTTTAATATTTTCCACTTTTTCATCAGTCTTCTCTATTCTTTGTTCAATATTTTCTGTTCTTTGTTCAATATTTTCTATTCTTTGTTCAATATTTTCTGTTCTTTGTTCAATATTTCCTGTTCTTTGTTCAATAATATCTGATTTTGTCTTAAGTTCTTGAATTCCTTGCATAATCATCTGTAACTGTAAAGTTATTTTTTCTTGTTCCTTATCTTGCTTCAACATTGTCTGAATTAAACGTTGTCCTCCAGCTGGTGGGGAAGCAGAGGTAGAAGCAGCAATGCCAGATGGTATTGGTTTCTTGCTCATTTCAATGTTTCCAAAACTTCAAATTCTTCTTAACTTTTAACCCAACTGGTAGAGCAGCCAATTATAATCCAAAATGGAAAACTCCAATAGTAAAAAACACGAAACCAAAGAAGAAACAGAAAAAAAGGAAGAAGAAAGATCTTCAGGTTCTTCTAGACCCTAATCCAATTACGAAATAGTCCACCATAAAAAAGGAAAAAATAGAAAGGAAAAAACAAACAAATCCAAAAGATAATAATATTAATTAAGAGCAAAAGAAAAAGGAAAAAGCAAAAAGAGAAAAAAGAAAAACAAAAAACAAAAAGTTCCTTCAGGATCTTCACACCTTAATCCAATTAAAAAATCTCAATAATCCAAAAAATAATCCAAAAAAGGAAGAAGAAAAATAAAAAAAAAAAAATCAACCACGACAACAGAATAATCCAAAAAGATAAATATGAAAAGCAAAAAAGTCCCAATAAAAAGGAAAAAAAAAAATAAATAAAGAAGAAAAGAGAAAAGACTCTGAGGCTTTCCCTTTAAAGTAAAAGGCAAAAATAAAAATATTACTAAAAATTAAGATTTTTTTAAAAAAAGCTAGCGAATGGGGTACATATAAGAAAACACACTGCACTTTGTTATTTATCCAAGGCTCTTGTTATGACTCTCTTCTCCAGCAGCTTCAAAGCCAAACCTCAAGTGTTGATAACAGTCCAGGAAAGCACCTGCAATAATATTTTGCTGTGCTCTCCCTCTATCTTATCACGTTACAAAGTCCTTGAGATGAGGTCTTTTTGCAATTCTCTCCAATTCAAATAGAATACTTTCAAGCCTCTAGTTGGCAGTGTTACAAAGTTTCTTAATGCTCTTTCTCAGCCCCAACCGGAAAAAAGAATTAATATATACAAAAAAAAAGGAAAAAAAAAATAGCCAAAGGAAGCCTCTATCCTAAAAAAAATAAAAAAGTCAAAGGGAGCCTAAAAGTTTATATAAAAGAAGATTCAGTCCGGTTACCTAAGTCACAATAAAATCTTTCCCATGGAATATAGAAAAAAAAAAAAAAACACCCCAAGCCTCAATTTGACAGCACTTTAAAAACGCCGCTCAAACAATTTCAATCAAAAAAAAAATCTCACAGCTTCCTCCTCTCTTCAGAATGAACTTTCCAACCTCAGCGAATTTTCAACACAAAAGTTTTTCTCACCCAACCGACACACTTCAATCCAGTCACTTTCTTTTCGGAGCTGTCCCGACTTCAGCAGCTATGGAGGCTGCCTCTCCGCCGCCAGCAAAAGGGCTTCTTCCGAATCTAACCAGAGACTTTGCGATGTCTCTGGGATCCTGGAACAGTGCCCTTCACAATCACTGTCTCTCCGGGACGATTTAGGTCCGTTAGGACCGACCAGGGGCGAAAATATCAGCTGCGATCTCAGAGCCCCGAGATCGCAGCTGTAACGCCGGCACGAAGCTCCGCCTTCTCCTTTATATATAATATTTCTTAACCATCCATCTCCTCTTAAAACTGAACCAACAAGTGCATTCCAGCAACCAGTCCTTACAGTAAAATTAGTTTTGTGTATGTGTGAGCATCCTGCAGGAAAATTATTATCAGCTTTGCTATTGAAATTTCTCCCCTTCTCCTATTTAGGAGAATCTTCCTTTCAGGTAAATGTAACACATTACATCTGCCTCAATTTTCATTCTACCTGGCTTGATTTTCAAAATAGTGTACTGTTCATGGACAGAAGCTCATTTCATTTTCTATAGTCCTTAAACACAGCAGCAAGAAGACTTGATCCACAGGGAAAGCCATCACATGCCACAAATATTTTGCTGCAGGGAGAACATTCTCTTATGGAATACACACTTAAACAGAGGTGACATGTTGTGCACCTGTTCCTGCCTTGGGCCCATCCCATTAACTAGCAACTGGCAAAGAAGAAAGCTGCCTTCACTATAAATGGGATGGAACTTACTATTTGTCTGCACTCAACAAGGACCAGGGCACAAACACAACACAGCTGCCAAGGTTTCCTGATTCTCAGTTGGAGGCGTTTGCAGCTGTAACTGAGGACAACAGACTGAGTACATTATACATTTCAACAACCTTTAATGTAGCATCAAATACCTTGCCTTTTAGCTCAGAGTAAGAAATATGGAGGTATTTCTGTTTCGACAGCTTCCCTTTCATAAGAAATGACATAAAGCAATATTCCCTTGCCTTTTAGACTTATATAGCACATTTATGGATGGTGGATCTGCACAACTTGTATAACAAAAGTGGGCTACCAGAGCAAGGGGAAGGGATCTTCGAATTCTCAGTTAAGTGCATGTTATTGTACTTTGTGCCAATTATTTAAAGATGGCTACAGTGTATCTCTTTCTACCCTTCTGAATCCTAATTTCCTTAATAACAGTGAGATTATAAGTGCTATACATTTAACAACTCTATGAAATAAGTGGGTCTGTTCTAAATGCTCCAACAAATCCCTAAATTGTTCGTTTCAGTTGCCAGTATAGAAAATTATTAAGGCTAGGGAGAGTAAAGACATGTTTTACCTTCAAGCAAATGAGTTTACCCTAGCCAAGGCCTCTCTCTTCTCCCTACCTATTATCCCATCCCATCTCCCTTTCTCATTTTGTTTTTGTTCTTGTGGCCTTTTCAGGATACAAAGAAATTATCACCATATAATTATCAATATTAGTGCCTTAAAATCAAATATGCTTCTAACATCCCACGGCTAAAAGACAAAAGGGTTTTCATGAAAAGATTTTCTCTTGTGCTTTCACCAGCTGCTCTTTCTCTTGCATCTCAGAGGTCTTGGAGAACAGTCACAAAGTACCATTTGAGAGCCAGGAAAGCCCTTTTGGGGAAGAACACAAGGTGCTCTTTTAGTCAGAGTAAACTATTCATCTGAGCTCTTCTGTCCAGCAGGAAATCTCCAGTGTCACTACCAGAGAATACATCACTTGCAGTCTTGGTTTGGTTAAAGCCATGCATCCCAGGTCCCTAACTGGACTCTTATCTGGCACCGACTATCAATCATATTCTGACTTTGTACAACACAAATTCTCCAGCTGGGACACCTGGAATTCTATTCCTAAGTAAAAATAGACGATTCGATATGTGAAGCAGATCACTGTGTCTCCCCTTTTACCTTCTCCACAATTTCATTACAATGACAGTTCCAGAAAACTTTGCAGATTCCAAAGTGCACTAGCTTCCCAAAATTTGCAATTAGCAGCTAAATGTTCAGATGAAATTATCAGCTGAATGCAATTGGGTATTTAAAACCTAGAAGCAAGCAAGCTTTGGACAATTTGATTCAAATCCTTCAATTAAACAATGCCATCTATTGCGACCCTGGAAGAATGCCTTTTCTGTTGCATCATCTGACCTCTGGTATGAAGTTCTCCTCTAGAATCTGAGGAGCAATAACACTTAGCAACAGCATTTAGACTTATATTGCTTCATAGTGATTTACAGTCCTCTCTAATTGGCTTACAGAATCAGCATACAGCCCCCCAATGATCTGGGTCCTCATTTTATTGACTTCAGGAGGATGGAATGTGAGAATTGAACTGCGGTGAGTCAGCAGAATTAGCCTGCAATACTGCATTCTTACCACTGTGACACCATGGCTCTGAATGGCCTTCACCTTGCTGGTGTTTCATGGTGTTTTAAAGGGTCCAGAAGAACCTAGGTCTACATTTACACTTGTGCTGGTGTAATTGAAGCCTCCTTTTAACCCAGTTTGTTATTGCAACATTTTCCCTTGTCATTTTTAATGTCATGTTTTTCATGTTTTAAGCAATTTGTCAATTGCCCAGAGTTGCTGAGAATCAGGTGTCCTATACATGTTGATAATATTTTTGTTAATATTCTTCTGTCCCAAAATATTTTGAATACTCTACCTGACTCTGTGGTTTCTTCCCCAAACCCCAAAAACTTTAACCTTAGACTATCTACTATTGACCTCACCCCTTTCCTAAGAGGTTTATAGGGGGCGTGCATAAGCGCACCAATGTGTCTACCGTCCCTGTCCTATTGTTTCTTTTTATTTTTAATATATGTATCCATTTCATGTATTCATAATTATGTCTATACTTATACCTATTATCTTGTAAGCAATTGACAAATCAAATAAATAAATAAAAGTGCATCTGTGGAATCTCAACAGGTAAGAGGGAAACAGAACATCCTCCAGATGGAGAGAAAAGCAGAGAAGTATTATACTGATCCCAACTTATGTCAAACAATATTTTTTCCTAGTGATGCTTTTGAATAATAAATTTAAGCTGGATCCTTTTTACATGCTGTTACAACTTGTTACCCTTTCTTGTGGAAATTTGCTGTTTGCTTTTATTCCCATTCCCACCAGTTTTCTCCTTTTTCTTCCTTATGACTGATGCCTTCCCACTTTTTTCTTTCTTGGAAGTTCAAAGATTGCTTCCCACATCACTCTTTTCTAAAGAGATTAACTTAGCTTTTAGTGTCCTTGATTTGCCCGCTAACTATAGTTACTTAAAACTTTTTTTTTTTTTTAGATGCATTGAAAGAGAAGGGATCTGAGACTGGCTTCTATAACTGAAACATTCTTCAATGTAATGTTTGAACAGGGCCAGAGAAAACACACCATGACTTAGCAAAATCCATGAACAAGGCATTATGTGTTGGGCTGCACTTCATGGTTGTCTCCAAAATGTTTTGGGTTTTTTGGACAGGCATTCAGATATTCACCTGCAACAAATTTATTCATCCTTCCAAGGTTGGTAAAATGAGGACCCAGATTGTTGGGGGCAATATGCTGACTCTGTAAACTGCTTAGAGAGGGCTGAAAAACACTGTGAAACAGTATATAAGTGTTATTGCTATTGCTATGCTGCATATACTACTGATTACTTCTCTCCTCATTTCAGATTGAACAAATTCCTCTTCTTCATATCTTAAAACCCATAATTTGTCACAAAGCAATTCTTCAATAGGCACTTGTTGGTACTTATTTATGAAAATATTTCAATAGATTTTGGATTTTGAATAGATCTAGTGTGGGTTTTTTGTCACAATACATCTTGATTATTAAAATGTGTTTGATTTTTCTCCCAGCAAATAGAGATTGTCATTGTTTTTGCATAACACAGTTGTTATGTTTCCCCCCTTCAGTTGTATCTGCATTTGCTTCTCTTTTCAGTTGGAATATCCATATCCCATCTGTTAAGACTGGAGCATGGGTGCGAATGATGGAGACGAGCTGGTAGAAACAGTGAACTTCAAACTCTTTATTTACATATTGTGACAGCTCAAACTGGAGGGCTGCTATAGCCTTCCTTATATAGGCAACTTTATTAACTCTTCAACCAATAGCAAACCTGGAGCGCTAGCTCTGTTAACCAATGGGAATGGCCTGTTAATGGCCAATCAGATGCTCCTGAACGGACCAATCCGATCCTGCCATTAACAGCCAATCAGAAGTGCAGGGCCAGAACCCTGCACTTGACTTCAAGCTCAAGATAACTTTATTGGTATTATTCATTCACAACACCCCTTTCCCCCAGCTTCTGCCCACGGGGCGCGGTTACATAGTCCTTAAGGTAGGATGGCTGTTTTGTTAGTCTTTTCGATTTTCGCAAAGTGCCTGGCGATTGGTTGCACTTCTGCTGAGGTAGATCGTTGTTTATCGGTAGGGGTGCCTCTGGTTCTGAGTTTGCATTCCCGTTGTCACCAATATCACTGGCCACTCCCTGAGGTGAACTCACTCCGGTCCCTGGTTCCTGTTCCTGCGTTTCAGTCCCATTATCGGTTTCTTCAAAAAGGTTTCCCTCTAATAGCAATTCGCTTTCCTCTGTATCTCCCCCCCCCCTCAGTTTGGTCATAAGGGAATTCGGAAGTGCGCGACGGTAGCCGCGATCGTAGTTGATCTATGTGGTGCTTCCAAAGTCTGTCGTCAGGGCACTGAACAAGGTATGATCTTGGGCCGGTTATGCGGATTACAGTCACTTCTACCCACGTGGATCGCCTGATAAGTTTTTAGCGAATACTAAATCGCCTACCTGGAAGGTACGGCATCGGCCGCTGGATCCGAGTGGTTTTTCCGGTTCGTAGGCTGGGTGTAACCGATCGAGGTGGGAGCAGAGCTTTTGTCCCATTAGCAGCTCAGCAGGAGTTTTGTTGGTGACGCTGTGAGGTGTGATGTGCTGTAGGAAAAGGATCCGGTTGATTTTCTCGTCAATGTTGTCGTAGTCTATCTTTTGGAGAGTCTTTTTGACGAATTGTAACATGTGCTCAGCCCTACCCTACCATTGGCAGCAGGGTGTGCAGGTGAAGTGAGCGCATGTTGGATACCACGGTCAGCCAGGTACTGCTCAAAAGATAACGCGATAAACTGGGGCCCGGCAAAGTCCAGATGGATGCGGGACCAGAGTCCCCGCGGCGTCTTCCATTCGGTTGGGGTTGCCTTTGGTGGAGCGTTGCTTACTTCTTGGCATCTCTGGCAAGTTTTAACCCACGATTCGATTTGTCTGTCAATACCTGGCCACCATGCGTAGCTTCGTGCAAGGCCCTTCATGCACACAATGCCAGGGTGGCCATCGTGCAAGGTTTTTAGCAATGTCTGTTGGAATCGTTCTGGGATAACGACTCTATCGCCCCAGATGACAAAACCCTTCTGCGAGAACAATTCTGTTTGACAACTTTTGAATGGTGCAAAGTCGTCTGGTACTTGGTCCAATGGCCATCCACGTTCCACCCATGTGAGGACTTGTGCTAAGATGGTGTCGCATTTTGTTTCTCTCGCGATGTCACGGGCAGTTAATGGAAGCGTGTGGAGTGTCTCAATCTGCAACGCTGTCATCGTTGGTGCAGGATTGTTGATAGTTTCAGGGAGCGGTGTACGGCTCAGCATGTCGGCGTGGGGAATGGCTTTACCGGGACGATATTATAGCCGATAATTGTAGGCAGCCAAGAATTCTGACCAGTGGGTCATTCTGGGAGAAAGTATGTAGTGAGTTGGCTTGTCCCCAGCGATGATCCCCAGCAATGGTTTGTGGTCAGTTACAATGGTGAAAACCCGGCCGTACACGTACTCATAAAATCTTTTAACAGCTGATACAATCGCCAGGGCTTCTTCATCGATCTGGCTGTAATTTCGCTTGGTTTTCAAGAGCGTCTTTGAGAAGTAAGCAACAGATGCTTCGTTACCGTTAGGTAACACATGGCTCAAAATGGCACCCATTCCAAAGGCGATGCATCACAAGTAATGTTTATTGGCAAAATCTCATTGTACTGCATTAGTATGGCGTCCGAAGTCAGTAGTTTTTTCACATTACGAAACGCCTGCTCTTCTTGGTTGACCCCATACCCAAATCGATTTTTTATCTAATAAATGATGTAAAGGTTCAGCGACAGTCGCTTTGTGCGACAAGAATACATTATAGAAATTGATGAGGCCTAAGTATGCCTGGAGGTCAGTCTTGTTCTGGGGTCTGGGAGCGTTTTTTATTGCTCTCAATTTGTTATCGGTAGGGTAAATACCCTGACTGTCAATTAAGTACCCTAAAAATTCAACACGATCGGTACACAGTTTGCACTTACTTTTTTTGACTTTCAAGCCTGCTTCCTGGAATTTTCGTAATACCAGTCTTAAACGCTCCCGTAAGATTTTTGGAGTGGGAGCGGCAATGAGCACATTGTCAAAATAGGGGACAACGCCCTTGATCCCCTGCAATAGTCTCTCCATTAGGCTCTGAAAGATCTCCGGGGCCACACTGACTCCGAATTGAAGCCGCGTACACTTAAAGGCACCTCGGTGTGTTACGATAGTCTGTGCCTGTGCCGTTTTTTCGTCAATTGGCAGTTGCTGATAAGCCTGAGCTAAGTCGAGTTTAGCGAAGACTTTTCCATCCCTCAGGGAATGGAGGAGGTGTTGCACCACCGGCACCGGATATGGGTTCTGTTGCAGGGCGTGGTTTAGGGTGGCTTGGTAGTCTCCACAAATTCTAATGGAGCCGTCCGGCTTAATTGGTGTCACAATCGGCGTTTCCCATGGGGAGTGGTCAGTTGGCTTTAACACTCCCTGGGCAATCAACTTATCAAGCTGCTCGTCAATTTTTGGCTTTAGAGCAAACAGAACTCGACGAGGCTTAAGGCGGATGGGAGCTATCTTTGGATTAAGGCTGAAGGATATCGGGGTCCCCTTGTACTCGCCTAGCTTCTCCTCGAAGACATCCCTGAATTCGTGAGCGAGGTCTTTCTCCCAGTCACTGCCGCCGCTTCGGTTAATGCCAGCCACTTCAATCCGAGTGGTGCGAACCATTGCAGGCCTAATAGACTAGGCCGGTCTTTATCGATCACCGTCAGGGGTAAGTACGCCGTGCAGTTCTTGAATGCAACCCGGATTCGACTGGATCCTGCGGCTGGAATTCGGTTCCCCTGGTAGTCCTTTAACACAAGCCATTAGAATAGAAGGTCTTGGCGCCGCATAGTGGGGATGAGTTGCTTGAGGGTCTTCCATGAGACCATTGAAAGAGACGATCCCGAGTCAACTTCCATTTGGCAAGGCCGATTTTCAATGTTCACATTGACCCGAATTTTCTTAGCGTCGAGTAAAGAGGCATGCCCAATAGTGAGTGTTTGGTGGGCCTCTTCCCATCTCGCTAGATGATTCACGGGTCGGTTTCTGTAGGAGTGGTTTACTGGTTCTCGCCTTACAGGGTGATTCCCTGTTGATTGGCGGAGATTGGTTCCTTTCGAGGTCTGGCTGGGTCCGAGGAGGCTTCTGCAGATCCGTCCGATGTGGCCTCGTTTCTCGCACTCGTGGCAGAGCGCGTCACAGAATTTGCAGTCGGAGAGGTAATGGTTGGCCCCGCAACCAGCGCACAGTTGCTGGGACTTCGGGTATCGTTCCCGATCGGACCACAGGCGATGGACCTCTGCTTCATCACTGTCTGACGACGAAGAGTGGTCCTCATGGTGAGCCGTCTGTAGCTGCCCTTCTGCGTTAGGTGAAGCTTCACCGGCCGGTGGGTTTGCTGGAGCGCGATTTCAGCGTAGTTGGGCAGCCGACTTCTTGGTCGCCTCCGCTGCTGTAGCTTCAGCTATGGCATCTTTAAGGGTGATGTCACCCTTTGCCATTATTTTGCTCTGTACGTTTAGAGTGTCAAGCCCGAGGACTACTCGGTATCTCAAGGCCTCTTCTAGGTCGGTGAAATTGCAAAGGCCTCCCAAGTTCCAGAGGTCTGCAATAAAATCAGCGATGCTTTCTCCTTTCCACTGGTTTCTTTGATAGAACTCGTGTCGTCTTACGAGCGTTGGAATGGTTGGTGCATAGTGAGCCCTTAGTAGCAGTTCGAGGATGTCCCAGTCCATGGCCTTCGCTTCCGCCGGTTTCGCTTATGCCTTAGCCATTTTGAATACCGCCGGGCCACAGTGTGTTAGGAATACCGCCCGTTTCTTCCCAGGTGTGGCATCCTTCAGATTATTCATTTCCAAAAACATTTGTAAACGATCCATGTAGGACTCCCAGTCCTCTTGAGCTGGATCGAACGGAGTGGGTGGTACTATGCTGCCGGACATGGTTCCGCCGTTGTGCGCTTCAGCCACGTGCTCAGTTGGCTCTGATGTCATCCAATCCCACCTTCGTCGCCAGTGTTAAGACTGAAGCATGGGTGTGAATGATGGAGATGAGCCGGTAGAAACAGTGAACTTCAAACTCTTTATTTACGTATTGTGACAGCTCAAACTGGAGGGCTGCTATAGCCTTCCTTATATAGGCAACTTATTAACTCTTCAACCAATAGCAAACCTGGAGCGCTAGCTCCGTTAACCAATGGGAATGGCCTGTTAATGGCCAATCAGATGCTCCTGAACGGACCAATCCGATCCTGCCATTAACAGCCAATCAGAAGTGCAGGGTCAGAACCCTGCACTTGACTTCAAGCTCAAGATAACTTCATTGGTATTATTCATTTGCAACACCATCAACATCCCTTGATGATCTTATTGCTACCAAAATGAATCCCTCTAAACTTTTATTTTTGAGTTGTCCCTTTTAAATATTTATCTGCACTATAAAGATGGCAGCTGGCTTCCAAGGATACTTCCACTTATTTAATTAGCGAAGACCCATAACAATATATCACAATAACCACACAACAATCACTGATGACCTTATCACTACATGGCTGGAATGCTATAATATGTTTCACATGGGTTGCTTTTGGAGATCAGTAAGAAGCTTCAGTTTGTCTACAAGGCAGCAGGCTTATTAGCTGGCACTCAGCGGTATCATGCATTATCTATAGTATTTCTACTTCTGGTTAGCTTCCAAGTACAATTCAAGACAATGGTAATTACCTATTTAACTAGAGTTACCAGATACCTGTAAAGGGTAAACAGGATAGAGACAAATGGAAAGGAAGATGTGGGGGAGGAAGATACACTAACTGTTTAACTTTCTTGGCATGACAAAAACTATAAGAAACACTGCAGAAAATGTACTTGGGCCTCCATGTCTATGAAATTACTTTTTCCAGGCATCAGAAAAGCTTTGGTTTTTCAATTGCAATATTTTCTTAACAAATCTTCATTTTCAAGAACTTATGCTTGTGAGAATATAAAATCAACAACACAGTTTTAAAACTCCACCATAGAAACAGTAACAAATCATATGATCCACAGATTATGATAATCACAGATCTGAAGGGACTGAAGTGAAGCCAATTGCTGGAATCAGGGAATAAATTAAACAATGTAAATCTAGGTTGTCAAGTCTATTGACAGTTAATGAAAAGAAAGAAAGAAGCATTCAATTTACAAGGTCACAGCAATAAAAGTTGAAATACTGTTCCTGGAGTCGGTGACTTCAAATCATGCTCTTTTATTAAGGTTGGAACCGAACTGGGGCAAAGGGAAAAAGCTCGCGGCTTTTATTCCTTTAGCTGCGGCGGCCGCGGCCAATTGCACCACTTTGAATCTCCCGCGATTCGAATGGACCAATCGCCGGAGATTCTAAGCGAGCCAATCGGCGCGGCTCGCCTGACCAATCAGAGAGTCCCGCGCTTTGGCCAATCAAAGCGCGGGGATCTCAAGAATGCTAATTAAGGATAGAACACCCCTCCCCTCTTGGTTCAGTCCTTACGTCGCGTAGTCACATAGGTAGGCGGGGCTCCGTCTGAGCCTACTGGACCTGCGCAGCTCAGTCGTAGGTTGGATCCCGGCCGGTTCGGTTGGGATCTCTGCTGCTCCTGAAGCTGTCGTGGGAACCGGCTGGTCGGTCGGGCCGGGCCGCTCTCCGTAGCTCCCTCCTGGGCCTCCCGGGTTGGTTGAGCTGCGGGTTTCGCCGCTCCCGCTCAGTCTCTCCGGGTCGGTCGAGCTGGCCTGGCTGTCTCTTCCTGGCGAGGGAGCGTGCTGGCTGCTTTCCGGTAAGTATGGCTGGTTTATTCTTCTTTGGTTTTGGTCCCCTGGGTATTCCCTCCCCCCTTGGTTTGTTTTGTGGGGCTTGGTTTCTCCTGTTTGTGCATTGGTGGTCTCTTGGTTGGTAGTCCTCGACCTTAGTTGGTCGATGTGGCATTTCCAGGCTCGTCCATCTGCTGTTTCTAGCCGGTACGAGTGTGGGCCTGTTATTTGTGTGATGATGGCCAGTATCCATAGTGGGTCTCCCGTTAGGTTTCTTGCATATATGGGGTCGCCGGGTGCGAAGGTTCGGTGTTTGCTGTTTGAGTCTGGGGGCTTCTCCGGGTTATACGTGGGGTGTAACCTGTTGAGTGGGGACCTTAATTTCCTCCCCATTAATAGTTCGGCTGGGCTCTTATTCGTTGTGGTATTTGGGGTTATGTGTTGGGTGAAGAGTAGTTTGTTTATTTTCTCCTGGATCTCCCCGTGGTCTATTTTCCGGATGGTCTTCTTAGTGAATTGGACCATCCGTTCCGCCCTACCGTTCGCTGCCGGGTGCGCCGGTGCTGTCAGCACGTGGCGGATGCCCCTTTCCGCTAGGAATTTTTTGAATTCCAGCGAGGTGAATTGGGGCCCGTTGTCGGAAACGACGACGTCTGGGAGGCCGTGTGTTGCAAAGAGTTTGCAGAGTTCCTTGATCATGGCCTCCTTGGTTGTCATCTTCATGTTGCTTACCTCCAGCCAGTTGGAATAAGCATCTACTGTTATAAGGAAGGTGTGTCCTTTTGTGGGCCCGGCGAAGTCTATGTGAATCCTAGACCAAGGTCCCCTTGGGGTTTCCCACTCTAGGACCGGTGCTGTGGGTGGGCTTGGCCTAGTTTCCTGGCATCGTTGGCACCTTGCTACCCAGGTCTCAATTTGTTTGTCCATCCCTGGCCACCAAGCGTAACTTCTGGCCAGGGCTTTAGTCCTAATGATGCCAGGGTGCCCCTCGTGTAGCAGTTCCAGAACCTTCCCTTGTAACTTTTCTGGAATGACCACCCTATCCCCCCATAGTATGCACCCTTTTAATAACGAGAATTCCATTTGGCGGTTTCGAAATGTTTTGACGGACTCGTCGTTGTCCCTTTCCGGCCACCCTTTCTCTACCCAATGCAACACCCGCGCCAGACGTTTGTCTTTATTAGTCTCTCGGGCAATGTCTGACGCGGTTATGGGCAGGTTGGGTAGAGTCTCTATGCTGAGGGTGGTCGTCGTGGGTGCTTGGTCGGTGTCAGGTTCCGGTAGCGGCGAGCGGCTTAAGGCGTCTGCATGGGAGATCGTCTTACCCGGTCTGTGTATGAGTCCGTAGTTGTAGGCTGCCAGGAACTCGGACCACCTTGTCATTCAGGGAGACAGAATGTTTGGGGTGGCCCGGTTTCCTGCAAGGATTCCCAGCAGCAGCTTGTGGTCGGTTATGATGGTGAATGTCCGGCCGTAGAGGTACTCGTGGAATCGTTTTATGGCGCAACGATAGCCAGAGCCTCTTTGTCCAGCTGGCTATAGTTCTGCTCCGGTTTGGTAAGGGTCCTTGAAAAGAACGCGATGGGCGCTTCTTTTCCGTCGGGGAGGGTATGGCTGAGGACACCACCGACGCCGAAGGGTGATGTGTCGCATGTGATGGCCAGAGGTTGGGTCTCGTTGTACTGTATAAGGATGGCGTCCGAAGTGAGGAGGTCCTTTGTTCTCTGGAAGGCGGCTTGCTCGCGTTTCCCCCAAGTCCAGGTCACCGCCTTGTCCAGGAGCCTATGCAAGGGCTCCGCCGCCGTCGCCTTTTGGGGCAGGAAAACATTGTAAAAGTTGAGTAGCCCCAGGAATGCCTGTAGTTCCGTCTTCGACTTGGGTGTGGGGGCTTCTTTGATGGCCTTGATTTTTTTGTTTGTGGGGTGAATGCCGTGACGGTCTAGGAGGTATCCTAGGAATTCTACCCGTTCCGTGCATAGCTGGCATTTCTCCCTCTTGACTTTGAGCCCGGTCTCTTTAAATTTGGTTAGGACCTCCCTTAGGCGACCTTCTAGTTCGGCTTGGTTGGTTGCCGACACTAGGACGTCGTCGAAGTAAGGTACCACTCCCTTGATGCCTTGCAGTAGTCTTTCCATTAGGCTTTGGAATATTCCCGGTGTCACGCTGACTCCGAATTGGAGTCGGTTGCATTTAAATGCCCCCCGGTGGGTGACTATGGTTTGCGCTTCTGCCGTTTGCTCGTCGACTGGCAATTGTTGGTATGCCTGGGCGAGGTCGAGCTTGGTGAAAACCTTGCCCCCTCCCAGTGAGTGCAGTAGGTGTTGCACTACTGGGACGGGGTAGGCGCTTTGTTGTAGCGCGCCATTTAGGGTGGCCTTATAGTCCCCACAGATCCTCACTGAGCCATCGGGCTTGATCGGGGTGACTATAGGGGTCTCCCACCGGGCGTGGTCTATGGGCTGTAGGACCCCTTGCTTGACGAGCTTGTCAATTTGCTCGTCTATCTTGGTTTTAGTGCGAATGGCACCCGCCTTGGTTTTAGGCGTTTTTGGGGGACGTTTGGGTCTAGGTTGAAAGATATAAGGGGCCCTCGGTACTTGCCTAGGTTTCCGTCGAAGACCTCTTGGAATTCCCGGGCTAGTTGCTGCTCCCAGCTGTCGTCGGTGACGTGGTCGACTCCCGTGACTGTGATGCCGAGCGGGGCGAACCATTGTAGTCCCAGTAGGCTTGGGACGTCGCGGTCGACAATTGTCAAGGGAAGTCTTTCAGTGTGCCCTTTATATGTGCTGTTGAAGTGTTTGGTTCCGACTACCGGGATGCTGTTTCCCTGGTATCCTTTACAATGAGTCTCTGGCTGTCTAGGTTCCTCCTTTGGAGGGTAGGCACCAAGCGCTTTATTTCATGCCATGCTATCATGGAGAGGTAGGACCCGGAGTCCACCTCCATGGCTGGCCCTCGATGCCTACCTCCACATGGACCTTCCGGGCGTCATTTGTTATGGCGTGGCCGATGGTGACCGTCTGATGGGTCTCCTCTCTTTGCCGGTTATCGCCGCCTCGCAGGGATCGTCCGTTCCGGTCCATCGGTTGTCTGAGGGGCGATCTCTGGTCCGGGGTGGTGTACTCTCTCTCCTCCGGTCACTCTGGTCCCATCGTGCCGGGCTGCGATTCTTCTTTAGGCGGACACGGGCGATGTGTCCCTTCTTGTCGCGATGCCAGCAGATCGATTCGAAAAACCGGCATTCTGACCTGGGGTGGTTGCCACCGCAACCGGCACAGTTGGTCCTCGACTTACGACCCCGCCGGTTCCGTGGGTCGCGGCCTGTCTGGAGGCGATGGACGTCCTCCTCGTCATCTCAAGTGCCCGATGCCGAGTGGAAGTCGCCCTGGTGGGTGGTCGTCTCGGGTTGGGCCTCAGTCGACCTCGTTGGGTTGTTGTTTCCGCTGCGGTCCCCAGTGTTCGGTCTGCGCATGCAGTCGGCGGAAGTTCGGGTTGCTTCGGCGGCTGCGGCTGCGGTGAGGGTGTCTGCTTGGCTGATGTTGTCCTTGGCCATCAGCCAGCTCTGGAGGATGGGGTCCCACAAACTGAGCATGATTCGGTCTCGCAGGGCATCATTCAGGTTGTCGAATTCGCAGAGCCCCCCTAGGTGCTGTAGCTCGGCGACGAAGTCGCTGAAGCTCTCACCCGACCGTTGGTCCCGACGGTAGAATTCGTTGCATCGGATCAGGATGGGTACTTCTGGAGCATAGTGCCGCCGAAGTATTGGCTCGAGGACGTCACAGTCCATTGCGGTCACATCGGCGGGTTTGGCAAGCGCCTTGGCCATCTTGAAGACCTCGGTCCTGCAGTGGGTCAGGAAGACGGCACGCTTCATGGGGCCGGTGGCGTCCTTCAGTTCGCTGCACTCGAGGAACATGCGGAATCGGTCGGAGTACGATTCCCAGTCCTCGGTGGCGGGGTTGAAGGGTGCGGGGGGTGCGGTTTTCACCATTGTGGTGTTCGTCTCGCTTCCGTCGGACACGTGATTCGGTTCAGGGTCTGAATCCCACCTTCGTCACCAGTGTTGTGTCGGCGAAATGATGCCAGGAGTCGGTGACTTCAAATCATGCTCTTTTATTAAGGTTGGAACCGAACTGGGGCAAAGGGTAAAAGCTCGCGGCTTTTATTCCTTTAGCCACGGTGGCTGCGGCCAATGGCACCGCTTTGAATTCTTAGCGAGCCAATCGGCGCGGCTCGCCTGACCAATCAGAGAGCCCCGCGCTTTGGCCAATCAAAGCGCGGGGATCTCAAGAATGCTAATTAAGGATAGAACAAGTCCAATTTAAAACAAAAATAATCCACAAACCCTCAAAAAGCCAGACAGTGCTTGATTTCAAGGCTATGCCTGTCTAATGGAATACACGACAAAAAGAAGGAGATTTTGCTGGATGCTTGGTAACTCTGTTGTAAAGTCCTACATGGCTAGCACCAACATCTCTCAAGGATTATCTTCTCCAACCAATTATTCAGTCCAACTCATTGGGTTCCAGGAGAAATTACTGGTAGCCTCCTTCACACCAGCCCAATAGAGATGGATAAGTGTTCCATTTCTGATATTCTTTGCAACAGCTCCATACTTAAACTATCTGAGCCTTCTAGAAATGATTTAAAAAACGCATTTTGGATGGTGTGGGTGATGTGTGCCACCCAGAATGGTTGTCTGAACTATGCCCCCTTATTTTTATTCTTAGCTATAATATTTTGTTTTTATTTCTTTTACTTATTTATTTAAAAGCCTTACAGGTTATGGCTTCCCACCTTGCATGTCATAACCTTGGGAGCTTCCATAAATAACTATAAAATTTACAGAAAAGCACCATTAAAAATGTGCAGTGTCCCAACCTTCCTCTATACATTAACATTTATATTTGCTGGGTTCTAACTTCATTCTAACCTAACACATTTTTCCCTTGGATGTTTTATTTTTCATGTTTCTTTCCTGAAAACATCAAGAGTCTTATGACTCTAGCAGGTAATAAATCTCGATAGTAGCTTGAATTATCCTTTTCCCACCTCCCAATTCCAAACAGGACTAGCTATTTGTACATCAATCACTGGGTCTTTATTCACTCTTTTGCAAAAAAAATACCTGCTTTATCTACACCCATTGTTCAATTTCTTTGTCTCTGATTTTAAGTTTGCCTTTAATTGCTTTCAGATCATTCTTCAGATTCTTCCTGGAAAGAATTACTAAGAGTCTGCCTGTTTTAATGATCACTTTGTTTTGTCCTTCTTTTCTTTAGCAGCAATCAATTAATCAAAGTCCTGTTCAGGTGAAATCTCTGCACCTTGGTGCATTTTCTTCACTTTCCTTTTCCTGTATATTATCTCCTGCCTTGTGGCTTGTAACAACAGTTTTACATCTTGCCATTTCTTAAGACATACAGTATGATGAATTTTGTATTCCTTGATGGCTGCAAAAAGCAAATTGTATGGTATGGCAAATTCCTGATAGTCCATCTTGTTTCAGTCTGTTTCTTTAGAGACTGCTTGATAGATCAAAAACATCAAACTTTTCTTCTCAGAATTCCACACATTTAACCAGAGAATGATGGGAAATATAGAAGATCTTTTTTTGGTAGTGACTGCCAAGTGTGGGGGAAGTAATAGGTGGGAGTAATGTTGCTGGCAGCACGTGGGACTCAAGTTAATATTTTATAGATCAAAACAAACAGCTGTGATTTTTTAAAATTTTCTCTGGCTCACCTCTGTTCCCTCATATCTCCATCAGGGTTTCAGAGAAGAACAAGATTGGGTAGACATGATAGTCCTCATCCACAACTTTAGAAGTTGAGACTATGAATATAATACAGGAGCCACAAAACAGCAGCAATAACACTTAAACTTATATACTGCTTTACAGTGCTTTACAGCCCCCTCTAACCAGCTTACAGAGTCAGCATATTGCTCCAACAATCTGGGTTCAATCTGGTTTTTACCAACTACAGTCGGATGGAAGGCTGAGTCAACCTTGAGGTGGTGAGAATCGAACTGTGAACTGCAGTCAGCTGGCAGTCAGCAGGAGTAATCTTCAGAACTGCATTCTAATCACTTCACCACCACAGCTCAGTAGAAGAAGTTGCATGCTTAGTGAGGCCTACTAAGAATTGATCTTGCTCCCAGAAAGGACTTAGCATTCATCATGATCATGGAATTATGAAAAGCTCTGGCTTCAATGTCCACAGTTTTTTCTTCCAACAAGTAATGTTGAATATGTATAACTTATTTGAGAACTGAAGTCAGGTTATCTACTGTTGAGTTTGTCATTGATTAGCATGGACTTCAGCTGTTTGCACAGAATACTATTAACCTTGATAGTGCTATTTATCTTAGTTCAAAATCCATGCAGAATGCAAATAATTCATTTATTTATTTAAAGCACCAAAGCCAACAGTATCTATGTGCCTTTTTGATTAGCATATTGGAACTTTATGAAAAGTTCAGTGAACATTCATTATTCAGACTTGCTGCAGTTTGTGTTGGAAGTCAAGGAGAAATTGCCAGGATCAAGTTTGGTTAGTAAAATGGAACCAAGCTTTGAAATCTTGCTAAATGTTGAAACAACTGGCAATTTTTACTTCATGGCTGGCAAGTTTCATAGTCATGACCCAGAGGACAAAAAGTTATAAAGAGGAGGAAAAAAAATGCTAAAATGCCCTTCAACTGAATGGATTTTCATTGCCTGATTTGGGGGGGATGGAATTCCATTTAGAGTTGAATTTTTGTTTTCAATAAAACCATAACTTAAAACCATAGAAATTTATTCAAGGAAGTCCACATTTTATCTTTTTGTCATATGTGCTTCCTTTTACTGGAATCACCTCCCCCTCCTTTATTTATTTTGAATACTTTTCATTTGAGTAATCTTAAGAGTATTTTAATATTCTGTATATTCCACTCCTCTGTGATGCTAAGGGGATTCATCACTAAATTCCAGAATAGAGCCTTCCATGGTTTTAAGTGCTTCTATCTCTTTTCACAAAAGAAAAAAAGTGGAGTGGTTGAAATGGAGCATTTGGAGATGCAGGTAAGATGGAGTTGTACAATGAGAAGGAGAGAGTTTTTGTAATGAACTAAGCCAATTCAGCGAGACAACCCTAAACAGCTTTTACTTTACAGCAGGCTTGTAATCCTGCCTTCTCATTGGCCCACAAATAGCGAGTCGTGATTGGTTGTTTTTGGCCAGTCTGATTGACTGTTAGTGGGCCCCTCTGATTGGATGCTTGCGAAAGCGGTAAACTCAAACCATTGGTTGCTTTGACAGCAGTCAGCTCTATAAAAGAGCTGCTGCTGCCCAAGTATTTGCTCTGTTCTTATTTTACTATAAAGAGTTGAAATCACCATTCGATGTCTCGTCTCCGTTCCTTGCGCCCATGCCCAGGACTTAACACTGGCGATAAAGGTGGGATACGGAGATGATAGAGCTGAGTAAGTACGCATTGAACAAGACAGAGCACGTGGTGAAAGAGCGCACGCAACAAATGGCAAGATGACCAGCAGCGCCATACCACCCGCTCCATTCGACCCAGCAACCGAAGACTGGGACTCATATATAGATCACTTCCAGATGTTCCTGGAGACCAACAATTTAAAAGATGCTATGCCTGGCAAGAAACAAGCGGTGTTCCTGACTCATTGCGGCCCCGCCGCTTTCAACATGGCTAAAGCACTGGCAAAACCGGCGGAAGTGAAGACCATGGATTGGGATACCCTCGCCCCAATCCTCCAGGCCCATTATGCACCTGCAGTACCTACACTGATACGAAGACACGAATTTTACCAGAGGGGCCAAAAACTCCCCCAACCCAGTGGGAAACGCCTCGAGGTCCTTGGTCCCATATCCACATCGATTTTGCAGGACCCACAAGAGGACCCACCTACCTCCTAACAGTGGATGCCTATTCAAACTGGCTCGAAGTCCACAAGATGAAAAGCATCACCACAGAGGCGGTCACTAAAAAACTGAATAAGTTATTCACTACCCACGGATTTCCGGATGTCCTGGTCTCCGATAATGGCACCCAATTCACTGCCCTACCATTCGAACAGTACCTGGCAGATCGGGGCATCCGCCATGCCTTAACATCACCAGCTCACCCTGCGGCCAATGGTAGGGCTGAGCAAATGGTTCAATTTGTAAAAAAGACCTTGCACAAAATGGACCACGGTGACACTGACTACAAAATAAACCGGATGCTTTTCCTATAGCACATAACCCCAAACAGTACCACGAACAAAATCCCAGCTGAACTCCTGATGGGTCGCAAACTTCACTCGCATCTCGATCGCCTCCACCCAAACTACACGCCAGAAGAACCCCCGGGATCCACCAGCAAGTGTCGGGCATTCCAGGAAGGTGACCTCGTGTTTGCGAAAAACTTCTTGGGCGACCCATTGTGGGTCCCCGCTACCATTACGCAACTTACGGGACCCCGATCCTATCGCCCGCAAACTACAGATGGTAAGATGTGAAAACGCCACATAGACCAACTCCGTTCCAGATTAGCACCTAGTCCTATCTCAGCCCCGGAATCTCTAGCTGGGGGGGAGGGAACATTGAGGAGGCCGAAGAAGAAATAACAATCGAAACCCAACAGTCTACACAACCAACCAGGGGATACTCACCGTCAGAAGGAGAACCGAGCCAGGGAGTGGCCTCGCCACGTGACAGCACTGCGATGGTAACGGATCCAGGGAACCCGGAAGACAGCACTGGCGTAAGCAGAGAAAGCAGCCCAGGGCCACAGTTTTCACCATCCAACCCAGCTAGCAGCCCACTGGAACCAGAGCCAGGACAGAAACCGGTGGAACAGCGCAGGTCGAGCAGGCAGGTGAAGCGACCTGCCTATTTGCGAGAATACATCATCCCACCCCTCAGAAGGAACCTAGGGGGGGAGGGGTGTTATGGACTAAGCCAACTCAGCGAGACAACCCTGAACAGCTTTTACTTTACAGCAGGCTTATAATCCTGCACTTCTCATTGGCCCACAAATAGCAAGTTGTGATTGGTCGTTTTTGGCCAGTCTGGTTGGCTGTTAATGGGCCCCTCTGATTGGATGCTTGCGAAAGCAGTAAACTCAAACCATTGTTTTGACAGCAGTCAGCTCTATAAAAGAGCTGCTGCTGCCCAAGTATTTGCTCTGTTCTTATTTTAAAATAAAGAGTTGAAGTCACCGTTCGATGTCTCGTCTCCATTCCTTGCGCCCATGCCCAGGACTTAACAGTTTTAGCCACTGATATTAGAAAATAAAGCCCATGGCTTAGTGGAACAGCATATAAAAGGTTTGACTTTGCTGAGTAAAGCACCTCAGGCATCATAAATGGGGGGAGGAACTTTCTTGAAAACTTGATGTGTCATTTAGGTTCAAAGAAGACAAAGGCCAGGCTAGATACACCAATGGTCTGATTCCATAAAAGGCCATAATCTATACAATTTGTAGTTATAACATAGTGACATAGAACATCTGGAAGCTATTAGCTGTCAAACAAGCTAATTGGTAATAAACATCAAATGATGGAACAAAGCTGTTTCAACAATACTTGTCAGTATTATTCATAATCACAATTTCAGGTATGGATGTAAGTGGGAACACAGGAAGAGTCAGGTTGCTCCTCATGTCAGTCTGAATTCTGAATTTTTACATGGATTTTGGATATCTTAAATGCCCAGTGCATTTGGATAATGCATTTGAAATCCTCCAGCAATCAAATTTCTTTAACTTATTACTGCACACGACTAACTATATGGTCGGTTTTCAACAAATTCCAATTCTTTCAATACGTGTGCTTTTTTCTTTCTGCCTCATTTCTGTTTTTAGTTGCCTCATTTCTGTTTTTACAGCACAGGGAAGGGGGAAAAAAACTCTCTATGATTTAATCAGATGAGGACTCTTTCTACACTGTGCCTCCCATCTGACTGTTGTGGCCCACCAGCAGAGCTGGCAGTAGAATAGAACATTGAGGAGGTTGGGAAGGAACATGGGCCAGTTCCTGAAATCTGGGGAAGGCTCTGATGAGTGCTCTCCATTGGAGGCAGAGATGGGTCCAGGGCCGTCTGACAGTTATCAGCTGCCTTCGGAGTCAGAGATCAGTGGGGCAGAAGAACAGCTGGAGCCTGTTCCTGATGTGCGCAGGTGCAGAGCTGCCAGGAGAAGGGAACAGTAAAGGAACAAGGGTTGACTCGGGAGTAAAGGCACAGGTGGATGATGAATGACCCCTCCCATAGGGAATAAAGAGGAAAGAAAGAGGAGTGGGGCTTTGCAGGAGACAATTAGTTCATTTAATTAGTGTGAAGATTTGTTCCTGACTCTCAGAGACTCCTTGCCAAGTATTTTCTTGTACAGCATTGCACTTGGAAGATATCAGCCTGGCAGCTCTCCAAGCCTGATAAGATCTGTGGTTATAATTCATTCTTGAAAGGTTGTTTGCCAGGACATTGCTGGATGTGAATGATAGGAATTCACATTAGCCTGATAAAAAGGGGTTTTGTTGGGACAAGGAGTCTGCTTCGTAATTTTGTGAAGCCTAGGTCAGAACACTGAGAGAAATTTGATACATTGGGAATAAGCCTGATGCTCAACCTGCTTTCTGCTCAGGTTTTGAAAAGGAAAACAGAATTGTACATACTAGTAAAGTGCTGGAGTTTGGTACTGAACCATTGTGGCACAGTGGTTAGAATGCAGTATTGCAGGCTAATTCTGCCAACTGCCAGGAGTTTGATCCTGACTGGCTCAAGGCAAACTAAGCCTTCCCTCCTTCAGAAGTGGGTAAATTGAGGACCTGATTGTTGGGGGCAATATGCTGACTTTGTAAAACCACTTAGAGAGGGCTGTAAAGCACTATGAAGCAGTATATAGGTCTAAGTGCTATTGCTATTGGAATTAAAAAATATGTCAGTGATGCATGTGCTGAAATATTGTGAAAGGCTTACAATATGCAAATGGAATTGAAATAGAGGGTGGGGAGGCACAGCAGGTGAAAAGCCAGATTTGCTTAACAACTGAGTTACTAACCTATCCACTGCAGTGATTCACTTGATAATGGTGGCAAGAAAAGTAAAATGGGGCAAAACTCACTTAACAAATAAGATGTACATAGAGATGCCCATGATGTTATCAAGGGTTAAGACAGCTCAAAAAAAAAGAAAAAAAAAAGTCTATTTTCACTGTTCCGTTGATAATGAACTGGAATTCTATATTCTGTGATGAGTGCATAGGTATTGTATTTGTAATGCTCTTGTTATGAAACATAGGCTTCTATATTCCGGTTATATCATACCCATCAGGTCTCTTGCTCACCCACACAAATGCACACAAACACTTATTCCTTTGGTCTTGATAAGCAGTTTTGGATGCTTGGCATCAAGGGATGCAAAAGAGAGACTTCCACCGTCTGTTAGAAAAATGCTGCAGCCTCTTTGACATTTTCCTTATTATAGCTGCTGCAGACAAGGGTTACTGTAAATTGATGATTTAGCGGGACATTGCTAATATGCAGTTCAAGATATATTATTCATGAGAGTGAGTCACAGGCCTAATGAGAGGCATGACATGAAAAGATTATATAATAATCTGGATTGTTCCAAACATGAAAGATTTGACATGGAAATAAATTTTCACTTACTAAGAATGACCTTTTACATGCAAAGCATAGACTGCTAGTGTTGTGAATCAATAAATGTTTAATAAAGATCATTAAGAGCTTGAAGTAAAGTGCAGGGTTCTGGCCCTGCACTTCTGATTGGCCGATAATAGCGACATCAGATTGGTCCGTTCAGGAGAATCTGATTGGCTATTAATGAGCCTCTTCCATTGGTTAATGGAGCTAGCGCTCCCTGTGTTTTCATTGGTTAAATAAGTTAAGAGTTGCCTATATAAAGGGGCCCATAGTGGCCATTGAGCTGAGCTGTTTCACATGTAAATAAAGAGTTGAAGTTCACTGTTTCACTGGCTCGTCTCCATCCTTGCACCCATGCTCAGAACATAACACTGGTGACGAAGGTGGGATGTGGAGACATCAGAGCTTACTGAATGATGAAGAACCATAACTGAGCACATGGCTGAATGCACCAATGGCGGAACCATGTCCAGCAGCATCATACCACCCGCTCCATTCGACCCGGCACAAGAAGACTGGGACTCATATATGGATCGCTTCCAGATGTTTCTGGAAACCAACAATTTAAAGGATGCCACTACCGGAAAGAAACGAGCAGTATTCCTAACTCATTGTGAGCCAACCGTATTCAAGATGGCCAAGGCACTAGCAAAACCGGCAGAAGTAAAGTCTATGGACTGGGACATCCTCGAACCACTGCTAAGGGCTCACTGCGCACCGACCGTGCCAATGCTCGTGAGAAGGCATGAATTCTATCAGAGAAGTCAGCGGAAGGGCGAAAGCGTTGCTGATTTCATCGTGGATCTCTGGAACCTGGGAGGCCCATGCGAGTTTACCGACTTAGAAGAAGCCCTAAGAGACCGAATCGTTCTGGGATTAGATGCACCAGGCACTCAGAGTAAATTAATGGCAAAGGGCGACATTACTCTTAAAGACGCCAAAGCTGAAGCTACTGCAGCAGAAGCAACCAGGAAGTCGGCTGCTGAAATGCGCGCACACACGCACCGGTTCGCCAACGAGCCTGCGACATTTCACCTCAGTCAGAGGGACAGCTAGAGACGGCCCACCACAAGGACCTCGACTCATCATCAGAAAGCGACGAGGAAGAGGTCCATCGACTTTGGTCCGAATAGGACCAACGCCAGAAATCACAGTACCAATGCGCCAGGTGTGGAGCACGCCACCCCCGGTCTGAATGCAAATTCCTCGATGCGCTCTGCCATGTGTGTGGGAAAAGAGGCCATATAGGTCAGGTCTGTAGAAGCAAGCCAGGACCCAGCCAGCCCTCAAGGGGTGCTAACTACCACCAACCAATGGGAAGTCATCCCGTGAAGCGAGAACCCGTGAACCACCAATGGAACAACCACTCCTACAGAAACAAAACCCTAAACCACCCAACAAAGCGAGAAGAGGCTCACCAAACGATCGCGATCGGTCACGCCTCATCTCTGGACACCAAAAAGATCCGAGTGAAAGTGGCCATCGAAAACCAGCCCTGCCTGATGGAAGTCGATTCAGGATCGTCCCTCTCGATGGTTTCCTGGAAGACCCTCAAGCAGCTCATTCCCACTATCCGTAGGCAAGACCTCCGGTTCCAAAGGCTCATACTTAAGGACTATCAAGGAAATCGAATCCTGGTTGTTGGATCCAGCCGAGTACGGGTATCGTTTAAGAACCGTACAGCATTTCTACCTCTGACTGTAATCAACAAGGATTGGCCTAGTTTGTTAGGCCTCCAATGGTTCACTCCACTTGGAATTGAAGTAGCAGGCATTCACCGAACCTACAGCAGCGATTGGGAAGAAGACCTCGTCCACGAATTCCAGGACGTCTTCGCGGAAAAATTAGGCAAGTACAAGGGGACCCCAATATCGTTTAACCTCAATCCCAAAATAGCTCCCATCCGCCTTAAGCCTCGTCGAGTTCCATTTGCCCTTAAACCAAAGATTGACGATCAGCTTGATAAATTAACAGCTCAGGGAGTGCTAGAACCAATCGATCACTCTCCCTGGGAAACCCCAATCGTAACACCCATCAAGCCGGATGGATCAATAAGAATTTGTGGGGACTACAGAGCCACCCTGAACCACGCCCTTCAACAAAACGCTTACCCAGTACCGGTGGTGCAACACCTCCTCCATTCCCTGGGGGGTGGAAAAGTCTTCGCTAAACTAGACTTAGCCCAGGCATACCAACAACTGCCTGTTGACAAAAAAACGGCAGAGGCCCGAACAATCGTTACGCACAGAGGTGCGTTTAAATGTAACCGACTCCAGTTCGGAGTGAGTGTAGCCCCGGGAATCTTTTAAAGCTTAATGGAGAGGCTATTACAAGGGATAAAAGGTGTTGTCCCGTATTTTGATGATGTGTTAATCGCAGCCCCAACCCAGAAAATACTAAAGGAACGCCTGAGGTTGGTTCTCCAGAGATTTAAAGACTCCGGTCTCAAAGTTAAAAAGAACAAGTGTTATTTATGTACGGATCGCGTAGAATTTTTGGGATATTTAATTGATAGTCAAGGCATTCACCCCACCGATAACAAACTCAGGGAAATCAAGAACGCCCCAAAACCCCGGAACAAGGCCGACCTCCCTGGGCCTTATCAATTTTTATAACGTTTTCCTGCCTCACAAAGCAACCATAGCTGAGCCCCTACATCATTTATTGGACAAAAAAGCAACCTGGGTATGGGGACATAGAGAAGAACAGGCGTTTCGATATGTAAAAGATTTATTGACTTCTGATGCTGTCCTGATGCAGTATAACAAGACTTTAACAATCACGTGTGATGCATCCCCATTCAGGGTGGGTGCCATTTTAAGCCACGTTTTGCCAAACGGTAATGAAGCCCCTGTTCCTTATTTCTCAAAAACGTTATCAAAAACAGAATGCAACTACAGTCAAATTGACAAGGAGGCCCTTGCTATAGTATCCGCGGTTAAGAGATTTCATGAATATGTGTATGGCCGAGCATTTACCATAGTGACTGACCACAAACCTTTGCTGGGAATAATCACAGGAGATAGGCCAACACCGTATATATTATCTCCCAGAATGACCCGCTGGTCAGAATTTTTGGCGGCATACAATTACAAATTACAACATCGCCCAGGGAAGGCCATTCCCCATGCCGACACATTGAGCCGTGCACCTCTTCCAGAGACTATTGATGACTCCGCTCTGACAGTCACAATGCTGCAGATCGAGACACTTCAAACGCCGCCATTAACAGCCCGAGATATTGCGATGGAAATGAAACGCGACCCCATTTTAGCACGAGTCCTCAGTTGGGTCGAGCGGAGATGGCCGTTAGACCAAATACCTGATGACTACGCCCCATTCAAAAATTGGCAAACGGAACTATTTTCTCAAAAGGGCTGCATTATCTGGGGTGACAGAGTTGTCGTCCCAGAGCAGTTGTGACCAGCGATACTAAGGACCTTGCACGATGGCCACCCCGGCATCGTGTGTATGAAAGCCCTCGCACGAAGCTACGCATGGTGGCCGGGTATTGACAAGCAGATAGAGACATGGGTAAAAGCCTGTCGCAAATGCCAGGAAGCAAGCAACGCCCTGCCGAAAGCAACCCCAACCGAATGGGAAACGCCGAGGGGACCATGGTCCCGCATTCATCTGGACTTTGCGGGTCCTACCAAGGGACACACATTCTTACTGATGGTGGATGCCTACTCGAACTGGCTTGAAATCCATGAAATGAGGAATACAATGACTGAAGCAGTCATCAGGAAACTGGACAGACTCTTTGCAACACACGGATTACCGGACGTTCTGGTATCCGACAACAGGCCTCAATTTACCGTGCTGTCCTTCGAACAGTACCTGGCGGACCGCGATATCCGACATCCTGCGGCCAATGGAAGGGCCGAGCGCATGGTACAATTTGTCAAGAAAACCTTGCATAAAATGGACTTTGGTGATATAGAAGACAAGATTAACCGGATACTCCTTTTACAGCATATCACTCCGCACAGCGTCACCAATAAAACTCCCACCAAGTTATTAATGGGACAGAAGCTCCACTCCCACCTCGACCGCCTACATCCAGCATATGAACCTGAAAAGCCACATGATTCTAGCGGGAAATGTTGCAAATTCCAGGTTGGCGATTTGGTTTTCGCTAGGAACCTTTCGGGCAATCCATTGTGGGTCGAGGCAACTATAGTACAAGTAACTGGCCCTAGATCGTACCGTGTAAAATGTCGCGACAATAGAATTTGGAAATGCCATATTGATCAGCTGCGTTCAAGGCTATAGTCGGGGATCTCCGAGCCCCCTGATTTCCAAACCGAAGGGGGAGGAGATAGCGAGGAAGCTGAATTCGAAGCGGCAGAAAGTTTAAGCGGTAGTAATGACTGCTCAGAGGCAGCACGTGATGGACCCGGAATGGGGGTGGCCTTGCCTCAAAGAGATGCCGAAAGCAGTAGCGACGACGAAAATTCGAATGCGGAACGGGAGGCACCTTTTTCACCAGATAACGTCCTACCCCAACAAGACTGTAGCCAAATACCGGGAGGACAACGGAAATCTAAAAGACAATCAAAACAACCTGCCTATCTCAAAGACTATGTGACCGCACCCCTTAAACGGAACCCGGCGGGAAGGGGTATTGTGAATCAATAAATGCTTAATAAAGATCATTAAGAGCTTGAAGTAAAGTGCAGGGTTCTGGCCCTGCACTTCTGATTGGCCGATAATAGCGACATCAGATTGGTCCGTTCAGGAGAATCTGATTGGCTATTAACGAGCCTCTCCCATTGGTTAATGGAGCTAGTGCTCCCTGTGTTTTTATTGGTTAAATAAGTTAAGAGTTGCCTATATAAAGGGGCCCATCGTGGCCATTGAGCTGAGCTGTTTCACATGTAAATAAAGAGTTGAAGTTCACTGTTTCACTGGCTCGTCTCCATCCTTGCACCCATGCTCAGAACATAACAGCTAGGATATACATTCCTTTACTGCTGCTTCAGGAAAGCTACAAAGAAGTGGGGAGGCGGGACTGTTAATACTGGGGGGTGGGGGGAACTGCTTAGGTTCTATATTTTATACAGTGCTAAAAATGTCCTTCAGAATTGTCCAGCATTGCTTTCCCAACCACCCAGTTCAACCCAGTTCCTGTTGACTCCAGTGAAAGCAGTTGGTGGATCCATCTGAGGCTAAATCACCTTCCCTACTTTAATATATATAAAAAGAGGCATTTGGGATCAGTCAACAGCATTCACTGGAGTGTCAAGAGGATGATGACCTTGCTCCCAGCAGGACTGAGTGACACTATAAAATTATGGGCTTGAAAGAAAAGTGGCCATTAGAAGTATTCCTTAGTGGGCACAGTCAATTTAGCAGTTATATACATTTAGGGAAACTAATGAATGATTTAATAACGTGTATTCACAAATGAACACATGCTTGATAGCAACCCAGAGCAAGCCTCCTTCCTGCGTTCACAACAGCGGGATTTGTTCTTTAGTTCTCTGTGATTTTGTTTGTCCTTGCAAAGCCTGTAAAAAAGAATAATAATAAATTTCCAGCTTAATTGATGATTAAAATGATCTCAGTGCACCATTAGTTAACATTTGGCCAGAAGTACTATATTAACAGCATTAACAACACAGGAGTTCAAACAACAGCAGAAGGGAGATTTTATTTAATTAATCATAATGGTGAAATAATAGAAATGGCCAATATATTTAATGGAGAAAGGCTCATGTTAGGGTCTTGCTTGGTGCAGCAGGTTAATGCACCAGGCATTTCTTTCCTAAGCTCTAGGTCCAAAAGGCAACACTACTGAGATTCTAAGTGAGACAAGTAGGGCAATATAAGCAAGGTATTTGATTAGACCAAAATATCCCAAGATAATTTTTTAATGGATGAAGGTGAGGGGAAAGTATATTTTACATTTTAATGTAAATTTCCTAGATTTTGAACTGGGTGGATGGAACCAAGCCACCCTTCAAAACTTTCCTGAAATTTATATTCCACTTTTCTAATTTGAAAAAAGTATGCAGAAATACATAGATCAGGATGAAATATATCAGCACATTGTACATGTGCTTTATAATATAAACCAATGTGTCTTATGGTGTTGCACACAAAAATGAACACAAATGTTTATGCTGAACTCCACTGATGTGAAAATGGAACAAAATACATAGAGACAACAAAATGTTAAGCAGGCATCAGCAGAAGCCAACAGAATTCATGAGCAGAATTGGTTTTACTTCCAGTAGCCCATCATTCAGGAATGGCCTCCTCCAATCCATTGTCATCCCAACATGCATATATCAACTCCAAGAATTTTCCATTTTTCCCTCTCTTTACTGGCACTTCTGGCAATTGAACTCCACACATGTAGAATTCACATTATTTTATTACCGGTTCTGTGGGCATGGCTTGGTGGGCATGGCAGGGGAAGGATACTGTAAAAACTCCATTCCCTCCCCACCCCACTAACCTGGTTTCCAGCTCTGTTCTCCTGTGCAGGGCAACAAAAGAAGACCCAGCCAATCAGCTGGGACCCAGGAGGCAGAGAATAGATGGGGGTGGGGCCAGTCAGAGTTGTTATTTGCTGGTTCTCCGAGCTACTCAAAATTTCTGCTACTGATTCTCCAGAACTGGTCAGAACCTGCTGAATACCACCTCTGATGTGGAAGGAACCCAGGTTGGGAAAGGCAGCTCAAACAGATGTCTGCAAACATGCAGCAGGAACATTTATAGGCAAAGGTCTTTTGAGCTGCCACTTTACTTACAAGGGAGCCTTACGCTACCTGCTTATGTAGAAGCCATCATGTATGCATTCAAGTAGCATTAGTATTCTGTTATAATTACTGGGATTTGCGTAAGATGCTCATACAATTTACATAATCTGCAGGATATAAAGGTTAAAATACTGGAATAAGAAGGAATTCAGCCTCAGCAGTTCACTGAATAACTTTGGGCCAGCTAAGGTTTCTCAACCTAACCAATGTTACTGTTCTGACCCAGCTCTCCAAACACGACAAACTCTCTGACGTGAACTCAAAAGATTCTGGCCAGCCAGAAGATGAATGTCTGCCACACATATTCATTTCTGCTCCCTGCTTTTCATTCCCAGAGCTAGGGTGGGGCCTTGTTAGCAGCAGTGGCTCTTCCTTCCCTAGGATTGGCCCATGGCTTTCCACTGCTCTCTGCCTTCTGCCCAGCCACACCTCAGGCACTGGACCCAGCTGTTCCTCTTCTTCTTCATCATCAGCCACCTCCAGACCTGGGGGCTGTTGACTCTCCATCTGAGGGCTGATTGATGGCCCAGGCTCCGCCTCTGTATCTTTCTCTGCTAGCTCAATTGCCTCTTCCCCACCAGATAGCCCTGGTGATTACTTGACTCCCACACTGCCTCTTCCACTTCTGATTTGCCTGCTTGGGGGGGGAAGGGACTGACAAGCCATAACAGTTACAAAATTGGAAAATATTGGAAGAAGGTAAGCTATGTATATGCTATTTGGAGTTCCTATGGGATGATGGCATATGGAGCCATCATCTTATATATGGAGCAGAGCTGCTTTCTCTGAGTTTCAATGTGGTAACTATGGTCCACAGGCTAGCACTACCTTAAAGTATCAATTAATATGAATAGATGAGTCCAAAACATGTCACTCTTGTTTCTTTTATGTATGACTTCCAAATATTCACTATAGTTATTGTTTTAAATAATAACACAATGTTTTAAAATAAAGTATGAAAGCCATTGAAATGCACTCCCAAGATAGTGTTTATTTTGCTACTGTTTACTGGCACACTCCATCTTCTCACTTTTCAATGTTTCTAAGTGCTGAAGTTTGTTTGATTTTACATTTTTAAAAACCACCTTCTCTGTGCAAAGACATTTATATTCCTTTAGTACATCTATATGGCTCCCTGAGCCATACCTGCTCCAATGTGCTTCACTTATGAAAGTTCACACCAAGCACACTAGTAAATCATGCGTTTAATAACTCCTAAAATTGCTCAATAGAACTGTCCATGAGCCGATCGTGCTATATGACAAAATAGGTTTGGAAAGTCCCTGACTCTTGCGCAGTACAATAGTCACGTCCGCACATAACACAAAAACAATTACCTTATAAGGTACAATGCTTGCATTTCCTCATTTCTGCAATATGCTCAATAAAAGGCGTCGCTGCATAACTGACGGGGTCGGAGTCAGAGAGATCACCTCCACCCGTGCAGCGTGTACCTCGCCACCTTGCATTCACTCTGCATGTGACGTGTCATGTTTTGCCTCTTCACCCTTGCGAGGGTCCCTCTGAAGACAACCCCTAGGCGACTACTCCCGGGCAGCGCACTCCGGACCCAACTCGAGAGTCCTCCAACCGGAGCGCGACAACTGGGGGCTCGTCCGGGATCCACGGAGCCGGCCGTGTCTACGGCAGCTTTCTTTTCACTCTCGTTACTACGCACCTGGCAAAGGCACTGCAATCGTAAGTAATGGGCACCCCACATTCCAAGACTTCCTCAGCGCATAGGGAGGAGCTTAATATTTTAGTGAAAAGGGCTAATACGATTCAGAAAGATCGAGGTTTAACTGTACACGGTGTGACTAGAAAAGAGGTAATCCTCTTTCTTCTTTACCTCAAAGAACATTGTCCAGCCTACCCGGAAGGTGGGTCACTTAAATTATCCACATGGACAAAAATAGGGAAATACCTTTACAAAGAACCTAGGGCTCCTATTACCATTCTCCAAACCTGGCAGAGCCTTATGACTGCACTTACTCTTCTTCTCCCTAATGACCCCGAAACTCCTGTTTCTAACCCTGAGGCTAAAAAACCAGATCCTACTGTGGCTCATGTTTCTTCTCCGCCGGATTATGCTACTGCATGTCACCCCGAAGAACATCAGCCCTCCACTCTGACCTGTCCTCCTCCCCCCTCTTCTTCCTCCTCGCCACCTCTTCCTCTTTCCACCCTAACTGAGACCTTTTCCTCCCCTTCTTATGTTTATGAATCTGTTCTTGATGACCTTGCTCTTGAAGCATATCCTATCACACACATCCCAGGAATGGGTGTCCAGCCTCACTCCAATATCCCTATGAAAATTCTGAAAGAGTTAAAACAAGCTGTAAAAACTTATGGCCTCCAATCACCATACACCAAGGGTTTACTCAATTCTTTGACTTCTAATGATACTTACATGCTAATCTATGATTGGAAAATGCTTTTCAATATGCTCTTAACACCAGCACAATATGTGATTTGGCAATCTGAATATCAAAAACAAATTGATAAAATTATTCATGCAGGGAATCTGCCCCCTAATGTCACGCGTGATGACATGATGGGCACCGGTCCTAGATCCACAATTATTCAACAGCAAAATACACCGCGCCATGCCTTTCCTTTAATTCAAGAGGCTGCCATGCAAGCCCTAAATCAAGTGGATGATGAATCCACCGGCGCGGGTCAAAATTTCCTAAATATTAGTCAGGGCCCCACTGAGTCTTATTCTGCTTTCATCAGCCGCTTACAGTTAGCCCTTGAACGACAACTTTCCAATGCAGCAGCTCGCAATGAAATCATGCTTAAATTGGCATATCAAAATGCTAATGAAGATTGTAAATCTATTCTTAAGCCCATTGCTAACAAACCAGGTGTCACCTTGGCCGAAATGCTTGAAAACTGTCGAGTGGTAGGCACTACCGCTCATAAAATGTCTGCCCTTGCTGCTGCCATTATTACTGCGCAACCTTCCACCACCTCCTCCACACCGGAAACGTATGTCGTGACACGCAGTGGTAACTGTTTCAATTGCAGGAAACCTGGTCACTTTAAAAATCAATGCCGTGCTCCAGGTGGGGGAGCAGCCCCTCGTACTCAAGGTCAAAACAAAGGTGCCCCTCCTCAAGCTAAACCAAAAACTGTTTGCCCTCGCTGTCGTAAGGGTTTTCACTGGGCTTCTCAGTGTCGTTCAGCCCCTCCTCCATATCAGCCGGCGGAAAACTAGAGACGGGGCCTGCAGCTAGCCCCGCTCCCAAGGCTGCTCTCAGTACATCTCATTCTTATGCTTTTCCTGCTGCCCTCACGGAAGATTTCGTTTATGATGATCCTGGTTCTTCCTTTACTCTTCCTCTGGCTATCGCTATTCCCTCTGCCTTCCCCCCTGGCACTCCTGCCCTCCTGATCCCCAACTCTACGCTCATCATGGAAGGGGTAGTAGCTGCACCCTTTCTTTTCTCTGACACAACCTCTCTCCACGTTCTGGGCCTCGCAGCTACTGGAGATCGAATTTTTTCTTTAAAAAAGGGAACGGTGGTTGCTACCTTCATCTTTCTTCCTTCTTCTGAATCTCCCTCTTTTTATGCTCTTCAACAGCCCATCTCAACGGCCAAGCCCACTCTCGAAGTTCTCCTAGACGGAGTTTCTTTTCAAGGGCTCGTTGATACCGGAGCTGACGTGTCAGTAATTAGGACACAGGAGTGGCCTTCCTCCTGGCCCTCTCAGCCGGCGTCTTCCGTACAAGGTGTGGGAGGAGCTCAGTCTGCTAAGGTCAGCTCACGCAATCTTTTTGCCACTTCCTCTTGTTCTACTGTTACAGCTATTATCCGCCCTTATATTCTTCCTCTACACTGCAACCTTTGGGGGCGTGACTTGCTTTCCCAATTTCAACTGACTCTTACAATTCCCTAAAAACGCATGCCTATCATCCCTCTATCTCTTACTTTGAAAACTACTACCCCGGTATGGGTCGATCAATGGCCTATGACCTCAGAAAAGCGCCAAGCTCTTCAAAATCTAGTACAGGAACAATTGCTCGCAGGGCATTTGGAACCTAGTAACAGCCCTTATAACACCCCTGTCTTTGTCATCAAAAAGAAGAGTGGCAAATGGCGTCTCCTTCAGGATCTTAGAGCCGTGAATAATGTCATCCTTCCTATGGGGGCGCTCCAATGTGGACTACCCAATCCTAATCTCATTCCGTCATCTTTTTCCCTTATGGTAATTGATTTAAAAGATTGTTTCTTTTGTATACCATTGGCAGCAAAGGATCGATGTTTGTTTGCTTTTACAATCCCTGAATACAACAACAGTCGTCCTACTACTAGGTACCAATGGAAAGTGCTGCCGCAGGGCATGCTCAATTCTCCCACAATGTGTCAGTATTTTGTAGACAAAGCTCTTCAGCCTTATTGCCTTAAATTTCCATCTCATTTAGTATATCATTATATGGATGATATACTTGTAGCAGCACCTCTATCGTCTGCTCAACTAAAAGAGAGCTTCCCTTTTTTACAACAATGTCTTCTGATAGCAGGGTTGCATATTGCTCCCAGTAAGGTACAGCTTCACTATCCTTTTAACTATCTAGGACACAAGGTTCTTTCCTCCGCTGCTGCACCTGTCATGACACATATGACAATTCCCAATCCTACCACATTAGTACAACTACAACAAATACTTGGAACTATTAATTGGGCTAGGCCTTACTTAGGTCTTCACACTAGTATACTCACTCCACTCTTTCAAGCGTTAGTAGGCCACAAACACCCTTCAGATCTCATTACCCTCACTGATGATCAACTTTCAGCTCTAGATAAAGTCAATTCATTTTCACAACACCAATGGGTGGATAGAGCAACTATTAATGAACCTTTACACTTAGCACTTCTTCACACTCCGCTTCTCATGACGGCTGCATTACTACAAGTAACTGCTAACAAAACACTTCTTATTTTAGAATGGTTACATTTGCAAAACTCTCCTCGTGCTGTCATTTTTACTCGAACTGCACAGATGGCTGAACTTATTTTCAAAGGCCGCAGCAGGGCCCGTCATCTTATGGGAATAGATATAGTTACTTTGTATGTCCAATGCAAATCTCAACAATGGGAACAAATGTTCCAGCAGTCTGATCAATTACAAGCTGCTTTAGAATCATGGGTGGGCCAAGTTTCGTGCCATTTGCCACCCGATCGGCGAATTCAGCTCTTAAAAATCATTCCTATGTTCTTTTCCTCTCCCATTGTTTTTCAACCTATACCACACTCTCTCACTGTGTTCACCGATGGCTCTGCTGTACAAGGTGCCTGCACATGGAAGGAAGGAACTGAATGGAAAAAACTCCTTACTACGCAAGTCACCACTGCTCAACAGGCAGAACTGGCTGCTTTTATTTTAGCTTTGCAAAAATTTCAACAACAACCTGTCAACATCATAACGGATAGCCAATACGTTTGTTATGTTGCTACTCATGCATATGATGCCTATTTTTCTCCCAATGCTTCCCCTTCCTTGTTAACCTTTTTCCTCCAGCTACAGGAATTGCTGCAGAAACGCACGCATTCGCTATTTGTGGCACATATCCGAAGTCATCAACACTTGCCTGGTTTTCTATCTGAAGGCAATCATATGGCAGATGAGGCCTGTAAAATCTTGCCCATTGTCATAAAGGCCCCTGCTCGCCCTGTCCTAACAGCAGGAGAAAGTCATGACTATTTCCATCAAAATGCAAAATCTTTGGCAAAACAATTTGGCATCTCAAAAGCCGAGGCACAGGCTATCATACAGCAATGCCCCACCTGTAGCCTTCAGGCTAAAGGTTTACCCGAAGGAGTAAACCCGCGTGGTACTGAAGCATGTGACACATGGCAGATGGATGTCACTCAGTACTCCCTCTTCGCCCCATGGAAATATTTGCATGTTTCCGTGGATACATTTTCAGGTTTCATTATGGCAACTGCGCAAAGAGGGGAAACCGCAGGTCATGTAAAGAATCATTGCATTCGGACATTTGTTACACTGGGATGCCCAAAAATCTTGAAAACAGACAATGGTCCAGCTTATACCAGTACTTCTTTTGCTGAATTCTGCCATAACTGGTCTATTGTTCATAAATTTGGGATACCTTACAATAGTCAGGGCCAAGCCCTGGTGGAACGTGCCAACTTCACCCTTAAAACAGCTCTTGACAGATTTAATAAAGGTGTAAAAGGCCATGGCCCGCCTCGCCTCCCAGTGTTTCAAAATATTCTAAATACTTGCCTGTACACACTTAATTTTCTAAACTTAACTCGCTCACCGCCCTCTACGGCGGCTTCCAGACATTTTGCTAAAACTCCACTTCCTTCTCCCCTCCCTCTTGTCTATTACAGACAGCTGCCTGACCCAAAGTGGAAGGGTCCTGTCTCACTTATAACCTGGGGTAAAGGGTACGCTGCGGTACAACTGTCAGATAAAGTTCTGTGGGTACCAGCCCGCTGTGTGAGACCCTATCATGGGGCCCCTCCTGATCCTCTTCCTACCGATAATATACTTCCCTCTCTATGCATGCTCTACCTTTAGAGCATCTCCAACTGTTATTTTTGCTCCTCTTAATACTATTGCTTCCTTTTCCTTCAGTGATTCCTCCCTTCCTAGTTGTCTTTATGCTATCTTTAAAAATAAACAACCTATTTTCCCTTCAAGTCTCTACAGCATTTCCTATATCTTTTTTCAAATAAATGTACAACCCTCCACAATTGGCTACTACCACTTGCAAGGCTTTATTCCTTTCGTGCATTATTTTTTTCTTTTTTCCACCCCCTCTGTGGCTTCTCCCTCTCTCTCTCCTGTTTTTCTACAGTGGATCCAGTTACCAGGAGCTCATCAAACCACCACCAAGGGAATTTATCATTTCCATTGCTGTCATCCTCCTTGCTCCAGTCCGATTGCCTATATATGGAAATATGCCACCCTGCCTCATCGGGTTGTTCCAGTTTATTCCTGGTCCTCTGCCACTCAACGATTCCGCTCCCTTCCTCGGCCGAGATTCCCTCGTTCCTTCATACCACCTCAAATAAACACTCCAGATCTTGTTCTCCAACCCACGGCCAATCACCCGCTTTACATTCGTTGTTGGACAACCACCACTTGTACTACTTGGAAATGGACTCATCATGATCAAGTCCTGTTACACACTGCCATGGTCACCATCAATTCTTCTGTGAACTCATCTCAGGTCTACATCCCTCTTCCAAGTAAAAAACATGCTGGACTTTATGCGTGTCATAGCCAAACTTTAAGGGGAATATGGGGATCATTGGGCATCATGGTGGAGGGGGCTCAACTCCTTCCACCTGGCTCAGTTGATTCCCCGTCCCCTCCACTTGATAAAAAATTCTTGGACTTTACACCAACACCTCCAGATTCTGCCCTAATTGACTCTGCCTTCTCTGAAGGAACTCCAAAAAATTGCTTTAACCTTCTTGACCGCTTGAATGCTTACATCCGCGTTCCGATATGCCGTCTCTATATTCCAGAAGGAAACAGGACTGTTTTAGCTTGCAAACAGCGGCACCCTATCAGGCATCCCGCCTATTGGACGTGGCAAATTGGAGATAAGGCCATTCGTCCGTCTCAGAATCATCTCGTTCTCTCTTCTACCAGTGAAACATTCCTAGTTTTGCTCAATGTTACTGCCAAAGACTATGCATCCTATGACTGTCATTTACGCCTCCCGAAGTTACCTTATGAAACCTTTCTTACGGTGCACCTGCTCCCGCCAACTCGTCCTTCTCTTCAACGACACCGACGTACCCTCCAACCTGTGAATCGCCATCGACCGTATAAAATTTGCTGGACAGTGACAGACGCCTGGGGTCAAACTCTCAACAAAACTTGCAATACATCTCGCATTTCAGAGTACTTTCCTTCTTTGCAATTTGACTTTGCTGAAATGCTACATGGGCAAACTGCTTACAAAGTAGGTTTCTTGCAATCCAATCCAAGACCCCCTCAACCGTATCCCTCTTATGTGTACCAGTGTTATTTGTATTTTTGTCCTGGTCACTCTCTTACACCTGATCGTTCTTATCAATGCGGGGGGGTTGCTGATACATTCTGTAAGGCATGGTCCTGCGTCTCTACCGGTTACATTTACTGGTCACCACCATCCACGGGGGACCTTGTTTCCATCAAACGCACCAACCCTCACCGGAAGTGCGATTTCAGCTCAGGGATATCCCGTCACACTCGTTGTAATCCTGTCACCATCATCTTTACAGCTGCTGGAAAATCTTCTCATATTTGGGACAGAGGTGCCTCGTGGGGTGGCAGAATTTATGATTCAGGGGGATATGATTATGGCAACGTTTTTTACCTCCAGCGACACGTCACTTTACCACAGTCTCCCCCTATAGGTCCTAACCCTGATATTGCTTCAGCCTTCTTACAGCCTATCACGTCTAACCCTAATCCTCTTTTGGCCCTTGTTCAATTATCTTATGATGTGCTTAATGCTACAACAAATTTCACCACTGAACCTTGTTGGATGTGCTTGTCAGCGGAACCTCCCTTTTATGAAGCCGTGGGATCTTCTGAACCTTTCCTTAACGCCACCAATGACTCTACCTGCCGATGGTCCAATACCACTATCACCATCACATCGATCACAGGTCAAGGGTGCTGCCTAGGTCATATTCCACAGAATTATACGCAGTATTGTCTTAATGCATCTGACCACCATCGCTGTCAAATTTGGCTTTCCCAAGAGCGATTGCAATTTGACTCAACAGTTGGCTCCTCTGGTTTCTCTCAAGTATATACTCTTGTCCCTAAGGCCAACATCACTGCCCGCTTAAAGGGGTATTATTTCATACCAGCAAATAACTCCTTATGGGCCTGCTCCACAGGTGCAACTGCCTGTGTTCACGGTGATGAACTCTTGGCCTCAAAAGGATTTTGCATCCAAGTACACTTATTTCCAAAAATTGATTTGTATTCCAGTAAAGACTTCACCTCCATCATGGAACCTGAACAATATCACATTCGAGCAAAGAGAGAAGTAGTAACAGCCCTCACACTCTCCGTACTTTTGGGACTAGGAGTTGTTGGTGCATCCACAGGCGTTGCATCCTTGGTGCATGGAGCTCAACAAATTACTAAACTTAGTGCTGAGATAGATGCAGATCTTCAAAGTATTGAAATCTCCATCTCAGCCTTACAAACATCCTTGACTTCCTTGGCTGAGGTGGCGCTGCAAAATCGACGAGGTCTTGATCTTCTTCTTTTAAAGCAAGGAGGATTGTGTGCTGCACTAAAAGAAGAATGTTGTTTTTATGCAGATAATTCTGGCATTGTTATAGATTCTATGTCTCAATTAAGGGATCGTTTAAAAAATAGAGAAAAAGAAAGGCAGAATCAAATGTCCTGGTTTCAGGCTATGTTTAACTGGTCCCCTTGGCTAACTACCTTAATATCAGCTATCATAGGTCCACTCATTCTCTTACTGCTTGCTTGTATGATAGGGCCTTATATAACAAGGAAACTCATACAATTCCTCAGACAACGCTTAAATGACATAGGAGAAGAAGTAAATCATACAAAAATTACTGTAAACACTCTGTTTCAAAAACATGCATACCATTTGCTCACCATAGAAGGTGACAATGATTGGAAACCTCCATTTTCCTTATCCAATGACTCAGATACCGAGGATGAGGTCTTTGAGAGAACAGCTCCACGAGAGGTGCCGGAGGGCATATCTCTTGGGCAAAAATCTCTTGATGATCTCTCGGACGGCATCGAAAGTCAACATTAAAAAACAAAAAAAGGTGACATATGGCTCCCTGAGCCATACCTGCTCCAATGTGCTTCACTTATGAAAGTTCACACCAAGCACACTAGTAAATCATGCGTTTAATAACTCCTAAAATTGCTCAATAGAACTGTCCATGAGCCGATCGTGCTATATGACAAAATAGGTTTGGAAAGTCCCTGACTCTTGCGCAGTACAATAGTCACGTCCGCACATAACACAAAAACAATTACCTTATAAGGTACAATGCTTGCATTTCCTCATTTCTGCAATATGCTCAATAAAAGGCGTCGCTGCATAGCTGACGGGGTCGGAGTCAGAGAGATCACCTCCACCCGTGCAGCGTGTACCTCGCCACCTTGCATTCACTCTGCATGTGACGTGTCATGTTTTGCCTCTTCACCCTTGCGAGGGTCCCTCTGAAGACAACCCCTAGGCGACTACTCCCGGGCAGCGCACTCCGGACCCAACTCGAGAGTCCTCCAACCGGAGCGCGACACATCTATATTACACTTTCAAAACCTCTGATTACATTTTTAAGAATTCTCACAGGAGGAAAATGCATATTTGCCAAATGTCTATGAAAACAGTGTAATGTCTCACACATGACAAGGCATCTTAGGAAGTCTATTAAGATATTTCAAAAGAATCAATACAGAAAGTATTGGATAGATAGTCTCCTACACGTTTTATTTAGCTGCCAGCGTTCCAGCAAACCTCCATTCCAATCAGTAAGTCCAAGACAAACATATCTCAAAAGTACCTTTATTAGAATAGCATCTGGCACATCTGTGGAAACCCAAATCTAAAAGTTTTTTCAGCTTTCCACAATATCTCAAATTACAAATCCATCCCCACTCGGTCATCATCACATCACATGGCTCAATCACGATCCATCCAAAAGTAAGATCCTTATTTCATCCTGCACCGTACTAAATGATCTTGAATTAACAAAAGAATTTTATTTTATCTACTTAGAGCTACTTAATTAAAATCACCCCCCTCCCACTCTCTCAGGTTATGTGGCAACGTGGAATATGGCTTCCAAAGCTGACATCAGCTTTTTAAAAAGAAAGAAAAGAAATTGTCAAACAAAAACAATATGCTTCCAAAACATAAACAAGGAGATGGGGAAGATGCAGGTAAAGGAGAACAAAGATGATGGAAATATCATGAAGTCATGCAATAATCCTGATTTTGTTCTTGTAAAACCTATTTTAAAAAGTTTAAGATTTGGAAATGAGGCTACAAATAACTAGTGATTTCTCTTAAACAATGGCATGATGAACACAAGAAAGAGAACTCTTGTGCTTATCTATTAACAATTGAAAATATGCAGTGATCTGAGCAGTGAGGATTTCCATAAGCATCAAACAAGTATTCTAATAGTGGAGTCACATCATTAATTATGATAGTTCTACTCTCAAAAGATGATTATTATATAGGGGAACTTATAGAACAAGAGGGTTGTGGTGTGGAGTAAATCTCTGATCCTACATATCTTTCAGAGAACAAAAGGTGGGAGGAAGGTGAAATTGAAATGGAGACGCCTCAAAGGAGGCATAGAATATATATATTTTTCAGCACTAAGGAGTTATAAATTCCAGCATAATTTTATACCACATGAGTGAAGCAAATTAGCAAGGAAACTAAGGTTTAAAATATAAATTTTAAAATATTCTTTAAAACACACACACACACTAAGTCTTAGTGAACAGCATACTGCCTGGGTCAATGGGTTTACATAACAATATTAAACTCCTAGTTTATACCTCAATTATCCAACCATTGGTAAAACAAATCCCAAGTTCTAAAATATTCTGTGTCTTCTTTTTCCTATATCTTCAGTGTCAGTCTATCCATTTCTGCAGTCTAATATTTTTTTAATTGTTTCTTCTTCTGTAGGTGTTTTCTCATTTTTGCAGTATTGTGCAATTCACAATTCAGTAAACTTTAAAATATTCTATAGGGGTGACATTGATACCTCCAAATATCTATATTTCCCTTTACATTGAGAAAATAATTTATTGGTGTTTTTAAAAAAAGGAAGGGGGGGGGGTCCAGAGCAAAATAATTCCTCCATTGCAGCTCTGATATTATGTAAACTTACATAAGAGTAATCAAACAGATGTCCTCCAGATGTTTTAAACTTTAGCTTCCATTAGTCCCAAGAAGGTTGGCAAATATTTAAAGCCTGAGATTTAGTCCAAATCATCTGGAGGGCAGTAAGTTGCCTTCACCTCATTTGCCCTTTTTAAAAACAACCTTACCATCCTTTCATTTTTTTTCTCTCATAAAAATCTCACTGAAATTTAGTATGGGAGTGGAAATTAGATGATGCCGATATGCAACCAATACTTTAGGTCAGGGGTGTCCAACCTTGGCAACTTTAAGACTTGTGGACTTCAACTCCCAGAATTCCTCAGCCAGCTGGCTGAGGAATTCTGGGAGTTGAAGTCCACAAGTCTTAAAGTTGCCAAGGTTGGACACCCCTGCTTTAGGTTGTTTTGTGACAGATAAGGCTATACTGGTATTTTTTGTTTTACCTAACTGTTCATCATTCTTCAGCTTCCTTCGTTGCTCATACTTTCTAATCTGAGCTCCTCCTATGGTCTTAAGGGAAAAGAGTTAACCCAACATGCTTTCCCATGGAGCTTCATTGAAGTCAAGAAAAACAGAGCAGCCACACACCACTGAAAATTAATCTCACGGTGAAAATTAGGAGATTCCAATGCTTAGATACATCTTGGTGAATTCACAGTGAAAGTAAGGGCACCAAATGGTATGTTTATCAAGCAGAATTTCACACCAAATATTTATTTTTGGATGGGGCGGAGAGGAATAAAAACAATTCCTTTCCCATCAAATTGAATGAAAATAGCCAAATAACTGCCAAAGATATTTTCACCATTGTACTAAATTATACATGTCCACATTCAGGTAAAATACACCCATCCAGTTAAGAAACTTGGATAAACATTTCTGTTCAGGCTAGATAAATATGATGACTATTCAAATTAAACAGTCAAGAACAACAGCATGTTTGCCTATATTTCTATGATGTTTTCCATTCCTTATAACTTCCTAATCAATGGACCTTTTTTCTGAAATCTATTTTTTGACATGTTACCTTGCAAAATGTTTATAGCCTATTAAAAAATAACAACACCAATGCCAACAAAACCATCTATGGAAAGGGAAAAACAATTCAGATCTTTACTCATTAAAAAGAAAAAAAGTGACATTTCCCCCCATTAAATCACTAAGGATATTTATTCAGCTATATAATGTTCATTTGTATATTATATGCTATTTTCATAACAATTTTAGACTAAACCCATAGATAGAAAAATGTGTGTGTGTGTGTGTGTTTTAAGAGAGAGGATGAAATAACAATAGGAACAATTCACCAGTGGAACATTTTGCCTTCAGAAGTTATGGAGGCCACATCACTGGAGACTTTTAAGAAAACATTGGACGGCCATTTGTCTAGAATGGTATAGGTCTCCTGCTTGAGCAGGGAATTGGACTAGAAGATCTCCATTATTAAATCCCAAATTTTGGAACCTACTTTTGAATGAAACCCTCTCGGCCCACTTGAGCTTTAGTGGATATAATCTTCTCAAGACAATAGAGTCTTTTTTTCCAAGTATAGTCCAAAATGTAATATAAAAGAATTAATTAATTTTTAAAGAATCAACTGGGAATCAAACTTTGCAACAGGTGGGAGAACCAGTACATTCTTGATATTATTTGCAGACAGTTTCGTTATCCAAAAGATGTGTGGGTGGGTGGGTGGGGGGAAACCTAGGAATCAGCTAAACAAAAAATGCTTACTAACAGAGAAAAATGATTGAAGAATGGACATTGTAGAAACTTTTAGAGAATATGGCCATGTTATTCCTATAATTCAGCATATTGCAAGTAAGGAGAAGTGAAGTTAGTCAGGTTACAGGGCTGCCAACTCTCACGCAATCAGCGTGAGACTCACGCAATTCAATCAATTTTGACTGTCTCACTCTGATAAACAAAATCTCACGCTAAACCCCCAAAATCATGGAATGTACAAAAATATCCCTACATTCTCTGATTATATTCCGAATACTCCCCTTAGCTTAGGAGAAGGATGAGCTCCCAGCGCCGCCCCGCCCTGCCCAGCCACCCCACCGAGCCTCTTTTCCCGCCTTAATCCTTCTGCCGGCGTCCCGTAACTGTCACGATGCCGATCATTAGCAAATCGCTTCAGGAAAGCGAAGAGCAAGAGGCTTCTTCCCGCCCAGGGCGCTCGCTGCCGCCTCCATGTTGTGCTGCAGCAGCAGCTGCCCCGTGGACTGGCTCAGGCAGGCTCCATGCCCCGTGTGCACTGCGCTCGGCAGCGAAGGAGGCGGGCGCTCCCCGGAGCCGCCTCCTCCTCCTCGTCCTCGTCGGTGCTGTCGCTCTGGGAAAGAGAGAGAGAGAGAGAAGGGGAGCCTCCCGCTGCAAATCCAAGGCGAGGAGGAGCGGAACGAAAGGCAACGAGGAGGCGCTCCGCCTCTTTCCCGGCGTGGGACACCCGCGCGGCTCCAGATGCCGCGGTCTCCCCGCCTGTGCCGGTGCGCCTGCTTGAAGAAAGAGCGCCAGGTGTGAAGTTCGCCCTTCAGGTTTTAAATTCAACAAGTCACCTCCCCTAGAAAGGAGGAGCAGCCGGGGCGGGGCGGGGGGAGCCAAGGTGTCCACGAACCGCTTCCCTCTTCAAGGGAAGGGGGGCAGTCTTAAGCAGGCCAGGTTTCTCGCACGCGTTTGCTAGCAGAAGTTTTATTTCTGAATCCCGTTCCTTTCGATAAGAGTCAACAACCCCCATGGAAACCTCTTTCCGAGAAGCCCAGTTTAAGGAGACTGCGGCGGGGGCGGGGGACGGAAAGTTAGGGCTCCTTGGTGCTCTCTGAGTTTGCGTGTCGTCTTGCACCCACGTTTCGTTACCCAAACTAGGTATCATCCACAGGGCTAGCTAGGCTAGTAAGGTGACCGACTGCTTCCCGAGTGGGCTCGACAGCCTCAATGGGTCACCGGTAGGGCCGGGGCTCAACAATCCACCAACCACGTTATTTAGCCGTGGGTTGAGGAACTTGAGGGACAAAAGGCTGTCGTGATGGCCACCTTTCTGCTGGCAAGAGTTTTGAATCTTGGGAAGCTGCCAGACAGGAAGGTGGTGATTGGGGCCATCGCTGCATTTTGTTCCTGGAAAGCCTGCACCTATCTAACCCTTGGCAGGCCCAAGGTGGCTCTAGCCCAGCACATATGGCACAGGGCTCACTGACAAAAATGCTTTGCATTTTAAGCACCTTTGCCACTGTAGGGGTAGGCAATATGCCACAGACGCCACACTTGGCGCCACAAAGCCCTCTGCTGTATCTGACTTATTTTTAGGTTCTTCTAATTAGGAATAAAATCATAGGAAACAGGTATACAGTAGATGAGTTTTACAGTTAACAATATGTATATTTATATGAAGCACTCATTATTCGATTAAATGTTTAGTTTATACATGTCTGAAATTATGAACCCCTATTTCAGTCAACAAGTTAGTATATAATTAAAGACTGAGACTATAGCATTTGATATTGGCATGTAGTATGGTATTTGATACAGAAAGAAGAATACCCATTGATGTATTTGCATTATCTCTGTAGTTGTTTCGGGTTTTTTGTCTTTTTGTTGCACATTGAATTCATCCTATAGTGGTCTATAGTACATCACTAAGCTAATAAAGTCAGTTGAGGTAGAATACTGCAGTTACAAGTCAGGAACTTCAATTATTCATGGTCAGTGAACTGCATTATTAATATCTTACAAATCCGGTTCAAGTACATTGGTGCTGCTTGCATGTATGTATGTATGTATATGTCCAAATCATGACTAAAGTATGCATCAGATTGCACCATTTAAAATGTAAAATTGTCAAAGCTCCCTACCGTGGAAGGGGGGACACCCCCCTTCCACACCATCCCCCCCCCTCGGTCGCTCCGCTCCCTCGCAGTGTCTCACTCCAAACTATCACTCAAGGTTGGCAGCCCTGAGGTTAGAACTTAAACTATCTGCAATTGGACTCTCTTGAGATCAGGAGAATGGGGGGGGAAGGAGATAGAAAAAATAAGCCAGGCTTTCAAAATCGATGTCAGACCATTTAAGTAACCCAGATAAAGAAACAGACTCTTCATAAATGACTGGAACCTGGCAGTCATTAAGTGAATCCATTGTTCATCACAGGATATTTTTGGAAATTATGGCAAATTTCAGCAAAATATCATAAATCATAGTCATGTAAGCATAGAATGCTGCAAGTGTGAGCTCAACATGCAGTCATGTGACCACAGATAGGAAACTAGATAATAAATACCGTGGGGGAATTCAACATAACTTTGAACAGTCACTAAGTGACTGGTTACAAATTAAGGATTGCCTACATGCCCTTTTATTGTTGTCAATCTATCCATGGTGTGTGTGTCAATGAACAGACCAAAGTTGTTCTTTCTTTCTTATCATCAAATCGATATTTCTTATCATCAAATCAATATTTAAGCATCAAACGTCTAGTTTGGTTTCACTTCAAGTCTTTTTTTAGAAAGGAAAAAGACTTAGATTCCTCATTTCCATGTGTGCCTGTAGTAATGTCAGATGCCATGTGGGTCACTCTTCATTTTAATTCAGTTACACCATTCAATTTCATTTACAAAAATAAAGCTTAATTCAGTGGATGGGAAAGCTAAAATTATCTGCCCAGTTTAACAGAAAGATTCCTTCCTTCCTTCCTTCCTTCCTTCCTTCCTTCCTTCCTTCCTTCCTTCCTTCCTTCCTTCCTTCCTTCCTTCCTTCCTTCCTTCCTTCCTTCTTTCCTTCCTTCCTTCCTTCCTTCCTTCCTTCCTCTGCAACACAGGTTGTTTCAGGTACTCATTTGCTCCCACCTCCCTCTTGCCAGTTATTTCTCCTGGAATATCTGCACCCCATCAAAGTGTGCGATTTGCAAGCAAGCAGCAAGATGCTGAAGTGACTAGAAAAGCTTAAGGCAAGATTAGTAATACATGTGAATGTTTAGCAGGGAGGGGGTTTAAACCTCACAGTAACAGCTTCTCCTTGGTAGAAGTAACTTGAGCATCAGACTTCATATTCTATGATTGTTGTATGGAATCCAGTTATTTGTGACCCTAGTTTTTTAACTAATATTTTTTTCTCTTTCTCCTTGGTCTTAGCATTGTAAATATTTGGTTTGAGTTTGGAGTGCTTGACTTGGGATTTAGAATAATACAATCTGCCTTTGTCTAGCTAAGTTCTCATCTACTAATAACTTCTGTCTTTCTGCTATTGTTTTATTCTCCACTATCTTCTACTGCAAGGGTCTTCAAACTTGACAACTTTAAGACTCGTGGACTTCAATTCCCAGAATTCCTAACATGACTGGAGGAGGAATTCTGGGAGTTGAAGTCCACAAGTCTTAAAGTTGTTAAGTTTGAAGACCCCTGTTCTACTGCCTTGCTGTTTGGACTTGTATCAAGAAATCCTTCCTTTGATCCTGCCCAGGCCTAAGAACTTTTTCTGGCTCCTGGGTGTGTGTGTGTGTGTGTGCTTAAAATGCCAGAATATGAAATCTTCTGCCCTTCCCCTCTACAGAACTAAATAGGAATAGTGTTGATTTAATCATCATTGTTGAAGCTTTCTTGTTTTCTTCCACAGCTGCTGATCAATATTGTTCTCAGTATAATTCAGCTAATCATTAGGAAATATCCATCAACTGTGAAAATAGTCAGCCCTGAGATTTGCTCAATTCAGTCAACTGTAACCTTTTATCACCTCAAATAGCAAAAATCTGGCTTGTCTCCTATAAAAGTCACCATTGTGGGATACTTATAGATTAACAACAAGAAATGTCCATTTCCAAAGCATTTACATGAAAATATTATGGCATGGAATGGCTCATTGATCATTGCTTTCAAGAGATGATTTTGGAATCAATCATTGCACAGAAAGGATTTGTTGTTACTATTTGAATTTTATTGCTGAAATCCAAAAAGTTTATAATAAAAATAAATACATAAAATTCAACCCAACTATAACAAAAAAAAAAAAAATACCCAGAACAAAAATGAAGAACAGTTAAAGGCAACCAGTTGGTGTGATTTTTAGGATCCTTTGGAAAACACATACCTCTAAAAAGAAAAAGACATATTAGCAGCAAGTATATTCCAAAGAGCTGGAACCATTACAGAGAATGAAGAGCAATCATACTAGAGAGAGAGAGAGAGAGAGAGAGAGAGAGAGAGAGAGAGTACAGGGCTGTCAAACTCCTGGCGCCTGGGCTGGATGAGTTATATGCTGGCCACGCCCATTCCCAGTTTAGCGAAGGGGGGAAAGTTGCAATATTTGATACCCATGCTCTAGTATATACAATATCTATTTTTTATCAATTTTATCATAGCTTTTTGGCCCAGTCTTATGAAATATCTATGGTATCTTGTGCACTAAATATTGATAAAGTAGTCTTTGCTTACTGACCACTCATTTTGTGACCATTTAAAGTTATGACATTATTGATTGCCTTGGAAGTTACAGCATCCTCAAGATTACATGATTGCAATTCAGGCATTGAGCAATCAGTGTGTATTAATCACAATTACAGTGGTCCACAGTCATGTGATCATCATTTGTGATCTTCAGAGCTGGCTTCTAACAAACAACAACAATGTGTTAGCTGGCAGGAAGTTGCAAGTTATGTTAATTCACTTAACAACTGCAACCAGTACTAATTATCTGATGTAAGTCAGGTGCGCTCATGCAATTTTTGTTTTTATGATTGTGTTGCTTGGTGACAGAGTTGGCAATCCTAATTGTGATTGCTAAATAAGGACTATCTATGTAAATATTTTCTAAAATGAGAAGGTATAAGTAGCCAAGAAGTTCTCAGATGCAGAGTTAGGGTCATTCTTAAAGTTGCAGCCTAGAAAATTTATTCGAACTATACAAAAGAATTTTGTCAACTAACAGTCAGCACTAAACTGGCGCTAGATAAAGGTCAACAGAATGTAAGGGTAAGGGTCAACAGACTTTGATCTTTTGTGGCAATACAAGGATTATAATCTTATGACAAGTTTAACTCCACCCACACCCCAAGCTCTGCCTGCTAGTCTCCTACAAAAGCCTCTGGTTGAATTTCAGCCTAGGTCATGCCCACCAGGAATCCATTTTCCACCCAGGGATTTGTTTCAGCCTTTCAGTGGCTGAAAGGGCATAAACATGTTCTTGCTGTCAGATCTCTTTGGTTTTCTTTTCATTTTATCTATTGCTTCCAACTGGAAAAAAATGGCACAAGTTATTATCTGAAATATTTCTGCCTGCCCTCTGTGTTTTACAACAAATGCAATTATATTGTTCTACCTACTCTACCATTTAATGTAGAACCAAACCATAAGTTATAACCAGCATTTTATAAAGCTTCTCTAAAAATCTCAGACTTAGAAGTTACAAGCTAAATTGGTCAAGGATCTAGAGGAGAATAAGTGAAACATGCCACTCTAGGCGTTCAAACTCCTTCCTCTGGTATCACTGGTTGAAAATGCTGAAGTCCACACATCTTGAAGTTGCCAAGTTTGAGAAACACTGATCATACAAGGTAACAAACAAGGACTTTTGTGTAGAAATGTAAAAAAAAAATGGCCTCAGTTGGGACTTCCTCTACTTCTGTCAAATTTACTATGTAGATGTAGTTTTATTCATTCTACATTACTCCCTGAGATTAAAAGAACAACCCAATCAATTCAAGTTTCATAGATTGAAACAATTATTATTTATTCCCAATTAACCAGATATAGGATCATGACTTGGTTCCTTTTTTCTGCCCTTCAACACTTTTTTGTATTATTGTGAGCAAATTTTACTTACCTCATTGGGCCAAGATAGCGAGCAGTTCATAACATATAGTTCTTATCAAAGCTTATAATACTTGGCTCACACATTGCAGTCAAAATTATGCAAGAAGTTGTACTCTGGGAATCATACAAAAATTTAACAGGATGGGTTTAGGAATGAATGCATGTAAAACTAACATAGAACAGATCTATACAGATCCATAAATCTATATTCCTTGGTAAACAATGTAATGACATTGCATTGTCACCTTGCTGCAAGGGTAAAATAACAGCTATTTGCTGTTCCTACATACTGCTAACTAATTTCCATAATTGTTCATAGTTGGACTATTCTAAGATCTTGCCAGCATACTGTATAACTAACTTCAATTATATTTTAATAGTTTCCCTTCACTCATTTGCTAACAGTTTTAAAGCCTTCAAGTGTTGGAGTTCACTGAAAAACATTTACTGAAAATATTAATGAAGTACCAACAGAGATTCTGCCCAAGGATATGCTATGTGAAACCTTCTGTTAAATGGAGTGTTTTGAAGAAGACAGTAGTTTCTTTTCTTGTCATCCTAATTGGCCATTATTTTGGTTGGTTCTGGGAACTCTGTTCAATTAATCTGGATTTGAAATTAAGAAGCAACCTCCCTCAAATGTGTAGACATAATCCTGTATGAATATCTTGTTCATTTTGGGTGATCACAAAAAATGCTATTCCTTCTCCTTGTTAATAAAAATACATACATACATGTAAAAAATTCATATATATGCACAAACACATAGCCGCCCAGAGTCACTTTGTGGCAAGATGGGTAGATAGATAGATAGATAGATAGATAGATAGATAGATAGATAGATAGATAGATAGATAGATAACATGAATGTATGTGTGATTCAGTGTGAGAGCAAAAAAAATACATTACAAATACCTCATTATGTAAAGGAAAAACCCCATTTGTAAACATCTTTTGTACATTAAATGGGCAAATAGCAACAATGTATTATCTAAGATTAGATTGGGAGGGTAAAATTTAAATGTAGCTATAAATTTTGTCTAGAACAGGAGAGTCAAACTCATGGCAACATGGCATGTCTTGTGATGTATTGGGACTTTTTTCCCATTTACTGAACTGGGCGTGGCCAGCATATGATGCATCCGGCCCGTGGGCCAGGAATCCCTGGTCTAAAAGGATGGAAGTTGCTTCTTTAGCATCTTTACTTTCTTTTTCCTATTTCACAATAATGCACAGGCAAACAATCGATACAAACTTAAGGTAAACCACTGTTAGGGATAACATTGTTTTACCCTAACTGGTTTAGGTAAATAATAATATGTAATCATAGTTTGTATGTTAAAGTGTCTGCAACTTTAAATATGGGATAGTAATTAAGAGAGTGGTTGTGAAAGCACTTTAAAAGAAGCAAGACGACAGCTTGCTCTCTCTCTGGCTTTGATGATCCCTGATTACTGCAAGGACTCAAGACTGCATTGTTCGAACGGGAGAGAAAACAAAGGACTGACTTGTAAGTGAACTGACATAGGATATTCTAAACGGACTTTGCTAACTGAATATCCCTGAATGGACTGACTAAATGATACATGACTATTGGACTGTTATTTTGACTATGCTATGAATTCATAATGGAATAAACTATATTTTTGATAGCACAAGCGTATCTGTTATTTTTACTGTATGTTGATAAACATACAAGCTTAGCTCACTCATTTATCTGTGTGCCTATCTGACTAACGCTGCACATTCTGTTTAGCTTGTCTCCCTAACCCTGGTTGGGGAAACCAGGCTTAACAACCACTTCAAACTCAATTGCAGAAAATACGACTTCAGCAACAGAGTGGTCAACACCTGGAATGCTCAATCCAACTCCATTGTTACAGTTTCAATCTCAAACTGTCTACCGTGAACCTCAACTCATTCCTAAGAGGTCCGTAAAGGGAGCATGCATAAGTGCATCAGCATGTCTACCATCCCTGTCCTATTGTCCCCATTCTCTGTATTTATTTCATTTGTTCATGTTTATGTTTATACTTATATCTGCTATCTTGTACATGTTTGATAAATAAATAAATATGACTTGGTAGAAAAAATGAAATTGCTTTCTTTTGGGTGGGGGGTAGTCAGTAGGAGAATGTTTAAGTGATAAATTATGGTTAGTGAAATTTTATAAGCCACTTGCTTCTACAAGATTAAGTAGATAGAGATAGTATTGGATATACATCTTAAATTTGAGGATGGTGAAGAAGCATGTAAATATATACTGAGAGTTCTTCTTGGCATGGGGGTGCCTCTAGTTTTTCCTTGTCTTGATTTTGATAATGAAATTTCTATGGTTCCAAGGCCAATTAAACTGCCATCATTCATTCTTGATCATATTAACATGGAACCAAATCACATTCATTAGTATTGTAACTTTATCATAAAAGTATTGGCTGGTATCTGTCAACAGGAAGAGAAAGGAAATGGAATGGGGTGAGGATGATAGGAAACGATATGTTGCTTCAGCAAAGGTAATAAGGAGGAGTTTATTTTAAGGCAGTAAATATATTTATATAATCATTAGCCCCCAAGGCAGTAGTCTGGATGTCTGCAAGAAGGGAAAGTATACATCTGCTTTCTTTTTAAATAAGGACACTACATATTGTTATGGATATACTATTGGGTTAAATAAAAAAGAAGATAGAAACAACAGCACAGAAACAGTCAAAACTTTACTTTTCCCTAAGATAGTTCTATACTATAAAATAGTGAATGTCTATTGAAATATCAGGCAGTTATTCCTTGATGAAGCTACATTTTTTAATAATAGGAATAACTTCTAATGTACCTGAATTTCTCCCTTCACCCTTCCCCAATTTTTCCTCGTGTAATCATATTATATCACAACTCTGAATTGCCAAGTCGCATGGCAGAATTATAAAAGTTGTGATTCAGGACCTTAACACTTTTAATTTTTTTTTAAAATTGCTTCTTTAAGATTGAAAAACCTTTGGAACTGCAAATTCAGGAGTTGCTTGGTGAGTTTCTCTTCAGACTCTTTAAAAAGGAAGAAAATGAAATGTTTCCAGTTTTGTAAGATTTTTATTTTTTGTAACGTTCAGCCAAAAAGTGATTATAATGTTCTTTTTAGAAAGTTTTTAAATTCTAAGGGTTTGGATGAAATTGATTTAAAGAAAGACTTTGAAGTTAATTAGAAATAGATCTTGGTCTCTTATTTACTTTTCTATCTGATAAGATTTGAGGGTGGATCATTGAAGATGATGGCTTCTTTAAAGAAAATATTTGAACTAGTAACTCTATACTGGAACCAAAAGTTGCTATTGAAGAAGAACAAGGCTCTTTGAAGATAACCAAAATGTACTCTAAGGTGAAGTTTACAATTATAACCTAGTCCTAGAAGAAAGAGATGAAAATATTGAATTTACAAATGGAATTGGATGATTTTAAAATTTAAAAAGACATACAAGTAACATATTAAAAGAATACTGTGGGTAATCCTTTTAAATTAGAATATAAAGATCTACTGGAGTTATTACATCAAAATTATAGCTACACAAAACAGTGATAAAATACTGGAAAAAGTTAAATTTACAGAAATGTTCCAAACTAAATTAAGATTTAAACAAATCCTATTAAGAAAAATATGCAAACCAATAAACTCTCAACAGATTTTAAGGAAAACGATTTGAATTATCATAGGTTCAATAACATGTGTTTAGTTAATAAAAAGAAATAATATTCAGGATAGTGTTACAGATTATTACAATCTATGAATTACAAATTATATATGATTAGTCTTACATTCAATCTGTATCTGTATAACCAAAGCATCTTCCCTTCCTCACCTCTACCCATACCTCATTCCTTTTTTTTTTTGTAAAAGTTTTATTGATTTTAACAACAGACAAAAATCATATAAGACATAACACATGACATAAAAAAAATAAAAAAATAAAAAAAAATTAAACATTCTTCATAAATTTACAGTGTATCGGTTGGTTTACCACTCCCTTTTGTGCATCCATTTCATAGTCATCAGAATAATTATATTACATAATAACTCACATTATCAATCATCAATAAAATATCCCAATATCATTATTAAACAATCATTTGACTATAATTTTACTAATTCATACTTAAGCGAGATAACTATAATTAGGTTAAATTATTTTATGACAAATCATGAAATCATATCAAATCTATCATAATAAAATATTCTTAAGAATTATCAAAACCAAGAAAAATTATATATTCATTATTTCCTAAATTTCTAAATATTCTATTATCATATTGTATTATCTAACCATTGATAAAAAAGATCCCAAACTTCATAAAATTGTTTATCTTCTTGTTCTCTAATTTCAAATATCAATCTACTCATTTCAGCACATTCCAATATTTTCTTAATAATTTCTTCCTCTATTGGTATTTTCTCACTCTTCCAATGTTTAGCAAATACAATCCTAGCTGCTGTTAATACATTTACAATCAAATACTTTAAGTTTTTATTATATATATCAGGTACGATTCCCAATAAAAAAAATCTCTGGTTTCAAATCTATGTGTTTCTTTATCATTTTCTCCAGCCATATGCGAATTCTAGTCCAATATTTCCTGGCCTCCTCACAAGTCCACCATATATGGTAATATGAGCCAGGTATCTGATGACATTTCCAGCACTTTTCAGATTTATTCTTGAACATTCTTGCTATTCTTGTCAGGGGAAAGTGCCACCTGTAAAACATCTTATACAAATTTTCTTTATATGCTGTTGACATTGTCATTTTATAATTTTGTGACCACAGTTTTTGCCATTTCTCTAAATCAATCCCATATCCAAAATTCTTCCCCCAAGCAATCATTGTTTCTTTAACTTGTTCTTCCTCTAATTTAATTTCCAACAAATAACTATATAATTTTTTAATCACTTTTTCATCAGTACCTGTCAAAATCCTATCTAAGTCAGACAATTTATCATAAAATCCTTCTGTTTTAAGAAAAATCCTTCTTAAGATACCTTAAGAAGCAAGGTGTGTCTTAAGGCACAGACCAAGGGATGAAATCAAGTACTGGCCAACAAAAAAGAAATCATTGGCTGAGCTCATACCTCATTCCTGTTTAAATCCTACATCAAGTTTGACCACTTCATCCAAGGAACATTTGAAATATTTTGTAGTGTATTATGATAAAATCTAGTGATCTACAAATATTATTAGATTTCTTATTTTTAATAATTTATTAGCCTAATGGAGTAGCAGTGGTATTAATAATGAAAGCAGAGAAAACCTGTTAGCATATGTCTTTTTGTCTGTAAATTGTTCCTATTTCAGGCATGGATGCGAAAAAAATATAAATCTGAATAAGCAGAAAAATTGAACCTATATAAGATAGGTGCCACATTTGACTTTTCCTCTTCTTTCACACCCAAAATCAACCAACCAATCCAAAATTTCTCACTCACAGAAATGTGGATTTTTCACAGAAACAATTTTTACTTACTCACACTTTCTGGAATGACCATAGTCAGGAATAAAACTGAAAAAAAAAATGTTCTAAGAAGTCAAAAATATAAGCAACTCTTAAAGCATTAGCTCCAATAGAGTAGGCTCCTATAATGAGTAGAAGGTCTTGTCAGCTGTAAGGTCATCCTAATAAATAAAAAAACAGTTATTTTGAAAAATCCTGAGGTCAGTGACATGAGATTCTTCCTCATGGATTCACCAGATACAACGGTCAAAGTGGACCAGAAAGAGAAGAAATGAGACGGGAGGGAGAGAATGTAAGGAGATAGCGGTTTATCTGGCTATAAAATGTTTATGTTGGATTCTTTTTAAAAAGTAGTTATTAACACCCAGTTGCTCTGAGAAAGTATCCAAGTTGGATGGCTATAATTCAGTTTATCTACTAATTCCTCCAATTTTTTTTAATTGCATCGAGTATCTTCCATCTGGAGAAAACAAAAAATGGAATCTCTCCAGTTTCAAAAATTTAAAGAAGTAAAAAAATCCTAAAGTTAAAAAAGCAACACCCAAGTGCCCCTTTGATGTTTTCTTTCATAAATTGCAATTTATTAGGAAAAAAACTGCAAGCTACCTGAGAAGCATGAACCATGGAGACTGAAAATCCATTTTTGTTTTGTCTGTCATATGACAATTCAAAGAGATTTGTCAAGCCTTGGTTATCATATATGTATGTCTGGTGGGCTATATTCAATATGAAGAATTTTTTTAAATATATCACACTGATCATTCTGCTAAAGTAAGAAGAAACACAAAGAGAGAGAGGGGGGAAGGAGGAAGGGAGGGAGAGGAAAAGTGTGTGAGACAGAGATCCCTGACCTGATATATTCAGGAAACTATGTGATTCTACTTCTTTTTGTTTCACTTCACACATTGTCTTTGCTAGAAATACTTTTTGGAAAATTCTTCTCTGTAATGGGTAAGAGACCATGGAAAATTGACTCCTGAAATTAACTGCAGCCGCTGGATTTGCTCAGTGAAGAGAAATGGAAAACTTTGGATAATCTCACTATGCTCTTCCAACCACAGATTGTCAATTATCTGGAAGCCTGCACTCTCAAACAAAAAAATCTCCACACCACAAGGCAGCCAAACACCTGGGCACAAACAGATCTCCCCTGATACCTCCAGCTCAAACACACCCCAACCAGGCACCCAGATGAAACCTAGCTTCCTAATAAATGATAGCCGTCCGTTTTCTCGGAGTCAAGCCACACTAAGAGCCTCCTGTTGTGCATGAATAAATGTTAAATAAAGTTATCTTGAGCTTGAAGTCAAGTGCAGGGTTCTGGCCCTGCACTTCTGATTGGCTGTTAATGGCAAGATCGGATTGGTCCGTTCAGGAGAATCTGATTGGCCATTAACAGGCCATTCTCATTGGTTAACGGAGCTAGCGCTCCCGGATTGCGATTGGTTGAATAGTTAATAAGTTGCCTATATAAGAAAGGCTATAGCAGCCATCCAGTTTGAGCTGTCACACCATGTAAATAAAGAGTTTGAAGTTCACTATTTCTACCGGCTCGTCTCCATTATTCGCACCCATGCTCCAGACTTAACACTGGCGACGAGGATGGGATTGGATGACGTCAGAGCCAACTAAAACAATGACAAAGAAAACCAAGCACGTGGCTGAAACGCACAACGGCGGAACCATGTCCGGCGGCGTAGTACCACCCGCGCCATTCGACCCAGCGCAAGAGGATTGGGAGTCCTACATGGACCATTTCCAAATGTTCTTGGAAACGAATAATCTGAAGGATGCCAAAACCGGGAAGAAATGGGCGGTATTCCTGACACACTGTGGGCCGACCGTATTCAAGATGGCCAAGGCGCTAGCAAAACCGGCTGAAGTGAAGGCCATGGACTGGGACGTCCTCGAACCACTACTAAGGGCCCACTACGCACCAACCGTTCCAATGCTCGTAAGTCGGCACGAGTTCTACCAAAAAAATCAGTGGAAAGGAGAAAGCGTTGCCAATTTCGTTGCGGACCTCCGAAACTTGGGAGGCCTCTGTGATTTCGCCAACCTAGAGGAGGCCTTGAGAGACCAAGTAGTTCTAGGATTAGATGCTCTAAACGTGCAGAGCAAAATAATGGCTAAGGGCGACATTAGCCTTGCCGATGCCATCACTGAGGCTACGGCAGTGGAGGCGACCAAGAAGTCGGCTGCCCAACTACACCGAAATCGTGCTCCGACACACTAACCAGCCGATGAACTTTCACCTAAGTCGGAAGGACAGCTTTCGACGGCCCACCATGAGGACCTCTCTTCGTCGTCAGATAGCGACAAAGAAGAGGTCCATTGACTGCGATCCGATCAGGACCGTTACCCGAAGTCCCAGCAACTGTGTGCTGGCTGCGGGGCCAACCATTACCGTTCTGATTGCAAATTCCACGACGCGCTCTGCCACGAGTGCAGGAAACGAGGCCATATCGGACGGGTCTGCAGAAGTCTCCTCGGACCCAGCCAGACCTCAAAGGGGGCCAATCTTCACCAATCGACAGGAAACCGTCCTGTAAGGCGAGAACCAGCAAACCACTCCTACAGAAACCAACCAGTGAATCGCCTAACGAGATGAGAAGAGGCTCACCAAACACTCACTATCCCACGCCTCTTCATTGGATGCCAAGAAAATTTGAGTTAAAGTGGACATCGAAAATCAGCCTTGCCAAATGAAAGTTGACTCGGGATCATCTCTTTCGATGGTCTCCTGGAAGACCCTCAAGCAACTCATCCCTACTATCCGGCGTCAAGACCTTCAATTCCAAAGGCTCGTGTTAAAGGACTACCAGGGGAACCGGATTCCAGTTGTAGGATCCAGTCGAGTCCGGGTTTCGTTCAAGAACCGCACAGCGTACTTACCCCTGATGGTGATCGACAAGGACCAGCCTAGCCTGTTAGGCCTGCAATGTTTCGCACCACTCGGCATTGAAGTGGCAGGCATTAACCGAATCGGCGGCAGTGACTGGGAGGAGGACCTCACCCACGAATTCAAGAACGTCTTCGCGGAAAAGCTAGGCGAGTACAAGGGGACCCCAATATCCTTTAGCCTTAATCCAAAAATAGCTCCCATCCACCTTAAGCCTCATCGAGTTCCATTCGTGCTAAAGCCGAAAATCGACAGCTTGATAAGTTGATAGCCCAGGGAGTGTTAAAGCCAACCGATCACTCCCCATGGGAAACCCCAATCGTGACACCAATTAAGCCGGACGGCTCCATTAGAATTTGTGGGGACTACCAAGCCACCCTAAACCACGCCCTGCAACAAAATCCATCTCTGGTGCCGGTGGTGCAACACCTCCTCCATTCCCTGGGGGACGGAAAAGTCTTCGCTAAACTAGACTTAGCTCAGGCTTATCAGCAACTGCCGGTTGATGAAAAAACGACACAGGCACAGACTATCGTAACCCACCGAGGTGCCTTTAAGTGTACGCGGCTCCTATTCAGAGTCAGTGTAGCCCCGGGGATCTTTCAGAGCCTAATGGAGAGACTCTTGCAAGGGATCAAAGGCATTGTCCCCTACTTTGATGATGTGCTCATTGCTGCCCCCACTCCAAAAATTTTACGGGATAGTTTAAGACTGGTTTTACAAAAATTCCAAGAAGCAGGCCTGAAGGTGAAGAAAAATAAGTGCAAGCTGTGTACAGATTGTGTTGAATTCTTAGGGTACTTGATTGACAGTCAGGGTATTCACCCTACCAATAGCAAATTGAGAGCAATAAAAAATGCTCCCAGACCCCGGAACAAGGCTGACCTCCAGGCGTTTTTAGGCCTCATCAATTTCTATAACATATTCTTGCCACACAAGGTGACTGTTGCTGAACCTTTACATCACCTACTAGACAAAAAAGCAATTTGGGTATGGGGTCACAAAGAAGAGCAGGCATTCCGTAATGTAAAAAAACTACTGACTTCTGACGCTGTACTAATGCAGTACAATGAAACCTTACCGTTGAATATCACATGTGATGCATTGCCTTTTGGAGTGGGTGCCATTTTTAGCCATGTATTGCCTCACGGTAGCGAAGCCCAACCAATCAGAGTGCCCCGCGATTTGACCAATCAAAACGCGGGGATCTCAAGAATGCTAATGAGGGGACAGAACAAATTTCTTCTTGAACCAAGTCTTGGATTACATGGAAAGCAATGGAACTTTTCACTTGCAGTTAGTCATGCTAAATGAATGAATCCAAAAATGATTACGAGGAAACACTTCATTATTCTGGGGCTGAGCAATGATTTATCATGGAACCTAAACAGGGTTACTGAAGTTGACATAGACAAGAATTAGAAAAATACCTTGATACCTTGATGGATGCCTTCTACCATACATAACTGTGAGGTATAGTCTTATTTGGAGTTCTTGCTTCAGGTTCATTTGCTGTAACCAAATGAACTGAACTGAAAAAACAGAAGTTTTTTTTTATGCTATATGATTCTTTGAGGGAAGTTCATCCTACAAAAATTTTCTGGAACATTCCTTCTCTCACAACTATGTTAAGTCAGATTGACTTTAAGGAAACACACAAAACAAAAATAAATGCTGCTCTGAACACATTAGAACTTTATTTATAGCAGCTTCATTTCAACATCTTCCTGAATGCACTAAGGGTAATACCAGCCTGATTCCTACATGGACACTGTTCCAGAGACTTGGTCTTACCACCGAAAAGCAAAGCCTGCTAGCTTTGGTCTCTTTTGTTTCTCATTAAAGGAATTCTTATATGATGATCTAATGATCTAATAGGTCATGCCAGTGCAGGTTGGAGCAGGACATCCTGTAGGTGACAAGACATAAAGGGATAGTTCTTTCTAATTTTATATTCATGAAAAATATCCCAGGCTCAGCCCTTTGCTTCTTCCACTTTGAAAGACAGAAGAGTTGTTGTTAGTATGTGGACAGTACAGAAATTGGGGAAGTGAAGTGCTGACTTAGTACAAGGCAGCTGCATGTGGTACAATATAATTCTTTTCTCCCCACTCTCCACCCTCAGTCAGGGCAATGCAACTATAGCATTTTAATTTGTTTTTGGAAAGAATGTTGCTTTTAATGATTAAACCAGTGAAGCAAAAGAAAGCACTGCAGTTTTCTTTCTTTCCTGCAGCTTGCAGCCTTCAAGGAACAGAGATGAAGAAAACATACCAGTATTCAGAAAAGCTTTTGAGCATGTTGGAATTAGCTCAAGAGATAGCCGGCTTTAAAGGGAAGAGGATGATCTTCAAATAATAATTTGAAAGCTGTTTGCAATGCCTCCCAAATGAGAACCTCCACTAAACATATTGCTGAAATGGTGCATCTGGCCTTATCCATTAGCCAAAGGGGGTTTATGGGTCTGGGTAGCCTAGCAAGCTTTTTAACACAGCTGAGGCAAATTGAAATGATGGCACATGGGTGATAAGGATGAGTGACATAAAATGCATTCTTGGTAACCACCACAGATGAAGTACCCAGGGTGGACCAAAGTGGAAGAAAATGAGAAAAAGAAAGGAAAGACCTGAGTCTGGCTACAAAAACCATTTTGTTATATTATTTTTCTGGTATGAATGCAACATCTGGTCCCTCTGTAAAGGTGGCTGAGCTGGATGGATGCTGTTGGGCATAACTGCTGATTCTTCCACTTTCTGAATTGCACCTTGCAGCTTCCATCTGGAAAGCTAAAGAGGGAAGAATTTGCATGCACTTAATAAATGAATATGAAGTGGAAAAAGGGTTGGTACACAGGCTTAAGGCATGTTTACTTTTAATTTTAACTTAGAGTAAAGGAAATGTAGATTGACTTCTAGCTAGTTTGTATTACCTATTTATAGCAAAATGATAATCAGTAGCAAACATCTCTTTGAGTATTTCTCAGAGCAAGAATCTAACCTGAGCAATGAATAGCAAAATGGGTTTTATAGCCTTTCGGAAAGGAGATTTGTATGAAATATGTAAGAAATATAAGATAGGAATGGGCGTAGCCTAGCATCGACTTAACTATCTCCTACTGGGACAAGAGTAAGCAAGCAAGCATTCTATATGTGCAACCATGGGAACAAAGGCAGACAAAAATCACCCAAGATTAAAAGTCTGGCAGACAAAGAACAACAGAGTGATAAACAAAGAGAGGACACAGAATAAATCTTTAACTCTCTTATTTCACCCCACTGACCCTGAGGCCAGTGGGTTATGAGATGCTGTAGCATCAGTGCCACTGAAGTCTTATTTCCAGCAGATGTACTACCATCAAAAAAGGTGATCTTGTTTTCAAGAAATCTTCAGTCTCAGTAAAGACATTCCTTGTCCAAAATTTGTCTTAGGATATGTTAGAAGCTCTTTCTTTTTCTAAGAGAAATGTTAGGAATTTTTGATAACAGGCAAAGGTACATGGTTCATACAGTTCTATGACTGTTTTCCCCCCTTTTCCTTTCCTGCCTTTTAATTTTTTTGAAATGAAAACTTTTGATAATGTAGCTATAGCTGCTGAAATTAATTCTGGAAATTGGTAGATGGGGTGTTGTCTTATTCTCTCCCCTGTGGAATTTTTCTCCTGCAAATCATGTGACAAAAAGAGCATGGGAGAAAAAAAAAGACTGTGGGCAGCATATAAATCTGATGGATGGATGGATGGATGGATGGATGGATGGATGGATGGATGGATGGATAGATAGATAGATAGATAGATAGATAGATAGATAGATAGATAGACAGATAGATAGATCGATGATAGATAGATAGATAGATAGATAGATAGATAGATAGATAGATAGATAGATAGATAGATAGATAGATAGAAACAGCATACTTCTCCCTAGATTGGCCAGGTTCAGCCAGAGGCCAGATTTTTAGAGTCAAGCAGTGATATACAAATATTGTAACCTTGGAGCTTCTGAGTTTAAAACAATTTTTAATGCTTTACAGGGTTTGTTTTGAATCTGAAACAAAACAAATTCATGCAGATCATAAGTGTAGAAAGTAGGACATAAATTGAGAGCTGTCCCATGAAATATTTTCCTTTAAAGTTCACCAAAGTTTGTAAGAACTTTGATTTGGGCTTGTAATCTAGATGTAAATGGAAATTCATTTCTGTCCTTCTCAATTGCATAGTGGTTTGAAATCCCTTGAGATCCTGAAATCAGAAATGCCATCACTGATATTAAATGGATTTTTCATTATATTCCTTTTTTTTTCTTTATTCATTTAACCTGAGCTGCGAATCAATGAACAAACAAATAAAAGCATTTATTCAGCAGACTTATGAGGAGCTGAACAAAAATGCTAAGGAAAATATATACACAGATAAATCTCTCATATTCATAAAATGAAATAATTGAATGTTTTATACTTGTTGGTTTTTTCCCCTTCCCACAATTTTCTTTCCTTCCACAATAATTTATTTCCTGAATAGAAATACTATTTCTCCCTTTTTCTATAATCCTTTTATTTTAAATGCTGATTAAGGATCTTAATAGAGACATTGATTGCATTGCATTGCATAGGAAATCCCTCTGTAAGGGAGAAGGACATTTCTAAATTAGATAGATAGATAGATAGATAGATAGATAGATAGATAGATAGACAGACAGACAGACAGATGATAGATGGTAGATGGATAAATAGAGATAATAGCATTCCCTCCTCTTGTTTTAAATACCATCAGTATGAAATTGGGCACCCCTTTGTTCTGAAAATGATTGCAAGATTTCTTTTGGCAAGTCAAGGGATCTGCCCTGGGGGAAAAATAACATTTGGAAGCTTCCTCTGGGCTTCCAAAGGAAACATAAAACAGCAGCTCATGTAATATTGGGTGCCCCATTATATGTCCACACACAGCCCTGGATTAACAATGAAGCAAAATGAAAAAGTACTGAGGACACCAAGGGAAGAGGGAACCACAGTTTCCCTTAAATATCATGAGCTTTACTCTTTCACTGCTATACTTAATTTTCAGCACCTATTTAATGTTTTATTAGTTAAGCCAAGAAGCACCATTGTTGCACTAAGCCACAGGTGTCAAACTCAATTTCATTGAGGGACACATCAGGGTTGTGTGTGACCTTGGGGAAGCAGGGTTTGTGTAGCCAGAGGGCGTGGCCAGCTCAACATCACTCATCAAGGGCATCTGTGGTGGCCAAGTGCTAAGGCAGGACTTCTCTCAGACCCTCCTCTCTCATTATAATCTCCTTCCTTCCTTCCTTCCTTCCTTCCTTCCTTCCTTCCTTCCTTCCTTCCTTCCTTCCTTCCTTCCTTCCTTCCTTCCTTCCCTCTTTATTCTCCTTTCTTCTTCCTTTATTTTTCCTTCCTCTCTTCCCATCTTTTTTTTTTTTTTGTCTTTCCCCTTTCCCTTTCTCCTTTCCTGTCCCTTCTTGGATGCTCAGATGCAAAAGGGGAAACATTCTTCCATCACAGGAATACACCATTATCTACACTCCCTTTGCTTTTGTTTCACATCTAGTAAAGCTTCTAGGGGAAGCCATCCAGCCATAGGAGTAAAGTATGCTGATGATAAGCAATTATACATCTCTGTCTGGCCATCCAAGGGATGCTGTCAAAGTGTTAAAGTCTGAAAGCTTTGGGGGTCTGGATAGGGACGAATGAGATTTGGCTCAACCCTAGCAAGACCGTTTGGCTATAGATTGTGTCTTGCAGCCCCTCATCACAGAACATCTTCCACTTCTGCTACTGGCTGTGCTTCAATTGTGTATAAAGTTTGCAAAGCAAAAGGTAGAAGTCCTTTTTGACTCTAGGGCATGGTGCTCATATCTGTGTCTTGGCCAAAGGAACCAGCATTGTCCAATGACAATTTCCATGGTCATGTGGCCAACAAGGCTATATGGTGCGTGGAATGTTATTACCTTCCCACTGAAGTGGTACCTTTTTATCTATTTGCATTTGCAGGCTTTTGAACTGCTAGGTGGGCAGCAGCTGCAGAGAGTAACAGGAGCTCACCCCATTGCATGGAGCTTGGTTCTTGAACCCAGGCTGTCAGCTCTCCAGTGGATGAACTCAGCATCTATAACTACTGAGCCATTGTGCCCCTTTGCTTGTGAAATAGCAGTTGGCAATATGGTGACTTTAGGAATCAGAGCATTTCCATCTGCAGAAATAGTAGGCATCACCTGTCAAAGACAAAACAGAACTAATTCTTTAAATGCTTAAATCTTTAAAAAGCCTACATCTCACAAGAGAAATTGAGGGGCTGGAGTAGTGAAGAAAAGATGGGGCTTCTATTACTTTGAAACCCTACATCTGCTCAGTTGGGTTGCTGTTATACTTCATTCCTAAGGTAGACGCAGCTTTTCACAAAAGTAACGAGAGACACTGGAGGGTTGGAGAGAGACAAAGGAGAGAGATTAACCTTGTCTCATAATTGATACTCAGTTTGGTAGGCTTTTTTCTAGCAAATATACCCTAATATGTGGAATTCTGTCTTCTTTGCAACAACTTTGCCATCTTTTTGGAGATGATACACATCAGAGAGCCTTTTATCTTTCCATGAAATGCATCTTTGATATTTATTATGAAGGCATATGACAAGCCTAACTGCAGTGAAGTCATGCATATAAAATACATATTATCAGTCACTGAAAAGTGGGCCTGAGGGTATTTAAGGCTGACTGGGTGGGTAACTTCTTTGTAACAGTAATGTGACATCTCCTTTAATCTCGCAGCAAATGCCAGTAAATGTTTTCCCACAGCTAATGAAGTATTTCCTCCCCACTCCACCTCCCCCAAGAAAGAGCTTTTGACACATCACTTGTTTGTCAGGACTGAGCTGCATTTCTTTTAAGTCATTAGAAAGACGACATGTAGAAACAGGATGGATTTCAACCTCCTTCCCTGCTTGCCTGTCTTTCATCGGTTGAGGAATCTGTGCTGAATTTGTTCTCTTTCTTTTTCTAACCTTCTCCCCCAATCTTGATTGATCTAATTAACAAATCAACATTGCTGGGTAGAATTTTTAGATGAGAAGGACAGGAAGAAACAGCAGTACCAGTGTCATCCCACCATCAAAAAAAAAAAAAAATCTAGAACATACTGCAAGATATTTCTAATACAGGCTATTCCTTCCATGTTGCCAGAATTTATCTGATTTTCATTGGATCAGATGTTCAGTGCATCAGATTCATCAAGACGCATCAAGATTCCCAAATAATTCTAATCTGAATCCAGGGGGGTAGAATCTAACTATAGTATGTATGTGAATTGTGAGCAAATTACTCTTTATGACCAGTAGATGAAAGGGAAGGGATCCCCAATCTTTGTGGGTCAGCGGACCAGCAGTGGTGGCAGCAAGTGGGGGGGGGATAGTTACAAGGATGCAACCTAATCCTGAAGATGCACAAGTAAAGTTTTGTGCACTCGCTTGCTACTAGCGTAGCTTGGTTCCGAGTAGGACACAGACCAATACAGGTCTGCACCTGGGGGTTGGGGACCCCTGATACAGGGGACATCAGGATGAGCCTGGATACACCTTTTCCAATTAATGTGTTTTGTTAAAGGTACACACTTTTGCCTCCTTCTTAGAGTTATAAGAGAGTGACTAGCCCAAGGTCACCCAGCTGGATTCATGCTTAAGGGGCGGATTAGAACTTATAGTCTCCTGGTTTCTAACCCAATGCCTAACTATTATACCAAATTGGTTCTCTTTATGTGTGTATATATACACACACATACACAGACACACCATATGCACATATATATGTATTTCCAAGTAAATCTCCTTAAGAATGAGTTCCTATAGAGAAATCCTAATCAACAGTAGTTAGGTAAGATTAATGCCATCAATTTTCATTCATGGAGACGTGTATAAAAATGTAATTTTTAATATTTTTTTAGTGTTTTAGGGACTAGTAATTTTAGTGATTTAGTTTCAGCAATTTACTTGGAAAACAGGAAGCTATGAACTTTGGGTTTTTTGAAAAAAAATGTGTCTAACCTTTAAGAAGCAATTTCAGCTGTACAATAAAATCAACTGCTGTACTGCAACTGCAGGAGTATAAGCAACAGTATCACAACTTTCAGTTTTATTGTGTTGTTCCTACAATCTATTCAGCTTAATTTCCAGTAATGGACAAGGGGTTTGCTTATTTCTTGATTATATATTTCTTTGCTGAAACTGGAGGGGGAAAAAAAGAAAACTGGATGAAAAAAATGTTTAAAATAGTGATAATAGAGTCAACACTCTATGAATATGAGATACATGGGACAGACATTCATCATCTCATTCTATATCAACCAAAATTATAAAGGCCTCTTTCATTATTCCAAACATTGATCAGAAAAGCTGTCTATTCACATATATTTCTGGAATCTACAAAGCAAATGAAAACTTGATAGCTACTTTTGGTAGAAGCCCAAATACTTCATGCAGCTTCCCTTAGTAATCTGTTTAGAACAAGTGATGGATACAATAAAAATGGGACAGGTTTTTGAGACCATTGAAAGAAGAATCTTGGACCTCTAATAGGAACTCAGTGTCTTTTTTCTCATTATTAAACTTGTTGCTTTTGCTAAATGAACAAATGACAAATCCATATAGTTTTCACCAACCCATACAGTTTTAATTAGCAGCCTAACAACTACAATATTAATGTACAAAGGGAAGAGGAAAATGATTTAGAAATGTGGTCTATTTTTAGAAATGTATCTGTTTCTTTAGATTAGGGAGAGCAATTGCCCACTCAATTAATTGAATTTATATCCCAGCCATTCTAAAGGACTCTGGCCCCACAAATGGATACACTAAATTGATGCTTTTATAATGGGTGGTTCCTAATCTAAAAGAATTCAAGACAAAAGTTGTACTCAGGGTTGCCATATTTTTAATAACTTGTATTATTGCTGACTTGGAATAAGTTATTACAAAGGCATTCACAATATTTCAAGATCTAAACATTTATTGCTGGCTTTTTCTTTTCGTAATAAGTATTTATTTTGTTTCATAACATACAAAAATTCCAATTTCAATTGAACAGTGTGTTGTTTGGGTACAAATCATTTTAGGAAATAATAAACACAGTATTTACAACAATATTCATTGCATTAATATCAATTATATTAATGTTAACAACCATAATAATCATACTATTTGTTTAACCAAGTTATCATATCTTCCTTAATATATCACTAATCCTTTCATATATTTCCCTGTTTCTAGCTCCTGTCTGGTAAAACTCCCAATAAAAATGTCTCTGGTTTCAAATCTATATGTTGTTTTATCATTTCTTCAAGCCATGTATGTATTTTTGTCCAATATTTTTTTTGCTATTTGATATATCCATCACATATGATAGTATGGACCAGGTATCTGGTGGCATTTCCAACATTTTGCAGATTTATTCTTAAACATCTTTGCTAACCTTGAGGGTGGAAAATGCCAATGTTTATAAAGTTGGCTTTTTCTATGAAAAACAGAAATCTTGATAGAACACTGCTTTGTACAATGTTTTCAGGTCTTCCACAACATTTTATTCACTACTTAAAGCCTTTTGTATAACATTTTTCTATTATTTTGTGATTGGCAAAATAAACACAAGATTAAAATAATGAAGAATAAGTAATCTGAAGAATAAATAGCTACTGTACTCTCAAATGACTTTTTCTATCACATATACATATAAACACGTGCAGGTACACACCTACTCATCCATCCCCACTCCCATACAAATACAATTATACATAAGGAAACAGAATCATCTGGGCATGGATACCTGTTCAGTTCATTACAGAAATTTCCATGAACTTCCTTTTAGAGGCACAATAGCTCAGTGACTTAAAAGACACTGAAGAAGTCTATGCTCTGATGGTTCAAGTCACTGTGTGATGGTGAGCTCCTGTCACTTGCCTCCTGTCAACCTAGCAATGTGAAAGCATATAATTACAAGTAGATAAGTAGGCACTGCTTTGGTGGGAAGGTAACAGGGTTCCATGTTTTGCCATACACTTTGCACTGTGCAATGATGTCATGCTGGTCATATGACCATGGAAATGTCTTCAGACAGCACTGGCTCTGTTGCTTAAAGAAATCAAGATGAGCATTGCCCGTTAAAGTTGGCTACAACTAGCAGAGTAATACCCTCAGAGACTCCTTTACCTTTGGTTAAAAGAGTTCATACTAGGGCTACCAATTACCAAACCTAAACTGCATGGATCTAGGCAACTCTTAGACGGCAGCAAAGAGATCCAGAAAAAATAACTCTTTGCTCTCATCACACAGATTTTTACAATCCAGCTATGGTACTCAGTTGCGTGTCATAGATATCAACAGATTAAGCGTGCATAAATAGGTAGTATTAAACTATATATATTTGACTAAAATGCTTTAACAACCAAACCCTTGAAAGATTTCCCATTACAATATTGAGAGTTGTCCCGTTACTCTTTCCCAAAATCTGATCCAAAGTTCGGTTTATATCCAGAGGGGTTTTTAAAAAGAAAAGTAGAAAAAGGGGGCTATTTTAAAGTATCATTCTGTAATGATATAATGTCTTCCAATTCAAGAAGTAGCCTCAAAAGTTTGAAAAAGGAAAAACCTTGCCATTGGAGATATAATGAACTCTTTTGAAATGAATTGAGCTCTGGAGAATGCTCATCAATCTTCATCTCTCCCCATCTTCCCTTTGCTATGACTTCTGATTCTTATCTCTGAAAAGGGGATTGAATAATTGCTTTCAACTTGGAAACTGTTTTCTTTTTTTTAAAAAAAACAATACTGTGAAAAATGTCACTCATGAAAGTACAGGTGAGGTACCATTGCTGAGAGTTTTCCTTGAGGACTGGGTGTTTCAATGATTTGCAGACAAGAAAACGCTATTCCCATTTTACCAGCTTCTCCTCAAGAGCATCCACCACATTAAAATCTTCAAAAAAGCTCACCTGTAGAAACAATAATTCTTCAGCATCATTAAGCACCTCTTTGAGATGATGTACAAGGCATACAAGAAGCAGAGATTTCATCCCATCTTTGAATCCTCAGGGGGGAAAGTGAAATGAATTCAGGAACAAAGGGCTTATAGATGGTTCATTAAATCCATAAAAACAAGTGGATTCCAGCTTGACTCTGGTGAAACTTCACCGATCTTTCCTGAAATAAACCTGTCAGTAGCACTTAATTATTCTCATCTCTCAGTTATATCTTATCTGAATGAGATTAGTCCTTCAGAGAATGGTGTTATTTCTTTGAAATAATATTCTGGCCATGAAAGTCATACAGATAGTCCTTGATTTGAAACTGTAATTGAGTCCAGAACTACAGTCATAAGTTGCACTGATCATTAAGGAGGTTCCCATATGACCAAGCCCAATGTTATAATCCTTTTTGCACTAGCTATGGTGAATTTGGCAATTATTACATGAATGCAGATGTTAAGCAAACACAGTAGCCATTAAATGAATATGTCAATTGTTAAGTGAACATGGCAGTTATAAAATGAACCTTTCTTCACTGGGTTTGTTCTGAAAGAAACTAAAAGTAAATGCCAGAAACTGGGGGGAAAAACCTCATCAAAACTCATGGTCATGTGATTGTAGGACACAATCTGCATAGCTGTAAAGGTGATCCAGTTCCCAAGTTCCCAAAATAAGATTGCATGACTGTGAAGAAGGGCTATAGCTGTTGAACCTTTGGATCATAAGTACCTTTGGGAAGGTGTATCATAATTTCAAACAGTCATGAAATGACTGGTCATTAAGTGATGTCTACCTGTACTCACTGATGGGTGTGAGGATCTGATTTCCCAGTACAAACAAAACAGATCCCCTGACTTTATTTAAAAGTTATTTGCTTTCCTGATTTTTTTTGTGTTTGAGCAGAAGATTAGTTCTGCCAGAGCAAAAGCTGAAGGAACCAATTTAGTATGATACCAATGGATTTGGGGGAAAGCAGAGCTAAACACTAGTAATGTGCATGATGCTTACACTTTTTTTAAAATAATATTGCTCCTCTTGCAGTTTGTCACGAGGTTTGGGGTCCCTTGTTATGGTCTTAGCAAAAGGAAAATTAAAGTTCACATTGGCATCACATACTGTCCAAAATGATTATATGGTTTGCATCTAGTTAAGCAAAGAACATCATAGCACAATGTGTGAATACAATCAGATCAGTTCACCTTCATTTATAATGAGGGGAGGGAGAGGAAAGGAGGGGAGGAAATAATCTAAGGCTTTAATGTTGAAAGAAAGTTAATTATATTTGCTCAAAATATAGTTTGCTTCCCTAGCACTCTCCTGTGAAGCAGCCTTTAGATTGTTCTGTCCTTAATTAGCATTCTTGAGATCCCCGCGCTTTGATTGGCCAAAGCGCGGGGCACTCTGATTGGTCAGGCGAGCCGCGCTGATTGGCTCGCTAAGAATCTCCCGCGATTGGTCCATTCGGATCACGGGAGATTCAAAGCGGTGTCATTGGCCGCGGCCGCCGCGACTAAAAGAATAAAAGCCGCGATCTTTTTCCCTTTGACCCAGTTCGGTTCCAACCTCAAATAAAGAGCATGATTTGAAGTCACCGACTCCTGGCATCATTTCACAGACACAACAAGATCTTCTCTGCCTCTGTCTCCTTTCTCTTGGTGATAAAGTTAAATTTCTCTGAACTCAACTTAACTTTGATACAGCAGCCAGCTTTTTAACTTCTCCTGCATCTTCACTGACACAGAGAAGTAAAAGGGTCTCACCTGCCATTATTTTAGGAGGCCCTGATTCTCTCAGATGCCCTGTCAGGAGATGACAGTTCAAGCTCAGTACTTAAAATGCTGATTTGCAAGAGTTTTTAAAATACCTCCTTTTAATAGCACCTCTTGACACATTCCTCTGCAAATACGGTAACAGTATGTCATATAGTAAAAACACAGATTAAGGTTATATCATTCACATGTAGTGCATGTGTTGAACTTATGGTAGAGCTAACCTCGCTGAACCTGGCATATGATTCATTTTCTTTAAATATGAGAAGTGTGAGTTGGCCAGTCTAATCCATAAAAAAGCTTGAGATTTCAATTTCAACAGACTAAATCAGGTAAAAAATGGAGGTGGGAGAAATGTTGAGGATCTAATCAAGTTACTCTGAATCACACAAGCCTTGTCATATTATTTAAAGTTTAGTCCCAAATAAGTGGTAGCATAGACAAATAGTTTTGGATCACAACCTTTCAAAGGCAAGCAATAGATGTTGCAATATAGTTTTGATTTAAAGGTGCTAACATGGAATTCTAAACTTATACAGTGATTTCTTTGGGGGTTGCTGGGTTAATTTATTGCAATTCAATATTGGTCTCTTAGGTTAACAATGACTTTGTTACGGTCTGACTATAATTCATTAATATCCTACTACAAAAATATATAAATATAGATACACACAAATACAAATTTACACACAAACCTATTATTTTTTGTATATTATTATATTTTTACAGGACAGTAAGATGGGCGGCAAATAAATTTTATAAATAAATAACAAATTATATTAGTGTAGTGTAGTGTTGTGTTGTGTTGTGTTATCTTATGTTATTGTTATTGTTACTACTATTGCTATTGCTGTTGTATTAGTTTTTGCAGTATTCCTGCCAAGGTATTTTGGATGTGGTTTAGCTTTGCTACTTTCTTCTTAAAGCTGAAAAAGAGTAACTGATCCAATAATACCCACCTGACTTTGTGTTTAAGCAGGACTAGAATGTACAGTCTCCCAAATTCTAGTATAATGTCTTTAACTGCTACACCATATTTCTCCTTAATAAATTAAGGAAATGAATCATAATCATTTATTACAGCTAAAATAGAAGTTAAGGTTCAAAACTATGGAGATACACATAGTGATTATTTGTTAAGAAACTGAAAAAGCATCTTTGGGAAAACTTTGACCTGGATGACTGAGAATCTCCATAGACAAACTGAAATCAAGTTCCAGGAGTTGATTCAACTAAGAGAGAAGAACTAATATAAATCTAAAAGATCACATTACAGATGGGAATGGATCACAGAGACCAGATAACAGAATTGAGATTGTGGTTGTAATTGATAGCAACTATAAATAAATCCTTAAAACTCATGGAATACAGTGAAGACATTGAAAGTCAGTGTCCCTGCAAAGGTTGTCACTTTTAAAGCCCTTCGTGGCTTGGGACCAGGCTATCTGAGGGACCGTCTCTTGCCAGTCACATCTACCCGACCCATCAGAATGGGGAGGCAGGGAATGTTTTGGGTTCCATCCTTGAGGAAGATACACCTGATAGGACCCAGAAGAAGGGCCTTCTCCGTGGTGGTTCCCTCCCTCTGGAACATAATTCCCCCAGAGATTAGACTGGCCCCCACTCTGATTCTCTTCCAGAAGGCATTGAAGATCTGGTTCTGCCAGCAGGCCTGGGGAACCCAGAGTGGGATGGAGCCCATTAAATGGCTTGTGTAATCTGCTGTTGCTGGGGCGGGAGGTGGGGGGTGATTTTACAATATTAATTTATTTCATTTTATGAGTTTTATTGTTTTAAATTGTGGTTTTATATGTTGTAAGTCGCCTTGAGTTGCCATGGCAAATAGGCAATAATAAAAATCTAATAAATAAATAAATAAAATAAATAAATAAATAAATAAATAAATACTGGCATTTCAACATCTCAAATTCTTACAAAAGTTAATGTTTGGGAACACAAATAGATTTGTTATTTCACCAAGAGCTACTAACCTTCTATAGTTCTTGGTTTCCAGGGACACTGCATGCACATTCCTAGGAATTCCTAAGCCTCTTTTTTTTTTAACAAGTTTTATTCAGTTTTCTACATTTTAACATCTCTTTTTAGTGAACAGCATGATTACAGGTTTCACATATACATACAAATATGACCATAATTACATATTTAATTTTTGCATACAATTTCTTATCTTAGCAATACTTTTATACATTGTCTATTTTATTGTGTTATTCAAAATACTTATCTCATTATTTAATTTACTTGTATTGGCTTCATAATCATTATATTTTAATACTTTTAACTGTCACATTTGTATATTTCCTCTTAAAACACTCCTTCTATAAATTGGTTTCCCCCCGTCATATCAATATAAGTGCGCCACCTCTAAGTTACATATTCATTAATTATTAACCCCTTGGAATCCCATTAAACATTTAATATTGTTATCTAAAACATTAAAATTAATAATCCCTTTAAAACTACATAGCATATATAAAAATCAGATTCTGCATGGTTTTTCCCCTTTTAATTTCATAAAATTTTAACAATTTTAATAGAAAAGGACATAATAATCTACACATTCAAACAATGAAACAATCCTAAACCTAAGATCAATTCCATTTCAGCTCTCTTCCTATATCATTTCATTTATTTCAATATATTTAATACACTTATTTCATTAATTATCCCATTCCTATTTAAACAAAAAAAAAAACACACCCAACATTCCAATCCTAAAAATATTTCAATATATTTAATAAATTTATTCCATTATTTGTTACAATTTGTCTCTATGCATAAAGGAGAAGAGCATTAGGTTCCACTATCAAAAATTGACAATTCTATTTTCTATCTTATCAATCTATATGTCCCTGTTTCATCACTATAATTTTATTTATATTACCCCCAATACTTGCAGAATCCCCTCTCTAAATATTGATTACCCATTATCTCTCTGTTTGATTAGACAATTTTTCTCCATTTTTTTTACAATTCCCATATTTCTTTGTTCCCAAATCCTGTTTCTTTTCCCTTCTTTCCCCTTGTCTTTTCTCCTCCATTCTTTTATTCCAGTTTTTATCTTCCTCTCTATTTAAGATTTCCTTCCACCCTTCGAATTTCTGCTGATTCTTTTTCCTTTTTCTAATTTTCTGGATATTCCCCTTTTTATTGAATTTCTTAAATCTCCTAAATTTATTTCCAACTCTTTTCCTCCTTTATTCCAGAATTCTTTGTTCTCAATGGTCACTAAAGATAGCCCCTTCTATGATTTGCTCCATCTCCTCTTCTGTCCTTTGTCCTTGTTGTTCGTATTCTGCAATCGCATTTTCAATAAATTCTGAAGCAAAACCCAGCGATTCACCTCATTCTTGTAATGTTTCTTTCATGTTTCTGAGTTCCATTTTTAATGCCAGAAGCAATATTGCCATTATGCTACTTTCTAGTTAGCAATTCAATCCAAACAGTATCTTTAAAGTTTTTTAAAAAAAATCTTTAAAGTTTAAAAGTATCTTTTAAAGTTTAAAAGTTTAAAGTATCTCCAACAGTCAGCTTTTATTTTCTTCTCTAAAAAATTTAATCCTCCACTAATCTAATGCCAAGTCCATGTCAGAATCAACAATTAATCCAAGGGCAGAATCTTCCTGTTTCTTTCTTTGTTACAATGTTTCAATTTTTCAAAGTTCTTGTTGTAGTGTATCAATTTTCCTTACAGCTTTAAGAAACAGAGTCTTTTAAAAGAAAACAAGTTAAGTTTAACTCAGACGACACTCTTTGTCATGTTAATTCTTCACCCCCTCTTTCCTTTTTCCTTCTCAGTTATTCAGAGCTTTTTAAACCACAGTTTTCCAAACAAAAAGATCCAATCCAATTGATATTAATATTATTAAATTTTCCTCTTTAGCAGTCTATAGTTCAGTTTTTTAGTGCCTATATAGAGTCAAAATATACTTATCCAAATTGATTAGATGATTCCTTCTCCAGCTTCTAGTCTTTCACAGTGTCAAAGCCCGTCGCTGTCAAGAGCAATTCACACCTTTTTTTTTCTCTCTTTCTCTTCATCTCTGTAAATCCTTTCTTAAAGATTCTTTGAAATATTAATCCTGGGGGTATCTTCCATTTAGTTATATTGTCCCATTCCTCCTGCTGTTCATTTCTTTCTCTCTCTCTCCTGCACAGTCTTATTCCAGTCTAATCTTCCCCTTCAGGGTGGCCATTTTAGACCACCGTCTTCAGCAGGGAGTAATTGCCAAGCTAGGGAGGGGATTTATGACTCCCCTCTACCCAACTGATGGTCCCCTCTTCCTCCACCACCCCTATGAGGTGGCTTCTGCCCAAAATCCAAAGGATTGGGGCTCCTCGATGCCGAAGCACGGACCCAAGCCACACACAATTGCGGTCAGTGGTCTGTCTTTGGGGAAGTTCAAAACCAGAAGCCTAAGCCTCTTTTTGTGGTCCAGAAATTACACTGTCAGATTCAATAACAAACCTCCAACATGTCAAATTTTAGTGGCAACCAAAGAAATAGAAGTGATCAGTTTGCTTTACCATAAATAAAACACTTTTTAACACTTCATCACTTGCAAACTGAACCACAAAATTATTTGCCTGATACCATATCAGCATTATTCCACTGTGATGCCATAGCATATAACTTTTACATACTGTTGTTGCTATCTAGCCCCATCTAGTGGCCGGAGAGACAAATACCAAGTATATTGTTTGAAGTCCATCAGCCCGCACTCTCAAAACAAGTGGATGCATTTCTTTTAGCATTTGGAGAAGGCAGAAGCACAAAGAAGAATCCGTCTTAATCTGTGACAAATGGTCATCCAAAGACAAACCCACATCCCACATGCAGAGCATCGCTGGTGAGATTTAGATTATTTGTATTTATTAATTGTTGTGTTCAGCAGTAACTCAATACTGCTTATCTTGTATTTGGTTCTCATTGTATATATTCCTATTTTTCCCAGTTTCATCATATCCTGTTCTTTCAATAAAGCATTCAGATCTACGCACATGGTTTGTTTTATTGAAGGATAGGTGGGATTAGCTGCATGTCAAGCAGACTAATGTGTAGTGAGGACAGAACATCCACTCCCATAGTTCTCAGCTGCTTAACCTAGCCTTGCTCCCTCATATCCAAACTTATACATTCCATCACCTATCCAAGAAAATGATATGTCTTTGCCTCTGCTCTTAAATCTTGAAATCAAGGGAGTTCATGTCTTGGCTGGAGGCAAGAGGACAAAGATTATTTGAATTCTCTTTTAAAAATCTGTTCATTGAAACATCAAACCCAGAGTGTCTCACAGTGTTTGGTTATGAAGTTGGGGTGATGGTGGGACTGTCTCTATGTAATTATTGTCCTATAACTGTACGTGTTATAGTTTGAACATACGAGATGCTTTCGCATGACTGCACACATTTCAGTAAGCCAAACTGCCTAACAAATAGAAATTAGTTACATCACTATTGGTGCATCTGAAAAGTAACAATCGATACAACTCACAAGTGATTATATATTCACACACATATATATGCATCCCCATTTGGGCTTCACTTGGGGACACTTTAATGCTCTGTGAAGATGCTTTTAAACCATTTCTACCTGACAATGATTGTCAGTCTGGTTTATCAAATTCACAAAGTGGCTTACATTGAGAGAGACAGCAATTCCACCAACAAGGCCCTCATCCTGCATGTAAAAAAGAAGATAAATAGCTTCTCATTAACCTAAACTGATCTCCTTTTGTCATTCAACTTTCTCCCATCAGGGAGTACCAATCATCTGTCATATTTGCACGTTCACCTTGGGATTGTTTTGCATACTTTATTAGTTAACGAAATTCCAGAAAGACATTTCCCAAAAGAAGATTGAATGACAGAACCAATATAATAAATGGGATTACATGGAAATAGCACACATTAGTGGAAATAACACAGCATCAAGGTGGAGTATGTATAGACAGACTGGAGGGATTTTGGATACATGATTGTTATTCATCCTAGAATCTTTTCTCCCAAAGGTAAATAGAATATTATTTTAAATGTTTATTTTAATTGACTTCTGAAATGTATTATTTCAAAAATAATTTCCATAGCATTATTATATGAACTCGCTATAAGATAAATCCCCCCCAAAAAAATAATCCACCTTGGAATTACTACCAGACAATTTGTCATGAATGTCTCAAAGGCAGGTAAGCAGATATGTTACTTTAGATATTTCCTCAAGAGTCACTTTATTATCTAAAGAATTTTTTTTAAAAAAATCAGCTTGCTGAAGCAAATATACTATAGTACAAAAAACATCTTGTTCTTAGTAAATTTTACTCCTACATAATGCATAGAAAGAAATCTGAGTCTTTGACAATTCTCAAAGTATGTGGCAAACTGGCATCCTATGGAAAGAATTTCAGGTCTCTCATTGTGTTTTTGTGTATGTGTGTATAATTGAACTGAACCATATGGAATATTGATTGAGAAAGTATGAATGGCAGGTAATTATTTTGAAATTATATTTGTATATAATTTCAGGTTTGAATTATCAAGCAAGCAGTAGATAACAATAACGATTTTTTTCCAGTCAGCCTTATTTATTTATGTAGAGAAAATATAAAAGCATTTCCAGGAGCATTTGGAGATTTTGATAATTCTTTTGCCTTAGTAATACAGTTTATGAAGTTCAATTACTTTAACAATGATCAGAAGCTTTTTTTCCTCAGAAAATATTTCTAGCCTTTCTGAGACATAACAATTCCCTCTCTTGTACTTGAGTCATCTCTTCAGAATACTCCTGTGTATTTTTGATTTGCTGGATGTCAAAAAATTATTAGAACACTGAAATGTGTACTGCTTTGCACTTGGACTCAGGACCAAATTGTCAATGAAATACTTTGACCTTTTCCAGAAACCAAACTGTTTCAGAATCTGTTTGTGAGAAAGGACCTTTGAGTGATAATAGGCCCCAAAGATTTACACTTCAGAAGTTTTATTCCTTCAGCTAACTGAACCTTTCTTCTGCTCAGGTCAACAAGACATGCATTTCCATATAGTAAAGAAAGAAACAAGATCTTTCTTAATATTAGCTGGAGACAAATGAAATTTGTCCAAAATACAAGAATTGTTCCCTGTCATGATGTGCATGATGTTCCCTGTTATTCTTGAAATGGAACATTCTGGAGAATTCCAAAATGATTTGTTTTGCTTTTGGACCACCCCGAGATGGCAATTCTGAGGCTGCCTCTGACTCAAGCTTGACTTGCAGTGGTACACAAATGCACACATTAACATTTGTTAATGATACTGAAGTATGTTGCTTTGCTTACTTCCAATTTGTTGTTATAGTTTGTTATTAACTCCCAATCAATTAGGCTTATGTGGTATTACATCTGGATATTAACCAGGTCTAACCCTGCTTAAATTCCAAATCCAGAACAAAATGAACTTCATGCTGCTACTTGCTAGGGCTGCAACTTAAGAGAAAATTATTTTTAAGAAGTACATAATTCTTTTTCAGAAGTATGTATAAAGGGTAATAGAATGGGTTTAAGAGTAAAGATTTGTTGGAGTGACCTGGAGAGGAAGTAAAATCATCTGCCATTATTCCAAATCACATGATGATTAACAATTTGGAGTGAAATATCAGCTGACATCATCCCCAGATATGTATTTATTTTTCACATGCATTTTCCAAAAGGATCAACTAAAGTTACAGAATTGGAATTGAGGAGAGGTGGCAAACCTTTGTGATTGGAAGATGCACTTATCCCCCCCCCCTCCAGAACTGGAGCAGATAGTTGCTGGTTGGGTTTGTGTGGCTGTGATAATATTAGAGTATCTGCTGCCTATACCTCTTTTATGCTAACATTGGAGTGGCCATTTTACTTCATTTCCCAACACAAAGCAATTGTCATGAGCCATTCAGATCCCTGGGAGGAGGAGGAGGAGGAGGAGGAGGAGGAGAAGGAGGAGGAGGAGGAGGAGGAGGAGGAGGAGGAGGAGGAGGAGGAGGAGGAGGAGGAGGAGGAGGAGGAGGAGGAGGAGGAGGAGGAGGAGGAGAAGGAGGAGGAGGAGGAGGAGGAGGAGGAGGAGGAGAAGAAGAAGAAGAAGAAGAAGAAGAAGAAGAAGAAGAAGAAGAAGAAGAAGAAGAAGAAGAAGAAGAAGAAGAAGAAGAAGAAGAAGAAGAGCAGCAGCAGCAGCAAGCCGGACCATCTAAGGGGAAGGTACCTCTCCCCCAGAATTTTTGGTGATGCTATTCAGGGCCCTCAGGAATTGGAAGATGTGGTTGACCAGACAGCGATCTGCCTGCCCTCACAGACATGGGGGAGGATTGGCTGAAGACCAGCAGTGGTGTTGAGAAATCCCCTCTAGTGAGCAATAGCTGCCTCTCCCACTAAATCCAAGGGCACAGAGAATAGAGTGGAGACAAGGTCAAAGGAGGTGAGTGAGGCTGCTTGGGAGAAAGTTGCCCCACCCCTCCTCAGAAGGCATACCTGGCTTGGCTTGACTTAAGCAGAGGCAAGGGGAGATTGTTTTTGTCAAAACCATTGTTTGATTTGGTATGCACTCCTCTGGCCTTGAAAAAACTTAGCCTTGACTCATGTTTCTACCTGTGCCTTGCCTTGTAGATTTGCCTTGCCTTGTGGACCTTGACTCTGGGCTTTGCCCTGTGAGCTTGTACCTTGTCTTTGGACTTCCTCTCTGCCTTTACAAACTGTTTTTGTTGCTTACTGGCTTTTGTTAGTGGGACTGTGGGTGGCTGCTTTCAGGGAAGTTTGGGGTAGAGCCTTACTGGCTGTTGTAGGGCTATTTGTTCTAGAATTTAACAGAGCAATAAAGGACTCTATCAAAGCCAGCATCTGTTGGATCGTAACAACAATGGAGAATGTAAGCATCATTGCTAGATGATTTGGCATCAAATAATTCTGGCAGAATTATGGAGAGTTTCAAGGTAGAGTGTGGAACAGGTTCTTAGGCCTACCTCTAGGCTAGGATATACCTTGAGTCACAAGATTAGAATATATATTTAATAACTGCTAAATCACTAAGTTCCCTAAGTGGACTTGGGAAGGTTGTGTTTTTGTTGCCTAGCCAGAATGGTGCCATAAGCTTCTTGGACATTTAAAATATGAATGATGTTGTCACATTTGATCGTATGTTCCATGTTCTTGGAAGAGGCATACCTGCTTATCAATACAGGTAGTCCTTGACTTACAATCATAATTGAGCCCCAGATTTCTGTTGTTAAGCAAGATAGTTATTGAGCTTTGCCCCATTTTATGACATTCCTTCCCACAGTTGTTAAGTGAGTCACTGCAATTAAGTTAGTAATATAGTTGTTAAGTGAATCTGACTTCCCCATTGACTTTGCTTATCAAAAGGTTGCAAGAAGTGATCACATGACTCCGTGACACTGCAATCGTCATAAACACATGCTGGTTGCCAAGCATCTTTTGATCATGTGACCATGGCAACAGTCACTGCAACAGTCATAAGAGTGAAAAAAGTTATTTTTTACAGCGCTGTTGTAACTTTGAACAGTCACTAAACCAATGGTTATAAGTTGAAGACTACCTGTAATAAATCACTAACACAGCTTATGTTTAACATTTGAGACTGGAGACACAAAAAAGTTTTTAAAACTAGATCACCTACCAGAATGCTTTCTAATAGGAATTACGTCAAAAAAATATAAGAAAGATGAGCTTTGTTTAATTATACATATTATTATTGCAGCAAGGATAACATTTGCCCAGAACTGGAAAGAGACAGTTATACCAAGTGAAGAAGAAGTAATAAATAAAATCTTGCTAAGTGCTGAAATGGACAAGTTAACTCTAGAAATGAAAAACAAAGATGAATCGGCATACTATGCAATTTGGGATAAATTCTATAATTGGTGGGAACAGAGAGGAAGGTCTTAAGTTGGGAAAGGAGTGGTTGAAAAGGTAAATGATTGGATGAGATGAAAAGAAGACGAATGATGTTAGAAATGTATTGTATGAATGAACAAATGTATATATGTATATAGTTGAATAATTGTTTATAGGAAATGTATATATATGCGATATTGACCCCAAATCACGTCAAAACGACTTCACCATGTTCAATGTTTTTAATTGTTTTGTTTAATAAAATGTTTAATTTAAAAAAAAGTTAGCCTACCTACAATATTTTTAGGCTTTGAGGTTGACAATAATTAAATGGGGATTATTGAGAAACTAAATGATGAAGGAAGCAAGAAATGTTTTATGGATTTTGCATCTCAGAAGAACATAGCTGTATAATATTTCAAGTTCTTCATTGATTTCCTACATCTTCTGAGTGTGCATATGTTTGCTTTTCATTTCCTTAATTGTTAGCATTGATAGAAGGATATATTGGGCTAATTTCATAATATATTATTTGGCTCACCACCTAACTACCATACTAGATGAAATATAAAGCTATGTAGATGTTTTATTAGTGTAGATATTACTAATTTGTTGGCAGCATTTTCTATATTCTGAATCACTTGGTTTAAGACTAATAATAATAATAATATGAATTATATAAAGTGGTATTCCTTTCCAGCAGTAAATCTTCTTGCAAATAATATTAAAATCAAGTTTTGAAATGTTGAAGTTTCATTCTTCATTTCTTTGAAACTAGCACTTTTGTCACAGACAGATTTAATGCTATCACTTCCATTAGGATAGATGTGTAACAGAAGTTGCCCATATAGATCTTTTCATGAAGTTCAGGGATTTTGCTTGCTTATCTAGATTTTGCTATTGATTTATGCTTACCTTTAACACAGCATTCCATAACAAATGTTATCCTCTGCTAGAATGTTTGATGGAACTCATCATAGAAATAATGTGCTGTGTTTCAATGGCAAGAGGGGATTGGCTTAAAGAGTTACTTAAGAAGTTAGAAACCAGCATTTTCACCTTTACTAACACTGTATATATATTAAGGGAAAGTTTTGTGAAAAGAATAAAAAAGAATGACTATGAAATGAAAGTGAAGAGCACAGGAAAGTGCTGGTGAATCTTTAAATGCTTTGAACAACAGAATAATGTTCAGTGATAGCCACAAGTTGGATCAGTCAATGATCAGCTTTCAGGAAACTCATTTCAGCAAATGTTTCTGGCACAAATCTTTCAAACTGTGTGATGCTCAGAATTCTATTCAAATTCACAACTGTTCAGAAAAATATATATATTCTGACTTAAAGTTGTTGGAGGGACTGTTTTAAGAAAACATAGAAGATGGCAGGCGGTCAGATCTCTGTTACATTATCTCAAAGTGTTGATTTGTACCCAAACCCCCTTTCTATACTGTCCTCTGTCCACTGGATCAACAATTGCTATGGGAAAAATTGATGCAGATCTTGGGATGAGGGGAAATGTGGTGGATTTGTACTTGCAATGGAGAGTTATCTTAAATATGAATCCAGGTAGAGCATGTTGTGCAGGATAATATAATCAAAAACTGACTTTTCCAGAGCAAAAGTGCGGCATCAAAAAGCCATGATCTCCTATCATCATTTTCCTCACTTTCTCTCAACCTACTGAAATAAGGAATCCGCACTATAGATTGATCATCTTATGTAATAGATCTGGGGAAAGGGTGGAGGAGGTGAGCATTGTCCCATAAGTACATTGAATACTGAAATCATTTTGGTACTATTTACCACTATATTTTTTTCTCTCCCTCCCCCATTCCCAAGAATCACTTTTTTATTTTTTTCTGGATGTTATGGTCTCCTCTGACTCAAGAGGAATAAGAAGTTAAAGAGCCTGATCCAGGAAGGTTTCAACCTCAGAAACTAGTAAACGATTGACTAACAATGGCTGACTTAAACAAGAACCCATATCTGAGCTATTCAAGTAGCTCTGTCAGCTTGGCTCCTTGTTGAGAACAACATGCCAACTTCAGATCTTGCTTCCTGCTTTATTTTCTGAACTTTGTCTTTTTGACTCAAATCAGATAGCTAACCTCCCTGATGACTGGACTTCTGGATAGCTGTGGACTATGGCTGCGTCTCTGAACCTATGCTGAGTTTTGATTCTGAACTGATACACATTTTGGGGTGTACATGTGTTTGCATAGCTGGTTCTCTGTTTACTATTCACCACTAAACTGATTTCTATTCACCATTAAACTGATGTAAATCAAGCTGGCCTAAGTGTGCTCAGACTGAAACATGACATTGGATTAGATTATTACATTTTTATCCTGCTTTTATAATTAACTCAAGGCAGAGATCACATACTAGAGTCCTCCCTCCTCCTATTTTCCCCACAACAATAACCCTGTGACGTGAGTTCAGCTGAGAGAGAATGACTGTCCCAAAGTCACCTAGCTTGTATGCCTACGAGACAGACTAGTGCTCATAGGTATGGGGTTTTTAGCTTGGCGCTTTTAATGCTATAACACACTGAGCAAACCAAACCTGGGATCACATAATGAATGGAATGATGTCTTAGTTTGATGTCATCTATCACATCAAATATTTGTCTATGATGAGGTTACTAAATACCATATGCATCTTATGTTATCTTTCCCAATGAAGTGATTAGATGATTTGCATAAACTACTAAAAGACTGAGCACTGAGGCTGATATCACTATGTATGGAGCCAATCAGAACAAATGAAGTCAACTGAAAGTGGCCACAGCAAATTTTCTTTTCTTTTTAAAATGCTTTGGTAGCATTTTTTCTTGTTAAGTGTTCCCCCCTCAAATGCATCATTTATCTCAGCCCAGAGAATTTTAACTGCATTTTCTGGGTTACAGCAAACTCCATCCTTATGTATTCCATGTCTCCATCCTTATACAGTATATCTATCTACCTAGGTACATGCCTTTCTTTCTTTCTTTCTTTCTTTCTTTCTTTCTTTCTTTCTTTCTTTCTTTCTTTCTTTCTTTCTTTCTTTCTTCCTACGTACCTATCTACCTACCTACCTGTAATTGTCTATCCATTCTTTTACATGCCTATTTGGTTTCAACAAGCATGTAATTCATATGACAACACCAACTAGTTTTAATGAAAAGAATAAGCTTACAATGATTATATAATTAATTAAGGGAAATGGGTACAAATCATGCTTGATTAGGGTATTTTATCGCCTTTGGATATTGTATTAATAGCAAGCATAATTCTCAAGCAATAGAAAAAGAGACAAAAGAGCAAGTCAGTGCAATCATCAACACCATGGTGACATATCGCTTTAACTATTTCTATAATGTTGCTTACCATAAGGACCATTAGTTTAACATTATTGGAAACTGCTTTAAGCATATCTCCCACATCATGGATTATTCTGTTTCTATTCAGAAAGAGAAAGAGAGGAGGAAATCCAGGTTACTTATGTATATTAAAAAGATCTATCTCCCTCTCCCCCACCATCTTCCTTCAAGTCAGAGTTGACTCTTGACTAGTGCCTAAACCAGTGATGGCTAACCTTTTCAGCTTGGTGTGTCAAAAATCGGGAAAAAATGTAGCCTTCCTTGGGTCGTGTGTCACTTCAAGAAATATCAATAATTTGATTTATGACGGACTGGGCTGGGGTGGTCACACAGGGTTGTGAAACTCATCTCCCTGGTCTCAGGGCTGCAGGTGCAGGATGTGGGGATCGGAAGGCCACCTTACAGGGCTGTGAACTTCTTTCCTCCTGTAGCGTTCCTGAGGTAATGAAACTGACAAAACTGACAGTTTATGGCAGTTAAAACTGGTTCTCTGCTGCAAAGATCTTGCGGCAGCGGTGACACCATGCCTCCACACAACAAGCAGGGAGCAGGGATTGGAGCAGAGCACAGACAGCCTCTAAATGTGCAGGTTTTCCCCACACCAACAGGTGTGTCAATCAAAGTGCCTTGGCGTGTCACTAGTGACACACGTGTCATAGGTTAGCCATCACTGGCCTAAACAAACTCCTGAAGTTTTTTGAGCACATTTTTTAGGAACTGTTTCCTCCTTCCTAGGGCTGACAGAGATTAACTGGCCCAAGTTTGTTCTGTTATTTTCTAGAGTCTAAGGCTGCCCACTCCCCTTGGGCTCAAGACCTTTGGCAGATTCTTTGTTTGGGGTCAACTGCCTCCTGGCTCTTCTCCCTAGCCTTGGATCTTCTGAGTCCTCTGTCTCCAGGCTTTTGATCCTCTGCTTTACATCCATTCACCTTTCACTCCTGCCATGCTATTGAGCACCTGTGAGTCCAGCCCCTCCTCCTCCTTTCTATCTCAAGTGCCTTTTTAATATATACTTCTTCCTTTTGAACCCTACATATCATCCTGGAGGTGCTTCTAAGAGTTTTAAACTCCCCTGCCCCTTTATTTCTGCGTGACATGCCAAAGCTAAGCATCTGACATTCAGACCATTGGGGGGAGGGAGAGAGAAAGAGAGGGAGAGAGATTGTGCTTGATAGTTGCATGTAATATTTTTTCTGTTTCAAGGCAGTTCATTCTTCCACACTCCTGAATTCAGACCTCCCATAGTTCTGCTAACTTCAAAGGAAGCTTCAAGCCCAAGACCCTGAAGACTCTTTTGGCAGAAACTTTTGGCCAATAGCCTTTACTCTGAAGTAACTCTAAAGCTTTTGGATCTCACTGCTAATCAATTAACTTTCTTTTTTCCTCACAGCCTGGTATCAAACCTGGTACGGAGGCTACTAGAGTAGAGACATGTTCAATTTGTTTGTTTGTTTGTTTGTTTTTGTTGTTTTTTTATGTCCTGATCTCCATTTTCTTTCCTTTCTATGTGGGAGCTGTGTTGATAAACTGCCCTGGACAGACTTTGACTCCAGATAATCTGTGATGCAAAGAAAGGAAGTGGGGATGTATTGTCCCAGCAAATGTAGAATTAGCCTCTCAGCCCATTGCCAAAGGCAGGAAATAAGTAGAGGTCATTTCTAACCTGTAAAGCAGGAGACTCTTCCTAGGCCTGCCCTGGACTTGTTGGCCAAAGGTCATAAAAACATCTCACCTCGGGAGCCAGTTGTCTCAATAAAATAGCAGTTGAGCCATCACTGAGCTAATCGGCAGGATGGCAAGAAAGGAGGAAATAAAGATTTCAAAGGCTTGCTGAAAATGAGATCCCAGCTAATACAAAAGGCAGCTTGAAGAGGAGGGGAGGGCAATGCAGATAATTGAATATGTTCCTGGCAAAGGGCAGGCACAGCGTTTTCCTCTGATGCAATTATCAGAGATTTCATCTTTGGAATGAATCAGAGTTTACAGCCTCATTTGTAAAGGGTCTTGCTACTCATTGCGGGGCATTGATTCCTCCACTGGAACGGCCACAAAATAATACAGATAAGAGTACTGGAATAGAATAGAATAGAATAGAATAGAATAGAATAGAATAGAATAGAATAGAATAGAATAGAATAGAATAGAATGGAATGGAATGGAATGGAATGGAATGGAATGGAGTAGACTGGACTGGACTGGATTGGACTAGACTAGACTAGACTAGAATAGAATGGAATTGAATGGAGTGGACTAGACTGGACTGGACTGGACTGGATTAGACTAGACTAGACTAGACTAGACTAGACTAGACTAGAATAGAATAGAATAGAATAGAATAGAATAGAATAGAATAGAATAGAATAGAATAGAATATAGAGTAGCCCAAGCACATATTCCAGTAGATAGAAAGTTCTCTGAGGATGAGCTCCAGCATGAGTCTGAAAGCTCGGAAGAGTAAACCTCTGGTCCTGGTGATTGACCCACATTGGATCCTGCAATTATCTTGTGACGTGTGTATTATCCTTCATTCGTGAGTTCTGAAATGGATGAATTGGACTTGGCAATTGGATGAGTTGGAGTTACAAGAAAAAAAGAAAGGTTAAAGGACTGATTCATAGAATCAAAATGCAGAATTGTATCCAATTCAATACTTCTGTTTAAGAAACTTTTGCTCATGGGACATATTTTGGAGGAGAGCAAATGACTGCAGGGACTCAGTGATGTAGCAACAAGCCTTTTATACATGCTCTAGGGCAGCCTCAGTCTTATCAGTGAACCTTCTTCTTAACACTGAAGAATGCCATCCCTGAATGTCATAGATGAATCTTGGTCTACTTATTTAGAGCTGTGGCAAGCCTAGCCTCTTTCATCTTCATTCTCACTTAAGGAACATGTTCTTTTTTCATGTGCTACAAGCTTGGTTTTTTTTTTTGTTATTACTACTTCTCAATGTAATGGAAAAGAAAATTGCTCCTGACTCTCTCCTCGCAAAGAAGCATAAAATAATTTTCATGGGTGGGATGAGGAACCGTCTTGTGCTTTCCTTAGTTATAAGTATATTTGAATGTATTTCCTTATCCAACCTTCTCTCCAGAGATCTTCAGCTTTTTTGACTTCTCATGTCCATTGTTAGCTTTAGCTATCATTGAGATCTATTTTTCTTTCTATCTGAGCAAGGTATGTTGAGTCAGGCAGGAAAAAGAAGTAGAGGAGAAAGAGACATTGTTCTCTAAAAACTAGAAAGTTTGAAAGTTTGAAACATGTTTTTTTTTCTCCCCCTCATATATACAGGACTCTGAAAAATGAAAGAATATGAGAATCAAATGATTGGAAAGCCTTTTATAATTTTAGTGTTGATCATAATGATTCCCCACTCTTCAGGGGTGGATTCAAATTTTTTAACAACTGGTTCTGTGGGCGTACCTTAGGTGATGGGCATGGCTTAGGTGGACATGTGGCTGGGTGGACAAGGCTTGGTGGTCATGTTATTGGCTGGGTATGGCCAACTCAATATCACACATCTTCTCGCTTGGCCTCTCATAACTGTGGGGATCCTGCAACAGTCAAAAGTGTGAAAAATGGTCATAAGTCATTTTTTCCAGTGCCATTGTAACTTTGAATGGTCACTCCACACAAGCAAAGTACCAGCAAAGGAGGGGGAAAAAACTCCAGAGAAGTTCCAGAGACAGGAAGTCTAGTGCTGCCAAGAATGTATTATGGATTAATGGAGAGGCAGTTTCTGTAAGCAACACCAGAATGTTTCCTTCCTGCCTTCCTCACAGGATTAGGCCAGTAATTTCTTCTAACAACTGGTTCTCTGAACTGCTTAGAATGTTAACAACTGGTTTAGTGAATAGGTGCAATCTGGTAGAATCCCACCCCTGCCACTCTTGGACTGACAGCTATATTGTTTTTGCTAGTGGGCTATGGGATCTCACTGGCTCATGCATGCACATAATCTATTCCCCGTTGGATGGGATCATAACTGTGTTCATGGCCATTCCAGAAATGTTCCTCACTGTCAGTAAATGGTAAAGGACATGTTTTGCAAACACTTCTGGTTTTTGATCCTTGGCATAACCAAGTTGTATTATAAGAAAATTCCTGAAATTGAAACACCCCATAGGTCTGTATCAACAATGCAAGTCTACATAGAGCTATAATGTGGCTGAGTGTAACTTCCTGTGTTCTTTCATCATAAATCAATTTTCATCTACCTCCTGGGGCATCTACTGGAGTGTCCAACAGCATCAAAATAGTGGCTGTGACTAGACATTTGACATTCTTTTTTTTTAAAAAAAACATGTATTGCACACATTTTAAAAGGGATGGGGCTTCAATTGATTGGTATGCCTGCCATTTTGACATTGCCAATAACCTATGCAAGTGCCCCTCAACACCTCTAAACATGATGAAAGAGACCATTGGCTCTAGTCCTATGAAAACCAACTTCTACTATTTACTGGTATTGAATAAGAATATATTGTACATGGTTCCTTCCTTGTTAGGGCATGTATTGACTCCAAATAACTGGCATATGGAAAAATATGTATATATTCCACCTACATCATTTGTTTAATGAACATATTAATAAATTTTGTAATATGCACCTACAGTTCAATACCAATTTTTGGTTATGGTTAGTCTTCTACTTACATCCATAATTGCCATAAGCCTGGCAATTGAAGTGGTAAGTCATGATAGTCATAAAGTGGGTTTGACCACTGACTGACCTGACTTTTAATATGGTATCAGTGAAGCAGATGCCATGGCCATAAAGAGAACAATGCATGCATAAAGTGAATGCCATGGTCTTTAAGCCAACCCCAGAATTGTTAAACAAACTCATTGTTTGCTATGATTTTTTTTTGTTGGAAAAAAGAAATAAATGCCAGTTACTGGTTTAAAAAAATGTAAATCATGGTCACATGACTAAGGATCAGAGGTGGTATTCAGCAGGTTCTGACCAGTCCTGGAGAACTGGTAGTGGAAATTTTGAGCAGTTCGGAGAACTGGCAAATACCACCTCTGACTGGAGATTTTACAGTATCCTTCCCCTGCCATGCCCACCAAGCCACGCCCAGAGAACCAGTAGTAAAAAAATTTGAATCCCACCATTGCTAAGGATGTTGCAAACGGCTGTAATTGCAGTCTAGTTGCCAAGAACCCAAAATGCAGTCATGGGGAAGGGGCACTTTTGAAACTTTGAATGTCACATTTGTGTTTCTGTGTGTGTGAGAGAGGCAGAGATTACTAGAGAATATGTTATCAGCAAAAGAAAAAAAAACCCTTTGTGAATTTAATGCTTTTATTAACTGTACATTTTAGTATCTCAGTACATGTAGACAGAGTTCTCTGCCTGCTCATGTTTTCCCCTTCTACATCTGTCATATAAATCAGAATACTGTAAAGAAAATGTAGCACTCAGCAGTTTTACGGGGATACATGTCAGATTCTGCAGAATTTGGGGTTAGCAAAGCAATGAATAAATTAATAGAAAACGTACAGTCAGGGGCTTTAAAATTCCATTTTCTCCTTCAAAGAATGTCATGCCCTCCAAGGTAAATTTATCCGAATAACAGATACATTTAACATTCCCTTATGAAAAAGAGATAATCAAAACTGTGTAGTTGGCTTTTTAAAATGGTAAGAAGGGAAGAACAGGCAGGAAACTATGTACAGTGCCTCGGGGTCAAAGTAGAGGTGACAATACAGTTTTATGAAAGCTTATTCCAAAATTTTTCCCCAGAGGCAAAAACTATTTGTAGAAGGTGATTTTGACAGGAGAAAAGCATCCACAGGAAGAGATATAAACTCTCCTTCTTTCCCACCTGAAAAAAAAAAAAAATCCACTTTGGGGCTTTCTACCAGTCCTTCTGGCAATGGAAACAACTCAAATCTCATTAAGGGAACCATACAGCTAAGTGTTATGTCAAGCAGGAATAAAAGGATGTGGCCCTCCAGGTGATGGTAAACTCCAGCCTCAGTCACCATGGACAATAATGAGGAATGGTGGTTTGCGGGGTCAACTGCACTTGGGGAACCATACATGCCTGGTCTCCAATGCATAGTTTCATCTTTAAAATTTTTCTATGTTGATTAATCTGACCATAATTTAAAGATGTCTAAATCTCTGCAGGCCGGGATGCACAGACTATCCTATCAAGAGCATATCTCAAAACAGAAAAACAAGCAAAAAGTTTTTTTTTTAAAACCCAGTACAACAATTCTTCCAAAATATAAAATCTTAGCATACGAGCTCTCTGGATACAGTAAGGATATATAATCATGAGATACCTCTTTAGAACTTTGTGACCCATCACATTTACTATGGAAACCAGACCCCAACCCCAAATGTTTTGATTAACCAATAAAAAGAAAACAAAATTTATTTTGCGCTCTTTAAATAGACTTTTGGATATAGCATGTTATTGCTACACAGAGTCAAAGGCAACAGTTTAAAACTTTCTACCGCAATCACTTTTGTTCAGCTTTTTAGCTGATATCCTACCTTTTTGCACATTTTTCAAGGACTTCAAACAAAACATCAAGGAGGAACTGCAATAAAATATTCAAAAGAGTCAGACGAGTGGAACTTTTCAAGAGGACAGGGATGGGTTCTTTAATTCTTATTCTGTGAATCCAGAGTTGAGGGAGGGGTTGGACGGGGGAAGATTGATAGCAATAGTGCAAGTGTTACAATATGAGCATCATAAAACAGAGGAAGAAAAACGGATTGGGTCTACTAATCCATTTACCATTCATCAGGGTATCGGACTATAAAGATAGGACTGATCTATGTCCCATCTTTCTCAAATATATTGCTTGTTTTCTCCTTATGCTGAAGGAGTTATTAATTTTAAAGCACTGGCAAAAATAAAAGCATGTTAAATATCATGTGTGACTATGAAAAGTCAGGTGATTGATTGTACCTTCTTTTCTTTCTCCTCCTTTTCCTCCTTCTGCTTCCTCCCTTCTTGAAAGTTACTCCCAGACAATGACCATGCATAATATTTTAGTAGCCCTGTGACTAGCTCCCTTAGGGAAGACTTGAAGCAGAATTTGGCAATGAATATCATGGTCTTATATTTTGCCTGTGTTCAGTGAAGTAGAATGCCCACACATAATTGTGAGCTGCCACATAGATGATGCTTCTTCTTTTAAAATTATCTTGCTATTCATGATTTTCTTTTGTCTGTTTAATAATTCTGTAGAAATATTTGTAACATTATGCTAGGATGCCAAGGGTAATTCTTTTTTTTTTTTTTAGTGTAATATTTGTTTCATGTTCTTTAATTTCTCTATCCTGTGGAATATCCAAATGCCCAATAATTAACCAAATACATGCAATTCGTTTAGGAAACTCCTTTGCTTCTTAATACTGGGAATTCATATTAATTTGAGAGTATCGGCAATAGCATCTTGTTCTCCATCCCAAATCTTTACTCCTATGCTTTTCTTGTTCAGAGTTTTTTTCTTCTATTCAGCCCCACCTTTTTAAGCAAAATATGATCTCTGCAATGTTATTCATAGAGTTTGTGATACACACCCTTTACATCTATTGATTTGAACAAATGAGAGCTGAAAGTAGGAGGTGAGGCTCCTATATTGTCTCCACACCAAGGTCCCCTGCATGTTGAGTTTCCGCCAAATATTTGTCACATAGGAAACATAAACATTGATTTGAGCAGAAGAAGAGCTATCTTTACAAATGATAACAAATGATTTTTCACAAGGAACTGCATTCCTAAGAGGTGTTCCACTTGTATTCAATTGAATACACATTGAACTGTCTTGTATTGATCCCTGTTAGAAAACTTCATGGACATGTTTAGGGTACACGAGGTTGTAAAGATCTGGATAAACAGGCATCTGCTGAAGTCTTCAGTAGAATATGTGAAGAAGGAAGTTAATAAATGGACATGGATGAACTGATTTCTCCTCCTCCTTTCCATTATATCATTAAAATAATATATTTACAGTATACTCAGTTGTCTTTTCAATATCAATAAAATGTACATTATTGCAATGATAAAGAAAAGATTTAGCAGATAAATCATAAAAGGCTATGACTAAATTGTTGAAAATATGTTTATTTTTATTGCATTTTTTAAAAATTTGATGTATTTTTACAAAATAAATAACAATAATTGTGTAAACTACAGCACTGTAGTATAAATGTCCTTGGTCATCAAGATGACAGAATAAGCTAATCCTGTTCTGGAGAAATCAGGACAGCTATTGCTACGTAGCAGTAAAGTCATGTACAAAGCTCTAACTTTATGCTGCCATTTAGTAGCTACCTGGATTTTTGTAACTCATACATTGTACTGTACAATATACCACTGAAATTTTAACAGGTGCAAAAAGCTAAGAGAAAAAAAATCCAAAAACCAACTGCACTTTCAAGGAATGACATTCACTGTAACAGTATAAATAGCCCTAATTGGTAAGGGTACTTTGAATATATTTGCATGACATGCTTCTATGGGTATCACATAAATTTGAGCTTTAATCTGCAATAACTGAAATGATCAAAGGCTGTAGACCTGACCAAATATCTTTAAAATCCTTATTTCTGAGGTTGATGGGGGGGGGGGGGAGACTCTCCAAGTGCAAAGGACTTTAGAAATTAAGGGAAAATAACATCTTGTATCCATTTACATTCAAAACATATTACTGAATAGGCTACCAGGAAGAATGAAGTCAGCAGGTAGAAAACCAAGCAGCATCAGATCAGCTGTGCTAGCTTTTTAATTTGATTTGCCAATGCAGACTTCCATTTGACTGTATGGTAATTCAGCAGGGACTAGCTCTCTAGGGCTGCCAGCTGCTAAACTACTTCCAGATACTTTCTGGATAATACTGGAAGGCATTATTTAATATGGCATGGAAATGCCACCTTCATCACAATCTGGGCTTTTGCAGATAGAAATAGACATTTTTCTAGTGGTGCAAATTTATTCAGCGCAGATGTCTCTTAGTGAATTACAAGATGTCCCTGAATTTAAAGGATACTCTTATTTTTTTAAAGACTGCCCCCCTTCGTCTCAGATTTTAAAGAAACAAGCCAAACTATATGTTTCCTAGTACACATACATTTAAGCACAGGTTAAGCATGAGCCAGCACTGTGCTACAGTTGACAAAAAAGCCAGTGCAGTTTTTTGCTGCATCAACCAAGATATAGTATCAACATCATTGGAAGTAATAGTCTACATACTATTGCATCCAATAATATGTCTAATATGTCCAGTAATAATGTAATATGTCCACTAGAACTGTGGACTGTTACTTCCTGTGATTTTGATACTATATCAATGCCAGAAGATTGTTGAGGAACTGAAAAAAGAACAGAAAAGAACAGAAAGGATGATAAGGTGCTCAGATGTTAAATCCTACAAAAAAAAAGAAGCAGTTAAAGAAATGTGGTCTGTTAGGTTAAAGAAGCAAAGACTAAGGGGATAGCCATTTTCTAATACATGAAGGGATCAGAGGTGGTGGTATTCAGCAGGTTCTAACCAGTTCTGGAGAAATTTTGAGTAGTTTGGAAAACCGGCAAATACCACCTCTGACTGACTGGAGTATCCTTCCTCTGCCACACCCACCAAGCCACACCTATAGAACTGATAGTAAAATAAATAAATCCCACCACTGAAAGAGATGTCAGAAAGTGTGGATTTATTCTCCATATATCGAACAGTAAGAAAGGAACCACTGTGTGGAAGCTTTTACTAAGGGAAATCCACACTTAAAATAAGGAAGAATTTTCTGATTGTGAGATCTTTTAAGCAGTGAAATAATCTGTCTCCCAAAGTTATGGGAGCATCTCCTGAAGTTATTGGAGCATCATCTTCACTGGAACTTTTCAGGAAAAGAGTGAACAGTCCATTTGCCCAAGTATGGTATGAAGTTAGTGTGAGAATTTGCTGGGGCTGAGCAGTGAGTTGGGCTGCAAGAGCTCCAGAATTTTTTTCAACCATATGATGTTATGATTCTATATAAACAAGTGACAAAAGAAGGAAGAAAGGGAAAAAAAAGTCTTGTTGTGGTTTAGGCCAGCTTTGCTTTTTCTCTTGTTCTCCTAGATGTGTAGAAGGAAAATGTCTGCAGCAGTATTTCTATCTTTGAAGGCTTTTCCTGAAATCTGGATTTTCATCTATTGGAACATCCACTGCAATTATGTAGATACTTGGCACAGAATAAAGGCAGATTGTTGACTGAAGTTCACTGACCAAACACTTTCAGCAGACCTGAGTCTCTAATAGAAGCTGTAGAAGTGTGTAGAAGGAGAAATTAAAGATCTTCCACCATTGCTGCTGCTAGCTCCTCCTAACATGTACTTCAGTTGAACTGAAGAACACGTTAGAAGAATAAAAAATAGGTGATAGAGATGAAAGAGAAAGAGATGAAGATGGAATATTGCTGCTGATATTATTTTCTTAAAGTGAGTAAAACTGGCATGGAAGGAACACAAAGCTTAAACCTGTTGTTCAGAAAGCTGTGTGAGATGTTTCAATTCAAATCTTGGTACATGCACTCTGGAAATGCTGAATGATAAGTAGGCAGAAAGAACTTGAAAGCAGTATAATTTTAACCATTCATCAGCCTCTTCTCCCATTTCTCACTGTATCCGGAGGCTAACAAAAACTGAGTAGGGAAAACACTTCAAAGCAACACTTTAGGCACAGTTCACATTTTCCTCCATCCCCAACGGACATTTCTGTAGCAATTTTAGAACTGATTATCAGTGTGAAGTTTCAGTTTCTCAAGAAGTTATCCTGTAACTTGAAAGCAAGGTGAGTCTTTCTGAGTTTCATAATGAGAAGAGCAAAGTGGCTCACTTTTTGTTTTGTTTTTATTGGAGAGAAATGGTTTTGGGCAAGTTGCTTAAGAATTGATACGCTCAAAAATATGTAATGCAAAGAAAGGAATGAAATATTTCAGTTTGGTTGCTTGGTTTTATTTCAAATGTAGTTTTATCTTGATGAAAAAAAACAATAGGAAAAAAGACAGACTGATCATAAACTCTCAGCAACTTTTGTTACTACTGATCATGTTCATAAATGTCGTGTCAGCATTGAAGTTGATCATTAATTGACTCTCAGGATTAAGAATTGTAAGCTTGTATAGGTACAGTTTAGAACCTATGGAGAGGATCACTTCCAGAACTTTCTGCAGGAGGTTCTGTACACCATATCATAATGCCAAGCCCATGAATTCTGCAGAAACACACATGCACACATATACAACAAACAATTACTTTCATATTTTCATTCACCTGAATGCCATTAGGATATGATCTGTTGTGTCCGTCGCGGAAGGAGACTCGGAGTCAGTGACTTAGTTCAGCTCTTTATGGGATCCCGAGATCGGCTCAGGATTCAAGGGGAAAAACAGCGACTTTTATTCTCTGGCCACAGCCAATGGCACCGCTTTGAATCTCCCGCGATTAGTTTCCACCAATCACGGGGGATTCACAGTGGACCAATCAGTGCGGCTCGCTCAGCCAATCAGATTGCCGTGCGCTTTGGCCAATCACAGCGCGGCGCTTGCAAATATGCTCATGACTGTACAGAACACCCCTCCCCTCTTGGTATGGTCCTACGTAACGTAGTCCCGTAAGTAGGCGGGGCTTCGTACTTGTCTACTTGACCTGCGCAGGTTAGTTGTTGCTTGGCTCCCAGCTGGTTCAGTCGGGTTCTGTGCCTCGTCGGTGGAACCGCCTGGAAGGCCTCGCCAGGCCTTTCATCGCAGCTCCCTCCCGGTCTACCCGGGCTGGTTGAGCTGCAGTTGTTGCCGCTCCCGTCTGGTCTTTCTGGGCTGGTCGAGCTGGCCTGGCTGCTTCTTCCTGGTGAGGCTTCGAACTGGCTGCTTGTCAGTGAGTATTGCTGGTTTCTTTCTATTGGTTTTTGGTTCCCAGGGTATTCCCTCCCCTCTTGGTTTGTGTTATGGGGGCTGTCTGTGTCTGTTTGCGTGTTGGTTGTGTTTCCCGTGGTTGTTCCCGATTTTATTTGATCGATGTGTCGTTTCCATGCTCGTCCATTGGTTGTTTGCAGCCGGTACGAGTGGGGACCTGTCAGCTGGTTATGGTTGCCAGTACCCAAAGTGGATCTCCAATAAGGTTCTTCACATAGACTGCATCCTCTGGTGAAAATGTTCAGTGTTTGCTTGAGGAGTTTGGGGTTTTTTCTGGGTTGTATGTGGGGTGCAGCCTTTCAAGTGGAGGCTTAATTTCCTCCCCATTAATAGTTCTGCCGGGCTTTTGTTGGTTGTTGTGTTCAGGGTTATGTGTTGTATAAAAAGCATTTTGTTTATTTTTTCTTGGATTTCCCCATGTTCAATTTTTTGGATGGTTTTTTTCGTAAATTGAACCATCCGTTCCACCCTCCCGTTCGCCGCCAGATGTGCTGGTGCTGTCAGTGCATGTCGTATGCCCCGTTCCGCTAGGAATTTTTTGAATTCCAGCGAGGTAAATTGGGGCCCGTTATCCGACATGATGACATCTGGGAGGCCGTGGGTTGCGAACAGCTTGCTGAGTTCCTTGGTCATGGCCTCCGTGGTGCTGGTTTTCATGTTGCTTACCTCCAACCAGTTGGAGTAAGCATCTACCATGATAAGGAATATATGTCCTTTCGTGGGCCCGGCAAAATCTATGTGAATCCTGGACCATGGTCCCCTGGGGGTTTCCCATCCCAGGATTGGTGCTGTGGGAGGGCTTGGCCTGGTTTCTTGGCAACGTTTGCATGTTGTCACCCAAGTCTCGATTTGCTTATCCATCCCTGGCCACCAGGCGTAACTCCTGGCCAGGGCTTTTGTTCTAACTTTGCCCGGGTGCCCCTCGTGTAACAACTCCAATACCTTCCCTTGTAACTTTTCCGGGATAACACCCCTATCCCCCCAAAGTACACAACCTTTTTGTAATGAGAGTTCTGTTTGCCGGTTCCAGAATGTCCTGAATGATTCGTCATCGTCCTTTTCCGGCCACCCCTTTTCTACCCAATGTAACACCCGCGCCAGACACTTGTCTTTATTAGTCTTGCGGGCAATGTCTGACGCGGTTGTGGGTAGATCGGGCAGAGCCTCTATGCTGGGGGTGGCTGTCGTGGGTGCTGGGTCGGTGTCTAGGTCAGGTAACGGCGTGCAGCTCAGGGCGTCTGCGTGGGTGATCGTCTTACCGGGTCGGTGTGTGAGCCGGTAGCTGTAGGCGGCAAGGAATTCAGATCACCTTTTCATTCTAGGAGATAGAATGTTCAGGGTGACCCTGTTTCCTGCCAGGATTCCCAGCAGCGGCTTGTGGTCGGTGATGATGGTGAACATGTGGCCGTAGAGGTACTCGTGGAACCTCTTCACTGCGGCGATGATAGCCAGAGCCTCTTTGTCCAGCTGACTGTAGTTTCTCTCTGGTTTGGTGAGGGTCCTCGAAAAGAAGGCAATGGGTGCTTCTTTTCCGTCGGGGAGAGTGTGGCTGAGGACGGCTCTGACGCCAAAAGGTGAAGTGTCGCATGTGACTGCAAGTGGTAGGGTCTCGTTGTATTGGATGAGGATGGCATCCGAGGTGAGCAGGTCCTTGGTTTTGTTGAAGGCTGCTTCCTCACTTTTTCCCCGAGTCCATGCCGCCGCCTTGTCCAAAAGCCTATGCAAAGGCTCCGCCGCGGTCGCCTTTTGGGGCAGGAAAACATTATAGAAATTAAGCAGTCCTAGAAATGCCTGCAGTTCTGTTTTATTCTTTGGCATGGGGGCTTCTTTAATGGCTCTGATTTTTTCGCAGTTGGATGGATGCCGTGCCGGTCTAGGAGGTATCCTAGGAACTTGACCTGCTCTGTGTACAGCTGGCATTTCTCTTTTTTCACCTTTAGCCCGGCCTCTTTGAATTTGGTTAGTACCTCCCTAGACGACCCTCTAGTTCTTGTTGGTTGGCCGCTGACACCAGTACGTCGTCAAAGTAGGGCACCACCCCCTTAATTCCTTGCAAGAGTCTCTCCATGAGGCTCTGGAAAATTCCCGGAGCCACGCTGACTCCAAACTGGAGTCTTTTACAGTGAAACGCTCCCCGGTGGGTGACTAATGTTGCTTATAAATACTTTTATTCTCACTGCCGTTTAAACCTCAAGGCAAAACATAAAAACAAAAACCAACATAATTTTTAGGCAGATTAGAAATTTAATCAACAAAAAACAGCATCATTTGAATGTTTTTAAGGTTTCCCTGGCCTGTGTTCCATTTTCAAATAGACTGCAATAGACTTTTCTCCCTTCAAAGTCTAAATAGTTTCTCCCATTTGAGCTATCCATATACAAACATTTTTTTTATCTGAGGACAAATGAGTGATGGCTAGGTTGCCTATAGGGCCTCTGCTATGGAAACTTTTCTAAGGGTCCTATGTTCCCCGGGCTTTCAAATTCCGATGTATTTTCTTCCTGTGCTTATTATTTATGACATTGCATTCATGCATTTTAGCACTGTGTTAATTAGTTACAGTAATCCACCAGGAAATTTAGAATGGCAAGGTGGCACGGAGAGGTTTAAATGAACTGACTAAACCAGTCAGTATCAGAAGGACTTTTATTCAATCAACATGCCACAGAATTAACTTCATATTTATTGCTGAAGAGGCTCTTTAATCCCAATAGTTCTTGAGGATAGTGTGATGGTTCAACATGACATGACTGAGCCTATAAAGACAAACTAACAGAACAGAATCATCTCATTTTATAGCTCTTTAATGCTTTATTCACTTTTTTTTTTTTTTTTACTATTCCCCATTTTGTCTGCTAATGTCTAATATATCTTTAGGAACAGAGAAAAAGATGATATCTAAATTATATAATTTTCCTTCTAAGCTTTAAAATGGAAGAAGAGGTAGTTAAAGAAATGATATCTTTACAAACATTCAGATCTGGACAAAATATGACTTGCACTGAGCTGATTTTATATTTGTCCAAGGGGCAGCAATGACCCTTTAAATTTAAGAGCCCTGGTGGCACAGTGATTTGAATGCAGTATTGCAGGCTAATTCTGCTGGCTGCTGGCCGTTTGATCCTGGACTGGCTCAAGGTTGACTCAACCTTCCATACTTCCAAAGTCAGGTAAAATAAGGACCTGGATTGTTGGGGGCAATCTGCTATCTCTATAAATCACTTAGAGAGGGCTGTAAATCACTGTGAAGTGGTATATAAGTCTCAGGGCTATTGCTAAATTGTCCAGCTCTAAATGAATCTCAGCCTCCTAAAGCTTCCAGGTGAGATTCTCTTCCCTCCCCACCTCTCTCTCTCTCTGTGTATTGATATGATGAATGTACCCTGAGCAATCTTTAGTGCATCCACAGAACCTTCTCTGAGCAGGAGGTGTTGATATTTTTAACCTTTTCTTTTGTTTTACATTAATGTTCCCTATCTTATAATAGCCTTAAGTCCAGCCCAATCTGAGAATTGTAGTGTCACTAATACTAATAATCTAAAACGTACTACCTATAGGTTAGCTAGGTGCCACTATATAGAGTTTTATCCTTAGAAATTCTGGATATATACTTGATTTTTAAACTGCTTCTAGCAAACGACTTGTAACTCTTCTGGTTTGTTGTCTTTGATTTCACCAATGCAAAATTCAAGCCTTTTAGCAAAATGCATGTGTTTGTAAGTAGGTATTTATTGATGGACTGCCAACTCAATGTGGTTGACAGACTTCATTGGTATATGTAAACAAAGGGAGAGAGAGGGGGAGAGAGGGAAGGAGGGAGGGAGAGAGAGAGAATTCTTATTCTGAACATTCCCTAATTGCCTCTGGACTAGTGTTTCATGCAGTACATCTTGACATTTTGGACATTGATTATAGGAAATATGTTGCAACATAAGAGAGAGTCTTCCTTCCATTTATCCTTTGTCTTTGTAGCATCCTATAGTTGGATCATCACCCAGCTTTGCTAACATAGATTGCTCTTATTTATTTTTCCTATTTTTCTGATTGTTTATTTCAGGGCTTTCAAACTCCTAGCACATCAGCTGATGCGTCACATGCTGGCCATGCCTATGCCCATTTTAGTGAAGGGGGGGGAGTCCTGATATGTCATGTGACACCACCGTAACCATGTGAGTTTGACAACCCTGGTTTATTTCCACTATTTTATACATTGGTTACTGAAGGAACATCTTACAAAAGTTTACATTTCAACTTAAATCAAATCACTTAAATCAAATCCTATCTTAGACCTGACAAAAAGTTTGATCCTCTACAAAAGGATTTTTTTTTCACTTCACTATAGGAACCATACAGAACAGAAATTAAAAATAAAAACCTACAACACTAAAAATCTGATAACCTTGAAATTAAAGTTTAGAGATAAAGAAAACATGCAAATAAAGCTCTCACTCTATTGTCCCTGATCCTGAGGATCAATACTTCATATCTATGCTAACCTAATTAACAGGCATCCAAAAAGGCAGTCCTCATTTATCAACTATTTAGTGATTTCCTATTAAAATTTTACAATTGAATTTTTGCATAAAACATTATGGTTTTTTTTCTTTTCTTCCCTTAAATGGTTGCCTTACAAAATATACTTTTTTCAGGACCAGCCACTTGGATATTGCTCTCAGGCAAAGATCCCATGGCAGAAGCAGAAGCAAATAATAAGCTTAATATGGGTGGATTTAATCAAGCCAGCAGCCCTCTGGCTTTGGAGTGGTTAGTGATGCCTTTGACATTTTGAAAGGACATTGAGATTTGGGGGCACCAACAGCTGCTAGAGGAAGCTTTCCTGTTCACAAAATAGTTGTTACAATATGTGTGGCCAGTTGGGTGAAGGGCAGCTGGATACTCAGGGAGGCATCTCTGGCATATTAGGGACCCAACAGGTAAACCTATCAACAAGATGGTAATAAAGTGAAACTCTAGGCTGTTCAATGTCCTTTCAAAGAGGATATAAAGCTATCACATATGATTGGTACAACTACCTAGCACCAGTTTTATCAATGTTTTTTTCTCCTCTGTTGATCATTTAAGAAAGAACTAGACTTTGGGAGCCTAGATTCAGACGATGAAGTCTTATCCCTTTGAAACCCGTCTGATTCGATGATTCATCTATTCAATAACAGATGGAAACTAATCAAGGAGAGAAGCAACCTTGGAATGAAGGAGAAACCATGAGGACAGTTCACCAGTGAAACAGCTTGCTTTCAAAAGTTGTGGGTGCTTCATCACTGGAGAATTTTAACAAAAGACTGGGCAACCACCTGTCTGAAATGGTGTAGGGTCTCCTGCTTGAGCAGGGGATTAGACTAGAAGACCTCCAAAGTTACTTCCAGCTCTATACTGATTGAGTGATTGATTCTCATTGAATAATGGCAGCAAGATATAATATGAAAAGCAGTCTGTCAAAGGCTTTAATATTAGGAGGACAGAAAATTATAGCTTTTTTCAGCCAAGATGATATACATCACTGTTAAACACTAGCTTCTGGGTGTCTTTTGTGTCCTGATAATTCAGCATCATATCAGGAGCCCTGTGACAAATATTACTTATCATTAATGTCAAGACTTGAAATTCAGAGAACATTTGAGCACTAACTCTGGTTTATGGAATCAATCATACATGCTTCTTGTACTTGCCCTTTCCTTCCAGATTTGTGGTAATTCATTTTCAATGGCTCATTTCATTCTTTGAAATTCCTGGATATTTCTCTACAAAGAAAGGTGAATGAAGGAGCACTGTTGTTCTATTACTGAATTTGCTAATATTTTAAGTAAACTCTACTGAAAAATTGGGATATTTGGAAATAGAGTCGAGAAGAATAATGTGATTCCAAGAAGGCTGTGGATTTCCTGTTGAAAGTATAGCTTTCACAAATCACTAAGTGCTTCTCTCTCATTATTGATTGTTCAGGATTTTGTCATAAATTTATCTTGTTCCTGTATCTATTTTACTTGTTTTTATGACTTGTCTTGGATAAAATTATGTAAAATAAAGAAGATACTTGGATATTAAAAATGCAAAATAGTGTTTCAGTTTAGGGTAAATCCATGGTTTGCATTTCTAAATAATACATTTTTAGAAATAGTATCAATGGAAATTTATGGAAGGTAACTGAAGCTTTCTGTAAATGCAATAAATATGCTTTAAATGACAAAACTGAAGTATGGATGGACATCCCACCAACATCTCCAACTTCGAAGCTCCACTGTGCTGCACATTAAAAAAAAAGAGAGAGATGGAACTTTGATCAAATGGCTGCAGATGCCATCTTACCTTTTTTCCCTCTGGATACTCCTGTTTATGTGGAATAGGATTAACATAATTTAAAAGATAATTATCCTGCAACAATAGCATAAAATCCTGCCTGGCCTCTTTAATGTGGGTGATTTAAATCCCACTTACAGTATCACTCTACCTGTAAATTAAACATGCAACTGACTATTCTTTTCTGGAACAGAGAGATAGGAGGACACAGCAGGGGTATTGTCCAGTGAATCAACTGATCACCTGTACTTTGAGCTAAATAGTTTACAGGGTGCTGCTAAAGGATCCCTATCTAGTTAAATTTTTCTTATCCAGTTTATAGTCAAGCTGGAATGAGCATAGGACAGGAGCAACTTAAAGATGCACTGTGTATATTTCCTTGGTCTGTTTCCTGCATATACTCCCAAATTTAAATATCAATAAAAAGATAACTTGGGATTCTCAACCCATGCCCCCACTTTATGCATTGCAAGAGAAATATATAACTTTTACATCCCTAGCCTTAAACACAACTGCTTTCCCAAGAATCAGGGGGAAGGAAGGAAGGAAGGAAGGAAGGAAGGAAGGAAGGAAGGAAGGAAGGAAGGAAGGAAGGAAGGAAGGAAGGAAGGAAGGAAGGAAGGAAGGAAATCCATTTGTACTTGTGACCTTAAAGTAAGAGTGATTCTCTCCCAGGAAAATGGGAACACTTGGATTCATTGAATATTCCTGGACCTACAGTAAACATCTGAGCCACAACTTCTTGACAACTTCTTGCCAATATTATGTTCCTCCTCACTTCCCAAACCAAAATGAGCTAATCTCAGTTATCTGGATCTATATGTTGGATGCTCTCCCATGGAATATCATGTAATGTCCATGGGACTCAGCAAGTGAGAGATTTCATGCTTTAGATGAAAGTTCTTGCAATGCAATGATATCTGACAATGAAGAGATTGACAATATTTGATAAAAAGGGAAGGAAGAGACTAAGGACAAAGAAACTGATCATTAAATGTGGAGTTCATTAATTTTCAACATGGAATTAAAATCAAACTATACTTTTATAATTATTATCAGTTCTATTCAAACAGAATGGTTATCTAAAATGAAATTCAAGTGTACTTGTCATTAGTGAGTTATGTTCTCCAATAATTTGAAATCCATCTTTCTGAAAAGTCAAGTAGGCATTGATTGCATTTTGGAAAATTAGTTATATTTTTTTAGACTGTGGAGTGAAAGTCATCTTTCAATGTCCAATAGAACAAGTACTTACCGTATATACTCGAGTATAAGTCGACCCGAATATAAGCCGAGGCACCTAATTTAACCACAAAAAACTGGGAAAACTTATTGACTCGAGTATAAGTCGAGGGTGGGAAATGCAGCAGCTACTGGTAAATTTCAAAAATAAAAACAGATACCAATAAAAACTTTCACTAGGACAGTTGAGAATAAGTTTGATGTTCACAATTTCCTCTTTGAAAGAGACCAGTAAACAGGGAACAAGAAGATGAAGAAAAAGAAGTGTGTTTTTTCACACTTTTCACACTGAAGTGAACAAAAATGGCATCATAGGAACAGGCTTATTCTCAGCCCAAAGGTTTGTTTCTGATTTCTTCCCTGATTTAAGGGAAATTTGAGAAACGATCTCACTATCATGAAAGGTTTGATTGATTCACTAACCCAAAAGATGATGATGATGACAGTGGTAGGCAGGAGTCACTCTCTCCCTTGCAAGAAAAAACCAAGAGCCGTTCTTATGATATCTCTCTCTCTCTCTCTCCCCCCCCCAATAAAGTCAAGCCCTTTCCAGCACGCGCGCGCGATCCGCCCCCGCTGCTTTGCACCTTGCAAATGCAAAAACCCTGGGGTTTTGCATTTGCAAGGTGCAAAGGGGCGGGGGCGGATCGCGCGCGCGTGCTGGAAAGGGCTTGACTGTATTACGGGGAGAAAGAGAGAGGGAGAGATCATAAGAACGGCTCTTGCTTTTTTCTTGCAAGGGAGAGAGTGACTCCTGCCTCCCACTGTCATCAACATCTTCTTCTTTTGGGTTAGTGAATCAATTAATTTGGGAAATGAGTTCACTATCAGAAAACAACGCGAGCTGCCACCACCACCTCCTCCTCCCCCTCCTCCCGAGTGGAATGAAAGCAGCTGGAGCTGAGGAAATGAAGCTGAGTGGAGTGACCTCGGCTCGCGTTGCTTTCTCAGCCTAGAGCTCAGAAAAGCCTCCCCCTCCTCCCCCTCCTCTCCCTCTTCCCCCTCCTCCCGAGTGGACTGAAAGCAGCTGGAGCTGAGGAAATGAAGCTGAGTGGAGCCGAAGCAACCTCGGCTCGCGTTGTTTTCTCAGCCTTGAGAAAGGGGAAGGGGGCTCATCTGGACCAAGGGTGAGTCTCCCCCTCAGTTTCACTTGAAGGATCTTCCGTCGCTTTTGCCTTCTCCCTACATTTTCCCTCTGTTAAAATCCCCCCCACACACACACACTTATTTTTGGTTGGATAGATTTCGTGTCTGAGCATTCTCACATGGCGGTGGGTCTTCCCCCCAAAAAAAAACAGTTAAAAAAAGAAAAAACAGTATATCCTCAAGCAAGAACTTTTCTGCTTCCGATTACTCCCATGCTTAAAAGTTGCAAAGGAAACACGGAAGCAGGGAAGCGGCTGCCCAGCTTCGGAGCTCTACACCAATTTTTTCAGAGGGGAATCTGACTCGAGTATAAGCCGAGGGGTTTTTTTTCAGCACAAAAAATGTGCTGAAAAACTCAGCTTATACTCGAGTATATACGGTAAATGGTATTTTGCATGTTTGTTAATTCTGAAATGCTTCATCAGAACTCAGGGTAAAATAGAGTACCATATTGCTCCTTTCATTACATGGAGGAACCCAATTTAATACAAAACATCTGCATAATGATCCCTATAATAAGCACCATAGGCGTCTAAATGAAATGTTTGGAAATGACACACATTTGTTCTTTGATTTGCACCTGGTTCCATCTTCCCTACATCCTGAACTACATCTAATAATTTGGATCAGATTGTTAGTCTTTCATATTCTGGAGTTTTGATGATGAATTGAGCCTGTATCTCTGGAGCACTGGGGAATTGAGAGTTATGTGAAATAAATGAACTAGTTACTATAGATTAATATTGGATTTATTTTACAGATGAGAAAAGTCAACCTACAAAAATGAGTTCTACCATATTGAGAAAGGTATTCTACCATTCCTTTGTCTATATGTGTGTGCAGTTTACTCCTTTCAGTGTGAAATTTGGCACATGTGGTATTTGCTGTGGAATAGATTACCATTGTTCCACGTTCATTGTTTTTTTTAACCTAGAATAATAAAGCTCTAACTCTTTCCTGAAGTTGTCACAGAAATCTACCATGGATATGCTTTAAAAATAAATGCATATTTTATCAAAAGGGCATTTATTTGTTATAAAATAAATTTGAATGTAGTTTCAGAATTGGTTAGTTATCTCTCAAAATAATGCATATAATAAACCAAATATTAGATGGTATATACTAAAAAAAGTAGGCATTTCAAAAACTCATGGGTCTAAAAGCATACCATTGAAATTCTAGACCTAGAAAACCTTGAATTATACTGTTTTCGGTCTGATCTAAGTATGGTATATAAAATCATACATTGCAATGTCCTACCTGTCAATGAATACTTCAGCTTCAACCATAACAATACAAGAGGACACAATAGATACAAACTCAAGGTTAACCGCACCAAACTTGATTGCAGGAAGTACAACTTCAGCAACAGAGTAGTCAATGTCTGGAATACTCTACCTGACTCTGTAGTTTTTTCCCCAAACCCCAAAAACTTTAACCCTAGACTGTCTACTTTTGACCTCACCCCTTTCCTAAGAGGTCTGTAGGGGGCGTGCCTAAACGCACCAACGTGCCTATCATCCCTGTCCTATTGTTTCTTTTATTTTTCTTATATGTACCCATTTCATGTATTCATAACTATGTATATACTTATACCTATCTTGTAAGCAATTGACAAATCAAATAAATAAAAATAAATACCAAACTAAAGAGTATTCAGAAACTGGCTTTGAATTGTTATTTCAAATCAAAGATGTCATTCTTAATGTAGAAGAAAGGGGAAATCATTAAATCCATAGGAGACCATATTATTCCTGGCATTTAGTCTGGTTATTTAAATTTAATCCAATTTGGGAAGCAGCTCTCAATCCAAGCAAGCAAACAAAACCTGCATACCAGCTGCCCTGTCACATGTGGCTATATAGTTTGGACAAGGTTTCCATTTCAAATCTATCGTAGAGTCTCAGCAGGGAACTCTTTGGAGCAGATGGGGCACTGAGCCTCAATATGATTCAAAGCCTAGAACGTTCAAGAGACTTGCTTTGCAAAACAGGCAGCAGACTTACTCAGTCTGCTAGATTAGTATTTTTTACTTCCAGAATCTCCAAATCAACCATCAGAAGTCAGGAGTAGAAAAGTTTTCCTACTTTTTCTAATGAATATTTGAAAAAAAAAAATCTAATATTTGAAAAAAATATTGCCCTTTCAATACCAAAAGACAACCTTTCCACATAAAATATCTTCTTTGATATCCCCAACTTTCTTTTTATTTTAATAACAACTCTTTGTGTGTATATGTGTGTTTGTTTGTAATGGATGCCCCAGTATCCAGCTTGGATGAGAAGAGCTGGCTAGAGGAACTTTAGAATGAGGCTGGGAGCATGTCTGGAAAATGCTGGGGACCTTGAACCCAAGAGGGGGTGGGCAAGAGGAGGATGAGAAGCCAGAAACCTTAGAGTTGGAGAAGTGACTGGATGAGGGGCTGACTAACAAACAGAAGGAAGACACACAGCTGCAACTAGGAGGCTTGAAAGACCAACCAGAAACAGAGGGCAGAGAAGAGGCTTCTCTGGCTTCTCTGCAGCCAGTCAACATGGAAGAAGAAAAATTGCTTCCTCTGGATCATAGGGTTTATTAGGACTGAGAGGAGGGAGGTGCAATGGAGGTTGATGTGGCAACTCACAAAGAGTCAGCCTCTCCCCTCCTAATGAGTTGTCTGTGACTATTTAGCCCAGCAATACTAGAAATAACTCATCCATTTCTTGCCATGCATTTGTTCAGCCATTACGATTCTTGACTTGGGATTTAAACCTTGACCCTGTTATTGGACTTGGTTCTTGGACCTTGGACTTGATCTTCAGTTTTGTGATTTGAGCTTGGACCATGGATTTTTCTTATGACTTCAAAATAGGTGGGTGACTTTACAGATTTGGTCTGTGTTTCTGGATTTGGGAATTGGGCTCCTTGGTTTTTGCACCGAGTCTTGGGAATTACTATTTAGGGCTGGCAAAGCCTCAATAAAGACTTCCAACTCTCAGTGTGTCCATGGATGAGCAGAACAAAACACTGGTTTTGTGTGTGTGTGTGTTGTGTGTGTGTGTGTGAGAGAGAGAGAGAGAGAGAATGAGTGGGAGAGAGGGAACATGTTGCTTTTGAAAGACAATTGGAAACACAGATTTTTTGCTGATCTATTCTATTTTATCACATTAGCATTTATATCTATCCATGTTGATGCCAATATGTCAAAAATTGGAGATATTGCTCATAAGCCCTGAAAGGGCATAGCTTGTGTAGCTGACCCAGCTGAGCATAAGGGTGGAGTCAAATCCATCATCAGTCTGGATTCGCTACACACTTGAAAGAGACCTAGTCCTGTCCTGCCTTGAAGTCTGTCGACTTTTATCTGGCACATATTTGCCTTGACTTTTAGTAGATGAAATTCTTGTCGAGGTTTCATGGAATAAACTTGCAGTGTTTTTGAACTGTATCCTGGCTCCCGGTTTCTTATGCTTGACAGTTTCATCATATCTGCGTATTAAGTCCTTGATCCTCTTGCCCCCAGTGGATCCTCATAATAATATTTTAGAAAGCTACCTTTCCATTAACTTTTTCCCATCCCAGTTTTAGGCATAAAGAATCTTCTTTTAGCCAACTTCAGAAAAAGGTAAGGATGAAATCCTTTGGCAGCTAAATGCCTCAGTTACCATTATTGATTAGTCCAGGGTTACATTTTATGGGAGAAATGAATTTGATACTTGTGTACATACTTCTCAAAGCATATTGCCAAGAAATAACTCCTTCAAGATACTTGTTTCTGCTACTCTGTTTTTAACTGTTTTTTCTTCTGTTGCTGTTGCTCCTCTTTCTTCTTCTCTCTTCTTAACATTACTTCTTCTTGCCTATAGATCCTCATTGGGCATATTGCAACTGAAAGAAAGTTATTAAAATTGATGGGGAAGTTGAAGTAAATTGAGGCTCCATTGATGAATAAACAAATTAACCTGAACTAGGAGAAATTCAGCATGGATGTGTTTCCATAGTGAAGTCAGTCTGATAATAAAAGTGGTTATAAATGTGTTTATATTTTACTCTCTTTTTCTATATTTACATCATAGTTTCCTTCTTTCCATAGCCTGTCCTTTTTAATCAAACCCATAAATCACAAGTTTTTTTTTTTCAGCATAAACCCTCTTCCATAAATGGTTTCCAATCAATAATAAATATTAACCCCCCCCCAAGCAAACAAATCAATTTTGCCATTTCTGTTAGCTGTGTTGTCTTCACCATCCATTCCTCCATAGTCAATACTTCTGAGTCTTTCTATTTTGCACATGGAGTAATCTCACAGCAGTGATCGTATATAAAACTACTCTTCCATGACTCTTTTCTAATTGTCTATCCATTAATCCCAGCAAGAAAGGTTCTAGTTTCAACTGAGTAAGTCTGTTATCTTAAAGCCATGAAAATATGTTTCTCACTTCAGATGTAGAGAATGCTAGAGGCAAGTCACTCTAGTGAGGCCCCTGAGTGTACTGTATAAATTAAAGGCTGTTCTCTATTAACAAGAGGAAAGAAAACCAGGTTAGCTATGTCTGCTTCATGGGATATTTTGCTACCTCAGACTGGTGGGGATTTTCCGGAGGTGCAAGAAGTTTTTATAGTGCCTACCTTTTTCCTTTATGTTACTTAGGCCCAGTTGCCAACTTTTTTATTGTTGGAAAATGTCATGAGAAGCAAAGGCTGAGTCATGGGTATTTTGATAGGGTCTTTTCTCTCTTTTCTGAAACAACTACAGCTTTTTCAGTCCTGCAGACCAAGATATGAACACACACAAAAAGGGAGAACAACAAAACAATAAAAGAAAAGCACTTGGAGAATTTGTCATTTGAAAAACAATGAAAATAACAACCCCCGAGTTTAGGAAGAGATTTGACCGCTGTTGGTAAGTCTCAAGAAGGCAAGAAATCAATATTTATTTCACTCAGAGTGATGGCCACAGCATGTGGTATTGATGTTTTCAACAGGACCAAAAAGCTTTTCACAGCAAGATGTATACTCTTTGGAGAAGATCTGAGCATTAGTTGAATGTTATTGGTAACACCTCCTTTGCTTGCATTGTGTGTGTGTGTGTTTTTTTTTTTTTTCCATAGCTTTATAACATTTACATTAACTTTTCCATTCTTCTTGTGCTGAAAAGTTTTCCCCTGTTTTAACAGACTGAGCCTAACCACTTTTCAGTGAATTGACTTTTGCTCAGGAAGCCCTCTGGACAAAAATCACAAGCTCTGTTGAAAATCAGTGTGAAGTTCTTTTCTTTTTTTGAAGTCAGGGAAATGAAGCAGATGCCTTTTCCCCTGCAAAGGGTCTCCAATGCCTGCTGATCACAGTATGGCCCACTGACATCTTTAACAACTTTATTCTTTTCTTGATATTGCTACTAGCTGCCCTTAGAAATGCATGTGTGGATTCCAGGGCAGCTGCCACAATCAGCTCTTTGCCCTTATTATTCCATCCCCTTTTTATGTACACATTTCATGATAGCTAGTTCCCTGACCTTTATATTGCTGCAGGGTTTTATTTCCAGATGAACCAGCTCCTGACCCATTCTTAGACCACCCAGTTAAACAACTTCATTCAGCATTTCCTTCTTTTTAGAGCCTGTTTGACCTTGGCACCATCATCTGGTTGTTATCTCATCTCAAGGGTCAGCATAGGGGAGCAAGAAAAGAAATGGCTCATCTGTATGAAGAAAACTCTTCTGGGGACAAGCAGGAATGTGAAAAAAAAAAAAGATATGGCATTGGGAATCAAGCTGCTATTAAATGATTTAATCCTTCTCACTAGTTAGGTGAAAATCACCTTGAGAGGCGATTATATATATATAATCTCCTGGAATGGATCAACACCTGGCAAGGACAAAATTGATTCTTAAGCTCTTCTAAGGTCTTTGTGATTTTCACCTTCTCTGTGTAGCTAAATCTGTTGTTGCAGGTGAATGATTATTATCAATTACATCACAATTACAAATAGAAGGCAACTTGCAGGATGTACTCCATCAGGGATCCAGTTCCTGCTTTGAACCTTATTATTATCACCTTGTTTTGCTCATGCAATATAAAGTACTAATACAATGGAAAAAAATGATTCAGAGTCACTTGACAGAATCAACAAGTTGAAAATCCTGACATTGTGCACCAGACCATTCTTCTGTCATTGCAGTTTTCTTCCTGACAATTCATGTACAATCCTCAATTATGTTCAATATGAAACTTCTCTATTCTTTCAGCCACTTTTATTTGATTGAATGGAAAAAGCTTGTTTTCCATCATGGTTAGATGCCGGACTCTTAAAAAGTTCTTAAAAGGTGGCTTTGGTTAGTGTCCTGTCTTTCACCATCCAATTATCACTCCAGCAGCCTGATTCCTACTTAGCTTTTCAGAATTCAATGAAAATTTCTCTCATGGGACATTTGCACATCTTTGGGGAGTAATATCTTTAGAAAGAGATCTTAACATAACTCATTTTTTAAATGTAAAACTTCTTTAAATGTTAAAATCATTGTAATTAACATTTCCAAAAACCTTTTCATGTGTAATATTGCAGATATATTAAATGACAATATACCAACATAACTGTACAAACTGTACTAACATAACTGTACTATACTTAAAGAAAACTTCCTAACTTAATATGTACAAAAAAGCTGTATAAAGAGAAGAAAAGAAAGAAAAGTACCTAAGGTAAAAAGGGAAATTTTTTAAAGACCACTTAAACACCATTGTAAAAAGTAAAAAAAAGATCACAAAATATATCAGGCTATTAATAGATATAAGTTTGTTCAATTCCAAGTCTTTGACTTTATTTAAATGAAATAATCCTCTTGGTAGCCTTTTATATCCTTCTGTTGGTGGGACGTGGAAGGGGTTAAGGGTGGAAATTCAGCTTAGATGCCTGTGAATTCTGCCAGAAACGTTTGACCCCACAATGATAGGTTAGATGTGCACTGCTTATAGTCTTTAGGATACAGTGTCTGAATTTGTGAATAATAGATTGAGAAGAAACACACTGACTTTACAAAGAATTTGAATATGTAAATCATTTGGCCAAGAACTTGCCTCCTGCTGTCCATATACATATACATTTATCTTTAAATAGAATCATACTACCATTACTTGGGAAGATTCTAATTTTTGTGTTTTCTTTCCAGACACAAAGTAGCAAATTAGCATATCAAGGAGAATGATTTAACTGGCTTTCTTTAGGTAGATGTTACATTCGCCGATCGGAAAGGAAGGCGCGAGACTTAGTGACTTTCTAGCTCTTTATTCATTCTGAGATAGGCTCAGCTCGGCTAGGGTATGCGGCGGCTTATATAGAACTTTCCGGCCAAGCCGCAGCCAATCTCCCGTGATCGATTTCCTCCAATCGCGGGGGATTCACAGCAGGCCAATCAGTGCTGCTTGCTCAGCCAATCGGGTAGCCGCGTGTCTTAGCCAATCAGAACGGTTATTTACAAGAATGCTAATGTACAATAAAGAATACCCCTCCCCTCTTGGTATGGTCCTACGTGATGTAGTCCCGTAAGTAGGCGGGGCTCCGTACTTGTCTACTGGACCTGCACAGGTTAGTTGGTGTCTGGTCTTCGAGCGGTTCGGTCGGGTTCTGTGTTGCTCCTTGCCCCATTGGTGGAACCGCCTAGAAGGGTGAGCCAGGCCTTTCACCATAGCTCCCTCCCGGTCTACTCCGGTTGGTTGAACTGCTGGCTTTGTTGTTCCCACCCGGTCACTCCGGGCTGGTTGAGCTGGCTTGGCTGTTCCTCTCAGGCGAGGCTTCGAGTTGTTTGTCTGTTTCTGTTTCGGTTGGTAAGTATTCTTGGTTTCTTTCTTGTGGGGTTTGATTATTTTGGTTTCTGGAGTTTTCCCTCCCCTCTTGGCTGGTATCGAGGTTTCCCCTTCTCCCTGTGGTTTCTTTCTCCGTGTGTGCTTGCATGTCGGTTGTATTTCCCGTGTTGGTTCTCGATCTTAATTGATCGATGTGTCTTTTCCATGCTCGTCTGTCGGTTGTCTGTAGCTGGTACGAGCGGGGACCTATCACCTGGGTTATGGTTGCTGGTACCCAGAGTGGGTCCCCTGTGAGGTTTTCTGCGTATACTGCGTCATCCGGTGTGAATGTTCGGTGTTTGCTAGATGAGTCGGGAGGGGTTTCTGGGTTGTATGTGGGGTGCAGTCCGTCGAGTGGGGACCTTAATTTTCTTCCCATTAATAGTTCTGTCGGGCTTTTGTTGGTTGTCGTGTTTGGAGTTGTGTGCTGTATGAATAGCATTTTATTAATTTTTTCTTGTATTTCCCTGGTTTCTATTTTTGGATTGTTTTTTTCATAAATTGGACCATTTGTTCCACCCTCCCATTTACCGCCGGATGTGCTGGCGCTGTCAGCACATATTGTATTCCCCGTTCCGCTAGGAATTTTTCGAATTCTAGTGAGGTAAATTAGGGCCCATTATCTGATACAATGACTGGGAGGCCATGAGTTGTGAATAGTCTGTTCTTTGGTAACGGCCTCCATGGTGGTAGTTCTCATGTTGCTTACCTCCAGCCAATTGGAGTAAGCATCTAACATAATGAGGAAGGTGTGTCCGGCGAAATCTATATGAATCCTGGACCCTGGTCCCCTGGGGATTTCCCATTCTCGGATTGGGGTGGAGGGGGGGCTTGGCCTAGATGCTTGGCATTGCCTGCATGCTGCCACCCAAGCCTTGATTTGTCTGTCCTTCCCTGGCCACCAGGCGTAACTCCTGGCTAAGGCTTTTGTCCTGACAATGCCCGGGTGTCCCTCATGTAATAACTCCAGGACTTTTTTTTGTAATTTTTCTGGGATGACAACCCTATCCCCCCATAGTAAACAACCCTTTTGTAAAGACAGTTCTGTTTGCTGGTTCCAAAATGTCCTGAATTTCTCATCGTTGTCTTTTTCCAGCCACCCTTTCTCTACCCAAAGCACCAGATGTTTGTCTTTATTGGTTTCGCGGGCAATGTCTGACGCAGTTACAGGTAGATCAGGTAGGGTCTCTATGCTAAGGGTGGACGTTGTAGGTGCTGGGTTGGTGTCCAGGTCGGGCAGCGGCCCATGGTCCAGGGTGTCTGCACGGGTAATTGTCTTACTGGGTCAGTGGGTTAGCCGGTAGCTGTAGGTGGCAAGGAATTCGGACCACCTTGTCATTCTTGGGGATAGAATGTTCGGGGTGGCCCTGTTTCCTGCCAGGATTCCCAGCAATGGCTTGTGGTCGGTGATGATGGTAAAAGTCCTGCCATAGAGGTACTCGTGGAACCTCTTTACTGCGGCGACGATTGCCAGAGCCTCTTTGTCCAGCTGACTGTAATTTCTTTCTGGTTTTGAGAGGGTTCTTGAAAAGAAAGCGATGGGTGTTTCTTTTCCATTGGGGAGGGTGTGGCTGAGGACAGCTTCAATGCTGAAGGGTGATGTGTCGCATGTGACCGCTAATGGTAGGGTCTCGTTGTACTGGATGAGGACGGCATCCGAAGTCAGCAGGTCCTTGGTTCTGTTGAATGCGCTTCCTCATGTTTCCCCCAATTCCAGGTGGCTGCCTTGTCCAGAAGTCTATGCAATGGTTCTGCTGCAGTCGCCTTCTGGAGCAGGAAAACATTATAGAAGTTAAGCAGTCCTAGAAATGCCTGCAGCTCTGTTTTATTTCTCGGCCTGGGGGCTTCCTTGATGGCTCTGATTTTTTTTTCTGTTGGGTGAATTCCGTGCTGGTCTAGGAGGTACCCTAGGAATTTGACCCTCTCGGTATGCAATTGGCATTTTTCTTTTTTGACTTTTAGCACCGTGTCTCTGAATTTTTGTAGCACCTCCCTCAGGCGACCTTCCCGTTGTTTTTGGTTGGCCGCGGACACCAGCACGTCATCAAAATAGGGCACCACCCCCTTGATCTCTTGTAAGAGTCTCTCCATGAGGCTCTGAAAGATTCCTGGTGCTACACTGACTCCGAACTGGAGTCTCTTGCAGTGAAAAGCTCCCCGGTGGGTTACTATGGTCTGTGCCTTGGCAGTTTCCGCATCGACCGGCAATTGTTGGTAGGCTTGTGCCAGGTCCAGTTTCGCGAAAACCTTGCCTCCCCCCAGTGAGTGCAGAAGGTGCTGTACTACTGGGACGGGGTAAGCGCTTTGTTGTAAGGTGCAGTTTAGGGTGGTCTTATAGTCCCCACAGATTCTCACCAACCCATCAGGTGTGCGTGATTGGTTGCTTCTAGGACTCCCTGTTTGATGAGCTTGTCTATCTGCTCATCGATCTTGGGTCTGAGTGCGAAAGGTACCCGCCGCAGCTTTAGGCATATCAGGGGAATGCTGGGGTCTAGATTGAAGGAAATGGGGGGCCCTTGGTACTTGCCTAGGGTGCCATCGAACACTTCCTGGAAGTCCCTCACAAGTTGCTCTTCCCAGTCTGCTTCGGTGATGTGGTCGATGCCCATCACTCCGATTCCGAGCGGTGCGAACCACTGTAGCCCCAGGAGGCTGGGACGATCTCTGTCCACTATTGTCAGGGGAAGTCTTTCGGTGCACCCCTTGAAAGTGATCTCAAAGTGTCCTGTTCCGACTATGGGGATGTGGTTCCCTTGGTAGTCTTTTAGAATTAGTTTCTGGCTTTCCAGCTCCCTCTTGTGAATGATGGGTACCAGGCACTTGATTTCCTGCCATGCAACCATGGAGAGGTAGGACCCGGAGTCTACCTCCATTTTGCATGGCTGCCCCTCGATGTCCACTTCCAGGTGTACCTTTCGGGCATCCCCACTCGACGAATGGCCGATGATGACCATCTGATGGGTCTCTTCTCTTTGTCGATTCTCGCCGTCTCATCGGCCCCATCCATCTTGGCTCCACCAGCTCTGGGCTTGGCGGTCCCTAGCCCGGGGGGGGTGCTGTCTCATCTTTGGCTGCTGTTGTTTTGCCGTTGGGGGCTGTAGTTTCATTTGAAATGGCAGACTTGAGCGATGTGTCCCCTTTTGTCGCAATGCGGGCAGATCGCATCAAAGAAACGGCAGTCTGATCGAGGATGGTCACCCCCGCACCCGGCGCATTGTAGTCTTGACTTACGACCTCACCAATCACGCTGATCTCTGTCCGCTTGGAGTCGGTGGATGTCCTCCACTTCATCAGTGGTGTCAGAGGGGGAGTCGAGGTCGTCATGATGGGTGGTGGTGGTTGCCCGGCGGGTCTGGGCACGTTTCTGGTGTCTGGGTCATTTCGGTGGCTGTGGGTCAATCTGCCCCGTCGGGTAGTCGCATTCGGGCTGCGGACTTCTGGGTTGCCTTGGCTGCGGTCACCTCACGAGGACTTCTGTGAGGGAGATGTCGCCCCTTGCCATCAGTCAGCTCTGCAGGATGGGGTCTTTGAGCCCGAGGACGATGTGGTCTCGGAGTGCCATGTTTGTGAAGCCACACATGCCCCCCAGGTTTCAGAGGTCGGCTACGAAATCGCCGATGCTCTCACCCTCCTTCTGGTCCCGGCGGTAGAAGTCATGCCGCCTGATGAGGGTGGGCACGGCAGGGGCATAGTGGCTCCTCAACAGGGGTTTGATATTGGCCCAGTCCATTGCCTTTACATCTTAAGGTTTCGTGAGGGCTTTCACCATCTTAAACACTGCGGGCCCACAGTGTGTCAGGAAAATGGCCCTTTTTTTCTGCCCATTCGCGTTCTTGAGGTTGCTACTTTCCAGGAACATCAGGAACTGATCTATGTAGGATTCCCAGTCCTCTGTAGCTTGGTTAAAGGGTGCGGGTGGTGCGATGCTGGCCATCTTGCTGGCTGCTCCGTCTGGGTGCCACATGCTTGGTGGGTATCAATTCTGCGATCCCATCCTCGTCGCCAGTGTTACATTCGCCGATCAGAAAGGAAGGCACGAGACTTAGTGACTTTCTAGCTCTTTATTCATTCCGAGATCGGCTTGGATCGGCTAGGGTATGCGGTGGCTTATATAGAGCTTTCCGACCAAGCCGCGGCCAATGACACCGCTTTGAATCTCCTGTGATCGGTTTCCTCCAATTGCGGGGGATTCGCAGCGGGCCAATCAGTGCTGCTTGCTCAGCCAATCGGGTAGCCGTGCGTCTTAGCCAATCAGAATGGTTATTTACAAGAATGCTAATGTACAATACAGAACAGTAGGGGCAATGCATGTGTTCTTATTTGTTTCTATGTCTCTGGAGCTTCATTCCAATTGGCAATCTCACCACATCTGCAACCTAAGCATGCACATTCAGAAATGATTTTACCCCCAGATTTTTCTCACTAGAAAAATTAGTCCCTAGTGACTGTTTAATGGGAAGTACCACTAAGATATGACACCACTACTTTGGACATATTATGAAAAGTCCCAGCTCCCTGGAAAAAACTCTGATGCTGGGAAAGGTAATAAGAAAGAAAAGAAGACCAGCAACAAGATGGGCGGAGTTAGTTATAGTAACTGTACCACTGGAAGATCTGAAAGACCAGGTTAGGGACAGATCAATCTATCTATGTGGTTGATAGGAGTCAAAAACAACTTGATGGCACTTAATCAATCACAACGAAGAAGATGTTTGGTTTTAAAAGAGGGGTTTGGGTGGAACAATGTTCAAACAGGATTGTCCCACAAGGCTGTTAAGACTCGACTATAGGCATGGTATTTTATTTAGCTGAAGTGCATAGCATAATATTATATTTTTATATGAAAACATTGCATGAAGAGTTAATTTTTTCCAATGTACTCTCATGAGATACCATCAATATCAGAGCAATTAACTCTGTAAGCCAAGGCTTCAAGTAATGTCTTTGTGGTTCTAAATGAAAATCGAAGAAAGATAACTGTTGTAATAGGCCCTAGATTGTGCTTATATGAAGCAATGTATCATAGTACATCAAATTATGTTGTTTGTTTTGTTTAAAATAACAAAAAGTAAGCAAAGGAAGAACAGGCCCATTAAGAGTAGTTTTATTAGATGTTCTTGATCCTAAACAATGACAACTACAAAGTAATACAAACGGGAATGGAAAATAGAACAATAACTTAAGATAAATGGATTACATTAGAAGAACTGTATGTATATGTTTGTATACACAGAGAGAAAGAGAGAGACAGACAGACAGACAGGGAGACAGGGAAACAAGACACACTTAAAATATTTGAAACCAAAGTGTTGTGTATGCATAAAGATTAATAAAGTGTGAGCTTGGAATAAGTGCAGGGTTCTGGCCCTGCACTTCTGATTGGTTGTTAAGCGGCCGGACTGGATTGGCCCATTCCGGGGAATCCAATTGGCCCTTAACCGAGAGTTCCTATTGGTTATAAGAGCTAGCGCTCCTAGCTCGTTATTGATTAAAAGTTACAGGGTTTGCCTATATAAGGCGGGTTTAACTGCTATTGAAATGAGGAAGTCACAATGTAAATAAAGAGCTGAAGTTCACCGTTCAGAGGCTTGTCTCCATTCTTTCACGCCGATGCTCAAAACATAACACTGGTGATGAAGGTGGGATTTGGAGATACCTGAACCAACGAAACTTCAAAGAACACCGAGCACGTGACAGACAACGCTAACAATGGAACCATGTCCGGCGGCATCGTACCACCCACTCCATTCGATCCAGTACAGGAGGACTGGGAGTCCTACATGGATCGCTTCCAAATGTTCTTAGAAACCAACAACTTAAAGGACGCCACACCAGGAAAGAAACGGGCGGTGTTCCTAACGCATTGTGGTCCAACCGTATTTAAGATGGCTAAAGCACTAGCCAAACCCCGAGAAGTGAAGGCCATGGATTGGGACGACCTAGAACCTCTCCTACGAGATCACTATGCCCTGACCGTGCCTACGCTCATGAGACGCCACAAGTTTTATCAGAGGAGCCAGCGAAAGGGAGAAAACATGGCCGACTTCATAGCAGACCTCTGAAATTTGGGAGGCCTCTGCGGATTCAACGATTTAGAAGAAGAGATTGCATAGTTCTGGGACTAGATGCACCAGGTGTCCAAAGCAAGCTGATGGCAAAAGGCGACATCAGCCTTGCCGACGCCATCGCCGATGCTACTGCAGCAGAAGCAACCAGGAAGTCGGCTGCACAATTACGCCAAAACCCCGCTCCAGTACCACCACCGGCCAGCGACATCTCACCTAGTTCAGAAGGGCAGCTTGCGACAACACACCACGAGGACCTCTCTTCGTCGTCAGACAGCGACAAAGAAGGGGTCCATCGACTGCGATCCGACCGGGACCATCACCCGAAGCCCTTACGCCCTTGCACTGGCTGTGGAGCCAACCATGCCAGGTCCGAATGCAAATTCCGCGACGCACTCTGCCATGAGTGTGGGAAACGAGGCCACATCGGACGGGTCTGCCGCAGCTTGCCAGGACCCAGCCAGGCCTCAAAGGGGCTAACTATTGCCAATCGACAGAAAACTGTCCTGTACGGCGAGAGCCAGTAAACCACTCCTACAGAAATCGAGCTTTGCAGAGAGAAGAGGCTCACCATACTATCACTATCGGTCACGCCTCAGCCTTGGACAAAAAGAAAATCTGAGTCATGGTAGCCATCGAGAACCAGCCTTGCCACATGGAGGTCGACTCGGGATTGTCCCTCTCGATGGTGTCCTGGAAGACACTCAAGCAACTCATCCCCACAATTCAACGCCAAGACCTCCGCTTCCAACGCCTCATCCTCAAGGACTACCAAGGGAATCGAATCTCTGTCGTCGGTTTCTGCCGAGTCCGAGTCTCCTTCAAGAAGCACACAGCATACTTACCTTTAATGGTCATCGATAGAGATAGGCCTAGCCTGCTAGGCCAACAATGGTTCGCGCCACTCGGCATTGAAGTGGCCGGCATAAACCGAATCAGCGGTGGTGACTTGGAGGAAGACCTTATCTCTGAGTTCAGGGACGTCTTCGCGGACAGCTTAGGCGAGTACAAGGGGACCCCGATTTCATTCAGTTTAGATCCAAAAATAGCTCCCATTCGCCTAAAGCCCCATCGAGTTCTGTTTGCCTTAAAATCGAAAATCGACGAACAACTCGACAAACTGATAGCTCAGGGGGTGTTAGAGCCCATCGATCACTCCCCTTGGGAAACCCCTATTGTAACACCCATTAAGCCAGACGGGTCAATCCGAATTTGTGGGGACTACCGGGCCACTTTGAACCACGCCCTGCAGCAGAACGCATATCCAGTTCCGGTGGTGCAGCATCTCCTCCATTCCCTGGGGGGGCGGGAAAGTCTTCGCTCAATTAGATTTAGCTCAGGCATATCAGCAATTACCAGTAGATGAAAAAACGGCACAGGCCCAACTATTGTGACGCACTGAGGTGCCTTTAAATGTACCCGGCTGCAATTCGGAGTCAGTGTAGCCCTGGGGATTTTTCAGAGCCTTATGGAAAGGTTATTGCAAGGAATTAAGGGCGTGGTCCCCTATTTTGATGATGTATTAATTGCAGCCCCTACAAAAAAAATCTTACAGGACCGGTTAAAATTAGTCCTAAAAAAATTCCAAGAGGCTGGTCTTAAAGTTAAAAAAAACAAATGTAAATTGTGACAGTGTTGAGTTTTTAGGGTACCTGATTGATAGCCAGGGCATTTGCCCTACCGAAAGTAAACTAAAAGCGATAAAAAACGCTCCCAGGCCATGAAACAAGGTGTTTCTAGGCCTCATCAATTTTTATAATGTATTTTTGCCGCACAAAGCAACGGTCGCTGAACCGTTACACCAGTTATTAGGTAAAAAAGCAAATTGGCTATGGGGTTACCGTGAAGAACAGGCGTTCCGAAATGTTAAAAAACTGCTCACTTCTGACTCTGTACTCATGCAATATAACGAGACTTTGCCGTTAGTTATAACTTGTGATGCATCGCCTTTCGGGGTCGGCACCATTTTGAGCCATGTACTGCCGAATGGGAACGAAGCCTCTGTTGCATATTTCTCAAAGACACTTTCAAAAACTGAGCAAAACTATGGACAAATCGATAAAGAAGCCCTCGCAATTGTCTCAGCTGTGAAAAGATTCCATGAATACGTGTATGGCCGGGCTTTTACTATTGTGACTAACCACAAACCATTATTGGGGATAATAGCCGGAGATAAGCCGACTCCCTACATATTATCCCCTAGGATGACCCGATGGTCAGAATTCTTAGCTGCTTATAACTATCGGCTGCAATACCGCCCGGGGAAACCCATTCCCCACTCCGACGCATTGAGCCGAGCACCGCTTCCAGAGACTCTCAACGATCTTGCACCAACGGTAACCACGTTGCAAATCGAGGCACTCAACTCGCCGCCACTAACCACCCGAGATATCGCGAGAGAAACCAAACGCGACCACACCCTAGCACGAGTCCTAAGCTGGATAGAACGCGGATGGCCATTGGACCAGCTATCAGATGACTTCACACCATTCAAGACTTGACAAACCGAGCTCTTCTCCCAGAAAGGCTGTGTCATCTGGGCCATAGAGTCGTTATCCCAGAACGACTCCAGAAAACGCTGCTGAGAACCTTGCATGGTGGTCACCCCGGCATCGTGCGAATGAAAGCCCTTGCGTGAAGCTACGCATGGTGGCTGGGCATTGACAAGCAAATCGAACAGTGGGCTAAAGCTTGTCCCAAATGCCAAGAAGTCAGCAATGCCCCACCAAAAGCCATGCCTACTGAATGGGAGACACCACGTGGACCCTGGTCCCGAATTCACTTGGACTTTTCAGGGCCAACCAAAGGCCATTCCTTCCTGCTTACCATCGATGCCTACTCGAATTGGCTCGAAATCCATCGCATGATGACTACAACCTCCGAGGCGGTTATCAAAATCTTAAACAGACTCTTTGCAACCCATAGATTACCAGACGTCCTGGTATCCGACAACGGCCCTCAATTTACCGCACTAGTGTTCGAGCAGTACCTCGCTGACTGCGGCATTCGCCATGCGCTCACCTCGCCTGCGCACCCTGCGACCAATGGCAAAGCAGAACGCATGGTCCAATTTGTGAAGAAAACCTTGCAGAAGGTAGACTACGACAACATTGACAAGGTCAATCGAATCCTCTTCTTGCAACACATCACCCCACATAGTGTCACCAACAAAACTCCCGCTGAACTGCTAATGGGACGGAAGCTACACTCCCACCTCGACTGGTTGCACCCAGCTTACGAACCGGAGAAACCACTAGGATCCAGCGGCCGCTGTCACACCTTCCAGGTAGGACACTTGGTATATGCTAAAAACCTATTGGACGACCCGTTGTGGGTGGAAGCGACAGTAGTACGTGTAACTGGCCCCAGATCCTGCCTTGTACAATGCCTTGACGATAAACTTTGGAAATGTCATATCGATCAATTACAATCACGGCTTCCAGCAGCTAGTCCGAAAACCCCCTATGACCAAACTGGAGGGGGGGAGGAAGATGAATTCCTAGAAAACCCATGCGAAGGAAACAACGGTTTGATAGAAACTCAGGAAGCAGAGCCGGAGGGAGAAACAGTTGCACCTCAGGGAATTGCAGAGAATGTGGGCAACGACGTAGAAGTGAACTCTGAACCAGAAACAGCCCCACTGCCAAACAACGATCTACCTCAGTGTGATTGCAGCCAGCAGATACAACGGAAATCAAAGAGACTAATAAAACAACCGTCCTACCTAAGGGACTATGTAACTGCGCCCTGCAAATAAGAAGCCAGGGGTAAGAGGTGTTGTATATGCATAAAGATTAATAAAGTGTGAGCTTGGAGTAAGTGCAGGGTTCTGGCCCTGCACTTCTGATTGGTTGTTAAGCGGCCGGACTGGATTGGCCCATTCCGAGGAATCTGATTGGCCCTTAACAGAGAGTTCCTATTGGTTATAAGAGTTAGCGCTCCTAGCTCGTTATTGGTTAAAAGTTACAGGGTTTGCCTATATAAGGCGGGTTTAACTGCTATTGAATTGAGGAAGTCACAATGTAAATAAAGAGCTGAAGTTCACCATTCAGAGGCTTGTCTCCATTCTTTCACGCCCATGCTCAAAACATAACACAAAGTACAATAAAATTCTTTTGAAACAAACAAAGTACAATAAACAAAGTACAACAAACAAAGTACAATAAAATTAACATTTGGTCCAATTTAATAGCCAGTGAAGTATTGGATGTAAAGGCCTGGTCACACTGCAAGAACTTTGCTATAGCGGTCCTTGAACGGTAGGAAGAGTGGGACAAATTTCGACACCGCTCGTCACCGTGCACAAAATTGGAAAAAAATTCGAAAACACGGGCGTTGCCTTAGCGGTGCACCGCTGAAGCCGGTGTTGCTTTAGCGTTGGTTTAACGGTAGGGAACGTTGATTTAGCGGTGATGCAAGCGTTGATAAAGCGGTGTTCTGCGCATGCGTGCGTTGGCTCGGCGGGGGTTTGAAGTAATTGCGACATGCCGCTTTGGACTACCGTAACGGAACTGTACGGAAGTTCTCAAAGAGTTTTGATAGAAGTTCATCATGGGACGTGGACAAAAGAAGAGGAAGGCTAGAGGAGGAAAGGCAGCAGCCTCCAAGAAGATGTAGGCAGCAGTGGAGTCAGGTAAATATATGTGGCCCACTGGTTGCGTCAAGAAATATTTAACTGTGAAAAAAATACTGTAGTGTTATGTATTTTACTTCAACATTTTGAAATAGAATGAGTACTTGCAGAAGAACCAATTATTTTGACCAAAATTAGTTAAAAACCAGTCTTCATTGTTTAAAATATTTAAGGAAGAAAATATGATATAAGATCTTTCTAATTTTGTAGTGAACTTTGTTTGTAGAAAACAAAATAACCTTATAAAGCAGCATCCTGACAGAGAGCTTACACAAAAATGTATATATATGTGGGACTATGCTATTATCACATGCTGACCACGTGGTATCACATACATACAATGTTAATTTATAGAAATATGAGCTTAATTTGAGGCGTATCATTTTCAGTGCACACTCGAAATATAATGGCCTTTCAACATGAACAAGTACAAAAACAAATAAAGAAAGAAAAATTTGAAACCTCAACCATTCTCTTTAATTTATTATTCCATTGTTATATTTTGCAGAGACCAGTCAGGCCACACCAGAAGCCACTGCTAGCACAGCCACTGCTAACACAGCCACAACCACTGCTACCATCGCCCAGGCAGGGGCAGCTGCTGATGAAGGTAATCACCAATGAAAATGTATGAAATTTAATATAATTATGATGATAATAATAACCATAATCTTTCTTTCACGTTAATTGTCATTGCTCATTTATTATTCATGTTGTATATTTTGCAGACTCTGATGATGAGCCCCAGAAGGCCCTGACACAGGACCAGCCTGATGGTGAGGAGCTACCCCCTGGTGATGACCAACCTGAGGAGGGCCGTGCTGCTGCTGAAGATAATTATAGTGTGATGAATGCAATGAAAAACTAGACTTTCAATAGAGGAGTTTTGTAATGTAGTCAAATTTATTCATGTTTCCCCCAAGACAAAATATGTATTCACCTGTCAAAAGACAACCACATCACAATAGTTAGAAGGCGAATTGCATACATTAGTGTTGCCAAGTCGGACAAACATTGTAGCTTGTCTGACCTAGCAACAAGGACTGCGGGTGATGATAATTCCATCCATTACATTGTTTGAATGTTATTGTTTGTTATCAGGAGAACAACTATTTTCTCATTGAAAATTTAACAAAGATGTGTGCATAAAATGTGACTACATTACGAAACCCCTCTATTCGTCAAGTCGGACGAATTAGGTGATCCGAAGGATATTCGATTACATAATCAATACAAGTTGATCTAAATAATATATGTTTAATTTATTTATTTATTAATATTATTTTTATTCAATTGCTATATTTTTCAGACTCTGACTCTCAGCACCCATACTTGGAGAGGGACGATGAACAGCGTCAGCCTCAGAAGAAGTCTCGCCGCAAGGCCCTCCTGCTCGACGATGACACTCAGGAGCAACTCATCGAGTGGATCCGGGAGCACGAACTTATTTGGAGGAAGGGGGCCACCGACTACAAGGATACAAAGAAGAAGACGGAGCTTTGGACCAGGAAGGCAAGAGAGCTGGACATTGAGGAGGGAGCTGAAGCTCTCAGGACATGGTGGAAGTCAGTCCGGGACCTCTACACTAAGCTTCTCACCAAGAAGTCTGGCCAGGCTGCAGCGAACTTGACGGACAGAGAACTGTTCATCCAGAGGAACTGTGCCTTCCTGCACAAGGAGGTGAAGCCCAGGAAAGGTCAGCCACTTAAAAGCATACTCCTCACACCGGAACCTGTAGCCAGCCAGCCTCCAGCAGCCCAGCCCTCGGCGTCGGCCAGCACCTCTCCCCAGCCTTCCCATGACATCGAGGAACAGGAAGGGGATGAGGGCTCACTCTCGCTCATTGAAATGCAAGCGGCAGTCTCGAGGTCCATGGGCACCCCCTCACCAGCTCCCGCCTCCACCACCACCAGACAACGCCGTGGCGCCACCAAAGCCGAGCCTGAAGACTCCCCTGCAATGCTGGAGATGAGAGATTGCATGAAGGCCACCAACGCCCTCATGGAGAGACTGCTCCAAGCCCAAGAGATCAGCCATGCAAGGCAGCCCTTCATCACGTACATGTCCCAGTCTCTCCAACGACTACCTGAGGCCCAGTACCAGCTCACAGTTGAGAGGATGACGGCCATCCTCCACGAGATGCAGCGACCCATGTCCCACCCCATTCCTCCAGCTCCACCACGTCCAGCATTCACACTTTCACCTACACACATATTCTACCAGCAGCAGCAGCCGCATTACTTCCAGCCTCAGCATCACGGCTTCCAACAGGAGCCTTTCCACTTTCGGCAACAGTCTCAGTCTCAGCATCAGCCTCAGCTCTTCCAGCAATTGCAGACACCCAGAGTCAGCCAGCCATCCTCCACCCCAAGGAGCTCCAACGAAGGCCTCATGTTGTCAGACATGCCGAACCTTTCCTCCAGTAACCACACCAACATGAGCACCATCAGCGAGGGGGGTATTCTCCAGGACCTCCAGAGGCAGGAGATGAACGCTCCACCCTTATCAATCACCACCTCATCTCAAGGGACTGCTGATGTACTTGCAGAGATAAGGGCCACCACCGAGGAGAATTGAGACTGCTTGAAATGTGTTGAAGGGACTGCTCAGATATTTCATGTGATTTTTGTTTAAAGGTTGAGCTGGTCAGCTGTTTTGATGTTTGTTGTTTATTGTTGTGCACTTTTGTGTTTGGGTGGTCTCAAAAGCTTTGAGCTTTAATAAACAGCATTTTTATTAAACTATTCTTGACTACTTTACTTAATAACGAAAAAAAACCTTTGTAGTTGTAGAATTCTGAGCCAGAGTTAGGAGGAGCTTTATATGCCACGTGCTTGCCATCAATGGCACCAACTATGTGGGGAAAGTTCCATCGCTGGTATCATTGTTCAGCCAGGTCTCTCCATCCTTGTTCAGTTGTTGGGCAAAACAAGAGTTCATCTGTGTACTCCTCAATGATGGCCTTTACCACTTCTTTGACTACCACACTGATGGTGTTGTGATGTTGTTGGTGTTGTGACTCAACGCCTATTCCAAAAGGGCTACTGGTCCATTTCTCCCCGTATTTATAGGCAAATTCTGGTTCCGCTCCAACACCTCCATACCAACGCCAAACCAAAGTTCATCACCGCAATGGATCACTGCTTCAACGCCTGACACCGTTCCAGGAATCCCGTGTCCGCTCGTAAAACTCTTACAACCGCTCCACCAAAGTTAGTGCAACGTTTAATCACCGCCCGGGCAAAGCTTCCAAAACAGCGGTGGTCCAGCGTTGAAGATTTCTGCATTGGCCTAGCGGACCCAAGCGTCCACAAACTTGCATCTAGCGGCATCAAACTTTGACTGGGCGTTGTTGGAGCGGTGGTGAACTTTGCCGGAGCGGAAAATTGTGTGCTCCTCACCGCTCGCAATATTTTGTGCAGCTCAAAACTTTCGGAGCGGTAGGAGGAACCATCAGCGGAGGCCGAGCGTATATGGCGTTGCCTTAACGGAGGCCAACTTCTGTTAAACGGTGGTGAACGGTTACGAGCGGTGATGATTTTTTTTCACCGCTCCAGGACCGCTATAGCAAAGTTCTTGCAGTGTGACCAGGCCTTAAGATTCTGAGAGTAAAGTATTGGTTTTTCTTTCTGAAGAAGTAAACATTGTATTATTTTAAGCAATAAATGCCTGAAATGAATAGTAACTCAGATTCCTAATTCCCAAATAGCTACTTATATAAAACCTACAAACTTCAGTGCAGATATCCTGTATATAGCTGATGGCAGATTCATTTGTGCATATATGAAATTCTTAATTAGGTGTATATTCCAGGAAGAAACTGAATTTACTTGATTCTTTTCTCTTTTATATTGAGAAGTTAGAATGATAGACCATGACCTTTGATTAAAATATTATAATTGATACCAATTAAACAATAATTTTAATGAAACAACTAAATATTTTATAACAGTTCTGCTTTGAGCTAGTATGAACTTGTCCTGTTTAATATACAGTTTGTTTACACTGAAATTAAATTAAAACAAATCTCCAGCAGATTTTGGAATGAAATTTTATGGAAATCTTCATCTTGGACAATATATATATATATATTCCAAGATGATATATATTTATGAAAAGATATTCTAACATATTCTCATTCTCTCTCTCTCTATATATATATATATAGTCCAAGATGATATATATTTATGAAAAGATATTCTAACATATTCTCATTCTCTCTCTCTCTCTCCAATACACACATACACACACACACACACACACTACTGTGTGTATGTGTAAAACTCAATATATATATTTTCAACAGTTGTCAATCTCCAAAAAAGTAGCTAATCAACTATGGTTGGCTGTGAATGATTGGATAACAATAATATTTAAAATGAAAAATATTTGTCTTAATCTGTATTGCTGTATACTTAAAGGGCTTCATAAACTATCTAGTCCGACACTTTTATTTGAAATAATACTTGACAGGAGGAGTGGGGGAAGAGAGAGATTCAACGAAACAATCTAGGATCAGCAGCAAATTTGGCCTGGGAGAATGGGGGAAAAATCATCCTTATCCAGACTCTGAACAAAATCCATCCTCTGACATTACCTAAAGGAAAACATTTTGACATTCAGTTTCCCTCCACCAAACAGCTGTCAAGTTGTGGCGTTTTCAGATGATAACAGAGAGTGGGGAGAAAAAAACTACATGAAGAAGGAACCATCTCCCTGACTAATGGTACAAGTTGCACAAGGAATGCTTACTGCTTACTTATTGGATGATGGATAAATTACAATAAAATTTATTGAATTTTGAGAACATGATTTCAACATTTATGTAGCATGCTTGATTTTTTTTTTTTAACAAGGGGTTGCCGTGATGGGTGTAATGAGTACCAAAACTGTGAAGGTTGCGGTTATCTGTCACCCCCTTTTGGATATTATCAGTCCTGTATACTTTGTTTTATTTTTTCAGGCAGGTTTAAGCACTTTTTCAAGCAAATCACTGAGCTACAGCTCCTACCCTCATGTTTCAAATTTTATTGAATTCCTCTTCACTGATTTGGGCCTCAGAGACATCCTTATATTCTTTAAATAATGATAAAGTTTGTTGGTTTGGACATCATTGTTGGACATCATTCATGTCCAGAGAATTATCACTGGGCGTGTGAGCTATCTGAGCCAGTCCTTCTCTCTTAACTCTAAGAAGGAAGCAAGGACAAACATTGAGTGGTCAATGTCTGGAACTCACTACCTGATTCCGTTGTCACGCGCTCAAACCCTCACTCTTTTACCCTCAAACTAATCTCTATTAACCTCACCCCATTCCTAAGAGGTCTGTAAGGGGAGTGCATAAGCCCTCAATCGTGCTACCATCCCTGTCATATTGTCCCCAATTATTAGTTCTTATTTCATGTATTTTAAACTTATGTTTATTCTTATTTCTATTATGTTGTAAGTATTTGACTAAATAAATAAACAAATAAACAAACAAATAAGTAAATAAATAAAATCAGTTCTGAAATCTAGCTGCAAGGACTAACCCAGGCAGTCATCAGATGTCAAAAACTGATTCAGAGGGGGGTGTGTATGTGTACATGTGTGTGTATCTAGGTATACTCACAGACATACAAATAAATATGCATACACTTATAAATATGTTTATAAGCCACCTGATTGCAAATGAACTTGAAGCAACATTTTTAAAAAAAACATAATAAAATTAAACCAATAATGGTGAATCATAACAATGAAAAAACACATTGAGGAAATGCAAATAAAATTAAAGTAAAGTAGAATATCTGATGGAGGGTCACAAGTCATCCTGCCTAAGGGCCTGCTAGAAAAAAAGAGATTTTCAGAGCTTTCTTAAAAGATATCAGGGTCATGTGGATTGTGGGTGAGCAGAGATGGGATGCTGTTCCAAATGACAAGGGTGCTGACAAGGAAGCCACATAACCTACCTATAAATAGAAACTAAATATCCTGTCACCATTCTCATCTTGTCCTTGTTAAGTTTTAAAATATTGACTCTTAGTACTTTTTGCTCTATCAACCTCTAGGAGCATTAAGAATAGAGACTTCAAGCAAGATACTTTATTTGTGTCCCTCTGTTCATTTCTGCTATAAACTACTACCAGTAGTAGTTTATAGCATCTTCTAAAGTTATATAATCATTGTTTAGCCAAAATTAACAGGAACATAAAAAGGCTTCATATTGCTTCAACAGTGACTGGATGATTCTATGCAGCTGCTATAAATCATTAGTGTAGAAATGGCCTTTGTCTCTGCACTGCTTTTCCAAAGGAAAGATTAGTTAAACACAGGTGTCAAACTCAATCACGTCACATCACTTGACTTTTGACGAATGTATCTTTGCTTTTAGGTACACTGAGAGCATTTGCACCAAGAAAATTTCCTTGTGTGTCCAATCACACTTGGCCAATAAAGAATTCTATTCTATTCTATTCTATTCTATTCTATTCTATTCTATTCTATTCTATGATGTCATGTGACATCATGGGATGTATCATGACATTTTTTGCCTTTGCAGAGCTGGTGTAGGTGTGGCCGGTGCATGATGCATCCAGCCCATGGGCTACCAGTTTGACACCCCTGGATTAGTACTTTCTATTTGTTTCCTAAAAGTATTTTCTATTCCCCAAATACAAGAAGATACTCAGACATTCTGGCTTTCTACTGGAGTATGGAATGCTCTTGTCCTTCTGGATATTGAACATCCATCACAAAGTCCTTATCATGGACTTCATACAACCCATACATCTTTTTTGTTTCATTAAATCACAACTACAAGCCAAAAAATAATAAACCAAGGTTATATCTGCACTATATCCTCAAGTTGTTCCTGTGTACATGCCAATTTGTCTGAAAACCAGTTTTTAAAAATACATCCTATCCAGACTAAAACATGTGGCAACATTTTACATAGTACGTACTCCAAGCTGAAGAAAATGTCCTCTGATACATTCATTGAAAAGAAAATAGCTTGTAGTGGTGGTGGTGGTGGAGGAGGAGGAGGAGGAATTTCAAACCACTAACCACCTATTTGTACGGCAAAATGAAATAATTTGAATAGTTATAGCTGAGTAATAAAGGTAGAAATCATGGTAACTATTGTCTGAATTGAAGGGACAATCTTTCCTCAGTCAATGAGCTGATGTGGTTACCTCACAAAGAAGTAAATTGACCAGCCAAAACAAACAGTACATACCACTCAAGGCTATAAAAAAGGGGGAGAGGATACTTTAAATCTGCAACAAAAAAGTACCTTGAGGTTATATTTGGTTTGGAAGGAGGGTGAATAAAATGTAACTTCATCCTTTTTTGTTTTTCCCCAAAATGGTTGCTGTCCTATTCTGGTAACAAAACAACAACAAAAGTGCAGATAAACCCTACTGAATTAGTTGAATGATTCCAAGGTTTACTGCAATGTTTTCCTTATATGAATAATATTACATCAAAATGTGCTTCCATGATATTGTTTATTTGGATAAAAACTTCAATTATTTTTGCTCCAAGGCTTCATGGCTTTGTCTGTCATTATTTATCATCAATCTGTCTCAGCCAACTTATTCTTTTCAGGTGGCTCTGTTGTTTCATATCTGATGTTTCACTGTTGACACTAAAGTAATTAACCTATCAAACTAATTATCATGTGAACATCTGTTGACCCCAAATGGGACTTTAATCTAAGACAGCCATTCTGATAACTTCAACTGGAAGGGTTTCAAAAAAAAAAAAAAAAACATTGAAGGCTAAACTTTCTATTTCCAAAGTGCCATTTATTGATTTTTAATATAATCAACTTTGGAATGTTTGCCATTTACTTTGTGTACTGAAATCTGGGAGGGCTTGGTTGGGTTATAACAGGATCTGAAAAATGCAGGCAGACCATAAGACAGCAAGTTCCTACCTGATTTGGAAGATCTTTTGAACAACTTATAGCTGCTTTCCTTGTGCCTTTGAAAGCATCTTATAGGGCAGATTGTTTAGCAAATAATAGTACCTCATCCCAAGGCTGTACTTCCTGGAAAGAGCAGTTTTAGGGAGAACCAATGCTTAAAGTTAATGAAATATAAATGGCAGCTAAGTGAAGCCCCATCTGGACCAGGATCACACAAAGGATTAAAACTTTTTTTTCTCTGCTTCTCAGTTTTCATCTCTTGTGATAATTTTTCAATAAAAAAGGAAAGTGAAATAGCTGTTCTGTAGATCTTTAATATATTGTCTAGATTAATTCTAAATGGAATAAAAAAAAAGTAGGGGAAATGAGTGGTGTGTGGAACTATTTTTCTATACTCCTCATCCCAGCTGATCAAAGAAAATTTCAGTTCTTAAATAAGTCAAATGTGAAAAGAATGTTGGTGAAATTCTCATGACTGGGTGTGGCATTCATTCACTACTTAATTTAAAAGGTGACAGAGGGATGATAGATAACCTCCTATCTTTCTTTTTCCAAACAGCTCTCCTATGGTTTTGTAACTTCTCTGGCTTTCCCCTTTTTCATTAAATCATAAGGTGGACATCATGATAGAAAGATGTGGAATAGAGAAACCCCATCATTTTGAAATGAACAGCTGAGAAACTGCAGTAAAAAAATTGGGCATAAACTAAAAAAAATATTTGAAGTAACTCGTTAAGATTCTCTTGAATGTTTTCCAGTTTTCAGTATTCTGACAAGGGTCTTATAAAATTGTAACAAATGTCAAATCCATGGGATGGTGAACTTCTTGGAGAAAGAGAGAAGTTATTGATAATATGTAGCAGATAAATTCATGTAAAAAAAATGTCCAAAGGCATTTTGGACAAGCGGTCAGGTGACAACTTACTTACCTGAACTCTTGCTTTTGCAAATTGAATTGAGTTCTATAAATTATAATACTAGGCCCTTTACATTAGTGAAGAAGTAAGTAATTAAGCATCTCAAGAGCAAATCCAAGAGCAACAATCCAATATGGTATATGCTATACATGACTATAATATGGGCTGATTCAGGGGTTTGATTCAACTAGTATTGCTACTGGTTTGGTGATTACGTTTTCCACTTACAGTATTCTTGAGATTCTGGGGAAGAAAAGTTTTCAGCAAAACTGATAATCTTTTTCCAATTTCTGTGTCCTTGGGGATCTGATAATTCAGTTTTTCTACAAGTATGGCCAAAATCATAACAGAAACACCCATGTTCTGATGGGTGATGGAGTCAAGCAATTTCTCTTTAGAAAAAAATAAGGTTTTTCAGTGCCAGGAGAATTAGATAAACCAAACCTATCATGAACTTAAACCACAGGCTAACACAATCAAACAACTACCTATAAATTCAGGAGATTAGCAGGGTTAATGGGACAGCTTGATGGTTGTCAGTATTAGACAATTAGGCTGCTTCGTTCTAGGTCATTAGTTCAGCCATTGGCCACCAAAGAATAATAGAGCTACAGTGTCAAAGAAGAAATAAATGCTGCTGTTAATTTGTTCCCCTTCTTAGGAGTCTATATACTAGAGAAGGGAAGAGAGTGGGCTGGTTCTGTTGACATCTGAGATGTTCTTCAAAAATGATGAATCCTCAGAAACATTAATAAATGGGGAAGTGTTTGTTTTGCATGATGTCCACAGAGAAGCCTCTGCGGTGTAGTGGTTAGAGTGCAGTATTGCAAACTGCCTACAATTTGGAGTTCAAATCCCACCAGGCTCAAGTTGACTCAGCCTTCCATCCTTCTGAGGTGGGTAAAATTGAGGACCCAAATTGTTGGGGGCAATATGCTGGCTCTGTAAACCCTCTTAGAGAGGGCTGTAAAGCACTATAGAGTGGTATATAAGTCTATGTGCTATTGCTATAAGCTGGTGCTAGCTCTTTGAATGCTTGCTATATGTTTCATGTAAAATCTTTTACCTAAATCTTTTGATCCAGGCTCCCTTTGTTCATATAAACAACTCAAAGAGAACTGCACTTTTGTACACAGATTTTGGAAGCCCACTAAAGATAAGGCACATATTTTCCAGGCAGAAGACCTGGAGTGCAATATTTGGGGATTCCTTTGGAAATAGGTCTTGAGAGTTCCAGCCAGATAGTTAAAATGGTCAAAATCAGATGGATAAATTGTAAAAGCTCTAAGAATATTTTTCTTACTGGAGATGATTAATAGAAGCAGACTTACCAAAGAAAAAGGAGTTACTTAATTGTTAAGTTCTGCGCATGGGCGCAAGGAACGGAGACGAGACGGTGAACAGTGAACTTCAACTCTTTATTAATCATTCTGAACAGAGCAAAAACCTAGGGCAGCAGCAGCCTTTTTATAGGCAAGCTGCTGATCTAGTAACCAATGAGAAACGTGGAGTGTTTCTCTTTATCCCTTTATCCAATGAGAGTAGCTCGTTAACAGCCAATCAGATTCTCCTGAATGGACCAATCCGATATCGCTATTATCGGCCAATCAGAAGTGCAGGATTAGAACCCTGCTTTTTCTAAAGGTTTGATAAAACTTTATTTAAGCGTTTTATTAGTTCATAACACCTCTTCCCCCCGGGTTCCGTTAAAGGGATGCGGTGACATAATCTCTGAGGTATGAAGGTTGTTTTGACTGTCTATTGGATTTACGCTGTCCCACCGGTTCCTGTCTATAACCCAGTTTCGGCGGGACATTTTTGGGCAAGTCGGGTGCCGATGGTTCCTCATTGGATGACTTAGTGCTGCTAATGTTCTCATTGTTGTCCTCTGGCCTTTGCGGGCTTGCCTCTGTTGAGGTGTTCCTCTGTGGCGAGAACACGCCCCTCCCTGATTCTTCTTCATTTGTCACGCCTGATTTCTGACTTCTTTCACTCCTGCTTTCCACCATCTTGAATTCGGTTTCTTCGACATCCCCTCCCCCTTCAGTTTGGGAGTTACCGGAGTCGCGGAAACTAGGTTGTAGCCTTGAGCGAAGCTGATCTATATGGCGTTTCCATTCACCCCGAATGACCTGGTTCCAGTGGCTTGAATTACAGTTGCCTCAACCCACAACGGTTCGCCAGAAAGGTTTCTGGTGAAAACTAAGTCATCTATCTTGAACTCACGGCATTTTCTGCTAGATCCACAGGGTTTCTCTGGTTCGTAAGATGGGTGAAGCTGGTCGAGGTGGGAATGGAGTTTGTGTCCCATTAATAGTTCAGCTGGAGTCTTGTTGGTGACACTGTGTGGAGTGATGTGTTGGAGAAGGAGTATTCTGTTTATCTTATCTTCAATGTCCCCATAGCCCATTTTGTAGAGGTTTTTTTTAAACAATTTGTACCGTGCGCTCGGCTCCTCCGTTAGCCGCAGGGTGCGCTGGCGAAGTGAGTGCATGGTGAATACCCCGGTCCGCTAAGTATTGTTCAAAGGGTAGAGCGGTAAACTGGAGTCCGTTGTCGGAGGCCAGAACATCTGGCAGTCCATGCATCGCGAATAGCCTGTTCAACTTCCGGATGACGGACTCGGTTGTAATACTCTTCATTTCATGGATCTCAAGCCAGTTTGAATAGGCATCCACTGTAAGGAGGAATGTATGTCCCTTAGTAGGTCCTGCAAAGTCAATGTGGATGCGGTACCATGGTCCCCGGGGTGTTTCCCATTCTGTTGGAGTTGCTTTAGGTGGGGCAATGCTAACTTCCTGGCACTTGAAACAAGTCTTTACTCAGGCTTCGATCTGTTTGTTGATGCCCGGCCACCACACGTAGCTTCGTGCAAGCGCTTTCATATGCACGATGCCGGGGTGACCCTCATGCAGTGTCTTTAATACTGCTCGTTGTAACTGCTCTGGGATGACGACTCTATTACCCCATAGGATGCAGCCTTTTTGCGAAAAAAGTTCTGTTTGCCGGTTCTTGAAGGGGGTGAAGTCGTCAGGGGTTCGATCTATTGGCCATCCCCGTTCAACCCAGCTAAGAACTCACGTTAAGATAGGATCGCGTTTTGTTTCGATCGCGATATCTCTAGCTGTTAGTGGCGGTGAATGTAGCGTTTCAATCTGGAGTGTTGTAAGGGTTGGAGCTGGGTCGTTGATGGTTTCCGGAAGTGGGGCATGGCTCAGCGCGTCAGCATGGGAAATGGCTTTCCCCCAGCGGTGTTGCAGCGTATAATTGTAGGCAGCCAAAAACTCCGACCAGCAAGTCATTCTAGGTGATAATATATAGGGGGTTGGCTTGTCTCCTGCTATAATCCCCAGCAAAGGTTTGTGATCGGTAACAATAGTAAAAACTCGTCCATATACATATTCATGAAACTGTTTCACAGCAGATACAACAGCAAGAGCCTCTTTATCGATTTGACTATAGTTACGTTCAGCCTTTGATAGAGTCCTTGAAAAATAGGCAATAGGGGCTTCACTACAGTTTGGTAACAGATGGCTCAAAATGGCTCCTACTCCAAATGGTGACGCGTCACATGTAATTGTTAAAGGCAAAGTCTCGTTATACTGCATTAAAACAGCATCTGAAGTTAATCGGTTTTTCACTTGTCGGAATGTGTGCTCCTCTCGGTGCCCCCAGACCCAGGTTGCTTTTTTGTCGAGGAGCCTATGTAGGGGCTCAGCTACGGTCGCTTTGTGGGGCAGGAAGATGTTGTAAAAATTAATGAGCCCCAGGAAAGCCTGGAGATCAGTCTTATTTCTGGGTCTTGGGGCATTCTTGATTGCTTTTAGTTTGCTATTAGTGGGGTGAATGCCTTGTTTATCGATTAAGTACCCCAGAAACTCTACTTTATCTGTACACAGTTGACATTTATTTTTCTTAACCTGAAGGCCGGAGTCTTTAAATTTCTGGAGAACCAGTTTAAGACGCTCTTCTAGTATTTCTTTATTTGGGGCAGCAATTAAAACATCATCAAAGTATGGTATGACCCCTTTTATCCCCTGTAAGAGTCTCTCCATCAAACTTTGAAAAATCCCTGGGGCTACGCTAACTCCGAATTGGAGTTGGTTGCACTTAAAGGTGACTCAGTGCGTAACGATCGTTTGTGCCTCTGCTGTTTTTTTATCTACAGGCAGTTGTTGGTATGCCTGCACTAAATCCAATTTAGCAAAGACTTTTCCGCCCCCCAGGGAATGGAGAAGGTGTTGTACCACCAGCACCAGGTAAGCGTTCTGTTGAAGGGCGTGATTCAGGGTGGCACAGTAGTCCCCACAAATCCTTAACGATCCATCCGGTTTGATGGGTGTTACGATTGGGGTTTCCCAAGGAGCGTGGTCTGTTGGTCCTAAAACACCCTGGGCTATTAATTTATCAAGTTGCTCATCAATCTTTGATTTAAGGGCAAAAGGTACTCGACGAGGCTTACGGCAGATGGGGGCTACTTCAGGGTTAAGGGTATATGATATTGGGGTCCCCTTGTACTCACCTAGTTTGTCGGCAAAGACGTCCTGGAATTCCTGGACGAGGGCCTCCTCCCAGTCATCGCTGCTGGTTTGGTGAACGCTGGTTACCTCAATCCCAAGTGGAGTGAACCATTGAAGGCCTAACAAGCTAGGACTATCACGGTCAACGACGGTCATTGTTAAAGATGCAGTACGATTTTTGAATGAGACCTGGACTATGCTGGATCCAACGACCGGAATTCGGTTTCCCTGATAATCCTTGAGTATGATTATTTGGGTTCTGAGGTCTTGCCGCTGGACTGAAGGGATTAATTTTTTTAGGGTCTTCCAGAAAACCATCGAGAGGGACGATCCTGAGCCGACTTCCATCACGCAGAGCTGGTTTTCAATGGCGACCTTCACTCGGATCTTCTTTGCATCTAATGATGAGGCGTGACCAATTGTAATGGTTTGATGTGCCTCTTCTCGTTTCGTTGAATTGGCTAGTGATTTATTTCTGTAGGCGTGGTTGTTCCATTGGTGGTTCAAATGTTCCTGACTCACAGGGCGATTTCCTGTGTTTTGGCGGTAGTTGGTCCCCCTCTGAAATGGGCTGGATCCTTGCTTGCTTCTACAGACCTTTCTGATGTGGCCTCTCTTCCCACAAACATGGCAGAGCGCGTCGAGGAATTTGCAGTCTGATCGTTGATGGTTTGCCCCACAACCTGCGCATTGATGCTGCAGTCTCTGATTACGCTGGTAACGTTGGTCTCATTCAGACCGGAGCCGGTTGACCTCTTCCTCATCACTTTCTGATGACGATTCGAGGTCCTTGTGGTGGGTTGCCATTGTATGTCCCTCTAGGTGAGGTGAGGTTTTGCCAGCAAGTTGGCGGAGTGGGGCATTGGTGCGGTGCATTCGGGCAGCCAACTTCCTGGTTGCTTCTGCTGCAGTAGCGTCAGCGATGATATCTGCAAGGCTGATGTCGCCTTTCACCATCAGCTTGCTTTGCATGTGAGGTGCATCTAAACCCAGAACTATTCGGTCTCTTAGAGCTTCTTCGAGGTCAGCGAACCCGCAGAGGCCTCCCAGCTTCCGGAGATCCGCGAGGAAATCTGCAACGCTTTCTCCTTTCCACTGGTCTCTCTGGTAAAATTCATGTCTTCAGACAAGCATTGGTATGGTAGGTGCATAGTGGGCCCGTAGGAGGGGCTCGAGGACGTCCCAGTCCATGGATTTCACCTCAGCCGGTTTCGCCAGTGCCTTAGCCATCTTAAAAACGGCAGGTCCGCAGTGGGTCAGGAATACCGCTCGCTTTTTTCCAGTAGTGGCATTCTTCAAGTTGTTGGTCTCCAGAAACTTCTGGAACCGGTCCATGTATGAATCCCAGTCTTCTTGTGCTGGGTCGAATGGAGCGGGGGGTATGGTGCCGCCGGACATCGTTTCTGCCGTTGATGCGCCTTCAGCCACATGCTCTGTTTGGTGCTCTGTAGTGTTCAGTCAGCTCTGACGTCTCCGCATCCCATCCTTGTCACCAGTGTTAAGTTCTGCGCATGAGCGCAAGGAACGGAGATGAGACGGTGAACAGTGAACTTCAACTCTTTATTAATCATTCTGAACAGAGCAAAAACTTAGGGCAGCAGCAGCCTTTTTATAGGCAAGCTGCTGATCTAGTAACCAATGAGAAACGTGGAGTGTTAACCCCTTTAACCAATGAGAGTGGCTCATTAACAGCCAATCAGATTCTCCTGAACGGACCAATCTGATATCGCTATTATCGGCCAATCAGAAGTGCAGGATTAGAACCCCGCTATTTTCTAAAGGTTTGATAAAACTTTATTTAAGCATTTTATTAGTTCATAACATTAATCATACCAGCCTCTTCTCTTGTTGTAATTATGGCGGAACCAGGGTTGGGATTCTACCAGTTCGGCCTGGTTCAGGCAAACTGGTATCTCCGAAGATTAGCTGGGAGAGAACCTGTTCTCTCCGACATTTAGCTGTTGGGCCCACCCACCTTCCCTGTCTCTAGTCTGTGCTTTATTTTGGGGTTTTCCAGCTCAGCTGCTTTGTGTGGCACAGCGAATTGCCATGCATCACCTGTTTTACACACAGGGCTTGCAGCAGAAGGTGAGTTGTGAATGTTGTGCATGTGCTCAAAGCGCATGCTCATCAAACTGGTTGTTACACTAATTGAATCAGGGGTAGGATTCTATTGGTTTTGTCCAGTTCTATAGAACCTGTTAGGGGTCCTGGTAGTTCGGAGAACCAGTAAAATGGCCCTCTGTCTGGCAACGCCCCTCTCTGCGTGCTTCTCCGCTCCCTGCCCAGTCAGTCCCTGTGGCACATGTGCAATATTGTGCACATGCGCAACATGCCTGCAGCCTGCTTTTGCCCTCCAGGCCAGCCATTGCTGCCTGCCTTCCACTATGGCCTGCCTTTCCTGGGTGAGTGAAGCTCTGAACCCATGGCCGCTCCCCCCCCACTTGCCTTTTGCTGCCGCAGCTGGTCGCCTTTCCCCTACTTTTTGCCTTCTGCCAAGGAACACGTGGAGAGGCTTGTATAGGTTGATTCCTGCTTTCTCTATTTGCCCGGCGGTTGTTTATAATGGGAGGGGAGGGGCTCCCATTAAAAACCCCGCCCAGCCCCTCCCAGAAGCCCCTACAAGGCTCACCTGGCTACCAGGTAAGTATAGGGTAGCCTTCTGGGAGCAAAAATGGGCAGTTTGGGGGGGTCCAGCACCACCTCTTTTTTGCCACCAAGAGGCTCCAGGGAGGCTTGCTAAACTGAAAACGGGGTGGGGGGGTTGCGGCACTGCCCCCACCCTATTTTTGCTCCCAAGAGGCTCCAGGGAGGCTTGCTAGGCCAAAAATGCCACCCCCCACCCTGTTTTTGCTGCAGGGAGGCTTGCTAGGCCCTGTTTCAGGCCTAGGAGAGCGTCCTGGGAGCATCCATCCATCCAGAATGCCTGGTTCAGTGTTTAGCAAAAAGAACATTTGGAGCTAATATAGTGTTGATTTGTGCCTTGTTCTGGGTAAACAAAACTATGTAGTCTCCTAAAACTGTTGGAGTCAATCTTCTTTCTTTCTTCCATATCCTTCTCTTCAAAACTAGTAAGTTGCTCTGCTTTTTCATGCCAGGCTTAGTGTGGTAAGTTCAGAATGGATTTTGTAGAGAACAGCTTACCTTTAGGTCTCTCATTCATTTGCTCAATTTCAGGGCATACATTACACAGTTTCCAAAGCATAATTCAGACTATTCAGCAGTTTGCCTAGCTGCTGCTTCATTACTTCTATTGCTGTCACAACCTTTATGTCCAATGGCCTTTTAAGTTTGACAAGCAAAAAACATAGTAAATATTTCTCACGAATATTTTGCCTCTTCCACTTTGTGGTTCAATGTTTAACATACAAAATTATGTGCTGTGTATACTGTTCAGGCAGTTTGCAAACTTGTGTTTTTCGTTATTGGAAGGCAACTCTTTAATTTGAAGATGGTGGTAAATTCTTGGTAATAAAATTGCAAGAAAGGCTCACTTCTACTTGCCATTTAGGAAGGGTTAGAAAGAATAAGATTAACCTTTGCTTTGTTTCCAATCTCCTTTTCTTGATTTGGTTTTCATAAAAAGTAGTTTTGGAATTGAAGCTATATGTTTTAAAATAAATTTTTTTCTGTATAAGTACAAGTATGCAAAAAGTTTCAAGATTAATCCAAGATGTTTAATGGCTTTGAGACTTGTGGACTTCAACTCCCAGAATTCTCCAGCCAGCATAGCTGATTGGATAATTCTGGGAGTTGAAGTCCACAAGTCTTAAAGTTGCCAAATTTGCAGACCCCTGGTTTAAGTAGAAAGAGGTTCCAGCTGAAAATATACCATGAATACTGTCGTGTCCGCAAAAAGACGCCAGGAGTCGGTGACTACGTTTCAAGCTCTTTATTTAACAGTTGTGAACCGAACCGGCGAAAAGGAAAAAGCCCGCGGCTTTTATCCTTTTCGCTGCGGCGGCCGCGGCCAATGGCAGCGATTCAAGTCTCCCACTCTTGGAGTGAGCCAATCGCGGGAGACTTCAAACGGGCCAATCGGCGCGGCTCGCCTGGCCAATCAGAAATCCCCGCGCTTTAGCCAATCAAAGCGCGGGGATTTCGAGTATGTAAACTAAGGACAGAACACCCCTCCCCTCTTGGTATAGTCCTTACATTGCGTAGTCACGTAGGTAGGCGGGGCTCCGTCTAGTCCTACTTGACCTGCGCAACTCAGTTGCAAGCTGGATTTCGTCCGGAGCGGTCATGTTTTTGGCTGCTCCCTCTTCTGTGCGAACCGGTTGGATGATCGGGCCGGTTCCTTCTCCGTGGCTCCCACCTGGGCCTTCTGGGTTGGTTGAGCTACGGGTTTCGCCGCTCCCGCTTGGTTTCTCCGAGTTGGTTGAGCTGGCTAGGTGGTTCTTCTCCGGTGGGGGATCGCGATGGCTGCGCTCCGGTAAGTACTGCTGGTTTATTTTTTCTTGCGTTTGCTTATTTGGGTATTCCCTCCCCCCTTGGTTCGTGTTTTGGGGGTTGAGTTCTGTTGCTGTTCGTGACCTGAGCTGGTCAATGTGCCGTTTCCAGGCTCGCCCATCTGTGGTTTGGAGCCGGTATGATCGTGGGCCTGTGATCTGGGTGATGACGGCTGGGATCCATAGGGGGTCCCCCGTCAGGTTTTTCGCGTACACTAAGTCGCCGGGTGCGAATGTTCGGTATTTTGTACTTGAGTCTGGAGGCCGCTCCGGGTTATATGTTGGGTGTAACCTGTTGAGTGGGGACCTCAGCTTCCTACCCATTAGTAACTCGGCTGGGCTTTTGTTGGTAGTGGTGTTCGGGGTGATGTGTTGTATAAAGAGGAGTTTATTTATTTTGTCGTTGATCTCCCCGTGGTCCATTTTCCGGATGGTTTTTTTGGTAAATTGAACCATCCGTTCCGCCCTACCGTTTGCCGCCGGATGCGCCGGTGCTGTTAATGCGTGGCGGATGCCCCTCTCCGCCAGGAATCTCTCGAAGTCGAGGGAGGTAAATTGGGGCCCGTTGTCGGAGACGACGACGTCTGGGAGGCCGTGTGTTGCAAAGAGTTTGCAAAGTTCTTTGATGACGGCCTCCGTGGTAGTAGATTTCATGTCGCTTACCTCCAACCAGTTGGAGTAAGCGTCAACTGTTATTAGAAAGGTATGCCCATTCGTGGGACCGGCAAAGTCTAAATGGATTCTGGACCAGGGCCCCCTTGGTGTTTCCCACTCCAGGATGGGTGCTGCGGGTGGGCTTGGTCTGGTCTCCTGGCATCGTTGGCACCTAGCTACCCATGCCTCTATCTGCTTGTCCATCCCTGGCCACCAAGCGTAACTCCTGGCCAGGGCTTTAGTTCTGACGATGCCAGGATGCCCCTCATGCAACATCTCTAAGACCCTTCCTTGCAATCTGTCCGGGATGACCACCCTGTCACCCCATAAAATACACCCCTTAAGCAGCGAGAGTTCAGTCTGGCGGTTTCTGAATGTCTTAACGGATTCGTCATTGTCCCTTTCCGGCCAACCTTTTTCCACCCAATGTAAAATTCGCGCCAGACGCCTGTTCTTAATAGTTTCCCGGGCAATGTCTGACGCGGTAATGGGTAGGTTGGGCAGGTTCTCAATGCTAAGGGTGTTTGTCGTTGGTGCTGGGTCAGGATCAGAGTCTGGTAAAGGTGAGCGGCTTAAAGCGTCCGCGTGCGAAATTTTCTTACCCGGCTTGTGTAACAGTTCGTAGCTGTAGGCTGCCAGGAACTCGGACCACCTTGTCATCCGGGGCGATAAAATGTTCGGGGTGGCTCGATTTCCTGCAAGGATGCCCAGCAACGGCTTATGATCTGTCACAATGGTAAAAGGGCGGCCGTAAAGGTATTCGTGGAATCGCTTAACGGCGGCAACTATATCCAATGCTTCTTTGTCCAGCTGGCTATAGTTCCGCTCCGGTTTAGTTAGAGTCCTGGAGAAGAAAGCGATGGGTGCTTCTCTTTTGTCAGGGAGGGTATGGCTGAGGACAGCGCCGACGCCGAAAGGTGATGCGTCGCAAGTGACGGCCAAGGGCAAGGTTTCGCTGAATTGGATCAGGACGGCGTCGGAGGTGAGGAGGTCTTTGGTTTTTTGGAAGGCGGCTTGCTCCCGTCTCCCCCAAGTCCAGGTTGCCGCCTTATCCAGGAGCCTATGCAAAGGCTCCGCCGCCGTAGCCTTTTGGGGTAGGAAAACATTATAAAAATTCAGCAACCCCAAGAAAGCCTGTAGTTCCGTCTTAGACCTAGGGGTGGGGGCCTCTTTGATAGCTTTCACTTTTTTAATTGTAGGGTGAATGCCATGCCGGTCTAGAAGGTAGCCCAAGAATTCCACTCGCTCTGTGCATAGTTGGCATTTTTCCCGTTTTACTTTAAGTCCTGTTACTTTAAATTTTGTTAAGACCTCCCTGAGTCGGTTTTCTAATTCGGCTTCATTTGGCGCCGCCACTAATACGTCATCAAAATAGGGCACCACCCCCTTGATGCCCTGCAGTAAACGTTCCATCAGGCTCTGAAAGATGCCTGGTGCCACGCTGACTCCGAACTGGAGTCGGTTGCACTTGAAGGCCCCCCGATGGGTAACGATGGTCTGGGCTTCCGCTGTTTTTTCGTCGACCGGCAACTGTTGATATGCTTGGGCGAGATCGAGCTTGGCAAAGACCCTGCCCCCTCCCAGTGAGTGCAGTAGGTGTTGCACGATTGGGACAGAGTAGGCGCTTTGTTGTAACGCGCCATTTAGGGTGGCCTTATAGTCCCCACAAATTCTCACGGACCCGTCTGGTTTGACTGGGGTCACTATAGGGGTCTCCCATCGGGCATGGTCTATCGGCTGCAGCACCCCCTGTTTGACGAGCTTGTCAATCTGCTCGTCAATCTTAGGTTTTAGGGCGAATGGTACCCGCCTAGGTTTTAGTCGCTTGGGAGGAACCCTAGGGTCTAGGTCAAATGAGATAAGGGGCCCCTGGTACTTGCCCAGGCTTCCGTCGAAGACCTCCCGGAGCTCCTGGGCTAGCCGCTGTTCCCAGTCGTCGTCGGCGACGTGGTTGACTCCTGTCAGCGCGATGTCGAGCGGGGCGAACCATTGTAAGCCCAGCAGGCTTGGGCGGTCGCGATCGACGATTGTGAGTGGGAGTTGTTCGGTGCGGCCCTTATAAGTTACATTAAAGTTCTTGGTGCCCACTACCGGGACGCGGTTTCCCTGGTAGTCTTTTATAATAAGTCTTTGGGCGTTTATGTTCCTCTTATGGAGGGTGGGCACTAACCGTTTTATCTCGTGCCATGCAATCATGGAGAGGTAGGACCCGGAGTCCACCTCCATCTTGCATGGTTGGCCTTCAATGTGGACTTCTACGTGTACCTTTCTGGCGCCGTCGGAGATGGCGTGGCCGATGGTTACCGTCTGGTGGGTTTCTTCCTTGCGCCGACTGTCGCCGCCTCTTGAGGGTCGCTGGATTCGGTCCCACCGGTCGTCCGGTTGGCGATCTCTGGTCCTGGGCGGTGGGCTTTCCCTCTTACGATCGTGTTGGTCCCATCTGGGTGGGCTGCGAGTCTTCTTTTGGCGGCAAACCCGAGCGATGTGTCCCCTTTTTTCACAATGCCTACAGATAGAGTCAAAAAATCGGCATTCTGATCTGGGGTGGTCGCCGCCGCATCCGGCACAGTTGGTCCTCGACCTACGACCTCTTCGGTTCCGCTGGTCGCCGCGTCCTGTCTGCACGCGATGTATGTCCTCCTCGTCTTCTGACGTGCTGGATGCAGACTGGAATTCTCCGTAGTGTGCGGTTGATTCGTTTTTTGGGTCGGCCGACCTTGCCGGGTTGTTGTTTCCGCCCTTCGCGTCTGATTTTCGCATGCTGTCAGCGGAAGTGCGGGTTGCTTCTGCGGCTGCGGCTGCGGTAAGGGCGTCTGCTAGGCTGATGTCGCCCTTAGCCATAAGCCGGCTCTGGAGTGCAGGGTCCCATAGGCCGAGTACGAATCGGTCTCTTAGGAGGCTGTTCAGACCTTCAAATTCGCAGAGTCCTCCTAGGCGCCTCAGCTCGGCGACGAAATCGCTCAGTTTTTCGCCCGGTTTCTGGTCGCGCCGGTAAAATTCGTTGCGCCGGATCAGGATGGGGACCTCGGGGGCGTAATGGCGCCGCAGGATAGGTTCGAGGATGTCCCAGTCCATGGCGGTTGCGTCGGCTGGCTTGGCCAATGCTTTGGCCATCTGGAAAACCTCGGTTCCGCAATGGGTGAGGAAAACGGCGCATTTTAGCGGGCCCGGGGCGTCCTTCATTCCGGTGCACTCGAGGTACATGCGGAAACGGTCTGAGAACGATTCCCAGTCCTCGGTGGCGGGGTTGAAGGGGGCGGGCGGTGCTATTTTCGCCATTTCGGTGCTGAAACTGGCTCTTGTTGGACACGGGGTTCGGTTCAGGGTCGGGATCCCATCCTCGTCGCCAGTGTCGTGTCCGCAAAAAGACGCCAGGAGTCGGTGACTACGTTTCAAGCTCTTTATTTAACAGTTGTGAACCGAACCGGCGAAAAGGAAAAAGCCCGCGGCTTTTATCCTTTTCGCTGCGGCGGCCGCGGCCAATGGCAGCGATTCAAGTCTCCCGCTCTTGGAGTGAGCCAATCGCGGGAGACTTCAAACGGGCCAATCGGCGCGGCTCGCCTGGCCAATCAGAAATCCCCGCGCTTTAGCCAATCAAAGCGCGGGGATTTCGAGTATGTAAATTAAGGACAGAACAAATACCATAGAGATTCTTTCTTTCTTTCTTTCTTTCTTTCTTTCTTTCTTTCTTTCTTTCTTTCTTTCTTTCTCTTTCTTTCTTTCTTTCTTTCTTTCTTTCTTTCTTTCTTTCTTTCTTTCTTTCTTTCTTTCTCTTAAAAGGAAGAAAAAGAAAGAGGGAGGGAAGGGAGAAAGAGGGAAGGGAAAGGAATATGAAAGAGATATGAATGGATGGATGGATAGAGGGAGGGAGGGAAAGAAAAAGGAGAGCAAGGAAGTGCCACAAATTCTGGCACTAGGCACAGCTTCAGAGGTTGCTTTGCAACAGCACAGAAATCCAGAGCTGGAAGGGACCTCAGAGGTCATCTAGTCCAACCCCGCACCAAAAGCATTGTTAAAGTGAATTTCTCTCTTTTGACCCGCCCAGTAATGTGACCACCAAGCCACGCTCAGCCAGTCACGTGACCACCAAGCCATGCCCAGCCAATCACATGACCAGTAAGTGACATCCACAAATTAGGCCACACCCATAGAACTGGTTATTAAGAAATTTGAATCCCACCCCTGGATTTTACATCATTTGATATTTTCTCTTCTAATTAATCTTAGCAAACCCTGCTAACTGCTTCCACTTCAGAAAGTGGATGGAAGTGAGGTCAAATTAAGCTTAGTCTGCCTAACCTGGGGAGCATCTCTTCAACCATGGTGGTGAAGAAGGATTTATTTACACTGTCATAGAGTTTTAATTATTCAGCTTCACTAGATGAATCCAGTTTTTTATTGTGAGAAAGGGGTCAAGATTTCTCCCTAATCCCTTTGTTTCCTGTACACCATATCACCCCTTATGACTTTTCTCTAAACTTACAATATGAGCCACAAAACCACATTCTAAAGAGTTTTTGAGCCCATTGCTAATTTTTATTGTCCTTTTCTATAGTTTTTCCCCCCATGCACATTTGGAACATATTCTATGAAGCAGAATAATTGGTGAAGGTATAATTATATTGCCAATTAAAGTTCTGATTTATTTCCTAATGAATCCCAACATAGTATTATCCCCCTACATAGCTTACTTGTATTATATCTTTTATTTTTTTCTTCTTTGACCAAGTATTCACTGCATCCCTGAGACCTTTTCCTAAAAAGTCCATATTGTTTTGCAAACATGATTAAAATCCTTGGATATTGATTTTAAAACTGTTTCCAGAAGCATCATTATAGTAACCTGACTGTTGGTAAAACAGAAAATAGGGAAGAGCCTAAATGCATGTTCTGTGTTGCACAAAACACATTTGATACTGCTCTTGTGGTTTATTGCTTACCTCATACATATAAGCCATACTTAGACACTTATCATCAATTATATTCTTGCCCCTTCCATCTTCAGTCAAGAATGTCTGAAGTAGGATTTAAATGAAAATGGACTAATTCACAACTGGAACCCCTAACTGCTTATTATTTCCATCCAGATTTTCTCACTCAGTTTGGAAAGAGTTGAAGAAGAGATATAAAAGTAATCCAGCATAGATATATTTTACAACAAAATGGTATGATCTATCAGATTTATTGCAACACAGCAAGCTGTAATGAATAGAACCAGCTAGCATTTATCATTTTCATTAATTAAAAACACAATGTTGTATACATGGAAAAATCTGAAATCAACAGAAAATATAATGGTTTGATGTATACAAAATTGTCAGAGACACATACCTCCTTAAGATTTATGTTAGAAAAGTAGCTTTTAAAAGTGCATATACACATTTAACAAAAGAAACAAAAACTGATTTTTTAATGGAGCAAAATAATATGCATCCAACACCCATTGAAGTTAGATTCAATAATGATCAAACTTCCCAACTGCAAATAAAATAGTAATACAAAAAGTAACTATGCAACAGCAGTATTGAATGCAAACAGCTTGCATATAAAGCTGCTAAATTATTTTAGATAATAATGAACTAGTTATTGTGGTTTTTCTCATTTTCTGTCACTGATATTTTTTTAATATCTAAAATTAGAAAGCGGCAACATGTTGCTGTTTGAAAGATTTAAATTCAAAATCTGACCATTCCCAAACATTTTGAGTAACAAAAAAGTGGGAGCTTATAACGGTTGGGTATCAGAACTATCCCTCAGAGTATTGTAATATACAGAACCTCCCGCCACTTTTAGGCTACAAACCAGGAGACTGTGAGTTCTAGTCCCATTTGGTCATTTCTAGGAATGAAAACTGGTATCTGACCTCAGGCCCATCACTCTGTCTCTCCCCAAACCACATCACAGGGTTTTTGTTGTGAGGACAATAGGAGAAAAGAATCACATTAGTTATTTTTTCCACTATGAATTATTTATTTTAAAAAAGATAGAATATAATAAATAAATAAATAAATTGAGAAGAGGGATTTGTAGATAAAGACCTAGGAATCTCTGGTTTTTCCACCCATATTTCCCAATCCCTCTCTCCTCAGTTTATTTATTTATTTTTATATTCTATCTTTTTTAAATAAAAGTAAAAATAAAACTTTTTATAAATAAAGTTAATTTTAAATCAAACAAGTTAATTTGGTTACTTTTTAAAATGTTAACAAAATAACTTCTTCTACCTATTCATGTTATCTCAGTTATTTATGAAGAGAGACTACATTTTTGAAGAAATAGAAAAGAAAAACAAGAAGGGGAAAAGAAAACCTCAAAATTTGCAAACCAGGGGAAGATTTAACTCTAACAGTATAACCAACGGAACCTATATATTCCTAATTTAATATTTGGATCCTCTATTTTGAAAAGTTAACCAAACACAATAAAGTTCCCCACAAGTAGGAGAAACCTATTCATCCTTGCCCCAAATAATTAGCTGAAGAATGATTGACTTCTCTATGAGCATGACAAGGTGTCAAAATGTTTACTTTCCTCTCATCTGCAAGATAAAATTGTTAATTCAGTAAATCTCAAAAAAAGGACTTACTCAGTGGTAGCCCTATATCTTCAGAATTCCTTGAACAAAAAGATAATTATGAACTCATGAATAAAGTTGTTTCAACTAATACTGGAAATATCTTTCTTCCAGGCTGTGTTTAGATGAATTGGTTTGTGCTATACATTGGGATGGGGGAAATGTTGATTTTACAAGTATTAGTTCTTAACTGTGTGTGTTCTAGCTATATTTAAATTGGCTTGTAAAGATGTTTCTTTAAAAGAAGGTTAAACATTTCCTTCAACTGAGAAATATCTAATCGATAATTGACTACTGGCTTGTATGATGATGCTTTGAGTGTGCCTTAATTTCACCTCTTATCCACCTATTAAAGTGAAGGGGGGAGGCATAGAGTGGTGGCAAGGATTCAAAGACTAACATTAAAAACCCACACATTAATTTTTAAAATCTGAATGAGTTTAAAATGTAGTCTGTAGATTGGAGTCCGGGGGAAGCCAAGGAAGGGCATTGTTTCAAGGAATCCTAATTGAATCACTCCAGAGAGCAAGCAGATGGGTTTTAGGTTTTCATTTCTGGACTGTGGCCATTCCTCTGCAGATTGACCATTCGTCAAGGAGAATTAACCTGTACAACATCACCCAGGACCTATATCAGCAAAGAATCAGGCCTTAATCTGTATGAGGGAGCTCATTGGAAAATGAACTGTGCACTTTTAATGTGATCGTTTAGTTCATTAACCCACCAATACCACCTCCACAAATCTTTGTGCTTGAAGGGCAAAGCCCTGAATCACTTTACACTGCACATTACAATGAGTTACTACCAAGCACTAGGGATTTTCTCTCTCCCCGCCCCCCCCAACCCTCTTAGCAGAGCCAGAACTTTATATGTGAAAGGGGGGGAAAGTTAGCAGAGATTTCTGCCATTTGAAATAAACATGAAGCCTTTCACATTAAAAAAAAAATCAATAGTACTATAGAAGGGCATCAGTCATGCTCTCATCAGGGTGGTGCATTGCAGCTTGTAAAACTGAGGCCCTGTCACTGGATATGTAAGATTTTTATTGCTACAGTGTCAAAGAAGAAATAAATGCTGCTGTTAATTTGTTCCCCTTCTTAGGAGTCTATATACTAGAGAAGGGAAGAGAGTGGGCTGGTTCTGCTGACATCTGAGATGTTCTTCAAAAATGATGAATCCTCAGAAACATTAATAAATGGGGAAGTGTTTGTTTTGCATGATGTCCACAGAGAAGCCTCTGTGGTGTAGTGGTTAGAGTGCAGTACTGCAAACTGCCTACAATGTGGCAGTTCAAATCCCACAGGCTCAAGGCTGACTCAGCCTTCCATCCTTCTGAGGTGGGTAAAATGAAGATCCAGATTGTTGGGGGCAATATTCTGACTCTGTAAACCTCTTAGAGAGGGCTGTAAAGCACTGTGAAGTGGTATATAAGTCTAAGTGCTATTGCTATTTGGGTATTTTCCCCCTTGCATAATGGATCCATATATAGATAGTCCTCAAATTACGACTACAACCGAGCCCAAAATTTATGTTGCTAAGTGAAACATTTGTTCAGTTAGTTGGTCCCATTTTGACTTTTCTTGTTAAGTGAATCACTGCAGTTGTTAAATTGAATCTGTTAAGTGAATCTGTTTTCCCCATTTACTTTGCTTGTCAGAAGGTCACAAAAGGTGATCACGTCACCTGGGGACACTGCAATCATCATAAATGTGAATCAGTTGTTAAGCATCCAAATGTAAATCATGTTATCATGGGAATGCTGCAATGGTCAAAATGGACAAAATCACTTTTTTCAGTGCCATTGTAAGTTTGAACTAAGGTCTAAGTGAACTAAGTGAACTGTTGTAAGTGGAGGACTATCTGTACAATAATATATAAGGTAGATTTCAGTTCTATTATTCTTTGAAAAAGCATTCCATACAAAAGATGATGAAAACATGCCTTATATGATGCTGGCAGGTGACTGAAACAAAGAAAGAAAGAAGCAGTTAAAACTATCAGTTTCTGAAATCAACAGGGATGTGGGGAGTTGTTAATAATCTTCCATCAATACATAAATATTTGCTTGTGCTCCTCTAAGAATAATGAAGATGGGAAAGGGAGCCTACGTTGGCAGGATTTGCTCTCCTCTTTCCCTGGAGTGACGGTAAGCGGATTAACAGTAAATGTAAGGAGCCAAAGCCATCGCAGTCAACAATGTCCTTCAAAATCCTCACTCACAGAGTGTTGCTAAGTGTTTTTCAGCTGCAGCCCCAAGACTGAGAACATAATTCTGGCATCTAGGGCCCTGTTCCCAGTTCACTTCTTAGCAAAAGACATCCTGCTCTAAAGCAGTGCATTTTAAGAGTGTTTCTTATGATTACAAAGAGGTAGAAACACTGAGAACAATATTACAATAGATCACCCAGGACAAAAAGAAAAACAAATTTTTTAAAGCTACATTTCATAAGCTAAATTTAGATTAACATCCTAAACCATGAGAGTAAATTATTTTCAACTTTAAGATCACAGCCTTATTATAAAAATCCTCTGCAAACAATCAGGGGAATTTTGTGGCAGGTGGCTTTAAAATTCAGAAATGAATGCAAACAACACAAGATGGTCTTTTGTGAAAGCAGAAGATATAAATTCATCCACTTGCAGCCACTTTTCATTAACTATAATTACATTATTATTTTGTGTGCTTATGTCTCTGTGTACCTGCATGTAGGGCAGTAAATTTGAGCATTATCTTGCTTTGGTTTATGTTTCCAAATTGTACTGGCCTCTAAAATGCCCTTTGCTTCTGGATGAACAATATTAATACTGGGCAGAAATCATTCTTCAAAATTCTCTGTCCAATTTATAATTATATCAAACTTAAGCAGCAGATAGTGCTAGATTTGGCAAAATGGGAAAATTTACAACTGTTATTAATAGGGAGAATATCAACAATCAAGATGAATATATTACCCAGAATTTTATATTTGTTTCAAACAATTCCAGTTAGGCTTGGAAAAGATTACTTTGAAGATTTAAATAAAATTGTGTTGAAATATATATGGCAAGGTAAGAAAGCAAGAATAAAGTTAAAACTTTTGCAAGATGCTGGAATAAGAGGAGTACGTCATACCTCTTTCTTGCCTCTTGCATAGATTACTTACCATATTGGGGGCTCAAATAAATGATAAATGATATTTAAAATTCTAAGTGACAGAGATGGAGTAATTTGAAGAGCTTTCCTTAGGAGATATGCATGCCTTTGCTCTCTGGGGTCTTTTTTTTTTAAATAAACTTTGTTGATTTTATCAATTAAAACAAAACAAACAACATAGAAGAAAAAATTAAAAAGTTTCAACAACGATAGATTGTGGTTTCCTATTTGTAACATTATTTTGTGCAATATTTACAACTGATATCTTATGTGAATATATATTCACTACTATTACTGCTTATCTTCCTTTACTATTTACTATATAGTCTGTCTTCGTTCAATCCATTCATACCAATAATCCCAAATTGTGTAGTACTCTGATGATTCTTTATCTTTTAGGGCTAGGGTTAATTTATCCATTTCTGAACAACTCATTATCTTTTGAATTGTCAATTTCTCTGGTGGAGTATAGGGCTGTTTCCAACATTGAGCATAGACCAATCTGGCTGCAGTCATTATATGTAGCATTATGTATTTAACATTTTTTTGCATATTTTTCTCTAAATATCCCTGATAAGAACAATTCTGGTTTTAGTTCAATTTGTTCATTCGTAATTTCTTCCAACCATTTTTTAGTTCTCAGCCAGTATTTTTGAGATTCTGTGCAGGACCACCACATGTGATAGTATGTACCGTCCTTTTTTTTTGCACTTCCAACATATCAGGCTCATGTTGGGGTATATCTTTGTCAGTCTCAAAGGGGGCAGATGCCATCTATAAAACATTTTATAGTTATTTTCCTTGTATGTTGCTGGTTTTGTATTTTTATTATTCCTGTTCCAAAGACTCTCCCATTCTGGTAGACTAACATTACAACCAATGTTTCAGCTCCAGGCTATCATGTTACCTCTGGAGTCTTAAAGACAACCTGAACTTCATTTTATTTCTAGCTAATTTTTAATACAAAACTACTATATTTCTTTAATGGATCTGCTGTTTAAAAATGTGGTTTCACTGATACCTGCTATTTGATGCATTACGTTTCTAAGGTATCTTTTACTCTGGAAACTGCAATTACAATAATTATTTGAGGAAAATATAGATAAAGTAAACAAAAAGTGGTAATATGGGTAATGCTGTGTCTTAATACTCTTGTGTCTTAAAATAGGGAAACTCATTACCTCTAAGTGAGCCCCTTCCAGATGTTTCTGATCATGGTGACTGAAATGTCTCCCAGTTTCTAATCCTGATAAATTTAGAAAGCTGCCAAGTTGGAGAAGGATCCCTTGAAGCAAATTGCAATGGGCCCTCGTATCAAAGCTAGCATTTCCCCAAAGATAGCACAGAAATTTGTTTGGCTGTTTAAATATAATCAGTTGAGGTCACTTAAATCTATTTAAGAATTAATGTATTCACAGAATTTGTGAATTTAGAGATTTGTTGTTGTTGTTGTTCTATATTCTACATGGACTATATTAGGGGAACGTATGCTGAAACGAACTTAATACAGTATTAGGTATAACTGCAGGATCAACATGAATTCTGTTCTAGGGGGAAAAGGAGATAAGGAGTCCCTGTGGCTTTTACTCCACGAGCTGAGAAAGTACTGGGGGGGGGGGTATGTACATTTTAAGGCCATTGAACCAGTGCTATGCGAAGACATTTCCGTGGTCATGCCACAGAGTTACCTTCCCACCAAAGTGGTACCTATTTATTTGCGTTTGCATGCTTTCGAACTGCTAGGTTGGCAGGAACTGGGGTGAGGATGGGAGCTCACCCCATCGTGTGGCATTCAGTTCTCTAACCTGGGTTGCTGGTTTTCCAGCAAGCAAGCCCAGCATCTGAACTGCTGAGCTATCTTTTAAATATGCACATAGAAAAGAGTCACATGGAAAGCACTAGTATCTCTATATATCTCTGTCGTGTCCTCGAAAATGATGCCAGGAGTCGGTGACTTCAAATCATGCTCTTTTATTAAAGTAGGAACCGAACTGGCGCTTTGCAAAAGGTTTGCGGCTTTTATTCTTTTAGCTGTGGTGGCCGCGGCCAATGGCACCGCTTTGAATCTCCCGCGATTCGAATTGACCAATCGCGGGAGATTCTTAGCGAGCCAATCAGCGCGGCTCGCCTGACCAATCAGAGTGCCCCGCGCTTTGGCCAATCAAAGCGCAGGGATCTCAAGAATGCTAATTAAGGGACAGAACACCCCTCCTCTCTTGGTTTAGTCCTTACGTCGTGTAGTCACGTAGGTAGGCGGGGCTCCGTCTGAGCCTACTGGACCTGCGCAGCTCAGTCGTAGGTTGGATCCCGGCCGGTTCGGTCGGGATCTCTGTTGCTCCTGATGCCGTCGTGCGAACCGGCTGGTCGGTTGGGCCGGGCCGCTCTCCGTAGCTCCCTCCTGGGCCTCCCGGGTTGGTTGAGCTGCGGGTTTCGCCGCTCCCTCTCGGTCTCCCTGGGTTGGTCGAGCTGGCCTGGCTGTCTCTTCCTGGCGAGGAGTCGTGCTGGCTGCTTTCCGGTAAGTATGGCTGGTTTATTCTTCTTTGGTTTTGGTCCCCTGGGTATTCCCTCCCCCCTTGGTTTGTGTTGTGGGGGGCAGTTTCGCCTGTTTGTGCGTCGGTGGTCTCTTGGTTGGTAGTCCTCGACCTTATTTGGTCGATGTGGCATTTCCAGGCTCGTCCGTCTGCTGTTTGTAGCCGGTACGAGTGTGGTGACGGCTGGTATCCATAGTGGGTCTCCCGTCAGGTTTCTCGCGTATACGGGGTCGCCGGGTGCGAAGGTTCGGTGTTTGCTGTTTGAGTCTGGGGGCTTCTCCGGGTTATACGTGGGGTGTAACCTGTTGAGTGGGGACCTTAATTTCCTCTCCATTAATAGTTCGGCTGGGCTCTTATTCGTTATGGTATTTGAGGTTATGTGTTGGGTGAAGAGTAGTTTGTTTATTTTCTCCTGGATCTCCCCGTGGTCTATTTTCCGGATGGTTTTCTTAGTGAACTGCACCATCCGTTCCGCCCTACCATTCGCTGCCGGGTGCACCGGTGCTGTCAGCGCGTGGCGGATGCCCCTTTCCACGAGGAATTTTTCGAATTCCAGCGAGGTGAATTGGGGCCCGTTGTCAGAAACGACGACGTCTGGGAGGCCGTGCGTTGCAAAGAGTTTGCACTTGATCACGGCCTCCGTGGTTGTTGTTTTCATGTTGCTTACCTCCAGCCAGTTGGAGTAAGCGTCTATTGTTATAAGGAAGGTGTGTCCTTTTGTGGGCCCGGCGAAGTCTATATGGATCCTAGACCAAGGTCCCCTTGGGATTTCCCACTCTAGGACGGGTGCTGTGGGTGGGCTTGGCCTAGTTTCCTGGCATCGTTGGCACCTTGCTACCCAGGTCTCAATTTGTTTGTCCATCCCTGGCCACCAAGCGTAACTTCTGGCCAGGGCTTTAGTCCTAACGATGCCAGGGTGCCCCTCGTGTAGTAGTTCCAGAACCTTCCCTTGTAGTTTTTCTGGAATGACCACCCTATCCCCCCATAGTATGCACCCTTTTAATAATGAGAGTTCCGTTTGCCGGTTTCGGAATGTTTTGACGGACTCGTCGTTGTCTCTTTCCGGCCACCCTTTCTCTACCCAATGCAACACCCGCGCCAGAAGTTTGTCTTTATTAGTCTCTCGGGCAATGTCTGACGCGGTTACGGGCAGGTTGGGTGGAGTCTCTATGCTGAGGGTGGTCGTCGTGGGTGCTGGGTCGGTGTCAGGTTCCGGTAGCAGCGAGCGGCTTAAGGCGTCTGCATGGGAGATTGTCTTACCCGGTCTGTGTATGAGTCCGTAGTTGTAGGCTGCCAGGAACTCGGACCACCTTGTCATTCGGGGAGACAGAATGTTCGGGGTGGCCCGGTTTCCTGCAAGGATTTCCAGCAGCGGCTTGTGGTCGGTTATGATGGTGAATGTCCAGCCGTAGAGATACTCGTGGAATCTTTTTACGGCGGCAACGATAGCCAGAGCCTCTTTGTCCAGCTGGCTATAGTTCCACTCCGGTTTGGTGAGGGTCCTTGAAAAGAACGCGATGGGCGCTTCTTTTCCGTCGGGGAGGGTATGGCTGAGGACAGTGCCGACGCCGAAGAGTGATGCGTCGCATGTGACAGCCAGAGGTAGGGTCTCATTATACTGTATAAGGACGGCGTCCGAAGTGAGGAGGTCCTTTGTTCTTTGGAAGGCGGCTTGCTCACGTTTCCCCCAAGTCCAAGTCTCCGCCTTGTCCAGGAGCCTATGCAAGGGCTCCGCCACCATCGCCTTCTGGGGCAGGAAAACATTGTAAAAGTTAAGTAGCCCCAGGAATGCCTGTAGTTCCGTCTTCGACTTGGGTGTGGGGGCTTCTTTGATGGCCTTGATTTTTTGGTTTGTGGGGTGAATGCCGTGACGGTCTGGGAGGTATCCTAGGAATTCAACCCGTTCCGTGTATAATTGGCATTTCTCCCTCTTTACTTTGAGCCTGGTCTCTTTGAATTTGGTTAGGACCTCCCTTAGGCGACCCTCTAGTTCGGCTTGGTTGGTTGCCGACACTAGTATGTCGTCGAAGTAAGGTACCACCCCCTTGATGCCTTGCAATAGTCTTTGGAATATTCCCAGTGCCACTCCGAATTGGAGTCGGTTGCATTTAAATGCTCCCCGGTGGGTGACTATGGTTTGCGCTTCTGCCGTTTGCTTGTCGGCTGGCAACTGTTGGTATGCCTGGGCAAGGTCGAGCTTGGCGAAAACCTTGCCCCCTCCCAGTGAGTGCAGTAGGTGTTGCACTACTGGGACGGGGTAGGCGCTTTGTTGCAGCGCGCCATTTAGGGTAGCCTTATAGTCCCCACAGATCCTCACCGACCCATCAGGCTTGATCGGGGTGACTATGGGGGTCTCCTACCGGGCGTAGTCTATTCGCTGTAGGACCCCTTGCTTGACGAGTTTGTCAATTTGCTCGTCTATCTTGGGTTTAAGTGTGAATGGCACCCGCCTTGGTTTCAGGCGTTTTGGGGGGACGTTTGGGTCTAGGCTGAATGATATAAGGGGCCCTCGGTACTTGCCTAGGTTTCCGTCGAAGACCTCTTGGAATTCCCGGGCCAGTTGTTGCTCCCAGCTGTCGTCGGTGACGTGGTCGACTCCCGTGACTGTGATGTCAAGCGGGGCGAACCATTGCAGTCCCAGTAGGCTTGGGCGGTCGCGGTCGACGATTGTCAGGGGAAGCCTTTTGGTTGCCCTTTATATGTGATGTTGAAGTGTTTGGTTCCGACTACCGGGATGCGGTTTCCCTGGTAGTCCTTTACGATGAGTCTCTGGCTGTCTAGGTTCCTCCTTTGGATGGTAGGCACCAAGCGCTTTATTTCATGCCATGCTATCATGGAGATGTAGGACCCGGAGTCCACCTCCATTTTGCATGGCTGGCCCTCGATGCCTACCTCCACGTGGACCTTCCGGGTGTCATTGGTTATGGCGTGGCCGATGGTGACCATCTGATGGTTCTCCTCTCTTCGCCGGTTATCGCCGCCTCATAGGGATCGTCCGTTCCGGTCCCATCTGTTGTCCGAGGGGCGATCTCTGGTCCGGGGTGGTGTGCTCTCTCTCCTCCGGTCGCTCTGGTCCCATCGGGCCGGGCTGTGGTTCTTTTTAAGGCGGCAGACACGGGCGATGTGTCCCTTCTTGTCACAATGCCGGCAGATCGACTCAAAAAACCGGCATTCGGACCTGGGGTGGTCGCCTCCACACCCGGCACAGTTGGTCCTCGACTTACGACCCCACCGGTTCCATGGGTCGCGGCCTGTCTGGAGGTGATGAATGTCCTCCTCGTCATCGGAAGTGCCCGATGCCAAGTGGAAATCACCTTGGTGGGTGGTCGTCTCGGGTTGGGCCTCGGCCGACCTTGCAGGGTTGTTGTTCTTGCTGCGGTCCCCAGCGTTCGGTCTGCGCATGCGGTCGGCGGAGGTTCGGGTTGCTTCGGCGGCTGCGGCTGCGGTGAGGGTGTCTGCTAGGCTGATGTTGCCCTTGGCCATCAGCCGGCTCTGGAGGACGGGGTCCCACAAGCCGAGCACGATTCTGTCTCGCAGGGCGTCGTTCAGGTTGTCGAATTCACAGAGCCCCCTAGGCATCGTAGTTCGGCGACAAAGTCCATTGGTCCCGACGGTAGAACTCGTTGCGACGGATCAGGATGGGTACCTCTGGAGCTTAGTGCCGCCGAAGTATTGGCTCGAGGACGTCCCAGTCCATCGCGGTCACACCGGCGGGTTTGGCAAGTGCCTTGGCCATCTTGAATACCTCGGTCCCGCAGTGGGTCAGGAAGATGGCGCGCTTCATGGGGCCGGTGGCATCCTTCAGATCGCTGCACTCGAGGAACATGCGGAATCGGTCGGAGTACGATTCCCAGTCCTCGGTGGCAGGGTTGAAGGGTGCGGGGGGTGTGCGATTTTCGCCATCGTGGTGGTTCATCTGGCTTCCGTCGGACACGTGGTTCGGTTCAGGGCCTGGATCCCACCTTCGTCGCCAGTGTCGTGTCCTCGAAAATGATGCCAGGAGTCGGTGACTTCAAATCATGCTCTTTTATTAAAGTAGGAACCGAACTGGCGCTTTGCAAAAGGTTCGCGGCTTTTATTCTTTTAGCCGCGGCGGCCGCGGCCAATGACACCGCTTTGAACCTCCCGCGATTCAAATTGACCAATCGCGGGAGATTCTTAGCGAGCCAATCGGCGCGGCTCGCCTGACCAATCAGAGTGCCCCGCGCTTTGGCCAATCAAAGCGCGGGGATCTCAAGAATGCTAATTAAGGGACAGAACAATCTCCACACAGATTCATTTTCTAAAACTGACATTGTAAATTGATGGGAAAAAGAGGAAAAATGGATTAACAGTTGAACATTTGCAACAGAAAAAAATCAGAAGACAGTGACTGACTAATAGATAAAATAAAAGATTTATTCTAATTCTGCTTCAGGCAAAGTATTTACATCTGTATTTGCATCATTTTATTCTTTGCTTCTGACTCCCTTTCTTTTCCTTCTAAGACTTTCTATAAGTCAAAAAAGAGTGCATAGATATAGTGCATAGACAGCTATATACAGAAGTGTAGGTGCATGCATGGGTGCATGCAAAGATATTGTTACTGCCAGCTATTATCACATAATGTTGACCCTTTAAATTAACCAGAAACAAACAGAGAGTCAATGAAGATTTTATGAAAGTGGCACAATACACCCCAGTTTCACTCCAATTTTTTGCACTGTTTTTTGCAAATTGTAGATCCTTTCCAAAGGTAGTTCCAATTATCAGGCATTGATGTCATCTAAACAAGAGATCATTAGGAACATGAATGACTATAGTGAAGCTTTCTCAATTCAAGTAGTGCCATAACTGGCATGTTAAGCTGATAAAATGTGCTTCATACTTCAGAAAATTCGAATGTTTCTAATAACGAAGATGGATTTAGAATCATACCCAAATTGTGAAGTGGAATATTTTAGTGGGAATGTAAGCTTTTCCAGAATAGATTGGACAAGTAAACCATCCTTTAAATGAACTGACTCTCTGGCACTTGTCCAGTCCATTACCGCTTTCAGGTAAATTAAGTGCTTCCACTGTCTCAGGTAGATCTGATGAAAAAGATGAAAAGCTGTGTGAGATCAGCATCCTGATGTATTGATAATGGAACAAGTTTAAGCATATCATATCTTCTTGGTGAGGACTGTGCAGGTATGAGTAGGACCACTGAAAACCTGCCTTGTCTAGATAATTTTTTTTTTTTCCTGAATGATAACTTGCTTTTAAGGAATTGAAAACCAATTTTATTGGCTATACCATTCTTAAAGCCTAATGGAAATGGAACTAAGAAATGCTTTTAATGCTTCATAAATAGTGACTTGGCTTGCTCAACTTGTGCTGGTTATGATCTTAAATGCCCTACATGGCATGGAGCAGGTTATTTACAGACCACCTTATCCCCATTACATTGGTCCATCCTACTTGGTCAGGTGAAGAAGATACGTTACAGACCCAATCCATTAAAGTATTTTGACTGTGAAGGCCATGAAGAGAACCTTCTCTGCTATATCCCCCATCCTTTGTAATATCCTCCATGCAGAGGATATTATATATTATAATTTATTCTATCCTTGTCTTATCAGGTTCCTTTTATTAAGATGTAATATTTTTATATGGTTTTTATGATTTTATACATCACCACTCTGGAGTGAAATGGAAGATCTCTAAATCTGATAATTAAATAAACTTCCATTCAGTTGAGTACTTTGTCTGAGAAAATAATTTTGGTTATTGGCTTACATTTATTTAGTTCTCCTAGGTCTAATGACATTTTTTTCCTGGAGAAATCTCATTATGGCCTCCTTTAATAAAAGTGGGATCATTCCTTCCTGTAAGAAGAAATGTGTAACCTCTTGAACTTATCTGAGTACTCCCTTCCTGCCAGATTGAATAAGAATGCAGTACTTGAACAAACAGAAAGTTGGTCCAATTCCACCAAGCACCTTCCTATTAAAAAAATTAAAATCTGAAAATTATCCAATATGATCCAATGCATGCAAAAGTTGCAGTTCTACATGCATTTACCTGAACATAATTCCCACTGACTTAAATAAGACATAATTTTGAATATACACTTATATAATGGGATAAATGAACAATTTTTAAAATATAAGATTTTTCTACTGTCTGATATTTAGAAAGAAAATACACCAATGATTTCTCTTTCAAAGCCATTGATTAAATTATGGGTGTTAAGTACCTATAACTCTAACAATTTGTCCATTATATTCTTCTAAAAGATTGCAAAGGGAGACTGCTCAAATTCTCTTACAATCTGTTTCAACTTCATTGATTGATTGTGACTAGAAAATAAAGGTGACTAGAAAAAAAGCCCATGACTGAAGAAATAGAGGGGAAATAGAAACATTAATATCAACTTCAGTTGAAATATAATGAATCCCACTATAGGGATTGATTGGTATCCACATATATCTGTTGTCTCTATCGAAACAAATCCATTCTGGTGACTCAAGTCTTATCAGTCAAATATCATCTTGTGAGACCTAAGAAATATACCTACTCTATTGTGACTTCTGCCCTCTGAAATGATCTTCTGCCAGATATTCAGGTGGCTTTCATCTTTATGTCTTCAGAAAACTATTGAAGACCTAATTGTTCTCCCAGATCTGAAGAGCAGGATGATTGTGGTGCTTTTTTTTTGTTTCTTGTTTTGTCTTCTCTTGTTTTATTTTGGTTTTATTTGGAGAAGTTTCAGTATTGTGTTCTCTTGGAACAAAATTTTCATAGCTAGAGAGATAGATGATTAGATAGATAGATGATAGATAGATAGATAGATAGATAGATAGATAGATAGATAGATAGATAGAGGTGAAACTTGAAAAATTAGAATATCGTGCAAAAGTTCATTTATTTCAGTAATGGAACTTAAAAGGTGAAACTAATATATGAGATAGACTCATTACATGCAAAGCAAGATAGTTCAAGTCATGATTTGTCATAATTGAGATGATTATGGCTTACAGCTCATGAAAACCCCAAATCCACAATCTCAGAAAATTAGAATATTACATGCAATCAATAAAACAAGGATTGTACATAGAACAATATCGGACCTCTGAAAAGTATAAGTATGCATATGTGCTCAGTACTTGGTTTGGGCCCCTTTTGCAGCAATTACTGCCTCAATGCGGTGTGGCATGGGAGCTATCAGCCTGTGGCACTGCTGAGGTGTTATGGAAGACCCGGATGCTGCAATACCGGCCTTCAGCTCTTCTGCATAGATTCTCTATGGGGTTCAGGTCAGGCGAGTTTGCTGGCCAATCAAGCACAGTAATCCCACGGTCATTGAACCAAGTTCTCGTGCTTTTGGCAGTGTGGGCAGGTGCCAAGTCCTGCTGGAAAAAGAAGTCAGCATCCCCATAAAGCTCATCTGTGGAAGGAAGCATGAAGTGCTCCAAAATCTCCTGGTAGACAGCTGCGTTAACCCTGGACTTAATGAAGCACAGTGGACCAACACCAGCAGATGACATGGCTCCCCAAATCAACACAGGCTATGGAAACTTCACACTGGACTTCAAGCATCTTGCAGTGTGTGCCTCTCCATTCTTCCTCCAGACTCAGTCCTTGGTTTCCAAATGAGATGCAAAAGTTGCTCTCAGAAAAGAGGACTTTGGATCACTGAGCAACAAACCAGTTGTTTTTTTTTAGCCCAGGTAAGACGCTTCTGACGTTTTTCAGGAGCGGCTTGACAAGAGGAATACGGCATTTGAAGCCCATGTCCAGGATCTGTCTGTGTGTGATGGCTCTTGATGCATTGACTCCAGCCTCAGTCCACTCCTTGTGAAAATCCCAACACTTTTGAATGGCCTTTTCCTGACAATCCTCTCCAGGCTGCGGTCATCCCTGCTGCTTGTGCACCTTTTTCTTCCACACTTTTTCCTTCCACATAACTTTCTATAATTGTGCTTTGATACAGCACTTTGGGAACATCCAACTTCTTTTGCAATTACCTTTTGAGGCTTTCCCTCTTTATGGAGGGTGTCAATGATGGTTTTCTGCACAACTGTCAGGTCAGTAGTCTTTCCCATGATTGTGATTCCTACTGAACCAGATTGAGAGACCATTTAAAGGCTCAGGAACCCTTTGCAGGTGTTATGGCTTAATTAGTCGATTAGAGTGGGACACTTTGAGCCTAGAATATACAATATTCTATCACAATATTCTAATTTTCTGAGATTGTGGATTTGGGCTTTTCATGAGCTGTAAGCCATAATCATCTCAATTATGACACATTATGGCTTGAACTATCTTTCTTTGCATGTAATGAGTCTATCTCGTATATTAATTTCACCTTTTAAGTTGCATTACTGAAATAAATGAACTTTTGTACGATATTCTAATTTTTCGTGTTTCACCTGTAGATATAGAGACACATAGACAGAGAAAGGGATAGAGAGAAAGAGCAATAGAGATAGTTGGAGAGATGGAGAGATGGAGAAATAGAGATAGATAGATAGATAGATAGATAGATAGATAGATAGATAGATAGATAGATATGATAGATGACAGATAAGAGAGAGAGATTGATTTGGGGATCAGACAGTTTATAAATGAAATAAATAATCATAGGAAATATCACTATCACCATCATTTTCATCATCATCATCTTCTTCTTCCCTCTGAGGCTGTTTAAATGTCTTTTTTATTCTCAATAGACTTGACTAACTTAGCAAAAAAATGGATATTAGAAATCCTACCAAGAACATATTTATTCACCAACTGCTTCTTCAAACTGGAAAAAAGACAGAAAAAAGATACAGAAAAATGTTCCCTTTGTCATCAAAAATGAAAGAGGAAATGCTAAAAATCATTATATATTTTTAGTATAATCTTAATATAGAGCCTAAATGAAGATAATATCTCTGATGCTCATTTATTTCTGATCATCCTAATAGTTATCTCATGTGACCAAAGGGAGGAAATGGTATTTCTATATAAGAAAAAAAGAGAGGGATCAATTTACTTTGCGAAAGCTAATCTATGCTATATGTTTTTAATTTATTTTGAATCATGCCCATTATGAAATGAGAGAATTAAACCTGGTTAAATGAGTCCTCTGGACAGCAGAAAAGAAGACCAGCTCTTGAAAAGAAGTAGGTGATTGCATTAACATCTTCAGAACTCAATACTCTTGTCTTGTTCCCCAGAAATACAAATAGAAAGATTGTAGAAAGAAACAATGTAAGACAATCAAGAGGGTGAGGATTTTTTTCTAGTAGGAAACAGCTCTTGTGAGAGATTTCTGTTGTTGCTAGAAAGACAAATGGGGAAGCCCACATGCAAGTGTACCCTATAATACATACTACAAAGAAAGTGAATAAGGATAAAACTTTTTTCTCGATAGGAAGGGGTGACATTATCCATTTTGATCTTTCTGTGTCTTGCATTTTTCCAGCGTTAAGATTTCTGCATCAATTTGCAAGATTCTTCTTCTTTTCTTTCAAAGTAGGCTTTCAGGAAATATTTGCACGCTTCTGCATGCAGTTCTCCATTAGAACATTGTGCTCTAACAGTATGTTCTGTTAATATGTTAATCAAGAGACACAGTGTTTGCAATGTAAATTGTACAGGAAAATTTGCAGAACTCTTAGATGGTGGTACAGAATCTTCTTGAGAGCCAGTTTAGTGTAGTCACTGAGGCATCAGGCTAGAAACTGGAAGAGTGTGAATGCTAGCTGGGGCTTTGGGCTAGTCACTTCTTCCCAGCCCTAGGAAGGAGGCAATGGTAAACCACTTCTGAAAAACCTTGTCAAGAAAACTGCAAGATCTTGTTCAGGTAGTTTCCAAAAATCAGACATGACTGAACTGAACCAATTAAAAAAATGCTAGGTTATTTGAAAGAAATGAAGGGTTAAGTCCATCCAAAGGGGGAAAAAACATCAAGATTTTATCAGAATAAGTCTATCCACCAGTGAATTGAGAACAGCTTGGATAATGGCTCCTTCTGTAATTGGGGGATCCTCTAGAGAAGATTTGCTGAGCGTGGAGGAAGTAAGCCCAGAGAAGCTTTGTTCTGTGAGTAGATGCCTCAATGTCCCTTTGGGACAAGTTTATTTCAGCATAGCCAAACTGTTGATGTGACAGCCACAGATACTGCAATGGAACAGCATTGCAAATTGGTCCTATTACAGATCCTGTCATTCATCTGAAGTGGGGATCTAAAATTCTATGGCCCCATTGGCCCAATCTTTAGTGAAACATACTCTGTAAGCCTTTCTAATTAGTTGGAAACAAAAAGCTGAATTAGAAGATTCAGGTGTGTTTTATGCACTATATTAATTGTGAGCCATCTACAGTTGTGATAGCTCAATGAACAGCTTGTAACAATTAATTTGACCCATTAATTCAGGCCTACTCAGAGAAAATAATTTTCAAGAATGCATTTATTTGCAGTTGGTTTTACCACCTCATGGCTGGTTTGGAAAAGTGTTACGAAATACTTGCTGTTAGATGGTCATTTATTATTCACTGTCTGCTGTTTGAGCTTCCTGATGGATCACTTTAGCCATATGTTGAGTCCTAGCTGAGTTTTCATTGCCTTTCCTTCTGTCAGAGATCACAAGAAATCACTCTCCATTCTGTTGTAGTCTATGATAGAAGGGAGGGCAATGAATACTTGCTCTACTTTTCATGCCCCTTGAGAGATGTAATGCAAGGAAAAATCAACATAAACAGGCAAATGCCAACTACCATAGAAGGCAGACAACTATAAACATATATTGGTGAGTGGAAAATTCATCTTTATTAGGTAGGGCCTGTTGTAAAATGAAATGAAAAGAGGCAGCAAATATCAAAGCAAATTATATAGGTCAGGATTGTGAAATTGAGTCATACCTTCCAGTTGTTTTAGCTAATACGAAGGATGCTGGGAGTTCAGCAACATGTATAGGATCACAAATTTGTTGTCCTGAGTGACAAGAATCTTGTTCAGATAGGATCTATTCTGATATATCAGCAGTGAGTAATAAGATTTTTTTAGCCTGATTTTACTCTAGGGTGCAATTGGGAGGGATAATTCAGGGTGCTCCGAATTATCCTTCCCAATTTTATTAACATAAGATTCCATGGCTGATTGAGAACTTAGTCATATTAGCTTTGCTGTAGGTGTGTCCTGGATTTGAATCTTTTCATCTGGAATCCATTTTTACTTTACTTTTTTTTTTTTCCATTACAGGATATGGTGTAGAAAAAGAATAGGAGCCAGGACAGGTATGTGTAACTAATTAGTTGTTGGAATTATTCAGGAGGGCAGTGTGAGCAACTGGAAGCATGTGAGCAACTGGAAGCATGTTACAGAAGAAAAATAGAGGAGATCATGATGGGAGCAAGTAAATAAGAGGTCATGAGCATTGGAAACAGTAGGAAGTGGCCCACAGTAGGCAAATGTACAGGGAAGGTTCCTGTCTTGCCAGAAGAGACAGCAGCAACAGCAGCAACTGAAGGAACAGCATTATAAGCTAACAAAGGGCAACCTCAGATGTCTCTGTATTTTCTGGAGAGCAAAGGCACATCAGAATAGTAGCAGCCAAAAGAAAATGGATGAAGAAGGCAAAGAATGAGAAAAATACTCATGTAGGAGCTAATGAAGAAGAAAGCCAGAGAAACAGCAACAAGGCCAAATGAAAACTTGCATATTTTCCTCTGAATGTTTTCATCAATGGAATGGAATGGAATGGAATAGAATTCTTTATTGGCCAAGTGTGATTGGACACACAAGGAATTTGTCTTGGTGCATATGGTCTCAGTATACATAAAAGAAAATATACATTTGTCAAGAATCATATAAGGTACAACACTTAATATAACCATAGGGTACAAATAGGCAATCAAATCATACTAGGAAACAATCAATAAAGTGTACCCAGCAGTGGTGAGATTCAAAATTTTTTACGACTGGTTCTGTGGGCGTTTGCTTGGTGGGCATGACAGGGGAAGGATAACAAAATCTCTAGTCACAGGTGGTATTTGCTGGTTCTCTGAACTACTCAGAATTTCTGCTACCGGTTCTCCAGAACTGGTCAGAACCTGCTGAACACCATCTCTGGTGCCCAGTATTCCTATGCAGGATTTAAGATTTTAGTGGAAGTTCTCTCACATATGTAAGAGGTTCTGGAAAGATTTTCACAGGAATATATTAATGTTGAAGATACAGTTGTCTGTTCCACTGTCCTAGATACTACTCCATGCCTTTGGCTACAAAAAGTATAGAGGTTCTTTTTTCTTCTTCTTTTTAGTTTCTTTCTCTGTGGGAATCTGGATGAATAAGCATGAAGAAATCCACAAGGAATAAATATTGATGCAATACTTGTTTTATGAGAGGTTGGCTAAATGTCAGCCAAAATGAAGGTGACAGAAAATGGAAAGAAATCTTTTTGGAATCTTAGCCAGATCTCTTTAAGTTCAGTAGCATCCTTATATAAACAAATAAACAAAGCTCTGAGAATGTTTTACAGTGGGTTTACCAAAACACATGTGTACATCAGAGTTGAGTAGAGCAAGTAGAGTATTTGCACACAAATCTCTCCTATCAGTGCCAACTTGCCCAGCATCTCTGTTCAATGTTAGTGGGGAGAGGATGAACTCAAAACATAAAAATTCCTAGCAGGAGGAAAACTTTCACAATAAAACCAATTTCCCAGAGAGGTGAGAAGTTCCCATTCACTAGTTATGTTTAAGCAGAGAATAGAGAGCTATTTCTTAGGGAGAGTTTTATTTGAATTGCACTGAGAAGGAAGTTGGACTTGACTGTAAATAGTCTCTAAGACCACCCCACCCACAAAGACAGGCAAGTCACCTGTTCTGTATTAACATACTTGAAATCCTGTAATCTGATTGGCCCACCAGGGCAGCTCACTGATTGGCCCAAATACCCCATCTTGATTGGACAGTATCCCTACCCTACGATTGGCCAGCCTGGATGGTGGGAGATTCAAGGAGCTGTCATTGGCCACTAGCCGCAAGCAGCCATCAATAAAAGAGGCTGCCGCGGCTCACCGGTTAAGATGGATTTTAGGAAATAAAGAGCTGAAAAGTCACACTGGTCTCGAGTCTCTTTTCCCGCGATTGAACACTGGCGACGAAGGTAGGATACTGAGACAAGGAGACCAGTCGAGCACATGGCAAAAAGGACTGCCTAACCAACGAGATGGCCAGCAGCAACTCGCCACCCGCACCATTCAACTCCACGGAGGAGGACTGGGAATCATACATCGATCGGTTCCTCATGTTCCTCGAAAGCAACAATCTACAGGACGCAACTGATCAGAGGAAGAGAGCCATATTCCTGACACACTGCGGGCCCACAGTTTTCAAAATGGCCAAGGCCATTCAGGACATTAAGCAGATGGCATGGCCGGACCTGGACTGGCTACTGTGGGCCCATTATGCACCGGCCATCTCCAATCTCATCTGGAGAGATGAGTTTTATAAACAGGATCAGAAGGAAGGAGAAAGCGTCGGGGATTTCATAGCGGCTCTGAGGAACATCGGAGGTGCGTGTGGGTTCTCTAACATGGACGAGGCCATGAGAGACCACGTGGTTTTCAGACTGAGAGACCTCACGTTGCAAAGCCAGTTGCTGACCCAACCAGACATCACGGTCACAGAAGCCATTGCTTAGGCCACCGCAGCCAAAGCCGCGAAAAAGTCAGCAGCTGCCATGCGACAAATGAATGCGGTAACCCAGCAAACACCAACAGAGCAAGCCAACCACAGGAAAAGAAAGCAGAGGGAACCCAGAAAGTCATCTCCACAACCACGCTCCATGAGGACACCGAATATTCATCCGAGACCAACGACGAGGAGGAAGAAATACACTGACTCCAGTCAGAATGGCACAGATGAGAGAGGAGAGAATGTAAGTCGGGGTTTCAATGTGCAGGGTGCAGAGGAGACCACCCCCATTCTGAGTGCCATTTCCTAGATGCTATTTGCCAGCCCTGGGAGAAACGGGGGCACATTGCCAAGGTCTGCCGTAATAAAAAGAGTTACAGCCCCAGGTGATGAGACAGCACCCCCCCCACCAGGACCAGAGACAGGCACACAGAAAGCCAATGGAGTCATGAAGGCAGAAACAAGTGGCTCAGCGAGACCCGCTGGAAGGAAGAGACCCATCAGATGATCACCATTGGGCATTCAAGCGTGACCGATGCCTGGAAGGTACAAGTGCCGGTTGGCATTGAAGGCCAGCAGTGCAACATGGAGGTAGACTCCGGTTCCTACCTATCCATGGTATCCTGGAACACTATAAAGCGCCTAATACCCAACATACAGAAAGGCGAGCTAGAGAGCCAAAAACTGACCCTGAAGGGAACCGGATTCCCATTGTGGGAGTCAGACATTTTCAAATAACTTTCAAAGAACACTCAGAAATCCTGCCCTTGACCATCGTGGACAGGGATCTCCCAAGCCTGCTGGGGCTAGAATGCTTCGCGTCTCTGGGGATCGGAGTAACTGGAATACACAGCATCACCGAAACGGACTGGGAGGAAAGACTGATGAGGAACTTCCAGGACGTATTCGACGGGAAGCTAGGCAAGTACCGGGGGTCCCCTATTTCCTTTAATTTAAACCCAAACATAGCCCCAATCCATTTAAAGGTAAGGCAAGTCCCTTTCACATTCAAACCAAAGAACGATGAGCAATTGGATAAGCTCATCGCACAAGGGGTCTTGGAAGAGATAGACCACACACAATGGGAAACCCCAATTGTAACTCCGATTAAACCAGATGGTTCCGTGCGTATCTGCGGAGACTATAAGGCCACCCTCAACCATGCACTGCAACAGAGCGCGTACCCCATTCCAGTAGTGCAACATCTGTTACATTCATTGGGGGGAGGAAAGATCTTTACGAAGCTCGACCTGGCGCAGGCATACCAGCAATTGCCCGGCGATGCTGAAACAGCGGAGGCACAAACCATCGTGACTCACAGGGGGCCATTTAAATGTAAAAGGTTACAATTCGGAGTCAGTGTGGTCCCAGGGGTGTTCCAGAGTTTGATGGAGCGCCTATTGCAAGAAATAAAAGGGGTGGTGCCCTATTTCAATAACGTGCTGGTATCTGCCAAAGACACAAACCAATTGGAAAGCCACCTCAGGGGAGTCCTATAAAAATTCCAAAAGGCGGGCCTCAAAGTAAAAAAAGAAAAATGCCAACTAGCTACCAAGAAAGTCAAATTTCTGGGGTACCTAATTGACAAAGAGGGAATCCACCCCACCGAAAAGAAAATAAAAGTCATTAAAGAAACCCCCAGACCACAAAACAAAACAGAACTACAGGCATTTCTGGGACTCATTAACTTTTATAATGTCTTTTTGCCACAAAGGCAACAATGGTAGAACCACTGCATAGACTACTAGATAAGACAGCTACCTGGACCTGGGGCCGATGGGAGGAAGCTGCATTCCAAGAAATAAAAGACTTGCTGACATCTGAATTGGTACTCATACAATACAGCAAAACCCTACCATTGACCGTAACCTGTGATGCATCACCATTTGGCGTCGGGGCAATACTCAGTCACACGCTACCAGATGGGAAAGAGGCACCAATCGCCTTCTATTCCAAGACGCTGTCCAAGGCAGAATGGAATTACAGCCAACTGGACAGGGAGGCATTAGCAGCAATCACCGGAATAAAAAGATTCCATAAATATCTATACAGCAGGACTTTCATACTTATCACTGACCACAAACCACTCTTGGGGATACTCGCAGGGAACAAGGCCACCCCAAACATATTGTCACCATGGATGACAAGGTGGTCCGAGTTCCTTGCCGTGTATAATTACCAATTAATACACTGGATCGGAAAAGGGTGTCCGGAAACGGAAAACTGTGAGACATTTAAAGCATTCCAAACCCGGCAAATGGAACTCTCAATGTTAAAGGGATGTGTACTATGGGGGGATCGGGTTATTATATACTGGGAAAATTACAGGAAAAACTGTTGGACATGTTGCACAACAGACACCCGGGAATAGTAAGGATGAAATCCCTGGCCAGGAGTTATGTTTGGTGGCCAGGGATGGACAAGGAGATAGAGACATGGGTAGGAACATGCAACCAATGCCAGAAATCCAGGCCAACCCCCCTTTTTGCACCTATTCTCTACTGGGAGACACCCAGGGGCCATTGGTCAAGAATCCATATAGATTTTGTGGGACCCACAAAAGGACATACATTTTTAATAACTGTTGACGCTACTCCAAATGGCTGGAGGTCAGCGTCATGAACTCAACAATGACAGAGGCCATCATCAAACAGTTAAGAAAATTATTCACAACGCATGGGTTGCCGGACCTATTAGTTTCAGATAACGGGCCACAGTTCACAGCATTGAGAGTTGAAAAATTCCTAGCAGAACTAGGCATACGGCATGCCCTAATAGCGCCCGCTCATCTGGCTACGAACGGTAGGGTGGAACGAATGGTCTGGTACACCAAAAAGGCCTTACACAAAATAGACACAGATAACATACACGATAAAATAAATAAAATGCTAACCATCCAACACATAACACCAAACACGTCAACTAACAAGAGCCCGGAAGAACTACTAATGGGCAGGAAACTACCGTCACACCTCGACAGACTATACCCCACTACAACCCCGAAAAGCCACCAGACTCTTCCGGCAAGTACCGCATCTTCACAACAGGGAATTTAGTATACGCTAAAAACTTTGGGTACCGGCAAAAATAACCCAAACAATAGGCTCACCGGTTAAGACAGATTTTAGGAAATAAATAAAGAGCTGAAGAGTCACACTGGTCTCGAGTCTCTTTTCCCGCGATCGAACATCACCAGAATATAAACCAACAGAAAACAGCACTCCTTACTAGCACGGATGATGCTACCTGGTTAGCGTAATGAAACATCTTCAAAAAAACAAGCTCTGGAGATTCAGGAGCATGAAATAAATGTTATGGCGGAGGAAATATTTAGATTAAATAAACATGATAAATGGAGAAGCATGAAAGATTCACCAAAAAGTTAGTTAGAGTTGAAATTCTAAAAAGAACAAGAGATGATGGATAGATATAGAATATTTTTTAATATGCTGATTATTTTATTAAGTGTTAGAAAAAAGAAGTAGAAATTGAGAGAATAGTATTATGTATACTGAAATATTATAGAACATATTATATTACTATGTATACACAAACATTAGAAGTTGAAAGATTATGATTATGTGTATTTAAATGGTAATATCATTATCAGAATTGTATGACTCAGACAATACACTGTTCACCAACAAGCACTTTTGGATGTTAAAGAAAAAATCATAAATAAAATTACAAAAAGAAAGAAAGAAGAAAGAAAGAAAGAAAGAAAGAAAGAAAGAAAGAAAGAAAGAAAGAAAGAAAGAAAGAAAGAAAGAAAGAAAGAAAGAAAGAAAGAAAACAAGCAAGCTCAGAAAGCACCAAGGATGCCTCATTTCAACCCTGAGCTACAAATAAACCTTTAATGGTAAATAGCTCCTCCCTGGTAAGAAATATACATATTGTTAACTTGTAATGATTGGATGTATCATTAATGTTCTTCGGCTACACTTCAGTAGGTCTGAATGTAAAGTAAAATGCCATACATGGATAATCATTCAGTTTTGAACTGGGCCTTCTGAAAAATGGAGCTATGCAAACATTTAGATTTTTCCAAGGTTTTATTTTTTATTTTTTAGAGGAACAGAGGACGTAAATGCCAAAATTAAGTTGAATTAAGTCAAAAGAAGCTTGCTTTAAAACTGGCTCCTCTGCTTATCTTTTGGAATCATTGTAAAACAACCAAAGAAAGGAAGCTTCTAGGTGGCTATCTCATTTTAAGGAATAAAGAGTTACAAATGTAAAAGAAAATACAATTCCATCTTCTCCATGTTAATCTTCAATATGCCCAGAAATATTTGGACACTTTTTTTTCAATTAAATTGCAGTCGGAACTCAAATTAGAATAAATGCTTATGCTTTAGGAGGTTTGACAGCATCATCAGTTTTTGACATTAGATTAGTTTTCTAGTGATCAAACAACATCATGATCAAGACTTGCAAGAGTGTAAAATCTCAATATGCCACTGTTATTCCTGAGGACAGAAAATATCCATTTTTAAGGCAGTTAACGCTCTCAGAAACTGATAGGTTATAGAAAAAAAAAATCAAGCAACTTGCTGAAGTGAAGGATTTTTTTTTCCTCTCATGTTCTTGGAAGACATTAGATGATTTCAGCTATTCTGTTGATAATTAACTCTGGTCAGTTTCCTCTTTCTTATTTTGCCTAGGTTGCTAGGCATGCAAGAAGAGTTGCAATGAAGGGGAGAGTCAGCATAGATCCACAGACAATCAAAACAGTTCAGGTCAAACTCTTATACCGGAAACAGAAGGGTTGGAAGATGGGAAAGCTAGTCATCCATAGATTTTTTTTCTGTTGTTGCACTTTAATCACTGAATATTTTACAGTTGTTGTTTTTTTTTAAAAAACCCTGCCTTGCAACATTTTTGGAAGTGGATTGCCATTTCTTTTTCCTAGAGAGTGACTAACTGGTCCAAGGCTCAGCTGTCTTCATGCCAATGATAGGACTAGAATTCACAATGTCCTATTTTCTAGTCTGGTGTTTTAACCTCTACACCAAACTAATACTCATAAAGTAAAATGAAGATGAGAGTGAAATAGAGAAGCAATTAAGCATTCTCTTTACTATTACTGTACTTGGTATTTGAGAGGCCCAGAATTTGGTACTATAGGCAGGATGTAAATGATATATGGATGTATGGCAGAAGACCATAGGAAAGTGTGTGCCTACAGTGCAAATGTTCCACATCTCAACATAACAAATTGAAAAAAAAAAAAAAAGAATTCTCCAACAGTATATTTTCCCCTCAAATGCTCACCGAAAGCTCTTACATTTACTGAGTCTATTCTAAAATAAGCCCAAATACATTCACCTGTCACTAATCTTTTCCTAACTTCAGGCATTTCTAGTTAGTAAAGCAAAATATTTTCTCAACTGCAGAGTGAGGGTCCTGTGTTGCCCAGACATTGTTTTCTTGGCAATTTAATTAGCCATTAAGTAGAAAACTCACAATGACAAATATATTATAAATGAGCATTGTGTGACATTTTTATCACTGCTTATATAAAGCATTTTATCTTAATATGCTCCAGGTATTATATAAATTAAATATGCATTTCTCTCATATGCACTTTGTGTATTTGTAATTGCCCCAGCTCTGCATATTTAAAAGGCAAGCTTTACCTCATAAATACAAAGCAACTATGATTTTTTCAAAGACAGCTATTGTAGTTTTGAACAGTAATAAGCTTATTGCAGGGTCCTTCATCTTTTCTCTCAGCTCCCATCATCCCTCCAATTCTGATAGAATGCACTTTACCCTTTATGTTTTTTCCCTCTGTCAACTTAAAAATATGCAAATGTAAAATAAAATTACATTTATTATATTATGAAATACAAATAAGGAATAAAAACCAGAAATTGTTAACACTATAATGATTTAGATAAATCTTTAAAGAGGAGGAAAAAGCTTATATCAATTTTAACTATGTTTTCTAAAATGTAATGAACTAAAAGTTGCTTATTTTATACAGTGAATGCTCACTATGACATTGATAAACATTTGCAAAATGCAAGGAATTATTTTGCAAACATGATAAAGATTTTGATTTTTGATTTTAACACTAAAATTTCCACTGTACTGTTACTTATAAATAAGAAAAAGAAAAAAGAAAAAGAAAGAGTGAGAAAGAGGAAGAAAGAAACTGAAAAGTAGAAAATATATTTCCTTTATCCTCTAATTTACAGTGTATAGTACCCATTGAAAACCTTACTGTAAGTGTCTGTATTTGCTTTGCTTTGTGATATATTTTGTGCCTTAATTTTAGTCATCCATGGATTATCCATTGATCCAGATGTGTTTGGCATCAACCATTTATTCTGATTTCTATAAGCATATTATAAAACGAGGAGGAGGAGGAAAAAAAACTTGTTTATTCATCGTGGGCTTTCAGTATTTTATTGTTTCAATTTTTAATGTTTCCTTTGTTTTGTTTTAATATGGTCTTTATGTTGGTTATTATCATATTTTTATGTTCCCCAAAGTACAGGGAATGAGCAATGTATATTTTTCTAAATACATTTTTAAAATTAAATTATAAATAATCAATTAACAGATAAACTCAACACTTCCTACAGTTTTCAGATGGAGGAATTAAACATTTAATTATTTTTTTTATATCCTTGCATTTCTTTAATTAATCTGAGGATTTAAAAAAAATGTTAAACCTCCTAAAAATAGCTTCTGCATGAGTTGAATTTTAAATATTAGGCACTCTGTGAATCTTACATTTTGATTTGCCTTTTACTCCCCTTTTGGTTTGGCAGGAAAGAAAGGTTCCCCATTGGTTTCTTTCCATTCTAGTATGCATTGGCTCATAATGTTACAGCAGGCTGTAAAGAATAAGCTAGAAAATAAAAGTGAGAAGCGTTGCATATTGAGATAGGAGGAAATGAGGAATGCATTTCATTCCAGCTTTCTGGTTCCATCTTCTTCTAGAACATCCAATTCATGATAAGATGAATAAATTATCCCTACCAAAAATGCTCAAACAATATCTTAAAGGGAAAGTGGTGGTTCCATCATCTATATTATATAAGAAATGGGAAGAAGGTACCTCATTCTACTCCTATTCTCATTGCAGACCAGAGTCATGCTTATTAGTTATTGGCTAATTAAATGCTATCAAAACAGGCTCAACTCTTAATGACTCATTTCAGAATGATCTGCCTTCAGCTTGGTATTTTAGGTCATTGTTATCAATGAAATCCACCTTGTTGCTGATCCTTCTCTTCCTCTTATTACTATTACATTGCCATAGTAAAAGACACACACCATAATAAAACACAAAAAATAAACAGGTGTTCAAGATGAGAAATGGGAATTGATGGAAAAGACATAAAGAGACAATCTCTGATCATCCTTCCTCTCTGTTGAGGTAACAAAGACAATTACATTTGGCTAAAGAAGGCTCCAATTATTTGTGCAAGGGAGAACCCTGACTTTATAAGGATAGCTTACCTCATGAAACTGTGATTATGGTTATACTTTCAGTTCAGCCATTTGCAGGCAAATAACCAAAGCACATGGTCCTTTCCTTTCTCCTTCCCCTCCCTTCTCTTTCTCCCCTCCCTTCCCTTCAGCATAATCAGCACTTCTTCCATTAAAATACTTTGCATATGTTTAATTTTTCAACCTGAGAAAGAAACAGGCATCAACAAAGGAATAGCTATATGCCAGAATAACTACAGTGTGTTCTTTCAACTTGACATTTTAAAGATAACTGTGTTGGTCAACCTCAGCAGAAAGCAAACATTGGCCACAGTACAAGCCCTCTCTCAAGTGGTGACATTTGAACATTTTTTTAATTCATTGGCCTCTCAAAGAAGGCCTAGCCTTCTGGTGAACAATATTCAGTTTGTCCAGGTGTCTCAGAGAAATATGGATGCATAAAATTATAACTTGTAAATCAATCTATTCAGTACAACTTCAAGTTGCCTTTTGTGTCAGCATATGTAAGAGATTAAAAAAAGCAAATTCTGAGTATGGTGAGGAACCTCAAGAAGTTAATTGGAAAGAAAACAAATATTAAGGAGTATGACATGGAAGAGAATGGCTTTTAGGAACAGTCAAATTACACTAGAAGGATAATAATTATTTTTATCATCATTTTTACATTGTTTTGATTGGAATTACTTAACAGGTAAACCTGACACTTTGAAGGGGAAGCCCACAAAACCTTTTAAATTAGATTAATATGGCTTAAGGGATGCAGTGACGGAGTGACACTGGAACTGCTGGCCATAAGTGATCTGCAGTCCAGTGGTTCGAGCTTAGTTCTGTGAGATGGAATAAACTCCTGTCACTCGATCCCTAGCTCTTGCCAACCCAGCAGTTTGAAAGCATGCAATATTACACATAGATAAATGGGTACCATTTCACTGGGGAAAACCTAGCTGCATTTGGGTGTTTGAAGAATGGAAGCTGGCACTAGACCTGGACAGACACAAGTTGAGTTGAGTCCAGTGGAGGAGCCTGGAAGAGCCAGCAACCCAAGCATCATTAGCTAATTGGTGTAAAGCTAGTTCACTCCCCATGATGCCCCAAGGATGGATCCACAAGCACCAAACAGATTGAACTAGCCATCTAGGCTGTCAGGCTTGCATTGTATGTCTAGCAGATTTCCCTGATATTGTGTGCCATACGCTAAGTACATAATAATAAATGGCTTTTAGAATGCAAAGGTAATTCTTTCTCCCCCTCCCCAAAACAGACAATAAAGAAAAATCAAAGCACCCACCTTTCATAATTATGCTACTTTCCCCTCTCCATAAATCCCTTTCTTGCAGTCCACAACTGCCAAAAGATTGCTGATCTTTTTCAGTAGAGGTATCTCTTTGATCAACTATTCACTCTATTCTTACTTGAATCTATAAACAACCGCTCATAAATAGTAAGTATGCATTCAAACCTTCAGAAGGAGGTTGCATTTAACTTTATACCACATGAAGGGTTGTACTACCTTCTTTTCACTTAAGAATTTATTGAAACAAAACATTTGACCAGGATTGCTATAAACCTTGGCAATGGTGTGACTATTTTGTCTTTCATTTTACAGACAACTTCGCAAGCATCTGCTATCTTGCTTACATTCCTTTCTTTCATCAGTGGTAACTACTTCTGTATTTCCCCTTCTGAGATCAGAAAGTATAGCCAAGGAACTGCTGACTGATGGAGTGAAATATCATAGGAACCTCCCTATCAGCTTTACACACATAAATATAACAATCACAGCCTCCATTCAACAGTAAGGCATATTCAAAAATAGGGAGAATAAAATAACAGAAGAAGTAAGAAGTAAGATGTAAGAAGCCTGATGATGGCAGATGAGATTCTGCCGAAATGTTGCTACAACTTTAAAAGCACAACTACAATGACATGGGAAAATACCCGAACAAAGCTCAATGCCATACATGTAAGTACCCGCGAAAACTTAAGAATACACACACACACACACACACACACACACACACACACATATATAAACTCCAAGACCAACAAACACAGACCAAGACTCCCAACCAATCAGGATGAAGAAAAAACCATTCTGGCACAGCAATAGGCTGCCCCAAATTTTAATCTGAAACCACTGTAAAAGTCTGACTCACAGATGAACACTATACAGAAGCCTGATGATGGCAGATGAGATTCTGCTGAAACGTTGCTACAACTTTAAAAGCACCACTACTATGATGTGGGAAAATACCCGAACAAAGCTGAATGCCATATATATATATATATATACATATATATACACATACATACATACATACATATAAAATTGAAGGACAGATTTGGGTACGTTGGCCTTTTATAAGCCTCATCCCAAGTCTTGCTTTAGCTGACATTTTTACAGTGATCCCCCTGGACCACTTTGAGAATTGCAATTTGATAAGCTGTCAGAGATGTTGCTTTAAAGACCTGCTCTGAGCTGCACTTTGGCTTGTTTTATTTATTTTTGAGTTTTTAGAACCTAATATTTCTTATGAAACAAACATTGAAGAACATTTTGCACCGCTTAAACAAAATGTTGCAGATTCTTTTAAGCAGGACTGTGAATTGGAAAAGACAACAAATTGGAATCATCCATTCCTAATTGCCATATCACCAAATTAGCAAAAAAAAACCGGATCCAAATGCATCACTTTTTAAAATAGTGTTGTGACATTATATGCGGGTATACAAAGGGACAAAGTTTACATTGTGACATCACAATGCATTCAAACCTTCAGAAGGAAGTTGCATTTAACTTTATACCACATCAAGGGTTGTATTATCTTCTTTTCACTTAAAAATTGATTGAAACAAAACTTTTGACCAGGATTGCTATAAACTTTGGCAACGGTGTGAATGAGTCTCACTTCTGAGGCTCATTCACTGCCTTTCAAATCTTATCAGGAATAGCTGGCTGATCACAACAAATTTTCTAGAGCACTGGAGAACATTTTTTAATCCCTTTCCCTACTACCTCTCTAATTAGGGTACTAAGGGGACCCTTTCTCCAGAGCACCCTTAGTGGACACTTTCTTGTAAAGCAACTGAATAATAACTGATATGGATCTCCAAACATATTCACTTAATTAAAAAGGAAGCCTTCTTTGTTTTTCTCCCTTCAGCTTCTCACAATGTCCTCAAGAATATGTCCTGATCATTCATCCTCAACTCTCTATTGTGAGAACCAGTTCTATTGTAATGAGACTAAATAAATTGGTGTCTACATCATAGTTGCTCCAACTTGTGAACCTCTTTAGGAAATTTATGAACAACTTAGATAAGTGGTCCAAATCCAGATTCTAACACACCACACTATAATCCCTCCATTGGAATAGTTGATCTAATCTCTCTCTCTCTCTTTCCCCCCTCTCTCTCATATCTGAACTAATTATTAATCCTCAAAATAATCCTTATGCCACAACTTCTACATTATTTTCAGTCCAGGAATCTTATCCAAAGACTTTTAAAAATCCAAGTAAAGAAAGATTGCAAATCCTACTTTCCCAAATGAATTGTGAGATGTTATCGAAGCACAGATATCACATGTTGACACTGATATAAATATAGCATAAATGAACATTGCTTTTCAAAATGATATTTTGAAATGATTCTACAGAGATCATTCAAGATTTTACAACTTTCTACCTTCTGTCCTTCATAGAATAGGTCCTGAAAATAATGAGGTAGTAAAGCAGACTATCAAGGTAAAGTCACTTTGACAAATTCACTGTTGATGTAAATCCATAAAAGGTAAACTATGCATGAATTTGCTCCTGTTCTTAAAAAGTGCATGAAGGGTGACATTTGCTGCATGACTTGTCCATCTTGGCATGTATAAATCTGCAGATACACACCCTGATCAAAAGGGTAATTAGACAAGGAGAGATTATATGAGTGATGTCTCCGCATTTATCCTTGAGGAAAGGAAGATGTATTCAGTATTACATGGGTTTAACCTTGTTCAATGAGAAATTGCACTACCTTTAAAACAGTTACATAGGATTCAATGGAGTCTTTTTTGTTTGAGTGTAAATAATTCATTAATACAATCAAATCTCCCTGGTTGTAATGAACTGGTCAAGTTATATTCCACTCATCAGCCTCACAATGATGAGGATCATTATGTATTGTCAAAAGAATCAGCGCATGGCATTCATAATCCCAAAGCGTCACTGGAGTAACAATGTTAATAAGCAGATAAATTAAGCTGCTTTTGAGTATCCATTAAGAATGTCAAACTGCACCACTGTATGTTTTGCCTTTGTTAATGGATTGAGTGACTAAAAGCAATTTGCAAGAGACTTGAGTCCATAAATAATATGAAAAAAAATTGGCAGGCTTAAAATATGTATTTAATAAATGGTGCAGCAAACAGAGAAAGAGGGGGATTGATTGGTGGGTCAATTTATTTGCCTCTAAAAGGGAATTCTCACATTATGAGTAAGTTGAAAACTTACTATTTTCTAGTAAGTCAACTTCCAAATGGTTAATTTGTACAAGGCAGAGAAACACACTAGCTAGAAGCTCTTTCTCATTTGATATTTTACAGTGATTCTTCAAGTTTGCATTGTATGCCCACTGCGCAAAAAGGCAGCTTAGGCCCATTGAAAATGAAAGAGGTGTCTTTGTAAAATTATGTGCATGCCTCTGTTCAGCAAAAAAGTGTCATGGCTGAGTCATTGTTGTTGTTGTTCACGATTCCTATAAGTTGATTTAATATATAAGGTTTGTATATTAAATCAACATATAGGTTTATATTTATATAAGGTTTTACTATATATATGAAAGGAAAAAGGCATAATTTTAGGAAATAACTTGAGTGATGATAGCAAGGGAAAACAGAGGAGTTTAAGTTTTTAGGTTAAGGAAAGAATGAATGTTGAAGTTTAGAAGCAGCAACCATTCAAACATAAAGTATAATACAAATGAAAAGTTACAAAAAAATTAAATTATTATTAATATTAATTGTCAGTTGCAAAATATTTGGACTTGTTTTTTTAAGGTAGGGAAAGGAGGACTAAAAGAGCTGAGAATAACACAGAAGGTCCTCACATCATTGTGACATCATCATAATTCCCTTTTCTGCTCACCTTAATACTCAAATAAATTTGTAACAGAAGAAGCATTTATACAAAGTCAAGCCTGAAGCTATTTAGGGCTCTAGAGATTTTATTCTGCTAGTTGTTGCAGACTATAGGGTATGTGTGTGTGCTCATGTCCATTTCAAGGTCGTTGAGCCAATGCTCTCTAAAGACATTTCTGTTGCCATGGGCCAGCATAACATCACAGAGCACTGTTACCTTCCCACCAAAGGGGTACCCAATTCTCTACTCACATTTGCATGCTTTCAAACTGCTAGGTTGGCAGGAGTTGGGGTGAGGATGGAAGCTCAACCCATAGCGTGGCACTCGAGCCTCAAATCTGGGTTTGCAAGACAATAAGTCTAGTGTCTTAACCACTGAGCCACACACCACCCTTAGAGTTAATACCAGTGCCTTATATTGTGCTCAGAAATAATGAATGCAGAACTGTCAGTAAATGTGATTACATCAGTTATCCTAATTTTTAAATTAACTGCAATTTTGACCAGTTTTAAGTAGATCGTATTGAAACAGTCAAGATGATTTGTAACCATAGACAATGGTGGTCAAATCCAGTGACCTCAAAGAATAGTTGCAGCTTCTGTTGCCTTCTGCGCTTCATAACCAGTGTTCATTGGCACAAAGAGAGTTGCTATGGTGCTGCCTAGATTATTATCCTCTGATGCAGAAGGCACAGGAGCGATCTCTAATCCACAGGAAGCAGCTAGCCAAATTTGGTGCTCTGCAAAATTTATACTGATGATGTAAAGCTGTTCAATACCACAGACAATACTGCTACCCTTTAAAAAGATCTTGACTATGTATCAGAATGGTCAAATAAATGGCAACTTCAAATCGCAACAAATAAATGCTCTGTCTTACATATTGGCAAAAAAATAATAATCAGAAAATAAAATACAAGCTGAATAATAAGACCTTGTTGATGATCCAAGCTCTGTAAAGGACCTTGGAATACTCATATCTAATGATCTAAGTGCTAGAACCCACTGTAACTACATAGCCAAAAAGGCATTAAGAGTTGTAAACCTAATCCTACATAGCTTTTTCTCTGGTAATATCACATCACTAACTAGAGCATACAAAACATTTGCTAGACCAATACTTGAATACAGCTCATCAGTCTGGAACCCACATTACATATCTGATATTAGCACAGTTGAGAAAGTCCAAAAATATTTCACAAGAAGAGTTCTTCACTCCTCTACTCGTTGTAGAATACCTTATGTCACCAGACTTGAAATTCTAGACCTAGAAAAACTTGAATTATGCCCTCTTCAGTCTGATCTAAGTATGGTATATAAAATCATACATTGCAATGACTTACCAGTCAATGAATACTTCAGCTTCAACCATAACAATACAAGAGCATGCAATAGATACAAACTCAAGGTTAACCACACCAAGCTTGATTGCAGGAAATACGACTTCAGCAACAGAGTGGTAAATGTCGGGAATACTCTACCTGACTCTGTGGTTTCAAACCCCAAAAACTTTAACCTTAGACTGTCTACTATTGAACTCACCCCTTTCCTAAGAGATCTGTAAGGGGCATGCATAAGTGCACCAATGTGCCTACTGTCCCTGTCCTATTGTTTCTTTTATTTTTTTATATGTACCCATTTCATGTATTCATAACTATGTATATACTTATACCTATTATCTTGTAAGTGATTAACAAATCAAATAAATAAATAAAATAAATATTTTTCTTCCTCCTGCCCAAATGTACTCCACAACAATTGCTTTGCTGCATTTGCTATTTATTTTAATTAACTTTTTGAACCAGCTTATTAAGCTAGTGCAATTAAAATAAATTCCTGGAATGGGTGAGTGCGATCACTGTTATGTACAGAATTACACCATTATATAAAAAAGGAAAGTGTGTTTTATGCCTCACAGTCTAAATTCAAACATTTCAGGCCCATTCACTCAGGGCAAACCCTTGATATCAGTAGCAAACAGAGAAGAACTTGGAGTGGGGAAAGAACTTGCTTTTTAAAAAATTAAAAGAAATGAAGATGAGAGAAATGAAAGGGATGATCGGGGCAGTAAAGAAACTGAGACTAGTGTAATGGATTGTGAGAATAACCTTGGGAGAAAAAAAGGAAGATTCGTAGCCAGAGTAATGGTCTAAAATGAGGTATTTCAGCTCACAGAAGGAATGAGGATGGAGAAAGTGCATCAAAAAGGATCCTTCCTAGTTCTCTGGAAGGTAAAGACAGGGGAAGGGGGAAGTGCTTTCAGTTTTGCAGTTCTGCAACTGTAATATTTTCTAGGAGTCCCCACGTGGCCTGTTTTGGATGCAGGTGAGTGCAGGGCATGTGTGGAGGCTCAGAGAGGGCGAAAAACAGTCCTCCTAGAACAGTAGTGGCTAACCTTTTTGGGCTCCTGTGCCAAAAGATTGAACGATTGGGGGACCAAATGAGTTGTGGGTTTGCGGCAACTGCCAGCAAGTACTGCAAGCTTACCTATTGGTGAGTGTCTCCCCCAGCTCCTCCTTATAGATCAGCAGTGCATTTTTCAGTGGGAGGAAGGAGCGGGTAAACGGCTTGAAGATTTACTGTGGACCCAAGTCAGAAACAATTTAAAAAACGAAGACTCCAGAGCGGAAGGGGTGAGTGTGGAGATTAAGCAGAAGTGGCTTAAATTAAATGGCAGCTTGAGAAAAGTGTGATTAAAAGAGGAAAAAAAAGGGAGACTAGATGAGAAGAAGAGGTGTGAAAAAGGGTTTTATTCAGGAAAACTGCCTTTTGAAATTGAGATTGATTGTGAATTCCAAAGATTGAAGAACTGGAATGATGTCTACAGTCTCCATTTAAATCAAATCACCAAAATAATTCTAAATGGCCACCAATTGGGGAGAACAAAGGAGACTCATTATTAGTCAGCCTGAATTTAAATTCCCACTCAGCTGATTGGACAACCTCCACACCCAAATCTCATCCCTTCCAAACTCCAAAGTAGATGATTGGTGAGCTCATTCAAATCTTCTCCATTCAAATCTATCAAACAGCAATGCTTAAAACAAAGCAAAACAAAAACCAACAAACATGGCTTTAAGGAAAAAGAAAGGAACTTTACACAACAAACCTCCAATATTTTACTACCTCCACCATTTCAGTACCTCAAGACCAAATATTTACAGATAATGCTTTGTCTATAATAATTGATTTATCATATAATAGTATAATAATTAATTGTTAAATGACCACTAATTTATTGATTCATTGAACTGATAGAGATGTAAAACTGTATCATTGATTATCTAATCTATTGATTGATTGATTGATTCTTAGTAATAAGTTGACTGATTGATTTTTAGTAATCAGTAACCTTTCTTTTGATTTGTTCTCTAACATCAATTAACATTTATTAATTACCAACATTCATTAAGTAACCATCTATCTATCACATTAATTAGCTATTGTAATTGTTTAGTGTACTATTGTCATTGACTTTGCCAGCCAGAAACTCCAGAAACTCCAAATCCTCCACTACCAAACAACAACAACAAAATAATATTTCTACCAATGACCTCTCAGACTCCTGTACATGCTTCAGATGTCTTAAAACCGCCAATGAAAGTGAAAATAATATCAAATGCTACTATGTGATAGTTAAGCCCACCTTGCCTGCTTAAAATTAAACAAAAATGTAGCTCCTAAAGGCATCAGATACATTCCCTTGTCTATGTCCATCATGTTTTCCTAAGCTAAACAAACCAAGTGCCCTGCCTCACAGAGTTGATAGTATAGAACAGGGGTCTCCAACCTTGGCCCCTGGAAGCCTGATGGACTTCAACTCCCAGAATTCCACAGCCAGCTGGCTGTGGAACTCTGGGAGTTGAAGTCCGCCAGGCTTCCAGGAGCCAAGGTTGGAGACCCCTGGTATAGAATCACTCATGCACTCAATAGAAAAACGCTTAGCTGTTGAAGTAATTCCCCGTTAGGAGAATGAGCGCATACAGAGAGATGTATAGAGAGTAGTGTTTGAATAATATACACAGAGCACACAGATACACTGTACAGTAAATGTAGGCTTTTACTTCCAGAAACGTTAAAGCAAAGTCCAAAATAAGCAATCCAAAATCATTCACAGGTAAATCAGTCAGTTTTTCAATCCAGGGATAATCCAAATATCAAATTCCAGTGTCAAAAACAGTTCAGTATCAGACTTACATTAAATCCAGTGACATCAGTCAATTAGAAGAAATGGAGCAATGGCAATACTTTCCAACAGAAGGAAATGGAGATACTCACTCAGATACACTCACTTTTCTACTCATTGAAGAATATCCTATTCCACCAGACTTGAAATTCTAGACTGAGAAAACCTAGAACTACGCCGCCTTCGGTCCGATCTAAGTATAGTATATAAAATCATACATTGCAATGTCCTACCTGTCAATGAATACTTCAGCTTCAACCATAACAATACAAGAGCAAACAATAGATACAAACTTAAGGTTAATCACACCAAACTTGATTGCAGGAAATACGACTTGAGCCCCAAACCCCCAAAACTTTAACCTTAGACTTTCTACTATTGACCTCACCCCTTTTCTAAGAGGTCTATAGGGGGCATGCATAAGCACACCAACATGCCTACCATCCGTGTCCTATTGTTTCTTTTATTTTTCTTATATGTACCAATGTATTCATAACTATGTTTTTACTTATACCTATTATCTTGTAAGCAATTGACAAACCAAATAAGTAAATAAATAAAAAATAAATAAATATTATAATAAAGAGCCATGGTGGCACAGTGGTTAGAATACAGGCTTGTAGACTAATTTTGCTGACTGCCAGCAGTTCAATTCCCTCTGACTCAAGGTTGATTCAGACTTTCATCCTTGGTTGGTAAAATGAGGAACCAGATATTGGGGGCAATAGGATGATTCTGTAACCACTTAGAGAAAGCTGTAAAACACTGAAATGGTATATACAGTAAGTCCAAATACTGCTATAAAGATATTGTTATTATTTATGATTTTGGTTTCCTATCTAGCACTAGGCAGAAACAAACATTTTGGGAAGTTAAGCATTTAATTACATAATTAAATAGATTAAATAATGTATTAATTGTAATAATTTAATAATATATAATTACTTCTAATTTAATTCATCTTGATCATTTAATTATAGGATTTTAAACTAAAAAATAGGAAGAGCAAACACATTCCTGTTAAATCAGGTTTTCAGATGTAAATAAAATTGTACTGAAGAAGTTGGGTGATTTTTTTTCTTTTTCTTTGTTTTTAAATAATTAACTTTAATGTATTTTAATTGTCTTCTTAAGACAATTAACCACCATAAGAATCACCTCTCAAAATTATATAATTCAGAAATAAGCCCTATTCAGTTCTAATTTTCCAGAAAATATACTGTATGTATAAGAGTATAGCTTGAATGGAGATTTTTCAGGATAGACTTTAAATTATAACTGATATTTATCCTCCTCACCTTTTCATTCACAAGTGTGACTTTTGATATATTTCTAATGCCATCAAAGCAAATACTGTGAATCTGGATATAATTGATGTTCTGCATATTGAAGTTCATACAGTTATAACTTCAAAGCAGATTTGTATGCATTTTTCCACATACTTTAAGCTGATGCAACTAGCACCATTTTAATAACTATCCAGTTATAATTAAAAGAAGAAATTAATTGTATATGCTAATCTACATTTGAATTTCAATGCATATTTTAAAGTGCTAATGCCTAATTTATTGATGAAATGGTTGTAAACAACATGCAACACAATAAAAACAAATTAAATGCAGAGACAAAAAGTAGTCATTGCATACATATGACATGTGAGTTTGCATTTGTGTATATTATATGAGATTTATGCAGTGAAGCATAGGTATGAATTTCATATTAAATCAAAGTCTAACTCGTAAACTTCATATATAATTCTAGGATATGCTCAACCACAAATATCAAATGCTAACTTTGCTTCTGGGGCTTTAAATGTAGCTATCTTAAATTAATTACATTTTGGGATTAAACAACGATGAGAATAAAAAGATTATTATGATTATTTTAAAATCTCATTGCAATTCTGTTGATCGGCTTTCCAAAATTGGAACATAGAATTTGTTTTTACCCTAAAGGTTCCTTCTGTGTATCTTCTCTGTGAATTGGTTTCAAGGCATTGAAAGAATAACTATGTTGCACTCTTTCTTTGTCTGCTTTCTTGGTGAGAGCTCTCACTGTGTTTAAGAAGGCTGGTGTCATGCTCTCATCAGAGTCTGAATCCCAGGATAATGATGAACAGCCATCAGGCAGTGAGAGAGTGGCTCTGTTGGCTCTGGGGGAAACTGGGGAAGAGCAAAGTCAGACTGGGCAGAGCAGGGAAAAGGTAGAACAAAAGAGAGGGGGTTCAGAGGAAGACCAAGGCCCATCCCCGCTTCATCCTAGGGCACACAGAGAAGAATGGAGAAGAGAGCAATATGTGCTGCATTGCTTACAAGGGAGGAAAGGGCCCTGATTCCCTTCACAAGGCACACCTGGGAAGAGAGTTTAAAGGAGAACCAATTGGGAGGGGCAAACATTGAGTTTATCTAATGTTGACTGATGTTATCTGAGTTCCTGGCATCTTCCCAACTGGTTTGATTTACTGTCGTGTACTTCACTTTTGGAACTCTTTATCTTGCCCTGCTGAATTTATTATCTTATCTTGCTTTGTTGGATTTATAATTTAAAGTTTTCTGTTTACACCATTTTGGACTGGAATATCTGCAGCCAAAGACCGTTGCAAGGTTCCGGAGAGGGTTTTTCTCCAGACCAGAAGAAAGTAACTGGGACATTGGGGGCAAAGCTGGAGCTAATAAAGGGACCTATACTTAATATCAGGCTGGGTTGCCTTTGTATTATGCCCTGCGTCATCACAGCTGGTGTAATTTGGATTGTGTGTATTTTCAAAGAGAGATGAATTAATAGCAAAAACAAAAACAAAACCCCACAACCAAAATCAAATCAAAACAAGAACTTCCTGATTCAGAACCTAGTCACATAACCCATCAGCCCCATATTGTGGCAACCACCAGTATCTGCAGATGTAGGGGTCAGCATGTGGCATATGCCTGCTCTGTCTGATTATTTCCATTGCCTCTGGAATCAGGGGTGTCACCTTACTTCCAATGTACACTACAGAACCACAATGGTAGAGTCTATCACCATTTTGTCCATATCTGTGGACTTCCAAACATAACACTGCACGTTACAGAATGCCAGAGCAGATGGCTGCTCTCAGCAGATTTCTTGCCCATATTAGATCTTCCTAGGATGTCTTTACCACTTCTCACTTTTTTTTTTTCACATAGCAGCAAGGTGCAATAACTGAAAAAGGTGGTTCCACAAACACATTTCAAGGCAAGCATGGGTTTTATCAATGAGCTGAATTTTAGCCACCTCAGATGTGGAGGTACTTAAGAACCTGTTGTTTGTTTCCACTGACACATCACAAATGCATCCTTGGGTATCTCAGATGCATTTAACTGAAATTGGACTATTTATGCCTGAGGTTCCGAACAGCAAAATGTGGGTGAAAGGGGAAGATTTGCCCTTTATAAGGAAATGGTCTGAATTGTACAATCCATATTCTCAAAGCTTTGCATTCTCTTTCTTAAAGCATCCCCAAATGAAGAAAGATGGAGTGAACAAAACCCCTGGCAATAAAAGAAAATAGGGCGAAAGAAAGCCTAACTATGAAGCATTCCTGTAAAGTTCATGCTCCACAATGTAGGAGAATGGCTATGTAGGAGGGAGGGTGTATACCATTAGTCACAATTCTCAAAGGTGCCTTTCCAAGCAAGTGATAGGAAAAGGAGTGGCGAACCCTGGAAACCTCAGCTAGCAGTAAAAGGTGTGCATTTTTGTCATTACATGTGAGGTGAGCCAGGTCAGGAACAAAACTGTGAAAAGAGAGGTTTCTGTTGTTATTACTAAAAGCTTGTTCACAGGGTGCCTCTGGCTCCCAGCATTGTCCCACTTTTAATTCAAATGAGATTTTTTTCCCCCATACAATTTGCCGGTGATTCTTGCAATCTTGAAAGCACTATTTAAATTGCTACTATACCATATACAATTTTTATAGGCATTTTTATGTGATTTGACAGTGGCTAAAAGAGAGTAATTTGGATCCAGATGCTGCTGGATATTCCCCCCCCCGCCCCAATTTTTAACTCAGTCATCTATTGTGTCATGTTTTTCTCTTACATAATTTGTTTTATGCTGAAGTCATTTGGGAAAAAAGGAGGCTGTTTTTTTTTCCCATATATTTTTGACTTCCTGAAGTAATCATGATGGGAAAAGCCATCAATACTAATACAGAATTCCAAGAATTCTTAGATCTCTCAGCTTTTAATAATTTTAGAAACTAGGAATCAATCATATAAGTATGCCAGTTGAACTGCTGTATCTGGACTGCAAAAATTTGTATGACCATTAATGGATGATAAAGAGAAGCCTCAAGCTGGCTAACTGGATCTGGAACAAGAATCAGAATGTGTGTGTGTGTGTGTGTGTGTGTATAGTATATAGTATATATGTTTTCTTAAGTTTTCGTGGGTACTTACATGTATGGTATTCAGCTTTGTTCGGGTATTTTCCCATGTCATTGTAGTTGTGCTTTTAAAGTTGTAGCAACGTTTCAGCAGAATCTCATCTGCCATCATCAGGCTTCTGTATTGTGTTCATCTATTCTGACTCACAGACGAACACAATACAGAAGCCTGATGATGACAGATGAGATTCTGCCGAAACGTTGCTACAACTTTAGAAGCACAACTACAATGACGTGAGAAAATACCCAAACAAAGCTGAATACCATATATAGTATATAGTATATACCCTGTTTCTCCAACAATACGGCCTCCCCCAATAGGAAGTCCCAGCATGTTTTATAGGCATGAAATGAAATTAAGCTCCTCCCCCCAAATTAAGGCCTATATTAAAACATGCGAAATGGGGGGAATGGTGGGGGGGCTTGCTGTTAGGAAGTACTTTTGTTGCACACCCGGATATGGTGCTGCCTGCGTGACCCCGATATGAAGTGTCCCACCAATGCCGAGGTCAACATCCAAGCCATCGCTGCCCGCCCAAAGATGCAAGGGGGGGGGAATTAAGTCACCCCTGAAAAGACGGCCTAGCCATTTTTTCAGGGCTCAAAAAAAAAAAAAAGACCCGGCCTTATTATATGAGAAACACGATAGTAGATAGTAGATAGTAGATAGTAGATAGTAGATAGTAGATAGTAGATAGTAGATAGTAGATAGTAGATAGTAGATAGTAGATAGTAGATAGTAGATAGTAGATAGTAGATAGTAGATAGTAGATAGTAGATGATGGGCTCACGAGGCCATCACACAGCCCATTATACCAACATCAACTGCATCAACCAATTAAGAGGCAGCAGCTCAGCCAACCAGCACAGCACACCAGCCCCCCCACCCCCTTCCATCAGTATTGATAGAGAGATGGCAGCTCCGATCACACACTGCTTGCACCGGCACAAAGTCCAAAGCAGCAGCCTGAGGATGGCGAGTGGGACCTCACCGAAACGTTGCCAAGATACTCTTAATCTTACATGGGAAAAGACCCGAACACACCTAGACATATATATGGCATATAGTATATAGCAGTATATAGTATATAGTGGTATATAGTATATATTAGTATATATATGTTTTCTTAAGTTTTCGCGGGTACTTACATGTATGGCATTCAGCTTTGTTCAGGTATTTTCCCACATCATAGTAGTGGTGCTTTTCAAGTTGTAGCAACGTTTCAGCAGAATCTCATCTGCCATCATCAGGCTTCTATACTATTTAAAGTTGCTACAACTTCAAAAGCACCACTACTATGACGTGGGAAAATACCCGAACAAAGCTGAATGCCATATATATATATATAGTATATAGTATATATATAGTTTATAGTATATTCTCTCTCCCTCTTTATATCCAGAAGAAGTTCTGGATATAAAGAGGGAGAGAGAAAGAACTATTCTCCTTTTCCCAGCAGGGAAATTGTTATTTGAGCCTCAATGGCACAGTGGTTAGAGTGCAGTACTGCAGGTTACTTCTGCTGACTGTTAGCTGCCTGCAACTTGGCAGTTCAAATCCTAACAAGCTCAAGGTTGACTCAGCCTTCCATCCTTCCGAGGTGGGTAAGAGAGGACCCAAAATTGTTGGGGGCAATATGCTGACTCTGTAAATGACTTAGAGAGGGCTTTAAAGCCATATGAAATGGTATATAAGTCTGAGAGCTATTGCTATTTCTAGGAACAACTATTCTGGTATCTCCCAAACCAGAATAGAAGGGGTGTTTGTTTGTTTTTAATCATAGACACATTATTTTCTCTTCATGAGGAAAATTGTTTCATGTTTTTCTCTTTGCCCTGAGAGTTTCTTCCTCTGCCTTCATTGGATTTTGTCTTTGCCCAACTCAGCCCCTTTTATTTCCTTACCTCATAGGATGACTCACTTAGCCCCAATGCTCCTGGTCTAGTTTCCAAACAGACTGAATAATGAACTCCATCTCACTTCGTGATGCTCTTTGATTAAGAATTACCACTGGAAGCAGTTCATTAACATGGATTCTTGTGAACATCAGCATTCTCATTGTGCGCTGAGATTTTCATCCTGAAATTGTATTCTGTTGTTTGTTCAAAAGCTGGTGATTGTGGAATATTCCCCCTATATTGTTTGTTTAGTGTCTCTGCCCAGCAGATGGAACTTTATGCCATGCTGCATTAGGCTACTGTTAAATTTTAATTTCAATTAATGGTCTTTACACTCTTTCTTTACTCACCAGGGATATTTCATGCATTCAATTCCCTTCTAATTAGTTCTTATTGCTGAATTCATTCTGAATCTCCGGAAGTCATTAGATTCTTAAACATTCACGGCTAAATTTACTGGCTTTAATAAAATTAATTAGTACTTTGCAGGAGAAAAAGGAATAAGCCTGAATTTGATTCCCCTTACATTCTCATGTGACTGCATTATTTGGTAATCTGTTGTGAAATTAATGTTTACTCACCTTATTTATGGTATAGGAGCATTCCAGTGCTTTGCCTCATCAGTAATACAATCCATAACACATGGTGATCTCAAGAGAAAAACATATGCTATCTAGATCATTGTTGAGAAATACTCTATCCTATAGATTTGTCTGGAATATGTTGCAAACTGATATGTCCATGCTTCAATCATATCTGTCTAAGGTATTACCAAAAGAAAATAGTTTAGTTTTTTCTTAGTTTTTACAAACATATTGTGATTTATTTAAATAATAACAGCAAATGAATGGAAACCTCAGTGGGAACTTTCCTTCCTAGATTAGCTCCATGTCAAGGAGATTCAGGTAGTTCAAATGAGAATAAAGATTTATTGTAAGCTTAAGCTCTCTACAAGAATCTGAGCTACTAATGGTCAACTAGCAGGAGTTAAGAATAGAAAGGAATTCAAGGTGGATTGGACTTAGATCTCTTGTGAGCAGGCTTGGACTCATGACTGATGATGCATTTGACCCCTCCCTCGGGCTCAGCCTGGTCATCTCCTATACTCCATCATTCCTGAATGTATTTTTAAACAAAAAGTGATGCTGTCTTTATCTCCATATTCATATATCATGATATATTTAGAAGTATATAGAAAGCATTATACAAATCACACGAAAGGTAGAAAAATGAGAAATGGACAGTAAATTACATGTGTGTGGACAACAAAATAAGTCATAAAAATAACATATTCCAGTGTAACACTAGAAACTGTCTCTATTGAGTTTGCAAAGATATCCAGATATAGAACCGCTGCTAAAGGGTGGGGGTGGGGAAACCCATAAGTAATAAACAATGCATTAAGTCAATATTGGAAATTATAAGATGATACCTATCACGGATGACTACAAGGAGGAGGATCAAAATAGTCAAAATGGCAGCTACAACTGTGAACAAAGCTCCATTTCCATTTGAACACACATGAAAATGGTGAAGTTTTGAACATATGGTTGTCTTTTGACACCTTCCCTCTGAACTTCCTTGAATGCTATACATAAAGAAACCACATTTGGGGAGTGGTATAATCCTGTGTCTCTAAATATATTAAAAAAAATGATTTTAGCAAAAAGTGTAAATCCTCACAGCTGCCTGTTATAGTACAGCTTCATTTCTGTTATTCATACAAAATGTACTGATACTCTCATTCTCCTCTTCCTCCTCCTCTTCCAAGTCTGGGCTGCTCTTTATAAAGCAAGACAAAGGGCTTCCTCTCAGAAGAAATGCTCTCAAGATAAGAGGGACTGATGCACATGGAAAAGCTTTAATTTCTTTTCTCTCCCCAAACCAGTAATTTGTTTTTGTCTTTTGTTTTTGTTTGGGGTTTGTTTCTTTGTTGGCTATAGTTCTACATAAACAGCTTCAAACAATGTTTGCTCCAGATTTATGAATTTATCATAATGGCATTTAAGTGGCCTCAAGAAACCAACTAATAATAATGATGATGACAGTGCCGATGATTGTAATAATAATAATAATAATAAGCCACCTGCTCCAATTAACATATCCCGTTTCTTCTTTGAATAATTTGAATAGCAATTCTCCCTCATCCATATTCCTATTCTGAAAGAAAATGCTCTCAAACAGACGTATTCTCTTATTTTATGAAAAGCAATGAGAACATCTTAACTCAGCTTATTTCTTTTTAGATCAGTTCCAAAAATAAGACCCCCCACCTGTTTCAGAAATATACTAACTAACTAATTAACTAACTAACCAACTAACTAACTAACTATGTATGTATGTATGTATGTATGTATGTATGTATGTATGTAATCTTTGCACAGAATTTAATTCTGAACTATTTCTGTTTTTTTTAAATGCTGGACAGCAAGTTATTTAATGTAGCATTTTAGCACTGTAGTTTGTTTGCTTGATCAGAAAAGATGTATTTCACAGTTGACCTTCTCAGAATTCACACCTGCTTTCTTCACAGCCTATGTTTATGCAAAAGGAGATTGGGTGCTTCCTGAGGGTCAGGGGTATGTTTCTTGCCTTTTTCTGTATTGCACTTTTATGCCTGTCTTTTATTGCGCTGAGTGTCTAACTGGCCTCTTTGAATTGCTACCTTTTATAGCTTGCTCTTCCCAGCTGCAAGATAAATGGCTTCTTTTGTAAATCATGAATTGTGAAGTATAGGAAGTAGCCATTTTCTCCACAATACATTTTTTTTTCCTTTTCCCTCCAGTCAGACCTTTAAAATTTCTGGTTGCATTAGTACCAGTACATTAGAAAACAACTGAAAAATTAGGAGCTGTCTTGAGAAATCAGTTCCAATTTCATTTAGGAGGCAACCAGTAGCCTTCTATCCTGTTAGAACAGAAAATCTCCCTGAACAGAGTTGTTTTTCCTTTTCCTTCCTCCCTTTCTTCCCTTTTGTGTTAAGTCATTTTGCCATCTATGATTGAGTAAAAAGATTATTTTCTTTCAGGTGTCAGTTCCACAGTTGCAATTTTCCTCATTGAGAAATGGAGATGAAATGAATGGATGATTTAATTAATTAGCAAGGAATTGCAGTAGTTAAAGAGTGGAGATTTGGGGTTTTGAGTGTTCCACATTTCTACATAAATATGACCTAAAACATGATCTGTTCTACATACAAGTCCTGAAATAAAAATTCCATAGAGAAATTCACCATAATCCTACTTTTGGAAAAGCAGACAATGCTAATAATATGATCATAATAGACAAATTTCATATTGGGGGAATATCACACCGTAATTGTTTATACTACCTTAACTTTCAGGAAAAAAAAATCAGAATTCAGAATGATTCAAAGATTGTTCTCCATGACGCTGTTCTGAACTTCAGATGAATTAAATATTGTCTTTGTGGCAGGCTCATAAGAGAGCATGTAAATCCAGGTCTCAAAAGTGCTTTTCCAAAAAGGCAACTAGATTGTTCTTTTCTTAAGGAAGAAGGAGGAGGAGGAGGAGGAGGAGGAGGAGGAGGAGGAGAAGAAGAAGAAGAAGAAGAAGAAGAAGAAGAAGAAGAAGAAGAAGAAGAAGAAGAAGAAGAAGAAGAAGAAGAAGAAGAAGAAGAAGAAGAAGAAGAAGAAGAAGAAGAAGAAGAAGAAGAAGAAATTTTGCTTCGCATCCAAGAAGCTTCATCAATTGTGATGATTCACAACTATTGAAGCTTCCTGGAAGCTTCTTCTTCTCCTTCCTGAAAGAAAAAAAAAGTCCAGTTGTTTTTGTGAAAAAAGCACCTTTGAGACAACTATGTACCGTATATACTCGAGTATAAGTCGACCCGAATATAAGTCGAGGCACCCAATTTTACCACAAAAAACTGGGAAAACTTATTGACTCGAGTATAAGTCGAGGGTGGGAAATGCAGCAGCTACTGGTAAATTTCAAAAATAAAAATAGATGCCAATAAAAACTTTCACTAGGACAGTTGAGAATAAGTTTGATGTTCACAATTTCCTCTTTGAAAGAGACCAGTAAATAGGGAACAAGAAGATGAAGAAAAAGAAGTGTGTTTTTTCACACTTTTCACACTGAAGTGAACAAAAATGGCATCATAGGAACAAGCTTATTCTCAGCCCAAAGGTTTGTTTCTGATTTCTTCCCTGATTTAAGGGAAATTTGGGAAACGATCTCACTATCATGAAAGGTTTGATTGATTCACTAACGCAAAAGATGATGATGATGACAGTGGTAGGCAGGAGTCACTCTCTCCCTTGCAAGAAAAAACCAAGAGCCGTTCTTATGATATGTCTCTCTCTCTCTCCCCCCCCTCCTCCCCCTCCTCCCGAGTGGACTGAAAGCAGCTGGAGCTGAGGAAATGAAACTGAGTGGAGCGACCTCCACTTGCGTTGCTTTCTCAGCCTAAAGCTCAGAAAAGCCTCCCCCTCCTCCCCCCTCCCCCTCCTCCCGAGTGGACTGAAAGCAGCTGGAGCTGAGGAAATGAAACTGAGTGGAGCGACCTCCACTTGCGTTGCTTTCTCAGCCTAAAGCTCAGAAAAGCCTCCCCCTCCTCCTCCCCCTCCCCCTCCTCCCAAGTGGACTGAAAGCAGCTGGAGCTGAGGAAATGAAACTGAGTGGAGCGACCTCAGCTCACGTTGCTTTTTCAGCCTAAAGCTCAGAAAAGCCTCCCCCTCCTCCTCCCCCTCCCCCTCCTCCCGAGTGGACTGAAAGCAGCTGGAGCTGAGGAAATGAAACTGAGTGGAGCGACCTCGGCTCGTGTTGCTTTTTCAACCTAGAGCTCAGAAAAGCCTCCCCCTCCCATGCTTAAAAGTTGCAAAGGAAACACGGAAGCAGGGAAGCGGCTGCCCAGCTTCGGAGCTCCACACCATTTTTTTTTCAGAGGGGAATCTGACTCGAGTATAAGTCGAGGGCGGTTTTTTCAGCACAAAAAATGGGCTGAAAAACTCGACTTATACTCGAGTATATACGGTATGTATGAATGACTGAGAATCTCCATAGACAATGTTTAGTCATTGCTAAATGGCCTTTCTCATCCTTAGTTCATGTTGCATCTTCCCCTTTATGATTAAAAAAATGACTTGTCTATGAAATCAGTTGCAAAGCAGCCTCTCTTCCCCAGTTAAAAAGATATGTATGAGGTTAGAAGGATGTTTCAAATGCATAAAAACTTTGGGGAGCAGGGAGAAGACCAAGGAGCCAGAAAATCAATTGAATCAGGAGTTCCTATCAACATGGAAAGCATATTCCCCAAGTTTCAACACAATTACAGACTACATCCAGAGTGATTCTTTCTGTATTTCTGCCAGATCAGAACCTAATTGACTATGCTGCCCGTAAGAGGGTATGTAGTTGATCCAGGAGTTGTACAAATGCTGTATGAGAAAGTGTCCTTTGTGCCATTCTGAACATCAGGATTACATAACCTTTACAAGGCAGGTTTGCACTTCACTTGAAGTGGCATGCTGGAAGCTACACTCCAAAAAGTAAATTATGCAATTAAAATGATTGTTCCCTTTCATCTTCATCTTCTTACATATTGTAATAATAAAAATGTTTAATCATTTCCACTTTCCCTCACAATAAATTTCTTACATACTTCCATCTCCACTGTGATATTTCTCAGGATTTGTGGAGGTGGTTGCCACAGCCCCTGGATTCTTAGTTCTATACTCCTGATTTTCATAAAAGTTGGGCTAATCACCATTATTTTATGTCCAACTAAGTGAGATTGAAGTCAAGATCTGAGGCTATGCAAAAAAACAACACCTCATCATGATAGTTAAAATATGCAGATTACTGGCAAAGCCTAGGAGAGTCCATAATGATTCCCATGTCATTATAGTTGTGCTTTTAAAGGTGTAGCAATGTTTCAGCAGAATCTCATCTGCCATCATCAGAATCTCATCTGCCAATACAGAAGCCTGATGATGGCAGATGAGATTCTGCCGAAACATTATCCTAACTTCATCCTAACCTTCTCTCTGTCTCTGAATGGTTGAATGCAAAGCATTATAATAATAAGAGAGATTAAAATCTTAGCTTAAAGCCAGATACACTAGAGGAATCTTTAATGCAATTTTTAAATTGCTAAAATCCGATTAAATTCAAATATTTCAGCACCAATGAGCAATAACTCATCTAGAAAATAAACAGTGCATATTTAATACATCACTTGATTTGTTTGCAAGTCAGAGAGAATTTAATTCCACCTTGTCTTTCAATAAGTGACAGTATGTTTAAGAAAAAGATCTTCTAACTGGCATAAAGGATTGGGGGCATGACTAGTTCCAAAAGGGGAAATTAAGCATGATTAGTGCTATTCAGTAATATATATGTTGTTTGCTGACAAGAAAATAAAGCAGAGTAAAGACATCCATTTGGTAGGCACTTAAGGCAAAAGTTCATGGGCTTAATAATCAGAAGTGCCTTTTTTTATTATTCTGTTGTATTAGTGCCCTAAATATTAGGAGATGAAGTAATGAACCAATATTTCAGTATTGGTTTACCCAGTTTCTGATTTAATAGCATAATAGAGTTGGAAGGGACCTTGGAAGTCTTCTAATCCAGCCCATGGCAGGAGATCCTATTCCATTTTAGACAAATGGCTGTCCACTCTCTTATTAAATTTACCTGACTAGAAATTCCTTTTAGCTTAATTCCACTCTTCAACTATTCCTGAGTTTGTGAAACCAAGAACTTATCCTAAATTACCCTAGTTTGTGAACTTCATGGCAATGCCCACAATGCAGAGGTAGTATTCAGCAGGATCTGACCAGTTCTGGAGAACCAGTAGTGGAAATTTTGAGTAGTTCGGAGAACCGGCAAATCCCACCTCTGACTGGAGATTTACAGTATGCCACACCCACCAAGCCATGCCCACAGAAACCTGTAGTAAAAAAAAATTGAATCCCACCACTGCCACAATGCCTACTTCAGTTGGTAGAAACTCTGCAGGTAAGTAGACTGGTACACAATACAAGAAACACAATATGCCCATGCTGAAAGAAATGTGCTGGGTTTCATTTGCTTTTTAGCTATAGTCTCTGGTAGGTAGGCTTGGTCTTTAAAGTCTTTAAAATCTATTTAGAGACATAAATAGATTAGAACAGATTGTCTGAGGGACCTCCATTCCCAAAATAATCCAAATTTGAATATCAGCAAGAGAGGCTCTATTAAAAATGACCTCCCTTTCTCTGCTCAGGCAGAAAGGAAGGTGTCAGATCCATGTATCTGTCATTTCTTCAGTGGAAGAAGAAAGAGTGGGGGGGGGAGGCTGATAAAGAAATCCTTTCTTTTTTTTATTTTAAAAAAAGTTTTATTGATTTTAAAGACAAACAAAACATAAGACATCAAAGTATAAAACCTCCTTTCTCAAAAATCACTTATAAGTTTTAACAAGGCAAATAAAGCATTATTTTTTAAGGCATAGTTCCACATATATATCTTTTCCAAATTTCTCATTGTTTCTCCCTTCACTTTTATTCAATTATATTTCTTTCTATCAAGGTTTTATTAATTCTCAATCAAATATAAATATTTATACAGCATAGTTCCACATTATCACATTTCCATTTAAACACCTATATATCTTTTCCAAATTTCTCATTGTTTCTCCTTTCACTTTTATTCAATTATATTTCTTTCTATCGAGGTTTTATTAATTCTCAATCAAGCATAAACACACAAAATACAAAACATAAAGCAAGACATAAAAAGATAAAACCTCCTTAATTATCATTTATATATATCTTTTCCAAATTTCTCTCCCTTTAGTTTTATTCCTCCAAGGTTTTATTAATTCACAATCAAAACATAGTTAACCAAAATACAAAATATAAAACTTCTTTTGAAATGTGACTTAGCCCCGGGTTACATCTTTTTTTACAGACCTAAATCAAGTTCATGCTCACCTTATATACCATTCATATGTTATTAACCATTCTATATTTTCTATATAACTTCTCCCTTTTCACTCTCTTAATTATATTTTGTTTATTTCATCTTATTTCAAAATCATTATGTTTGTATCTTTTGTCCGTTCTTTTCCAATCATCTATTTATCTCTTCTCTTTAGCAAAGAATTTCCCCTGTAATCACTTTTAAGGTGTGACGCCTTTCTATCTTTCCCCTAAAGTAACACTTAAAATAATACATAATTTCTATCCTGATTCTGCTTAGTACATTCTACATGTTGCATTTTGAAAAAAAAAGAATAATAAACTTATAATATAGTTAAGTGTATAATTTCCATTCTAATTCTATTTCTAATTAACAGTATAACTAAGTATTAATCATTTTACACATCCTCTTTGATATTTTATTAAATATTGAAATCTATCATTATAAAACATTTTAATATTTTGTTAAATCTTATAATATTCCAATAGACTATTTCAAATGCAAATACTACAATACTATCTAATGTACTCTTGCAGAATCTTTCTTAAATTATACACTATCCTTTATCCTTTATCTCTAAAAAAGATATCTTGTTTCAGACCGTGGTTTTTTTCCCCCTTTTTCCCTCCCTTTCTTCTCCAATCTGATCTTTTTGTCCCCCCCCAACCTCCACCTTTTTAGCTTCCCCTCTCTGTTGTAATTCTCTTTTCAATTGCTTTCTAACATTGTACCTTTTTTTCACCTTTTTTTTCTTTTTCTTGGTTGTTTTATTGAATCTTAAATTCTTATTTTTCCTTCCTCTCTTCCTATTTTCTTTCTTAATCAAACTTTTTTGTCCATTAAAAATGGCTTCCTTTTCTTCTTCTTCTTCTTCTCCTTCTCCTTCTTCCTCAAGCATTTGCTGGTACGTAGAAACCGCCATTTCCAAAAAGTAGAGACAGCTCCCAATGAATTCTTGCCATTTTGTTCTCTTTCTTTTAATTTTTCATATTCCATTTTTAGTTAATCCATAGATGGTGTCATTGTCAATTTTTAAGAACAACCCAAATGTTTTTAATCTTAAAGTAATTTGCAAATGTCAAAGTTATCAAACAATCCAAACAGACAGAAATTATTTCCTCTTCTTCTCTTTGCAACTTTTCCTCCTGGGGCAAAATCCCAAATATATTTTAAAGCCATATTACAATTAGTTGTTGGTCTTATAATCTTCAAAGCGTCTCCTCCAACAAGTTTTTAAATATTTTTTTTTAGTCCTCTCCTTCCCACTTATAACAAAGAGCTTGTTTTTACCTTAAAGAAGCAGGTTTTTCTGTGCTCATTTGCTTTCTCCATAAGGAAAGGGAGTAAACTTTCCTTCAGCACTTTCGCCGCCCGTAACAACTTCTTTTGGAAACAAATGTATCAATCCAAAAGTCAGGTTTTTAGGGTGTTTTAAAAGTAACTTAATGTCCTGGTTCAGCCAAGAAAACTTCTCCTTCTGTCTTCCTCCTGCACAGTCTTATCTGGTTGAAGATTCCTTTATGGCTGCCATTTCTGACAGCCGCTCCACCGCCTCAGGAAAAAGGAGTCTAGCTGGCTGGGGAAAGGGGGTGTAATATCCCCAGACCCCTGCCTGGATCTCCTCTGTCTTCCACTGCCTGTTTGGGGCAGCAACAACTCCCAAATCCAGTTGGATTGGGGGTACCTCAGCGGCGAGCGCAGCAGGGACCCGCAGAGAACCGGATTCCTATTGCCGCCGAAGCCTTGCAACCAGTAGTCAAGAAAAGTCTTTCAGTCTTCAGAAAATGAGTGGGTAGCCAAACAACACGTAAAAGCACCCACATTACTACATAAGTTCCACCAAAAATACCCTGATAAACCATCCTGAATTGCAAATGTAATGCATGATTTTTGTTTTTGTTTTTTCAGGTAGACCTATCTGTTTTTTAAGGAGGGCAGGATGTCAAATCCGTGTATCTGTCATTTCTTCAGTGGAAGAAGAAAACGGGGGTGGGGTGGCTGATAAATAAATCCTTTCTTGATGTAACCTGAATATATTTAATCTTATATCGAATTTGTATAACCCACACATGATACAATGGAGGGAGAAAAGCCAGATGGCCAGAACTATCACCTCTGAGAGGCACAGTCAGGAGATTGTACTTTGGGATTCTCTTGAATAATTCGTTCTAAAAAGGGGGGGGGGAATTAGGTATGCCCTGGGAAACTGTGAAAAGATCGTTCCTTACAGGAGGGGTGGGGAGGAATTAACATACTGGCTTTTGTTTCACTAAATACACATCAAGATAAACTCCCTTATGTTTCCCTGTATGCCTGAGAGACCTCAGACGCTGCTTTGAACTCTTACAGGAATTGTCTCATCTCAATAAAGGATTCCTTTGTGATACATTTGGATACGTTTTCAGAAGTTCATTCTAGTTGAGTGACTGGGAAGAGTTCTGTAGCCTGACAGAAGGGGCCTTCTTCTGGTGTAAAGAGGTATGGAAATGACCATGTCAGATAGGAAAAGCAGCCACAGCCAGATAAATGGCAGCTGAGCTAGTTGGATAAATGGCAACTTTGCCTAGCCAAGGGATGTGAGTGTGGCAAATTCTTCAAAGGGACCCACCCTAGTTTCTTGATCTGTAAAGGTGACAGAGGACAAAGGTATTTTCAGACTTGCAAGATTCTGTTAATGTAATTTTACAGTAAAGTAAAAGAAGTACCTCTGGGTGAATTTAGGACTGATATCATCCTTGCAAATCTGAAAATTTATCCTCTGTCACCATTAAAGCCCAAGAAACTAGGGAGGATTCCTCCTGAGAGGTTTCTATGCCCTGACATTCTTTCTCAGGTCCCCAAAACTCATCCCCACATTCCATTACACCTGGGTTGCCTTCCAGCTATGCAGTTGTTGTTTTTTAGATATGGCTCCTCTCCTTTCCATTCTTAAAACAGGAAGCATCATCTCTTTGCCCAGATGTTTTTTGTTAGAAATGTATGGTTGTTATTTTAATGATAGAGATGCTAGTGGTCAATGGGCAACCTGTCTTACTCTCTGAAAAGAGGACATGCCAGGATGGGGGAAAAGAGAGCAATTTTCTTATTACCTGAGGGTCCTGGCAAAGTGGCAGGCAATTCTGCTGGCAATTCAATGGAGGAGGAGAAGATGGAGTGATTTCCCATGCTCAGTCCCATCTTTGCACAAACAACACCAATTGGGATGCCAGAAAGAAGTTGGAAATTGCTCCCATTTCCCCTGCTGGTTTGCCCGCCCATAGTTATTCTCTTTCTCTGTTTAGGTAAGGAAATATTTTTGAAATGAAACCCTAGACAAGGATTGTCTGGACTTTTGTTGTTATTATTATTGTTGTAGTTCTTAGATGATTTGGGTACCCAGTGGGCATAGAAAGTGGGCTATACAGTTTTATAACTGTACATACTTACTTTCCACACAAACACAAATATGCAGAAATGACAGCATGGACGCTCAGCTCCATCTTCATGAATATTCCTTATAATATCCATTTATTTTTTGGTATGAATTTCCCCTTGTATGCCCTTTTCTTGCAGTGGTGTTTTTCTTAATAGATCTCTTACTTTACTTACTTACTTACTTACATACATACATACATACATAAATACATACATACATACATACATACATACATACATACATACATACATACTTATTTTGCAAACTGGATGTTTATTTGTGCTTCTTCTCAATACACGCAACACACATATATACAAGCACTGAGTTGTAAATTACCTTGTACACTTTTTGGGGTTAACCCCCCCCTCCCCAATCTTGGCAGTGAAGTGCTTCAATTTGTGTAAAGGTTTGGAAAACATGATATGAATAAATTCATCGGGATGGGGGGGGGGGAGACCAAATAAAATCCTCTGTCTCCAGTGATGAAAAGTATATCAAATATTGGAAAGGTAATTGCTTTTTTTAACTTCAGAAAATCCCAGCCTACAGCCACTTACAGGAACTGCATGAAGTCAGTCAATTAAAAGAACTACCCACAATGTTCTCTATTAAATCCACAATGTTCTCTATTAAATCCACAATTTAGTTTATAATTAAATGTATTATATCCTCCACTGAATATCCAATAGGTGACCATAATGGCACCAAAACAGTGCAAAACCATCCAGTCTCTGGAACATCCTTCCTCTCATTTCTTCCTTGCTCATTTTCATGCAAAGCTTTATTGTCTCTAATGGCTCTTGTTTCTTTTTCAATGCCATAAATCAGGGCTATTTATCTCTTGTGCTGCTCTGTGGATCTGTCTGCTTTTTACGAATGCTTATATATCCAACTTAAAAATGCACTGAAAAAAGACTAGGATACTCTTTCCCAACCTGAATTTTCCTCTATAGGGAAATGGAATTCCTTCATCTTACCCTCTAGCTAGTTTATGGCTAAAAAATGTGGGAACTGAAGTCCACACATCTGAGGTAGGCTACCTAGAATGATATGGTCCACTCCAAATGCTAGATTATAGATTTATGCATTTGTTAAATTTTGTCTACCACCCAACTTCCAGACACTGCATATCATAATCAAACTTTTCCACACATAAAAAATAGAAATAAAACTGTTCATTTAACAAAATTCTTCTTAATGGCTTAAAGTGAAAGCAAATATACTTAAGTAATATATTAGAAGCTTCTAAATGTCAACCATAGCCATGACACTAGGCTTCTCTGTTAAAATATTATATTATGTAATGTACTGTACTGTAATGTTATGTAATATAATGTAATGTAGAGCCGTGGTGGTGCAGTGGTTAGAATGCAGTACAGCAGGTTACTTCTGCTGCCTGCCGGCTGCCTGCAATTTGGTAGTTTGAATCTTACAGGCTCAAGGTTGACTCAGCCTTCCATATTTCCAAGATTGGTAAAATGAGGACTCTGATTTTGGGGGGCAATAGGTTGACTCTTTAAACCACTAAGAGAGGGCTGTAAAGCACTGTGAAGTGGTATATAAGTCTAAATGCTATTGCTATTGTAAATCAATATTATAATGTAACAATGTAATCAGATTAGGTTGTGTGAATTTGTTGTTAGGACAGTAGCACAGTCTCTGTGAAGTGGAATTATTGCTACAAAAAGTGACATCAAATCATATAAACCAATTTAATTGAGATTAATTGAACAAATTGATTCAACTAAAAGTTGTTGCTGTCCAAGGTTCAAACTTTTTTTAAAAAAACACACCATGTCTGGATTTAGAGGATTGGGATAGAATATTTTTCTTGATTGTACCAATTTGTCCTGGATTCCTTTAATGTTTATTATAGGCCCACTGCATAGATGTCAGGGTGGGAGAAAGGGCAAAAATACCCCCCATAAAAACCAACCACACAGTTGATATCCTGTCCCATTGCATGCTCACAGCTGCCATCCTGACTTTTCCAATCCCCGCCCCATCCTCATGCCATGGTCTATTGCTTTGAATTAATTGGGACAAAATCCTACTGCTTGAAATTGGTAAATTAAAAGTTGTCACATTTAATAATAGTCTATTGGCATCAGTGTTGTTATAAAGTGATTGTCTCAAGAAAGAAATAACAAAAGACATTTCAAATCTACATATCCCCTCCCTATTTGTAGTTGGGGTGTGATCTGTGCTTTCCACAGGAAGTTGTCTGGCTGTTTACTATTGGTCTTTGAAAATCCAAGAAATTAATACATGAGATGTTTCCTTCCAAATTCTAAGAAAAAAATATTATTGTGATATAAACTGAAGTTTTCCTATGATATGGACTTTCACAAAGTTGCTGCAAGTTCACCTTGGCTTGGAAGTTTTTCATTGGTATGCTTGTATTCCCAAGATATTTGATTTATCTTGATCTCTGCATTTTCAAAATGTGTCAGTGCTTTTGCACAAATCACCTCTTGTAATCTTTCACTCAGATCTTCAAACAATGCTCACTTGTTTATTGTTGCATCAAGGCCAAATAAAAATGAACAAAGCCTTCAGTTTTGAAGCCTGGAAATTACAACTCCAATAAAGCAACACAACAATGAGCATGTCTCAGACAAGTCTGCAATTATAAAATGCATAAAGAAGTTTAACCATAATCGAAAGATTCTATGGGTTACTCGATAAAATTACTATGGCAAAGTAAAGTATGAAAATACATATGGACTGGAGTGAATTTTGGTATATCTAATCAAAATTTTCCTGGAATTTTCTATAGTTACTTGTTGTGACTCCGATTCCCGAGCCTGTGCTGTTAGAGGAAGAGGACTTGGAAGTTGAGGAGGAGGAACTGGGAATGCCTTCTTCCCCAGGACCTTCCTCTCTGGCAATGCCTTCCTCCCTGATAATGCCTCAGGTTTCATCAGACAACCGAGAGGAACAGCCTGAGATTAATCAGGAGGAAGACATATCGGAGAAGCCCCTGACAGGAAGTCAAGAGGAAGAATGTTGGCTTGATCCTAAGCAGCGTCGTAGGGAGAAATGTGAGCAGCAACGTAGGAGGCGTGGGAGGGTCAGAGAGTGAGCTGAGTCATTGAGCCACACCCCATAGGGGATAAAAGTGGGTGTGTTGTCGGCTGGAACTTTGTACGGGACAAACTTTGATCTTACTTCAGGTTTTCTTTGTGAATGATTTTTGTGGTCTGCCTTGTAATTTTCTGTAAGTAGCTTTTTACTTGTTATCAGTTCGGACTTGGCAGGCAGAGCATGTTGGAATGCCAAGGATGTTATCAGTTCCAAAGAATTAACTCTGTGAAGTCCGAGCCAGTCTGCCTGCCTGTGTTTGTGTGAGTTTGTACTCTTTCATCTTTTGGGAAAGAGAAAAGGTGAGACAGAACAGTTACTAATATAGTTTTAACAAATAGATTAAAAATAGATTTTTTCTTGCATGGATCAAAATTTGCTAATGTACTTACCAAAGGTAGATTATCTGTTATTATTATCAACACAACCCAAAGATTTCTTACTTTCCATTCAGTTTCTTTTTATCACAATATAGGAAAGATGTTTATTTCAATTGCTGCTACCTTGAATTCCATTGAGAAACAAAAATTACAGTATACATCAATGTGTATGTTTTGATTACCTTAAAGATCTTCTAAATATATTCATTTCTTATAAGAACTGGCATATGAATTTAATGGAGGAAAGCCTAGAGACAAGAAAATGTACTCAAGACATTTAGAATCTAATTAATACAATCAATAAACCATTTGTTGCTAGCTTCATATAATTGTTTTTTTTTTATTATAGTTCATGAATGTTTACAGGGTTCACCCGCAAACTGATATTAAATTTACAACTAATATGGATCTATGCTCAGTTCCATATGGTTAAATCCCATTTTTTCAAATAGAATTTTGTGTGGATGAGTGCATGTATGTATGTACTAAGTATATGTAGAGAGATAAAAATATGGTTATTTTAAAAAATATATGAAGCTTTAGATAACAAAGAGACATCAGTATAAGAAATCACTTTTTCCTATAAATTTCCCATGAAACTAAACTAATTAATCAAATCCACAAAAAGCACTAATTAGCTTATTTCATTGGATCAAAAGTAGTTTTTATTGAAAGGGGGCAGGAAAGAAGAGTTTTGTTTTACCATTGCCTTAAAAATACCCTTGTAAGATAAGGATGTATCATACCAACACTATGCTATGGTGATTTTAATACTGAACTTTAAGGAAGAGAACCAGATAAGGGCTGATCTACTGCTTTAATCACTTCATGGACCAGTTTTCTGTTTTTGTTTCCTAGAGAAACATTAAAAACTTGACATCACCATCATTCAATGGGCTTTGAGAAATGTGATAAAGCTTCCCTACTATTCTATCATTCTAAAATCCCTGAAGAACATTGTTTTTCCCAAATTTATTTCTGGAATTACAATTACAGTTGGGCCAGAAATTTTGTTTCTTTATTTTGACAATAGAGTTTAAATATTTCAGTAGATTAAAAATGGTAATGTTTGCAATGCATGTATATTTTCCATGATCAGTCATGTGGGGGAAAGCACAAAATCAGAGGTCAAGTATTATTAAAAATGCTTTATTGAAAGTATGGATATTAACATAAATAAAATAAAACAATTACATTACTTTGACATCACTGGGTGTTATGGCCTGTCAGCTACCAGGAGAGCTATTAGCAGTCAGACAGTGTTGTGGTTCGCTGGCAGCAGGTGCAGACACCTGAGGTTTTGGAGAGCAAGGACTCAGATGAGGTGCCTGCGTGTGAGGCAGGGATGGGGCCAGGACCATCAGGGAGTGGAATGCTGCCTTCAGAGATTGTGGAGGCTGGCAGCAGTGATGAAGAGGTTCCCAAGGAGTCTGTGCCCAGTGCGTGTGCATGCAGGGAAAGAGCAGCTGCAGCAGCAGGGGCAACTCAGGAGTAAGGCTGCAAAATAATGGCCCCTCCCTTAAGAGATAAAAGCCAGCTGAGAAACCAGAGTTCCTTGCATGAAGCAAAGAAGTTTTTGCACTCAAGCTTTGTGGACATTTGAAATATCTTGATTGGTGTTTGGAGACCCTTTGTGTTTGAAATATTTCTTAGTAATTTTATCTACTGTTCTTTCAGCCTTGCACAACCTTGGCAATGCTTGTTCTTATCAGAGATAATTTTGGGTCCCACCAGGTGTATGTCCCTCGGGGATGGGACCCACAGCATTCCCTGCTTCCCTGCTTTAATGGGTCAGGTAGATTTGACCGGCAAGAGACGTTCCCTCAGATAGCCTGAGGGACCGTTCCAAGCCATGAAGGCCTTTAAAGTAACAATCAGCACTTTGAATTGCACCTGGAAGCAAATTAGCAGCCAATGCAGCTCCCGCAGGAGAGGTGATGTGTATGCACACTGGGGTCTGCACAAAAACCATGTGGGCTCCTACATTTTGCACCAACTAAAGCTTCTGGATGCTCTTCAAGGACAGCCCTATGTAGAGTGTGTTGCAATAGTCAAGATGGGAAGTGACTAGGGCATAAATGACAGTGAATAGGGAATTTTGGTTTGGAAAAGGGTGTAATTGGCGTACAACCCACAGTTGCACTTTTACTCATGAATAAGTGGTTTCTCATTGCTTGTGAAGGCTGGATCAGAACACTGGGTTTCATCAAGGGACTGAAGGAGATAGGGAACAGTTAAGCAAAGCAATGGTTAAATGTTGTGTGAAAATTATTTGTATGTAGCCAAGTGTTGGAAAGAAGTTTATGATTGATTTCTTCTATATGTATCTAGAAAAGACTGATCCCATTTTACACTGTATTATGTGAATATTGTGTTCATTGTTTCCAATTTCAACTTTAAATGTTTTACTTGAGCATTATTTATTTTTCTTGTTATCTATTATGTTTATATCAATAAAGGTTATGAGGTTCATAATTCATAAGATTCACTGTGCTGATTCAGAGACATTCTGATAACCAAGGGAGAATTATTTGGATGGAAGAACTTGTTAATTATTTGGATGGAAGAACTTGTTAAAAGGTGGGTAGTTTTAGTTCAGTTCAGTTCAATTGTTTAATTATAGTTAATATTTTAATATTTAGTTCAATGTCATTTAATATTAATATTTAGTTCAGTTGAATATTACTCTTCTGCTAGAAATGCTACACATGGGAGCTGTTCTGGACTTGCTAAACTAAAGTGAGAATGGAAACATTAATGGATTCAATGAAGCAATCAATGAACAAGTATTTGAATTGTTTATCAGCAGCTCCTGTTATTATCTCATTTCTAGTTTGACACCTTTGTACTATTAAGACAGGGAAGAGATGAACTTTTATTCAGAACTGCAAGTTGATATTTAACTTGTTGGACTGCCTTTTTGAAGAGTCTAAGCCAGGGAAAAATGGCAAACAGACCTTGACTTTGTATTGTCCTAATGTTTTGGCTGCACCTATTGACTATGGCTGAAGAAACAAACAGCTCTAAGTAGAGTTAGTGAACACCTGGTTGGAGAATCACCAAGAATCAAATAACCCTTGACCCTTGGACTAGAACCCTTGGACTAGAAGTGTTCTTCAAAAAGTTAAAACTCCTATTTTCTCTCTCTACTTCCCTCAAAAAAATAATGTTACATACACTATTTGGTTACCAGGGATTTAATTTAATTTACAGAGGCATCATCATTTTTTTACTTTTTAACATTTACTAAAATCCCATGGGAAGGACTTGCCATTAATCATTAATAAAATGATTGTAATTCTGCAGTTACTGAGTGTTGATGACTTATGATTTGACCCCCAACAGCCTACAAACTCAACAGAACAACAAAATTGCATACCACTATAAAACAGCTGCAAGTGCATCTTAATTTATTACAGATCTGTAATAATGAATTGCCCAAATTCAAGGATATGCAATTTTGTATTGTATAATTTCTCAAAGATATAGACAGGAAGGTTTTTTGAACTACTCTTAAAATCTCATTGCATGTTCAATTTTGGCATTTATCTAAAGTTCTTGGCATGTTTCCTTTAAGAATACTGAATGAGGTAGAATGGAAATATTGGTAAGATATAATTTCAATGGTTCTTACACTTTATCTATGACAAATTGCAGAACTACTTTGAATAGGATGTAGTGAGGGGTTGTTTCATAAACTTTATGATAATAAGGGCCTTCATCTATTGCTTTGACAATAAAAATATAGAATTCTTAAATTTACTGTGTTTTTCTCTTCAAATATAGGAATAAATTCTTTCCATTCAAATTTGGTAAATCCAGCATTTAAATAATCTCCTTTAAAAGAACATAACTTAGATAATAAAAATATGAACAAATAAAATGGAAAAGAAGCAAAATATATTTGTGAGTTTCCATGGTGATGGCATCCAAAATCATTTTTTAACAAAACTGAGTGATTTTTTTTGCTCTTTCAAAAGATTCCCTGTACAATTTTCTGCTACAATTCTACCCTTAAAAATATCAAAGTGCTATTTTAAGTACCATATATACTTGAGTATAAGCCGAGTTTTTCAGCCCATTTTTTGTGCTGAAAAAACCTCCCTCAGCTTATACTCGAGTCAGCCGCTATGGCACCATGCCTGGCCTGTGCTGGCATGGCTGCAACCGATCGCGCCTCCAGGGCAGCATCGCCGCCACGGCTGTCTACCCACTGAGGGCTGCACAGGCGACCCCAAGTGGCCTCTCCTTCCCCATTAACGGGCACCCAGGGCCTCCGCGAGCTCCTGCGTTGCGCGCTTCCAGCTTCGCCAAGAAACCGCCAGGCTCAGGCAGCCTCCCCCGCCCCCTAGCCTAGCAGCGAAGAGCTGCTCCGGGGGCAGCGAGACAAAGTGCCTGGCTGCGCTGTGGCGGGAACCCCCTGGAGCAGCTCTTCGCTGCTAGGGGAGGGGGCGGGGGAGGCTACCTGAGCCTGGCGACCCCAAGCGGCCTCTCCTTCCCCATTAACGGGCCCCCGGGGCCCCCACGAGCTCCTGTGTTGCGCGCTTCCAGCTTTGCCAAGAAACCGCCAGGCTCAGGCAGCCTCCCCCACCCACTCCCCTAGCAGCGAAGAGCTGCTCCGGGGGCAGCGAGACAAAGTGCCTGGCTGTGCCGTGGCGGGAACCCCCCGGAGCAGCTCTTCGCTGCTAGGGGAGTGGGTGGGGGAGGCTGCCTGAGCCTGGCGACCCCAAGCGGCCTCTCCTTCCCCATTAACGGGTGCCCGGGGCCCCCGCAAGCTCCTGTGTTGCGCGCTTCCAGCTTCACCAACAAACGGAGCTGCAAATCTGGTAATCGCTTGCGGAGCCTTGGCACAAACCCCCTTTCCCTGCACTCCCCCCCCGCACTCCTCTGGCGGCAGCAGGCGGAGAAAGCCCCGCTTCCCCCTGGCTTTGATGGCACGCGTGAGTTGGCTTCCCACTCTTTTTTTTTTTTAACTCTCCTCCTCCTCCTCCTCTCCTCTCCCCTTGTTGTCTGGTCTTCCCTAAGGAAACTCGAGGGCTCACACTTCCAGGTGTTTCTCCCTGTCTTTCTCCCTGTCAATGATCTTTTCTTCCCTTCCCTTCTCTCAGCCCCATCCTCCTTCACCTTTGTCACCACAATCCTGAACAGATGAAGTTTGTACTTCTCAAGAAAGGTTGGATGTTCCTTTTGAGGAGGGAACCTAGTGTGACATCTGTATGTTGACCTACTACTGAGCCATGGCATGTGTGCACATGCAATGGAGGCATGAGGGAGAGCTATGAAAGAGATGGTGGCTCTCCAAAACAGGATGTACATGCAGCACATACACATGCTTTTTTCTTGCAAGGGAGAGAGTGACTCTGTTTGGACATTCAGATGATGAGGAGGAATCCAGTTTTGAAGGATTTTAACTCTTGTGTTTTAGCTTGGTTGCTGATTGAGCTAAGGTTTTTGTACTTTTAAAGTTATTGTTGATACCATATTGGTTTTGTTGGCTCTCTTTTCCACTTACAGAGCTAGTTTACTGTTTTTCTTTGAAATAAATATTCAAAAACATTTAACCTACTGATGCCTCAATTAATGTAATTTTATTGGTATCTATTTTTATTTTTGAAATTTACCAGTAGCTGCTGCATTTCCCACCCTCGACTTATACTCGAGTCAATAAGTTTTCCCAGTTTTTTGTGGTAAAATTGGGTGTCTCGACTTATATTTGGGTCGACTTATACTCGAGTATATACGGTATCTTATTTTCTAATGATGAAAATACAAACCCCAGCTCAGCATAAAAATGGCTTCTCTTCAGCATTTTGTATGCTGCAACAATTCTAAAGAAAAAGAATAAAATACATTTTCAATAAAATGTATGATTCTAATGTGTACCCATATAATTTCACTTCCCTAAACAGGCCTCTCATGGAGCAGGTGCCTCTAAGAATCAGTAATAATCAAGCTTGAAACTTCTCTTTTGGATTCAAGATCAGTCTCTAATAAAAAAGACAATATTCATGACTTTATAATGGATAGAGTGAGGAACTTGCTATGCATTCTAGAGATTTGGTAGAATGGAATAGGGTTGAACATTGCATATAATTCTCAATGGACAAAACTTCCTAGAGTTATGCCAGACTGATACTGTTTTGGGCAATGTCATTCTCAGAATTAGAGAATAATCACTAATATATTTGAATAACATTTACTAAGTCTCCTAATGGATAAAGTTATCACCAATATTTATCTCTAAAGTCCCTCCATTGCTTGTCTTGAAAGAGAATTTAATGATCCCTGAAAAACAGTGATTTCTTGTTCGAAGATACCACCTTACATTGCTGTGTACTAAAATATCATAATTCAACCTAGATAATGTCAACATCTTTTGCAGATATTACATCTTTAGCATCCTATTGAGGTTCTTGAAGCAACTGGCATTCTGCAAAAAACAGTAGACTCAAAAAATGTATTGGAAGTGTTTTAGATGAGGATAAATTTGAAGAGTTTTCAGCTTCTTCCCATGATATTTATTATATATAAGAAAACAAATGGGAAGATCACTCATAAATTAGTTGTCATCAGTAAACTGATGATACTTGTGGATATTTCTCCTTCTGAGGCCATAGGACTGGATGTATACTAAGATTCTTTGTCCAGGACTGTATGAGAATTCTCCCAGACTGAAAGAGTTCTTTGCCAATTTTGCTCCTCCATAATCTTATATGTATACATTTACCACGATAGATTAAGTGTGTAAATTGAAGGGCTAGAACTAACAAAATAACCTTTCAAACAATTGTTCCCTAAACCTGTGCTTGATGAGCAAGTAACAATGACTTTTATTCAGGAAGCCATATTAATTATTGCTGATGAGATAAATCATTTCTAAATAATTTCTAAATAATGTTTCCCCAATTAAGAGTCAGAACTGGATGGAAATGAAAGGTTGTTCTTTGTATTACATTTCAGCCTGCCTGTAATGAACACCTCTGAGATTTCTACTTTGCTTTTGGTAAAAACCAAATCAAACAAGTGGTCCTCTTGAAATGCCTACCATTCAAGATACACAGTGCTGAAATAAGGCTAGATAAAAACCCAGACAAGTAAATATTGGCCAAGCTTAACAAAATAACATTTTGCCTTATATTCCAATTAAGTTATCAATTCACCATAAATATAAAAAGTTGAATTACAAGGATTGCCTTGTATCGAGTTGGGTAGCTAACATTTGCCAGATATTTTCAGGTCGCTAAAAAGGGAGATTGAAAAAACTCATATCAAAGTAAGATAAAAATGCTCAATGAGATAACTTACGTACCTTCTTTGCCTTGAGAGATGGGCAGTTTAGAAACACACGCACACACAAAAAACCCCAAACAAATAATATCCTGTCTGAGGTCTCAAGTTCTTTAGTGTGGTGACTATAATGATTTGCCTATGCCTAATACCTGCTTACCCAGATGAGTGCCATGAACTCAGTGAGCCACATACCTGAATAACCTGAAATAAGCAATATACACAATTTCACAGTATTTTAACAGAGTTTCATAACAGTCTTTGTCAATTTTCAAAAACATTTCCAAAAATATCTCTCTTTACTTGCCTCTTGCCTCTTAATTGCTTCTCAATTCTTATTCCCTAAAAAGCCATCATCACCTCCATCTAATGGCAAATCTACTCAAAAATTTCTATATGTACATTTTTCCTCATTTGAAAATTAACACATGCTTTTATCCCAACAGGCATCTTTCCTATTTATTTATTTGTCTCTATGAAAACACTGCTCCTCAGAGAAAGGTCTCTGGGGATTGCATAAAATAAAGACAATCATTGTAGAGTGTACCAATTATTCTCATTCAGCAATCTCAATGACAAATGCCTTGGTTATAGCTAAAAGACTGATTCTTCAGCATTGTAAATACTGCATAAATATATGGGTCCAACTATTCCATGATCTGCAGTTTAAAATGAATTGCTTGTTTGTGTAGATTAGTTATGGATGATGATTGCACTAAAAATGACAACTATTCATTGAAATAGTTATGTAAAATTTTGATAGATAAATATGTATAAGCGCACCAACGTGCCTACCGTTCCTGTCCTATTGTTTCTTTTATATATTTTTTTATTTTTCTTATATGTATCCATGTATGCATAACTATGTTTTTACCTATACCTATTATCTTGTAAGCAATTGACAAATAAAAATAAAATAAATAAAAAATAAAAATAAATAAATATGTGAAACATACATCCTGCGTATTATAATTTTGCTTATATTTTTCATTATATTTGTGTTTATGTGTTCAGTTAATAAAAGAATATAAACATTAAATGGAAAGCCCAATTTCTTTGTTAGTTGTATGATTGGGGAAAATACCCAATTCCATCATTAATTCACATTCGACTTTGTTGCTGATGAGAGAGCACCGGAAAGAGGAATTAGGTTCTTTTGTTATATGGTGAAATAGATCTAACACATCACTTAGTATGGATGCAATTTTACATCTTTATGTAAAATGGTATTAATGATATTATGCATGGTGTGGTTATGTAAGGACCAGACTCTTTCCTCTTCAATGGAAAAGAATGAACTTCTGAAAGTTAAGTACTTCAAAAGGAATTCTTTATTGAAAGGAAGTGATCCAGGTACTAGCCAAAGCAGGATCTAAGATGCTTCCAGGCATACAAGTATAGATAAGTATAGATCCCCTTATTCTGATGTAGATTTAGTTAAACAAAGAAACATGTTAACCCCCCCCCCCCACTTTTCTGGGAACGTATCTTAGAAAATTTTCCCAAGAAGTTTCTTTCAGAGCTGGAATTTTTATGATTCCTTCTCCTCTTGCTATCTCTCCAAGAGGTGACAAGTTTCTAGATGTCTGGCTCCAGTCCTCCAGTTGTATATCATGTGCAAGTTATACAGATTCAATACAAGATTTAAGATATTCAGGTTACATCAAAAAGTACCAACTCCCCCCCCCCCCATTGAAGAATGGCAGATACACAGATCTGACAGGTATGTATCCATGAATATATACTGGAACTAGAGATAACATAATTTGTACTGAGGAAAAATAATCACCTCAGGTGGATATCACCAAATAAAAATTACATAACTCTACAAAATTACTGTCTAGGATGCAAGTAAAATAAACACATTTTTATTGCCCTCCCATATTAGACAGACAACATATATGCTCACAGTCTTACCACAACCATAATACCATTTTTTAAAAAATGTATCCTGATATTCTTGCTGACAAACAATCAGCAATTCTACTGTCCAGAGAGGAATATATGATTGTTCTGAGAGCAAAGAATGGCTCTCATGAGAATGTAGGAGTAGAATGTAGGAATGTGCAGTGAGTAGGAAGTCCACCTCCTAAAAGCAAGTAGGAAGCAGTGAACAGCCTTCAGATCATAGACTCCAAGCATGATTGATATATAGTATTGTTGATTGTATAGTAGAAATTCTATTCCCCTTCCATGTATACTTGTGACAATGGCTGTAATGAACAGGAAGAAAAACATTATTAATTCATTTTGGGTGATATTCAGTGTAATGAGAATCATGATTGGTACTGCAAAACAAACCCATCCTTGAGACATTGTAAAGACTATGATGGGATGTCTGTATTATGATTGTCCTACCTGTCAATGAATAATTCAGCTTCAACCATAACAACACAAGAGCAAACAATAGATACAAACTCAAGGTTAATCGCACTTGATTGCAGAAAATACAACTTCAGCAACAGAGTGATCAATGTCTGGAGTACTCTACCTGATTCTGTGGTTTCTTCCCCAAACCCCAAAAACTTTAACCTTAGACTTTCTACTATTGACATCACCCCTTTCCTAAGAGGTCTGTAGGGGGCATGCATAAGCGCACCAACGTAACTACCATCCCTGTCCTATTGTTTCTTATATATATATGCTGTACCCTTATGACTTTTTCAGGAAACCCTGGAGGACATAGATAAGAATATCTCGGTAAGAATATAAGAATTCTGCCGGAAGGACAATGGATTATCCCCTATTAAGAAGTAGGCTGGTTTGGGGCAGAACTGTAAGTCTTTTTTGAGCCCAGAGGAATATATATATATATATATATATATGTGTATGTATGTATGTATGTATGTATGTATGTATGTATGTATGTATATGTATATGTATATGTATATGTATATGTATATGTATATGTATATATATATATATATATATATATATATATACATATATATATATATATATATACGTATTCATAACTATGTTTTTACTTATACCTATTATCTTGTAAGCAATTGACAAATAAAAATAAATAAATAAATAAATTTTTCCAAAGCAAATACTGAAAAAGTGGAAGAGTAGAAACTCTGCAGAAGAAAACCTTAATTGTGCTGAAAATGAGGGCTTTGTTTCTTTTTTTCATTAATGTTCAAATTTCCAATTTGCTTCCAGTGTGCAACACAATTAATACAAGAAATGAGAAACTATGAAAATATGAATTGGTGTTCTTGACAACAATATTAGGAATAAACAAAATGATTCCCTTCAACTATTTTGGATTTTGGTTCCCATAATCCTTTGATATTGGCTATATTAGAGTTGCTGGGAATTGCTCTGAATAGTGATGTGTGTGTGTGTGTGTGCTTTCAAGTCAGTATTGACCTCAGGCAAGTATCTGAACAAGTCCTTGTAGTTTACATGGCAAGATTTCAAAAGTGGTTTGCCCTGCCCTGATTCTCAGGGATACAGTAAGAGAGAGTGACTGGCCCAAGGTTACCCACTGGCATAAGGCAGGGATAGAACTCAGAATCTCCTATTTCTAGAGAAAAATCCATAAATTTCTGAACATATATGAATATACTCACCTAAATATATGCATAAAAAATTATATCTGGTTTTAGTATTTAATTTTTAGGGGAAAATAATTTCTTTCAGAAAGTAACTGTCTGTAATCTTGAAAACTGCAATGGAATTTCCTTCATTTTACAGAAGATACACTGCTATGTATTGAATTACTTTTTATTTTAAAAAATAACTCTTTAATAAAATTGTATATAAAATATGAAAACAGGATATCTAACATTAAGCTTATCTAACCTGAAGTGTTACTGTCAGTGGTTTCCTATAAACTATAGAAAGCTTGACATTTTTCACTTCACACTTAGCAAGGTGAACGAAGAGATAATTCACTATTGCATTCCATGCAGGGGTGGGATTCTACTGGTTCTGACCGGTTCTATAGAACCTCTTGTTAACTTTCTAAGCAGTTCAGAGAACTGGTAGTTAGAAGCAATCTCCTTTTGTTTTTTTCCACCCTTATTACATTCTTGCCAGTACGCCAAGACTTCCTGTCTTGGAGCATCTGAGGCTTGACTTTCTTAAAAGGGAAGGATTGTCTTAAGCTTCTTACACTGCTGTTGGGAGGAAATACTTCCCTGGACAATCAGCACTTTGAAGAAATAATTGAATAATGAAGCAAAGCTTTTAGTGACAGGAACCAAGATGAGTGACATTCAGCAAGGCTTCTTGGCTTTTTGGTGAAGGTTTAATCCTGTTTTTATTGATGGGATAATTTTCCCTATTCAGCTTCAACAAGCAACAGCTACTGTTGTGATTTAAATATTTGTATTGTGTTTCAATTTTTTCCTGTCTCATGGTTTCTTTTTCTATCTGGGGAAGGGGGTCTTCCTTCATTTAATGCTTTAGTGGTATCTGGCACTGTCCTTTTGGGGTATACTTCCAAGAGGCAGGATGCAAGCTTGGCACTGATTTTTTTTACTACCTTTCTGGGGGCCTGTGACCTTTCCTTAAATCTGGATGGTTTCCTTAGGATATCTTGTGAGATGAGTGAGACCAGCTGGTATCTTTAAGTGGTGCAAATGAATCTAAGGATTGCTTTTCTGGGTGTGCTTTTTTTGGGAGAGCTTAAATGACCTCTTTGCTAAAGGGTTTCACTTTATGAGCAGGAGTTGGCTGCTGATAGTTATCACTGTATTTTAACTATTTTAATTCCTCAAGGTGCTCTGGCACCCTGTCTGATTTGTAACTCCGGCCTGCAGGTAATTTTTAATGTAATGATTGATTTTTTAATGTAATGATTGATATTTAGGGCAGCTTTTTGCAAGCAAAGAAGCTTTTTGTATTTTTATACAGGCAATCCTTGACTTACAACAGTTCATTTAGTGACCATTCAAAGTTACAATGGCACTGAAAAAAGTAACTTATGACCATTTTTCACACTTATGACCATTGCAGAATCCCCACTGTTTTTCTTCAGTGGCAGATAGGAAAGCATTCCAGAGGGTTAATGTTATTGCTCAGAAGATCATTTGTTGCCCTCTCCCCTCTTTGGAAGAGTTTTACAGCTCCCGCTGCCTTAAGAAAGTTCAAAATATTCACAAAGATCCATCTCATCCTGGGCACCCTTTTTTTGAACTATTACCATCTGACAGATGGTATAGAATAATAAAAACAAGGACAAATAGGCTGAAAAACAGCTTCTATTCCAGGGCAGTAGCTCTTTTGAATTCTGCTGTATAGTGCAGTATTGGTGCGGTGTCGGGGTTTTCCGGTTCAATGTGTGAAGGGTGAAGGATGTGTGTTTGTGTTTATTTTCATGGTCATGGTTATGATGTGCACTGAAGATGGTGTTTGATTTCGTTGTACAAGGTGCAATGACAATAAAGTAAACTAAATAAACTGTCATGAGAGTCCAGGAGAGGAGAAGCACCCCTTGATGTGAGTGATGTCGAGTTGGCCACGCCCATCCAGTCACATGACCACTAAGCCACACACCCTAACTAAACCATGCCCACAGAACTGGTTGTTAAAAAAAATTGAATCCCACTCCTGATTCCATGATTGTGATTAAGTTCCAGAAAAGGGAAACACAAATAAGCAAATGAGATGAGAACCATCTGAAAGTTCCAGTACTTACCCATTTCCTTCCTAGAGGTTGCTGTGAATTGGTGGCAATGAACAAAAGTTAGGATATTGGTGCCACAATATTAGCATTAGAATGGCCAAAATTATACAGATGACTGAGTCTAACAATGAGCTCAGATCTACTTTTAAAACAATTTCAATTTTTTGTCTACTTTATTTCCAAGGTTCTTGAGAATGTATTTTGGGATTTAAAGTGTTTTTGAAATCATTATTGGAAATGCCAGATTATTCCACTGTTATTGTAGCTTTCTGTTATAAATCTTGATGTCATTCTTAATGCCCTCTAATTACTCAGTGTGCTGTCCCAGCCAGCCTATGAGAGTTGGATAGTTACTTAGGAATTGTGAGCTGTCCCCTTAATGGAATGCATCATGGTAAATGTAGTTAAAGGTATCCTGGGAAATGTAGTTCATCTCTTGTGGCTACATCTGTAATCCTGATTGGTCACTGAGTTGATCCTTGGTGGGTTAAGGGAGTTTTCCTCATTCTTTGTCTGAACTCTCTACCCACATAGCATCTTCCTTCTATTGCTACTAGATGGGTTAGGGAATAACCATATTTCATGTACAAGGTGGATATACAAAGGATTGGTCATTAAAGAAGAACTTCGTTATAAATGTGAGTTATGAAGATACCTGATGTACCAATAAATGAACTTTGTTCTGGAAGCTTTGTTGAGTTATCTATCTGCATCTGCACAACTATGAATCTAGCTGTACAAGAGGCAGAACACTCAGTCCTCATAATATCTTATTTCAAGATTTAGTTGAAGAGTGAGATACCAGAAAGCCTGCACACTACTTCAAGCTGAATATCCAGAGTTGAGTTGTTCTGCATGAAAAACATTAACAAATTTATGCTGGAGCCCTTTTTCTTGAATCATTTCTGTTTGGATTCTTTGTTAAATGTATATTATATGTATACTTCCCCAACTGCAAACTTATATTGATCAATTTGGTCACGTATCTGCTTTTTAAAAATCAAATAATGAGAAATGTTATTTAAAATAGGTAAGGGGAAAGGGGACTGACAAAATAGAAAATATAATTTCATAACATTTTCAAAGTCAAGCTTTTAAACAATCTAGGAGTTCATAGGAGAACCCACACAGGGGCACCCACATCTACTACAGTAGACCTAGGAGACATATCTTTTTTGTCATGGCACCTGCCATATGAAACAATATTCCTGCTAAGATTCAGATGGTCCTAAATGTGTTCTGTAAAGCCTCTAAAACCTATGTTTTCCCCTCAGATGTTAGGACAAAGCCCAGGATCAACCCATCTAGAAGTAAAAGGGAATTAACTTAGAGTGTTTATTCTGTTTTGGATATTAGCAGTGTCTTTTTTTTAATTATTGTACTTCTAACCTAGGTAAACTGCTCAAAGTTGCTTTGTAAATTGGGCAGCCATATAGATCACAAGAATAAATACACAACTGTTTCTCCCCCCCCCCTTTAAAAATGGTTTAAAAGTGTGAGAAGGATAAACAAAAATTGGGAAGTGTAAAGGAAATTAAGAGAGGATGGTATACTCAACTTTGGATGAAAAGTTAAATACTCCTAGGCTTGTAATACTGACATTCTAAATGGAAATTAGAAGCAATCGAATTTTTATTACTTTTTTAATTTCAGTGCTTTAACCTTTTAACTGATAGAACTTCAATAATTTTTTATATAAACATCACTGCATTGAAATCTGTACTGAAATAATATATCAAGATTTATAGCAATATAGTAAAGATGAGAAAAAGAGGGTTGCATCATGTTGGGCTCATTTATGTTTTTACCTTTTCTCATAAGGCACATCACTTGAGATTTATAATTCCTTTTCTTGTAGCAAACTAAAAATGGAGGCTCTCTCTTTTGGATTTTACAGAAAAGATCAAGGCCAAACTCAGTCCCATCAGACATACATAATTTCATCAGACATCACAAGAGACTATGCTGCCCTAAAAGCAAACCCCTCTTAAAGTATTAAGTCATGCCACACCAAAACCAAAAATGGCAAAAGATCAGTCTTCACAACATACTAGGAACAGACATAATAAGGGAAAGTGCCACACTATAGCTGTTTAAAAAATGTAGAGGTTCAATTTTAAATTGAGGACAAGAGTCCCATGAGACAATAAGGATTTCAAAGGCTCCTGCCTTTGAAAAGATGTGATCCATCTTCTTCTCACATGGAATAAAAATAACCCAACACACACAACCCCCATGACCACTGAAAGCTAATCAGAGTCTTAGAATTTTCTGTTCTTCTGATCATAACTTCTATAAAAGTCTTTCCTTTCTTTTCCTTTCCTTTTCTCCTTGTTCTTCTTTCTTCTACTATCTGGGGTCCAGTAATCCAGTGGTGGGATTCAATTTTTTTTACTACCTGTTCTGTGGGTGTGGCTTGGTGGGCGTGGCAGGGGAAGGATACTGTAAAATCTCCAGTCAGAGGTGGTATTTTCCAGTTCTCTGAACTACTCAAAATTTCCACTATTGGTCCTCCAGAACTGGTAAAAATCTGCTGAATACCACCTCTGCAGTAATCATTACTTACAATGAAGTATGATCTTTCACAATGTTGCACTCCATCTATTCCAGTTATACTGCATATATAACATCTCACATGTTGTTGTGGGGAAAATAGGAGTTGTTAGGAATGTAAGTCACCTAATAGTTGGGTTGGAAAATATATAAACCAGGATAGACATTTTAATACTGTCTCTTTAAGGGAATGCTAAAATTGTAATTGGGTGTGGTTCCTCAAATGGCCATAAGATGGAGCCAGAAACGGATGGACGGAATTAATAGAGAAAGAAGAATTGGCACAGAAAATCAGAAATTCTAAACAGAATTACTTTGAAGATGTGAATAAACCAGGTAGATGGCTAGCATATAAATTGAGAAAGGAGAAGGAATCAAGAAAAATATTGAAGTTAATAGATGATCAAGGCCAAGTTTGTTATGGTAATAAGGAGAAAAAGGAAATTATTCGAGATTTTTATGGGCAACTATATAAACAAGAGAATATTGATGAGGAAAAAGTCAAACAATATTTACAGAATGCTAATTTACCGAAGATACCTAAAGAGACTGAAGAAATGTTAGAAAGCAATATAACAATGATGGAATTAAATGAAGCATTTAAGAGACAAAACAATGGGAAAGCACTGGGTCAAGATGGGCTTCCGGCAGAATTCTATAAAACATTTCAAGAATCATTGAGTATCCCATTGTTAGAAGTCATGAATGAAGTTATGTTAAAGAAGATGATACCCAAAACATGGTCAGAGGCTTATATCACACTTATTCCAAAAGAAGAGGCTGACCCACTGCAAATTAAGAACTACAGACCCATCTCCTTATTGAATGCAGACTATAAAATCTTTGCTTCAATTTTAGCAGAAAGACTTAAAAAATATTTAAATAATTTTATTCACCCAGATCAAAATGGATTTCTGCCAAAGAGACAAATCAGAGACAATATGAGAGTAATCTTGGATACTTTGGAATACCATGAGGCTCATCCTGAAAAGCAAATGGCTTTGATATTTTTAGATGCTCAAAAGGCATTTGACAACGTGAACTGGAGATTTATGTTATTACTATTGGAGCAGATGGGTTTTGCTAAAAAATTTATTCAAGCAATCGAAGCCATATATAATAAACAGACAGCAAAGGTAATGATGGAGGGGGAACTTACAGATTTTATTAATATAAGAAAAGGCACAAGACAAGGGTGTCCCCTATCTCCTTTGCTATTTGTGTTGACCTTGGAAGTGTTGAATAGAAATATTAGGGATGATAAAAGCATAAAAGGAATGAAAATTAAGAAGGAAGAATTTAAACTACAAGCTTTTGCTGATGATTTAGCTTTTATTTTGGAAGACCCGTTAGAAACAGCTCCAAGGTTATTGGAAAAGATAGAGACATATGGTGAGATGGCTGGTTTGAAAATAAATAAAGATAAAACAAAGATTTTGACAAAGAACATGCTATTGAGACAAAGAGAAGAACTGGCAGATCTTTTGAAAATCCAAATTACAAATAAGGTTAAGTATCTGGGGATATATTTGACAGCAAGATGTAGCACATTAAAAAAGAATAATTATATTAAGCAATGTATGATTTTATATACTATACTTAGATCAGACCAAAGGTGGCATAGTTCTAGGTTTTCTAGGTCTAGAATTTCGAGTCTGCTGGCATAAGGTATTCTGCAATGAGTAGAAGAGTGGATAACTCTTCTTGTGAAATATTTCTGGACTTTCTCAACTGTGTTAATATCAGATATGTAATGTGGGTTTCAGACTGATGAGCTGTATTCAAGCATTGGTCTAGCAAATGTTTTGTCTGCTCTAGTTATTAGTGTAATATTACCAGAGAAAAAGCTACGAAAGATTAGGTTAACAACTCTTAACGCCTTTTTGGCTATGTAGTTACAGTGGGCTCTAGCACTTAGATCATTAGAGATGAGTACTCCAAGATCCTTGACAGAGTTTGGATCATCAACAAGGTCTTGACTATTCAGCCTGTATTTTATTTTCTGATTTTTTTCCAATATGTAGGACAGAGCATTTATTTGTTGAGATTTGAAGTTGCCATTTGTTTGACCATTCTGATACAAAGTCAAGGTCTTTTTGAAGGGTAGCAGTATTGTCTTTGGTGTTGAAGAACTTTACATCATCAGTGAAGAGAGCACAGTTGCTCTTGATATGATCACAGATGTCATTTATGTAGAATATGAAGACAGTTGGTCCTAGAACACTGCCTTGTGGGGCATCACTGTTGACAGGAACAGAATTTGATAGGACACTCCCAATTTTGACCATTTGTTGTCTGTTTGACAGGAATGCTTCTATCCAGTTATGCAGGTGTCCAGAGATACCATAAGATTTGAGTTTTAGGAGTAATTTGTCGTGTACCACTGAATCAAAGGCTTTACAGAAGTCTATGTAGATTGCGTCTATTGCTTTGCCATGATCGAGTCCATATGTTTTTGCAGTGTAAGAGTTGCAGATTACATGATACTTTATTCCTGAAACCAAATTGTTTATTAGAGAGTAGATTGTTTGTTTCTAAGTGGAGGATGATGGATTAGTTAATAATTGATTCCATGACTTTACAGGTGATGCAGCATAAAGAGATTGGTCTGTAATTTTCAAGTAGGCTGGGGTTTCCCTTTTTGAAGATGGGGATGACCATGGCTTGTGGCCATAGTTTTGGCAAGAAGCTGGTCCTGAAAGTATAAATAAAAATAAATAAATAAAAATAAAATAAATTGTGCCATGCATGTTTATTATGTTTATTAGGTCTGTAACCACCCCAATACTAATATCTGCTCCTGCAGGACAGATCCAACAACCATTGTTGACTACATTTCTCTTTACCAGATGGCCTCTTCCACTCTTTGGAGACATGCCAATTTTTAGGCACAACTCACCTAAACAGGTTTTTGCTTCTCATCTACATCAAAGTTTGTTCCCACTTTTTTTCTATTACATGGATTGATTGATCAGATTTATACTCTTCCTTTGTATTCAGCTGCCACTCTTACACTATAAGTTGTTTTGAGATTACAGTACCTTATTAGTTGGAAGTTATGATACTTCCTGAGAGTGTCAGCTAAATCCAGTTTTAACATGTTCTTACTGCTAGGTACTCACACATTCCTCCCTCGCATGATATAGATGTAAATAGAAATGCCAGAACATTTCTTCTGCTTGTATTTTGATTGCTTAACATTTAGGGAACAAAATCTTTACAGAACTATGGTTAATTTATTTTATGCATTACCATATGAATTTTCTTTCTCCCTTTCCCAACTTTAGTCTTTAGTAGGCACCTATTTCATTTTCTGACCCGTGTTACTTCTGAATACAGATGTAGAGAATTGCATTCTAAATGCAATAGCAAAACATGCCACTTCAAAATTTTCTAATACCTCTTGACTTTATTAAGTGTTCATGGAGCATATCATTTCCTTTCAATTCAAATATAAAATCAAAATATATTTATTTGTTTGCTTGTTTGTTTGTTTGTCAAACATGCACAAGATAACAAGTATAAGTATGAACATAAACAAGAACAAAGGGAGTAAATACAGATAAATGGGGACAGTAAGACAGGGATGGTAGGCATGCTGGTGTGCTTATGCACACCTCCTTTAAGGACCTCTTAGGAATAGGATGATGTCCATGGTAGACAGTTAGAGATTGAAGCTATGAGAGTTTGAGGCTATAACAAGGGTAGTGCATTCCAGGCATTGACCATTCTGTTGCTGAAGCCGTATTTTCTGCAATCGAGTTTGGAGTGGTTTACCTTGAGCTTGTATAGGTTGTTTGCCCATGTATTATTGTGATTAAGGCTGAAGAAGTCATTGACAGGTAAGACGTAACAGACAATTGTGTGTACTATGCTTAGATTGGACCACAAGCGGCACAGTTCTAGATTGTCCAAGCCCAAAATTTCAAGCCTGGAGGCATAGGGAATTCTATTGTGAGTGGAGGAGTGGAGTACTTTTCTCAAGAAATACCTCTGAACCTGCTCAATTATGTTAATGTCTGATATTTGAGAATTGGTCTGGCAAAAGTTTTGTATGCCCTCATTAGCAATTCAATGTTGCCAGAGAAGAAGCTTCGCAAAATAAGGTTAACAACTCTTAAAGCCTTTTTGGCAATGCTGTTACAGTGAGCTCTGGGGCTTAGATCATTTGAGATAAGTACTACTAGGTCCTTGACAGACTGCGGGTCATCTATGAGATTGATTCCTCCTAACTTGTATTTGGTGTTCTGATTTTTTTTTTTTGCCAGTGTGTAGGGCAGAGCATTTGTTAGTTAAAATTTGGAGTTTATTTATTTTGATTTGTCAATCACTTACAAGATAATAGGTATAAGTATATACATAATTATGAATACATGAAATGGATACATATAAGAAAAATAAAAGAAACAATAGGACGGGGACGATAGGCATGTTGGTGCGCTTATGCATGCCCCCTACAGACCTCTTAGGAAAGGGGTGAGGTCAATAGTAGACAGTCTAAGGTTAAAGTTTTGGGGAAGAAACCACAGAGTCAGGTAGAGTTGCCAATTGTGCAAACATTCTGACCCATAGTCAAAGTCAACAGCATTGTCAGTGGTCTTAAATAATTTTACATCATGGGCAAAGAGGATGTAGCTGCTTTTAACGTTGTCACATAGGTCATTGATGTAAAGCAGAAAGAGTGTGAGTCTTAAGACACTGCCTTGGGGTACACTGCTATTAACTGGTGCTGGATTTGATAGGCCCTTCCCTATTTCAACCATTTGCTGCCTGTTTGACAGGAACATAGCTGTCCACTTGTGCAGGGGTCCGGAGATGCTGTAAAAACTTACTTTCAGCAGTAGTTTGTAATGCATTACTGAATCAAAGGCTTTGCAGAAGTCTATGTAAATAGCATCTATTGCTTTACCCTTGTCTAGATGTGTGGTCCAAATGTTTCTGCAGGGCAAATTTTAGGAGTTTAGGAGTTGCAGGACAATTTTTTCCTGAAACCAAATTGCTTCTTAGAAAGTAGGTTGTTTGTTTCTAAATATCAGGTGATGGATTGGTTTATGATTGATTCCATGACTTTACAGGTGATGTAACACAGTTTAAGATAGTTTGAGCTAACATATTTTACACTTGACTTTTGGAATCAGAAATGATAGCTGTTTAATTTTTATTCCACTTTACACTACACCACAGAATGGCAGTGTGGATAAGATAGTGAACTTGGATTGGACAGGCTTATGGAAGCATCCTTGATCTCTTGGAGGAAAGGGTGATTTAAGCCTAACAAGCAAGTAATCACTATTAAAAGATAAAATAATATCCTGAACCTAGTAAATCTATATTAATTACTGGTTGTAAATAACAATTATCCCTAAAGTTGATCTTTTTTAAAAATAAAGTACTGACCTGTGTTGTATTCAACTGGGCAAGTCTTAAGCAGTGCTTATTGAATACTTTAAAAGAGTCTTCTTGATTTTCTTAACAGCAAATATATTTAAAAAGTGCCTCTGTGGTGTGATTTGGCTCATTACGAATAAATCTCTAAAGGATAATAAAGTAATATTTGAAGAAAAAAAAATATTTGCTTTGAGGCACTTGTACAGAGAATCTGTGCTTTTTATCTATGGCAGCCTTTGAAATATAGCTGAAACCTAGTTCTACACTAAACATGGTCATCATATCTAAATTGTCTCTGCTATGAAGTCATTCATTTGAGGATGCACAAATATTGGGGAATATTATTATGAAATATTTTAGTGTTTGGGTCATGACTATTAAATGAAAAGTTCTTCCATTTGTTCAGGCCATAATCCTGAATTAATTTCCCTAAAGGAAATCCATGGGGCTTCTAAACTCAGCATGTTAATCTTCTGTTTTAGCTATTGTGAGCTTCCCAGAGTTAGTTGTTATTTTTTATTTTTTTGAATCCAGAATGTCTTATGTTAAAAGGGAAATATAATATTTAGAACTAGTAAAAAGTAAAGGTTTCCCAGTGTAGGGGGTGGTGATCATCTCCGTTTCTTGGCCAAGACAGCCAGTGTTGTCTGAAGACAATTTCCATGGTTATGTGGCCAGCATGGCTATATGCCAAAAATGTATGGAGTGCTGTTACTTTCCCACCAAAGTGGTACTCATTAGTCTACTTGCATTTGGAATAGGAGCTCAGCTCGTTGTGGAGTGCTCAGGTCTTGAACCTGGGCTGACAATCTCAGCATGTTTAACCACTGAGCCATCACGCCCCCTGTTAAAATTAGAATAATAATCTTAATTCTTGTAGGAGTTGGGTTAATAACAAATTAGATAAATAAAGAATGAAACAAGAGAACATAGATGGGACAGGTGTCAACCCTGAAACTGACCTGATTGAAACCATTTTTCACTGCTTCAGTGTTGCCACAATGGAACTGAGGGAGAGAGAGGGTGGAATTGAGATAGAGGGGAACATATAGCCAAAACAACATATTTTATCTTGGGAACCAAGGACATCCTCACACCTAATCAGAAGAAGGCAGAATGATGCCACCCGGCTGCCAGACCATTCCCGTGATTGGACCATGTGACTGATTGTTTTGAGAAAGTGGGGAAATGTTTCCTTTTAATTATGTGAAAACTGTGGAAGACCTTAGAGTTGGTTTTCACCAGATATGTGCCAATATGATAACTCCAAATAAAAGTATTCTTTGAGCAATCTACATGTCTTGGAGTCTTGCTTGCTATGGATTTATTATCTGGAATCCTGACAACATTCTCTTGTTGAGAATATTTTAAATGGTGACAGAGACTGAAGGAACTAAAGACATAGACCAAAACAATATGTTTTATTTTATAGGAATAGATTTCCATTTCGATAAAATGAACATAAACCTCTGTTACTGGAACCAATTCTATTATTTTCTATATGCCATGTCAAATAAGCAGAAATTGATTAATATGTCTATACTACAATAGAGATAATGGGGGGCTATAATGGGAACACATGTTGCATTAAAACGGAACTGGGCAAAGCATGCACAGGTCTTAAAAGGACAATAAATGAGTCAAAGCAAGGTAGAGAAGCAGTCTATTCTATGGAGATCAACCTGGTTTCAGCTAAAACAGATGAGTAAAAATTGAACTAAATAAAATAAAAGCGGTTATTGCATCACTCCTGAAAGAGAAACACTGATAGATAGGAAGAACATTCAAAAACAGCTGATGAAAATATTTCCTGTGTTATTGATTGAATTGATTGCATGAATAGAGTAAGTAAGAAGCTATTTCCATAAGACCTGAGGTAGGTATTGAAATGAGATGCAGAAGAAGAAATGATATGTCTCTTTGTTTAGAGTAAGATATACCAAAACCAATATCTTAATAACTTATCCAGGAAATGAAAAAAGTGCATTTTGGAAAATCCATCTATCTTTCAAAACTTTCTGAATAATGCTCAGGTGTGGCTATATTTATTAGCCTTGAGGTTGCAAATGTAGGAAACACAGTCTCTGGTGCTGTGGGAGACAAAATGGAAATAAATTCCCAACCTTACATAGAGAATCCTGAAAGAGACAGAATCCTGAGTTCTGAGCGTTCCCTTCCTGACTGAGTAATTTATACATAGATTCTGATGAAAGCTTGTTGGTGAAAAGTGGGAGAATGATTGCTCATCATGCTTGGTCTCAGCAACAGTCATGGTTTGAAGCTCAAGTGTTCCCTTTTCTAAAACAAAACCACTTGGGAACAACTAAAGGTGCCTGATCTGAATAATGAAACAGTCATGTATCACATTAAGATAAATTGTGAAATTGAAAAAATTGCTCTCAATCAAAAGCTTGCCTGATCATGTGATCTGGTTATGAATTAAGGGAATAGTCAATTCTTGTGCTGGAACAGAATTCTCTTCTTCCCAATTTTGCTGATTCATTTATACAAATCCATTGATGCAAAAGAAGGTAAAAGCCGGACAAATTAGTACTGCTGATGATTCCTTAATAGCCATAACTGGCTAATGATTGCCAATATGATTATTATCTTTATCCAGACATTACTAAATGAGGACTGGAAGCCTTCATCCAATCAAATGTTTTATTATGTTAGTAGGAAAAAGGCCACTGCTAGAAAATGAGGACCATGAGCACTCCAGCTGCTAGATGTTGTACCAGTTGATGTTTCCAGTCTCATTTTAAATTATACACAATAATTTAAATATGGTGTCATGATGACATGAATCACTGCAGCTCAACCACACAGGTGAAGGACAGATTGTAATAGCACAAACCAATTCCAAAATTGATTCCCAAACTGAATCTTTCTTTTGAGATTCGGAGAAAAGAGAGACTCAGTCATTGTCTAGCATACCTTAGTCATGGAGGCTTTTTTTCCAATCTACTTCATGTGATCCCACACCACTACTGCCATCTGGAAATCCATGGACAGTAAATATTCAAGATCTTTCCCAATAAAATGTCCAATTAAGCCTCCATCTTGTTATTAACACCTTCTGTACATGAAACTACTTTCAAAGAAACTCTATGAGAGTTTTGTAAGAGTCTAATATATTTCTGTGCATTGATTTGACAAGGAGTTTCATTTATATTCTGAGTTGGGTAAGGGTTTTCTGAGAGATCATTTTCATTTCATGATCCACTTCACACAATTTCAGTGACATCTTCTGAATGGCAGGGAACAGACTGTAAATGGTGTTGAATGGGCTACAGACTGTTATTTTACCTTCTTTTTTTAGCTCAGCTTTGCTCTGAGCTAAAGGTTATTGATGGAGAGATAAGAGAAGTGCAAAAGAAGACTAAAATGTCTTAGCTCAATAGACATTTTACAGAGATGAATAGCTATTAAGAAAATCCTAATCCTTTAAATTAAGATTTAGATAACACAAATGACTGATATAATCCTTTAGGGAAATAAGAATAAAAAGAATATTGGTGGAAACAAATGCAGATAAGGAAGCAAAGTTGTGATATACATCCTCCCCTCAGAATAAAAACAGGATTATATATGTAACTAACAAATACTGAAGAATTCATTGTTTGAGACCTAACACAAAAGTGTAAATCTTTCTTTTTAATAGTAAGTTGCTTAATTTTAAATAATGTCATTGGCTATGCCTGGTAACCAATAATAATAAATTTATTGGAGTCATCATTAAACAAGTTTATAAACTTGTTGAGGAAGTTCTCAGACACCCTAGAGCACCTTGTCCCATGTATTTAATTTGTGATCTAAGCTATCTTTATTCAGCAAATAAAAGGTTTATTAGATATGAATGTTTTCATGTCCTATATCATATCCATTCATTGGCCACTGCAGCTTTGAGCAAAAGTGTAACCTCTACCTTATAATGGAATATAAATCATAGCTAATTAATAATATTTTTATGCCATAGAAGAAATTTTGGCAGAATGTGTGTATGTATTATGTGTGTTAGAAAGTTTATTTGGCTATGTGCAGCAAAGTTTCACAGACTGAATAAATAGTTTAGCTGGATTTGAGTGAATTTTAGTCCCATTCAGGGGCTACAGAATTTAGAATTCTAACATCGATATGTTTCAGCAAAGTCACACCTTTTCACTGAGGTCACAGTGAAGTGGCATCTATTATCTCTAAGTATCATGCATTGAGTGTAATTACTTTCAGGAACAGAGCCTGTAAACAGCTGGACACATGTAAATGATCTCATGACCCAGAATTCTGATAATACCCTCTCTTATTTGGCATAATAAAGCTTGAAAAAAGATAGTTACCTAGCAAGTCTATTCATAGGTATCAGGTAGAAGCCATGAAGATGGCACCAATGTCATCATATTAATGATGTAAATTATGTAAATTGAGCCTTTTATATGAAGGTGTCATAACGCATGTGGCATCATTAGTGTTCTTGTGGATGCTCATATATGTACCAGTAAAAGTGGGACACAGCAGCTGAAAAATGCTTTCAAATTAATAACCGCTTTTTCTTTGCAGCAATATTTTTGTTCCAACTGCTGCAGTAATGCAGTGTTAGGATGCACACCAATTGCAATAAATTCAAATAATATGTGGATGAAATAGCAACTATATACTAGGCTAAATATCTAAACTATGTAATATCTAAACTATGCCTAGTCTAGTGAAAAGAAGGACTTGAGGTAACATGAGAGCAGTGTTCCAGTATTTGAAGAGTTGCCACAAAGAAGAGAGAGTTAACCTATTTTCCAAAGCACAAGAAGGCAAGACAAGAAGCGATGGATGGAAATTGAACAAGGAAAGAAGCAACCTAAAACTAATTTTCTAACAGTGAGAACAATTACCCAGTGGAATGGCTTGCCTTTAGAAATTGTGCCTGCATCACTGGAAGCTTTTAGGAGGCCATTTGTCTGATATGATATAGGGTCTCCTGCTTGGGCAGGGAGTTGGACTAGAAAACCTTCAAGGTCCCTTCCAACTCTGTAATTCTCTTATTATGCCTGTTTGAGTTAGACCAAAAGAGAAGATAGGGGCATTTCATGAGTTGCTTCTTGAAAATGTCATGAGGCTTAGTTCTAAGAAGTTATAAGGAAACATTTGGAGAATGAGAATTATAACTGTTGAAACAGGGAGTTTTTAAGAGGATTCATTTCTTTTTTTAAAAAAAAAAAACCAAATTCTATTAATTTTTACAAAACAATACACAAACAAACAAGGCATGATAACATAAAAGATCTCTTCTGAAAAAACCAACAGAACATACAGAATAATTCCAAATTATAATATATATATTTACATTATCTGTTCAGCTTCGTATCTTATCCCAACTTCTCCCTTTCATTCTATTATCCAAATTATATTTCTTGCTAATTAAAATTTTTATTGCTTTTCAAGAACAATACACAAACAAACAAAACATAGAACATAAAAACATAAAACATCTTTTCTGAAAGTTGCTTGATCCCGGGTTAAAACTCTTCGTACAGACACAAATTCAAAAATTATATTCATTTTATATATCATTCCATATCTTATTACCATTTTCAATTTTCTATATAGCTGCTTCCCTCTTTTATCTTTCTTAGTTTTATTTTATTTATCTCATCTCAGTTCAAATCATAATACTTATCATTCTTTGTCTGTTCTATTTCCAGCTATCCATTCATCTTTTCTCTTTAAGCAAACTTCTCCTGTACACTGATTGGAGTATGACACCTTTAACTCTTTCCCCTAGCTTAATAATACTTAATATAACACTTAACTTATATTGGGATTCTGTTTAGTACATTCTAAAATTACACAATGTATTTTATGAGAAGAAAAAAAAACAACAATAACAAAGAAAGCATATAAGACCACTATCAATGCCATTAAAAAACTAATCATACATATTAATAGTCATTTATATCTTAAGCATTTTATTCTAAATACACATATAAAAACACAATCTTATGTACCTTACAGAATCCCTTTTTCAATTAAATTTACCCATTGTCTCTAAATGAATTTTGTTTCTTTAAATCTTGCTTCCCACCATTAAGGATTCTCATCCCTTCCTTTTTCTCTTGCTTATTCCTCTCCTTGCCCTTTTTACCCCTTTGTCTCTCCTCCTCCCTTTTCTTCTTCTGCTTTCCCTCTTTCTGTTGTTTTCTAACCTTGTATCCACCTTTCACCTCATTTTTCTCTTTTTTGGTTGTTTTTTCAAGCCTTAAAATCCCCTTTTTCTTTTCCTCTTTCTCCTCCTCCCCAGATAGAACCATTTGTTCATCAAAGATGGCTTCTTCTTTGTCCCAGTCGTCCTGCTGCACAGTCAATTTTTCATAAGTACATACTGCCATTTCTAGAAATTGAAGAAAAATTTTTTTCCAGAACAACCACTCGAGGGTTTTTAATAAAAAATAATTCCCAAAAGTTCCAAAGTCACCAAAGAATCCAAATAAACTATTTCTTTTAATACTTTTTTTTTCTTCCATTTCTCTTTCTGGGATTGCTGTTTGATCAAAAAGTTCCAATTAAGATGTATCTTTTAGAAGCCTTATTAATATTCAATAGCTCTTTAAAATTCTAGGCAATCTCCTCCTTTTTCAATTTCTGCTCCAATTTTTTTTCCTCTCCTTTCCCACTTACAGCAAAAAGATTTTCCTTTAAATGTTCAGAAATCCATACCTCCAATGTGGGTTTTCCGATTTCTCTTCAAGTTCTATCGCTGTCACGTTCGGAAGGAGAGTGAAAAGAAAAAAAAAACTTTTCCTTTAATTTACATTCACCGCTTGACACATTCTGTAAATGATGTTTCTTTAGTAAGTTTTTAATTCCAGGGTACTTTCACTGTTACTTTGTCCCGGTCAGCAAAGATCACTTTCATTTCTTCACAGCTCCTCCTGCACTTTCTTTTTCCAGCTGAGCTCTTTTATGTGGCGGCCATTGCTGACCGCTGCTCAGCTGCCTTTGGAAAAGGGGGTTTCGCTGGCTAGAGAAGAGAGGTGCGATATCTCTTGACCCTGCCAGACCCCCCCTGTCTTCACCACCTTCTACGGAAGTGGCTTAGCCCCGAAGCCAAATGGCTCGGGGCACTCAGGCAGAAACAGCGCACAGTCACGGATTCCTACCTGCTCCGAAGTGCAACAGACCGGAAATCTGAAGAGGATTCATTTCTGATGTTCCTCTGAAGGGAATTGTTAGAAGTTGACATATCAGATAAAGTTTTTGAATATCTTTACCTATCTTGTTTAATGATCCTTCCTTGCTCCCTATAATCAATTGATGGCATTCCTACATGTTTATGGAAAATCTTACAGAATAAAACTTGTACACGAAAAAGTGGTCCAACAACATTTAATCAGGTTCAACAGCTTGACACATGGGAAGAACATAGTTCATTTTCTTATGAATCTAAACCAAACCCTTTAAATTCAGAAATACTGCAAATGTAATGCAACAAAGAGCACAAATGAAAGGGATTTAATGACTCAGAATTTGGCTTCCAGTTTATTCAGGAAAAGAAAGAAAAGACTATTATGTAAAAATTGATTTCCATCATTGTCCTAATTTATAATTTATTCATATTATCTCTGTTTGTCATCACTTGTAACCAAGAACTAGAATAATTGGACAGATAAAAAACAAATAAAAAACATAGAATAAAATATAATTATAGCCAATCTCCAAGTAATTTTTTAGCACCTAAAAGATTACTAAATTGTTTTTATTGCTTAAGACAATAAATAGGAAAAAATGATAATGCATGAAAATTTGATTCTGATTAAGATGCTATTTTGAAAGAACTAATTTGATGGGGACAAAGGAATGCTACAATGCCCATACAACAATGCCCACACAACAAGTCTCGTTATAAAGTGTTACCAAAGGTCACTGTATGTAGAACAGTCAATAGAGCTGAAATTAACTCTCTCTGTGTGTCTTTGACACATTCTGCTTTTCTCTGGCAAATCTTTCTAGTGTTTGTTGCGTTTAAGAAATTTGGAAGATTACAGTACTCTAAAATCTATTAAAACATTAATTACTCTCAAAAGACCCTGAACTAATTATATATTTATTCATTCTCTCAGCCCTAGGAAGGAAGCAATGGCAAACCACTTCTGAAAAACCTTGCCAACAGAACTGCAGGAACTTGTCCAGGCAGTCTCTCAGAATCTGACATAATTTAACAAAAAGGGAAAAAAAATTCCTACAGCATTTTCATTTATTTTGTGCCACAAGAACCGTTTTTAGTATGAAATAGCTGATACCCTTCTTGTTTCTAACCACAAGCCAAACTTTTATGTATGTGCTGTTAGAAGGTATTCTGGTTTAGCAAAGTCCAGTAGGCCTGTCTTCTTCTGTTTTTTAGGATTGTCTTTGCCCTGTCTTTTTCCCTCTTGCAAGATTATAGGAAGGATGAGTCAAAGTGCACCATCAACTCCTAATGGTTTCAATTATGATTCAGACACCAAAAGAAAAAGAGAAAGGAAATTGACAGTCTGACACAGACAGTAGAGGCTAAGTTGCTTAAATTGTCTGTAGGCATGCTCGAATTTTACCTCTTACTAATTCCCTCCCAACAATCAGATACAGCTTTTAGAGCAGAGAGATATACAGATGTTGCTTTATGTCATACCCCTATGTACATGAGTTTTACATTACTTTCAAACACACATAGACAAACTTGCACACTTTTTTGGAAAGGGGATTTCTTGGTTTTTCTACAGAGTATTTATAAGAGGGCTTAAAACAAATGCAATATATAACCAGTGTTTCTCTACATGTATTCCACGACCCCCTGAGAGGCTACAATGTCATCACAGGATATCCATGAAGGCTTGAAGAAATGTTATGATTTAAATTTTGAGTTAAATCTTGGGGGTCTGTGGCCACAAAAGGTATTTAAAAGGGGTTGGTGGTGAAGAAAAGATTGAGAACCACTGATATATACCATTCTATTGGTACTTATAGATGTCCCTTCCTACAATTGCGAAGCACAAGGACCTGGATAGCTTCTAAAGGGAATGCTTTAGTAACTAATTGGCTGCCAGGTAGTAACTGGCAGTAGTTTTAATGTATTCATAAGTCACTTAAATAACTGAACTCAAACCTTCATTTATGGAAGATTTTGCATTTTCTGCTGCACCATGATAGAGCCGCTCACCTCTTCCTGAGTGCATGAACAGATAATCTGGGGTTGAGCAGGTAAGAAATTCCAATAATGTTGTTTCCCACTCATCTGCAGCCTATCACAAATATACCCTCCATCCACCCACCCATTTGAAGCTTGCTTCATAGCTGCTGTTTTCCACTCTAAGGCTTTCCATGCAGCAGAGGTACTTCCAATCTAATGGTGGCTTTAGCCGTCAGTGGCTATAGCTTCTGTGACATCTGGTCCAGGGGCTGCCCACTGCCATGTACAGATGTTTGTTTTAATTGTAATTCCTTTGTTTGATTTTTGCGAGCTTCCCAGAGCTATGGAGAATGGGGGTAGCATATCAATTCAAGTTCCATAGATGGAGAAGATGATGATGGTGATTATTTCATCTTGGATAGTGAGGCTTTTATGTTCTCTGCTTGCTGAAGCTGACATTTTATGATGATCTTGTGGCTGATGTTAACAATCACAAGATTGTTTTTAAGTCAATGTACTTCCCTTATGTTTTCCTACCTTTTCTACTACCTCATTACTGCACTCAGTTTTTCCCGTGGTCACTCCTTGGGTTTGTGTCCAGAATGAGTGAAGCTTGGTCTCCTTGCTTTCACATCCCCCCCCAAAACCCTTCCCTTCTTCCACCCTCAAATGATTAATTCCATTACAATGAAACTGCACAATGTTAATGGTTTCTACCTTTCTTCTATGAAGCTCAACTGTCAGTTTCCTTACTACAACTTTTCCTTGATCCAATAGTGAAACAAAATGAAGAAACAGCCAACTACCTTTGCTTTAATCAGTATAGCATCAAAGCAATGATGATACTATAAATGGTTGTGGGGAAAGGATTTATATTAGGACCAAAGGAAGGAGCATGAAAGCATCCAGGTAAACAGCTGGGAAATCAAAAGAACAAAGAGGGAGTGAGGAGGGAACAATCTCTAAAAAGAAAAGGCAGACACTTGGGAGTCTCACCATATATGGCCAGTCAGGGAGGCATCCTGTTGAGTTGTATTATATTACTGTTTAATTTGTAAGTATTACTGCTTCAGACAGAAAGACTGCACAGAGAGTATTGAGGATCGCAAAAACATTTATTGGAAACTCATTTCCTTCTATCCAGGACATGGCATATAAAATGCTGCTTGACTCACATCCATAGTATTATCAGGGACTTTACACATGATTAGTTTTCATTGTTGGCTTCTGGGACAAGGCTTCATGGTACCTGAAGCAGAACAACTAGATTCTGTAATGACATTGTTCCATATAGTATCAACCTTTGTTTAACTCTCAAACCTTTTTTTCCGCTATGTATTCAAAATGGGATTGCAAATAATATAAGTTTTGGTGTCATTTTTGTATAACTTAGCATTTTTAGTGCTGTTCTTATGTTATTATTGTTATTCTTGGGACGGTAGCATTGCTCAGCGGATGGCAGACAAGAGCATTGGAATTTCATTGCAATGTGTGCCCATGTACATACAAGTAAAGGACAATAAAGGTTTTCTTATTTTGTCTTCCTCATGTGGATGGGAAAGGCAAGAAGCAGATGGATGAATAGACAAGGCCTGCAGTAGCTGTAGTTGACTTACAACTAATCTTGCCCCAAAGCTGAACCACAGGAATCTGGACTGGATTTTTTAGTCAGTTTCAGGAATAGCTGGGAGCAACATGGGAGACAAGCATCTTAGGCTGCAGTGGGAAATTACTCTAAGAAAGACAGAGAAGGAGAGAGAATTCTCTATAATTGAAAATGAAATCAAGTGTAAGCAGCTGAACTCCTTCTTTCATTTGAAAAGTTGCTTGCCTCATACAGAGCAGTTTGTTAATTCTTAACAAAGGCTGCAGGGTCGGTGCATTGTTGCTTGTGATACAATTGGAGTTCAGTGTCACAGAATAACTCTAAGGTCTATGATCTGCAAGGCAATGATGCAAAATATCTTTAAAACCCTTTAACCCACTTTCTCTGGGAAAGGGAAATGTTGGCCCATTCATCTTCTTGATTTATATCACTTGTCTTCTTTTATTTTGATATTCTTTCATGCAGATCATTTGTATACATTCTCTATTGGCTGGAGATGTGGCAGTAAAAAACAGCAAGAGGGCAAGCAGGGAAACATTTCATTGTTTCCGAGGCTTAAAAAAAAATAATCCTCTGCTATACAAATTTGAAGTGCACAAGGTATGTGGGGGTGTCATGAATCATTTGCTTTACAACTTTTATCTGAAAGCCATGTTAACCATGGAGGATATCTGCTTTTGGAAATGATAAACTACTAGAACTAAGATAGAGTTAACCTGATGTCTTTTAATTTAATACTGCTATAGGTCATATGACCAATTTTCAGTTACATCTCTCTGTCTCTCTTTCTTTCTCTGCAGGCATCAAACAGACAGATTCTTCCATTTGCAGAAAAGTCTCCACAGGTAGAAAGGAGGATGAAATTTTTTTCCCTCCAATTTCCCATCTTTTTGAAACTACACTCACTATTGCTCTGTTATTGCACGGGTTCCTGCTCCCATCCTTTATAGCAGTTCTGAAGCATATCAGGAGACTTAAAAGACATAATTTTAAAGAAATATCTCCCTAATTCCACAAGGGAAGCAGCCTCTGAAGAATGTTCAGAGGACTTCAGGCTCCCCCTTCCCCCCACCCCCAAATCAAGAGAGTTCAATAAAGAATATGCAGGATGATGCACATATCTGAAACCTGAACATGTACCTATAAATTAGGGACACAAGATTAACTTTAAGCCAAGGACTGAACTTTTCCCTAAAGTGAGATGCTGGTGAAGATTGCACTTCATAAATTGACTTTAGCCAAAACAAAAATAAACTTGTTTAAATTTAATTTAAGTGAACTCAGATTACATTTAATGAAATGCAATTTTCATGATTATTTATTAGATTGCATTTAACCTGTCTAAATGGATGATCTGGGGTAAAATATTGTCAATTTGCTGTTGATTCTTAGTTCTTTGACTGGACTGTCCAAGTGATACTATTGAGGCAATTTCTCAGTATCTACAGACTGTGAATCTCCATGGGGTAAAACTGGCTTTGACTTGTTCAGGGCAAGACTGAATGAGAGTGAATTTTAGGCTTCTCTATATCTAGTGATTTTTCATTCATTAACTCTGGGTAGGGTAGCAGACAGGCAGAATTGGTGCACAATCTGGTACTGTACTCTTGGCTCCTGCTTGAGAAATAAGCAGCAGCTGTTGCAGGAAGGCCTTTGCCGAATTATATCATACCAGTTGTACCCATTACTAGAGCAGAAGGTATTGCTCATAATTACTCATATCTTAGTCCCTTTCCAGCTGAATAATTACAATGGAGCTGACTGTGAATGGTTTCTGTTAAGTCCGCGTGGAAGGAAGCCAGGAGTCGGTGACTTTGTATCAAGCTCTTTTATTTAGTCAGGAACCGAACTGGGGCTAAAGGAAAACTTTGCGGCTTTTTATTTCCAAGCCACGGCGGCCGCGGCCAATGGCACCGCTTTGAATCTCCCGCGATTCGAATTGACCAATCGCAGGAGATTCTCAGCGAGCCAATCGGCGCGACTCGCCTAGCCAATCCGATTGCCCCACGCTTTGGCCAATCAAAGCGCGGGGATCTCAAGAATTCAAATGAGGGGACAGGACACCCCTCCCCTCTTGGTTCAGTCCTACATAGCGTAGTCCCATAGGTAGGCGGGGCTCCGTCTTTGCCTACTGGACCTGCGCAGGCCAGTCGTAGGTTGGATCCCGGCCGGTTCGGTCGGGGTCTCTGTTTCTCCGGACTTTGTCGTGGGAACCGCCTGGTCTGTCTGGCCGGGCCACTCTCCGCAGCTCCCTCCTGGCCAACCCGGGTTGGTTGAGCTGCGGGTTTCGCCGCTCCCGCTCGGTCTTCCCGGGTTGGTTGAGCTGGCCTGGCTGTCTCTTCCTGGCGAGGTTTCATGCTGGCTGCTTGCAGGTGAGTATGGCTGGTTTCTTTTTTCTGGGTTTTGGTTCCCTGGGTATCCCCTCCCCTCTTGGTTTGTGTTGAGGGGGTTGGTTTTGCTTGGTTGCGTGTCGGTGGTGTCTTGTGTGGTCATCCTCGATCTTAACTGATCGATGTGGCATTTCCACGCTCGTCCGTCAGTTGTTTGTAGCCAGTACGAGTGTGGGCCTGTTAGCTGTGTTATGATTGCTGGTACCCATAATGGGTCTCCATTTAGGTTCTTCGCGTAGACGGAGTCGCCTGGTGCGAAGGTTCGGTGTTTGCTGGTGGAGTCTGGGGGTTCCTCTGGGTTGTAAGTGGGGTGTAATCTATCAAGTGGGGACCTTATTTTCCTCCCCATTAGCAGTTCTGCTGGGTTTTTATTTGTTGTGGTGTTCAGGGTTATGTGCTGTATGAAAAGTAATTTATTTATTTTGTCCTGGATCTCCCCGTGGTCTATTTTCTGGATGGTTTTTTTTGTGAATTGAACCATCCGTTCCGCCCTACCATTCGCCGCTGGATGCGCCGGGGCTGTCAGTGCATGTCGTATGCCCCTTTCCGCTAGGAATTTTTCAAATTCTAGCGAGGTGAATTGGGGCCCGTTGTCGGAGACAAGGACGTCCGGGAGGCCTTGTGTTGCGAAAAGTTTGCAGACTTCTTTGGTCACGGCCTCCGTGGTGGTTGTTCTCATGTTGCTTACCTCCAGCCAGTTGGAGTAAGCATCTACGGTTATTAAGAAAGTGTGTCCTTTTGTGGGCCCGGCGAAATCTATGTGGATCCTAGACCACAGTCCCCTGAGGGTTTCCCACTCTAGGATGGGTGCTGTGGGTGGGCTTGGTCTAGTTTCCTGGCATCGTTGACACCTTGCTACCCAGGCCTCGATCTGTTTGTTCATCCCTGGCCACCAAGCATAACTTCTGGCCAGGGCTTTTGTCCTAATGATGCCCGGGTGCCCCTCGTGTAACAGTTCCAAAACCTTCCCTTGTAGTTTTTCCGGGATGACCACCCTATCCCCCCATAGTATATACCCTTTTAGTAATGAGAGTTCCGTTTGCTGGTTCCGGAATGTCCTGAGGGACTCGTTGTTGTCCTTTTCTGGCCACCCTTTCTCTACCCAATGCAAAACCCATGCCAGACATTTGTCTTTATTAGTTTCTCGGGCAATGTCTGACGCAGTTATGGGTAGGTTGGGTAGAGTCTCTATGCTGAGGGTGGTCGTCATGGGTGCTGGGTCAGTGTCTGGTTCAGGTAATGGTGAGTGGCTTAAGGCGTCCGCATGGGAGATAGTCTTACCAGGTCGTTGTGTGAGTCCATAGTTGTAGGCAGCCAGGAATTCGGACCACCTTGTCATTCGGGGAGACAGAATGAGTGGGGTGGCCCTGTTCCCTGCGAGTATTCCCAGCAGCGGTTTGTGGTCGTTGATGATGGTAAACGTCCGGCCGTAGAGGTACTTGTGAAAACTTTTTACTGCGGCGACGATAGCCAAAGCCTCTTTGTCCAGCTGGCTGTAGTTCCGCTCCGGTTTGGTGAGGGTCCTTGAAAAAAACGCGATGGGTGCTTCCTTTCCATTGGGGAGAGTGTGGCTGAGGACAGCGCCGATGCCGAAGGGTGATGCATCGCATGTGATGGCTAGTGGTAGGGTCTCGTTGTACTGGATGAGGACAGCATCCGAAGTGAGCAGGTCCTTGGTTTTCCTGAAGGCGGCTTCCTCGCATTTCCCCCAAGTCCAGGTAGCCACCTTGTCCAAAAGCCTATGCAAAGGCTCCGCCGCAGTTGCCTTTTGGGGCAGGAAGACATTATAAAAGTTAAGTAGCCCCAGAAATGCCTGCAGTTCTGTTTTTGACTTGGGTGTGGGGGCTTCCTTGATGGCTTTAATTTTCTTGTTGGTGGGGTGAATGCCGTGTTGGTCTAGGAGGTATCCTAGCAATTCGACCCGCTCTGTGTACAGCTGGCATTTTTCCCTCTTCACTTTAAGCCCGGTTTCTTTGAACCTCATTAGCACCTCCCTTAGGCGAGTCTCTAGTTCGGCCTGGTTGGTTGCCAATACTAGTACATCATCGAAGTATGGGACCACCCCCTTGATGCCCTGTAAGAGTCTTTCCATGAGACTCTGGAAAATTCCAGGTGCCACGCTGACTCCAAATTGGAGGCGGTTGCATCTAAAGGCTCCCTGGTGGGTGACTATGGTTTGGGCCTCTGCAGTTTCCTTGTCGACCGGCAGTTGCTGGTATGCTTGGGCCAGGTCGAGTTTCGCGAAAACTTTGCCCCCTCCCAGTGAGTGTAGGAGATACTGCACTACGGGGACGGGGTAAGCGCTTTGCTGCAAGGCGCCATTTAGGGTGGCCTTATAGTCCCCGCAGATTCTCACTGACCCATCAGGCTTAATTGGGGTGACTATGGGGGTCTCCCACCGGGCGTGGTCTATGGGTTGTAAGACCCCTTGCTTGACGAGCTTGTCAATTTGCTCGTCGATTTTCAGCTTGAGTGCGAAAGGTACCCACCTTGGTTTTAGGCATTTCGGGGGAACGTTTGGGTCTAGGCTGAACGATATAGGGGGCCCTCGGTACTTGCCTAGGGTGCCGTTGAACACTTCTTGGAAGTCCCGGGCCAGTTGCTGCTCCCAGTCGGCTTCGGCGATGTGGTCGATGCCCATGACTGCGATGCCTAGCGGTGCGAACCATTGAAGTCCCAGTAGGCTAGGTCCCAGTAGGCTAGGACTCCGCCGGCTGCGCTGTCGCGGCCTGCCAGGAGACGGTGGATGTCTTCCTCCTCATCTGATGTGCCCGAGGTGGAGTGGAGTTCACCCTGGTGGGTTGTAGTTTCAGGTTGGGCCTCAGTTGACCTTGCAGGGTTGTTGTTTGTGGTGCGGTCCCCGGCGTTCAGTCTCCACATGCGGTCTGCTGATTGTCGGGTTGCTTCGGCTGCCACGGCTTCGGAGATGGCATCGGCGAGAGCGATGTTGCCCTTAGCCATCAACCGACTTTGGAGAACGGGGTCCCAAAGGCCGAGCACGATTCGGTCCCGCAGGACCTCGTTCATATTGGAGAATACGCATAGTCCTCCCAGGTGCTGCAGCTCTGCAATGAAATCACTGAAACTCTTGCCTGACTGCTGGTCCCGCCGATAAAATTCGTGTCGTCGGATGAGAATGGGTACGGCTGGAGCGTAGTGTTTCCGGATTAATGGCTCGAGGTCCGCCCAATCCATCGCGGTAACATCGGCGGGCTTGGCTAGCGCTTTTGCCATCTTAAACACTGCGGGCCCGCAGTGCGTTAGAAAGATGGCTCTTTTCTTCGGTCTAGTGGCATCCTTCAGATCGTTGCATTTGAGGAACATGTGGAATCTGTCCATTTAAGATTCCCAGTCCTTGCTGGCGGGGTTGAAGGGGGTTGGTGGTGCGATGCTGGCCATCTCATCGGTTGGCTGGCTTCCGTCGGACACGTGCTTCGGTTCAGGATAAGGATCCCACCTTCGTCGCCAGTGTTAAGTCCGCATGGAAGGAAGCCAGGAGTCGGTGACTTTGTATCAAGCTTTTTTATTTAGTCAGGAACCAAACTGGGGCTAAAGGAAAACTTTGCGGCTTTATATTTCCAAGCCGCGGCGGCCGCGGCCAATGGCACCGCTTTGAATTTCCCATGATTCGAATCGACCAATCGCAGGAGATTCTCAGTGAGCCAATTGGCGCGGCTTGCCTAGCCAATCCGATCGCTCCGCGCTTTGGCCAATCAAAGCGCGGGGATCTCAAGAATTCAAATGAGGGGACAGAACAGTTTCTGCTCCCTTGGAAGTTTCTGCTGGTCAGAAAGCAATGGCATGCAGAATATTGGGCAGACCACAATACACTGAGTGGCACCTGGTAGGCACCAAGAATGATTTTTTTTTTAAATCATAGTGCCTGTCTTGTGGAACAGCTTTTCCCGTTTGAGATATGGATAACTCCTACCCAGTTGGCTCTCCAAAATGCCATAGAGACTTAACTCTTCCCACTGGCAGCGAGGTCAAGATGTTGATGGAATTCTGGAGTGGATTTTTTTAATGTGCTGATAATGTGATATTAAGGTGACTATGGCTTAGCTTCTTTTGAATAGATTTGTTTAGCTTGGTTATGCTTTTATTTCTGTCTTTGTTCATTGGACATTGTACTTAAGCAGACAGTCTCTTTATGTGTGCCTTTGCTGGGTAATGCATATATTCGTTGCTTATATGGAAGATGTTCACATAGTTGGTTGCACATGGAATTATGATAAAAGCTATGCATGTAACTCAAACAATATCTATATTTTCCTAGCTTTTAGTTTTTGTTATCTACAGTGCTTTGCTAAAATGCAGTCAGATTCTCCACAATTCACTATCTACCTTCATTTACATTTTCTGCACAGTGATGGATAAAGTCACTCAATTTAGTTTAGAAGCACATAAAGTTCCATCAATAGGTATCTAGCTGCATAATCTGTCATTTTTTATGATTCATCATACAATCTTTCTGTCTGGGAAAACAGAACTTTTAGAGGATGAAGTAAAAATATTATCTCATTTTGAAAGCTAAAGGCATTAAGAGCTGTGGTGGTGCAATGGTTAGAATGCAGTTTTGCAAGCTGACTCTGCTCACTGCCAGGAGTTCAATCCTGACCAGATCAAGGTTGACTCAGCCTTACCTTTTAAGGGACAGTAAAATGATGGCCAAGGTTGTTGGGGAAAATATACTAACTCTGTAAACCACTTAGAGAGGGCTGTAAAGCACTATAAAGCTGTATGTAAGTCTAAGTGCAATTGCTGTTGCTGTATTTCCTTGAATAATTTGCCTTCAAGCTTTTTTACTTTGGATCACATCTTTAAAAATATTTCTGCCTTTGTCTAACTGCTAAAGCAGGGAGTTTGCCAGTGCTTTATTTGTGCCTGAGATATAGATTCAAAGACTAGGCCTGGGTCAATTTTTTGTCTTTTTTTAATGGCCTTGACAAAGTCATATTAACCACAAACTTTCTAGTTCTAGCAGCACAAGCCTTTAATCATACCACAAATGCTGAAGTGGAAATTTGGAAATGACTGTCATTCTGAATTTATTCACATTGGCAATTCTGGCAAGCTCTCAGAAATTATTGTTACAGCTCAAACCTCCATCAAAGAGAATAGTTCCTTTTTCCCTGTAAAAAGTGTCCATTAATGCAATATTTGCCAGATATAACAAAGAACCAGATTTATTAACACTACTGCCTAATCACAAGCTATTGCTAAGACAGCTGGCACATGCAAAATAACTAAAAAAAAGCCCCTTTTTTCTTTACTGCATGAAACATTGACTTGAATGCTATGACAGCTGAAAGAACAAGCAATTGAATAAACTTAGGAATGAACGGATAATAATGGATAGCAAGTGCCTATGGCCCCAAGCAATGTGCTTGATTACAGACCAAAGTTTCTGTTGTTTATTTACATACTTTATTTCTATGCTGCCTATTTTTGAAGGCTCTGGCAGCTAACAATCAGAAACTTCTCTAAGCAATCATTACAGCCCACCCCAAGTGAAATCAAATACAATGTCAAAATTATATGCACACTCCCATGAGCAAAAACATGCACCTGCCAAATTTACATTTTAAATTGCAACATGCCCTCCTCCTATGCTTGGTAAAATAACCAGGTTTCTACTGCTTTCTTGAAACACACAAGGGAGGAGCAGACAGAATCTATATGGGAGGAGAGTTCCAGAGAATGCAACTGGCAATCAACAATGCCCACTGCAATGTTCCTGTTGAATATCATTCTTCTGTAGAGAAGACCTGAAGGGAATTGGTTCTGTGAAATGTGAGCTGACAGACAAAACAGCATTGGAGAAGGTGCTTCCTCAGATAATCCAATCTGAAGCCGTGTAGAGTTTTAGATCTGATCAGCAAAGTTTCGAATCAGACCCAGAAGCCAACTAGAATTAATGCATCTCTTGAAGCAATAGGATCATCTGGGAGATATACCCATCATGACCAGGTTGTTGCATTTTAGCCACCAGTTGCATCTGGATTTCCAAGGGTACAACTCCACGTAGAGCAAGTTCCAGTAACTAGTATGTCAATTAAGATTCTGAGTCATCCAGATAGAGTTGTTTGGAAGTTGAGTCATGGCAATTGGTCTTTTTTATGTTTTGAAACATTTCACTGCTTATCCAAGTAGCTTCTAAGAAAAGAAATCCAGTTGCCATGAATCAACTTCCAGATGGTTCTAGTAACCAATCACAAAGTGACCATGGCATGAGTGACTGTGAGTAGGGCTTCCCAATCCAGCAATGACTGGCAGTTAAGATGTAGCTTTGTAAAATTCCTCCTGATTTTTGAATAGCATCTGTAACTCCAGAAGGTTTTCTAAATTAGGAACAATTTGTGAATGGAGGAGTCAAACATGGTGCTTTTCTGGAATTGCTTGGCCTACGAAACAGGGGTGGGATCCTACTGGCATAACAACTGGTTCATTTTGCATGCATGAATGCCAAATGCACACTGCATGTGTGTGCACACTACACGTGTGTGCACATTACTTACAAATTACCAGGTCCGGCAAGCATTCACCTGCTCCAGCTGATGAGCAGCACTCAGCTGTGCCGTGCAAAGCAACTGAGGAGGACAAAACAGAGCATAAAGGACCGGTTAGAGCCCAGGCAGGCAGGTGGGCCAAACAGACAACTAGAAGATAGTTGCAGTGAACTGGTTCAGTGTCAGCTGCTCTTTGGAGCTACCAGTTCCGAGCCAAATTGATAGCAGTCCACCCCTGCTACAAACTAAAAATATGTTTTGGAGGGATTCAGACTGAATGTATTCTTCATCCAAAGTTATTGGTCTTCAGGTACTAGGTCAGCATTTTTTCTACCTCTTTAGCCTGGTTATGTAACATATAGCTAGGTACCATCAACATGCTGATAACACTATATTCTGCGCCAAAGATGGTCTTCCCATTGCCCATGATCCCACTCATCCATTAGAAAAGTCTGTCATCTAGCACAGCTCACAATCAGCCCAGGTGACTTTTGAGGTCTGCAGTCATCTCACCAAGCTCTCTTTCGTTCACAGTATTCATCTATCTACCCTCCTCTCTATTCTCATTAGAGATAAGATGTCTCAAACAACACCAGAAATCCAGATGCCCAACTCTGGTGCTCATGCAGAGTACAGTTCTGTATTGTCCCACCCAAACCTCACTTCCAAAAATGGCCTTTTAATATTCTTATGCAAGGAGCAGACACAGGGTAGCTAGTGGAGGTGGAATCCAAAGTCCTTGCCATTGCAAATAGGATTCTCATAGATGCATTAAGAAATTCGTGCAGAAAGGAGTCAGGCTTTCCAGATTACATACGCTCCCATCACTGACTTTTGATAGATGTGTAGCGTATGAGGGCATTATGAAGACAAATAGGCAGACAGGGAAAATAATGGTTAGAAGTCTGAAGATGTCCAGAACTGAGAGGAAGTTAAGTTTCCAATACCCAGGGAAATACCTGATGGTCCAGGTGATATTTCAAATCTAGACATGGTATTTTCAGTTCTCCAAGCAGACAGATTATCAACACACCTTTGCCATATAGTTTATTACCAGTGCCTTCAAGTAGAGAACATAATTTTGGGGGCAAGGTACCTTAAGTAGGAAGCAAAGTTTCAGGTCTAAGCTCACATTCCATTTAACTTCTAGCAATCAAATTATTAATAAATAGATAAGTAATCATTTTCCCTCTTGTGTTACATTCCAGAAATTTCTACTAAGGCCGCAGATCAAGGTTTTCAATTGCCTTATATAACCTTTGGGTCTCCAATTCCTCAATTTACTTTGAGATGGTGGTATATCCAGTTCCAAGGACCTCCAGGCAACACAGCGATACAACCGTAAACAGCTTTTACTTTACTGCAGGCTTGTAATCCTGCACTTCTCATTGGCCCGCAAATAGCGAGTCGTGATTGGTCATTTCTGGCCAATCTGATTGGCTGACGGCGGGTCTCTCTGATTGGACACTTGTTAGAGCAGTAAACTCAAATCATTGGTTGTTTTGACAGCAGCCAGCTCTATAAAAGAGCTGCTGCTGCCCAAGTATTTTGCTCTGTTCTGAAGTCACGAATAAAGAGTTGAAGTCACAGTTCGATGTCTCGTCTCCGTTCCTTGCGCCCATGCCCAGGACATAACACTGGCGATGAAGGTGGGATGCGGAGACGATAGAGCTGACAAAGTATGCATTGAACAAGACAGAGCATGTGGCGAAAGAGCGCACGCAACAAACGGCAAGATGACCAGCGGCGCCATACCACCCGCTCCATTCGACCCAGCAACTGAAGACTGGGACTCGTATATAGATCTCTTCCAGATGTTCCTGGAGACCAACAATTTTAAAGGTGCTATGCCTGGCAAGAAATGAGCAGTGTTCCTGACTCATTGCGGTCCCGCCGTTTTCAAAATGGCTAAAGCACTGGCAAAACCGGCGGAAGTGAAGACCATGGATTGGGATACCCTCGCCCCAATCCTCTGTGCCCATTATGCACCCACAGTACCTACACTGATACGAAGACACGAATTTTACCAGAGGGACCAATGGAAGGACGAGAGCGTTGGGAATTTCGTAGCTGACCTCCGAAACCTAGGAGGACTTTGTGGTTTTGCAAACTTAGAGGAAGCCCTAAGAGACTGCATAGTTCTGGGATTAAATGCACCGCATGTGCAGAGAAACTGATGGTGAAAGGCCTTACAGAAGTCATCGTCGATGCTATTGCCGCAGAAGCAACCAGGAAGTCAGCCACTTGAATGCGCCGAGCGAACACACCACTTTGCCAACTCGCTAACGATAGCCTACTCGCCGCTGAGAAGCACGCTACCACCACCCACCATGAAGACCTCGAGTCATCCTCAGACAGTGAGGAAGAGGAGGTCAACTGGCTCCGCTCGGAACGAGAGCAAAGGAACCAGAGATGTCCGTGCCAATGTGCTGGTTGCGGGGCAAACTACCCACGATCGGACTGCAAATTCCTCGACGCACTCTGCCATACTTGCGGAAAAAGAGGCCACATTGCAAAAGTCTGCAGAAGCAAGCAAGTGTCCAGTCCCAGCCGAAGGGAGAACAACCTCCATCGGGAGACAGGCAAACCTCCTGAGAACCAGGACTATCTGAACCACCTAGGGAGCAACCACTACTACGCCAGAAATTGATCACCTGCCTCTTCAATGAGACGAGAAGAGGCACACCAAACAATTATTATCAGCCACGCTTCATCGTTCGATGCAAGAAAGATCCGCATAAGGATTACTATTGAGAATCGACCATGCATGATAGAAGTCGATTCGGGATCATCCCTATCGATGGTATCCTGGAAAACCCTCAAACAGCTGATCCCTGCCATCTGCCACCAGGACCTCAGCACACAACGAATCATCCTGAAAGACTACCAGGAAACAGAATTCCAGTTGTCGGTTCCAGCCACGTCCAAGTATCCTTCAAGGACTGCACAGCAACAGTTCCCCTGACTGTCATCAATCGTGACCAACCCAGCTTGTTAGGGTTACAGTGGTTCACTCCACTCAGGATTGAACTAGCCGGCATACACCAAACCAGAAGCGACGACTGGGAAGAGGGTCTCATCCAGGAATTCCAGGACGTGTTCACAGGAACATTAGGCAAGTACAAGGGGACCCCTATATCATTTAATCTCAGCCCCGATGTAGCTCCCTTTCGACTTAAGCCTCGTCAGGTGCCTTTTGCCCTAAAGCCGAAGATCGACGAGCAACTAGATAAACTGATAGCCCAGGGCGTATTGGAACCGATTGACCACGCCCGCTGGGAAACTCCAATAGTAACGCCCATGAAGCCAGGTGGTTCGTTAAGAATTTGTGGGGATTACTGGGCCACCCTAAATCATGCTCTTCAACAGAGTGCTTACCTAGTACCGGTGGTTCAACACCTTCTTCATTCCCTGGGTGGCGGAAAAATATTTGCGAAATTGGACTTAGCTCAGGTGTACCAGCAACTACCTGTAGATGCGACAACTGCAGAAGCCCAGACAATAGTTACACATAGAGGCACTTTCAAGTGCAATAGACTCTAATTCAGAGTAAGCGTGGCGCCAGGCATTTTCCAAAGTTTAATGGAGAGACTATTACAAGGCATAAAAGGCGTCGTGCCTTATTTTGATGACGTCCTAATAGCTGCCCCCACTAAAGAGTTATTAGTACAATGACTCAGAAAAGTTCTTTAGAAATTTAAAGACGCTGGTCTGAGGGTAAAAAGGGACAAGTGTCAACTTTGTACAGAGAGAGTGGAGTTCCTGGGATACCTTCTCGACAGACAGGGAATCCACCCCACCGAAAAAAAACTAACCGCAATCAAAAACACCCCAAGACCTAGGAATAAGACAGACCTCCAAGCCTTCCTGGGACTCATTAACTTTTATAACATCTTCTTGCCCCAGAAGGCGACCGTAGCCGAGCCCCTACATAGACTTCTCAACAAAAAGGCTTCCTGGGTCTGGGGACGGTGTGAAGAGAGGGCATTCCAAGAGGTAAAAGACCTCTTAACCTCCGATGCTGTATTAATGCAATACAATGAGACTCTACCTTTGACAGTTACCTGTGACGCCTCACCATTTGGAGTGGGAGCCATTTTAAGCCATGTCCTACCAAATGGGAATGAGGCACCTATCGCGTTCTTTTCGAGAACTTTGTCTAAGACCGAAAGGAACTATAGTCAACTTGATAGGCTCTTTCTATTGTATCCACAATTAAACGTTTCCATGAATATGTGTATGGGAGACCCTTTAGCATAATTACAGACCACAAGTCGCTACTTGGTATTTTGGTGGGAAACAAACCAACTCCCCATATCTTATAACCAAAAATGACACATTGGTCAGAATTTTTAGCCGCCTACGATTACCGATTGCAACACCGCCCGGGCAAAACCATTCCCCACGCTGACGCTTTGAGCCAATCCCCACTACCAGACATCATAGAGGACCCAGCTCCAACCTTATCCGTATTGCAAATTGAAACCCTCAAATCGCCGCCGCTGACCGCTCGAGACATTGCCTTAAAAACAAAAAAGGACCCTGTTTTGGCATGAGTCCTCAGCTGGGTGGAACGGGGTTGGCCGGTCAGTGAAACCAATGATACGTTCAAGCCATTTAAGAATCATCAAACAGAACTATTCTCCCAAAAAGGCTGCATAGTGTGGGGAGACAGAGTCGTAATCCCAGAGAAATTGCAACATAGAGTATTAAAAATGTTGCATGATGGACATCCAGGCATCGGGCAGATGAAGGCATTGGCCAGGAGTTACGCATGGTGGCCTGGGTTAGATAAACAAATAGAGACCTGGGTAGCAAAGTGCAGCAAATGCCAGGAGACTCGCTGTACTCCTCCAAAAACTCCCCCAACCCAGTAGGAAACGCCTTGAGGTCCTTGGTCCTGTATCCACATCGATTTTGCGGGACCCACAAGAGGACATACTTTCCTCCTAACAGTGGATGCCTATTCAAACTGGCTCGAAGTCCACAAGATGAAAAGCACCACCACAGAGGCGGTCACTAAAAAGCTGAATAAGCTATTTGCTACCCATGGATTTCCGGATGTCCTGGTCTCCAATAATGGCCCCCAATTCACTGCCCTGCCATTTGAACAGTACCTGGCAGATCGGGGCATCCGCCATGCCTTAACATCGCCAGCTCACCCTGCGGCCAATGGTAGGGCTGAGCGAATGGTTCAATTTGTAAAAAAGACCTTGCACAAAATGGACCATGGCAACATTGACGACAGAATAAACCGGATGCTTCTCCTCCAGCCCCAAACAGTACCACGAACAAAACCCCAGCTGAACTCCTGATGGGCCGCAAACTTCGCTCGCATCTCGATCGCCTCCACCCAAACTACACGCTGGAACAACCCCCAGGATCCATCAGCAAGTGTCGGGCATTCCAGGAAGCTGACCTCATGTTTGCGAAAAACTTCTCGGGCAACCCATTGTGGGTCCCTGCTACCATAACGCAACTTACGGGACCCCGATCCTATCGCCTGCAAACTACAGATGGTAAGATGTGGAAACGCCACATAGACCAACTTCATTCCAGATAGCACCTAGTCCTATCTCAGCCCCAGAATCTCTAGCTGGGGGAGGAGGGAACATTGAGGAGGCCGAAGAAGAATTAACAATCGAAACTCAACAGTGTACACAACCAACCAGGGGATACTCACCATCAGAAGGAGAACTGAGCCAGGGAGTGGCCTCGCCGCGTGACCGCACTGCGATGGAAACGGATCCAGGGAACCTGGAAGACAGCACTGGCGTAAGCAGAGAAAGCAGCCCAGGGCCACAATTTTCACCATCCAACCCAGCTAGCAGCCCACCGGAACCAGAGCCAGGACAGAAACCGGTGGAACAGCGCAGGTCGAGCAGACAGGTGAAGCGACCTGCCTATTTGCGAGAATACATAATCCCACCCCTCAGACGGAACCTAGGGGGGAGGGGTGTTATGGACTAAGCCAACACAGCGATACAACCCTAAACAGCTTTTACTTTACAGCAGGCTTGTAATCCTGCACTTCTCATTGGCCCACAAATAGCGAGTTGTGATTGGTCGTTTTTGGCCAGTGTGATTGGCTGTTAACGGGCCCCTCTGATTGGACGCTTGCGAAAGCGGTAAACTCAAACCATTGGTTGTTTTGACAGCAGTCAGCTCTATAAAAGAGCTGCTGCCACCCAAGTATTTTCTCTGTTCTTATTTTACAATAAAGAGTTGAAGTCACCGTTCGATATCTCGTCTCCGTTCCTTGCGCCCATGCCCAGGACATAACACCTTGTGTTATTCCTGGATATCTCTTCCACAGTGATAATGATAGGTACAGAGGAAGACAATTAAGATAGCAATGAGGCTAGAGCCAATTCCTATGATGGAAGATCTAAAGAATGGGATGTCTTTATCCTAGAAAACAAATAAATCATATCAGTTCTCTCTTAGTTTCCTCAATAGAACTGTTTTAGCTAGATATGTAAAAGCTGAATGAGAGCTTATCTTCTTGTCATGCATCTCTCATCACTGCTGCTGTCCATGAGCACCTGAGATTTCTCCTTGATGAGTGGTCTTTTCTTTCCTATTCCTTTGGAGCAAAGGAGTCTTTCCCTTCATATAAGCTTCTACTGACATTTCTCTGGTCCACAGAGAAATGTCACCCCCAAAACACCCCCCAAAGCAATTAATCCAGGCTGCACGGAAACACAAGGCTTGCATAACTTGCATTTGGAACAACATGAGGTAGTGAGGGAAGAGGGAAAAGGGCGAAGGGCGGGGACTTGCTCCACTCACCCCATGTACCTCGCATGGCCACTGGGCTGCTTCTTTCCACTTCTTGCTTCTTCTGCTTTTGGCTGCATGCAAGGAAAGCAGCAAAAGTCTTTCTTTCTCTTCCCCAAACTCCACCAGAAATGAGTCTTTGGGACCCTGCAAGACATCCTGCTCCAAGAAGTTGCACCAGCAAAGACTTATTTCTGGCAGAGTTTGGGGGAGAGAAAGAAAGACTTCTGCTGCTTTCCTTGCATGAAGCCAAAAGTCTCTCCCCACCCCCCACCCCCACCCCCGAGATCAGAGCTGGAGACGGTATCCTGCGATCCCAAATAAAGAATGATCGATCAGTAGGAAAACGAGGTGGGGAATTTTCCTGCAGAATTTTGGGATTTTCCCAGGGTCTCTGGTCCGCAGGATTTAAAACTATGAGTTTGGTGGTCCCAGAGATCCAAAAGGTTGGTGACCCCTGGAAAAGTACAGTGTGAGAGACTGGGCCAAAGCCACCATATTCAATAGTAGTGAAGGCATGTAAGCAGGATGGGTAAAAGCCAGGAAAAGTTCCCTCAGGGAAAGGAACCAAGTCATCAAGGAAACAAAAGAACAAAAGTTGGGTCTGAGCACATGGAAAGCCCCTCCCCAAATCTATAAACAAAGGATTTGTACCTGTATGAGGAGTCCTCCCCACCAACTCTAGGGAATAAAAACAGGTCCTGAAGACTGCCCAGCCTTTGAGTTATTTTGAATCCCAGACTTAGTAGCTTCCGTCCCTCTGGCTAATGCCTGGCAGTTTACCTGTGGATGCTGGGTAAATATGGATGAGAGAGCAAATATATATATCAGGAAAAATTTGCTGTTATTTTAAATTCACTGTGTCTCTGTGTGTTTTAAAGAACATTTGTGGCTCAATATTCAGTTGATTTGGGATTGAGTGTGATAATTTTCCAGAGCTGTGAGTGAGTGAGTGAGTGACAGTAAACTGAATTTGAGAGCACATTTGTATAACAATAGGAGAGTGTGTGTAGTATAGTATATTTAATATCCTGAGTGTTGAATAATAACTCTCTCTCATCCCATGGTTTTACAGCAACACACTCTCTACCCTGCTTTGTAGCATTTGCTGAGGCTTTCAGAGATATTGGAGTATGTATATTTGTGTGTGTATGTGTTCCTATCATTTTCTTTTTTTATTAAATTTTTTTTGGTTTTCAAAACAAACATAAACAAGCAAAACATAAAAACATCAAGCCATCTTTCATATATATACATACAGTGTGCCGGTTGGTTTACAAATTGCTTTGTGCTTCCATTTTGTAGTCTTCAATTACAATTACATTGTATATAATCTCATATTTTCAATCAAATATTAAATACATTAGTATCATTATTAATCAATCATTTGACGATACTTTTATTCATTCATGTTTTACAGGATAGTCATAATTTACTTAGTTTATTTTATAACAGTTCATACTATCATCCCAAATCTATCCTAAAATCATTTTGTAGATATAAGAAAAGAATACATCTTTATATATTTATTATTTTCTAAAAGTCTACATATTTCATTACTATATTTTATTGTCTAACCATTGATAGAATGGATCCCAATTTTTATAAAATTGTTTATCATTTTGTTCTCTAATTTCAAATGTCGATCTACTCATTTCAGTGCATTCCAATATTTTCTTAATGATTTCCTCCTGTGATGGTGTTTCTCATTTTTCCAGTTTTTAGCAAATACAATCCTAGCTGCTGTTAATACATTTACAATCAGGTATTTCAAGTCTTTACTATATATTTCAGGTAAAATTCCCAATAAAAATATCTCTGATTTCAAATCTATATGTTTTTTTTTTCATTTTTTCCAACCACGTGTGGATTTTAGTCCAGTATTTTTTAGCATCCATACAAGTCCACCACATATGGTAATATGAGCCAGGTGTCGACATTTCCAACATTTTTTGAATTTATTTTTGAACATTCTTGCTATTCTTGTCAGGGGAAAATGCCACCTGTAAAACATCTTATACAATTTTCTTTATATGCTGTTGATATTGTCATTTTGTAATTTTGAGAGCACAATTTTTGCCATTTCTCTAGATCAATCCCATATCCAAAATTCTTCCCCCAAACAATCATAGTTTCTTTAACTTGTTCTTCCTCTAGTTTAATTTCCAGTAAATAACCATATAATTTTTTAATCACCTTTTCATCAGTACCTGTCAAAATCTCATCAAAGTCAGTCAGTTTATCATAGAAACCTGTTTTAGAATCTTTATCATACCTTGAATGTATTTGCGCATATGAAAACCAATTCATCTTTATACCTTGTTCCTCTAGTTTTTGTATAGATTTAAGTTTACCCCTTTCATTCAATATTTCACCAAATCTAACTGTTTGTTCCTTTTTGTATGTTATAGGATAAGAAAATGCTTCAATAGTCGATAGCCAGACTGGAATTTTCAAACATTGTCTTTTAATCTTCTCCCTGTTTACCCACAGAGACTCCTGTGTATAATGTGTTCTAAAATACCCTTGTGTTTTAGTTCCTTTATACCATAAAAAAGCATGCCACCCCAACAACAAATCATGTCCTTCTAATGTCAACAATCTAGTATTTCTTAATGTTATCTATTCCTTAACCCACATCACATTTGTAGCTTGGTAATACAACTTCCAATGAGGCAAACCAAATCCTCCTCTTATTCTAGCATCTTGCAAAAGTTTTAACTTTATTCTTGCTTTCTTACCTTGCTATATATATTTCAACACAATTTTATTTAAATCTTCAAAGTTATCTTTTCCAAGCCTAATTGGAATTGTTTGAAACAAATATAAAATTCTGGGTAATATATTCATCTTGATTGTTGATATTCTCCCTATTAATGACAATTGTAAATTTTCCCATTTCGCCAAATCTAGCGCTATCTGCTGTTTAAGTTTGATATAATTATTCTCTTTTAGTGTACTACATCTTGCTGTCAAGTATATCCCCAAGTACTTGATCTTATTTGTGACCTGAATTTTCAATAGGTCTGCCAGTTCTTCCTTTTGTCTTGATAGGATATTCTTTGTCAAGAGGGAAATAGTTCTTTTGTTCTTGATTTGTAATGGATCGGCCTCCTCTTTTGGAACAAGTGTAATATAAGCTTCTGACCATGATTTAGGTATCCTCTTCTTTAACATAACTTCATTCATAACTTTTAGCAATGGAAGATTCAACGGTTCTTGTAATGTTTTGTAAAATTCTGCCGGAAGTCCATCTGGTCCTGGTGCCTTTCCATTACTTTGCTTCTTGAGTGCTTCAGTTAACTCCATCATCGTTATATTGCTTTCTAATTGTTTCAATCTCTTTAGGTATCTGGGGTAGATTAGCATTCTGTAAATACTGTTTAACTCTTTCCTCATCAATATTCTCTTGTGTGCATAGTTTCCCATAGAAATCTCATATGATTTTCTTCTTCTCTTTACTATCGTAGCAAACTTGGCCTTGGTCGTCTATTAATTGCAATGTTTTCCTTGATTCTTTCTCCTTTCTCAATTTATATGCTAACCATCTACCTGGTTTATTTGCATCTTCAAAGTAGTTCTGTTTAGAACCTCTAGTTTTCTGTGCTAATTCTTCTTTTTCTATTAGACCCATTTTATGTTTGGTTATATCCATTTTTAACTTAATGTCCTTTTTCTGTGGCATTTTATGTAGCTCTTTTTTAAGTCCTTTATACTCATCCTCTAATGCCTTAGAGGCTAATCTTTTCATGGTATTTCTTTTCCTTGTATAGTCTGTTATCAAGCCTCTAGCATATGCCTTAATTGTATCCCATACATTCTGGACTGATGTACCTTCTTTTTTGTTTTCTCTAAAGAAAAAAGCCAGTTCTTTCTCCATCCACTGTATGAAGTCTTTTCCCTTTAAAATAGTATTATTTAACGTCCATCTAGATCTTCTTCTTTGTCCTTTCCATTTAATTGTCATTGGATTGTGATCTGCCCAAGTACTTGTTTCAATATTTATTTATTGAATGTTAGATATTAATTCTGTTGACATCCATATCTATTCTGGACCATGATAAATGTCTATTTGAGTAGAAAGTATATTGTTTAGTTTTAGCATTTCTTTCTCTCCATGTATCTTTTAAGTTTATTTCATCTACCATTTTTAAAAAAAGATTTAGGGAGAGTCTTTCTGTTTTGCTTTATTGTTTTCTGTGCTGTATAGTCCAGTTCATTGTCTACAATTCCATTAAAATCTCCCATCATAACTATATTAGCATAGTCCAGTTCAATTATTTTCATATGAATTTTTTTATAGAATTCTTCTTGATTGTCATTCAGGACATAGATTGCAATCAGGAGTGTTTTCGTATTATTGTCCATTATTTCCAGGTTAATATTCTTCCGTTGTCATCAGTATAAATCAGTTTCGCTGGGATGGTCTCTTTAATATATAAAAGCACTCCTCTTTTCTTGCATTGTGTCAAGGAAGTAAATATTTTCCCTCATTTTGGCTGTATCAACAATTGTTCATATTGCTTTTTAATATGTACTTCTTGTAGGCAGATTATATCAAATTTTAATTTCTCTAATTTATGGAAGGTTTTTCTTCTTTTAACAGCTGAATTCAGTCCGTTTATATTAATTGTAATCAATTTTTTCTCTTCCATGGTTATATTTTGTAGTTAGGTTTGACAGCTCTCGTGGATCTTGGTTCACGTTGTTCTTTGGCTTCCTCCTTTCCACCTACTGCACCTTCTTCTTTTTCAGTCGTCATTTGGCAGTCCTCTTGGAATTCAATTAGTGAAATTTCTTTTTCTGCCTCTTCCTCTTTCCCTCTGAAAAAATCCATATAAAATGATTCAGCTTTCTCAATTGAATCAATTCTATATCTCTGTTCTTGCCATGTGAGCATTAAACCTTCTGGAATCAGTCATCTATAATTCACCTCTTTTTTTAGTAGCAATTTGGTCAAGAATCGGTATTGTCTTCTCATCTCTCTCACTCTTCTGGGTACTTGTTTCAAGACCACAATCTCCTTGTCTTTGTATTTCAATGTTTTCTCTCTTGCCACTTGCAATATTTGCGTTTTAATAGCTTTCTTTGTAAATCTGATGTGAACTTCTCTTGGTAAGCTATTTCTCATTGCATATCTTGTGAAGATTCGATAGACCTCATCTATTCCATCCATCATCTTCTCTTCAGATACTTCCAAAGCTTCAGCCAATATTTCTATCATTATCTCAGCTAGATTTTGTCCTTTTTCTTCCTCTATGTTTTGGAATCTAAGATAAAATTCTGATCTGTCCATCTCCCATCTCAGCATATCACTTTTATCTTGTTCAACCACAGTTAATCTGTTATCGATGTTTCCAATCTTCTTGTCTCTTTGTTTATCTTCTTCTTCAATTTTTTGGAGTCTCTCATCATACTTCATCATCATTTGTTGGATGTTCTCCACTTTTTCATCAGTTTTCCCTGTTCTTTGTTCGATGTTCTCTATTCTCTTTTCAATATTCTCTGATCTTGTTTGAATATTTTGAATTCCTTGCATAATCATCTGCAGGGTCACTTTTTCTTGTTCTTTTTCTTGCCTTAACATTGTCTGTATTGAACGTTGTCCTCCAGATGGTGGAGAGGAAGAAGTAGAAATTGAGGAACCAGGAGCTGTTAATTTCCTACTCATTTCAAGCAATTCAAAATCTTCAGGTTCTTCTAGACCTTAATCCAATTGTGAAATAACCAATTGCAGTTCCAAATAAAAATAGTAGGAAAAAAGAAGCCAAATAGTAATAATAATTTAAAAAGAAAAAAAAAATCTTCAGGTTCTTGTATACCTTAATCCAATCGATTGGTTAGATAACAGTAAAAATTCAAAAATGAAGGAAAAGACCATAAACACACACACACAAGAAAAAGTTGTAAAATCCTAAAAAAGGTGGAAAAATGAAGAATAAAAAGCTAAAAAAAGAAAGAAAAAATTCTTCAGGTTCTTCAACACCTTAATCCAATTAAGAGGTCTCAAATATAAAAGGATGCATAAGAAAAAAAAGAAGGCCAGAAAAATAAACAAAAAAACGAAACAAAAAAAAAAACCCCGATATGGAAGGTAGATGGAAAGACAAAGATATCAGAAAAAAGGCTGCTCCCTTAAAAAGAAAAGGAAGGAAATCATTAACACTAAAGCTTTTCCTTTAAAATAAAAAGCAAGCGTAGAAATTTAACTTCCAAAGACAAGAAAAAAAACAAAGACAAGTTCCAAAGAGCCAAAAATCCAAATAGCTATTACAAAAAGTAAACTGATGAGGAGGGGTAGTGCAGCTTAGAAAAAGTAAAAAGAGCACACTGCACTTTGTTTAATTATCCAAGGCTCTTGTTATAACTCTTCTCCAGAGACTTATCACCTTTTCTTTTCCTATAAGCTTCCATACTAGACTCCAGCTGTTGATAGAAACCCAGAAGAGCACCTGCAATAATACTCTCCCATGTTCTTCCCTCTATCTTATCAAATAGCAATGTCCTTGAAAAAAAGTCTCAGTTCTTTCTTAGCTTTGCCTGGTCAAAAGCGAAATAGAATATTTCCAAGCCTCTAGTTGGCAGTGTTAGAGTTTCTTTTGCTTTCACTTCCCCCCTCCTTTTCCAAGCAAAATATAATAAGAATTAATTAAAAAAAGAAAAAGATATTTTTTAAAAAGGGAGTCTCTAGCCTAAAATATTATAAAATCAAAAAGGGGAAAAAGAATAGATGAAAGAAGAGGAAAAAAAAACCAGTCCACTTTCAAAATATAAGATCATGTGTAGAAAATCCAGCAATGAGGAAAAAAAAATAAAAATATTACTTTGACATTCCTGTTTAAAATCGCCACTTAATCATTTCTGTCAAAACTTTTACAGATTCTTTCTTTTCCTTAGGGTGTCCTTTCAAATCTTAAAATAAAGAAAAAGGTCTCACCAAACCGGCACACTCTCTCTTTCTGTTCTCTTTCATTTCGGAGCTGTCCCAACTTCAGCAGTTTTAATGGCTGCCTCTTTGCCATTGGCAAAAAGAGCTTCTCCTGGATCTACCAGGGACTTTGCAGTATCCCTGGGATCGACAGGATGCTCTCTTCACTTTCACCATCTCTTCGGGACAGCTTAGATCCGATTGGACCGTCCAGGAGCAAAAATATCGGCAACGATCTCAGACCTCCAAGATCGCATGTTGTATCGCGATGCCAGCTCCACCCTCCCTATCATTTTCAAGCAAGGGAAAAATATTGAAAACAGAGGACACTGCAACTTAACCATAACATCTTCACTGCTAATATCATCACTTTGTTTCTTGAAGAACATGGCGACTTTTGAAAAAAAATATTTTAAAAATTAACTTATAAAATCCCTCTAAAATGATTTTTAAAGATCCATAAAATTAACTCAGAAAAATAACAATATTCCATAATTCCCAGTGATGAAAAGTACAACTGCAGTGATTAGTGAGCATTTTGAACACATTAAACGTTGCCACACATTACTTAACTTATAAAGAACTGGATAATTTGGGCATGGCTAGTGCATTTACTCAAAGGGAGGTCTAATGGAAAAGGCTTTATTTATACTGTGCAAATTTCAGTCAGGAAAATGGGTTCTGCAATCCATTTATATTTCTGAACTCCAAGGTGTTTTTGACATGTTTGAGGTAGAAGATTTCAGCCTGTTTGGAATCAGAAGAGAAATGATATATGATTTTACCAATGACATTGAGCCAAAAGCACTTGCCAAGTCCAGGCTGTTTGATAAAGGAAGTGTATCCTCTGGTGGGATCTGTTGTAATTTTATTCCTCTGTAGTTAGTAGGAATTTAAACAAAATCTAATGAGTGTTTTCTTTGAAGGTGAGTGAGTAAAGAGGACAATTTTCTTCCATTGTTATCCAGGCAGGATTAATATCATATACAAGGAAATACATCTGGGGTCTATTTTTCCCTCCTCAAATTATTGCAGTTCTGATGAGATTCTGACATAGTTTAAATACATAATTTACATAATAAATTACATACATATATATGGTATTCAGCTTTCTTCAGGTATTTTCCCACGTCATTATAGTTGTGCTTTTAAAGTTGTAGCGACGTTTCAGCAGAATCTCATCTGCCATCATCAGGCTTCTATATTGTGTTCATCTGTGAGTCAGACTTTCACAGCCATTTCTGTTTTAAATTTGGTGCTAGCCTACTGTTGTGCCAGAATGGTTTTTTTCTTCATCCTGATTGGTTGGGAGTCTTGGTCTGGAGTTTGCTGTGTTTGCTTGATTGGTGTTTCTAATATCTTCTGTCTGTTTTGTAGCTTTTTTTGCCTTGATTGGCTGGCAACAGCAGGCAATGGCAAACCACCTTAAAATCTTGCCAAAAATTGTAGAGACTTGGCCAAGGAGTTGCCAGAAATCAATGACTCAAAGGCATTCACACAACATGCACAAAATCATTATAACTAAAGCAAGAGCAATTTTGACAGCCATGTGACTTTTCCTCACAGTGAAATTGGAAAATTCCTCCTCCTCCTCCTCCTCCTCCTCCTCCTCCTCCTCCTCCTCCTCCTCCTCCTCCTCCTCCTCCTCCTCCTCCTCCTCCTCCTCCTTTTCCTTCTCTTTCTCCTCCTCTTTTCTTAATCAAAAATCACTGCTGTGTGACTGAATTTTATATGCCATTGTCAACTCTTAATTATTAGCTCATGCATCTTTGATTTTTGACATTAGAATCCATCAATGCTTAGATACAAATTATACAGCTTTATTATTTGATTAAATCTCAGATTCTTTCTGGAGACCCCTTCCTAAAAGAAAGGAACAATTTCATTGCCAAAAAAACCCCCTATTTTAAAAATCTTAATTGATGAAACCGACAATGCTTTTCAACTGCTTGTCAGTTTGGAATCAACATAAAATTCTAAATAAATGTCCCTTTTGTCTCATATATTGTTGTTTTGATAAATAATACTATGATCCAAGATTACCAAAGAGATTAGCAGGGCTCAGTTACTGCAAACGTAACCCCAGTCTTCAATACAAACTGGAGCTGATTTAAAGAGTTTAAAAGTTACTGCTCTGATTACAATAATTAAGGGAAAAAACTAAACTACAAGACATAGTAAGTTTGTCTGAAATAACAACCTTGACTGGATTTCTCAGCTATTCCTCAGTCTATTTGACCTAAATGGCAATAAGGAGCTGCTCTAGTTAGTGACTTTTAGTCACACAACAACAACAATAATAATGGAATGATTTTGCCCAAGCTAAACTAAACTAGCTTAAGCAAAGAAAGGATGGGAAATGAAATGATCTATTTATATTCTCACTAACATTTAATTAAAGGGTTAGTAATGAATGTGCTTTCCAGGTGGATGATAAAGGAATATATCTCCCTTAAAAGGTGAAGATGAGAGGAATCTTCTATTTTATTTTTTCCTCCTCTTTGACCTGGGTGATTTTTCAGTTCCTCATCCTCATCATGATCATCCTCTTCCTCCTAATTATCATAGCATTTTGTTGGTAGTCAAGAACTTTTAAAAAGGCTTTTAGGTTGTTTGAGGCTTTAGAAAATAGTAGAAGGGCCACCAAGAATGAAAATGTTATCACATTGCAGATCTTTTTTAAAAAATTTAAAAAAATACTTTATTGAAATTCAAAATATTAAAAAAATTACAAAATTTTTTATAATAGAAGATGTGTCAATATCTTTCAGCATCGTTTTTTGACAATACAATAAATATAATATATACAATTAGTACTTGACAGTTATTCATAGCATTGGTAATACTAATTCACAGTGCCTTAATAATATTGATAAAAAGTGATTCATGTATGTAGGTCATTGGTTCAAAAGACAAAATAAGTCATATTAACACTAAGTACACACACATACACACACACACACACACACACACATATATATATTCTTAAGTTTTCGCGGGTACTTACATGTATGGCATTCAGCTTTGTTCGGGTATTTCCCACGTCATAGTAGTACAATTTTAAAAGCACCACTACTATGATGTGGGAAAATACCCGAACAAAGCTGAATGCCATATATATATACATATATACATATACATACATATATATATGTATATATATATATATATATATATATATATATAGAGAGAGAGAGAGAGAGAGAGAGAGAGAGAGAGAGAGAGAGAGAGAGAGAGAGAGAGAGAGAGAGAAATCAGAGATAAATCTACATAATTATAGTCTATGTACTGTGCTCTTTATTCCATAGCCATAAGAGAATATATGTTATATATTTTTCAGTATACAATATAAGTATAACTACATATATGTTATAAATTAAATATGAATATTTACATAGATCTCAGTTTTCTGGCAATTTCTTGATTTCAACAGTTTCTCATTGGTCCATAAAATATGCCAATTTTATTTCCTCTTTTAATCTATATTTTTCAAGCTTTACGGTCTACCCATTGATACCAAATGTTCCAAATTGAGTAATATTCTGAGTCTTCTTTATCATTTAATTTCATTGTGAGTCTATCCATCTCTGCACAATCCAGGATTTTACAAATTATAACTTCATCAGACGGAATGGTAGACATTTTCCAAGCCTGCGCTAGTGCAATTCTTGCCACTATTATTTTGTGTATAATCAGATATCGGATTTTTTGGGGGTATTTGTCTTTAATGATTCCCAAGAGAAATAATTCCGGCTTCCACTCCAACCTGCACACATTGCAGATCTTGTTCTGTGGAAAAAAAGCAGTCGGAAAAATGTAGATGCTGGGCTTGCTACTGACACGTAAGCTAAATGACATAGTTGGGTCCCATCAGAGAAACATAGAAATTGAAAATGTGTGAATATTAAATAGTAGGAATATTGTATGCTTATGAGTATTCAGAAAGCATTCTAAATCAGCCTAATATTCTGTAATTGTTATTATATTAATATAAGTATCTTGAAATGAAATTTATCTCTCAACAAAATTATTCATTTACATATAATAATAATGCAAAATCATGAATTTTGTTTTAGAATGACAACTGAATAAAAATTCTCTTCAGTATTCCACTTTGGGTTAACTTATTTGGCTCGCTATTGTCAGTCAAGAAAATTTACTTTTGTTTAGGCAAAGTACTCTTCACAAATTTGCTCTAAATGCGCCTGATACAACAGCCATCATAAATGGAAGCTGTTGTTTTCAATGATGTATTTTATATCAGATATAACAAGTTCTCCTTCCTATTTATCTCCTTGTTTTCCGGCTTTATATTTCAGACTTGATGGTAACAGATTCTTCTGTCATTAACAATTTCAATAACCAAAATGAACTCCATAAAGCCTTTCTTTTGCAGTTCAATTCAGGCATGTAAATAGGAAGCCAGCTGGATGATCAGGTGATCAGAATTCAGAACAAAGGAATCCTGTCTTGAATAATTTATCATAAAGCATCCTTTGTACTAGCTATAGTTTCTTCAGTATGGTCGGCTGTCAAATTAAACAAAAGTATATGAGAGGAATACTGAAATAAACCTGCTAGTTTAGGATTGGCCTAAATAATTGGTAGTGTCCATAAATTCTATTTAGCTGTGATTTTTTTTATCAGTTTTCATACACAGCCAAAATAATCTGTATGAATATATCTATTCATTTCTGGGCCTCCAGATGTATACATGTTTGTTCCTATTCCTGGTTTATTTATTTATTATTTAAGCCAGCTGACTCCAGAGGTGGTATTCAGCAGGTTTTGACCAGTTCTGGAGAACCAGTAGCGGAAAATTTGAGTAGATAAGAGAACCAGCAAATACTACCTCTGACTGGCCCCACCCCCATCTATTCTCAGCCTCCCTAGTCCCAGCTAATCAGCTGGGTCTTCTTTTGTTGCCCTGTCCAGAAGAACGGAGCTGGAAAGCAGGTTAGTGGGGTGGGGAGGGAAAGGGATTTTGCTGTAACCTTCCCCTGGAGTGGGATGGGAATGTAGATTTTACAGTCTCCTTTCCCTGCCATGCCCACCAAGCCAAGCTACACCCACCAAGCAACGCCCACAGAACCAGTAATAAAAAAATTTGAACCCCACCACTGGTTGACTCCCAACAACTCCATAGTAAGATATAGTTTTGTTTACTGTTAAGGTTGATTCACAAAATACCTCTTTCTGCTTGCAGCTTGACAAAGAATCAAGGGAGGTAGAAGGGGTATGATTGGAATGTGTGGGAAGTGATAAGAGAGAGAAGGAAACTATGTGAGACATTTGCAGCCTGAGAAAATCTGACAACCCCAAGGTTGTCAGAGTTTTCCCCAAATAAAATGCTTAACCTGGATTGCTTTTCCCAAAAGAAAAATGCTTAATCTGGATTGCTGAACAGTGGATGCTGGGTGGCCTAGGGGAAGGACAAGAGGGTTTCATTATACTGTGCTTTGCGCCAAAACCTCAGAACTGGCCTCACTTCTTCTGTGCTTGTATGAATCTGTCAGAAAAGTTTTACTCTTGGTTATAAAAATGTCCCAGGAGTTCCTTTTTCTGTGCACGCCAACTGGATGGTTGACATATACACTTTATTTAATAAACATATTTTTATTTCCATTTACTTATATGAACTCTGACCCAAATTCTGAAATATGTACATTTTGGTATGCACATGCACTTTTGGTTATCTTACACATGTAGACAATCCAAACATATGTTATTTATTTAAGCATTCAGATATGATTAATTTCTCAGTCATTTCTGAGCTAAGTCCAGGGGTGGGTTTTTACCAGTTCTGTCTACCTCTGTAGAACCGGTAGCTCTGAAGAGCAGCAGACATAAAACTGGTTCTATGTCTGCTGATGTTTTTGCTCACCCGCCCACTTGGGCTCTTACCTGACCTTTATTTCCTGATTTTTTTCAACTTCAGCTGCCATGCGAGGCACAGCTACAGTTAAAAAAGCAGGAAAAAAGGGCTTTTTGAAAGGCTGTTTCTCTGCATGCAGCATGCTGATGACAATTTACAGGTGCGCACCGGCAGCATGCAGGAAGCACATCGTAAATCACTGAACCTTGTAAATGACCGAACTGATAGTTAACCCTGTTGGATCCCATCCCTGGCTAAGTCTATAATCTTATACCTACTTACCTAAGAATACATTCTTAGTAGTGGTCCATGAAAATATCTTTGAGAAACAGGAGGCAGAGAAAGAGGAGCAGCAATACCGGTACTGTTTATGGAGATTCTCAGTCATCCAGATCATGGTTTCCCCAAAGGTGCTTTTTCAAAAGGCAACTGGACTTTCTTTATTTTTGCTTGAAGGTGTTTTGCTTCTCATCCAAGAAGTTAAGGAACTGATGTTCAGAACTGATTCTTCTGAAGAACAGAACTGAACAAGCTTCTTAGATGAAAAGCAAAATAGCTTCAAGCAAAAACAAAGGAAGTCCAGTTGCCTTTTGAAAAAGCACCTGTGGAACAGTACAGGCAATGGTCCAATGACAGCTTAACCCACATAAAGGAAGTGGAAAACTGATATCAACCATTAGAAATATCAGTCCATGGAGGCACCCCAGATAAGAAGCTCCAACAAGTGCATCAACACTATTTTATTGTACAATTACAGTAGCAGAATCTTGCAATTTTGAAAGTACATATTTCCCTGCTCATCTATACAAAAAGTAGGAAGAATGCCTTGTGACATGTTTGCCACACTGTCATTCCTTTTGTGGGCTAGGTTGTCTCTTAATTATCATTGCCTTGGCTAATGTTCTCTTCTTGCTCCTCCTATCTCTCAAGAACACTCTCACAGACTATTACAACTTATCAGGACTCTTTTCTAAGCAAACTCTTATCAAGGTATTACTTTTGAATTAATTCCAAACCTCAAGCAGAAGTGGATTATTTTCAAAACCCTGAAGTGGAATGGATGTCCCAGACCGGTTTCATTTTGAATTGATGCACTGGCTGGACTTCTGTTTTAATCTCTATTGTTGGATGCTTGGATAACCTCATGTTTAGAATTGCTACATCCTTGATACAGAGGAAAGGAATTTCAATAGGAAATGACTGATAAACAATCAAAGCCAACTAACCCACAATCACAGGTTCAGCAGGTTCTGACCAGTTCTGGAGAACCGGTAGTAGAAATTTTGAGTAATTCGGAGAACTGGCAAATACCACCTCTGACTGGAAATTTTACAGTATCCTTCCATTGCTACGCCCACCAAGCCACGCCCGCAGAACCGGTAGTAAAAAAAAAATTGAATCCCACCACTGTTTTTCATATCAAAGGCTGGCTATTAACTATTTTGAGTATTTTTTCTTATTGTTAAAATGACTGGCTCTTTCTCCATATAGTCTCCCTTAACTGCTGCAATTTTCCTCCACTAAAAAAGGTCTAGCAAGACCATTTAATTACATGATCTTTCCTCTGTTCAGTTCAGTCATGACTTGGATTTTCCAGTAAATTACAGATCTTTCAATTACAGATATTTCATGGCTTCACCCAACTCTTCAGCTTCACTTGGCTAAAGTCTCAGAAACGTTTGCCTAGTTCAGAATCTTGACTGCAGACAAAAAAATGAAACCTCATGCACAAAAGTGATTGATCCACAACTAGTACAAAGTAAATTTAATTCTCTCATGTTTTTTTTCTAAAATTTTTATCCTGGATTTATTTCTTTATAATTAACTGAAGGTGGTGAACATATATAATACTCCTTACCCCCTCCCATTTTTTTCACAACAGCCCTGTGAGGTGGATTATACTGAGAGAGAGAGTGGCCCCTAATCAACCATCTGGCTTTCATGCTTAATGTGGGACTAGAACTCACTGGCTCTTGGTTGCTAAGGCAGCACCTTAACCACTACACCAAACTGGTTGTGTTTTAAATCTTTGATTTAAAACTTAAAGCTTCTTTCTTGTGACTTTCAGCATTTAAAATAATTGGCATTGTGGCCTTGAAGTTGATCAGTTCTTATATTCTTACATAATAGCCCCTTTGGCTGGTGAATAACTAAGTCCCACTTTACTTGCTACAACTTTTGAACAACTTGTCAATAACTTGATTCTTTAAAAGCTCAGGAAGCCATATTGCAGAATTTGACATGCTAAAAGTAGAAACAGTATCTGTGTCTTCCCATAAATGAAAGTATAAAAGATGTCAAAGTTATCGAGCTTGTTAGTCCATACCTTAGTGGGATAAATATGTTGGTGAAAATGAGTAATAGAGGTCAATTTCCATATCTCCACAAGGTTGTTATGAAATTTACCCATCAAAGTCAGACATGGCAAAACATGAAGAGGAACTTATGTAATGTCCCTAAGGTGCCTCAAAGAGATTGGATAAACTAGGGGTGTCAATCTTGTGGTCCATGGGCCGGATGTGTCATGAGTTGGCCAGGCCCACCCCCAGTTTAGCAAAAGGGAAAAAAATCATGATACGTCACATGACACCACGAGTTTGACACCCCTGGGATAAGCAATGTAACTGAAGTATGGAATGTTAAAAATACTCTAAAATAAATGGTACTGGTAACTTACCGTATATACTCGAGTATAAGTCGACCCGAATATAAGTCGAGGCACCCAATTTTACCACAAAAAACTGGGAAAACTTATTGACTCGAGTATAAGTCGAGGGTGGGAAATGCAGCAGCTACTGGTAAATTTCAAAAATAAAAATAGATGCCAATAAAAACTTTCACTAGAACAGTTGAGAATAAGTTTGATGTTCACAATTTCCTCTTTGAAAGAGACCAGTAAATAGGGAACAAGAAGATGAAGAAAAAGAAGTGTGTTTTTTCACACTTTTCACACTGAAGTGAACAAAAATGGCAGCATAGGAACAAGCTTATTCTCAGCCCAAAGGTTTGTTTCTGATTTCTTCCCTGATTTAAGGGAAATTTGGGAAACGATCTCACTATCATGAAAGGTTTGATTGATTCACTAATGCAAAAGATGATGATGATGACAGTGGTAGGCAGGAGTCACTCTCTCCCTTGCAAGAAAAAACCAAGAGCCGTTCTTATGATATCTCTCTCTCTCCCCCCCCCTCCTCCCCCTCCTCCCGAGTGGACTGAAAGCGCAGCTGGAGCTGAGGAAATGAAACTGAGTGGAGCGACCTCCACTTGCGTTGCTTTCTCAGCCTAAAGCTCAGAAAAGCCTCCTCCTCCCCCTCCCCCTCCTCCCGAGTGGACTGAAAGCAGCTGGAGCTGAGGAAATGAAACTGAGTGGAGCGACCTCCGCTCTCCTTGCTTTTTCAGCCTAAAGCTCAGAAAAGCCTCCCCCTCCTCCTCCCCCTCCCCCTCCTCCCGAGTGGACTGAAAGCAGCTGGAGCTGAGGAAATGAAACTGAGTGGAGCGACCTCCACTTGCGTTGCTTTCTCAGCCTAAAGCTCAGAAAAGCCTCCCCCTCCTCCTCCCCCTCCTCCCGAGTGGACTGAAAGCAGCTGGAGCTGAGGAAATGAAACTGAGTGGAGCGACCTCCACTTGCGTTGCTTTCTCAGCCTAAAGCTCAGAAAAGCCTCCCCCTCCTTCTCCCCCTCCCCCTCCTCCCGAGTGGACTGAAAGCAGCTGGAGCTGAGGAAATGAAACTGAGTGGAGCGACCTCAGCTCGCGTTGCTTTTTCAGCCTAGAGCTCAGAAAAGCCTCCCCCTCCCATGCTTAAAAGTTGCAAAGGAAACACGGAAGCAGGGAAGCGGCTGCCCAGCTTCGGAGCTCCACACCATTTTTTTTTTCAGAGGGGAATCTGACTCGAGTATAAGTCGAGGGCGGTTTTTTCAGCACAAAAAATGGGCTGAAAAACTCGACTTATACTCGAGTATATACGGTAATCTATTACTGTAAGATGCTTGTAAAAAAAAGTATACTTTATTTTTTTCAAACCTAATCAATAAGACATTAAAGGAAAATTCACGCAAAGCCAATTTAGCTTCTACAGTTTTGTACCAATTAGTCTGAAAATTGTCAATCAAAATGACAAATGCTAGGTTCATTGGGAAGATAGTTAACTTAAGCCAATAATTAATCAGCTTTGGCCTCAACCAGAATCAGGCCTCTCTGATATCTAGAATAGTGATTTCTCTCTGAGGGAGTTATTCTAGAAGTTATTAATGGAAGTTATAATACAGGCATCAAGCATGAAATAAAATTAAATACCATTTTTGGGGAGGATCATATTTTCCCTATATTTTCTCTGTATCTTTCAATCCGAAGGTTTAATCATAATTTGGTAATGATTTTCCTGTTTTTATTGCTTTTGTTGTTTATACTCAATCTCTGCTTTCTATTTTATTAAATTTATTATGGATTGAAATTAAGAAAATATAAATATCAACAAATTATATTTAAAAAAAATCAACAGAGACACAGAAAGTCTTATTGTCTCCATATTGCCCCCCAAAATAATTACACTTTAAAACACTGTAACAAATTTCAGGAGTGATTTTTAAAAGTTAGCAATCTTGATCCCCTTGTAAAGGCCCTGTAATTTTCTTTCCTTTCTGCAGAAAAGCAAAGATAGTCATTCTTTACTATGCTAGACAGTAGAATAAATAAAGCCCCATTTATTGAACTGCACAATGAATCAGAAACTCTGTGACACATTTTTAAAGTCCAAATTGAGTCCCCAGATATAACTCTTTACATTGGTATACATTGTTAATATATAGTATTATTAGAACAGTGATAATAATGTATTTTTACAAGTAGCTAAAATTCAAATTTTAGATCTACATATCATGCTAGCTAGTGATAATGATTGGACAGTTATTCTAGGACACAGGTTTAAAACAGGTATAATATGTATATTGGAGTCAAAAGATGAGACAGAATAGGAGATATTCTTTTGTACTGTGAAATCATGACAGCATAAATGTAGTCTAAACATATGATATTCATATACCTGGACCTTACTGTATTTACTGAATGTAAATAATGTATTCTTAATGGACAGGACAATTGGGCAGATTGTTGACCAAGGTGCACCTTACAGTTGGTCCCAAAATTAATATTTCAGCAAATCTGTAAAATTTTACTTTCTAGAAGTCTTTAAACAAGTGGGTGGTAGGGATAAGAAATCAATGCTAAATTGCAAATTTTCCAGGAATTAGTGAATAGGGCTGAGCATCTTCTTCATAGGAGGTGTTTTAGAGGATGTAGGAATGTATGCAAGCACATATTTTGAAATTTTAAAACAGCCACAACTTTTTCCCAGTCTCTCATGGCTGTTTCAGAAGCAGCTGGAGAAATATTCTACTGCAAAGTTATGGACAAACTGACCCATCTATGACTAGCTTCTAAAACAGAAAAAGATACAACTGCTTTAATTATATCAAAAGACAAACTTTGTTTGTAGCCATGTCTTTCAAATAATCTCTTCTGAAACATTTGCACAGCCTTACTAAAAATAACATAATTTGTTTGTTTATACTATGAACTTTCTCAGAAGCCCAGTGTAATGCAAAACTTTCAAGGTTTTTCAACTTGGTAATAATAATAATAAAAAAGGAGTCCCTGCAGATTTTATTCTGTTAGTCATTGTTAACTATAGGTGGTGGTGCTCATCTCCATTTCAAGGCCCTTGATCCAGTACTGTTCAAAGACATTTCCATGGTCATGTGGCCAGCATGACATGATGGAATGTTATTATCTTCCCACCGAAGTGGTCCCTTTTTATCAACTTGCATTTGTATGCTTTTCAATTGCAAGGCTGGTTGGGGATGGACCTCAACCCATCATGGGTAACTCCGGTCCCAAACCTGGGCTATTGGCTTTCCAGCTGACAAGCCCAGGATCTTAAACACTGAGCCACTGTGCTGCCCTCAACTTGCTAGTGTTAAAGTGAAAATAAGTGAAAAGTGTTCAAAAGTGATTGGATTTTTAAAATATTTGTCTAACTTTCTTTTTGAAAAAAAAAAAGATTATTTTTGTTCAATAATTTCTAATTAAATAACCTTGCTAAATATAGCAGAGTGGGTTACGTACAGCAAAATTATATCTCTATTTTCAGGAAACTTCTTATACTCCAATATCAAACACAACATTCTTATCAAATGATGGTTAATCTATACCAATTTGTTAGAGTCCTTCAGATACCACCCAACCATGCCCTTTGCAGGATATTCTGTTCTATTATTTCCTCTTGATTTTCTCTTTTTAACATGTAAGTCAATGGGGTATATATTATTTACATTTGTCTATTTGGGAGACTGATCTTTTAGGGTTTATTCCTAATAATTAATATGTAGGATAAGGATTCATATAAGGCATGGGATTTTTTGCAAACTGTCTTTATTGTATGTGGTGGTGGTGGGGATTTTAATCTTCTTCTCAGTCAGTTAACAGGAGAAAATCTTAATTCAGAGGAATGTGGGGAGCTTATTCAGGATGCTGTTTAAACCAGGCCAATATCAATTTAATCCTCATACTGGTCATCCAGACATAGGTAATCATTGACTTACAACATTTCATTTAGTGACCGTTCAAAGTTACAATGGCACTGAAAAAAGTGACTTACAATTGTTTTTCACACTTATGAAAATGCCCATTGCAGCATCCTCATGGTCACACAATCAAAATTCAGACACTTGGCAATTAATTGATATTTATGACAATCGCCATGTCCCAGAGATCAGCTTTTCTAACCTTCTGACAAGCAAAGTCAATGGGGAAGCCAGATTCACTTAACAATAATGTTACTAAGTTAACAACTGCATTGATTCACTTTGCAACTGTGGTAAGGAAAGCTGTGATATGGGGCAAAACTCAGTTCACAAAAGTTGTGGTTGTAACTCAAGGACTACCTGTAACTTAAGAAAACTCACAAACAGGATTAAAAAAGCAACAGATATCATCTCCTGTTTTCACATCAACTGGTATTATTTCAAAACACACTGCCTGCAAGATTGTCAATAAAATTCTTCAGGTTTTAGTATAGACACTTAAGTATTGTATTGTTTATGGCACATTCATATAATTGTTTTCTTATATAGCAGTTCCCATTGTGAGTCACATTGTTTTAACTGGTTTTGATAGATCATACCCTAGTCTGCCTCGTAAAGTTATTGTGATGCTCAGGAACCTGTATAAGTTGCTTAAAAGAGTAATAATTTAACCCAAAAATTCATTATAAAGATCCTCGATGTTTTCATTTTCATATTACCATGCTCAATCTACACTTGATGGACCTAAAATATCTACACTTGAAAATGAGCCCTTTTCAGAAATGATTTGTATTTAAATCCAAAGTACCGTATATACTCGAGTATAAGCTGAGTTTTTCAGCACATTTTTTGTGCTCAAAAAAAACCCCCTCGGCTTATACTCGAGTCAGATTCCCCTCTGAAAAAAAAAATGGTGTGGAGCTTCGAAGCTGGGCAGCCACTTCCCTGCTTCCGTGTTTCCTTTGCAACTTTTAAGCATGGGGGTAATCAGAAGCAGAAAAGTTCTTGTTTGAGGATATATTGTTTTTTCTTTTTTAACTGTTTTTAGGGGGGGGGAAGACCCACCGCCATGTGAGAATGCTCAGACATGAAATCTATCCGACCGAAAATAAGTGTGTGTGTGTGTGTGTGTGGATTTTAAAAGAGGAAAGATGTAGGGAGAAGGCAAAAGCAACGGAAGATCCTTCAGGGGAAACTGAGGGGGAGACTCACCCTTGGTCCAGATGAGCCCCCTTCCCCTTTCTCTAGGCTGAGAAAACAACGCGAGCCAAGGTTGCTTCGGCTCCACTCAGCTTCATTTCCTCAGCTCCAGCTGCTTTCAGTCCACTCGGGAGGAGGGGGAGGAGGTGGTGGTGGTGGCTCGCGTTGTTTTCTGAGCTCTAGGCTGAGAAAACAACACGAGCCGAGGTCGCTCCACTCAGCTTCATTTCCTCAGCTCCAGCTGCTTTCAGTCCACTCGGGAGGAGGGGGAGGAGGAGGTGGTGGTGGCGGTTCGCGTTGTTTTCTGATAGTGAGATCATTTCCCTAATTAATTGATTCACTAACCCAAAAGAAGAAGATGTTGATGACAGTGGGAAGCAGTAGTCACTCTCTCCCTTGCAAGAAAAAAGCAAGAGCCGTTCTTATGATCTCTCTCTCTCTCCCCGTAATACAGTCAAGCCCTTTCCTGTATGCGGGATCCGCCCCCGCCGCTTTGCACCTTGCAAATGCAAAAACCCCAGGATTTTGCATTTGCAAGGTGCAAAGTGGTGAAGGCAGATCGCGCGTGCTAGAGAGAGAAAGAGAGGGAGAGATCATAAGAACGGCTCTTGCTTTTTTCTTGCAAGGGAGAGAGTGACTCCTGCCTCCCACTGTCATCATCATCATCTTTTGGGTTAGTGAATCAATTAAACCTTTCATGATAGTGAGATCATTTCCCAAATTTCCCTTAAATCAGGGAAGAAATCAGAAACAAACCTTTGGACTGAGAATAAGCCTGTTCCTATGATGCCATTTTTGTTCACTGCAGTGTGAAAAGTATGAAAAAACACACTTCTTTTTCTTCATCTTCTTGTTCCCTATTTACTGGTCTCTTTCAAAGAGGAAATTGTGAACATCAAACTTATTCTCAATTGTCCTAGTGAAAGTTTTTATTGGTATCTATTTTTCTTTTTGAAATTTACCAGTAGCTGCTGCATTTCCCACCCTCGGCTTATACTCGAGAATAAGTTTTCCCAGTTTTTTGTGGTTAAATTAGGCGCCTCGGCTTATATTCGGGTCGACTTATACTCGAGTATATACGGTAAGTCTAGCCACTTCAGTGTATCAAATGACGGGAGCTACAATTCACAGACATTTATGCTCTTGAATAAATGACCCTAAAAAGGTGCTAGCATACTCTGATTATTATTACAACTAAGTAATGTGTGTGTGTGTAGCTACATTTAAAAGATGCATGATGATGAAGAATATGCCATTTTATAATCAAGTTAATAAACAAGAAGAATATCCAACAAAACTTGCCGTAGATGTTATGAAAACAGATGCATAAAATTACAAATATGAATTCTAATACTAATTGGGTGATAATGCTGAAAAAGTTTGATTGGTTTTTTTTTTAAATTCATGCATAAAAGAAAATCTGAGTATCAGTGCACATGCAGAGAAAAACACACCTTAAAAAACTTCTAAAAATAAACATGTTTCTGAAAGTTATTTTCAGAAAGGAGGAGAATTCATACATATTAGGGAACATTGCATTAACACATGTTTCATGGAAATCATGTATAAAGAATGACATCAAAGAAAATTAAAATGATTTTTTTATGAATGTATGTTAACAGTTGCATATATAAAGGAAAGCAGGATTCTTAATATATATTGTTAAATAAAAACTGTTTATAAAACCCTGGCAGAACAGAATACAGCCTTGCTAATGAAGCACATAAAAGTATCAGGATTTATAGTGAGCCACACATTTCAACTTATAAAAGCTTATTTAATTATAGTATTCTTTCTTTATATTTCTTTTAATTGGATCATATCGCAAATGGACAAATGAAAAAGAAACAGTGTAATCAGTCAATTTTACCATTTCTTTAAACATTCTAGCCTTAGGAAATGATACAAATAAAGCCTCTAATTTCAGACGATAACTCACCATCTACTTATAAGGCAACTTTGGAATTCCTTCTAATGCTTAATAATGTTAATACACAAGTTTATGGAAGGAATAATTTATCATGCAACCTCTGCACAAGCTCATTCATATGCAGGTTCATTAAACAAAAGCTAGCAGAACATTTTCCCCATGGTCTTTGCTTATCTTTTACCAAAATCTGATACAGATGGCACGTCATGAAAAAACTGAAGAATGGTTTACCATTGATTACTTTTGGGTCTTCAAAACCAGTTTATTCATCCCATATACTGACCATGGTTATTGTAGAGTATTTGTTGTTCTAGATGACATTGCCACTCTTTTTAAAACATAATGCTACAGGACAAAATATGACTATAATTAAGAGCTACCATAAAGTTACTTAATGAGTTGGGTATTGGTGATGTACAATTAAAATATATGTAATTTATATTTACTAGTACCCAGATTGGGTCTTATTCTAGGCTCAAAAATATGTTTCCAATGTGCATTTTGTGAGAAAATATATTAATTTCTCTGCAGATACAGAAAATTGATTGATGTGTCTGACTACCCAGGAACTTCTGGATTGGTAGGGTTCCTTTTTTTCTTTTCCAGTATCTGCCCACTGCTGACAGGGAGAACCAACTTGCTGGAAGTTTATACAAATTCCAATCTGAAGAAGAAACATTGCTTTTTATGAAAAAAAACAAACAAAATACATTTATATTCTAAGGTGTGTTATTTTCCTGTTTATCCATTATCCTCCAGAATCTAATTATTTCTCTTTCTCTTCTAAAGTAATGATCAGTCAGTGTCTTCTGCATTGGTGGGAAAACTTTGTGACTTATCTCAAGCATTTAGCTTAAATGCATGTAGTGGGAGCTATTTAATTTAATTTCTTTCAGGAAAAAAACAAAACAAAACAAAACAAATAAAAGCATTCTTCTTCCAACTTCAAAATGTATATAATCTATAACATGCATGCATACATACATACATTCATTTTTACATACATAGATAAATTATTTTAGTTAATCTAGAATAAAAGCTGTTTTCTTAACTAACAGGATTCCATTAAGCATTCTATTAAGGATTCCATTGTTTTTTTTTTCTCTTGAATGGGCTTTCATTTTAATCACACCTAAATAGTAGGCACAATTCCATTTATTTTTTCTCAACAGAAATTGCAAATCAAAGAAAGATTATAGGACTACAAGGTTTTTTATTCCATATATGTTCACACTTTGGGCAATTCTACATGGTGTACTAATGCAAATCATTACAAAAACAATACTGACCCAGAGACTTTTGATATTAAACAAATGCTTTAGTCATACAGTAACGCTAAGACAAAATTAAATAAAATATCTTTTGAAGCCAACATATATAGGGCTAGCTTATCTGGACTTAAAACAGCCAGATGTCCTCTGAACAGTAATAAAAATTAAACTTTTCTTAGTTGATTATAATTATTTTGCAGCCCAGAGACAATATTACACCCAGATAGAACAGAGTGTTAATAATAGTCCCAGTTAGAAAATTAAGATGACCAGTATGAATGTATTGTTAAACTATTGTACAACCAGGCTAACAGAAAGAATTAGATACAAATTGCCACCCCAAATATATAGTCTCAGGCAGACTGTAGAATGCATACAATTTTATGCAAAGGGGCTTTATCTAAGCAAAGAATGAACTGGCCCAATTTAAGCATGATAGAATTTTGCCTTTATATATAGCTTTAGGGCTTGTATCAAAGTTTACTATAGCAAATTTGAATTAATTTAAATGGGGAACATTGGCTTAATCTTTCTTTTATCCAGAGCAAAAAAAGCATACTTTCCTAATTAAATATCATGGCTTATTAAACCAGCATCATGGGACTAAATCAAGCTATAGCATAATACTTCTGTTTTACAAACCTCTTTCTTTTCAGACTGCAACTCTGGACATCTCAGAAAATTGTAGGGTAACAAAGGAAACATTTTGTCTCACCTTTCTTCTTCTTCTTTTTATTCATGCTGGTATTGATCCAAACTAGTTGTTGATAACAGCCTTAGTAAACTCAATGTTATCAAAATAACCATTGTATGCTGTAACATAAGTTGTATATCATAAGTATGCCTTATGATTTTGTCCATAGTGCAAGTTATCAATTGTACCATTTGCATCACAAAGTTGTAATGAACTTAGTAAATGTCCCCTATTGTCACCCATCCCTCGTGGATGCCTATGTAGGATATATTACCTAACTTTCCTTTCTATTAAAGCTACCAGTAGAACTAGTATTGAGCTACTATTTTCACCATAAGAAAATAATTCTAAGCAGAGTTTCCATTTCCAGAGAATAAAGACTGGAGTAAAGTCAAGACTTTTAATGGAAGCATCAATGTCCAGTTCATCTTTCTTTTCCACTTCTCCGCAATGTTTTGCCAACAGGGAAGGAACCTGGTAGGTTATCTCTATGAAATCTCCACATAAACAATGTGCAATAGCACTAAAAGCGGTGTGATGTTTGTGGGACTGAACAGATCTTGATATCTTGATATGAAGCTGAAGGCTCTTTGTTTTCCAATCCTTGTTATCTTACTTAGCTACTCAGCTACCCAGCTAAGCATCTTTTCAGGGAAGGTATGAGTTACTGTGGAAAAACCAAGAAACACAAAGTTTCACTTACACCCCCAGGAAGGAACTAATGAATGATTTATCATTCTATGCTAGAGCTGATTACTATTTATAAAAAGATAATTAATCCACAAAAGAGGGAAGAAGTTCAGTATCATTACTGCTTGCAAGTATATTTCTTATATAAATACAAGGATGATCAATATGAGTTCTTATGAAGGTTTTTCATGTTATTGTTTTGGCTTAAAAACTCAATGTATTCTGGAATATCTTTAGTCGTCATCATAAATAGGAATGTTGCCTTTACGAAGTGGAAACATCTTTCTGTCATTCCATCTAATTTTCAGATTGTCTCTATCCCTCCCCATTTAGAACCAGTTCATATGTAACATTTTTGGTGAATGCCACTCTTTCCCCATTGACAGCTTTTCAATCAGCTGTTCATAGGATTACTGTCTGTAGCTTAAATGGGTGATTTCATTGAAGGATATGTCAGTCAAATTACTCTACTGGAGCAGATTCATGAATTGAAGCAGGAACCTGCTTTGAAGCAACAAATTGAATCCGGGGACTGTGAAATGCATCAGGATCTTCTGAAGCATTTTAACAATCTGGAGGTTTTCTGCCACTTTTGGAACTCTTACAGAAAATGCACAATATTGTACCTTAATTGTCCTATAACTCTTAACTTTCTTCTCTAATACAAAAGAATGGGATATTACCAGAGGTGGGATTCAAAAATTTTAACAACCGGTTCTGTGGGCATGGCTGAGGTGGTGGGTGTGGCTTGGTGATCATGTGACTGGGTGGACATGGCTTGGTGGTCATGTTATTGGCTGGGTGTGGCCAACTCAATATCAGGCACGCATCTCCTCACCTGGCCTCTCATGACAACACTTGTAAGTGTGAAAAATGGTCATAAGTCACTTTTTTCAGTGCCATTGTAACTTTGAATGGTCATTCCACACTAGCAAAGTACCAGCAAAGGAGGGGAAAAAAACTCCAGAGAAATTCCTGAGACAGGAAGTCTAGTCCTGCCAAGAATTTAATAAGGATTAACAGAGGCAGTTTCTGTAAGCAACACCAGAATATTTCCTTCCTGACTTCCTTGCAGGATTAGGCCAGTAATTTCTTCTAACAACCGGTTCTCCAAACTGCTTAGAATGTTAACAACCGGTTCTAGCAAATAGGTGCAAACTGGTAGAATCCCACCCCTGGATATTACACTTATCTATTGGTCACATGAATTACCAACACAACTGTGAGCTCAATTTTGCTTTCAGAATTCTAAATATGCTTCTGGACTGATAGCAATTTATACATTCTCTGTGCCATGGCCAGGTTTATGTCATCCAGTGATCGAAGAACAGATGTGAGGCTAATACTTACAAGCACTTTACTGTTCTAAAGATAAGGGAGTGATACATATGCCACTTTTTTTGTACTTAGTTCTATTGCTCAGGTACCATTTCTAACTAACAGAGAGTAGTGGTGCCATCAAGACCCAAATCCTGATACAACCTATTTCTGACAGATATGAGGGGATCCAAGCATGCTAGAGACAGCAAATGTTCCCCAGCCTATAAGGACATCCGTGATCCTTCTTCTGACTTCTGTTCAAAAGATGTCACATTTTGTCATTTAATTGCCAAGTACAATACCCCAAAAATTGTGATGAGGAGAATATATTTTGCAAGAGGGGCAAAGCTTACAAGACAATTGTAACAGTCTTCTGGCAATTCAGAGAAAACTGATCAAGACCTTGTAGGACAGTGTTGTGTATGTACCATAGTTAATAAAGTATGAGCTTGAGGTAAAGTGCAGGGTTCTGGCCCTGCACTTCTGATTGGCTGTTAGGCGGCCAGATCGGATTGGTTAGTTCTGAGGAATCCGATTGGCCCTTAACAGAGAATTCTTATTGGTTAAAAGAGCTAGCGTTCATAGCTCGTTATTGGACAATTCTCACAGGGGTTGCCTATATAAGGCAGAGTTCACTGTTGTTGTTTAGAGAAGTCACTATGCAAATAAAGAGCTGAAAGTTCACTAGTCAGAGGCTGTCTCCATTTACTCCGACCCATGTTCAGTACTTAACACTGGCGACGAGGATGGGATGTGGAGACATCTGAACTGAAGAAACCTTTACGCCCTTGCGCTGGCTGTGGAGCCAACCATGCCAGGGCCGAATGCAAATTCCGCGACGCACTCTGCCATGAGTGCGGGAAACGAGGCCACATTGGCTGGGTCTGCCACAGCTTACCAGGACTCAGCCAGGCCTCAAAAGGGGCCAACTATCGCCAATCGTCAGGAAACTGTCCTGTAAGGTGAGAGCCAGTAAACCACTCCTACAGAAATCGAGCTTTGCAAAGAGAAGAGGCTCACCATACTATCACTATCGGTCACGCCTCAGCTTTAGACACTAAGAAAATCCGAGTCACGGTAGCCATCGAGAACCAGCCTTGCCACATGGAGGTCAACTCGGGATCGTCCCTCTCGATGGTGTCTTGGAAGACACTCAAGCAACTCATCCCCACAATTCAACGCCAAGACCTCCAATTTCAATGCCTCATCCTCAAGGACTACCAAGGAAATCGAATCCCCATTGTCGGGTCCTGCCGAGTCCGAGTCTCCTTCAAGAAGCATACAGTGTACTTACCTCTAACGGTCATCGATAGAGATAGGCCTAGTCTACTAGGCCTCCAATGGTTCACTCCACTCGGCATTGAAGTGGCCGGTGTGAACCGAGTCGGTGGTTGTGAGTGGGAGGAAGACCTTATCTCTGAGTTCAGTGACGTCTTCGCAGACAGCTTAGGCGAGTATAAGGGGACCCCGATCTCATTCAGTCTAGATCCCAAAGTAGCTCCCATTCACTTGAAGCCCCGTCGAGTTCCATTCGCTCTTAAAGCAAAAATCGACAAACAACTCGACAAGCTAATTGCTCAAGGGGTGTTTAAGCCCATCGATCACTCTCCATGAGAAACCCCTATTGTAACACCCATTAAGCCAGACGGGTCAATCCGAATTTGTGGGGACTACCGGGCCACTTTGAACCACGCCCTACAGCAGAATGCATATCCAGTTCTGGTGGTGCAGCACCTCCTCCATTCCTTGGGGGGCGGTAAGGTTTTCGCTAAATTGGATTTAGCTCAAGCTTATCAACAATTACCAGTGGATGAAAAAACGGCTCAAGCCCAAACAATTGTAATGCACAGGGGTGCCTTTAAATGTACCCGATTGCAATTCAGAGTTAGTGTAGCCCCGGGGATCTTCCAGAGCCTTATAGAAAGGTTATTACAAGGAATCAAGGGCGTGGTCCCTTATTTTGATGACGTATTAATTGCAGCCCCTATCCAAAAAATCTTACGGGACCGTTTGAAATGCATTCTAAAAAAATTCCAAGAGGCCGGACTTAAGGTGAAAAAAAATAAATGTCAATTGTATACTGACAATGTTGAGTTTCTAGGGTACCGGATTGATAGCCAGGGCATTCATCCTACCGAGAGTAAATTAAAAGCGATCAAAAACGCTCCCAGGCCACGCAACAAGGCTGATCTCCAGGCGTTCTTAGGCCGCATTAATTTCTATAATGTATTTTTACTGCACAAGGCAACTGTTGCTGAACCGTTACATTGATTATTAGATAAGAAAGCATTGTGGGTATGGGGTTACCGGGAGGAACAAGCGTTCCGAAATGTTAAAAAACTGCTCACATCTGACTCTGTACTTATACATTATAACGAGACTTTGCCGTTAGTTATAACCTGCGATGCATCGCCTTTCGGGGTGGGCGCCATTTTGAGCCATGTACTGCCTAATGGGAACGAAGCCCCTGTTGCATACTTTTCGAAGACTCTTTCACAAGCAGAGCGGAACTATGGACAAATTGATAAAGAAGCCCTCGCAATCGTTTCAGCTGTAAAAAAATTTCATGAATATGTGTATGAAAGGACATTTACCATTATAACTGACCACAAACCATTGCTAGGGATAATAGCCGGGGACAAGCCAACCCCCTACATATTATCCCCTAGAATGATCCGATGGTCAGAATTCCTAGCTGCTTATAATTATCGGCTGCAATATCGCCCGGGGAAAGCCATTCCCCACGCCGACGCATTCAGCTGAGCACCGCTTCCAGAGACTCTCGACGATCCGGCACCAACGGCAACCACGTTGCAGATTGAAACACTCAACTCGCCACCTATGACCGCCCGAGACATCACGAGAGAAACCAAATGAGACCACACCCTAGCTCGAGTCCTAGGCTGGGTAGAACGTGGATGGCCATTGGACCAAGTACCAGATGACTTCGCACCATTCAAATCTCGACAGATTGAACTTTTTTCCCAAAAAGGCTGTATCATCTGGGGCGATACAGTCGTTGTCCCAGAGTGACTCTGGAAGACGCTGCTGCGAATTCTTGCATGAGGGCCACCCCAGCATCATGCGAATGAAGGCGCTTGCACGAAGCTACGCATGGTGGCCGGGCACGGACCGGCAAATCGAACAGTGGGTTAAAGCGTGTTCCAATTGCCAACAAGTCAGCAACGCCCCACCAAAAGCCATGCCTACTGAATGGGAGATGCCACGTGGACCCTGGTCCAGAATCCACCTGGATTTTGCGGGGCCAACCAAGGGCTATACCTTCCTGCTGACAGTCGACGCATACTCCAATTGGTTAGAAATTCATCATATGATGGCTACGACCTCCGAGGCGGTGATCAAGATTCTAAACAGACTCTTTGCAACCCACGGATTGCCAGATGTCCTGGTGTCTGATAACAGGCCACAGTTTACAGCACTAATGTTCGAGCAGTACCTCGCTGACCGCGGCATCCGCCATGCGCTCACCTCACCTGTGCACCCTGCGACCAATGGCCAAGCTGAACGCATGGTCAAATTTGTTAAAAAGACCTTGCAAAAAGTAGACTATGACAATATCAATGACAAGGTCAACCAAATTCTCTTTTTGCAACACATAACTCCACATAGCATCACTGGCAGAACTCCCGCCGAACTACTGATGTGGCGAAGACTCTGCTCCCACCTCGACCAGTTGCACCCTGCTTACGAACCGGAAAAGCCAATAGGATCCAGCGGCCGCTGTCGCACCTTCCAGGTAGGAGACCTCATTTACGCACGAAACTTATTGGGCGACCCGTTATGGATAGAGGCGACAGTAGTACGAGTGACCGGCCCCAAATCCTACATAGTGAAATGCTGTGACAATAAACTGTGGAAATGGCATATCGACCAATTACGGTCACGACTCAGAACGGCCAGTCAACAACTCCCCCATGACCAAACCGAGGGGGGGAGGTACGGAAGAAGATGAAGTTCCAGGGAACCTGCTCGAAGGGAGCGACGAACTAAGTGATACTCAGGAAATGGAGCAGGAAGGACCGCAAGAAATTGCAGCTGAGGAAGAAGCAGAACCACTGCCAAACAACAATCTACCTCAACAGGATTGCAACCAACAAATCCAACGAAAATCCGAAAGAGTTAAAAGATAACCGTCCTATCTAAGGGACTATATAACTACACTGTAATTAAGAAGCCAGGGGAAAGGGGTGTTGTGTATGTAGTTAATAAAGTATGAGCTTGAGGTAAAGTGCAGGGTTCTGGCCCTGCACTTCTGATTGGCTGTTAGGCAGCCAGATCGGATTGGTTAGTTCTGAGAAATCCGATTGGCCCTTAATAAAAGAGCTAGCGTTCATAGCTCGTTATTGGACAATTCTCACAGGGGTTGCCTATATAAGGCAGAGTTCACTGTTGTTGTTTAGAGAAGTCACTATGCAAATAAAGAGCTGAAAGTTCACTAGTCAGAGGCTGTCTCCATTTACTCCGACCTATGTTCAGTACTTAAAAGAGGAAACTCAAGAGCATTTATAAGATCTTGAAAATATACTTTTCAGTTAGAGAAGAACAATTTTTCATCAATATATTTTCCCCCCTCAATAATTTGGGTGATTGTGCTCTCCTTTCCTTATTTCTGTCACTGGTGCTCTAAAAGAGGTTTGGTGAGGGTTTTGTTTTTAGTTTTTTAATGGTAGACTCTTAAAAACATCCACCTGAAACTCAGAAGAGTTAAATTCTCTAAAGTGAGGAGGTTTCTTGGTGTTCTCTGAGCTTGGTTGTTTTCTTGCAGACATTTCATTAACAAAACTAGGTAACATCACCAGTGCTAGATGATGAAAGACCCATAACTTCATCCCTGCCACCAATAGTGGGATTCAATTTTTTTTTACTACCGGTTCTGTGGGCGTGGCTTAGTGAGCATAGCAGGGGAAGGATACTGTAAAATCTCCAGTCAGAGGTGGTATTGGCTGGTTCTCCAAACTATTTAAAATTTCCACTATCAGTTCTCCAGAACTGGTCAGAATCTGCTGAATACCACCTCTGCCACACATATGAATAGAAAGATCCAACCTACTTCTTATATTTGTCAACATTTTTCCAAAAAAAGAATTATTCATTTTAGCATCTTCCACCAATTTGATAATATTTGAAGGAAATTTAACACTATTCCTTCCACTACAATTCCCATTGTTTCACCCCTTTAACTATATTTGTATTCTGCCTCTGTTTGATCATACAGTCTTGAACTTATTTGGATTCCAAATCAGCCTTGGTATTTTTATTTATTTATGTATTCAAATGTACAACTTATTATACTTCATTTATAATTTACAAATCATGTCTAACCAATTATCACTAGTATGCATTATAAGGTTTTCAAATGTGATCAGACTTCACCCTTGTTTCTGAAATTCTTTTATTGCCTCCTTGCTTATGTGAAAATTCTGAAAGCAATGAAATACAGAAACACACTGTATTGTACAAGACTTTGAATCTTGTCATCTAAATAAATTATTGCTGGGTAAAATTTTGGTAGCTATCATTTGATAAAAATAAATATAGTACATTTATTACATTTAATAATAAATTGCAAGGTGGGATCTAGATGTATTCTTTTTTGGTATTAAATTCCAAATACCAATATAGCAATGTGTGACCTTCATTTCTACATGTATCAGTGACACTTTTCTGGCAAGCTTTTTCCTTCCATAACAGAACCATAGGAAAATACCAGTACTCCTTGAGTTATGACCATAAGTGAGCCAGGCAAATACAGTCATAAGTTATGACATAAAGTGGGTCACAATGTGAGCAGACCAGATTTTACAATCTTTTTTGCTGCAGTCATTATGTAAACATGACGGTCGTAAAAAGAACACAGAAATCATTAAACAAACATTGTTGGACGTGGAGCATTGCTTTGCCAGAAACCAGAAGTAAATGCTGCTTTCAAAAAAATCATAGTCACATGATTGCAGCATGCTGCAGATTACACAAGTTTTGTTTTATGTCTCTAGAGGAGACTCAAGGCCCAGGGGCCAGATCTTCTTTTCAATGAATCTTTTCTCATACTGATATTTTACTTTTAAGTGGAATGGATGTAAATATGGATCAATTGCTGAGTGCCTGAATTATGGTCATGTGATTTCTGAGGGGACCTGATATCAGAACTTGAACACCAGGTACTAAATTCCTTTTTCAGGGTCTGTTGTGAGTTTGAATGGTTGCTTAGTGACTGGTTTAAGTTGCGATTACTTATATAACCCATAGTAAATTCCTTGGCAAACAGTTGGCATAATAATACAGTCTAAAATTCAGAGTGACTAAACTTTCTCATTCTCTGGTATCCTGAAGATATACAGTATGAATTAAATACTTGTCTTTCTCTTGGACCATATATAATGCATTACTTAACTGTGACAAATATTTAACACCTTATTTTCAATAAAAACTGGAATCAAGAAAAAGGTTTAATCTTGGTAGGATATTCATCTTAACAGCTGCAGATCTCCCCAACAAAGACAAATCCAACTGTTTCCATTGAGAAACATCTATTAATATTTTTTCCAGGTTGGGTAGTAATTATTATTAAAGAATTTTGTTATTTTTATCAAGAAAATTCCTAAACATTTGAGCTTCTTAATAGAAACATTAAACATAAAATAGAAACGACATATTGACCAATTACGGTCACAACTCCTTTCGGCCAGCCAGCAACTCCCCTACGACCAAACTGAGGGGGGGGGGAGGAATGGAAGAAGACGACATTCCAGGGAACCTGTTCCAAGAGAGCAATGAATCTAGTGAAACTCAGGAAATGGAGCAGGAGGAAGAATCGTACGCTCCAAGGGAAATCACACCAGAACGAGAAGCTGAGCCACTGCCAAACAACATTTTACCTCAACAGGACTGCACACAGCCAGTCCAAAGAAAATCTAATAGACCCAAAAGACAACCGTCCTATTTGAAGGACTATATAACCACACCATAATTGAGGAGCCAGGAGGAAGGGGTGTTATGTATGTAAATAGTTTAAATAAAAGCAAGCTTGCGGTAAAGTGCAGGGTTCTGGCCCTGCACTTCTGATTGGGTGTTAAGCGGCTCGATCAGATTGGTTGGGTTCAGAGAATCCGATAGGCCCTTAACAAAGTACTCTTATTGGTTCTGGAGCTAGCGTCTTACAGCTCCCTATTGGTTATTTCACATTAAGGTTACCTATATAAGGCAGAGTTGTTGTTGTTCAAGCTCTCAAGTCACTATGTAATAAAGAGCTGAAAGTTCACCAACTAAGATTGTCTCCATTCATTTCACCCATGCCTGAAACCATATCAGTTTTCATTCTTTGTAAATTCTCATGTCAACATTTAAATTTACTCTTTATTAATTTCATAACTTGATAGTGAACCATATTACACACAAACACACACAAACTCACAGACAATCTAAACAATATTAAATATACTCTGTATTGAATAATTGTTAGTACAATATCATGAGAAAATAATCATTTTTTTTGTTCAATTTTAAATTTAAACATTTTTAATTTTGTTTATATAATCTGCTTTTGTTGTTCAACAAACAAAAAGGCAGGTTAGAAACCCAACAACATATTTTTTTAAAAAAATTCTGCTGCTTTAGCCCATTTTTCTCACCTATCATGGCTACTTTGGATTTTACTTCTAACTTCTTTAGTATTGGCTTTCCCATTCAGTTTTATATTGTCTATTACTCCAAGACAGTGGTTCCCAACCTTTTTTTTGCCCCGCACCCCTAAAGAAATTTCACTCGAGCCTCGCACCCCCTGAAATTTCGACTAGGAACTACTGAACGTGTTAAATATATGGTAGGATTGAATCTTTTCAGCTATGTATGTGACGGTCACTAAATAACAATACTTAACTCTAAATGAAAACAAAGTTAATCCATTGCATAATAAATAAAAATGCCAACATATAGCCAATATCCTATTATTTACCTGGACTTTTCTCGCACCCCCTGGAATATTGTCTCGCACCCCAGGTTGGGAACCCCTGCTCTAAGACAATAATTTCAATTTTTAACTTTTATCATAAATAAAATATTGTGGATTGCAGGTTTGATACATGAATCTTCTGAAACTCCAGTTGATCCTTCTCTCCATTTTGTTGAGTAACAGCAGATAAGCCTTTGAAGGTATGTATTTTTGCCATCTCTTAGAAGGACAAAATTCTCTGAATTTCAAATTAGAAATTTTCTGGAAGGACCATATTTAGCAGAATGTATCTTCCGTCAAATGTTAGATATGTTTTGCAACTAATTTATGCTTTTGGGATTACCATTTGGAAATCTTCACTGATATATATTTTTAGTTGTATCATTAACAGCAACCACATCATTGCTTTTATTTGATCTTCTGCTTACTTGATATCTGATGCTTGCTACAATATTCCCATCTCAATTCATGGCTTTTGGAGCCATTGTGGATACTTTTAGCATGCAGCACAATATTTTTTTCCATTGCTCCCTATTCTATTGCTCCTTTTGAATAAACTATATTCTTCCATTGTGTATATTCAGATCATGGAAATCAACTCAGTAGGCCTCTGTGACACCTATTAAATCATATTTGTATTCTGTATTAAGAATTTATGCTCATCTTGTTTATTTCCCAAACTCTGAACATTACAGATAGTGTAGATCGTGAAGGCTATGAAATTTATCAGTTAGTTTTGTTTCTAATTTTATGGTGAGTGCTTTTTTTTTAGACTGCATTAGAGCACCTCTTTAGTGCACAAGCCTTTATCTAAAGACTTTTTTCACAGGGTGATGTTTAAGATTTCCTGATCAGTGTCTATGGATATTCTCATCATCTAGGTCATGGCTGTCTCAAAGGTGCTTTTTCCAAAGATTTTTTTTTTTCTTGAGGAAGAAGAAGACGTTTCATTTCTCATCCAAGAAGTTTCATCAGTTCTGGTTTCCTGATCAAGTTTGATATGCATTTAGCAATCTAAGGTTCTTTGAGGGGCAATCCATCTAATGCCAGCTATTGAATATTTGGACCATGATCCTTGAAACCAAATTGCTCTGTTGATATTATTAGCATGGTCAGTTCTTCATTTGCAGCAATATTCTTTCCATTTCCTACTGCTTTCAGGGTAGTGAAGCCACACTAGAAGGTCTATCCTCAGCACAGATGGCAAGACTAGTGGAAAATAATTATGAAGTATGAGATAAGACAAAGTTACCAGGGTAAAGATGCTACTCTTGAAGTAGAGAGGGAAATCCATAAAAATACCTGAGTTTCTGAAGAAAAAAGCAGATTGTATATCCCTTGGGATTCTGACTAATATTGGTAAAAGACTAGTGTCAAGTCAATGAACAGACAGATCCACAGAATTGTCAATTTCATCACAATAACAAAAAATAGTTTTATGTTATCAGCTCTGCCCCTATCATAATATGCATGCAACATTATGATGCATGGACAAAAGCGGCTGAGTTTGCATATAATTCGTCTTTTATTATTTTCTTCCCTCTGTGGTAGAATGAAGTCTGAATTTGCAGGAAGGAAAGTTTGCATCAGAAGAATAAGAATCAACAAAGTTTATTTAGTTTGGTTGGGAGGGAGAAGACAGGTCTTCTCCAGGAGATCTCAGAATAAATATTTAATGATGCAACTAATTTTTTTTTTTAATATGATAAGATTTCTGTCTATAGCTGAGGAACAATAAAAGAAATTGCTTAGAAGGAACTCAGTGTGTCTTTCTTGTTCATTTTTTGGAGCCTGAATACCTTTAACTCTCCTTATGTATGGAAAAGAATTTGTTATCATTCTACCGGCTTTTTCAGGTGCATCAATAAAAACAGAGACAATTGAGCCATTATGTATGATTAGAGATTGACAAAATGGGAATCAAATGGAATTCTAGTATTTAGAATTTAAAGGTAGAGAAAAATGTTGCATTTCCACTTTCTTTTTCAAGACTTTACTCCTATGTATAGAGCCTGATAGTGTGTGGAGCATGGGTGCGAATAATGGAGACGAGCCGGTGAAAACAGTGAACTTCAACTCTTTATTTACATGGTGTGACAGCTCAAACTGGATGGCTGCTATAGCCTTCCTTATATAGGCAACTTATTAACTATTCAACCAATAGCAACCTGGGAGCGCTAGCTCCGTTAACCAATGAGAATGGCCTGTTAATGGCCAATCAGATTCTCCTGAACGGACCAATCTGATCTTGCCATTTAACAGCCAATCAGAAGTGCAGGGCCAGAACCCTGCACTTGACTTCAAGCTCAAGATAACTTTATTCAACATTTATTCATTCACAACAGAGCCAATGTTTTGGAAAGAGTAAATACAAAATTAAAATTAAAGGGTAGTTAAATTAACATTCATGAGGTATGCTACATAACTACATAAAACATGAACTTCTCTGTCCTATATTTATATGAATCAAAAATAGCCTACTTGCAAAACAAATGGGTGCTCTGTACTTTTTTCTGTCTGCTAACTTGATAGTAGATCAATGTTATAGATAAGGTTTCCTAGCAAATGATAAGATTCTTTTAATAAAGTTGACAAGATATGGAACATTTAAATATGCAGATCAAACAAGAGGTGACTTGTAACTTACACAAATGAGAGAATAGGTTTCCATTCATTACAGTTAAGAAGCAATTCAATAACTTGGGTTCAGTTTGATTACAAAGGGCCTATATAGTACATGGTTTATCTATAAGTCTTTAAAATGAAGCCTATATTCAACATCTTTCAATTTCACTATAATACAAATTCAGAAGCAAAAGAGTAACTTTTTCCCCCTTTTTTATTCCCCTAAAGGGTGAAATGTCAAAGCACTTCATTGTTTTTAAGTACTTAGCTATAAAACCAAAATGTATTTTATTTGAAGACTGAAGAAATTAATGTCATATATATCTGAGAAAGATGTGATAATAGCCCTACAAAAACATGATATGTATCTTTGTTTATTTATTTGTCCATACAATCCCCTGGTCTTATATCTATATATCACTTATATCTGTACTTGTACTGTATCTATCTAACTAATTATAATCTATCTAATCTACCTATATCTAATTTGTTATTTTCTTGGCCAATACATGTCGTTCTTCATTAAAAAAGGGAGGATGAAACTATATTGGCTACAATACTTTTTTTTGTTCTAGATTGTTCACTACAGGTGACAAAGATATTCAACTAAGTAACTAATATGAAAAAAAAAATCATCTAATGAGACCTCCAGCCTTGATTACAAATTATTATCTATGATAAAGAAAAAGTTCACTAACTCCTTTGGGTTAACGTGTCATGTATTGTACTCACTTTGTATTTTCTGTTCCACTTGAACCAGTCATCTGAGATGATCTGGTACAATGATTTAATTTCATTCTGCCACACTGATATTTGATCCATTCAAACTCATAAGATATCCACATTAAATGGAGGCCTATATATGATTTGTCTTAGCATGCACAAAAATCTTCTCTTCATAGATCCTGGGGATAATGTCACCCAACAAGGCATTGTAGCTAAGTAATAGCACTTGTGGGATCCTGTTCACTGCAGGGCACCAAGAACTTCTTGTTGAGACAACCTTTCTGAACAGGGTGTCCAAAACTTTATTGTGTTACAAAATATGTGTACTATCTTGTATGCACTATCGAAGTATAGACAGGAAAGATTGCATCACATAAACCAGGAGCATGACTGCTAACTATCTAACTACTTTATGAGACCACATTCTATAAATGAACACATCCTATAAATGAATACCACATTCTATAAGTCCACACAATGTACTTACCAAAAAGAAGGGAAGATGGAGAGAGCAGAGTATTGTTCTGCACTGGCCAAGTGAATGAAGGAAGTTGTAAAATACTAAGCTATATAATACCTTAAAAATTACTTCCGAATTACTTCTGACCCTCCTCACAAAATGGATTATCCATTCTTGCCCTGCAGCCACCATCTATAAGCATACAGCTTTTGAAACTAGGAGTGAATGAGATTGAGATTCATTTTTGAAGGTTATATTGCCATTGCTCAAACACATTATAGTTAGGTGCCTTTAACTGACAATTTTTTGCTCCCCCTGTTTTTCAGTTTCTTAACAAAATTGTTCAACTTGTCATATAACCTGTCCTTTTCATTGGCAATGGAGATTTGTGGCTGTCAAGGCTCAAAGAAGAGACTTGTATTACAGAACTTGATTATCTCTGACAGCCACAAGCTGAGTCTTTGCAAAAATGCATCAACAAGAAGCTTGAACATACGGTGACAGTTTCGTTGCCCTCCTTGTTTTAGAGGATTACATTTTAGTTGTCTGCCTGATTTATTTTTTTCTCTTAAAACAAATTTTTGAAGAAAATCCCAAATTTTTTCTTGAGGTAAACTTCTAAGGACCTTGCTCTACTAAAAGGCCTAGGACCGAGAGGAAATATCTTCTCCTATGAAGAACTTTGCTATCCAATTTGGATAGATCTCCTTTTGCCAATAGAAGAGAAAACCTTTTTAAAAACCTTTATTGTCAGAGTACAACATGTGTACAATGAGATTCGCTGAGCCTCCCTTCGTGCACCTACACACACACACGCACACACACAACTCACAGTGATGCCCTGTTTGAATGAGACAACTGATTTGAGAAAAAGACATAAATTGTTTAATACACAGATTAAGTTTAGGGAATTAATGAGGAGCTGAAGACAGAGGAAGAAAAGAAAAAAAAAACCGTATCTGTATCCTGCAGGATTTTTAACTCACAACTGAATTTCCAGGCATAATCTATCTCCCCTCCGCATGCAGTTAGAACAAATAATATGAAGAAACAGCTCAGATTGGTTAATTAAAAGGACCTTAATTCATATGTATTTTTGTTTAGAAATAGGAAGGAGACAAACCCTCTTTTCCCTAGAAGACCTTTCCTTCTAATTTCCCACACCTTCTCTAAAGTTGAAGTGTGTTTCCCATCTGGGAAGCTAAACAAGATAAAATAATACAATTAAGATGCTTCCTTCCATTCTTAAAAGCTCTCCTGAAATGTGAGTTACTCCTTATCTTCTGTTCCTGATAAGTTGCTTAGAATTTAAGTTTCTCAACATTTGATGAACTCTGCTTGCTTTTCTGAATGGAAATTTTAGATTTGAATAATAATTATTGCATTAAAAAATACTGAACTATTTTTTCCCGTTCAATATTTAAGTAATTTGTCCCTCTCTTCTTTTAGGATGGTAAGTTTTCTCCATTTAATCTATCATCCTGGAATTTCTTAGTGACCTTCCATCCAAGTACTAATCATGGTCAATCTTACTGCATTTTTCAGGATTAGCCAATGTCACTGGGGCATGCCACCTAATGTAAGATAGCAGCAATTTATTTTAATCCTGTACACATTTATTTTAATCCACATTCTGAACATAGCTGAAATCTATGCTGTGGAGACTAAAAAAAATACTTTGCAACACCCCCCCCCCCAATCTTTTACCCATTCATTTGCATATGATTATTTATACATCTCCATAATACATAATAATAAAAATTATTATGTCCTATTTCTCCCCCAGGAAAAAGAAGAGATAAGCATGGTATTGTTTTGAAAATTCATTAAAAGTTCACTCAAAACAACTGAAATGCTCTTAGAAAAATTAATCCAGTAATATATTTCTGCTAACGTCAGCCATCAAAATTTGCCATCACTGAGATCTCAAAAATGTCTAAGGCAACTGTTACATTTATGGAATCTGTGACATATTAAATGTGAGTTAATTAATATGCATTATTAATAGCTTCAGTGTAAATGTAACAGCCAGATATTCTGAAAGAACTGAGGAAACCAGTATGATAGACAGTCAGTCCAGGGTAATATGGCCAGGGTCTTGAAATTTACATATAATCAATCTCAGCTGTGGATGTTGAAATATTCAGATGTTAGATATTACATGTTTAATGAGGGTCAGGCTCCACTGAGCTCAGAAAGCATATTCTATACTTGTGCAGAGAAATACAGTCTATAGCATGCCAGTTAAAATGAAATTACCAGTTGGAATAGAAGTGAAAGTTATTTTTTCATGTATTAATATGAGTTGCTCTAATTAGCACTCTGAAATGTATGAACTGTCAAAATTAGCCTCCACCTTCTGTAATTTTCAGAATTTCATAATGCGTATACTTTGAAAAGTATACGTTAAAGAATTTGGTGTACAAAATGTCTATTTCAGGGCAACTAGCAATTGAAAAATATAGGGGAAAGAACTGCAAGAAAAGGGATGTATTAGAGTAAAATATGCTAGTTATGCAATATTATTTCCTCAAGTCTAAATATGGAATGTACAGTTAATGAAAAGCTGTAAACAGTTAATAAAATGTTGAAAATCTTTGTCTAATAGCTATATGTCCTCCTTTTTTTTAAAACCAAGCAGGCTGAGAATAGACAGTCCTGTACTGCACATTATCTTTTAAAGAGTAAAGAATATAAAAAGGTTTTACAGACTGCATTAAGAATATTCAGTTTTCATTTGTTGCAAGGCATCTTCAAGACAAGACAATTCTTTATACCTCTAGGAGACTTCTTCTTTTTTTTCTTTCTCACATTTCATCTGCAACATGGAAGGGGTTTTTCCATCCAGGGGGAAAATTTTTCAGGAGAACTGGAGCTCAGAGTGAAACAGCTGAAGTTTCACTTCTAAGAACTGAGGCTTATTTTGAGTCCTGCAGAACTATTTTTAAAATCAGCCTTTTCACTGGTGTTGTGCTGCACAAATGAATACCTCTGTCAGGATCCCCTCTTTTCAGTAAAGTGGCAGCTTCAAATGTTTTGGCCCCAGGAGGCTATTTTATGTCTTTGGCAGAATTCCTTGTGTGAATATAGTATAACCAAGGCTGTGATTTGAAAGACAATCCAAGATCTTTGTATTTGAAATATTTTTGTCATCAAGGCTATCTTCAGTTTTTGACACCAACTTTTTCCTGATTCTAAACCTCAGCTAAAATGCAGGCTTTAATCAGAAAACTGTATTACCACTTTTTAATGTAACAAATGATGCACTTTCACATGATATTAGTAATAATTTTAGATCTGTTATGACAATGTAATCAATAATGCTATTAATTTGCCTGTTTATTAGATGGAGCCATTTAACATGTCAAGGAATCTTCTGGAGGTTACAGAGACTGGAATTTTGTTGAATCTTGGAAAGTTTCAGTCTTGGATCTAGTGTCACACCCACCTTATTTTGAAATATTAATTTCAGTGCAACAAGTGATAGAACATTCATTTTCTCTTACATCGTTACAAGTGGATGTCTTACAAACATTCTGGACTAGCAACCCAATTTAGAAAGACCTGTTCTAATCCATTACCTAACCATTTAATGCCTAACTATGTGAGTTTCAAGTTACTTATCATCATCTCAAGGGAACAATCAGATTTATTCTTGCAATCCATCTGCTGTCAGTAGTTATCCCCAAATTCATGATTCCATGGCCTCTAACTACTTCTTCTGTTAAGTCCTGGGCATGGGTGTAAGAACGGAGACGAGACATCGGACTGTGACTTCAACTCTTTATTTAACAAGAAAGACTGGAGCGGAAAACCTGGGCAGCAGTAGCTCTTTTATAGAGCTTGCTGCTGTTAAACAACCAATGAACTGAGTCTATCGCTTTCACAAGCGTCCAATCAGGGGCTTCGGTTAAAAGCCAATCAGACTGGCCAAGCCTGACCAATCACGACTTGCTATTCACGGGCCAATAAGAATTGCAGGATTACAAGCCTGTTTTAAGATGAAGCTGTTTCGGTTGTATCGCTGTGATGGTTTAATCCATAACACCCGTCCCCTCTTGGTTCCGTCTAAGGGGTGGGGTTGACGTATTCATGCAGATAGGCAGGCTGCTTCACCTGTCTGCTCGACCTGTGCTGTTCCACCAGGTTTCGTTCTGGTTCTGGTTCTGGTTCTGGCTCCGGTGGGCTGTTCACTTGGCTGGATAGTGAAGACTGTAGTTCCGGGTTGCCCTCATCGGCGCTGTCTTCCGGGTTCCCTGGATCCGCCTCCGTCGTGGTGTGCTCCCCGGTCCAGTTCTCCCTCGGATGGTGAGTATCCCCTGGGCTGTTGGGTTTCAATTTCTTCTTCGTCCTCCTCCATGTTCCTTCCCCCCCCCAGCTGGAGGTTCTGGCGCTAATCGGGAACGGAGTTGGTCTATGTGGCGTTTCCACATCTTACCACCTGCCATTTGTAGGTGGTAGGATTGGGGTCCCGTAAGTTGCGTTATGGTAGCGGGGACCCACAATGGGTCGCCCGAGAAGTTTTTCGCAAACACGAGGTCACCTTCCTGGAATGCCCGACACTTACTGCTGGATCCCAGGGGCTGTTCTGGTGTGCAGTTTGGGTGGAGGCGATCAAGATGCGAGCAAAGTTTCTGGCCCATCAGGAGTTCTGCTGGGGTTTTGTTCGTGGTGCTGTTTGGGGTTATGTGTTGGATAAAAAGCATTCGGTTTATTTTGTCATCAATGTCGCCGTGGTCCATTTTATGCAGGGTCTTTTTTACAAATTGAACCATTCGCTCAGCCCTACCATTGGCTGCAGGGTGAGCTGGCGATGTTAAAGCATGGCGGATGCCCCGATCTGCCAGGTATTGTTCGAATGGCAGAGCAGTGAATTGGGGGCCATTATCTGAGACGAGGACATCAGGAAGTCCATGGGTAGCGAATAGTTTATTCAGTTTTTTAGTGACTGCGTCTGCGTCTGTGGTGGTGCTTTCCATTTTTTGGACTTATTCAAGCCAGTTTGAATAGGCATCCACCGTTAAGAGGAAAGTATGTCCTCTTGTGGGTCCCACAAAATCGATGTGGATATGGGACCACGGACCTCGAGGCATTTCCCATTGAGTTGGGGGAGTTTTTGGAGGAATGGGGTGAATCTCCTGGCATTTACTGCATTTTGCTACCCAAGTTCCTATTTGTGTATCTAAACCAGGCCACCATGCGTAACTTCTGGCCAATGCCTTCATCCGCACGATGCCTGGATGTCCCTCGTGCAGCATTTTCAATACCCTATATTGTAGCTTTTCCGGGACTATGACTCTGTCTCCCCATACTATGCAACCCTTCTGGGAGAACATTTCCATTTGACGATTTTTAAATGGTTTAAACATGTCATCAGTTTCACTGATCAGCCAACCACGTTCTACCCAGCTGAGGACTCGTGCCAAAATAGGGTCCTTTTTTGGCTCTAAAGCTATGTCTCCAGCGGTTAATAGTGGCGATTTGAGGGTTTCTATTTGTAGTATGGTTACGGTTGGAGCAGGGTCCTCTATAATGTTTGGTAGTGGCGAGCGGCTCAAAGCGTCAGCATGGGGAATGGTTTTCCCCGGGTGATGTTGCAAATGGTAATCGTAGGTGGCTAAAAATTCTGCCCAATGTGTCATTCTTGGTGATAATATATGGGGAGTTTGTTTGTTTCCCACCAAGATCCCAAGTAACGGCTTGTGGTCTGTAATTATGGTAAAGGGTCTCCCATATACATATTCATGGAAATGTTTAATTGCGGATACAATAGCGAGGGCCTCCTTATCAAGTTGACTATAGTTCTGTTCGGTTTTAGACAAAGTTCTCGAAAAGAACGCAATGGATGCCTCATTTCCATTTGGGAGGACGTGGCTTAGGATGGCTCCTACTCCAAATGGTGAGGCTTCACAGGTGACCGTCAAAGGGAGAGTTTCGTTGTACTGCATTAATACGGCATCGGAGCTTAAAAGGTCTTTTATCCCTTTGAACGCTATCTCTTCACGCCGTCCCCAAACCCAAGGAGCCTTTTTATCGAGGAGTCTATGTAGGGGTTTGGCTACGGTTGCTTTCTGGGGCAAGAAAATGTTATAAAAGTTAATGAGTCCCAGGAAGGCTTGAAGGTCTGTCTTATTCCTAGGTCTTGGGGCTTTTTTTATTGCGGTTAGTTTTTTTTCGGTGGGGTGGATTCCCTGTCTGTCGAGAAGGTATCCCAGGAATTCCACTCTCTCCATACAAAGTTGGCATTTGTCTCATTTTACCTTAAGACCCGCGTCTTTGAATTTCTGCAGGACTTTTCTGAGCCGTTGTACTAATACTTCTTTAGTGGGGGCAGCTATTAGGATGTCATCAAAATAAAGCATGATGCCTTTTATGCCTTGTAATAGTCTCTCCATTAAACTTTGGAAAATGCCCGGTGCCACGCTTACTCCGAATTGGAGTCTGTTGCACTTAAAAGCGCCTCAATGTGTAACTATTGTTTTGGCTTCTGCAGTTGCTGCGTCCACAGGGAGTTGCTGGTACATCTGAGCTAAGTCCAGTTTCGCAAATATTTTTCTGCCACCCAGAGAGTGAAGAAGGTGTTGAACCACCGGTACTGGATAAGCGCTCTGTTGAAGAGCATGATTTAGGGTGGCCCGATAGTCCCCGCAAATTCTTAATGAACCATCTGGCTTCATGGGCGTTACTCTTGGGGTTTCCCAACGGGCGTGGTCAATCAGTTCCAACACGCCCTGGGCTATCAGTTTATCTAGCTGCTCGTCAATTTTAGGTTTTAAGGCAAAAGGTACTCGACGGGGTTTAAGCCAAATGAGAGCTACATCAGGGCTGAGATTAAACAATATAGGGGTCCCCTTGTACTTGCCTAATGTTCCTGTGAACACGTCCTGGAATTCCTGGATGAGAGTCTCTTCCCAGTCATCATTTCTGGTATGGTGTATGCCGGCTAGTTCAATTCTGAGTGGGGTGAACCACTGTAGCCCTAACAAGCTGGGTCGGTCACAATCAACAACAGTTAGGGGAAGCATTGCTGTGCGGTCCTTGAATGATACTTGGATGTTGCTGGAATCGACAACTGGGATTCTGTTTCCCTGATAGTCTTTCAGGATGATTCACTGCGTGCTGAGGTCCTGACGGGAGATGGCAGGTATCAGTTGCTTGAGGGTTTTCCAGGATATCATCGACAGGGACGATCCCGAATCGACTTCCATCACACATGGTCGATTCTCAATAGTAACCTTCATTCATATTTTCCTTGCATCGAGCGACAAAGCGTTGCCGATGATAATGGTGGGCCTCTTCTCGTCTCGTTGAAAAGGCAGGTGCTTGGTTTCTGTAGTAGTAGTGGTTGTTCCATTGGTGGTTCAGACGGTCCCAGTTTTCAGGAGGTTTGCTTATCTCCCGACGGAGGTTGTTCTCCTTTCGGCTTGGACTGGATTCTCATCTGCTTCTGCAGACTTTCGCAATGTGGCCGTTCTTTCCGCAGTTATGGCAGAGTGCATCGAGGAATTTGCAATCCGATCACGGGTGGTTTGCCCCACAACCCACACATTGGCGCGGACGTCGCTGGTTCCTTTGCTCTCGTTCCGAGCGGAGCCGGTTGACCTGCTCTTCATCACTGTCTGAGGATGACTCGAGGTCTTTATGGTGGGTAGCAGTAGCATGCTTCTCAGTGGCAAGTGGTGCCTCGTCGGCAAGTTAGTGAAGCAGTGCGTTCACTCGGCGCATTCGAGCGGCTGACTTCTTGGTTGCTTCTGCTGCAGTAGCGTCGGCGATGACATCTGTAAGGCTGATGTCACCAGCCTTTCACCATCAGCTTACTCTGCACGTGTGGTGCATTTAATCCCAGAACTATTTGGTCTCTTAGGGCTTCCTCTAAGTTTGCAAAACCACAAAAGCCTCCTAGGTTCCGGAGGTCAGCTACGAAATTACCAACTCTCTCGTCCTTCCATTGGTCTCTCTGGTAAAATTCGTGTCTTCGTATCAGTGTAGGTACGGCGGGTGCGTAATGGGCCCTGAGGATTGGAGCGAGGGTGTCCCAATCCATGGTCTTCACTTCTGCCAGTTTTGCTAGTGCTTTAGCCATTTTGAAAACAGCGGGGCCGCAATGAGTCAGGAACACCGCTCGTTTCTTGCCAGACATGGCATCTTTTAAATTGTTGGTCTCCAGGAACATCTGGAAGCGGTCTATATACGAGTCCCAGTCTTCGGTTGCTGGGTCGAATGGAGCGGGTGGTAGGGCGCCGCTAGGCATCTTACCTTCTGTTTCACACGCTCTTTCACCACGTGCTCTTTCTTTGTCCGATATGTTCTAGTCAGCTCTATCGTCTCCATTCGTCGCCAGTGTTAAGTCCTGGGCATGGGTGTAAGAACGGAGATGAGACATCGGACTGTGACTTCAACTCTTTATTTTACAAGAAAGACTGGAGCGGAAAACCTGGGCAGCAGTAGCTCTTTTATAGAGCTTGCTGCCGTTAAACAACCAATGAACTGAGTCTATCGCTTTCACAAGTGTCCAATCAGGGGCTTCCATTAACAGCCAATCAGACTGGCCAAGCCTGACCAATCACAACTCGCTATTCACGGGCCAATAAGAATTGCAGGATTACAAGCCTGTTTTAAGATGAAGCTGTTTCGATTGTATCACTGCGATGGTTTAATCCATAACATCTTCTTTCTCAGTGGCCAACTTTCACAGCATACCTTAGCACTGGAAAGACATATCAACAGCCATGATCTCTAGCATTGTTGAAATAATCATGTCATTGCTTTCTTCCCTAATCTTCTTTTAGATTTTTCTAGCACATATTGTAAATCTTATTTTTGTATTCTACCACTTTCACTAAGTCAAATAGCCTTGCCTCACTTTCTGACCCAGATCACAGCAAAACTTTAGTACAGTCATAGGCCAGAATTAACATTAAGCCAAAAACTTCATTATGCATTTTGATCTCCATAATCTTACAATATTTTAAAGCAACCCAATGTAAAATATCCAGGACATTGTTCATAACTTCTCAGTCCATTTTACTTTTGGCTAAGAAAGTGTTGTAATTTGCACATTTCAGATTGTTAATGTTCTGACCTCCAGTTTCATTTCCATCTGTCTTCTTATTTAATCCGGTCATTCTTACTATACAATCACTACATAAATCAAAACCATTGTGGAGATAACATACGTCACTGTTTCACTCCCTTCATTAACCAAGTCAGTTCTTATAGAAGCCTCATATTCATTTTAAAAATTCCTCAGAAGAACAATCAAATATTGGGACATGCCCACTAGCCATAATGCATTTCTCACTTTGGCACAATATCTAGTCTGTTTGATAGCTGGTCAATTGTCCAAGGTCCCTCCCTTTTAATTTCTCAATACATTTTTTTATTCCAAAAATGTTTTGTTGACTAAAAAGGAACTTTCCCCCATTCTTCTTACAGATTTGATTTGAAAGTTCATTCTTCTAGATGAGTTGCTGCCTCATATGTGCAGAGCTCCACACCCCTAATGTGGATTATTCTAGCTTAGTCTTCTTTTTTGTATCATACTGACCAAGGTGAGCCTACTAGAAGTTCTATCAGCATTGTTCCCTGAGTGTTTCTACTACATCAAAGTGACAATTCCCACAAAGATTACTTTTATAGGGGGCAAACTGTAATTACTTCATCTGTCAATGAAGTACCGATTTCTTCTGGCAGACTATTTTTGTTCTTTCATCAATATGGAATAGGAAAAATAATGTGGAAGCTTTTCTTTTTTCAGGAAGTTTTGGCAAGATACTTAAATATACTAAATATACTTAAATATAATAATTAAGTTAATTTCTCAGCTAAGAGGTCAAGTATTAGTCTGTTAAAGATATTTCTCATTCATCTAAAAGGAAATCAGGCTCAAAACTAAGGTGATACAAAACCTTTAAAGGGTCAATTCTCAAAATCTGTTGTTGCAAGTGAAGGGCATTTTCTCAAAATATTGAGAAAATATGATATGTTTTCTGGAGACTCAGAAAAGAAAGACTAGGGGTGACAGGATAACAGTATTCTAATATTTGAGGGGCTGCCACAGAGAAGAAGGGATCAAGCTACTCTCCAAAGCAGCTGAAGGCAGACAAGGCACAATGGATGGGAACTAAACAAGGAGAGAAGCAACCTTGAACTAAGGAGAAATTTCCTGACACTTAGACATTTAAGCAATAGAATGACTTGTCTTCAGATGTTGTGGGTGCTTCATCATTGAAGGCTTTTAAAAAGAGACTGGACAACCACTTGTCTGATGTGATATAGGGTTTCCTGCTTGAGCAAGGGATTGAATTAGAAGACCTCCAAGGTCCCTTCCAACTCTGTTATTCTAATCTATTCTACTTTGAGTGCTGCCTCGGGTCCTCTCTGTATTGCTTCACCGCTTTGCTTCACTGTTAGAACCAACGGGGGTCTAATTTCTTGGTTCACATCACTATCAAAATAATCTGAAAACTCCTTGCAAGAGACACACTAAAATTGCCTCAGCATTCACAAAAAAGATGCTTCACTCACATCAGAACCAATGTCATGTGCCCAGAGACACAACAGTCTCTGTTAACGACCTTTTGATCCTTTGATCAAGATAATTAATTAATTAATTAATTAATTAATTAATTAATGTATACCTACATGCAAATTCTCTCAGCTCTCCCATTCTACAGTTTTCCTTTTCCTTCCACTTCTTCAGCTCCTCAGCTTCTTCCTCCATCCTTCCCTGGTTTTGTATCATTTATTCAGTTCAAGTTGAGAAGCTGAATGTATCTGAAGGGTGGCATATTGGCATAGATTTATGTTTTGTTTGTCTTGCAGCACCACAATTTCAAAGAAAAAGCAAGGAAAACACAGAAAAACCTGTCTCCTCCTACCACTTAGAGTAATAAATAATTTCAATTAAGGATAACCAAAAAGTTTCCTGTTTGAAATGGAAACTGAAATCAGCATTAACTTTTTTTTCTTCCTCTTGGTTTGAGAAAGGAATTACATAAAGCAAATAGTATTCCATCAAATGTAGTTCTTATTTATTTTGGTGTATTGCAACATTTTGTTTGTTTTAATTACTCCATAGCAACCGTGTATTTTAGCTCATACCCATGGGCTTTAAACCCTTTCCTGTGTTTTATAATTCTGCTATGATTTGTTTCAGAGGTAGTATTCAGCAGGTTCTGGCCAGTTCTAGAGAACCAGCAGCGGAAATTTTGAGTAGTTCAAAGAACCGGCAAATGCCACCTCTGACTGGAGATTTTACAGTATCCTTCCCCTGCCACGCCCACCAAATCACTCCCACAGTAAAAATGTTTGAATCCCACCACTGATTTGTTTCATATAATATTAACTAAACAATGGTAGTTTTGTCATGCCTTTGTCATGCTTTCTTAAAGCCACTTTCCAACTATGGAGCAGTAGTGAGAGAGGTCATTATGACAGATAAGAATCATTGGTCAGTGTAGATGTAAAAAAGTCTTGCTTCTCATTATCCTCCAGGTTCTATTATTATACACAGATTGTTTTAATCCCAATATAATTAAACAAGATACAAGGTCATTTTACTTAGCTGTGGGATATGGTCAGGGTGAGCCTGAGGGAGGGTTCAAACACATCATCAGTCATGAGTCCCTTTGTGCCTACAAGAGATCAAAGCCCAGCCAACCTGAAATTCTTTCTACTCTTATCTCCCACTAATTTCCCATAGCCACTAGTAGTTCAGATTCTTGTAGAGAGCTCAAGCTTACAATAAATCTTCATACCCATTTGAACTGTCTGAATCTCCTGATTATCCTGGCATTTGACATCTGCCTTTTCCACCTTTTTTTAACTTTCCAAAATAAATACACCTACCTAAATCAGCTGATCTGCAAATATTAGGGCATGGCTTTCTCATTCCCCTTCCCAGCTCACCTCCCTTTTTAGAACATTGGGTGATGTTTTCAGGGAGTTACAAATCAAAGATCTTAGAATCATAGGGATGGGAAGGGACTTGAGATCATCTAGTTCCCCCTCCCAATTTTGAAATTTATAGATTTATACATTTCTCTTCAGTCTATCTTATACCTATTTCTCATTGTGAAAGATACACAGAGAGAGAGACTATACACACACACACACACATACACACACACAATCTAAAAATGCACATATGCACATGACATTGGTTGTACTTTCAGTACAGGCCAAAGTGATTAAAATTCCATTTGACAAGTCTTTATCATTATTATTCATGATGCTCTGTCAAAGCTGCTTAATCATGTGTAGAACCTACAAAGGATTTATTTCCCTTTCTCTTTTTAACAAACATGCTTTTCAACATAAACCTGCCTAGCAAATAACTTATCTGATCGAAATAATTACAGACAGAAAAGGAGAGGGGGCAAATCTAATCTAATCAGTCAGGATTTAGCTTTTGCTGTCATTGTCCTGCACCACATTATCAGAAACAGCTTTAAATGATTAAAGGTCTTCTATTATAATTTCAATGTGTTCTGATGATCTGCCCAATAGTGTTGGTTTGAAAGGATTTTCAGTACTAATGGCAATACCATGGGATAGTCTTCTGATGAACCATCACTACCAAAGAGAAAAGCTCAAGGCAAAAAAACTCAACAGAAGTTCTGGTGGATCAGATCAAATGTTTGTTTTCTATTCCCGTGATAGCCAACTAGATGCTTGTAGAAACTCAAAAGCACCCTCCCACTCATATTTGTCAGAAACTGAGAATGAGAAACACATTGTCTCTAATATGGGACAAATATATAGACATATAACTATTATTTAAAATAGGATGGAATGGGATCCAATTTTAAAACTAAATCATCATGATAACACACACATTTATCAGTTGAAAAGAAATATGTCTATGTAACATTTTAAAAGAAGGTTGTTTCCCATTTCACTATGAAGAGTAACATCCCACATATTATCCTTGTTATTGTTGAGTTTGACAGACATGGGAGAACTTCATTTCCTTTACAAGTTAGTAAGAAGATCAATTTTCCCCTTTGTCTGAACTAATATGAAGACTTAATAACTTAAAGTTTATTAAATCTCCAAATGTTGGATCTGTGGGTTTTGCACAGCAAATAAATCAAATAATGCATGTAAAATGGGTATACTGGGTTTGTGTTTACAATGTGTTTCTATCAGTGATATTGATGATGTATATAATAATCAATTAATAATAAATTTGATTTTATAAATTATGTAATAATAAAAAGAATTTCATTATGAAAAATAGGAAGAATGTATGTTAAAGAAAATGAAGTTAAATTATTCATTAGTTCATTTGTTCATTCATTTGATTTATAAAGCTGCCCATTTCACTTTTATGTGACTCTATGCAGTTTATAACAGAATATACATAATCCATAAAATACACAACACAAAAAATGAAAATAAAAGACATAGCAGTCAGGTATTATCCAACCAATTTTCCACACAGCCAGAATACAGGGTATATCCCATACTCAGGATCCCATGTATGAACTGAAGGAAACTGAGGAAAGTTCAAATGACAAATATGTGCCTATTCTCTAGCATTTAATGCCCTTTTTAAAGAATGAAAATTAAGAAATTAAAAATTAAGAACATTCAGTGTTCACACAGAAGCTTATTTAACTCCAATTGAGCTGTTAGAATTATGAAACCAATTCATAGATCAACTATTAAATATGAATAATATTTTTACTTATTTATCAAATTTTAAATCCTAAGGTTGCTCCAAAATCTAAAATGACATTTGAAAAAGCAAAATGTCATTAATCTATCACTAATTATCAGAAGCTTAATGGATATTTGAATATTACTCTGGTACTGGCAATAGGACAACATCTTCAATGGCAGCTGAAAGCTCACTGCAGTCTATGTGACACACCCAGTTCAGTCCATCATCACTTTCGTCTTCAGCATCTGCTGATAGTGGTAATTAGCATACTCTCATAGCTCTGTGTTCTGCCAATATAGATCCGAATATATGACAGAACAAAATATAAATATTGTAGAGCTTATAACATTAAACAATAAGGGGGAGAGGGGAGAATGAGTTAAAGCTATAATATTCAATACTATATGGCAAAGGATGAAGGAAGGATGTCCCACAGCCTCTAAGTTTTCCAGAAAATATTGTAAATTATCCTGAACTAGGCAGAGGGTTCCTCAAAATGTTTGTATTGCCTATCTTTCTTTAACCAAAGACACAAATTAAAATGTCCTTAGTTGGCTAGTTTAGTTGTTGTGAATTAATAAAAGTGCTTAAATAAAGATTATTAAAACCTTTAGAAAAGTGCAGGGTTCTGGTCCAACACTTCTGATTGGCCGATAATAGCGACATCTGATTGGTCCATTCAGGAGAATCTGATTGGCTATTAGCGGGCCTCTTTCATTGGTTAAGGGAACTAATGCTTCCCGTTTCTTATTGGTTATTTGATCAGCAGCTTGCCTATAAAAAGGGCCATTGCTGCCGTAGTTTTTGCTCTGTTCCACAATGTTAATTAAAGAGTTGAAGTTCACTGTTCATCGTCTGGTCTCCAATTCTTGCGCCCATGCGTGGAACTTAACACTGGCGACGACGATGGGATTTGGAGACGTCAGAGCTGACTGAGCACTACAGAGCGCTAAACAGAGCACGTGGCTGAAGACGCACCAACGGTTGAACCATGTCTAGTAGCATCATACCACCCGCTCCATTTGACCCAGCACAAGAAGAATGGGACTCATATATGGATCGATTCCAGATGTTTCTGGAGACCAACAACTTAAAGGATGCCACTACCGGAAAGAAGCGAGCGGTATTCCTAACTCACTGCAGGTCGACCGTGTTTAAGATGGCCAAGGCACTAGCCAAACCGGATGAGGTGAAGTCCATGGACTGGGACGTCCTCGAGCCCCTTCTATGCACCAACCGTACCAACGCTTGTTCAAAGACATGAGTTTTATCAGAGAGACCAGCGGAAGAGAGAAAGCGTTGCAGATTTCATTGCGGATCTCCGGAATTTGGGAGGCCTCTGCGGGTTCACCGACCTCGAAGAGGCCCTGAGAGACTGAATAGTTCTGGGATTAGATGCATTAGCGACACAAAGTAAGCTGATGGCAAAAGGCGACATTAGCCTTGCAGATGCCATCGCTGACGCTACTGCAGCAGAAGCAACCAGGAAGTCGGCTTCACAAATGCGCTGCACCCACGCCCTGCTCCGCCAACTCGCCAGTGAAATCTCACCTCACCTGGAAGGACAGGCAACGACAGCCCATCATGAGGACCTCGAATCATCATCAGAAAGCAATGAAGAAGAGGTCAACCGGCTCTGGTCTGAACGAGACCAATGCCATCAACGTAACGAGAAAGTGCAGTACCAATGCGCTGGTTGTGGGGCAAACCACTCACTATCGGACTGCAAATTCCTCGACGCGCTCTGCCATGTGTGCGGGAAAAGAGGTCACATCGGAAGAGTCTGTAGAAGCAAGCAAGGATCCAACCCACCTCAGAGGGGGACCAACTACCGCCAGCCTACAGGAAGTCATCCTGTGAATCGAGAATACTTAACCCACCAATGGAACAAACACTCCTACAGAAACAAACCACTAGCCCAGTCAACGAAGCAAGAAGAGGCACACCAAACCATTATGATCGGTCACACCTCATCATTAGACGCCAAGAAGATCCGGGTGAAGGTCACCATCGAAAACCAGCCCTGCATGATGGAAGTCGATTCAGGATTGTCTCTCTCAATAGTTTCCTGAAAAACCCTTAAACAATTAATTCCCACTGTCCGGCGGCAAGACCTCAGATTCCAAAGAATCATACTTAAGGACTATCAGGGAAATCGAATTCCAGTCATTGGATCCAGAAAGTCCGTGTCTCATTTAAAAATCGTACTGCATCCCTACCACTAACCGTAGTCGACAGGGATCGGCCTAGTTTGTTAGGCCTCCAATGGTTTGCCTCACTTGGAGTTGAAGTAGCCGGCATTCACCGAATCAACAGTGACGACTGGGAAGAGGCCATCGTCTGGGAGTTCCAGGATGTCTTTACAGAGAAATTAGGTGAGTACAAGGGGACCCTGATATCATTTAACCTTAACCCCGAAGTAGCTCCCATCCGTCTTAAGCCTCGTCGAGTTCCATTTGCCCTTAAACCAAAGATTGACGAGCAGCTTGATAAATTAATAGCCCAGGGGGTGTTAGAACCAACCGACCACGCTCCCTGGGAAACCCCAATCGTAACACCCATCAAGCCGGATGGATCGTTAAGAATTTGTGGGGACTACCGAGCCACCCTGAATCACGCCTTTCAGTAGAACGCTTACCCGGTACCGGTGGTACAACACCTTCTCCATTCCCTGGGGGGTGGAAAAGTCTTCGCTAAATTGGATTTAGCACAGGCATACCAACAACTGCCTGTAGACAAAAAAACGGCAGAGGCACAAACTATCGTTACGCACCGAGGTGCATTTAAGTGCAACCGACTCCAATACGGAGTTAGCGTGGCCCCAGGAATTTTTCAGAGCTTGATGGAGAGACTACTACAGGGTATAAAAGGGGTTGTACCTTATTTTGATGACGTTTTAATTGCTGCTCCGACTAGAGAAATACTAAGGGAGCGCCTGAGCTTAGTTCTCCAGAAATTTAAAGACTCTGGCCTTAAAGTAAAAAAAAATAAGTGTCAACTGTGTACGGATAAAGTAGAATTTTTAGGGTACTTAATCGATAAACAAGGCATTCACCCCACCGATAGCAAGCTAAGGGCAATCAAAAATGCTCCAAGGCCCAGAAATAAGACTGATCTCCAAGCTTTCCTGGGTCTTATCAATTTTTACAACGTGTTCCTGCCCCACAAAGTGACCGTAGCCGAGCCCCTACATTGTCTGTTGGACAAAAAGGCAACCTGGGTCTGGGGACACCGAGAGGAACACGCATTCTGACAAGTAAAAAACTTATTGACTTCATATGCTGTTTTGATGCAATATAATGAGACTTTGCCTTTAACGATTACATGTGATGCATCACCATTTGGAGTGGGTGCCATTTTGAGCCATGTGTTACCAAACGGTAGTGAAGCCCCTATTGCCTACTTTTCAAAAACGCTATCAAAAGCTGAACGTAACTATAGTCAAATCGATAAAGAGGCTCTTGCTGTCGTTTCTGCTGTTAAACGATTTCATGAATATATTTATGGGCGAGTTTTAACTATAGTTACCGACCACAAATATATTTATGGGCGAGTTTTAACTATAGTTACCGACCACAAACCTTTGCTGGGGATTATAGTGGGGGACAAGCCAACCTCTTGTATATTATCTTCCAGAATGACTCGCTGGTCGGAATTCTTGGCTGCATATAATTATAAGCTGCAACACCGCCCAGCAAAAGCCATCCCTCACGCTGACGCACTAAGCCATGCACCACTTCCAGAAACCATTGATGACCCAGCTGCAACCGTCGCAACGCTCCAGATTGAGACACTTCAATCACCACCACTGACAGCCCGAGATATCGCGATTGAAACCAAACATGATCCCGTTTTGGCGTGAGTTCTTAGCTGGGTCGAGCGAGGATGGCCATTGGATCAAATCCCTGACAACTTCAGTCCTTTCATGAATCGACAGACGGAACTGTTTTGCCAGAAAGGCTGCATAATTTGGAGGGATAGAGTCGTCATCCCAGAGCAGCTGCAACGAGCGGGATTGAAAACCTTGCATGAAGGCCACCCCGGCATCGTGCACATGAAGGCGCTCGCACAAAACTACGCGTGGTGGCCGGGTATCGACAAGCAAATCGAGGCCTGGTTAAAGACTTGTTGCAAATGCCAGGAAGTTAGCAATGCCCCACCGAAAGCAACCCCAACAGAGTGGGAAACACCTAGGGGACCATGGTCCCGTATTCATATTGACTTTGCGGGACCTACGAAAGGACACACATTCCTAGTAATGGTGGATGCCTACTCAAACTGGCTTGAAATCCATGAAATGAAAAGTATCACAACTGAATCCGTCATCAGGAAATTGGACAGATTATTCGCAACCCATGGACTGCCAGACGTTCTGGTATCCGACAACGGCCCCCAGTTTACCGCGCTTTCTTTTGAACAGTATTTGGCGGACCGTGGTATTCGCCATGCGCGAACTTTGCCGGTGCATCCTGCGGTCAATGGAAGAGCCGAGCGCATGGTACAATTCATCAAAAAGACCCTATATAAAATGGACTATGGCGATATCGAAGATAAGATTAACCGGATACTCTTTCTGCAACACATCACTCCGCACAGCGTCACCAACAAGACTCCGGCCGAATTGTTAATGGGACGAAAACTCCGCTCCCACCTTGACCGACTACACCCATCGTATGAACCAGAAAAACCACACAGATCCAGTGGGAAATGCCGCAAATTCCAGATAGGCGACTTAGTCTTCGCTAGAAACTTTTATGGCGATCCTTTGTGGGTCAAGGCAACTGTAATCCAAGTCACAGGACCCAGGTCGTACTGAGTAAAAAGCCGCGACGGAAGAATATGGAAGCACCATATTGATCAGCTGCGTTCAAGGCTGCAACCTCGTTTCTGTGACTCTGGTAACTTCCAAACTGGGGAGAGAGGAGATGACGAGGAGACCGAGTTCGAAACGGCAGAAAGCACGAGTGGAAGAAGGGAGCATTCGGAAGGATCAGAGAGAGTGGTGGACTTGCTGCAAAGAGACACCTCGCCAGAAGCAAGCCCACAAAGGCTAGAGGACAATGAGGACCTTAGCGGCACCACATTTTTGAATGAAGGACCGGAGGCACCCTACTCGCCAGAAAACGTCCCGTCCAAACAAGATTATAAACAAGTATCTGGGGGACAGCGAAAATCTAACAGACAATCTAAACAATCTGCCTACCTCAAAGATTATATCACCACACCCCTTAAACGGAACCCAGGGGGAAGGGGTGTTGTGAATTAATAAAAGTGCTTAAATAAAAATTATTAAAACCTTTAGAAAAGTGCAGGGTTCTGGCCCTGCACTTCTGATTGGCCGATAATGGCGACATCTGATTGGTCCGTTGAGGAGAATCTGATTGGCTATTAGAGGGGCCTCTTTCATTGGTTAAGAGAACTAACGCTTCCCATTTCTTATTGGTAATTTGATCAACAGCTTGCCTATAAAAGGGTCCATTGCTGCCGTAGTTTTTGCTCTGTTCCACAATGTTAAATAAAGAGTTGAAGTTCACTGTTCATCATCTCGTCTCCAATTCTTGCGCCCATGCGTGGAACTTAACATTAGTAAAATTAATCTGTCAACCATGATGTCATATACTAGTCAGGTCTTCAATGTTTAATACTATAGATCACCAGTAAGATACATGCTTAATACAATTATTGACACAGACCAGAAAATAATTTTCCAATACACAACTTTCTTGAAATGAAAAATGCAGTTCAGAGAGCAATATCATGTCTTCTAACTTTCTGTGTAATAAATTGTCCCTGCTAGTAATACTTGAAAGACAAGAACAAAAGTCCCCCATCCAGGGGTGGGATTCAACTTTTTTAACAACCGGTTCTGTAGGTGTGGCCATGTGACTGTGGTGAGCATGGCCTCTTTTTTTTTTTTTGCAGCACCCCTCCCCCATTTTTGGGCCTCCCAGGTCTCAGGGAAGCCTCTTGGGCAAAGCAGTAGGACAGCAAGGGGGATCCCGGCACAGCTGATCATCGGAACAGCTGATCTTTGGGAGGGAAAAAAATACCTTAAGGAGTGACTGGGCGAGGGAGAGTGCAGTCAGTGATGTCAGGAATGTGCAGGATGTTGTGCATGCATGACAAGGACTGACTGGGCAGGGAGGGAAAGGGCAGGTAGAGAGGGGCAGGACCAACCAGGGGCACAATTTGCCAGTTCTCTGAACTGCGCAGAATCATAACAACCGGTTCTATAGAACCTGTCCAAACTGGTAGAATCCCACCCCTGCCCCCATCCCCAAATCCCAACCAGGATGTGGAGTGGAGAGACAAGGAACACACTATCTCTGACAGCTGAGTTGGTTAGGGCCATTTCTTCGCCAGGGCAAAGTCATGTCATATAATGTCATCCAACATCATTGTGTAGGTATATCAAAAATGAAGACAGGCTTTATGTCACCATAACAATGGTAGAGTGAGCTTATCAAACGCTGAAGGTCACTGGTGAAGAAATAACCTTAGTCTGTCAGAAGGAGAGAAATTGGTAGACTTTAAGCAAGTCCTGTCCATAGTCAGATCTTTCACAACAATGCCCAACACTTTTGCAGCTAAGGGCCAGCCTTGTTAAATACTGCATATTGCTTCAGCCTTCAAATGTGATAGGAGTCACCTGAGAAAGCCCTTTAATGCTTAGTGTTTGTTGTTGCTACATTTCATGGGGCAATGAGTGGATATTTTTCAATATAGTGTCTTAATATATGCAATGTATGCGGCATACTTTTGCTCTGTTTTGAGGGTTGATAGCCAAAAGTGGCTATAGATTCATGCCTTGAGATGCTGGACCCCGATTAAAATATCAGGACAGAAAGATTATTTAATGTACAATTTATTTGGAATGTTCCAACATAAAAAGGTTTTTCTTTTGCAAGACAGAGAACTTGGAACATAGACTTACATTTCTTTTTATAGTCTGTCCAACAAAGGTACCTCAAAATAAAGGTTGATTGGATTAAAAAAAAATCATCTGTCTAGGTACATCATGAAAAATTAGACATCCAATAATATGTTAGCATAAGAATTTAAATAAGCACTGAATTCTGAATAAAAGCAAAAGAAACATTCACGAAGGAAAAAAAGAGTATTGGTAAAGATACATTCATAATACTTTTCTCAGGACTGGTGTTAGGGATAACATTGTTTTACCCTAACTGGTTTAGGTAAATAATAATATGTAATCATAGTTTGTATGTTAAAGTGTCTGCAACTTTAACTGTGGGATAGTAATTAAGGGAGTGGTTGTGAAAGCATTTTAAAAGAAGCAAGGCTGCAGCTTGCTATCTCTCTGGCTTTGATGATCCCTGATTACTGCAAGGAAACAAGTCTGCATTGCTCGAACGGGAGAGAAAACAAAGGACTGACTTGTAAGTGACTTGACATAGGATATTCAACACGGACTTTTGCTAACTGAATATCCCTGAATGGACTGACTAAATGATACATGACTATTGGACTGTTATTTTGACTATGCTATGAACTCATAATGGAATAAACTATATATTTGATAGCACAAGCGTATCTGTCATTTTTACTGTATGTTAATAAACATACAAGCTTAGCTCACTCATTTATCTGTGTGCCTATCTGACTAAGCTGCACATTCTGTTTTAGCTTGTCTCCCTAACCCTGGTTGGGGAAACCAGGCTAAACACTGGTTATGGGCCCAGAGGCTGCAAAGTCAGTTTAACTAGGATAAAACAGTTTTATGTTAAAAGTGAGAGTTTGTGTTGTTATACATTACAGTAAACAGACAGCTGTGTTTTATTAATTATAGTTTTATATCCATATAAGAAAAACATGGCACAAGTCAATCTACAAAGTTTGTCCCTTATATCCAAGCTGGATGGAACAAACTATGTATCATGATCTATGAAATGTAGTCTGCTTCTACGAAGAGAAGGTTTGTGGAACATAATTGAAAATCCACCAAACGTAGAAGAATGGGATCCAGAGGATGAGGAAGATAAATTAAAGATAGAAGAATTTATGCATAAAAATCAACAAACTATTTGCATTATTGCTTTAACCTTAACTGATATGCAACTTGTTTATATCCACGGAGAGAAATTAGCTGTTGGGTGTTGGCAGAAGCTGAAGAGGATTTATGTTCGAGATAATGTTGGTGCTCACATAAATCTAACACGGAAACTTTTCAGTACACATCTCCATAAGAATGGTGATATGCTGAGTCATTTAAAAACTATGCAAAGCATTTTTCAAGAACTGCACGAGAAAGAGCTTATTTTCTCTGAACTACATCAAGTCTACATAATTCTATCTTCACTTGATGAAACCTATGATAACTACGTAACTTCCCTTGAAATATTGCCAAAGGAAAGCCTAACTTTAACTGATATAACTGGCAGATTGATTGAAGAGGCCAGAAGAAGGCTTGAAAGAGACGAGTTAAGGAGGCAGCAACCTCAAAAAGAAGATAATGAAACTCCTACTGCATATGCAATTAAAAAGTGTTTTAATTGTGGAGGAAGAGGACATTTGGCAAGATTTTGTAAAAAAGCAAAACGCCAGAACGCTGGCCAGAATACAAAAAGTCATCAAAAGAAAAATAAAAATTTAGAGTTAGCCATGTATACTAACGGAGCTGTAAAAAATAATTTATGGGTGGTTGACAGTGGAGCATCACATTGTATATCAAATGATAAGAAAAATTTTATTAAAATGTCCAAGAGTACACAGCAGATATCGTTAGCCAATGGCTGGAAACTGAAAGCTAAAGGTCAAGGTATAGCATATTGTTCTTTTATAAAAGAGAATGTAAAAATGTTATATGTACCACAACTTAAGTTTAATTTAATTTCAGTTAGAATTTTGGTTAAACTAGGATATGTAGTTACATTTAAAGGAGATAACTGCATAATTGAGAAAGAAGATAAGAAAATTACTGCATCTTTAAGAGGTGAATTATATGTGTTAAATGATAATGGTTTAAAAGTGGCTAACACAGTTTATGAAAATAAGAAACCTCATGATGAATGTATTCACTTGTTACATCGAAGGTTAGGGCATTTAAATTTTAAAATGCTTAAGAAAACTGTTGAATTATCTAAGGGAATAAGTTTGAAACCTTGTAATAAGTATTTGCAATGTAATATTTGCAATCAAAGCAAAGCAAGGGTCATACCGGCTGATAGAGTTGATGGATTTACTACTAAAGAGCCTTTAGAAGTAGTATTTGCAGATTTAATAGGTCCGAAAAAACCAAGTGTAGGAGGAGCTCGTTACATACTAAGTATAATGGACCATTATTCTAGATATGGGTTTTGCTATTTAATGAAGAGCAAAACTGAAACTTATCAAAATCTCTTTAATTGGATAAAATTTGCAGAAAGGAAAACTAAAAAGAAATTAGTAACTCTTATAACAGATAATGGTACGGAATTTACAAATAATAAATTCCAGAACAGACTAAGAATGTTAGGTATTCAACATAAAATGTCTGCACCATATAGGCCACAACATAATGCCTTTATAGAGAGAAGAGGTCAAACATTACAATCAATGGCACGAACTATGATGTCTGATTCAGGATTACCTGACAATTTATGGGGAGAAGCAATAATGTGTGGTAATCATATATTAAATAATGTTGTTAATTCAACAACAGGTGAATTACCATTCACATTGTGGCATGGTACAAAACCTGATTTAAGTTACATGCACACATTTGGAGCACCAGCATGGGTGCATATCCCTTCACAACTTAGACACAAAGGACAGCATAGAGCTAAAAGATTATATTTTGTAGGATATACATCTAATCATAGATCTTATAGATTCTGGGAACCAGGTACATCTAGAGTTTACACCAGTGCTAGTGCTAAATTCCTAGAACATGTAGGATGGAATAGATTAGAGCAAGATTTAAATAATGAAGTAATTGTTGAACCCTACAAAAGGCAGAAAGAACAGAATAGTTATAAGAAGAGTCAAATTAAAGAAGTCCACGAAGAGCAAATAGGACCAGAACAAGAGGAAACAATTGATCAGGAAGAGTTAGATAATCAAGAAGAGTTAATAAATGAAAGTCCACCTGTAAGTCCTGTAATACCTAGACGTACTACACGTGTAACTAGACCACCTGATAGGTATCAAGCAAGTATAGTTTGCCAAGTAACTAAAGTTCCAACTAGTGTAGATGAACTTAAAACGTATCCTGCTAAGGATCAGGAGAATTGGCAAAAGGCAATGGAAAAGGAATTAAATTCATTAAAGGTAATGAAAGTTTATGAAGATGCTAAATTACCTCCAGGAGAAAAATCCATTGGGTGCAAATGGATATTTAAAGTAAAAACTGGAAATGATGGGACTGTTACCCATAAGGCTAGGTTAGTAGCTCAAGGATTTAATCAAACTGCATCTGATTATGATGAAGTTTTTGCACCAAGTCTTAAAGCAACATCTTTAAGAGCAGCATTAGTGTGGGCAGCTAAGAAAAACTATGTCATTAACCATTTAGATGTAGAAACTGCTTATCTACATGCACCATTGCAGCACACTATATATTTAAGAAAACCAGTAGGTATAAAAGACAATAAAATAAATAGTAATGATTGTTGGAAACTCAAAAAGAGTCTTTACGGGTTGAAACAATCTGGGTTTGAGTGGAACCAATATATTGTGAAAGAGTTAAACAATATAGGTTTTAAATCTGGTTTAGCAGATCCATGTGTGTTTAAAAGAGAAAATAATGGAACGGTGTCATTATTGTTATTATTTACAGATGATATTGCTTTGATAACTAAGACTAATAATGAAGCTAATGAGATTATATCATTATTAGCCAAAAAGATAAAATTAAAGCATTTAGGTGAAATTAAAAAGTATCTAGGATTGACAATTAACAAAACAAAAAATGGTTTTAAGATATCTCAAGAAGATAAAATTTGCCAATTAATTAAAACGTTTAAAATGGAACTTTGTAAACCGGCAAAGACTCCAATGAGTCAGGAAGTTTGCCAAACTGATGATCAAAGTCCCAAATTTGATAAGTCCATATATCAATCTTTGATTGGTAGCTTATCATATATAAGCAATTGGTCTAGGCCTGATATAGCTTATAGTGTAAATCAGCTGGCTCGTTTTAATTCAGATCCACATCAATGTCATTGGCAATCATTAAAGAGAATTTTAAGATATCTTAAAGGAACAATGAACCATGCATTGTATATAGAACCAAAGGGTGATTTGAGTCTTAGTGCCTATGCAGATGCAAGTTTTGCAACTGATATAAACACTAAAAAATCAACATCTGGGATGGCTATATTATTTGGTAAAACACTAATAGGGTGGAGGTCAATCAGACAACAGCATATCAGCTTGTCCACGATGGAAGCGGAATTTTCATGTCTGTCATTACTATGCACTGATTTAATTTTGTACAAACAGTTATTATTAGACATGGGTGTAACTGTTAAAGATTCTATTATTGTGTATGAGGATAACCAAGCAGCTATAAAGTTAGCTACTAGTATTGCTGTAAAAACTAGATCAAAGCATACTGATTTAAGATACTTAAATGTTAGAGAATCTGTAAAGAATGGGCTAATTAAATTGGAATACTGCATGACAGAAGAAAACATTGCAGACCAATTTACAAAAGCTCAAGGAGTAATTAAGTTTAAAGAGAGTTGTAACAAATATGATTTAAAGATGTAAATAGTTATATTTATTATTATTTCCTAAAAGGGGAGAATGTTAGGGATAACATTGTTTTACCCTAACTGGTTTAGGTAAATAATAATATGTAATCATAGTTTGTATGTTAAAGTGTCTGCAACTTTAACTGTGGGATAGTAATTAAGGGAGTGGTTGTGAAAGCATTTTAAAAGAAGCAAGGCTGCAGCTTGCTATCTCTCTGGCTTTGATGATCCCTGATTACTGCAAGGAAACAAGTCTGCATTGCTCGAACGGGAGAGAAAACAAAGGACTGACTTGTAAGTGACTTGACATAGGATATTCAACACGGACTTTTGCTAACTGAATATCCCTGAATGGACTGACTAAATGATACATGACTATTGGACTGTTATTTTGACTATGCTATGAACTCATAATGGAATAAACTATATATTTGATAGCACAAGCATATCTGTCATTTTTACTGTATGTTAATAAACATACAAGCTTAGCTCACTCATTTATCTGTGTGCCTATCTGACTAAGCTGCACATTCTGTTTTAGCTTGTCTCCCTAACCCTGGTTGGGGAAACCAGGCTTAACAACTGGGCTCAAATATTTGCTTTGTTCATCAAAGCAAGAAAATGAAAGTATTTTATTTACAATATATCAAACACTTCATATTTCTAAAAAGTTAAAGTTATTTTTTTAACTTCCTGAAGGCTAAGGCTTATAACAAATTACTAGCAATACATTTGAAAGATAAAGAGGAATAAGACCAATTAAAATAACAAGATAAGCCACGTTAGTGCAATAGTACTAGAAAAAACATATTGCAAGCATTACAAAGTCCTTACTATGTGGCTCTCAAGATGCTTTATCTTGTGGGTTATAAAAATGAGCAGAATGTCTCATAGAGCTAGTGGCCATTGATGTCTACACCTCCTCTAATGACTTTTAATGACTCCAAACTTAAACTACCCTTAGCTAAGAAAAGAGAAAAGTTGAACGTTTGAAAAGTTGACTTCTTTTTCTGAGTATAATATTGTATGTTGACCCAGGTTTTTGTTCCTAGGTAAACCTCTTTTTTTTCTATATAAATAAATGAATCCCGTGTTCTAACTGGTGACACAATGGTTAGAATGTAGTGTTGAAGGCAAACTCTTCCACAGGCAGGATTTTAATACTGACGGGGCTCAAGGTTTACTCAGCCTTCCATCCTTCCAAAGTTGGTAAAATGAGGACTCAAGTTGTTCAGGGCAATATTCCAATGTTGTAAAACATCCAGAGAATGCTGTAAAGCACTATGGGGTGTTATAAGTCTAAGTGTTATTGCTATATTACTTATGTAGCAAATTCTATGACTTGATTTGATCTATAATACTACTTAGCTGATGTTTGCTCATTTCAGAAGCTAAACAGGGATGGCCCTGGTTAGTCCTTGAATTGGAAATGCTCTGAGAATTCTGTTCTGTATGCTTCATTAACATACTTGCAGATACCGTGCTGTGATTGGTCAGAGCGCACGGCGACCTGATTGGACGAGCGAGCCACACTGATTGGCCTGCCGCAAATCCCCGCGATTGGTGAAAACTAATCGCGGGTGATTCAAAGTGGTGCCATTGGCTGCGGCCACCACAACCAGAGAATAAAAGCCGCCATTTTCTTTTGGAGCCCGAGCCGATCTCGGGACTTAATAAAAGAGCTAAAAGAAGTCACTACTCCCAAGTCTCTTTCCTTGCGATGGACACAACACTGGCGACGAGGATGGGATCCCAAAACTAATCCCCATCAAGCATGTGGTCCCGAGGCAACCAGACCGACAAGATGGCCAGCATCGCACTGCCTGCACTTTTGAACCAAGATGCTGAGGACTGGGAATCGTACACAGACCAGTTCCTGATGTTCCTCGAAAGTATCAATCTCAAGGACACAAACGGGCAGAAGAAAAGAGCCATCTTTCTGACACACTGCAGGCCCGCAGTGTTTAACATGGCAAAAGACCTCGTGAAACCTGAGGATGTCAAGGCGATGGACTGGGCCGACTTCGAGCCGTTGCTCTGAAACCACTGTGCCCCCACCGTGCCCACCCTCATCAGGCGGCACGACTTTTACCGGCGGGAGCAGAGATCGGGTGAGAGCATTAGCGATTTCATAGCAGAATTGCGAAATCTTGGGGGCATGTGTGGCTTCACGGACATGGATGAGGCACTACGAGACCGCGTCATCCTCGGCTTCAGGGACCCAGTCCTACAAAGCCGACTGATGGCAAAAAGTGATATCTGCCTCACTGATGCCCTTGCCGAGGCCACCGCAGCCGAGGTGACCCAGAAATTGGCAGCCCAGATGCGGAGACCGGACACTGGGGACCGAGCCATGACCTCCAAGGTGGGTGCAGCAACTGAGGCAAGCCACCGAGAAGCAAGCCGCCGAGAGGTCATCACCACCCATCATGGCGACCTCGACTCTGCCTCCGACACCACGGACGAAGAAGAGGACATTCATCGACTCCACACAGAACGAGACTGGCGCGATCGGCGGAGTCATAAGTTGGGACCCCAATGTGCCGGGTGCGGAGGTGACCACCCCCGATTGGAATGCCATTTTTTTGATGCGATTTGCCGACACTGCGATAAAAGAGGCCACATCGCCCGAGTCTGCTGGCTCAAGAAAGCCTACAGCCCCCGGTGGCGAGACAACAGTGACCGGAGATGAGACAACAGTGACCGGAGATGAGACGGCACCCCCCCCCCAGGCTCAGGGACTGCCAAGCCGAGAGCCGTTGGAACTGGGATGGACGGAGCCGGCAAAATGGTGAGAACCGGCAAAGAGAGGAAACCCACCAGACAGTCATCATCGGCCATTCATCAAGCGCAGATGCCCGAAAGGTATACGTGGATTTTGGCATTGAGGACCAGCCATGCAAGATGGAGGTGGACTCCGGGTCTTACCTCTCCATGGTTGCATGGCGGGAACTCAAACGCCTGGTGCCCACAATCCACAAGAAGGGGCTGGAAAGCCAGAAGTTAATCCTGAAAGACTACCAAGGAAATTGCATCCCAGTCATCGGAACAGGACACTTCGAGGTAACTTTCAAAGGGCGCACAGCAAGCCTTCCCCTGACAGTCATGGACCGAGACCGCCCCAGCCTTCTGGGACTACAGTGGTTCGTGCCGCTCAGTATCGAAGTGACGGGCATCAACCACATTGCAGAGACTGACTGGGAAGAGCAACTCGCAAGGGACTTTCAGGAAGTGTTCGATGGCACCCTAGGCAAGTACCGAGGGCCCCCTATTTCCTTCAGTTTAGACCCCAGCGTTCCACCGATATGCCTAAAGCCGTGGTGGGTACTTTTTGCACTCTGGCCAAAGATCGATAAGCAGATAGACAAGCTCATCAAACAGGGGGTCCTAGAGCCAACTGATCACGCCCGGTGGGAGACCCCCATAGTCACCCCAGTCAAGCCCGATGGGTCAGTGAGAATCTGCGGGGACTATAAGGCCACCCTAAACTGCGCCTTACAACAAAGCGCCTACCCCATCCCAGTAGTGCAACACCTCCTACACTCACTGGGAGGAGGCAAGGTCTTTGCGAAGCTTGACCTGGCGCAAGCCTACCAACAGTTGCCGGTCGACGCAGAAACCGCTGAGGCACAGACCATAGTAACCCACCAGGGGGCTTTTTATTGTAAGAGGCTCCAGGTGGAGTCAGCGTGGCCCCCGGAATATTCCAGAGCCTCATGGAGAGACTCTTGCAAGGAATCAAGGGGGTGGTGCCCTACTTCGATGATGTGCTGGTATCAGAAGCCAACCAACATGAACTGGAGGGTCGCCTAAGGGAGGTACTAAAAAAATTCAAAGAGACCGGGCTAAAAGGAAAAAAGGAAAAATGCCAGCTGCATACAGAGCAGGTCGAGTTCCTAGTATATCTCCTAGCATTCACCCAACGGCATTCACCCAACTGAAAAAAAAAAATCAGGGCCATCAAAGAAGCCCCCAGACCAAGGAACAAAACGGAATTGCAGGCATTTCTCAGGCTGATTAATTTCTACAATGTTTTCCTACCCCAAAAGGCAACCGCAGCGGAACCGTTGCATGGGCTGCTCGATAAAACAGCCACCTGTACTTGGGGGAAATGAGAGGAAGCCGCTTTCAAACAAACCAAGGACCTACTCACATTGGATGCCGTCCTCATCCAATACAACGAGACCCTTCCACTGACCGTCACGTGCGACGCATCGCCGTTCGGGATCGGGGCAATCCTCAGCCGCACACTCCCAAATGGAAATGAAGTGCCCATCGCTTTCTACTTGAGAACCTTGTCGAAGCCAGAAAGGAACTATAGCCAACTCGACAAGAAAGCCCTTGCAATCATCGCCGCCGTTAAAAAGTTCCACGAGTACCTCTACAGCAGAACATTCACCATCATCACCGACCACAAACCACTGTTGGGCATCCTGGCAGGAAAGAAGGCCACCCCAAACATTCTATCCCCAAGAATGACAAGGTGGTCTGAGTTCCTCGCCGCCTACAGCTACCGGCTGACCCACCGACCCGGCAAAACGATCACACATGCAGACGCCTTGAGCCGCACCCCACTACCCGACCTGGACGCCAACCCAGCACCAACAACATCCACCCTGAACATCGAGGCCATACCCAACCTCCCCCTAACCGCATCAGACATTGCCCACGAGACTAATAAAGAAAAATGTCTGGCGCGGGTATTACAATGGGAGGAGAAGGGTTGGCTGGAAAAAGACATCGACGAAACATTCAGGACTTTTAAAAACAAGCAAATGGAACTTTCCACACAAAAGGGTTGTATACTATGGGGGGACAGGATGGTAATTCCAGAAGAATTACAAAAAAGGTTTTTGAACTTGTTACACGAGGGGCACCTGGGCATTGTCAGATCGAAAGCTTTGGCAAGAAGCTACATGTGGTGGCCAGTGATGGACAAGCAAATCGAAGCCTGGGTGGCAAGCTGTAAATAATGCCAAGAATCCAGGCCAATCCCACCCGCCGCCCCAATCCTGGAATGGGAAACCCCCAGGGGACTATGGTCCAGGGTACATATAGATTTCGCCGGGCCCACAAAAGGACACACATTTCTCATAACAGTAGATACTTACTCCAATTGGCTGGAGGTAAGCGACATGAGAACGACCACCACTGAGGCCGTCATCAAGGAACTCAATAGACTATTCTCAACCCACAGGCTCCCGGACGTGATCGTGTCAGATAACGGGCCGCAGTTCACCACACTGGAATTCGAAAAATTCCTAGCGGAACAGGGAATATGGCACGCCCTGACAGCGACGGCCCATCCGGTGGCAAACAGTAGGGCAGAACGAATGGTCCAATTCACAATGAAAACAATTCAAAAAATCGAAACAGGGAATATGCAGGAAAAAATAAATAAACTACTATTTATTCAACACATAACACCAAATACAACAACCAACAAGAGCCCCGCATAACTCCTAATGGGAAGGAAACTAAGGTCCCCCTTAGATAGGCTACACCCCACATACAACCCTGAAAAACCCACCAACTCATCAAGCAAATACCGAACATTTACACCAGGAGACGCGGTATACGCAAAAAACCTTAGAGGGGACCCCCTCTGGATACTGGCAACGATAACCCAGGCGACAGGTCCCCGCTCGTACTGGCTACAAACAACCGACGGACGAGCATGGAAATGACACATCGATCAAATAAGATCAAAAACAACCACGGGAAACACAACCGACACGCAGACAAATGAAGACATATACCCAGGAAGAGAAGGGAACCCCCACAGCACAAACCAAGAGGGGAGGGAAGACCCCGGGAACCAACCCCAACCGGAAAGAAACCAGGAATACTCACCATCCGAGACAGAAACAGATAGCCAGCTCGAAGCCTCACCAGGGAGAAGCAGCCAGGCCAGTTCTACCAGCCCGGAAAAACTGAGCGGGGGCGGTAACACCAGCAGCTTGACCAGCCCGGGTAGACTGGGAGGGAGCTGCGACAAAAGGCCCGGCTCACCCTTCCACGTGGTTCCACCGACGACGCAGAGAGCAACACAGAACCTGACCGAACTGGCCGAAGACCAAACACCAACTAACCTGCGCAGGTCAAGTTGACAAGTACGGAGTCCCGCCTACTTACGGGACTACGTTACGTAGGACCATACCAAGAGGCGAGGGATATTCTGTACGCTTCATTAACATACTTGCAGATACCGCGCTGTGATTGGTCAGAGCGCACGGCGACCTGATTGGCCAAGCGAGCCACACTGATTGGCCTGCCGCAAATCCCTGCAACTGGTGAAAACTAATCATGGGCAATTCAAAGTGGTACCATTGGCTGCGGTTGCCGCGGCCAGAGAATAAAAGCTGCTGTTTTCTTCTGGAGCCCGAGCCGATCTCGGGACTTAATAAAAGAGCTAAAAGAAGTCACTACTCCTGAATCTCTTTCCTTGCGATGGACATAAAAAATTCTAAGACTGTCAGCTAAAGGGTAAAATCAGTGACCAATTATTTGGCAGGTTTCAGTTCTTGGGAATTAACCTGGGAATGTTTTTATCTTTTATTGCATGATTTCAGTTGTATGCTGCCCTAATTCTTTGTGAGTATTGTGCTATGAAAATATGGCTAGCTAGCAAGCAAGCAGGTAGGTAGGTAGGCAAGCAAATAAATAAAGATCTAGAGATTCCTTTCTCTGGGAGAAAAGAACTTTACTTAAATTTGTCTACTGTGTCTGTGTGTAGAAAAAGTAAATGTGCACCTCCTTAAGCAGATATTGTAAGAGAGCCATGTTAGGCTATGTTGGTAAAAAATCAGAAGGAATTTGGGAGTCTTGTTTCCAACTAACACTTGTTAAAAGGTGTAAATTTTCATGAGCTGCATCTGCATCTGATGAAGATAGCTGTGGCTCATGAAAATTTATGTTTTTTTAATAAAATGAGTTGGTGGGAAAAGATACTACCAGAACCCACCCACCCTCCCTGATTTTCCAATTTAGCAGAAGAATCTGGTAGAAAGGGAATTGCATTACAAAAATACTTGACCTGATCAGTATTAAATGATTTATTCTTATTGGAGTGCTAAATCAAAGAGAGTTGTATGTATCACAGTTACTGAAATGCAGCACCTTTAAAACTAGCTGCCTTTAAAAAGCAAGATAAAAATGCACCAGCTGCCTGACTCAAAAATAGTCACCTGTAGCAGAACTAACATTCTGCTACAGGCAAACAGTAGCTGGAGCTGTTTAGCACCTTAATGTGAGTGAGAAATCAAATCAACTCATTTACTGTATGTTTGGAGTTTAGAGGAGCTGGAATTCAAACCAGGGACTTTGTGGGGAGGGAGGCTACACACTCAGCATTCACCTCCGCCAGGTGGCAGTGGGAGCGGTGTTGGCTGAGGCCCCACTTCGATTTGAAGCAGGCACCACAAAAGCATGGAAAGTTGGGGCTGTCTGTTTTGGTCTGGGTGTTGGTATCACTGATGTTCCCATCTCTGCTACTGGAATCCGAAATTCCAGGGGGTTGGGGACTCATAATCATTGTAATCAATGTCCAGCAGCAAACCCTCTGTGTTTGTGTTAAGTCAAGTTTCACAGAGAGTGACTTGGATCTTAGTTCAGTAAGGGATACCAGGAATGCTACCCCTACCTATCCAGCGGTCACCACAGGGAGGCATCCAAGTTGTGCAACTATCCTCTCTTAAGAGAGCCATAGTTACTCCCACCAATGTGAGTGAGAAATCAACTCACGTAGCTTACTGTATGTTTGGAGCTTAGAGGAGCTGGAATTCAAACCATTGGCTCGAAAGCCCATAATAAACTGAGTAAATTGCCTCTGCCTATCTTTATCTTGTCATATATTTGCTGAAATAATCGCAATTTTCAGAGTAGGGAGTAGATACATCTTATAGCCATAAACAGAAAGTTTCCGAGTACAGCTGGTTTCTTGAGTTCATAGATTGTTCATTTTGCTTTAAAAGGGTTAATAGATGCCATGGGATGAGGTGGCATTTTCTAAAATGTTGGACTTTCCCTTAATAATCTTGAATGAAAGACGTACAAATCTGGAGATAGCATTCAAGTTTTAATAACATGGGCTCACCTCTTATCTTACTGGTGTAGAGTATAAAGAGTAGAACTTCAAGAAGTAAAGTGTAATTATGTAACACAATCTATCTTGGTTTTCCCCAAAATCAAAACTACCAATAAGTGGGCTTTACTGGGAACAAATTTAACTAGTACTACTACGGATTTGGGGCTAAGTTCCATGCCTTATGCCATTGGAATAAATTTATACCACTGATATTTTCAACAAAGGTATGTGTGTTATCTTTAACCTACTGGGTAGTATTTTTCATCCACTCTTCTTTTTTAATATGTATTATTAAAAATACTAGTATTATAGTAATATTAGTATTAATAATAGTATTATTAATAGTATTAATAATAGTATTATTATCTCTTATTACTGAAGATGAACACAAATGCATTTTTGTTGTTCTTCACCAAATTGTGAGCAAACATCGGAGAAAATGGGGAGGAATTATTCTGAATTTCTCCAGAGGATTTCTCTAACTTTCTCCAAGTCCAGATATCAAACAGAAAACAAAAGACAAATGGATAATAATGTTATGATTTCTTCCCTTGAGATTTCAATGCTAAAGCCAGGAATGCTAAAGATCACTGAAGAAATTAATATATTGTGTGATAGGATATCCACACACACTTATACACACATCCACATAAACACTCTACCCTCCAAAATTCTCCAAAATTCTTCAACATTCTCTTTTCCATTGAAAGAGCTTCTAAAACCATTTTTCTCTGATCCAACTGCATGAGAAATGAGAGGGGGGGGATTATTTATATGGTCCCTTGTATATCACCCACTTGCATAATATGTAAAATATAGCATAATATAAGACTAGGAAATAAAACCAACATCAAATATCAATCATCCAGTCTGCCTAAGCCATAGTCTACACCAGAGGCCTCCAACCTATGGGCTGTGAGGGGATTGCAACCAGGCAACAGAAACATCAGTGAGCATGCTCATGATCAACCTCATTTGCACGAGCAGTTGACGACTTTGTGTGCACATACTCCATTTCTGTAAGCTGCAAATGCATATGTATACACTTACCAGCTACTCACACAGAACCATCCCCTGTTGTCTTAGTCCCCTCCCCACACTCACACCAGTCCACAAAGCCAGAAATGTTGGGGAACCCTGCTCTTCATTGAAAGCTTTGTATAAGAAACTTGGTTTCAAAGTCTTGGGAAAGATGAACACAGAGGGGTCAGAGAAATGTAGAATAATTTCTGAACTTTGCACCAGCAACTACTAGGATTGTACAAAGCTATGAAGTGGGAGCTCACTTGGATGATGCTTTGAGTGAGAAACCACTTTGAAGCTGCTTCACAAAATGACACAACCTCCTACTTCTCAGAAGTAAAGCCAGACTGATATGAGCCCTCCCCAGAGTAATGCAAAGTGCCATGTTCTACTTCACTGAAGCACAGACAGTTGTCTTGTCATGATCTAGTGGGCTTAACTAATTTGAGAGTCAAACATTTCCTTTTCCAAAAAAAACCTTTTTGGACATTCAGTGGAAACCAGCATGATCAGGCTAAAGCAAAGGGGAAAAGTTGTTTTTCCATCACACTAAAATTCTGATAAAAATAAATATGTATATTTAGAACATGGGGCAGAAAAAAGACCATACTCTCAGCCACAAATATAATTTTAACTGCAGAGATCTGCTTGCAGTGGTATATTGAAGTGATTACATATTGCTAAATCACAACTGAAGAAACTCATCGTGAGTGATATGATAGAACTAATTTCTATATTCTACCTCTTGTGTTTTCATGCAATTTTTGTTTTTGTTCCCATCATGTATAAATTACACTGCTATTCCTCTATTCCCATTGAATGCTAAGTTCCCCTCTGCTGTCATACAGTATTTATGTATATCAGGTGTTTTAAATCTATAACAGCAGCTTTCATACACTAAAATGACAACATTTAGAGGTGTTTGTCTTTTCACACATTTCTGACAGATCCATTACTAGTTCATTAGCCTTCCGTAGCAAGAGGCATTTGATAAACAAATGGCAATAACTCTGTTTTAAAAGCTACTGAGTAAATATGGTACTTCTCCCACTCAGCTTTCTAATTACATGAAATGTTGTGCTTACTTGCATATGGGTTATAGAGGGGCGGACACACAATGTTACAATGGTTCTCCTTATTTTTCCATGGCCGGTGCTAATCTGGGTTGGAGATGTAAACAACGTTGACCCCAGAGCCCCAACATTTGGGGATTCCTCAGATTTAATGTTCTTCTCCCTCCTGTTTACCATCTGCTGGGGGGAGGCATCCATCAGTTAATACAGTATCATATTTTTATACTCACTTATGGACCTAAATCCCTAGCTGATTAAGCAAAGCTGTAAAGGTTTTGTTCCAGGACAGTTGGGGTACTGGGGCCAAGATGGGAGGAACAGATTCAGGCTGAATCCTAACAAGACCAAGTGCCTATGTTTGTTTAGACCTCTTATTATGGAGACCTTCCATTCTTTTTTTTTGGTCCTGAATGGGATTACACTCTTCTTCTTTGGATGCTATTCAATTTTGACATCCTTGTGAAATCTCATCTCTGTTTGAGGAGGAAAGAGTAACAATGGTCAGGAACACTTTTGCAAAGTTTTAGCTTAGTTGTGTCAATAGCCTTTCCTGTGGTCATTATTTTTTTGCTTAATGCATGGATAGATATTTAAATTCATTTGATATAGGGTTCCTTTTGAAGATAATCTCAAGCTATAGCTGATCAAGTCTCATCCCCATCCAATTTTCTTGTCAGCAATAGGGAATATTATTTTTCCCAGCTTCCCAGTACAGCCTAGAGGACTTTGGACTTCCTAGACTTTGGATTTCCTGGAGGCTTTCCACACAGGGAATAGCTAGGCACAGCTCTGCTTATCTTCTGGGATCAAAAAGAACTCATAGATGTAAAAATATGTGGGAATGACCTTGGGAGATTGGGCCCAGAGATGCTACCTAGGAAATGGTCAGGCAAGAGACAGCATAGCTTACACTTGGATTGTGGACTGGACAAGAGGCTCAGAAAGGACCCTCCCTAATTTCCTGCTCTATAAAGGAGAGAAATGAGAGAAATACTTTCATACTTGCCCATATTTTGTTAATGTAGCTTCACAATAAAGTAGAATTAGCTTACCTGGCCATATTTCCTGTCTGGTCTATCTTTAAAGTTGAAAGTCAGATGCCTCGAGATGATGAAACTGTTATGTCCTGAATTTGAATACTCGAAATCCCCGCGCCTTGATTGGCTAAGGCGCGGGGATTTCTGATTGGCCAGGCGAGCCGCGCTGATTGGCCCGATTGAAGTCTCCCGCAATTGGTTCAAACCAAGAGCGGGAGACTTGAATCGCTGCCATTGGCCGCGGCCGCCGCAGCGAAAAGTATAAAAGCCGCGGGCTTTTTGCTTTTCGCCGGTTCGGTTCCCCATTGTAAATAAAGAGCTTTGAATGAAAGTCACCGACTCTGAGCGTCTTTTTGCGGACACGACACTGGCGACGAAGGTGGGATCTCGCCCCTGAACCGAACCCCGTGTCCACCAAAGAACCAGCTCCAGCGCAGAGATGGCGAAGATAGCACCGCCCGCCCCTTTCAACCCCGCCGCCGAGGACTGGGAATCGTACTCGGATCGGTTCCGTATGTACCTGGAATGCGCCGGAATGAAGGACGCCCCGGGCCCGCTAAAACGCGCCGTCTTCCTTACTCACTGCGGACCAGAGGTCTTCCAGATGGCCAAAGCATTGGCCAAGCCGGCAGACGCAACCGCCATGGACTGGGACGTCCTCGAACCTATACTGCGGCGCCATTACGCCCCTGAAGTCCCCATCCTGATACGGCGCAATGGGTTCTACCGCCGAAACCAGAAACCAGACGAAAAATTGAGCGACTTCGTCGCAGAGCTACGGCGCCTAGGAGGACTCTGCGAGTTTGAAAGTCTGAACAGTCTCATAAGAGACCGCTTCGTACTCGGCTTATGGGATCCTACACTCCAGAGCTGACTTATGGCCAAGGGCGACATCAGCCTAGCCGATGCCCTTACCGCAGCCGCAGCCGCAGAAGCAACCCGCACGTCAGCGGACAGCATGCGAAGATCTGACGCGAAGGGCAGAAACAACAACCCGGCAAGGTCGGCCGACACAAGAAACGAAGCAACCGCACACTACGGAGAATACCAGTCAACCTCCAGCACGTCGGAAGACGAGGAGGACATACATCGCGTGCAGACGGGACGCGGCGAACAACGAAATCGAAAAAGTCGTAGGTCGAGGACCAACTGCGCCGGGTGCGGCGGCGACCACCCCAGGTCAGAATGCCGATTCTTTGACTCTATCTGTAGGCATTGTGAACGACGGGGTCACATCGCCCGAGTTTGCCGCCAAAAGAAGACCCGCAGCCCGCCCAAATGGGAACAGCATGACAGAAGGAGAGAAAGCTCCCCGCCCAGAGCCAGAGAGCGCCAGCCAGACGGTCGATGGGACCGTACTCAACGATCTCAAAGAGGCGGCGACGGTCGGCGAAAAGAAGAGACCCACCAGACGGTGACCATCGGCCACGCCATCTCCGACGGCGCCAGAAAGGTACACGTAGAAGTCCATATTGAAGGCCAGCCATGCAAAATGGAAGTGGACTCCGGGTCCTACCTTTCCATGATTGCATGGCGCGAAATCAAAAGACTAGTGCCTACACTACAAAAAAGAAACGTACATGCCCAAAAGATCATCATAAAAGACTACCAAGGGAATCGCGTCCCAGTAGTGGGCACCAAGAACTTTAATATAACTTACAAAGGCCACACCGAACAACTGCCACTCACGATCATCGATTGCGACCGCCCAAGCCTACTGGGCTTACAATGGTTCGCCCCGCTTAACATCGCGCTGACAGGTGTCAACCACGTCACCATCGAAGCGTGGGAACAGCGGCTAGCCCAGGAGTTCCAGGAGGTCTTCGATGGAGGCTTGGGCAAGTACCAGGGGCCCCTTATCTCGTTTGACCTAGACCCAAGGGTTCCCCCTAAGCGGCTTAAACCTAGAAGGGTACCATTCGCCTTAAAGCCTAAAATTGACGAGCAGATCGACAAGCTCGTCAAACAAGGGGTATTGCAACCGATAGACCATGCCAGATGGGAGACCCCTATAGTGACCCCAGTAAAGCCAGATGGGTCCGTGAGAATTTGCGGGGACTATAAGGCCACCCTAAATGGCGCGTTGCAACAAAGCGCCTACCCAGTCCCAATAGTCAACATTTACTGCACTCACTGGGAGGGGGCAAAGTCTTTGCCAAGCTCGACCTCGCCCAGGCATATCAGCAGCTACCTGTGGACGAGAAAACGGCGGAAGCCCAAACAATCGTGACCCATCGGGGGGCCTTCAAGTGTAACCGACTCCAATTTGGAGTCAGCGTGGCACCAGGCATCTTTCAGAGCCTGATGGAACGTTTGCTACAGGGCATCAAGGGGGTGGTGCCCTATTTCGATGACGTATTAGTGGCGGCGCCAAACGAAGCCGAATTAGAAAACCGACTCAGACAAGTCTTAACAAAATTTAAAGAAACAGGACTTAAAGTCAAACGAGAAAAATGCCAACTATGTACAAAGCAAGTAGAGTTTTTGGGCTATCTCCTAGACCGGCATGGCATTCACCCTACGACTAAAAAAGTGAAAGCCATCAAGGAAGCCCCCACCCCAAAGTCTAAAACGGAACTACAAGCGTTCCTAGGCTTGCTAAATTTTTATAATGTTTTCCTACCTCAAAAGGCAACGGCGGCGGAACCTTTACATAGACTCCTGGACAAGAAGGCAGCCTGGACTTGGGGGAGACGAGAGCAAGCCGCCTTTCAAAAAACCAAAGACCTCCTCACCTCCGACGCCGTCCTGATGCAATTCAGCGAAACCTTGCCCTTAGCTGTCACTTGCGACGCATCACCTTTCGGCGTCGGCGCTGTCCTCAGCCACACCCTCCCAGACCAGAGAGAAGCACCCATCGCTTTTTTCTCCAGGACTCTGACTAAACCGGAACGGAACTATAGCCAGCTGGACAAAGAAGCTTTGGCTATAGTTGCCGCCGTTAAGCGTTTCCACGAATACCTGTACGGCCGCCCGTTCACCATCGTGACGGATCATAAGCCATTGCTGGGCATCCTCGCTGGAAACCGAGCCACGCCGAACATCTTGTCACCCCGGATGACAAGATGGTCCGAATTCCTGGTAGCCTACAGTTACGAACTGCTACACAAGCCAGGTAAGAAAATTTCGCACGCGGACGCTTTAAGCCGCTCGCCTTTACCTGACTCTGAACCTGACCCAGCACCAACAACAAACACCCTAAGTATTGAGAGTTTACCTATTACCGCATCAGACATTGCCAGAGAAACCATTAAGGACAGGCGTCTGGCGCGAATCTTACACTGGTTAGAAAAAGGCTGGCCGGAGAAAGACAATGACGAGACTTTTAAAACATTCCGTCAGCGCCAGACCGAACTTTCACTACTGAGAGGATGTATTCTGTGGGGTGATCGGGTGGTAATTCCGGACAGATTGCAAGAGAGGGTCTTAGAGATGCTACATGAGGGTCATCCTGGCATCGTCAGGACTAAAGCCCTGGCCAGGAGTTACGCTTGGTGGCCAGGGATGGACAAGCAAATTGAGGCATGGGTCGCCAAATGCCACCGGTGCCAGGAGACCAGACCCAGCCCACCCGCAGCACCTATCCGGGACTGGGAAACACCACGGGGGCCCTGGTCCAGAATCCATCTAGACTTTGCTGGTCCCACAAATGGGCATACTTTTCTAATCACAGTTGACGCGTACTCCAATTGGTTGGAGGTAAGCGACATGAAATCCACTACCACAGAGGCCGTCGTTAAAGAACTGTGTAAACTGTTTTCCACACACGGCCTCCCAGACGTCGTCGTCTCAGACAACGGGCCCCAGTTCACTTCCATCGATTTCGAACGGTTCCTGGCGGAGAGGGGGATCCGCCATGCATTAACAGCACCGGCGCATCCGGCGGCGAACGGTAGGGCGGAACGGATGGTCCAGTTTACGAAAAAGACCCTCCGGAAAATGGACCACGGGGAGATCAGCGACAAAATCAACAAACTCCTCTTCATACAGCACATTACTCCCAATACCACAACTAACAAGAGCCCTGCAGAACTTCTAATGGGCAGAAAGCTGAGGTCCCCACTCGACAGGTTACACCCGACCTATAACCCGGAGCGGCCCCCAGACTCCAGCTCCAGGTACCGGACATTTGACCCAGGTGACTTAGTCTACGCAAAGAACATGACGGGGGACCCCCTATGGATCCCAGCCGTCATAACTCAAGTCACTGGTCCACGGTCGTACCGGCTCCAAACCATCGATGGGCGAGCCTGGAAGCGACATATCGACCAGCTCAGGTCACGAACAGCGACTGACCTCAACCCCCAAGACACGAACCAAGGGGGGAGGGAATACCCGGATAGACAATCGCAGGAAAAAATAAACCAAAAATACTCACCGGAACACAGCCATCGCGAGTCCCCTCCGGAGAAGAACCACCTGGCCAGCTCTACCGACTCGGAGAAGCCAAGCGGGAGCGGCGAAATCCGTAGCTCAACTGACCCGGTAGGCCCAGGCGGGAGCCACGGCGAAAGAACCAGCCCGATCATCCAGCCGGTTCGCACAGAGGCAGGAGCAGCCAAAAAGATGACCGCTCCGGCCGAGTTACAGCATGCAAGTGAGTTGCGCAGGTCAACTAGGACTCGACGGAGCCCCGCCTACCTGCGTGACTACACCACGTGATGGACCATACCAAGAGGGGAGGGGTGTTATGTCCTGAATTTGAATACTCGAAATCCCCGCGCCTTGATTGGCTAAGGCGCGGGGATTTCTGATTGGCCAGGCGAGCTGCGCTGATTGGCCCGATTGAAGTCTCCCGCGATTGGTTCAAACCAAGAGCGGGAGACTTGAATCGCTGCCATTGGCCGCGGCCGCCGCAGCGAAAAGTATAAAAGCCGCGGGCTTTTTGCTTTTCGCCGGTTCGGTTCCCCATTGTAAATAAAGAGCTTTGAATGAAAGTCACCGACTCTGAGCGTCTTTTTGCGGACACGACAGAAACTACCTTTGTATACTCTCTCATACTTCTTTCTGAATCCCCTGGTTCTTCAAAAGTAGAAAGTTAGCTACTACTTTCTTAAGATCTTGCTGAATTTGCTACATAATTTTCTGGTGTAAGGTGCAAAACAGAATTTACATATTCATTCTTTCATAAGCCGAGGTCATTTCACACATTTCTTGTTCTGGCAACAGCATTTTTCTTTGTATCTGTTTCTTTCTGGCCCTGTTAATGTCCTTCATCTGGCTGGGGTGAAGGATTCCTGATTAGGAAAAGAACTATCCTCCTGCCCCAGCTAACTGAAATAGCCTGGAATGACATGGCAGCGTTTCCTTGGATGTCACGGTGTGGGTGTTTTTCCCTTCATACTGAATGAAAAAAAGAATACAAATGAGTTTACAGGTACTTATTTTGCAGAGACCCTAGACATCTGAGGTACATTTCAAGATTATATCCCCCAGGACAGAAGCTAGCACCAAAAATGTCCAGCTGAAATAGTATTTAGTACACTAAGAAAACAATAGCAAAGAGAAATATAGGTGGGTTTGGGGAATTGAGAAAACAGAATGCATTTTAAAAGTACATGGAAACAAAAGGTTAGTGGTTAAAATAAACTAAAATAGAGATAGAATCTCACGGGGAAACAGTTATAAAACAGCTCAGGTAAAGCTTTGCACACATCCAAAATAAAATACTTTATATGATTTACTCCTGCATCTAGAAATCTACTTGTCTTCTTCCTGAATCTTTCAACAAATCAGTTCATGCTGAAATGGATGTTTGCTTTTTATCTAGAAAGATTCAGGCAGATGCTCCTTGCTAGTTAGATCTTCCTTGCTAGTTAAAGTGATGGTGAGAGGGTATAATTTTATTGACAAAGAAATTTAGCCAACGTCCCTCTGGGTTACCCTACTACTAGGAGAGTGGGGCATATTCAGTTTTGTGCGTGATCTGCTCTAACAGGGACTCTGAAGCTTGCCCTAACTAGCAATATCACTTAGACTTATATTCACAGTGCTTTACATCCCTCTCAGCAGTTTATAAAGTCAGCCTATTGCCCCCAACAATCTGGCTCCTCATTTTACCAACCCCAGAAGGATGGAAGGCTGAGTCAACCTTGAGCCTGGTGAGATTCAAACTGCTGAAGTACTGGGAGCCGACAATCAGTAGAAGTACCCTGCAGTACTGCATTCTAACCATTGCACCACCATGACTTGTTGCATCCTTAAATTGTGATTAAATACTGCCATGGTTCGTACCTCATCTAGTATCTCACCTTCTGGATATTGTTGAACTGTGTTTCCCAGTACTTTTACCAATTGCCTTCTGGGTTGTTCTATTTGCAATTCAGAATTTCTGGTGGGCAACTAGTTATCCTTATTTTGTTGCCATAATAGTGCTGTCATTAGCTGGATTTAAATTAGATTTGGAAAGTGAATATCAATTGATTATAAAATAATTACTTTTGATCAAATATAACAGATATCTACAAATGATAAAATAATATTTAAATCAAAATGTTTTAAAAGAGAGGTGTGAGGATTTGACTGAACACTAAGCTAAACATCCATTTTTGGTGGTTTCCATAATATAGAATATCTCAGAATATTGTCAGTTGTCTTTAAGTAACTTCAAGTAATTTTATTATATTTATGCTCATATAAAGGTAAGGCTAAGCAAGATATTTTTAAAACTGGACTTCGTTTTGTTATTTATCTTAAATTGAATGACATTTTTTAATCATTACATGGTAACTATGTAATAACTTTTTAAAAGATGTCCAAACAAAATGACAGGGAGATAAGAAAGTACAATTTAGAACTCTTTCAATATTTTTCCTTTAATCTTGTGGGTTTTTTTCACTTTCAAACACATATTTTTGCATAGAATGTTATAGTAAGATCCTTGCTTCTTTTATTGATTTTTTCTCTATGTATCCTCTCTATTCATTATGTCACATGTCTCTGAAAATCTTTCAGCTTCTCCAAAACTTTCTCCTCCTAATTGTACTTTCAGAAGTCTTCCTTTCCCTTGTGTGCATGTATACCATGGTATCTATGCAGGTGCTTGTGAGTGTGTGAAAGAGAGAGAGAAGTGTGTGGATGGGGTGCGGTGGGGGTAGAACAGTGGATTCTCTTGTTTATTACTGTCATCAGAAATAGAATGATAGATGGTATTTATTTGGAACATTTATAACATAACATAACAGATAAGGTATTCTTTGGGTAATTATAGTTTAGGGAATAGAGAGTAGTTAACTGGGCAGATGGAAGTCTATCCATTCTAAGCCAAAATGGCTCTCTTATGGTAGGCATTATGTTAACAATACTAGAAAGCTGAGACAGAAACAAAAGTAATAGCAGAACAAGTATTTTATCTGGGATAATTCTCTGACACAGGATTTAGTAATGGTTTTTCATGCAAGAGTAATATCATAAAATCTCCTAAAGTCTCTTCCCAAAAGATTAAAAGGTACAAGATGCCTTGAAGCTGAAGATGGCTCACACTTTATAAAGATGTCCTCTAAGGCAGTGGTTCCCAAACTTTTTCTGTCCAATGCTCCCTTGGTGCTACAAACTCATCCTCAGTGCCCCCCACCCAGGGGTGGGATTAAAATTTCTGTGGGCATGGCCTAATTTGAGGGTGTGGCTTGTTGGTCATATGACTGGGTGGGCATGGCTTGATGGTCACATGACTGGGTAGGTGTGATTTGGTGGTCATGTGTCTGGGTGGGCATGGTCAGGTGACTGGCAAACAAGTAGTCCTCACTTAATGGCTGGTTGTTTAGCAAATCTTCTAATTTATGATTAGCCTCCCTAGAGCTACTTGACCTGTTTTTGGAGTTTTGACAGCCATGCACACACATATACACACACACTCCATTCTAACCCTTCTAACCCTGCAGGAACAGGTCATTGGACTAGAATCCTTTTCAAACATGCTGCCACTACTGCATTCTAGGTGCCGGCCCCACAGGTCCACCCCATTGAGCCCACTGCACTGGACGGACCTGCCCAAGCAAGTCAAGTAAATGGGGTGAGTTTGAGAGGGAAAGAGAGAGAGATAAAAGAGAGAGAGAGAGAAAGAGAGAAAGAAGAAAAGAAAGGGAAAAGGGAAACAAAGAAAAAGGGACAAAGAAAGAGGGGGGATGGAAGGAAGGGACAGAAAGAAAAAGAAATTGTTGTGAATGAATGTTAAATAAAGTTATATTGAGCTTGAAGTCAAGTGCAGGGTTCTGGCCCTGCACTTCTGATTGGCTTTTAATGGCAAGATCGGATTGGTCCATTCAGGAGCATCTGATTGGCCATTCACAGGACATTCTCATTGGTTAATGGAGCTAGCGCTCCTGGATTGCTATTGGTTGAATAGTTAATAAGTTGCCTATATAAGGAAGGCTATAGCAGCCATTGAGCTGAGCTGTCACACCATGTAAATAAAGAGTTTGAAGTTCACTGTTTCTCCCGGCTCATCTCCATTATTCGCACCCATGCTCCAGACATAACACTGGTGACGAGGATGGGATTGGATGACGTCAGAGCCAACTAAAACAATGACGAAGACAACCAAGCACATGGCTGAAACGCACAACGGTGAAACCATGTCCGGCGGCGTAGTACCACCCGCTCCATTCGATCCAACTCAAGAGGCCTGGGAGTCCTACATGGACCGTTTCCAAATGTTTTTGGAAACGAATAATCTGAAGGATGCCACAACCGGGAAGAAACGGGCAATATTCTTGACGCACTGTGGGCCGATGGTATTCAAAATGGCCAAGGCACTAGCGAAACCAGCTGAAGTAAAGGCCATGGACTTGGACGTCCTCGAACCGCTACTAAGGGCCCACTATGCACCGACCGTTCCAACGCTCGTAAGACGGCATGAGTTCTACCAAAGGAACCAGTGTAAAGGAGAAAGCGTTGCCGATTTCGTTGCAGACCTCCGGAACTTGGGAGGCCTCTGCGATTTCGCCGACCTAGAGGAGGACTTGAGAGACTGAGTAGTTCTAGGATTAGATGCTCTAAACGTGAAGAGCAAATAATGGCTAAGGGCGACATTAGCCTTGCCGATGCCATCGCTGAGGCTATGGCAGTGGAGGCGACCAAGAAATCGGCTGCCCAACAACGCCGAAATCGCGCTCCGATACACCAACCAGCCGGCGAACTTTCACCTAAGTCGGAAGGACAGCTTTCGACGGCCCACCATAAGGACCTCTCTTCGTCGTCAAGCAGCGATGAAGAAGAGGTCCATCGACTGCAGTCCAATCGGGACCGTTACCCGAAGTCCCAGCAACCGTGCGCTGGCTGCGGGGCCAACCATTACCGCTCTGATTGCAAATTCCGTGACGCGCTCTGCCACGAGTGCGGAAAATGAGGCCATATCGGACGGGTCTGCAGAAATCTCCTCGGACCCAGCCAGACCTTGAAGGGGGCCAATTTTCACCAATCAACAGGAAACCGTCCTGTAAGGCGAGAACCAGCAAACCACTCCTACAGAAACCAACCCGTGAATCGCCTAACGAGACAAGAAGAGGCTCACCAAACACTCACTATCGGCCACGCCTCTTCACTGGATGCCAAGAAAATTCGAGTCAAAGTGGACATTGAAAATCAGCCTTGCCAAATGGAAGTTGACTCGGGATCGTCTCTTTCAATGGTCTCGTGGAAGACCCTCAAGCAACTCATCCCTACTATCCGGTGCCAAGACCTTCAATTCCAAAGGCTCATGTTAAAGGACTACCAGGGGAACCGGATTCCAGTCATAGGATCCAGTCGAGTCTGGGTTTCGTTCAAGAACCGCACAGTGTACTTACCCCTGATGGTGATCGACAAGGACCGGCCAAGCCTGTTGGGCCTGCAATGGTTCGCACCACTTGGCATTGAAGTGGCAGGCATTAACCGAATTGGCGGCAGTGACTGGGAGGAGGACCTCACCCACGAGTTCAAGGACGTTTTCGCGGAAAAGCTAGGCGAGTACAAGGGGACCCTGATATTCTTTAGCCTTAATCCAAAAATAGCTCCCATCCGCCTTAAGCCTCGTCGAGTTCCGTTCGCTCTAAAGCTGAAAATTGACGAACAGCTTGATAAGTTGATAGCCCAGGGAGTGTTAAAGCCAACCGATCACTCCCCATGGGAAACCCCAATCGTGACACCGGTTAAGCCGGACGGCTCCATTAGAATTTGTGGGGACTACCGAGCCACCCTAAACCATGCCCTGCAACAAAATCCATATCCAGTGCTGGTGGTGCAACACCTCCTCCATTCCCTGGGGGGCGGAAAAGTCTTCGCTAAACTAGACTTAGCTCAGGCTTATCAGCAACTGCCGGTTGACGAAAAAATCACACAGGCACAGACTATCATAATGCACCAAGGTGCCTTTAAGTGTATGCGGCTCCAATTCGGAGTCAGTGTAGCCCCGGGGATCTTTCAGAGCCTAATGGAGAGACTTTTGCAGGGGATCAAAGGCGTTGTCCCCTACTTTGATGGTGCTCATTGCTGTCCCCACTCCAAAAATTTTACGGGATCATTTAAGACTGGTTTTAAAAAAATTCCAAGAAGCAGGCCTGAAGGTGAAGAAAAATAAGTGCAAGCTGTGTGCAGATCATGTTGAATTTTTAGGGTACTTGATTGACAGTCAGGGTATTCACCCTACTGACAGCAAATTGAGAGCAATAAAAAATGCTCCCAGACCCCAGAACAAAGCCGACCTCCAGGCGTTTTTAGGCCTCATCAATTTCTATAACATATTCTTGCCGCACAAGGCGACTGTTGCTGAACCTTTACATCGCTTACTAGATAAAAAAGCAATTTGGGTATGGGGTCACAGAGAAGAGCAGGCATTCTGTAATGTAAAAGAACTACTGACTTCTGATGCTGTACTAATGCAGTACAATGAAACTTTACAGTTGAATATCACATGTGATGCATCGTCTTTTGGAATGGGCACCATTTTGAGCCATGTATTGTCTAACAGTAGCGAAGCCCCTGTTGCTTATTTTTCAAAAACACTCTCGAAAACCGAGCGAAATTATAACCAGATCGATAAAGAAGCCCTGGCAATTGTATCAGCTGTTAAAAGATTCCATGAGTACGTGTACAGCCGGGCTTTTACTATTGTAACTGACCACAAACCGTTGCTGGGGATAATCGCTGGGGATAAGCAAACTCCCTACATACTTTCTCCCAGGATGACCCACTGGTCAGAATTCTTGGCTGCCTACAATTATCAGCTACAATACCGCCCCGGTAAAGCCATTCCCCACGCCGACACGTTGAGCTGTGCACCGCTCCCAGAAACCATCAACGATCCCGCACCAACGATGACAACGTTGCAGATCGAGACACTTCATACGCTGCCATTAACTGCCCATTATATTGCAAGAGAAACAAAACGCGACCCCATCTTAGCACGAGTCCTCACATGGGTGGAACGCGGATGGCCATTGGACCAAGTACCAGACGACTTTGCACCATTCAAAAGTCATCAAACAGAGTTGTTCTCGCAAAAGGGCTGTATCATCTGGGGCGATAGAGTCGTTATCCCAGAACGACTCCAACAGGCACTGTTAAGAACCTTGCACAATGGCCACCCTGGCATCATGCGCATGAAAGGCTTCGCACGTAGCTATGCGTGGTGGCCAGGCATAGACAAACAAATCGAATCGTGGGTCAAAACTTGCCAGAGATGCCAAGAAGTAAGCAACGCTCCACCAAAGGCAACCCCAATCGAATGGGAGATGCCGCGGGGACCCTGGTCCCGTATCCATCTAGATTTTGCTGGGCCGACCAAAGGCCACACATTCTTGTTAACCATCGACGCCTACTCGAATTGGCTCGAGATTCGCCGAATGAGGAACACGACCACCAAAGCGGTCATCAAAAGACTGGAAAGACTGTTTGCAACCCACAGATTACCAGACAATGGTATCCGACAATGGTATCCGACAATGGGCCCCAATTTACCGCGCTGTCTTTTGAACAGTACCTGGCTGACCGCGGTATCTGACATGCGCTCTCTTCACCTGAGCACCCTGCAGCCAACGGTAGGGCTGAGCGCATGGTACAATTTGTCAAGAGAACACTACAAAAAATAGACTATGACAACATCGACGAGAAAATTAACTGAATTCTTTTCCTACAGCACATCACACCTCACAGCATCACCAACAAAACTCCCGCCGAGCTGCTAATGGGACGAAAGCTCTGCTCCCACCTCGACCGCTTACACCCAGCCTACGAACCGGAAAAACCCCTTGGATCCAGTGGCCGATGCCGTACCTTCCAGGTAGGCGATTTAGTATTCGCTAAAAACTTATCAGGCTATCCACTGTGGGCAGAAGCGCCCGTAATCCGCGTAACCGGACCAAGATCATACCTTGTACAGTGCCCTAACGATAGACTTTAGAAGCGCCGCATAGATCAACTACGATCGCGGCTGCAGTCACGCAATTCGGAACTCCCTTATAACCAAACTGAGTGGGGGGGAGATACAGAGGAAGACGAATTTCAACTAGAGGAAAATCTTTTCGAAGGGAATGATAGTGGAACTAAAACGCAGGAACAGGAACCAGGGATGGGAGTGAGTTCACCTCAGGGAGTTACCGAAGATATTGGTGACAACGGAAACGCGAACTCTGAACCAGAGGCACCCCTTTCGCTAAACAACGATCTACCTCAAGAAGAGTGCAGCCAAATGCCAGGCACACAGCAAAAATCAAAAAGACTAATAAAACAACTGTCCTACCTCAAGGACTATGTGACCGCGCTCTGTAAGCAGAAGCTGGGGGAAAGGGGTGTTGTGAATGAATGTTAAATAAAGTTATCTTGAGCTTGAAGTCAAGTGCAGGGTTCTGGCCCTAACTTCTGATTGGCTGTTAATGGCAAGATCGGATTGGTCCGTTCAGGAGCATCTGATTGGCCATTCACAGGCCATTCTCATTGGTTAAAGGAGCTAGCGCTCCCAGATTGCTATTGGTTGAATAGTTAATAAGTTGCCTATATAAGGAAGGCTATAGCAGCCATTGAGCTGAGCTGTCACACCATGTAAATAAAGAGTTTAAAGTTCACTGTTTCTCCCGGCTCATCTCCATTATTCGCACCCATGCTCCAGACATAACAGAAATAAAGAAGGACAGAGGGAGGGAGGAGAAAGATAATGAGATATCTATTCTAGTCCAATCACCTGCTCCAACAGGGTTAGAAGGGAGAGAGAGTGTGTGTGTGTTCTCGTAATTTACCAGTACATTTTGGTTTTGCCTTCTTCAGAATTGGCACTGTAATACATTGGGGAAAAGTAATTTTTAGGGTGGAGATCTGGTCCAATGGATCCTGTTTAAAGCCTCAACAAAATGTGAGAGCTTCCTGATAGTCTTGACCATGTTTCGTCCACAAAAACCTTTAATAGAAGCCAAAGAGGTTTCAATGTGCTGGCAAAGATGTTTCAATGTGGAAAAGGGCCTCAGTCTAAACTAGGCCTCATTTCAATTTGATGCATGAACTCTCTCTCTCTCTCTCTCTCTCTCTCTCTCTCTCTCTCTCTCTCTCTCTCTCTCTCTCTCTCTCTTCTCCCTCCCTCCCTCCCTCCCTCCCCCCCTGCCACACTGGCATTGCTCTACTTTCCTGATGTGCCTGCGGGGCTGGTGCTTCAAACATGGATGGAGAGAGAGAGAGAGAGAGATAGGCAGGCAGGCAGGCAGACCTTTTGGATAAATGTATGGATAGGTAGGCAGGTAGATAGATAGATAGATAGATAGATAGATAGATAGATAGATAGATAGATAGATAGATAGATAGGTAGGTAGGTAGGTAGGTAGGTAGGTAGGTAGGTAGGTAGGTAGGTAGGTAGGTAGGTAGGTAGATAGATAGATAGATAGATAGATAGATAGATAGATAGATAGATAGGCAGGCAGGCAGGCAGGCAGGCAGGCAGGCAGGCAGGCAGGCAGACAGACATACAGACATACAGACAGACAGACAATCAGACAGACAGACAGACAGATAGATAGATAGATAGATAGATAGATAGATAGATAGATAGATAGATAGATAGATAGATAGATCTATATTGGTAGGTAGATACTTAGACAGAAAGGCAGGTAGGCAGGCAGGCAGGCAGACAGACAGACCTTTTGGATGGATGTATGGATAGACAGACAGACAGAGACAGCAGCGGCACTTTGGGAAAGTAGATCAAAGCCAGCGTGGGAATTGAAGTCACACAAGTTGCCAAGGTTGAGAAACAAGGGCTGAATATATCAACCCAGTGATTCTGGTTAGAGTTTAGCATGCTGTTTGATTCCAGCTTAGTCAATAAACCATGGCTAAGATCTTCCTGCTCCTTAATGCAGCTGCCCTCTGCCCCTTCTCCAGCCCCCTGCCCCAGTTCTTTCTTTGGCATCCAATTTTGCAATACTCTGCCTGGGAGGAGGAAGGCGTGCGGAAGCAGCCCAGACTGGCGGAGGCGGAGGGAACAATCACTTGGAAAGTAAGCAAGCAAGCAAGCACAGGGCTCAGTCAGAAAAACTGGGCTGCAGAGGGAGGCTAGGTTCTAGGTCCGGGCTGGCCATGTAGAGCCGAACCGAGCCCACGTGCCTTGGAGAGATGCAGCTACACCCACCCACATCCTGCGTACAAGCCTGGCTGGCTGGAGAGGCGGAGGCCGGGCAGGCACTACACGGTCCCTTGTTCTCCCCCAGGGAAGGGGGCCCTAATGCCAGACCACCCACCCCTTCCACTGCACCCTTGGGAGGGTTTTGCTTTTGGGCCTTCTGGCGTGCCTCTGCCACATCCACTGGAGAGGGCAGCCTGCAAGCTAAGGTGCCATCTTTCCACCACCTCCCACCTCTCACCGCGCACAAGTTCCACATTCGAGATGCCACTACTGAGCGATGAAACAGTCAATGGGCTGCATGGCCGGCAGTCAGTGAGCCTGCGGGGCCGGCTCCTCAAATACCCCCTGCTGCTTCTTATTGCCCCCCACTGGCCCCCTTGCCTCTTAGTGCCCCCCTAAGACATCCCACCGCCCCCCCCAGGTGGCAGTACTGCCCCCTTTGGGAACCGCTGCTCTAAGGTACCAATTATATGCATAGATATACTTACTTTCAGAGCTTTGAAAATAAATATAACAAAGGACAAATTAGATTTAATTCAAATCCATCTAAGTTCATTTCTGGCTTCAGTTCAATACCAAGCTCTTTTTGTCACCAAGCTCTTTTTGTATATTCTAAGTACTAACATTTTCAAATAAAACAAACATACAACTGACAACATTTCTATTTCCTCAGCAAACAATAAAGGCTTTTCTGCTATTGCAATTGCCTATATATAAGTGTTCTGTCTCACCTGTGACCACAAGGTGAGAGTCCAAATTTCCAAAGGAATATAAATAAACAGACAGGACCAGGAATGACAGAGTTAAATTCCTTTGGCTGGAGAAGTCCTTGGCAGTCTTCCAAAAACTGCCTGCCAAGTTCGATAACAAGACAAGACCATAAATCAAAGGCAAACGCCGCACAGAGAATTTGTCAAAGCTTCTATTCCAAATAAACAAATTGTCCCGTATGAGGATTCAGAGCTAACATGCCCTCTTTTATTTCCTGAGGGGCATGTCAGTCTCTCAAGTCAGTCCCTGATTTGACATTTCCTTTTACATTGTATTTCATGCTTCTGCCTGCGTCTTTGCCTTGCATCAAATCAGCATTCCTCGGCTTGATCCTCAGCCAAGGACTTTGGCACTCTCTTCTGATTATCTGCCAACACCTGAGGCACAACCAGGGAGGAAGGTCCTGGGGAAGAAGATGATTCCGAATCTTCCAGCAAAGCAGGCTCAAACCTGAGAGCCAAATCCTCCTCTTCCTCCTGACTCACTTCTGCTTCTCCCAGCAAAGCAGGCTCAAACCTCAAGGCCAAATCCTCCTCTTCCTCATTACTCGAGCCTGTGTCTTCTAACAGAGCAGGCTCAAACCTCTGAGTCACAACATATAAGTATGTATACCAAGTTTAAAAAGTCCTTCTATTTAGTACCAAAAAAGCAGTGCCTTGCAGGAATTGTTTTATTTAATCAATACTAATGTATCATACACCTGGTCTTTGTTTGCCTTTTGTTCAGTTCTTAAATGTAAACCCAGTAAAACTGGGGCAAAGATATTCTACATATAAAATTAGGAAAGATTCTGACATGACATGGCCCATTCATGCCATGTTTTCTTTCTCCTTCCAAATAAAGGTAAAGTTGTCCAATTGTATTTGAATCAAGGGGGCAGTACTCATCTATATATTTCTTAGCCAAGGGAGGCAGCATTGTCTGAAGACATTCTGTGGTCATGTGGCCAGCATGACTATAGCTGAGCTGTCAAACAGCACTGTGATCTCGAACCCAGGCTGTCAACTTTCCAGCTGACAAGCTCAATATCTTTAACTGTGGAGCCATCGCATCATGCCCCAGCGTATATTTATTGAAATCTTTGCATGGGATTTTTTTCAAGACCTTTCAACCCTGATCAGCAAATGAATGAAAGTTTTATGGAGCATTTTTAGCATATCACAAAACTTTATATCACTATGTTTCTGTATAACATTATTTCCACATTTTACTCGTGACATCTTTCTCCATGAGAAGTTAAAAGCATTGCTCCGTTATTGGGAGGGGGGGGGGAAGAAACTTAGGTTTGAACAATGACATTTAGATAATATTATAAAATAAAACTAAGTTACAACCTACATGATTCATGGATTTCAAAATGCAGCCTTTTGCAAGAAACAGAGATAGAGCTTAACCTGATGAAGACCACTTCCCAGATGGTTATTTCAGAAGAAAGCTATTTTTTTAAAAAAAGGTAGATTAAAGTCTCCTAAAGACAGAGAAGATAAAATTCAAAGAGCTGTTGAGCTGCTTTCAACTTAAAGATGGACAACAACAGAGTGACAAAAGAACAATGGAAGAAAAACAAAATTATAGTCTGTGGAGAGAGGAAGGCTCTGAGGCAGAAATATAATAATAATAAAGGATGTTGGAAAGGGAATGAAGAGATAGTAGCATACCCTGATCATGAGAACTAATAGGAGTCTCATAACAGGGACAACAAATTTAATCCAGCCATTCAGCAACTTTGTGTCCATTGATAATAAATTTGTGAATCCTATATTCTCCTATTCAGTGATGGAAGTTGTACTCCAATAATAACTGGAATTTAAGTCTTTTGGAGTTTGGTCTAAAAGAAGGAGGGAGTGTCTGAAGCCATTTATGTAGTTCATCCTTTCCCCCTCTCTTGCTAAATCTAATTCTATAGTTTTCTTCCATTTTCAGCTGGAAGGCAAGTGAAAACTATAATGAATGCCCCAAAACAGGATTTATTTCAAACCTTCTAGTCCTCACAAGCAAAGTTACCCATTAGGCTACACAAAAAAGTATTTTGCAAATCACTTTGCAGTTACTATGGTACAATTATGCAAAACACCTCCTCCAGTGTAAATGGGGTTTTGTGCAGAATAGGAGCAGATGGACTTTTACATTGGAATAGATGCTTGGCACTACAGGCTTTCAGAAGCAGTGATTGGCAGAGAAGGTCCTTAGGGGTATGTAGATAGTGAACACAGAGGTAAAGATAAGAAAAATAATAAGCAGCCACCAGAGAAACTTCCAAAGGAGAAACACAACAAAAGCCATTTTTTCATGACAGAAATGAGAACGGAAGTAAAAAAGAAATCAAAGTACTGGGAATATAAGGATATTATTGTTATTCTAAATGCAGTAGAGTCAACAACAGAAATACAAAGAAGTCGTTGAAAGGATCTGCACTGAACTGGTTCCTCGCAGCCCAGAGGTCCTTGTTAGGGTGCAACTTGCAGCTTTGAGTAGCATGAATTTTTTCCTTAGCCTCTTTATCCGAGAACTGCAAGTAGCTAGTTTTAAATTCTAATTTTTAGTACAGTGTATGGTTGTTCAGTCATTAAGTCATATATAACTCTTTACAACCCCATGGACCATAGCGTGTCATGCTCCCCTTTCCTCCACTGTCTCTATTTTAGTCCAATAACAGTCCTTAACAGGTAGTAATCTGCAGTAAAATCAGGGAAGTTCAAATGCAAGGTTTCAAGAATTTCAATGCTTTAGAGTTTTGAGTCACTAGATGCCTGCTGCCTCAACTTATTACATTGTCATAACAAATAAAGTAAAATAAATATAGTCTGATCAATGCAACACTTAGTTCCCCCCCAGAGCATCCCTGATCAAATTGTGAAAACTGAGCAACAATATCATAAAAATTGAAAATGTGGTTGTCCAATTTTTTTAGTTTATTTTTTATTTTTTATTCCACAATGGTAAGAATAATAGCAATACATAGATTTGTTCCAACCAGTTGCCAATTCTATCTAATTTTGCAGTTCAAATCAGTCTGGAAATTGTTAAGTCTGGAGCATGGGTGCGAATGATGGAGATGAGCCGGAAGAACAGTGAACTTCAAACTCTTTATTTACATATTGTGACAGCTCAAACTGGAGGGCTGCTATAGCCTTCCTTATATAGGCAACTTATTAACTATTCAACCAATAGCAAACCTGGAGTGCTAGCTCTGTTAACCAATGGGAATGGCCTGTTAATGGCCAATTAGATGCTCCTGAATGGACCAATCCGATCTTGCCATTAACAGCCAATCAGAAGTGCAGGGCCAGAACCCTGCACTTGACTTCAAGCTCAAGATAACTTTATTGGTATTATTCATTCACAACACCCCTTTCCTCCGACTTCTGCCCACGGGGCGCGGTTACATAGTCCTTAAGGTAGGACGGCTGTTTTGTTAGTATTTCCGATTTTCACAAAGTGCCTGGCGGTTGGCTGCACTTCTGCTGAGGTAGATCGTTGTTTATCGGTAGGGGTGCCTCTGGTTCCGAGTTCACGTTCCCGTCGTCACCAATATCACTGGCCACTCCCTGAGGTGAACTCACTCCAGTCCCTGGTTCCTGTTCAGTCCCATTATCGGTTTCTTCAAAAAGGTTACCCTCTAATTGCAATTCGCTTTCCTCTGTATCTCCACCCCCCAGTTTGGTCATAAGGGAGTTTGGAAGTGCGTGACGGTAGCCGTGATCATAGTTGATCTATGCGGCGCTTCTAAAGTCCTGACGCACTGTGGGCCGATGGTACTGTTCAAAAGACAGCGCGGTAAACTAGGGCCCATTGTCGGATAACAGAAAGTCTGGTAATCCGTGGGTTGCAAACAGTCTTTCCAGTCTTTTGATGACTGCATCAGTGGTCGTGTTGCTCATTCGGTGAATCTCGAGCCAATTCGAGTAGGCGTTGACAGTTAGCAAAAACGTGTGGCCTTTGGTCGGCCCGGCAAAGTCCAGATGGATGTGGGACCAGGGTCCCCGCGGCATCTCCCATTCGGTTGGGGTTGCCTTTGGTGGAGCGTTGCTTACTTCTTGGCATCTCCTGCAAGTTTTAACCCACGATTCGATTTGTCTGTTGATGCCTGGCCACCATGCATAGCTTCGTGCGAGGCCCTTCATGCGCATGATGCCAGGGTGGCCATCGTGCAAGGTTCTTAGCAATGTCTGTTGGAGTCGTTCTGGGATAACGACTCTATCGCCCCAGATGACACAGCCCTTCTGCAAGAACAACTCTGTTTGACGACTGTTGAATGGTGCAAAGTCGTCTGGTACTTGGTCCAATGGCCATCCGCGTTCCACCCATGTGAGTACTCGTGCTAAGATGTGGTCGCGTTTTGTTTCTTTCGCAATGTCACGGGCAGTTAATGGCAGCATGTGGAGTGTCTCGATCTGCAACGCTGTCATCGTTGGTGCAGGATCGTTGATAGTTTCAGGGAGTGGTGTACGGCTCAGCGCGTCGGCGTGGGGAATGGCTTTACCGGGACGATAATGTAGCCGATAATTGTAGGCAGCCAAGAATTCTGACCAGCGGGTCATTCTGGGAGAAAGTATGTAGGGAGTTGGCTTGTCCCCAGCGATTATCCCCAGCAATGGTTTGTGGTCAGTTACAATGGTGAAAACCCAGCCGTACACGTACTCATGAAATCTTTTAACAGCTGATACAATCGCCAGGGCTTCTTTATCGATCTGGTTGTAATTTTGCTCAGTTTTCGAGAGCGTCTTTGAGAAGCAAGCAACAGGGGCTTCGTTACTGTTAGGTAACACATGGCTCAAAATGGCGCCCACTCCAAAAGGCGATGCATCACATGTAATGTTTATTGGCAAAGTTTCATTGTACTGCATTAGTACGGCGTCTGAAGTCAGTAATTTTTTCAAATTAGGGAACGCCTGCTCTTCTTTGTGACCCTATACCCAAATCGATTTTTTATCTAATAGACGATGTAAAGGTTCAGCAACAGTCACCTTGTGTGGCAAGAATACATTATAGAAATTGATAAGGCCTAAGAACGCCTGGAGGTCGGTCTTGTTCTGGGGTCTGGGAGCGTTTTTTATTGCTATCAATTTGCTATCGGTAGGGTGAATACCCTGACTGTCAATTAGGTACCCTAAAAATTCAACACGATTGGTACACAGTTTGCACATATTTTTTTTTGACTTTCAAGCCTGCTTCCTGGAATTTTCATAATACCAGTCTTAAACACTCCCGTAAGATTTTTGGAGTGGGGGTGGCAATGAGCACATCGTCAAAATAGGTGACAATGCCCTTGATCCCCTGCAATAGTCTCTCCATTAGGCTCTGAAAGTTCCCCGGGGCCACACTGACTCCGAATTGAACTGCGTACACTTAAAGGCAACTCGGTGTGTTATGATAGTCTGTGCCTGTGCTGTTTTTTCGTCAACCGGCAGCTGCTGATAAGCCTGAGCTAAGTCTAGTTTAGCGAAGACTTTTCCGCCCCCCAGAGAATGGAGGAGGTGTTGTACCACCGGCACCGGATATGGGTTCTGTTGCAGGGCGTAGTTTAGGGTGGCTCGGTAGTCCCCACAAATTCTAATGGAGCCGTCCAGCTTAATTGGTGTCACAATTGGCGTTTCCCATGGGGAGTGGTCAGTTGGCTTTAACACTCCCTGGGCAATCAACTTAACAAGCTGCTCGTCGATTTTTGGCTTTAGAGCAAACGGAACTCGAAGAGGCTTAAGGCGGATGGGAGCTATCTTTGGATTAAGGCTAGATGATATCAGGGTCCCCTTGTACTCGCCTAGCTTTTCCTCAAAGACGTCCCTGAATTCGTGGGCGAGGTCTTCCTCCCAGTCACTGCCACCGATTCGGTTAATGCCAGCCACTTCAATCCGAGTGGTGCGAACCATTGCAGGCCTAACAAACTAGGCCGGTCCTTATTGATCACCGTCAGGGGTAAGTACGCCGTGCGGTTCTTGAATGCAACCCGGACTCGACTGGATCCTGCGACTGGAATTCGGTTCCCCTGGTAGTCCTTTAACAGAAGCCGTTGGAATTGAAGGTCTTGGTGCCGGATAGTGGGGATGACTTGCTTGAGGGTCTTCCATGAGACCATTGAAAGAGATGATCCCAAGTCAACTTCCATTTGGCAAGGCCGATTTTTAATGTTCACGTTGACCCGAACTTTCTTAGCGTCTAGTGAAGAGGCATGGCCAATAGTGAGTGTTTGGTGGGCCTCTTCCCATCTCATTAGATGATTCACGGGTCGGTTTCTGTAGGAGTGCTTTACTGGTTCTTGCCTTACAGGGCGATTCCCTGTCGATCGGCAGAGCTTGGTTCCTTTTGAGGTCTGGCTGGGTCTGAGGAGGCTTCTGCAGACCCGTCTGATCTGGCCTCATTTCCCGCACTCGTTGCAGAGCGCGTCGCGGAATTTGCAGTTGGAGCGGTAATGGTTGGCCCCGCAGCCAGCGCATGGTTGCTGGGACTTCGGGTATCGTTCCCGATCAGACCGCAGGCAATGGACCTCTTCTTCAGCGCTGTCTGACGACGAAGAGAGGTCCTCATGTTGGGCCGTCTGCAGCTGCCCTTCTGCGTTAGGTGAAACTTCGCCGGCCGGTGGGTGTGCTGGAGCAAGATTTCGGCGTAGTTGGGCAGATGATTTCTTGGTCGCCTCCGCTGCTGTAGCTTCAGCTATGGCATCTTTAAGGGTGATGTCGCCCTTTGCCATTATTTTTCTCTGTACGTTTAGAGCATCTAGCCTGAGGACTACTCGGTCTCTCAAAGCCTCTTCTAGGTTGGTGAAATCGCAAAGGCCTCCCAAATTCCGGAGGTCTGCAACGAAATTGGCGACGCTTTCTCCTTTCCGCTGGTTTCTTTGATAGAACTCGTGTCATCTTACAAGCGTTGGAATGGTTGGTGCATAGTGGGCCCTTAGTAGTGGTTCGAGGACATCCCAGTCCATGGGCTTCGCTTCCGCCAGTTTCGCTAATGCCTTAGCCATTTTGAATACCGTCGGGCCGCAGTGCGTTAGGAATACCACCTGTTTCTTCCCGGTTGTGGCATCCTTCAGATTATTCATTTCCAAAAACATTTGAAAACGATTCATGTAGGCCTCTCAGTCCTCTTGAGCTGGATCAAAGGGAGCGGGTGGTACTATGCCGCCGGACATAGTTCCGCCATTGTGCGCTTCAGCCACGTGCTTAGTTTTTTTAATTGGCTCTGATGTCATCCAATCCCATCCTCTTCGCCAGTGTTAAGTCTGGAGCATGGGTGCGAATGATGGAGATGAGCCGGTAGAAACAGTGAACTTCAAACTCTTTATTTACATATTGTGACAGCTCAAACTGGAGGTCTGCTATAGCCTTCCTTATATAGGCAACTTATTAACTCTTCAACCAATAGCAAACCTGGAGTGCTAGCTCCGTTAACCAATGGGAATGGCCTGTTAATGGCCAATCAGATGCTCCTAAACAGACCAATCCGATCCTGCCATTAACAGCCAATCAGAAGTGCAGGGCCAGAACCCTGCACTTGACTTCAAGCTCAAGATACCTTTATTGGTATTATTCATTCACAACAGAAATTATCATTAATTTAGTACTTCAGTTTGAAAAAGTTTAGTATTTGTTCAAAAGATCCTACAAATTACAAATCAAACTGTTCCATTATTTGTTCCCATTTGTTCATCTGATTGACAAAAATGACTTGTTCTGGAGATTAAAATAAGTAAAAGTGGCAGCCATACAATAGGGCTACATGATTCTTAGAAGTGATGCAAAAATATTCAATGTAATCAGTAGCAGTACGACACAAATTAAGAGCTAATATTGCTAGTTTATAAACAAATCCTTCTAAAACAAAAGTTTAGAAGCTTAGACTTCTGGTTTGTTCCTCGTCAGTGTTGGTGAGGAATATGCAATCGTGCACGGTTTCTATTGAGCTCACTTGCTGGAGGGTCCTGATTGGGACCAGAGCCACCCTGGTGGGGTAGTGAAAAGGGGGAAATCACCTGGAGGGTTGAAGAGAGCCACAACTCCCCTCCCTGACAGGAAAATCCCTCCCAAAGGCAAGTTACAGTGGTGGTCTTAAAATGGCCACTAATGGAAACTAAGTTTTGTGCTGGAGAGAGAAGTAGCGAGCAGAGTGTGAACCAGGCAAAGGACATCGCTTGAGGTATCCCGGTATCAAATTAAAGGGCTATTTTGGAGGAAATTGTGTGGGAGCAGCGACCAGAGAAAGTGAGAAAGAAATCAGGTTTTTAAATTTGGATTTGACTATTCTATTGGACTAATCTGGAAGAGAAATTTAAAGGAAAATACATTAACACAACAAAGGTTTAAACATTAAACTGGACAGATATTGAATTGTGGGCACTTAAAGGGCATAACTAAATGCTGGAATTGAGTATGTTGAAAAGAATAGCAAATGATTGAAATTAGCGAACTTAATAAAAATATTATATTCAACAAAGAAAGTTAAAAAGAAAAAGACTCAAGAGCGCCACCTGATGGTACAGGAAATTTTTAGTATGTTTTAAAATGAGTGTCTGGTCTTTTTGAGACTTTGGATTTTGGAATTTGAAAGAAAATAAAAGGAACTTTACTATAGCCAGTAATTTAGGAAACAGTTGAGAGGCCAATTAGAGGATTCAGAATAAAGATTCAAGAGTATGAATTGTTGAAAATAAACTCAAAAGATATTGGCTGAAATAATATACTGTACTCTGAGATTGAATATATCTACAAAAGAAGAGGATTTCAGATATTAAGGAAGAGGAAAGAAAAAAAGAAAAAAGGAGAATATATAATGGAGGAGCTACTTGTTGATATAAGACTGGACTCACAAGATTGGATATACAAAATACAAGGGACATGATAAAAATCAAACTTGAAATGTGTAATTATGCACTACAGAAATTAGAAATGGCATGGCTGCCAACTCTCACGCAATCAGCGTGAGACTCACGCAATTCAACCAATTTTGACTGTCTCACTCTGATAAACGAAATCTCACGCTAAACCCCCAAAATGGAATGAACAAAAATAAATATATCTCTACATTCTCTGATATTTCGAATATCGATATGCCCAAGCCCAAAGTTTCGAGAAGTGAAGCCTCCGATCCTGGGCGGCTTCAGAGGGCGAACAGAGCATGTGCGAGAGGACGTTGCCCTCATTGATTTCTGTACTGGGGTGAGGAGAGAATTCCACGCTGCAGGAAGCGGTTGCTCCTTTCCGCTCTAGGATGTCACAACTCTCTGGGCTTAACCCTTGCGCTGCACTCTGCTCTGGCAGGCGGAGATGAGAGAGACGAACTCTCTATCCCCCATGAAGTACGACTACAGGGCATCCCTGGGCCTTTCTCGAGAGCTGAGCTCCCATCATCCCCTCCCCGCACCCGTCTGGTCTCAAGACCGCTGGGATTGGGGCGCAAAGGCGCGTCCCTCTCTGGCCTCCCTCTCACAAGGGGAGCTGCCGTGGCTGGCCTCTTGCGCTCCTCGGCTTCTCTCGCTCCCCAGCCTGATGGGAAGTCCCTGGAGAGGGAGGGGGAAGAGGGGGGGAGGGCTCCTTCCTGGGTACATTGTGTCCCTCCCCCCGCCCTTTGCACCTAGATATGCGCCCCCCCCCCAGCCTCCCCTGGGTCCAAGAGGCTGCAAGAGGGTCTGGCAGGGAGGAGCCTCTCCAGGAAGGGGGTCCTGCCAGAGGGCAGGCTGGAGCGGGGTGGGGGGAGCTCGCAAGGAGGGGGGGTTCCTGTCCCCTCCGAGCCCCAATCGCAGCCGGTGCAGGAGTTTCTCTCTTTTTAGGCTTCTTTCCCCACTTGATGCCAGGAACGTTTGGATGCTCTTTGGGAGCCCCTGGGAAGGAATCTCACCTTGAGGGGTCTCCCCACAAATGCCAAGCAAAGGGGAGGGAGTGGCCACTGTCCTCTCCTCTCCTCCCCCAGACAATCCAGGACTTCCCTGCAGGGGAGCAGCTGATGGCAGCATTGCTGGGGGTCCCATGCACAGACTGGGAGGGGGGCGTTTGGGGAGTGAAGGACACCAGCCTCCCCCCCCATTCTGTGTGTGTGTGTGTGTGTGTGTCCATCTGCCTGCCTGGCCCTTTCCGACCCTTGAGCTGGACTGTGAGGCTGGTGAGTCCAAGACTCAGCCTGGATCCCCCTCCCCTCCGCAGGTGGGAGGCCCAGAGGGTGGGAGAGGGCTGGGAAGGGCCGTTTCTGCCCAGCTCCAAGGCCGGGAACCCTGGCAAGGCCCCCTCCACCCCCGGGGCCATGTGAGGGAGGCTTCTGTGGCCCTGAAGAGGCAGCCTGGAGGGGCCGGATCCCAGGCACTTGGGACGCCCCGCTCAGCCAGGGACCCTGGAGGAGGAGGAGAGCCGGAGCAGCCCAAAGGGACGGAGCAGATGGGCAGAGGCCCAAGAATGTGGACCCTTTCCGGCCAAGATGGTCAGTGAACTGCATTATTAATATCTTACAAATCCGGTTCAAGTACATTGGTGCTGCTTGCATGTATGTATGTATGTATATGTCCAAATCATGACTAAAGTATGCATCAGATTGCACCATTTAAAATGTAAAATTGTCAAAGCTCCCTACCGTGGAAGGGGGGACACCCCCCTTCCACACCATCCCCCCCTCAGTCGCTTCGCTCCCTCGGGCTTGGTCGCTCCGCTCCCTCGCAGTGTCTCACTCCGAACTATCACTCAAGGTTGGCAGCCCTGAAATGGTGACTCAGCATATCCATGATAAACTGGTTTATATTACGATAAACCAGAGGGGGGAGGAATTTTATAAATAAGAAGCCAACTTAGAAGGACAAAATGAACAAAAATTATCTAAGCAGGGGGGAAAAGGAATTAGAATTAAAAAAATTATGGTCTGATGGGATGATAAAAGGGTGAATGGTTCGGAAAATGGCTAAAGAGAGAAGGAAAAAGCAGAAAAAGGAAGTGCAAAAGGAAAATCAAAAGAGGGAGAGAAAAAAGTTTAATAACTAGAATGAGAAAAGGAGGGGAATAAGAATTAAGAGAAAGGACCAGAAAATAAAGAGGAACAGGAAACAAACAAGGATGAAGAGAAAGTACACTGTTCAAAGAGTGAGAGATATTGGGTGAAAAAAAAGGGATAAGGAAGGGGATTCCGCAAGGTAATGTGTTGGGATGTATAAGAATATATTGAAAATAGCATTTTGTAATGTATAGATGATTTATAGAGAAAATATAATGCGAAATCTGAGAAAAAAATTATATATTTGTGTTTTTATACTAGATAGGGAAATTGATATTAAGGAAGAATGAAGGTGGTTAGCTCGAATTATTAACTAGAGGGGACAATTATATTTACAGATAAGGATTGATAAAATGACAAATGTGACAGGAAAAAATAATATGAGAAATGACAATAGAAAAGAGATGAGAATTTTAGATAACATTGAAAAATAAGATATGAGAATATACTAAGAAAAATGGAAAGTGATATATTAGGATTTGGAATTGAATAAATGAACATAGAATTAAGATGAGAATTTTAGATAATATTGTAAAATAAGATAAGAGAACATGAATTGGGATTGGATAAGATAAGCTTAATATTGCCTAATAAGCCTAATAATGATAAGGATAATGTAATGTGAAATTAAACAAATAAAATGGATAGCTAACTATGGTCATGTTTGTGTTGAGATGTGAAACCTGGAACCATACTGCTTGCCAAATAAGAATTTTTTATTTAAAAAAAAAAAAAAACAGAGAAAATTGAATAATGGAATTACTAGGTGGGTTTAACTGATATGGTGGCAGGCATTTGGAGAGAATAAGGTTGAAAATAAATATTTGAAGAAGTATGAATTAATATGAATATATGCAATGAGAGATGTATGATATATTGATGCCACACAGTTAATGTATTGTTGTTATATGTAGATTGAAATTTAAAAAAATGGAAAAAAGTTTAGAAGCTTAAACAACCTATCATTATACAGCTTCCCCTCTCTCTCCATAAGGAAAATAAATTGAGAAGATTGCTAGTCATGTTCATTAGTGCTGCAGTCTTTTATATGTCCTTAGGAGCTATGCAAAATCATACATAAGAAACTATATTTTCATGACATGGTTACAGTAATGCTTTGCTAAATCTATTACACTGACGTTTTGCTTGTTTTTAATCATATAGATTCCAGTATAGTTACTATGCAGATGTTTAACCAAGCATGGGCTTTTCAATCGATGTGATTCCAATCTGTTGCTATCTTAACAGGCAAAGGTGTAGAGCAGGCTTGATCAAACTGTTCTATATTTATTTTTCTCTCACAACCTGCTTGTTAATAGCATGATTTCAGTTAATAATGAAAATGTCAACAGCTTGCCTTAAGCGCTAATTTATGGTAGGGCAAAGGAGAGAAATTGTGGAAACTTCTGTTTCTTTTAGAGATGACATGTTTTTTTTATGCACATCTAATGTCAGTGAGCTTTTCTTTTTTTTTATTTATGTCATCAGCTAATGTAACAGTGATTAATGAGGCTTACTCTTAAGGAGTCTACCCTTCTAAGAAAAGTTTCAGACAGTTTTATCTGAGGGAGTTAAAGAATCAGTACATTGTGTGTTTCCTTTCCTTTCCCACAATTATTTATATTTTTCCTATGTCCTTTTTTTTTCTAGAGCAGAATTTTCCATTATATTTAGGATTGACTCAAATCAAAGTATAGCCCCTTCTGGGTTATCTGACAACCTGTACCTTTTGAAAGGGGAAAATATCCTTCCTGGACTAGAGCCATTAGTGTTGAGCTGATGTTATGGAAAGAATAAGCTTCTCCCAATCTCTTCTGTATGAGAATTGATGAACTCGACTTTCAGTTACAATTCTAGCTCTTTTCTATTAGGCTTTACTCCACTAATAGTGTTCAAAGATAAGTGAAGTAGTATTTTTGAGCACTTAAAAATGTATTTGCTTGTTTCTTACATATATATATATAAACTTTTATATATATATATATATATATATATAAACATTCTTTCCATCTCTGAAAGAGCAGGAGGCTGTTCCAGCTCCAAAATGAATTGGAGAGAGAAAAAAACACCTTTCTTCACACTTTTGAAAAATAAGATTTAGTCCACCACTCTCCCAAATGATTGATTGTTGAAACATTTTTCCACTTCATTCAGAGACCTAAATGTGATGATGATGGTGATGATGATGAAGATGATAATGCTGATGATTTATTATAGCTGCTCCATTCCAAAAGATTTTGGATGGACTAGAAACAAACTCAGTAAATGTTCCTAAGATCAAAGGCTTAGACAAAAGAAACAAATAAAATTTATTGAGGAAGGTATTACTATAATAGACAACTTTGAAAGCTTACAACTTTGAGCTTCTTTTTCTCTGGTGGTAGGGGGTGAGGATTGATTTTAAAAAGGGAAAAAAGAAGCACTCTTTTTGTAGAAGCCTGCTGATAGGGATAAGTAAAGAATAGAATTCTTCCAAATGGGACAAGCAAAGCAGAGATGAGGAAAGAGGTCCCTTTATTTTTCATCTTTCCTGATAAGAAGAATGAAAGATGCAAATGACTGATCCATTGGAGTCACACATTGGATATAAAATAAAATCATTTTATTGTTGCAGGCTTACTATATTTTCACAGGAGGAAAGTAGTTCAAAAGAGTTTTAATTTCAAACTAGACCTACTTGGATGGATGAACTGAGCAATTGAAGGGAGTGAAGTTCTGGAGTTAGGAAAGGGTGGAACCAGTTCAAGTGTCACTACTTGCATTTAAAAATAAAATGGTGGCAAGTAGAAAACCTGCAAAGGTGAGCTAGCAACTTTCCCTTTTACTTTCTAAAATGATTTGTCTTATTTTGGATGAGGTTTGCTTGCTCCAATAAGTTGTTCTTCCTTACACAAAAACACTGATAAATGGCATTTTTCAAATACTACCATGCAGGCAGCCAATTGGTACTCACTGTAGACTACTGAATATCTAGACTTTTTTGGAAGCTAAAAGACTGCAAACATTGAAAGGAGTATGTGCCAAAGTCATTTGACATCTGACCCCAAGTCATTGAATGCCTTCTACATTATATAATTATTATAATCTAATTTGGTGATTTATTAAGGGAACACTTTTCACATATCAAAATCTCTCAAAGCTGGGGAAGCTTTGTTGGAGTAAGCTAGCTTTGCTTTTAGCAGAGCCAATAATGAGGGTGGTGGAAAGTGAAAGCAGTTAGTTCTGAAGACTGGATGGCTAACTTTAGAATGTCTGATATAATAAAAATAGGTGTAAAAGGGGAGATAGAAGGGGTTATTACTGAAAATTCAGCAGTTCTGGATATGAATTTAAAATTGATAGAAAACAAGAATGCTATTGACAAGGATGTTATGCAGGACCTAGAAATGAAACCAGTGGAGGTTTCAATAATTAAAATGGATATACAAATAATAAACCAGAAGAGTGACTTGGATATGTGGATTTTAACTCTGAAAAATGGCTTGGGTCATTTTCTTACTTTGGATTTACAAAAGACAATCTATACATTCCCAATTCCTTAGAAATAAAAGCTTCAGTCACTTGTCCTAAACCAGTCAGGCTGTGATGGTAAACATAAGCCTTGGGATTACAAATGCTGTAAGGAACACATCCTATTGTTCATGGCTCTCTGGTCTGTGGAAAGTACAACATAAAATGGGCGAAGGTCAGAACAAAGAAGTGGGAGAAAGCAGAACATAAATGTATTTTATTGAATTTAATTTAAATTTGCATTTAATCAAAATGACAATCTATTCTGTTACTACAATTACTCCCCAGATCATTTAATCTTTCTATCATAGTAAATATACCAATCCATTGATACATTTGATGACACACCTAAAGTTGGTTGTAGTCTTAGGACTGTGAATGGTGAGTTCTTGTTCTACAATGTTGTATTCATAATCTTTTATAGATTACCTCATGCTAAATGGCTAGAGAAATGTTCACAAAAGGAAGAAGAAGGAAAAGCTTCTTCTCTTTCACTTCTAAAGTATTAGAATTTAATGGTATGATTTATGGGGTCTTGAAGCTTTCTGTTTTCCCTGATGTTTATCTAATTGCTTCTTAAAGGTTGTTCTAAAAGCATTGCAGAAAAGGGAATTTTCTGGTCTCATTGTTTAATATAACTATTTCTGAGGTTATTAAGAGCTGGATATGGACATTGCCTGCTTTAGAGGCAATGTTGAAATTACACATACAATATTTGTTTATCACATCCTTTCATCATATGCATTATTTTGAAAGCATTTAAAAAGGACAGAATATTCAAGCAATATAAAGTAGGGAATAAAAAACAGTGAAGTCTAGCACACTAAACATCAGTCATGGAAAAGAAGCTACTCACACAACACTCATAAGGAATGTTCCTTACAGCTGGGTTGGGTCAGCAGCTATCCTACAATATTTTTGAATACAACCCACATAACCATTTGCCAGTGCTAATCTATGAGAATAAAGGTACCCATAATACTAGGCACAAAGACCATGCCATTAAGTATAAACATTATTGCTGAGCCAAAGGAGAAGGCTTCTTGAGAGAGGAGGAGAAATGAAATGGAAGGATATGCTTGGGTGTGCAGTGTAAATAGGAGATTAACTAATTGCCTAATACTCGTGAGAAGAGAGAAAAAGAGTCAGAATTGGAATTGACAGAAACTGAACAGATGTAAGCTGCTGAAGAAAGGGCCTCACTGAGAAAGAGATTGGACTAAATGATCTACAAGGTCCCTTTCAACTCTGTTATTCTGTTAAAGGTGATGAAAAGGATTCAGTCACCAGGGGAAAGAAATTGAGACATGCTGAATTTCCTTCCCCAAAAGCACAGATCACACTTGAATATGCATTAGCTAAGAATCAAATTTTACTAACGTTTTATATTATTCAAGAAGCACAGTGGCTTTATTGTTGCAAATGTCCATAATATTGTTAATTTATGGACTGTTTTCCAGGCCATGGATTAAGCAGTATCCCAAATTGTGAGTGTTATGTTCTGCGCATGGGTGCAAGAAGTGGAGACAAGACGATGAACAGTGAACTTCAACTCTTTATTTAACATTGTGGAACAGAGCAAAAGCTATGGCAGCAACAGCCCTTTTTATAGGCAAGCTGCTGATCAAATAACCAATAAGAAACGGGAAGCGTTAGTTCCCTTAACCAATGAAAGAGGCCCGCTAATAGCCAATCAGATTCTCCTGAACGGACCAATCAGATGTCGCTATTATCGGCCAATCAGAAGTGCAGGGCCAGAACCCTGCACTTTTCTAAAGGTTTTAATAATCTTTATTTAAGCACTTTTATTAATTCACAACACCCCTTCCCCCTGGGTTCCATTTAAGGGGTGTGGTGACATAATCTTTGAAGTAGGCAGGTTGTTTAGATTGTCTATTAGATTTTTGCTGTCTCCCCGGTACTTGTTTATAATCTTGTTTGGGCGGGACGTTTTCTGGCGAGTAGGGTGCCTCCAGTTTTTCATTTAAAAACTCAGTGCCGCTAATGTTCTCGTTGTCCTCTAGCCTTTGTGGGCTTGCCTTTGACGAGGTGTCTCTTTGAGGCAAGTCCACCACCCTCTCTGATTCTTCTTTATGCGTTAGGTCCGAATGCTCACTTCTTCCACTTGTGCTTTCTACCGTTTTGAACTCGGTCTCCTCGGCATCTCCTCCCCCCTCAGTTTGGAAGTTACCGGAGTTGCAGAAACCAGGTTGCAGCCTTGAACGCAGCTGATCAATATGGCACGTCCATATTCTCCCGTCGCGACTTTTTACTCGGTAAAACCTGGGTCCTGTGACTTGGATTACAGTTGCCTCGACCCACAAAGGATCGCCAGAAAAGTTTCTAGCGAAGACTAAGTCGCCTATCTGGAATTTGCGGCATTTCCCACTGGATCCGTGTGGTTTTTCTGGTTCGTACGATGGATGTAGTTGGTGAAGGTGGGAGCGGAGTTTTTGTCCCATTAACAATTCGGCCGGAGTCTTGTTGGTGACGCTGTGCGGAGTGATGTGTTGAAGAAAGAGTATCCGGTTAATCTTATCTTCGATATCACCATAGTCCATTTTATGTAGGGTCTTTTTGACAAATTGTACCATGTGCTCGGCTCTTCCATTGGCCGCAGGATGCGCCGGCGAAGTTAGCGCATGGCGAATACCACGGTCCGCCAAGTACTGTTCAAAAGAAAGCACGGTAAACTGGGGGCCATTGTCGGATACCAGAACGTCTGGCAGTCCATGGGTTGCGAATAATCTGTCCAAGTTCCTGATGACGGATTCGGTTGTGGTACTTTTCATTTCATGGATTTCAAGCCAGTTTGAGTAGGCATCCACCATTACTAGGAATGTGTGTCCTTTAGTAGGTCCCGCAAAATCAATATGAATACGGGACTATGGTCCCCTGGGTGTTTCCCACTCTGTTGGGGTTGCTTTCGGTGGGGCATTGCTAACTTCCTGGCATTTGCAACAAGTCTTTACCCAAGTCTTACTCGATTTGCTTGTCGATACCTGGCTACCACGCATAGCTTCGTGTGACCGCCTTCATGCGCACGATGCCGGGGTGGCCTTCATGCAAGGTTTTCAATACCGCTTGTTGCAGCCGCTCTGGGACGACGACTCTATCCCCCCAAATGATGCAGCCTTTCTGGGAAAACAGTTCCATCTGTCAATTCTTGAAAGGACTGAAGTTGTCAGGGATTTGATCCAATGGCCATCCTCGCTCGACCCAGCTAAGAACTCGCGCCAAAATGGGATCGCGTTTGGTTTCAATCACGATATCTCGAGCTGTCAGTGGTGGTGATTGAAGTGTCTCAATCTAGAGCATTGTGACGGTTGGAGCTGGGTCATCAACAGTTTCTGGAAGTGGTGCATGGCTTAGTGCGTCAGCGTGGGGGATGGCTTTCCCTGGGTGGTGTTGCAGCTTATAATTATATGCAGCCAAGAATTCCGACCAGCGAGTCATTCTGGGAGATAATATATAAGGGGTTGGCTTGTCCCCCGCTATAATCCCCAGCAAAGGTTTGTGGTCAGTAACTATAGTAAAAACTCGCCCATAAATATATTCATGAAATCGTTTAACAGCAGAAACGACAGCAAGAGCCTCTTTATCGATTTGACTATAGTTACGTTCAGCTTTTGATAGCGTTTTTGAAAAGTAGGCAATAGGAGCTTCACTACCGTTTGGTAACACATGGCTCAAAATGGCACCCACTCCAAATGGTGATGCATCACATGTAATCGTTAAAAGCAAAGTCTCATTATACTGCATCAAAACAGCATCTGAAATCAATAAGTTTTTACTTGTCGTAACGCGTGTTCCTCTCGGTGTCCCCAGACCCAGGTTGCCTTTTTGTCCAACAGACAATGTAGGGGCTCAGCTACGGTCACTTTGTGGGGCAGGAACACATTGTAAAAATTGATAAGGCCCAGGAAAGCTTGGAGATCAGTCTTATTTCTGGGGCTTGGGGCATTTTTGATTGCCCTTAGCTTGCTATCGGTGGGGTGAATGTCTTGTTTATCGATTAAGTACCCCCAAAATTCTACTTTATCCGTACACAATTGACACTTTTTTTTTTTTACTTTAAGGCCAGAGTCTTTAAATTTCTGGAGAACTAAGCTCAGGCGCTCCCTTAGTATTTCTCTAGTTGGAGCAGCAATTAAAACATCATCAAAATAAGGTACAATCCCTTTTATACCCTGTAGTAGTCTCTCTATCAAGCTCTGAAAAATTCCTGTGGCCACGCTAACTCTGAATTGGAGTCGGTTGCACTTAAATGCACCTCGGTGCGTAATGATATCAATTTTATATAAACAATGCACAAGGCATAACAGCTTATAAGTTCTTTTCTTAGAAAAAATAATAAAAGAAGAAAACCAATAGAACATAACAATTCCAAATTATAGTATCAATACTTTATCTATTTAACTTCATATCTTATCCCAACTTCTCCTTTTCATCCAAATTATTTATTAATTAAAATTTTTTTTTTGCCTTTTTTCAATATACAAAATCCAAAAAAAAAAAAAACCATAACAAAACCTTTATATATCCTTTCATATCTTATTACCATTTTCAATAATATTCTTTGTCTGTTCTATTTCCAACTATCCATTCATCTTTTTTCTTTTATTATACTTCTCCTATACACCAATTGGAGTAACGTCTATAACTCATTACCCTAACTTAAAAATACTTCATATGACAATTTTTCTTGGGATTCTGTTTTATAAATTCTAAAATTACACAATGAATTTGATACTCTAAATACACATATAAAAAACACAATCTTATGTACCCTCCAGAATCCCTCTTTTATCCTAAATTAAATTCACCCATTGTCTCTGAATAAACTTTTTTTCTTTTTTTCTTTTTCCCCCCATTGAGGCTTCTCCTCCCCCCCTTTCTCTCTTGCTTATTCTTCTCCTTGCCCTTTTTACCCCCTTGTCTTTCCTCCTCCCTTTTCTTACTCCCTTTCCTTTGCTTTCTAACCTTGCCTCCACCTTTCCGCTCATTTTTCTCTTCTTTGGTTGTTTTTATAATTCTTAAAATCCCCTTTTTCTTATCCTTTTTCTCCTCCTCCCCGGAAAGAACCCATTGTTCATCAAAGATGGCTTCTTCTTCCTCTTCTTCTTTGTCCCAGTCCTTCTGCTGCGTAGTCAACTTTTCATAAGTACATAACGCCATTTCTAAGAATTGAAACAAAGTGCCCAAAGTATCTTCCTTTTTATATTTTTGATATTCAGTCTTTAGTTCATCCACAAGCGATGCCATCATGAAAAAAGAAACTTTTCCCAAAACAACCACAAATATTTTTAATCAAAAATAATTCAAAAAAAAAAATTCCAAAAATTAATACTTTTCTTCCTTCTTCTCTTTCTCTTTCTGGGGTTAATGTTTAATCAAAGAGGTCCAATTACCATATACCTTTCTTTGGGATTCTAGGCAATCTCCTCCTTTTTCAGCTTCTGCTCCAATTTTTTTTCCTCTCCCTTCCCACTTGCAATATCAATTTTAAATAATCAGAAATCCATACCTCTAATAAGGGTTTTCCAATTTCTTAAGTTTTTCAATGTCCAGAAACCCTTTTGTCCCTTAGCTTCAACTTTCAGAATAATTCACTTTCAATGTCCAATATGTCCAAACATATCTGCTGTTTCCATGGGGTGGGAGAGTGAAGAAAAAAAAAAGTTCCCTTTAACAGCTTCTCCGCCGCTTTCAATCTTCTTAGGGATACAATGTATCCTCCAGCAATTCAAACAGCCCAGTTCCAACAAATTTGAAAGATGTTACTTGACCCAGCTCAGACAGCACTTTCACTCTTCTTATTTCCTCCAGCGCAATCTTACCCGGTTGCTGGCTTCTTCGTGGCGGCCATTGCTGACCGCCGCTCCACCGCCTTGGGAAAAAGGGGTTTTTCCGGAGGAGGAGGGGGTCTGTGACACCCCCAACCCCCTGTCCGACTCCCCTCTCTCTTCAGCTGTCCCTACAGGGCAGCCATATCCCCCTGACCCATCTGGATCGGGGGTACCTCGGCGGCTAGCACAGCAGGAATCGCGAGCTGTCGCGAATTCCTGCTGCCCCGAAGCCACGCGAAACCGGAAACTTTCTTCATCACTTTCTGATGACGATTCGAGGTCCTTGTGGTGGGCTGTCATTGCCTGTCCTTCCAGGTGAGGTGAGATTTCGCCGGCGAGTTGGTGGAGTGGGGCGTGGGTGCAGCGCATTCGGGCAGCTGACTTCCTGGTTGCTTCTGCTGCAGTAGCATCAGCGATGGCATCTGTAAGGCTAATCAGCTTTTGCCATCAGCTTACTTTGTGTAGCTAGCACATCTAACCCCAGAACTATTCGGTCTCTCAGGGCCTCTTCGAGGTCGGCGAACCCGCAGAGGCCTCCCAAATTCCGGAGATCCGCAATGAAATCTGCAACGCTTTCTCCCTTCTGCTGGTCTCTCTGATAAAATTTATGTCTTCGAACAAGCATTGGTATGGTTGGTGCGTAGTGGGCCCGTAGAAGGGGCTCGAGGATGTCCCAGTCCATGGACTTCACCTCAGCCGGTTTGGCTGGTGCCTTGGCCATCTTAAACATGGTCGGCTCACAGTGAGTTAGGAATACCGCTCGCTTCTTTCTGGTAGTGGCATCCTTCAAGTTGTTGGTCTCCAGAAACATCTGGAATCGGTCCAGATATGAGTCCCAGTCTTCTTGTTCCGGGTCGAATGGAGCAGGTGGTATGAAGCTGCTAGATATGGTTCAGTTGTTGGTGCGTCTTCAGCCATGTGCTCTGTTTAGCGCTCTGTAGTGCTCAGTCAGCTCTGACGTCTCCAAATCCCACCTTCGTTGCCAGTGTTGTTCTGTGCATGGGCACAAGAAGTGGAGACGAGACGATGAACAGTGAACTTCAACTCTTTATTTAACATTGTGGAACAGAGCAAAAACTACGGCAGCAATAGCCCTTTTTATAGGCAAGCTGCTGATCAAATAACCAATAAGAAATGGGAAGCGTTAGTTCCCTTAACCAATGAAAGAGGCCCGTTAATAGCCAATCAGATTCTCCTGAATGGACCAATCAGATTGGCTTTTAACGGCCAATCAGAAGTGCAGGGCCAGAACCCTGCACTTTTCTAAAGGTTTTGATAATCTTTATTTGAACATTTTTATTAATTCACAACAGTGAGTAAACCAAAAGATGATGAAGTCATGTTCTAGTTAGTTAAACATTTACTGAGCAGGATAATTTTCTCTGGAAATATTGTAATTTTTATTGAAAGTTTTGACAAAAACTGTGACATTCCCTACAATGTTAAATAGCTTCCACCAGAGTTTAGTGCCTAATAGATAAGTAATTTCATAGTATACCTTACCCAACTGAAGTTTTTTTTCTACATTAGATTTGGCTAGTACATGCAAATTAAGAAGGCAGTAGCAAAAAGAAGTAAGTCACAAGTTGTTGTAAGTCATTACAATTCACCAGTTACAAAATAAACATTTAAATGCAATGAATAAGTGTTTATTTTGCTCTGAATGAATAAAATTGGCCACAGATGCTGCTGTTTAAGGAGACTAATATCCCTGAGAGTTTTAAAAGAAGTATATCCATGTGATTTCATTGCCTGCACATCTTAAATTGGTGGTGTCTAGAGATGTATCTAATATCTTCTGGGTTTTATGGTTAGAAATTAACTATTTTTAAAAGATTGCTTTTTTTCTTCTTTTAAATATATGCATTTGGTAAAGCTCCCTTCTTGGCCATATGTAACAGTCAGATCTAACTAGTTACCTTGTGATATCACCTTATTTGGTGCTGACTTAGGGATGCTCCTTGAATGCTCTGTTGACATCCATAAGCACAATCAAGGCTTCTGAACTTAGTTCAAAACATGGTTGCTAGGTTGCTACAAAAAGTCTGAATAGCCATCATTCCTCCTAGTTCATGGCTGTCAAACTGGTGGGCTGTGGGCCAGATGTGTAACACGCTGGCCACGCCCATGCCTGGTTTAACGAAGGAGGGAAAAATCATGATACGTCACATGATAATGCTGTGACGATGTGAGTTTGACACCCTGTCCTAGTTAATTTCCAAGCTGAACACTTAAAATGTGCAAGATCAGTTCCCTAAAAATTTGTATATTTGTTTTTATTTATTTATTCATGTGTGCATCACATTTTTAATGCATTCAGAGAGTATTCAGACCCCCTTCAGTTTTGTCAATTTTGTTATGCTTCAGCCTGATTCTACAATTGTTAAAATTCATTTTCTTCCTCATTAATCTACACTCACTGTATATAACCTGATGTAATCATACATAGATCCACAGCATCTCACAATACAAAAGAGGAAAAAACAATTACAATTTATAAAATAAAACTATAATGAAAATAGATAAACTCATATAGTTTATATGAAAGTCCTTCTGCTACCTAAGGCACCTATCAAAATTTTGGGTCCTCATTTGGAAGTCCTTCATAAATCTTCTCAGTAAAGACTCCTTTCTTTTGAAATTGCTACTTAAGAATGGATCCTTGATATCAGTTATTATTTTAGCACAAGGTCAAGACTTTTATAAGTTCCAAGCATTTTACTAGTAGTGTGAACAGGATGATGTAAATTAACATAGGAGGGCCCAAATGTCCACATTATGAACCAATTGTGTAATAATTTCTTGCAATCATACAATAACTGTAATTAAGCTATGTGCAACTGAGCAGTGTGAATTAGCATCTTTCTGAATTTGCCACTCAAATGTGGCACAAGTATGTGTATAACCTCTTTATTGAGACATGAAAGGTGCATTAGAGGAAAGGTAATTTTCTGACCTTTTCTTGCAACTTCCTGATGTTTCCTCTTGAAGAATTTTTACAAATGGTTTTCAATCCATGTCCATCAGAGTTTCCTCCTAAATCACTCTACTGCCTCACCTGCTCATCTATTTTTTTTAATGGAAATATGGAAGCCAAAGCATTGTCTAAGAACAGGCCTGTGGGATTAAACCTATCATTACTGAAGTGTGAAGCTCTAATTGTATCACTTTCCATAATGTATTTGCCAGATAAATATTATTCAATGCCACCACATTCACACTCGTGGGAAATGGGAGAGGTTATAATGGAAGGAAGATTTATGCCCACTAGAAGCTGGGCTGTCATGATTAAAAAAAAGTTTCCACCCATTATGCGAATCCTATTGATCATTTCAGGAAGCAGAAAATGGTGCTGCTCATTGATTTTGCGTGGCTGCCAAATGCATTTGGGCCTGATGCATTTGATGGGTAGGCTAGTTTTTCAAAGGGAACTCAGTTAAACTAATCTTAGTTCAGAGGAATGTACACAATGGAATAAGAAACCTTGTAATGGCAGGAGCAAATATAATGTAATCCTCTTCTCTTTTAAGCTATATCAGCATAAGAATAAGATATGAGCCCTCCCAGGAGACACCAGTGAAATGTATTGAAGCTTTGATACTAGTTTTCATGAACAGAACAATTGCTGGTTAAATTGGGGTTTAGTTCCTCCTTCAGCAACTAAGAACTTTACTGAGAGCAATTAATCTGCTGGACATCAGGTGAAAAGGTTTGTGGAGATGCCAATTATAAGATGAGGTGACAAAGAAAAGAAAGAAAATAGAAACAGGTAGGAAAATGCCTTTATATTTCTGTAAACGAAGCACTTGCCAACATTTACATTTTTATCTCCATAGACACTTCTGCTCAGGTTTGGAAAAGATAGAAAGGGATTTTCCTGACAAGAAGTCTCCACCTCAAGAGGCTAGGCTGGCACCTTGTTTAATCTTCATTCTTTGTTTAGAGAATTGATTCAGGAAGATGTTCGCTCTACAAAAACACAATTGCCTTGTTTTAATTGCTGCATCCATATGTTGTTACACTATTTTTTTCTTCTCCAGAATTGTCATCTTTTATGATTTAGTCATCCTGAATAGTGTATAAGCACTTGAAGAACAAGACACAAATGTGACATTAAGAGAGCATATGGATAAATTGTTCTAAATCACACTCACACACAATATACACTTTGTAATGTTATATCCGTAAACTGTGTAAGAGTTTATAGACCCATTCTCTGAATTTCATTTGTTTGTTTATATAGTTAAAAAATTATGCTGAATCTTACTCCAATTTGCAGATACTAATCTTTAGAATCAAATAATGAATCAAAGGTGGGTTTTCTTGTATCAAAAACAGAAAATTACAAATGGTCACCTAGCATCTCTATATAAAGCTCTTCTTTCCAATTATTTCCATTAGGGATTAGCTACTCTTCTAACTGTCAGTTAATAAGGTAAGCAATTTAACTGCTTAATGCATGCACTGAACAGAGGCCTTTGATGAACTTAATCTCTGAAATGACTTCCTTCAGGATCTAATTTAGGGATTAATTGCCATCCAGCAACAATAGCTTCTGAAGTCTGGAGATGGGGTGGAGAAGCAATCCACCTTGCATTTTATGTGACTGCTGTCTTAGAGACCAAAACCATACAGTGTCACCTCTCTGCAATACATAAAGTATCAGAAAGTCTTTCCAGTACATTAAGTATCTAGGGCATATACATCATCCTTTCTCTTTCTTTTTTAATCAGAATATTAATTAAGTCATTGTACACAATGGGGGCCTTTGTGTCTCCAAAGCAAAGTTGTGTGCTGAATAATCAGGCCATCTCATCCCATCGTTCCAATCCATTCAATGTGCAGCCTTTCTTCCTGCGAACAAATGAAGTTATATTGCTGCTTAATGGGGCCTTCAAAACCAAAACCTAAGACAAACACGGGAAAAAAAACCCTGATATCTCATGTTGATACATTCCTATGGATAAGCCCTTTATCTGATTTTTTATTTCTAAAGGGGAAGCTATAAGAAGACAATTCCCTGCCAAGTTACAATAGGCAACCCTGCTTTGTGGTCATAATATGCAAGGGCTGGAATGTGAACGCTAACAACTCTAGACACTATTGATATACAGCTTGCCATCCAGATGTGAAATGCAGAGTTTGTGCATTTGTGTAGAGACAGAGTCCCAATGAACTGTATACGCACATACTAACTATATTGACTTTGCTATTAAACACTTCAGTATCTGGCTAATATCTTGGCTGCTTAATGTAGACCAATGTTTCATAAAGTTTGGTCCTAGGACACCTGAGAGTCTCCCAAGACCTCTTAAGCATCTCTAAAATCAAAATTATTTGCCAGATATGTTGAAAAATAATCAAATATTAAAATTCCATCAAACTACCATGAGAATCAGCAAATGTACCAATTTTAATTTTTAATATAGTAAATATAGATAATCTATACAACAAAAGCTCTTTTGGAGTCCTCTGTAATTTTTAAAAATGAGAAGGGATCCTGAAAGGAAAAAAAAGTTTAAGAAACATTCTCCTCTCTTCTACCACCTCCTAACAAGCTGTATACTGAAATTTCCAAGTAATTCTGTCATATAATTTTTGGAATGCATACATGTAGATGTTCATATGTATGGCTAGGTGAATATATCTTTAAATACATTACTCTTGTGATTGTCTCTGTGGCCCACCTAAGATAGAAAGAGGCTGGCTATGGCCAAGCAATTATAACATTCAGGTCTGCTGTCTAAAATGTTAGTTTAAAGAATGATAATCTGGAAAGTGAAGTTTAGAATTGTTTCAAATGTTTAGAATTACTTCATAAATTATTTCCAAAGTTCATTTCCTAAAGCATAGTCATAATTAAAATAATAATAGTAAATAGGGATTGAATTAACTGATTTTCACTTCATTGGACCCAAATATTGCTAGCTTGGTCTGGCTGCTTGCTCTGATTTATTTAATCTCAGTGTGTCTTCAGGAAGTTTAATGTGGATATCATAATTCCAAGAAGTGAACTTTAGCTCAGAGGCAGGTAACTAATATAAAGTCATTGACTGAGATTTCCAGCTAAACAAGGATCTGAACCTGTTTCTAGAACACCATCTGTCCTGATAATTAAACTGACAATGAGGCAAAACATATGCAGGTATTCTTTGCTTACCACTGCCTCATTTAGCAACTGTTCAAAGTTACAATTGTATATATATTAAAAAACAGCTTTGCAACCTGTCTTTGCATTTAAGACCATTCCAGCATCTGGCGATAACATAAACAGCATTTGGGTACTTCACAACTGGCATGCATTTACAACTGTTGCAGCATCCCATGGTCACACTATCACCATTCACATGCTTCAAAAGTAGCTTTTGTCAAACAGAGTTAATGGAAAATACAAAAGGAAAATTGCAAGTCAAACTCATGTCTTGCTTAACAACTGAATGAGAAGTGACATCATAAGCCTGTTGTGATCACATGGTTTTCTGCTTAGTGATTGTGATGCTTAGCAATAGAGTTTCTGGTATAATTTTGGTGACTTAAGCTAGGATTACCTGTGTCTGGAATAGCTTTGCAGTAATATATGGATATAAGTTGTCTCTCCCTCCCACCAGCAGTTGTAGAAAACCACAGTGATATCAAAATGCATTTTCCACATGATGTCATTGAGCTAATGATGCAGTTATATGATGACTATGTCTGATAAAATTACCTAAGTTGCATCAGATTCACAAAGAACTTCATGATCAGAATATGCTCTCTACCTGAGCTATCTAGGAGGATAATAAATTGGAATTTAGAGAGAGGATTAAGGTTTGGGAACATTTTTAATATCTTTTGCTCCTTCCCTCCTCACTGTTTACCAATTCAAAAATTAGTTATACCACTTCAAACTGTATCAGAAAAATAATACTCACAAGTGGATTCATCTACTCTTGCAGACTTTCTGATCTAGATAAGCTCTTTTGAATATCATATAAAGGTGCCGGTGAGCATCTTGGGAAAGTTCACATTCAGGTGAAGGTTGACGTGTGTGTGTGTGTGTGTGTGTGTGTGAAAGAGAGAGAGCGAGAGAGAGAGGGAGGGAGGGAGGGGAGAGAGAAAGTATACCTCCTCTAACATATGCCAATGAAACATGGACATGAACCTCACAATCAATACAAAAGATAAGTGTTGTGAATGCATAAGGTTTAATAAAGTTATCTTGAGCTTGGAGTCAGGTGCAGGGTTCTGGCCCTGCACTTCTGATTGGCTGTTAATGGCAGGATCGGATTGGCCCATTCCGGGGGATCTGATTGGCTATTAACGGAGCGTTCATATTGGTTAAGGGAGCTAGCGCTCCTAGATTGTTATTGGTTAAATAGTTATTGGGTTGCCTATATAAGGAGGGCTATAACTGCCATTGAGTTTGAGCTGTCACCATGTAAATAAAGAGTTGAAGTTCACCGTTCCAGAGACTCATCTCCATTCTTTTTTGCCCATGCTCCAAACATAACACTGGTGACGAAGGTGGGATGTGGAGACATCAGAGCTGACTGAACTAAAAAGAAACACTGAGCACGTGGCTGACAGCGCTACACGACGGAACCATGTACCACCCGCTCCGTTCGATCCAGTGCAAGAGGACTGGGAGTCCTACATGGATCGTTTCCAAATGTTTTTGGAAGCTAACAATCTAAAGGATGCCACAACCGGGAAGAAACGGGCGATATTCCTAACGCATTGCGGGCCAACCGTATTTAAGATGGCTAAAGCACTAGCCAAACCTGCAGAAGTGAAGGCGATGGACTGGGACGTCCTCGAGCCCCTACTAAGAGCTCATTACGCACTGACCATGCCCACGCTCGTGAGACAGCACGAGTTCTACCAAAGAAACCAGCGAAAAGGAGAAAGCGTCGCCGATTTCACAGCAGACCTCCGAAATCTGGGAGGCCTCTGCAGATTCGCCGATTTGGAAGAGGCACTGAGAGATCGAATAGTTCTGGGACTAGATGCGCCAGACGTGCAGAGCAAGCTGATGGCAAAAAGCGACATCAGCCTTGCCAATGCCATCGCCGATGCTACTGCAGCAGAAGCAACCAGGAAGTCGGCTGCACAATTACGCCGCAATCGCGCTCTGGTACACCAACCGACAGGCGACATTTTACCCAAGTCAGATAAGCAGCTTACAATGGCCCACCACGAGGACCTCTCTTCGTCATCAGACAGCGACGAAGAAGAGGTCCATCGACTGCGGTCCGACCGGGACCCCTACCTGAAGTCCCTACATCCTTGCGCTGGCTGTGGAGCCAACCATGCCAGGTCCGAATGCAAATTCCGTGACGCACTCTGCCATGAGTGCGGGAAGAGAGGCCACATTGGACGGGTCTGCCGAAGTTTACAAGGACCCGGCCAGGCCTCAAAAGGGGCTAACTATCGCCAATCGACAGGAAACCGTCCTGTAAGGCGAGAACCAGTAAACCACTCCTACAGAAACCGAGTTTTGAATCGCCCCACGAAGCGAGGAGAGGCTCACCATACTATCACTATCGGTCACGCCTCTGCCTTGGATGCCAAGAAAATCTGAATTACAATGGCCATCGAGAACCAACCTTGCCAAATGGAAGTCGACTCGGGATCATCCCTCTTGATGGTGTCCTGGAAGACCCTCAAGCAACTCATCCCCACGATCCAGCGCCAAGACCTCCGTTCCCAAAGACTTATTCTTAAGGACTATCAAGGGAATCGAATCCCTGTCGTTGGTTCCAGCCGAGTCCGGGTCTCATTCAAGAAGCACACAGCGTACTTATCGCTAACTGTGTCAACAAAGATCGGCCTAGTCTGCTAGGTCTCCAATGGTTCGCGCCACTTGGCATTGAAGTGGCAGGCATAAATCGAGTCAGCAGAAGTGACTGGGAGGAGGACCTCATCCATGAATTCAGGGACGTCTTTGTGGAAAAATTAGGCGAGTACAAGGGGACCCCAATATCGTTCAGCCTTAATCCAAAGATAGCTCCCATCCGCCTTAAGCCCCATCGAGTTCCGTTTGCCTTAAAGCCGAAAATCGATGAACAACTCGATAAATTAATAGCTCAGGGGGTGCTAGAACCTACCGATCACTCCCCCTGGGAGACCCCAATCATAACACCAATTAAGCCGGATGGTTCAATTCGAATTTGTGGGGACTACCGGGCCACCCTGAACCATGCCCTACAGCAAAATGCATATCCGGTGCCAGTGGTGCAGCATCTCCTCCATTCCCTGGGGGGCGGAAAAGTCTTCACTAAATTAGACTTAGCTCAGGCATATCAGCAATTACCTGTTGATGAAAAGACGGCACAGGCACAAACGATTATGATGCACCGAGGTGCCTTTAAATGTACCCGGCTCCAATTCGGAGTCAGTGTAGCACCTGGAATTTTTCAGAGCCTTATGGAGAGGCTACTACAAGGGATTAAAGGCGTGCTCCCCTACTTGGACGATGTATTAATTGCTGCACCTACAAAAAAAATCTTACGAGATCGTTTAAAATTAGTTCTACAAAAATTCCAAGACGCCAGTCTTAAAGTGAAAAAGAATAAGTGTAATTTGTGTACAGATCGTGTTGAGTTTTTAAGGTACCTAATTGACAGTCAGGGTATTCACCCTACCGACAGTAAATTGAGAGCAATAAAAAACGCTCCCAGGCCTTGGAACAAGGCCGATCTCCAGGCGTTCCTAGGCCTCATCAACTTTTATAATGTATTTCTACCACATAAAGCAACTGTAGCTGAGCTGTTACATCGTTTGCTAGACAAAAAAGCAATTTAGTTATGGGGTCATAAAGAAGAACAGGCGTTCCGTAATGTAAAAAAACTGCTGACTTCTGACGCTGTACTCATGCAGTACAATGAGACTTTGCCGTTAAATATCACATGTGATGCTTTGCCTTTCGGAGTGGGCGCCATTTTGAGCCATGTACTGCCTAATGGTAACGAAGCCCCTGTTGCATATTTTTCAAAGACACTTTCAAAAACTGAGGAAAATTATAGCCAAATCGATAAAGAAGCCCTCACAATTGTATCTGCCATTAAAAGATTTCACGAGTACGAGTATGGCCGGGCTTTTACTATCGTGACTGACCACAAACCGTTATTGGGGATAATAGCTGGAAATAAGCCGACTCCCTACATATTATCTCGCTGGTCAGAATTCTTGGCTGCTTATAATTATCGGCTGCAATACCACCCGGGGAAAGCCATTCCCCACGCTGACGCATTGAGCTGAGCACCGCTTCCAGAGACTCTCGATGATCCCGCACCAATGGTAACCATGTCACAGATTGAAACACTCCACACGCCGCCATTAACCGCAAGAGATATCGCGAGAGAAACCAGACGTGACCCCACCTTAGCGCGAGTCCTAGGCTGGGTAGAACGCGGATGGCCATTGGACCAATTATCGGATGACTTCACACCATTCAAGACTCGACAAATGGAGTTGTTCTCTCAAAAAGCTGTGTCATCTGGGTTGATAGAGTCATTATCCCAGAACGACTCCAAAAAGCAATACTGAGAACCTTGCACGATGGCCACCCCGGTATCGTGCGAATGAAAGCCCTCGCACGAAGCTACGCATGGTGGCCTGGCATCGACAAGCAAATCGAGAATTGGGTTAAAGCTTGTCATAGATGCCAGGAAGTGAGCAATGCCCCATCAAAAGCCATCCCTACCAAATGGGAGACACCAAGGGGACCCTAGTCCCGTATTAACCTGGACTTTGCGGGGCCGAGCAAAGGCCACACCTTTCTTCTAACCGTCGACGCCTACTCGAATTGGCTCGAGATTCACCGCATGACGAACACGACCACCGAAGCAGTTATCAAAAAATTGGAAAGACTGTTTGCAACCCATGGATTACCAGACGTTCTGGTATCCGACAACGGGCCCCAATTTACCGTGCTGTCCTTCGAGCAGTACCTGGCTGACCGCGGCATCCGACATGCGCTCACCTCGCCTGTGTGCCCTGCGACCAATGGCAGGGCTGAGTGCATGGTCCAATTTGTTGAGAAAACTTTGCAGAAATTAGACTACGATAACATCAACGACAAAATCAACTGAATCCTTTTTCTACAACACATCACACCTCATAGCATCACCAACAAAACTCCCGCCGAACTGCTAATGGGATGAAAGCTCCGCTCCCACCTCGACCGGTTACACCCAGCTTATGAACCGGAAAAACTACTAGGATCCAGTGGCCAATGTTGTACCTTCCAGGTAGGCGATTTGGTATATGCCAAAAACCTATCAGGCGATCCACTGTGGGTAGAGGCGACAGTAGTTCATGTAACCGGCCCAAGATCCTACCTTGTACAATACCTTGACGATAGACTATGGAAATGCCATATCGATCAATTATGATCATGGCTCCGGTCAGGCATTTCTGAACTCCCTTATGACCAAACTGAGGAGGGGGGGAGATACGGAAGAAGACAAATTTCAATTAGAAGAAAACCCGTTTGAAGGGAACAATAGCGGAATAGAGACACAGGAATTGGAACCAGAGATGGGAATAAATTCACCTCAGGGAGTTGCCGAAAATATTGGTGACAACAAAAACGTGAACTCTGAACCAGAGGCAACCCCTTCGCCAAACAACGATCTACCTCAGCGAGATTGCAGCCAAATGCAAAACACTCAGCGAAAATCAAAAAGACTAATAAAGCAACCGTCCTACCTTAAGGACTATGTAACTGCGCCCTGTAAACAGAAGCCAGGGGGAAGGGGTGTTTTGAATGCATAAGGTTTAATAAAGTTATCTTGAGCTTGGAGTCAAGTGCAGGGTTCTGGCCCTGCACTTCTGATTGGCTGTTAATGGAAGGATCGGATTGGCCCGTTCCGGGGGATCTGATTGGCCATTAACGGAGCGTTCATATTGGTTAAGGGAGCTAGCGTTCCTAGATTGTTATTGGTTAAATAGTTATTGGGTTGCCTATATAAGGAGGGCTATAACTGCCATTGAGTTTGAGCTGTCACCATGTAAATAAAGAGTTGAAGTTCACCGTTCCAGAAGCTCATCTCCATTCTTTCTTGCCCATGCTCCAAACATAACAGTAAGAGTGGTGCAAAGAGCCATGGAAAGATACATACTCAGCATTACAAGATAAGAAAGAAAGACCTTCATGTGGATTAGCGGTGGCCCCCAACCTTTTTTGTGCCGCGGCCTGGTACCGGCATCACAAAATCATCCACGGCCCGGTACCGGCATCAGCATGCATGGCAAGGCGAGCCGAGTGACCGGTCAGCCAGCTGTCCCCTGCTTCTTCCTGCCACCTTCAACTCCTCCTTTGTACCTGTGTCAATGGGCTTCGTGATGGCTTCGTGACGATCGCTTGGCTCGCCTTGCCATGCTGAAAGAATCCTTGCGCCTTAGTTTTGTTCAAAGCTGCCCCCTCCCTCGATGAAACTAAGGTACAAGGATTCTTTCAGCACCCAAACGCCGCTTTCTACCCAGAAAAGCTCACCGGAAGCACTTTTTCATCAAAACAAGATGGCGGCGCCCAGCAAACCAGCGGCCTGGTAGATATTGTTCCACGGACCGGTACCAGTCCAGGGATGGTGGTTGGGGATCCCTGGATTAGAGAACAAATGAAAGTATACGATATCATCAAGAGAGTAAAAGAATAGAAATAGAAATGGGCTGGTCACATAGCAAGAAGAACTGATGGCAGGTGGACCAAGGCAGTTATAGAATGGATTTCATTTGATAAATAGTATCCACAAAAGAAACCTAAAACAAGATGGATTGACAACATCAACAAGTATTGTGGGTCCAATTGGCAAAGGGACCATATTGGTTGCTTTCTGGTATTTTATGCTAATTTATTATTAATATAAGCTTTATATGCTTTCTTAGTAATTTGCTTTAAAAATATGCAAAAAGCCAAAATAATTGCTCAGAAACACACATGACAGTTCTGGATTACTCAGCAGTGAACCTGCCATTTTTCTCCTTAAACTAATTTATGCCACCCTCTTTGAGCAGCTTTGGGAAAATTTATTGTGCAACAGTCTTTTTACTACCCTCCTTCATTTCCCACATCTACAGTACTAGTCAAAACTCATTATAAAGCATATTATGATGATAAGTACCAAGGTAGACAGAGAGAAAATACAATAAAATATACATGAAGGTGGAAGGAATATTAGGTTGTTTCAGTCCATCTAAATGACCTCCTGTAGAGTCTCTCTTTTAGAAACTACAGCAAAGAACAGCCTAATCTTACTGATATTTTGTTAAATTCTGTGACACTTAGAATATTGAAGGTTTTTTCCCTCTTCCCTGCCAAGCTGTGACTTATTTTTTAAATTTTTTTAAAATAGACTCCTACCACCCAGTTTCAATGAGATTTTTATTGTAGTTCTTCCCAAACTCAGCCAGTAACCTTCTACATACTCAATTTATAGAGTCATTTATCTGATTAATATGGATGCTAAGATTTTAATAACACATTTTGAACTTAAAATACAGGGTTTTTTCCCCCTGATTATTGTGGGTCCAGCTTCAGAATATTAATTTTTAATTGTGGTAATAGTTTGCTGCAAAATGTACAGAATGCAGCACTCATTACATCTTTTGATGATCAGAAATATGAGTAAGTGTATTATGTATATAATTTAATAGTTCATTTGCATCTTGTATTACTGTATTTTTCTCAAGACTATGTAAGGTAGCCATGTGAGTTTAATTTTTTTTTTTACAAGATCAGCATTAGAAATCTGATACCTCACATTTTCAATCAAGCTTGAGAATTTCAATAAACACAAAACAATATTTTATGATAAATTAACAGTACTACATCCACATGGATAAAAATAAGTAGTGGGGTACCACAAGGCTCCATCTTAGGCCCATTCCTCTTCAATATCTTCATAAATGACTTAGATGAGGAAATAGAAGGGGGACTCATCAAATTTGCAGGTGACACTATATATCCCAGAAGCTCAAGATCCAAAAAGATCTTGATAGACTTGAACAATGGACCCTATCCAACAAAATGAATTTCAATGTGGAGAAAAGCAAAGTTTTACATTTAGGCAGGAAAAATCAAAGGTATAAGTACATATTAGGCGAGAACTGGCTCAAAAACAGTAACTGTGAGAGGGACCTTGGAGTCTTAGTGGATGATCACTTGAATTTGAACCAGCATTATGCAGAAGCAGCCAGAAAAATTAACACAATCATGGGTTGTATAAACAGAGGCATAGAATCAAGATTGTGTGAAGTATTAGTACCACTTTATAACACCATGGGAAGACCACATCTGGAATACTGCAACCAATTTTGGTCACTATGCTACAAAAAAAGATGTTGAAACTTTGGTATAAGTTCAGAGATCAACTAAGATAATCAAAGACTTGGAGACTAAACCATGTAAAGGACAGCTGCAGGATTTGGGTTTGGCTAGTCTAAACAAAAGAAGAATTAGGGGGTGACATGATAGCAGTATTCCAGTGCCTGAGAGGCTGCCGCAAAGAAGATGGGGTGAAATTATTCTCCAAAGCACCAGACAAGAAATAATGGTTGGAAACTAATCAAAGAGAGAAGCAACTTGGAATTAAGCAGAAACTTCCTAACAGTGAGAACAATTAATCAGTGGAACAGCTTGCCTCCAGAAATCGTGGGCACTCCACCACTGGATGTTTTTAAGAAGAGTCTGGACAGTCACTTATCTGAAATAGTATAGCTTTTCCTGTTTGAGCAGGGGGCTGGACTAGAAGACTTCCAAGATCTCTTCCAAATCATTCATTCTATTCTATTCATATGAAGTCTATTTTACATTTCTCAAAGCTTGTACCCACTGATTTTCCAAAATTGAATATTCCAATTTTTCACTGTATATTTCATTTAATTGAAATAATTTGATGAAATTATATCATCTGTGTACATTTTGATTAATGAACTTCAATGTCTTGTTCTTGTAAATGGTGCAAGTTTGCTTTACAAATATGAATTTAGCTAATTTGTTCTTAAAACTATATTCATACAGCAACAAACTTTGTTTCACATACATTGAATATCAAACCGAGTAAACATCCTTTCGATTGCCATTTAGTGAATGTCCCTGCAGAAGTAGTCACCTTACTAGGATGTCCATTTAAAAAAAAAAAAGTCTATAGTCAGCTCATAACCAATTAATTGGATAAAATACAAGTTCTAAATTTTACAACACTTTATATTTTCAATCAGTCAGAATAGAGCTAGAAGAGACTTCTAGGAGGTCTTTTGGTCCAACCCCCTGCTCAAGCAAGAACCCTATACCAGGGGTGTCTAACTCAAGGCCCGGGGGCCAGATCCGGTCCACTGGATGCTTAGATCTGGCCAGGGGTGTAACTACCGGTTCAGTAATTTTACATTTTGTGCGCGCATGTATATCATCGTTATCTAGCTACCTGTACAATTTAGCAGCGCTGCGCATAGGTGCGCAGAAGTTTTTTTTTTTTTAAACAAATTTTATTAATTTTACAGAGAACACAATAAAACATAAACAAAACTAAAAGATCTTTTCTGAAGGTTGTCTGATCCAGGGTTGAAATTCTTCACACAGACACAAATTCAAACATCATATTCACTTTATATATCCTTCCATATCTTATTATCGTTTTCTTTTTTATATATATATATAAACCATTTTTTATCAATTTTATATAAACAATGCACAAGGCATAACAGCTTATAAGTTCTTTTCTAAGAAAAAATAATAAAAGAAGAAAACCAATAGAACATAACAATTCCAAATTATAGTATCAATACTTTGTCTATTTAACTTCATATCTTATCCCAACTTCTCCTTTTCATCCAAATTATTTCTTATTAATTAAAATTTTTTTTGCCTTTTTTCAATATACAACATCCAAAAAAAAACAAAAAAACATAACAAAACTTTTATATATCCTTTCATATCTTATTACCATTTTCAATAATATTCTTTGTCTGTTCTATTTCCAACTATCCATTCATCTTTTTTCTTTTATTATACTTCTCCTATGCACCAACTGGAGTAACGTCTATAACTCATTACCCTAACTTAAAAGTACTTCATATAACAATTTTTCTTGGGATTCTGTTTAATAGGTTCTAAAATTACACAATGAATTTTATACTCTAAATACACATATAAAAACCACAATCTTATGTACCCTCCAGAATCCCTCTTTTATCCTAAATTAAATTCACCCATTGTCTCTGAATAAACTTTTTTTCTTTAGATCTTTTTCCCCCCATTGAGGCTTCTCCTCCCCCCCTTTCTCTCTTGCTTATTCTTCTCCTTGCCCTTTTTACCCCTTTGTCTTTCCTCCTCCCTTTTCTTACTCCCTTTCCTTTGCTTTCTAACCTTGCCTCCACCTTTCCGCTCATTTTTCTCTTCTTTGGTTGTTTTTATAATTCTTTATTTTTTTTAAACAAATTTTATTAATTTTACAGAAGACACAATACACAAACATACAAAACACAAAACATAAACAAAACTAAAAGATCTTTTCTGAAGGTTGTCTGATCCCCGGGTTAAAACTCTTCACACAGACACAAATTCAAACATCATATTCATCCCATATATCCTTCCATATCTTATTATCATTTTCTTTTTTTTATATATATATAAAAACCATTTTTATCAATTTTATAAAAACAATGCACAAAGAATCAAGGCATAACAGCTTATAAATTCTTTTCTAGGAAAAAATAATAATAAAAAACCAATAGAGCATAACAATTCCAAATTATAGTATCAATACTTTATCTATTTAACTTCATATCTTATCCCTACTTCTCCTTTTCATCCAAATTATTTCTTATTAATTAAAATTTTATTGCCTTTTATCAATATACAAAATCCAAAAAAAAAAACCATAACAAAACCTTTATATATCCTTCCATATCTTATTACCATTTTCAATAACATTCTTTGTCTGTTCTATTTCCAACTATCCATTCATCTTTTTTCTTTTACTATACTTCTCCTATACACCAATTGGAGTAACATCTATAACTCATTACCCTAACTTAAAAGGACTTCGTATAACAATTTTCCTTGGGATTCTGTTTAAAAGATTCTAAAATTACATAATGAATTTTATACTCTAAATACACATATAAAAACACAAACTTATGTACCCTCCAGAATCCCTCTTTTATCCTAAATTAAATTCACCCATTGTCTCTAAATAAACTTTTTTTCTTTAGATCTTGCTTCCTCCTATTAAGGCTTCTCCTCCCCCCCTTTCTCTCTTGCTTATTCTTCTCCTTGCCCTTTTTACCCCTTTGTTTTTTCTCCTCGCTTTTCTTACTCCTTTTCCTTTGCTTTCTAACCTTGCCTCCACCTTTTCGCTCATTTTTCTCTTTTTTGGTTGTTTTTATAATTCTTAAAATCCCCTTTTTCTTATCCTTTTTCTCCTCCTCTCCGGAAGGGACCCATTGTTCATCAGAGATGGCTTCTTCTTCCTCTTCTTCCTTGTCCCAGTCCTTCTGCTGCGTAATCAACTTTTCATAAGTACATAACGCCATTTCTAAGAATTGAAACAAAACGCCCAAAGTATCTTCCTTTTTATATTTTTGATATTCAGTCTTTAGTTCATCCACAAACGATGCCATTATGAAAAGAGAAACTTTTCCCAAAACAACCACAAGTATTTTTAATCAAAAACAATTAAAAAAAAGTTCCAAAAATTAATACTTTTCTTCCTTCTTCTCTTTCTCTTTCTGGGGTTAATGTTTAATCAAAGAGGTCCAATTACCATATATCTTTCTTTGGGATTCTAGGCAATCTCCTCCTTTTTCAGCTTCTGCTCCAATTTTTTTTCCTCTCCCTTCCCACTTGCAATGTCAATTTTAAATAATCAGAAATCCATACCTCCAACAAGGGTTTTCCAATTTCTTAAATTTTTCAATGTCCAAGAATCCTTTTGTCCCTTAGCTTCAACTCTCAAAACAATTCACTTTCAATGTCCAATATATCCAAAAATTTCTGCTGTTTCCATGGGTTGGGAGAGTGAAAAAAAAAACAAAAGTTCCCTTTAACAGCTTCTCCGCCGCTTTCGCTCTTCTTAGGGATACAATTCCAGGCAATTTGAAGGATGTTACTTGACCCGGCTCAGACAGCACTTTCAATCTTCTTATTTCCTCCAGCGCAATCTTACCCGGTTGCTGGCTTCTTCGTGGCGGCCATTGCTGACCGCCACTCCACCGCCTTGGGAAAAAGGGGTTTTTCTGGAGAAGGGGGGGTCTGTGACACCCCCACCTCCCTGTCCGACTCCCCTCTCTCTTCAGCTGTCCCTACAGGGCAGCCATATCCCCCTGACCCATCTGGATCGGGGGTACCTCGGCGGCTAGCACAGCAGGAATCGCGAGCTGTCGCAAATTCCTGCTGCCCCGAAGCCACGCGAAACCGGAAGTCCGGTTGTTTTTATAATTCTTAAAATCCCCTTTTTCTTATCCTTTTTCTCCTCCTCCCCGGAAAGAACCCATTGTTCATCAAAGATGGCTTCTTCTTCCTCTTCTTCTTTGTCCCAGTCCTTCTGCTGCGTAGTCAACTTTTCATAAGTACATAACGCCATTTCTAAGAATTGAAACAAAGTGCCCAAAGTATCTTCTTTTTTATATTTTTGATATTCAGTCTTTAGTTCATCCACAAGCGATGCCATTATGAAAAAAGAAACTTTTCCCAAAACAACCACAAATATTTTTAATCAAAAATAATTCTAAAAAAAAATTCTAAAAATTAATACTTTTCTTCCTTCTTCTCTTTCTCTTTCTGGGGTTAATGTTTAATCAAAGAGGTCCAATTACCATATACCTTTCTTTGGGATTCTAGGCAATCTCCTCCTTTTTCAGCTTCTGCTCCAATTTTTTTTCCTCTCCCTTCTCACTTGCAATATCAATTTTAAATAATCAGAAATCCATACCTCCAACAAGGGTTTTCCAATTTCTTAAGTTTTTCAATGTCCAAAAACCCTTTTGTCCCTTAGCTTCAACTCTCAAAACAATTCACTTTCAATGTCCAATATGTCCAAACATATCTGCTGTTTCCATGGGGTGGGAGAGTGAAGAAAAAAAAAAAAGTTCCCTTTAACAGCTTCTCCACCGCTTTCGATCTTCTTAGGGATACAATGTATCCTCCAGCAATTCAAACAGCTCAGTTCCAACAAAATTGAAAGATGTTACTTGACCCGGCTCAGACAGCACTTTCACTCTTCTTACTTCCTCCAGCGCAATCTTACCCGGTTGCTGGCTTCTTCGTGGTGGCCATTGCTGACCGCCGCTCCACCACCTTGGGAAAAAGGGGTTTTTCTGGAGGAGGAGGGGGTCTGCGACACCCCCAACCCCCTGACCGACTCCCCTCTCTCTTCAGCTGTCCCTACAGGGCAGCCATATCCCCCTGACCCATCTGGATCGGGGGTACCTCGGCGGCTAGCACAGCAGGAATCGCGAGCTGTCGCGAATTCCTGCTGCCCCGAAGCCACGCGAAACCGGAAACATTTTAAGTTTTAAAAGCACTTTTTTCCTGCTTTTTCAACTGCAGCCGTGTTGCGCAAAGCAGCTGCAGTTGAAAATGCAGGAAAAAAGTGCTTTTAAATAAGAGCCCGGGTGGGTGGGTGGGCTGCCAAAACAGCAGCAGATATAGAACCTATGTATGCCCTCTGTTTGCTGCTTTTCAGAGCAACCGGATTTACAGAAGTGAACAGAACCGGTAGAATCCCACCCCTGGATTTGGCCCTTGGGGCCACCCTGGAAACAGCAAAGGACCAGCCAGCAGTGCCTCTGCCAGCAAATATGGAGTTTGGGTGGGCCATGTGTGGCAGAGGGTTGCATGAGGCTGTCGCAACTGAAAACGGAGCTCGGGAGCCCATTTTCACTAGCAGAGTGCTCAGGCCACCACAGGCACCCCCGACATGGCCAATCCACACTGGCTACACCCAAGGTTAAACACAACCCTGATGTAGCCCTCAATGAAATTGAGTTTGACACCCCTGTCCTATACAATTTGAGACTAGTGGCTGTCCAATCACTTTCTAAAGAGATGAAGAAGTGATGAAGCACCTACAACTTTTGGAGGCAAACTGTTCCACTGATTAATTGTCCTCACTGTTTGGAATTCTGTCCTTAATTCCAGATTTACTTCTCTCTTTGATTTGTTCCATCCATTGTTTCCTGTCTGGCCTTCTGGTGCTTTAGAAAATAAATTGACCCCCTCTTCTTTGTGACAGCCTCTCATATACTGGAATACTACTATTGTGTCACCCTACTTGGAACTGCCTATATATTCAAATGCTACCTTGATAGCTCTTAGGTCCTTGGGTGAGGACTTGAACTATTAAGTTTTTACCAGTCCCAAACTGTGAATTAAATTGAAGATTAAATCTTAAATAATGATATACTCTGGATAGTGGATGTGGCAGAGAAGAGAAAGAACTGGAGAAAATAACAACATACAAAGACCTGAAAATAGAAATAGAATGACTGTGGCAAAAGAAAGCAAAGGTAATGCCAATAGTAATAGGAACCTTGGGTGCAATCCAAAAACAACTGGAGCACCACTTGAACACCATCTGTATTGACAAATGCATTATCATTCAATTGCAAAATTGCAGCTTTACTCAGAACAATCACAGCTGCCTATTCCAGGTCCTTGGGAAGGACTAAATAGGTGGGGGGAAATGCCAAATCCAGTCTGAACATCTGGCCAACTCTACGATGAACCAATAATAATAATAATTCATGCCATAGCCCTTTAAACAGTATTGTGCTCAATAAAGTTACTGGTAAAGCTATTCTAGAATACTCCCCTGTTCCACTAATGACTATTACAAACACATGAATACAGATTAAGATTATGTATGCAATGTTTTGGAAATCATGTATAAAAAGTATTTGTGAGTCCAGGACTGCAAATGTAGTACCTCATTTCACCTCTTTGTATAAACAGCTGTTTCCCAACTGAGCACTACTACCCTCTACACAGATTTCACTTATTGGCAGTGAATCCAAAGCATTGCATAGCCCTCAAACAGATCCAATATTTTTGGCCCTTTATGTTTTAAAACAAGTGAGATGAATGATGATGATGATGACGATGATGATGATGATGATGATGATCATCATCATCATCATCATCATGATGTACTATCTATTGCTTCTTCCCTTATATTTAATCTTCTGTTCCTTCTGGAGTCTAGAAGGAAGTTTTTATGTTTTAATATGCAGAGTTTTATTGGGTTTTCAACAGGGATTTTCAAACTTCATCTAACCCCTTTATACAGTGACAACTATGCAAAGTGCGTAATTATATTTTGAAGAATAATTAAATGGTTGAAATCAGTTTTGTTCTCTGCCTGGTTGTAATGAATCATTATTGAGTCCTGTAATTAACCTATTCTGGTGTTAATTAGGCAGCAATTGGGGACCCTGAAATTGCTGACACTGTGATTGCATAAAAGGCTTGGGAATGGATGGCTGTTCCAAATGCATTCCTTCAGATGGATGAGGTGCAGGAAGGTTGGATGGTTGGATGTAGTGAACTCAGTTACTTTTCATAAGAGACATTGTGCTGCACCTTGGAATGATTATAAAACTAGCAAGCTCATCAACTAAACTTTAATTGCACTCTGAAATTTGGTCTAGTCTTCCTATTCATGTTAACCACAATTGTTCAGCAGTGCTTTCCTAAGAAAATACTGTGTATGTACTGTTAGGAATGTAAGTCACCTAACAGCTATTTGGGTTGGCCAATATATAAACCAGGATAGACTTATTAATACTGTCTCTTTAAGAGAATCCTAAAAGTGTAATTGGGTGTGGTTTCTCAAACGGCCATAAGATGGAGCCAGAAACCTGGGTTGTGTAGTCTTAGTCTCAGAAGAAATCTCAGTGAATCTCTGTTTCCTTCTGTTGGAGAATATTGTCATTCTTTCTCATTGACTGATATTCCTGGATTTGATGTAAGTCTGACACTGAACTGTTTTTCACACTGGACTTTGTTATTGGATTATCCCTGGACTGAAAACTGACTGATTTAACCAGTTACTTTGGACTGCTTATTTTGAATGACTTTGGACTGCCTATTTTGAACTTTGCTTAAACCTTTATCAACAGTAAAAACCTACATTTACTGCACAGTGTATTTGTACAGTGCTGTGTGTGTATTATTCAAACACTACTCTCAAATACATCTCCCTGTATGCACTCATTCTCCTAATGGGGAATTACCTCAACACATATTGTGTACTGGCTCCCAAGGATGCAAATTGGTTATAGCTCTTCTCCCTGTTACAACTAAACTAAAATCACTAACTCTTTTCCAGATTGTTACAAAGTTAACATTTAATTTACAGATGATCCCATCAGCCCATGAAGCTCTTTAAAGTATAATTACGTGCATTTCAGAAATGCCATTCAGTCTGGTGGCAGTTGACCAAAACTTTCACACCAATGTCTCATCAGATAATTTAATATTGGTTCTTTCTTCATAAATGTCACAACATTATGCTTCAACAATTGCAGACATTTCAGAAGGAAGGTTTGGGAACCTAATCCTGACTGATTGTGAGCAGAAGGCAAGGATGCAACAATCCTGGAGAAAAGGGTTGTTTTAAAATTTAATCAGTGCTTATAGAAACACAGTGTGTCTATCATTGGCGCTGAGACAGAAGCCTTACGGTTCAAGAAACAAACAACAGATCTTAAACCCAACAAATCAAATACGCACTATTTTCCTTTGTCATTTCTGTTGCAATGAATGTTCACGCTCTAGGATTTTCAAGGTGAAAATAGGGTTTGGAGATGTAGCAAAGCTGCCTCATACTACTGTCCCATCATGGTGGTCTGTTTCAAGACAAACCCTTAGTATGTAAAATTTTCAGCAAAATTGTAAATGTGTATATCTGTGCATTTTCCTTCACATGAATCCAGGCAATGCAGAATCATAGGGGGAACCTGTAGCCAATCAGCTAATGAAAGTAAATATATAGACATCGACCTAGAAAATCCCCATAATGCCTTAATTGTGAACCAGGGCATGAAACATTTCTGAGTTGTCATGGTAATCAGGACACGCTCCTAATCATTCTGTATTGTGTTGATAATTTTCAGGAGTGTATAATTAGAATTCTATTGTGGTCCATTTCAGCCTTGCATAACATCCCCCTAATTATGGAATAACTTGGGGTTATCTTTCAATAGGACTTGTCAGTTCCACAAAACTTAACCAAGAAGGGAAATACCAGTCCAGCTACTTTACAGAGCAGTTTTGTATCATTTCCCCACCACCAATGTTTGACTCCTTATGAACACTTGCATGATGACAGAAAAGGCTGAATAATTTGCCATGGGAAGGTGTCATGCAGCAGGGAAAACAGCTGAAAACTAAGCAAAACTGAACCTTTGACAAGGGAGAGCTCGGCTTGACTCTTTTGCTCATGCTATGCTGCAATCACCATACATAGACCACTCATTACATGCTGAATTAATGGGTTTTGGCAGCAACCTAACTGTGCTGCCATTCTCTTTGACAGTCAAATACTCTTTCCTGGAAGTCTAAAAGCAGACAAAGGCCAACTGTTACAGCAAAAAAATGGGGGGGGGGGGCACACCCAATATTTGTTTTGCAAGCTGCCTTAACATTGAAGTTAGCTGCCTGAAGTAAGTTTGGATTTAACAGACAATATCCATAAAGACAGTAAAGTCTTTTATAGGGATAGGTAAAGGTAAAGGTTCCCTTGCATATGTGTGCTAGTCATTTCCGGCTCTAGGGGGCAGTGCTCATCTCCATTTCTAATCTGAAGAGCCAGCACTGTCGGAAGATGTCTCCATGGTCATGTGGCCAGCATGACTAAATGCCAAAGATGCACAGAATGCTGTTACCTTCCCACCAAAGTGGTCCCTATTTTTCTACTTGCATTTTTACGTGCTTTCGAACTGCCAGGTTGGCAGAAGCTGGGACAACTAATGGGAGCTCACTCCATCATGTAGTGCTAGGGATTCGAAACGCTGAACTGCCGACCTTCTGATTCTCATCATCTTAGCCCCGAGCCACCGAGTCCCAGTTTATAGGGATAGGTAAAGAAAAATTCAAATATAGTCCATTAAATCAGGAATCTGTTCACTGGAGAACCATTATGTCAGGATTTTATGATTTTTTTTTACTACTGTAGGAAAAATCTGTACAGCAACTTAAACATACATAAATTCCTAGGCTTACAAGGTGTAAGCCTAATAAGTAATTATTAATAAGTAATTCACTAATAAGTAAATTTAAAAAAAACAATATTACTTTTGAAGTCTTCATGAATTCCTGGTTTTATGATTGAATTAGATGGACAATTAAAAAGAAAATATTACTCTTTTATCAAAACATGGTTAACATTCACATATATATAAAAAAGAAAAGTGTAGTTGTTTTGCTTTTATGTATAACACTACATAATTGTTCTGCTTTTTTCTCCTTTCTTCTCTTACTTTTTTATGTTTGGCTTAATTAATAATTTTTAAAGGGATGTTTGGTAATTAAAGTGGAGATTCTAATGCACAGTTGACAAGGTCTTAGTTGCCATTTGAGAGCATGACAGCAGTTTTAGCTGGAACCATCTATGTGCCCTCTCCCCATTTATGGATCCTGTGGGATATGAAGCAGCAAAAAAGATGCCTAAAGCTCCACTGGAGAAAAATACAATTCCAACCAAAAACGTGTAAGAGCCTACATTAAGCACTACATTCTGTCAGGGCAAAATTAAGGCCAACAGAAGTCCTAAATACAGTATAACAATGGTATCCCAAATGGAAGTGAAACTAGGAGATGGAAACAAATGTGGGACCTGATGGCACCTTTAGCAATAGTACTTAGACTTATATATTGCTTCACAATGATTTATAGCCCTCCCTAAGCAGTTTACAGAGTCAGCTTATTGTCCCCAACAATCTGGGTTCTTATTTTACTAATCTCGGAAGGATGTGTCATGAACTAATAAAGCCGCTTAAATAAAGTTTTAACAAACCTTAAGAAAAGCAGGGTTCTAATCCTGCACTTCTGATTGGCTGATAATAGCGATATCGGATTGGTCCATTCTGGGGAATCTGATTGGCTGTTAACGAGCCACTCTCATTGGTTCAAGGGTTTAACACTTCCATGTTTCTCATTGGCTAATAGGTCAGAAGCCTACCCTATAAAAGGGCTGCTGCTTCCCTAGGGTTTTGCTCTGTTCAGAATGATTAATAAAGAGTTGAAGTTCACTGTTCACTGCCTCGTCTCCGTTCCTTGCACCCATGCGCAGAACTTAACACTGACGACGAGGGTGGGATGCGGAGACATCAGAGCTGACAAAACACTACAGAGCACCAAACAGAGCACGTGGCTGAAGGCGCATCGACAATGGAAACCATGTCCGGTGGCGTCATACCACCCGCTCCATTTGACCTGGTACAAGAAGACTGGGACTCGTACATAGACCGGTTCCAGATGTTTCTGGAGACCAACAACTTGAAGGATGCCACTAGGGGGAAAAAGCGAGCAGTGTTCCTGACCCATTGCGGGCCTGCCATCTTTAAGATGGCCAAGGCACTAGCGAAACCAGCTGAGGTGAAAACCATGGACTGGGACGTCCTTGCGCCCCTTCCACGGGCCCACAATGCACCCACCGTACCAACGCTTGTCCGAAGACATGAATTTTACCAGAGGGACCAGCGGAAAGGAGGGAGCATTGCAGATTTCATCGCGGATCTCTGGAACCTGGGAGGCCTCTGTGGGTTTACAGACCTCGAAGAAGCTCTGAGAGACCGAATAATTATGGGATTAGATGACCACACTACACAGAGCAAGATCATGGCCAAAGGGGACATCAACCTTGCTGATGTCATCAAGGATGCTACTGCAGCAGAAGCAACCAGGAAGTTGGCCGCCCGAATGTGCCGCACCAACACACCGCTCCGTCAACTTGCCAGCAATACCTCACCTCGCTTAGAGAGACACACAACAGCGACCCACCACGAGGAACTCGAATCGCCATTAGAAAATTACGAGGAGGAGGTCAACCAGCTCCGGTCTGAACGTGACCAACGTCACCAGCGGAATCAAAGACTACTGCACCAATGCGCAGGTTGTGGGGCAAACCACCCGCGATCAGACTGCAAATTCCTTGACGCACTCTGCCATTTCTGTGGGAAAAGAGGCCACATCGGGAAGGTCTGTAGAAGCAAGCAAGGATCCAGCCCACTTCAGAGGGGAAACAACTACCGCCAAACCACAGGGAATCGTCCTGTGAGGCGGGGACATTTGAACCACCAATGGAACAACCATTCCTACAGAAATAAACCACTGGCCAATTCAACGAAACGAGAAGAGGCACACCAAACCATTACAATCGGTCACGCCTCATTGCTAGATGCAAAGAAGATCCGAGTGAAGATTGCCATCGAAAACCAGCCTTGCGTGATGGAAGTCGATTCAGGATCGTCCCTCTCGATGGTTTCCTGGAAGACCCTTAAACAGTTAATCCCTGCTGTCTGGCATCAAGACCTTAGAGCCCAAAGAATCATACTCAAAGATTATCAGGGGAACTGAATTCCGGCCGTTGGATCCAGCCAAGTCCAAGTCTCATTCAAAAATCATACTGCGTCATTACCACTGACCATCGTCGACCTTGACCGGCCTAGCTTGTTAGGCCTTCACTCGGGATCGAGATAACCGACATTCACCAAACCAGAAGCGACGACGGGGAGGAGGCCCTCGTCCAGGAATTCCAGGACGTCTTTGCAGACAAATTAGGTGAGTACAAGGGGACCCCGATATCATTTAACCTTAACCCTGAAGTAGCCCCCATCCGCCTTAAGCCTCGTCGGGTACCTTTTGCCCTTAAACCAAAGAGTGATGAGCAGCTCGATAAATTAATAGCCCAGGGTGTTTTAGAACCAACTGACCACGTTCGTTGGGAAACCCCAATCGTAACACCCATCAAACCAGATGGATCATTAAGGATTTGTGGGGACTACCGTGCCACCCTGAATCACGCCCTTCAACAGAAAGCTTACCAGGTGCTGGTGGTACAGCACCTTCTCCATTCCCTGGGGGACAGAAAAGTCTTCGCTAAATTGGATTTAGCACAGGCGTACCAACAACTGCCTGTAGATAAAAAAAATGCAGAGGCACAAACGATTGTTACACACCGAGGTGCCTTTAAATGCAACCGACTCCAATTCAGGGTGAGCGTAGCCCCAGGGATTTTTCAAAGTCTGATGGAGAGACTCTTGCAAGGGATCAAGGGGGTTGTGCCATACTTTGATGACATTTTAATTGCGGCCCCGAATAGAGAAGTACTAGAAAAGCGTCTTAAAATGGTTCTCCAGAAATTTAAAGACTCTGGCCTTAAGGTTAAAAAAAATAAATGTCAACTGTGTAGAGATAAAGTTGAGTTCCTAGGGTACCTAATCGATAAACAAGGCATTCACTCCACTAATAGCAAACTAAAAGCAATAAAAAATGCCCCAAGACCCAGAAATGACTGACCTCCAAGCTTTCCTGGGGCTCATTAACTTTTACAATATCTTCTTGCCCCAGAAAGCGACTGTAGTTGAGCCCCTACATAGACTTCTCGACAAAAAAGCAACCTGGGTCTGGGGACACCGAGAGGAGCATGCATTCTGACAAGTGAAAAACTTACTAACCTCAGATGCTGTTTGAATGCAGTATAATGAGACTTTGCCTTTAACAATTACATGTGATGCGTCACCGTTTGGAGTAGGAGCCATTTTGAGTCATGTGTTACCAAATGGTAGTGAGGCACCTGTTGCCTATTTTTCAAGGACCCTATCAAAGGCTGAACGTAACTATAGCCAAATTGACAAAGAGGCTCTTGCTGTTTTATCTGCTGTGAAACGGTTTCATGAATATATGTATGGACGAGTTTTTACTATTGTTACCAATCACAAACCTTTGCTAGGGATTATAGCGGGAGACAAGCCAACCCCCTCTATATTGTCACCTAGAATGACTCGCTGGTCGGAGTTCTTAGCTGCGTACAATTATAAATTACAACACCGCCCTGGGAAAGCCATTCCCCACGCTGATGCATTGAGCCGTGCCCCACTTCCGGAAACCGTCAATGACCCAGCTCCAACCCTTACGACACTCCAGATTGAAATGCTACATTCACCGCCGCTAACAGACAGAGACATTGTGATCGAAACGAAACGAGATCCTGTCCTGGTGCTAGTTCTTAGCTGGGTCGAACGAGGATGGCCAGTAGAACAAACCCCTGATGACTTCACCCCTTTCAGAAACCGGCAAACAGAACTTTTTTTCACAAAAAGGCTGCATCCTATGGGGAGATAGAGTCGTCATCCCAGAGCGGTTACAACGAGCAGTATTGAAAACATTGCATGATGGTCACCCCGGCATCATGCGTATGAAAGCACTCGCACAAAGCTACGCGTGGTGGCCGGGCATCGACAAGCAGATCGAAGCCTGGGTAAAGACTTGTCTAAAGTGCCAAGAAGTCAGCAGTGTCCCACCTAGAGCAACTCCAACAGACTAGGAAACCCCCCGGGGGCCATGGTCCCACATCCACGTTGATTTTGCAGGACCTACTAAGGGACATACGTTCCTCCTAACAGTGGATGCCTATTCCAACTGGCTCAAGATCCACAAAATGAAGAATACTATAACTGAGTCCATCATCTGAAAATTGAATAGGCTATTTGCAACGCATGAGCTGCCAGACGTCCTGGTCTCTGACAACGGACCCCAGTTCACTGCCCTGGCGTTTGAACAATACTTAGCAGACCGGGGTATCTGCCATGCGCTTGGTTCAAGGGTTTAACACTTCCATGTTTCTCATTGGCTAATAGGTCAGCAGCCTACCCTATAAAAGGGCTGCTGCTGCCCTCGGGTTTTGCTCTGTTCAGAATGATTAATAAAAAGTTGAAGTTCACTGTTCACTGCCTCATCTCCGTTCCTTGCACCCATGCACAGAACTTAACAGGATGGATGGTTGAGTCAACCTTAAGATGGCAGGCAGCAGGCAGCAGAAGTAACCTGCAGTAGTGCATTCTAACCACTGCGCTACTGCAGCTTTAAACCAAACTTTTAAACATTAGTCCCTCTTGTGCAAAAAAAGAAAACTTTTTAAAAACAAAGAAAGAAGCAATGCAGATTACAGTTGAACATAGCTGATTAACACAATTTCAAAAATTGATTATAGTGAGGGGTGGTAGCGAAAGAGTTAAGGACATGATAATTATGAATAAACAATCCCGTAGTGAACCTTCCCTTAGTATCCTCAGCACATTCTTATTTTAATTCATGGTTTATCCATTGTTGCATTTTGGTAATAAGAACAGCAAAACATTATTATTTTTCTGTTGACATTACTTCCCCAAATCACATATGTTCTGACTTGATTATCTGGGATGAATTTGGGGCTCTATAACAGGAGTAAATGGGAGGCTGTTACTAAACCATGTTCTTTCCCGTTGATTAAGGCCTCCACTAGCACAATATGTGCTTGGAACTATGAAATGGTGAAGTCATCTTTTGAGGAAGGAGGGATTGTTCTACCTGCCTGGAACTAAACATTATCCTTTCTCATCTCAAGAAAACATCATTGGACCCAATAGCTTTGGATGACTTCCAGCCTGTCTTCAAAGTTCCTTTCACTGTAGGGAATGAAATCTGTCTGCAGCTTCAAAAGGCCTTGAAGGAAATGGTTTATCTGGGACTCTTATATATAGATTTTAGTCCTGTGTGTTTGTGGAAATTGACTGGTGGGCAGGATGGAGATAATGTATCCCTACTTGGCTATTTTGATATTTTATCAGCCTTTGAAATTGTCCATCGTGGTGTTCTGAACCAATCCAAGGATTTGATATTGTTGGTATAGGATGGCAGTGATACTCCTTCCACCAGGGCTGTTTCTAACTGATACTGTTTTGGGGGACTGATCCAGCCTTCTACATGAGCCTATGTGAAGCATTAGGGTGATGGAAAATAAGGTGTTTTTTAAAAACAAAATACATGGGGAGTAATCATGTTCGTGCTATTTAATTACATTAATCGGAGTTCCCTTTACATTAAAATCTGATTTTCACTTTTTCATTCTGATACATTACAGCAACTTTTTTGGACTGAAGTTTTCAGTCCAAATAAGAACGTACATTCCTATTTTAGAATTCATCTATCTATGGCCTTTAATTAACACTAAGATTTACTGTGTTTCAATCAATGAAAGTGATTATGAGGACTTCTATATAAATCATAAAGGGTTGTACCCAGTGACATCAATCGATTGATAGAATAATGTCTACCAATATGATGGATTTCTCTTCTCTTCTCTAGAATGTTGGGAGATACTCCAGACCACATTTGGAGTAGATGTTAGAATTAGCTGGGGGAGACTAGGAGAACCAGATTGCACAAACCAATGTAATCCATTTTCAGTCATGTTGTCATTTCCAACTCCTGTGAACTGACGGACATAATTTTGCCAGGACAGTCTGTCAGAAACTGCTTCTTTGAATAACACAAGCTCATACTGTTGGGCTCTTTTTAGATTGCCTTTAATTTTTCCAAGCATTGCCTTAGTTTAATTGAACTTTAATTTAGCTTAATTACAATGTACACATTTTTATATTTTGAATTGTTCCCACAGTAGCTCACAAAAAAATACACACGAGAGCATTCCAACATGTGATGATGGATATGGAAATGTTATTTTCAGCAATATTTGTCTTGTCAAATACAATATGTTCCATGAATTTAACTTAAATTATGGATTTGATCCAGTTCTTTGTCCTATTCACAAACCTTCACAGCAGTATTATTGACAAAAAAGTCTTTAAAAAATGCTTACACTGCTATTCAAAAATAAAGTTTTATTGTAGGACAGGTTACCTGAACATTTCATAAACAGTTTTCTGCATAAGTAGAAGAGTGTTTCATTTTTATATTTCTAGGGCAGAAAACAGTCCAGTCCAAAAAGCATCTAAAGATTTTTAAAGGAGAACTTTTACACTGTACAATGGTGCTAATATAGCTAGCGTGTGAAGTGTGTGTGTGTGTGTGTGTGTACTTCCATAGACTGTTTTAAAATTTTGGTGTTTGAGGATTTCTCCAAAAAATATCTTGGATTAAATATGACAGTTGGATTTAAGGAATTTACAGTGTTTTTGCAAATTTCTAAGCATTGTGATCCATTTCATCAATAATTTCATGATGAAGATAGCATCATGAATAAAATAAAATGTATTTATCTCAACTGATGATATTTGTATTATTTAAGGTATAAATAAATGAATATGTATGTGGTTTGTTTTAAAATGCACATTTATGCAGAAATGCAGCAACAAAAATGCATAAGAGACGAAGTTGGAAAATATATTCTTTAAGTTATCTTACCTCATTTATTTATCTAATTCTGTCCAACACTGTTCATATTGACATGTTTTTTGGAAAGTTCCATCATACTATAGTTATAAGAAGCAATTTCAGTAATCCTGAATTAGTTCAACTTCTTGTTCTCCTATCTTACCTGGATTGGGCTTATTTCCTAGGGAGATTTGGACATTCCACCTCCACACACCCCAGTCAGGTAATTTTATCCATCACTATAGAAGCTCTTTCTGAAAGATATAATATTCAGTTTATTTAGTCAATATTGTATCAGATAATTGCCTAAAGGAACAAGCCCCATTTATGATTGGTTTGATTTGAAGGAAATACATTTTAGTTAATTAGTTAGTTAGGTAGTTAATTAGTTTAAAAAATAATAACAATGAAAAGTCTCCCTCAGATTAAACTATATACTTGATGACTACTACTGCACTTGGCAACAGTAACAAGTGCTTTGCCTTTCACAATGTTTTCATTTTTTACTTTCCACTTAGTTTAGAAGTAAATGTTATTGTTGTTTGTTTTCCTAGCATAAATCTGGTTTTCCAATTTTGATTCTTCTTCTGATTAGTATGACTGGTTGACCAGTCGATCAGATATTTAAACTGGATTTGGTATTTTTGTCTACTATCTAGTCTTTCTGAAGAACTTGAGATAGGAAAATGTTGTTTTTTGACATTGTTTTTGCTGATGATCCTTGCATTTTGTGATTTTTCTTCACTTTTTTCTCTTTTATTCTGTTGTCTCCAAGTAATGCAATGTCCAACATTCAGAATTTATGTATTTAATTATTATTGACAGGTACATAATTGACACAACAAGGACTCTTAAATATCTCTGTGCCCAAACCTACTTAAACAAATATCTACATATATAACTATGGTGGATATGTGGTTCACCCATGGTTCTATTCTGCCTCGAAGGTGAAGAGGTCTTAAGAATTCAGTAGTTGGTCATTTATCTAACAACTGCATTCTCGGCCATTCTCTTTTGCTCAATTGCTTGTCAGATCTTGGTGGAAAGGCAGGATATAATATCATAGATAGATAGATAGATAGATAGATAGATAGATAGATAGATAGATAGATAGATAGATAGAGGATGGATGGATAGGTAGAGAGAGAGAGAGAGTGACAGACAGACAGACAGATGGACAGATACAGACAGACACTGACAGAGACAGAAATAGATGATGATAGAAAGAGAGACAGACAGACAGACCGACATAGATGACAGACAGAAAGATAGACAAATAGACTTGATAAGTGCCAGGAAGAAAAGAGTTTTAAAGAGTACATTACATTATAACTCATTAAGTCATTCTCCTTGACATAGTAATTACTCAAGATTTTCAGTGAACAAATTAAAACTATCACTTGGGAAAAGTGGATTTAATTTTCCATATTTTAATGTTTATCATTGAGTATTTATTTTGTCTTGGTAAGAGGTTAGGGTCAGAAATGTATTAGTACTGGTGTCTTTCTTTGGGGATCAGTTTGAATACTTGCATGTAAAACTGCAAGTTATTCAGTATATAGAGAATATTTGGCCATAGTTTAAATCTCTAGGAGTTCGGTGTGGTGGTGGCGATGTGTGTGAAAATGGGTCCTACAGCTTATAGAATAGAATAGAATAGAATAGAATAATGGCTAATGGCTAATGGCTAAATATCACATTTCATTTCAATTGTATGCATACTATCATTTTTCCCCACTGATCTAGTTAAAGTTAATCTCAGAAGACTTAAAACTAATAATTTCTTTCATAAAATAAAAATGTCTGAAAATATGAATGTTGGAATGGGATGTTTCCATTCCTACTAATTTGCATTAATTTAATCATGTGTTTTAAGAGTTCAATTAAAAAGTGTTTGTGGTTGCATTTTCGCAAATGTTTAACTTATGTATTCCCTCCCCACTGACTTTACTTGTCAGGAGCTGGCTGGGAAAGTTGCAAATTGCAATCACATGACCACAGGATGCTAAAATTGGTTGTAAATGCCCAAATCACAGCCAAAACTTCAGAGATCTATCCTCCTTCCCTCCCTCCCAATTTTTTTCCTTGCAAAAGCTAAACAGGGACACAAATTTATTCCTTTCTTGACCTTTAGAAATGAAAGATATTTTGAAAGCACTGTAGTCATTTTGTACACACATATTACCATTCTGGGTCATAGGCTTTCACACAATTACCTATTCCATCCTCTTTGGCTTGGCTTACTGTGATAATTTGAAAGGTCATACATCTTTCTGCCTTCAGAGTGCCTAGTCCTCTTGAGCAGGCATTGCTCTGCTGTGGCAAAATTATTATAGCACAGAATCATGTTTTGCTATCAAAGTTTCATCAAGGAAAATACTACTGCTTGCTGAAAAAACTGAATTTGGCAACCTGTGCCATGCTAGGAATCAGAGGTTCTGACCAGTTCTGGAGAACCGGTAGTGTCGTATCCGTAAATAAGGCTCGTAGTCAGTGACTTTCAATTCAAGCTCTTTATTAACACTGGTGGAACCGAACCGCAAAAGACAAAAAGCTCGCGGCTTTTATATCTTTTGCTTCGGCGGCCGTGGCCAATGGCAGCGATTCAAGTCTCCCGCTCTTGGCTTTAACCAATCGCGGGAGACTTCAATCGGGCCAATCAGGCGCGGCTCGCCTGGCCAATCAGAAATCCCCGCGCCTTAGCCAATCAAGGCACGGGGATTTCGAGTAGTCCATTTGCATACATGACACCCCTCCCCTCTTGGTATGGTCTTCTCACGTGGTGTAGTCACGCAGGTAGGCGGGGCTCCGTCGAGTCCTAGTTGACCTGCGCAACTCATTTTCCTGTTGTATCTCGGCAGGAGCGGTCATCTTTTTGGCTGCTCCTGCCTCTGAGCGAACCGGCTGGATGATCGGGCCGGTTCCTTCGCCGCGGCTCCCGCCTGGGCCTACCGGGTCGGTTGAGTCGCGGATTCCGCCGCTCCCGCTTGGCTTCTCCGAGTCGGTAGAGCTGGCCAGACGGTTCTTCTCTGGCTGTGATTCGCGAAGGCTGCGTTCTGGTGAGTTTTTAAATTTTATTTGTTCTTGCGGTTGTTTAACCGGGTGTTTCCTCCCCCCTTGGTTCGTGTCTTGGGGGTTGAGGTTAGTCAATGTTCGTGACCGGAGCTGGTCGATATGTCGTTTCCAGGCTCGCCCGTCGGTGGTTTGGAGCCGGTACGACTTTGGACCAGTGATCTGAGTTATGACGGCTGGGATCCATAGGGGGTCCCCCGTCATGTTTTTGGCGTATACTAGGTCGCCTGGTTCAAATGTCCGATACCTGGAGCTGGAGTCTGGGGGCTGCTCCGGGTTGTAGGTTGGGTGTAAACGGTCGAGTGGGGATCGCAGCTTCCTGCCCATCAGGAGCTCTGCAGGGCTCTTGTTGGTGGTTGTGTTTGGCGTGATGTGCTGTATGAAGAGCAGCCTGTTGATCTTGTCGTTGATCTCCCCGTGGTCCATTTTCCGGAGGGTCTTTTTTGTAAACTGGACCATCCGTTCCGCCCTACCGTTCGCCGCCGGATGCGCCGGTGCCGTTAACGCGTGGCGGATGCCTTTTTCTGCCAGGAACCGTTCAAAGTCGATGGATGTAAACTGTGGTCCGTTGTCCGAGACAACGACGTCTGGGAGGCCGTGGGTGGCAAACAGCTTACACAGTTCTTTAATGATGGCCTCTGTGGTGGTGGATTTCATGTCGGCCACCTCTAGCCAGTTTGAGTATGCGTCAACTGTGATTAAAAAGGTGTGCCCATTTGTGGGGCCGGCAAAGTCTAAATGTATTCTGGACCAGGGTCCCCGAGGTGTCTCCCAGTCCCGGATAGGTGCCGTGGGTGGGCTGGATCTGGTCTCCTGGCACCGGTGGCATTTGGCGACCCATGTTTCAATTTGTTTGTCCATGCCAGGCCACCAAGCGTAACTCCTGGCCAGGGCTTTGGTCCTGACGATGCCAGGATGACCCTCGTGCAACATCTCTAGGACCCTGTTCTGTAATTTAGTCGGAATCACCACCCGGTCTCCCCAAAGGATACATCCTCTCAGTAGTGAAAGTTCCGTCTGGCGCTGGCGGAAAGGTTTAAAAGTCTCGTTATCGTCTTTTTCCGGCCAGCCTTTTTGTAGCCAATGTAAGATTGGCGCTAAGTGTTTGTCCTTAACCGTTTCCCTCGCTATGTCCGATGCGGTAATGGGTAAACACTCGATGGACAGGGTATTTGTTGTTGGTGCAGGGTCAGGGTCAGAGTCAGGTAAGGGGGAACGGCTTAAAGCGTCCGCGTGCGATATCTTCTTACCTGGCTTGTGTAGCAGTTCATAGTTGTAGGCTGCCAGGAATTCAGACCATCTTGTCATCCGGGGTGACAAGATGTTTGGTGTGGGCCGGTTTCCCGCGAGAATGCCCAGCAACGGTTTATGGTCAGTCACTATTTTGAATGGGCGGCCGTAAAGGTACTCGTGGAAACGCTTAACGGGGGCCACTATAGCCAAAGCTTCTTTGTCCAGCTGGCTATAGTTCCGCTCTGGTTTAGTCAGAGTTCTCGAGAAAAAGGCGATAGGTGCTTCTCTCTGGTCTGGGAGGGTATGGCTGAGGACAGCGCCGACGCCGAAGGGTGATGCGTCGCAAGTGACAGCTACAGGCAGGGTTTCGCAGAATTGCATTAGGACGGCATCAGAGGTGAGGAGGTCTTTGGTCTTTTGAAAAGCTGTTTGTTCCCGTCTCCCCCAAGTCCAGGCTGCCTTCTTGTCCAGGAGTCTATGTAAAGGTTCCACCGCCGTAGCCTTTTGAGGTAGGAAGACATTATAGAAGTTTAGTAAACCTAAGAATGCTTGCAGCTCTAATTTGGACTTTGGGGTGGGGGCTTCTTTGATGGCCTTTACTTTTTTTGTTGTGGGGTGGATGCCCTGCTGGTCTAGGAGGTAGCCCAGAAACTCTACTTGCTTTGTACAAAGTTGGCATTTTTCGCGTTTGACTTTAAGTCCTGTTTCTTTAAATTTCGTTAAGACTTGTCTTAAACGGTTTTCTAGTTCGGCTTCATTTGGCGCCGCCACTAATACGTCATCGAAGTAGGGCACCACCCCCTTGATGCCTTGCAGCAAGCGTTCCATCAGGCTCTGGAAGATGCCTGGTGCCACGCTGACCCCAAATTGAAGTCTGTTACATTTAAAAGCCCCCCGGTGGGTCACTATTGTTTGGGCCTCTGCCGTTTCCTCGTCCACAGGTAGTTGTTGATAGGCTTGTGCGAGGTCGAGCTTAGCAAAAACTTTGCCCCCTCCCAGTGAGTGCAGTAAATGTTGCACTACCGGGACTGGGTAGGCGCTTTGTTGCAACGCGCCATTTAGGGTGGCCTTATAGTCCCCGCAGATTCTCACGGACCCGTCTGGTTTTACTGGGGTCACTATAGGGGTTTCCCATCTGGCGTGATCTGTCGGTTGTAACACCCCTTGTCTGACGAGCTTGTCTAGCTGCTCGTCGATTTTGGGCTTTAATGCAAAGGGTACCCTTCTAGGCTTAAGCCGCTTCGGGGGAACCCTTGGGTCTAAATCAAATGAAATAAGGGGCCCCTGGTACTTGCCCAATTCTCCATTGAAGACCTCCTGGAATTCTTGGGTTAGCCACTGTTCCCAAGCTTCAATGGATACGTGGTTGACACCTGTCAGCGCGATGTTAAGCGGAGCAAACCATTGTAACCCCAGCAGGCTAGGGCGGTCGCGGTCGACTATTGTGAGTGGAAGTTGTTCTGTGTGGCCTTTGTAGGTTATGTTAAAGTTCTTGGTGCCCACTACCGGAACGCGATTACCTTGATAGTCTTTTATGATGATTTTTTGGGCAGGTACGTTTCTTCTTTGTAGTGTAGGCACTAGTTGCTTGATTTCGCGCCAAGCAATCATAGAATGGTAGGAACCGGAGTCCACTTCCATCTTACATGGTCGACCCTCTATGTGAACTTCTACGTGAACCTTTCTAGCTCCGTCGGAAATGGCGTGGCCAATGGTCACCGTCTGGTGGGTTTCCTCTTTACGTCGGCTGTCACCGCTTCTTTGCGATCGTTGTCTCTGGTCCCATCGACCTGTTGGCTGGCGCTCTCTGGCTCTGGGCGGGGAGCTTTCTCTTTTCCTGTCAAGTTGTTCACGTTTGGGCGGGCTGCGGGGTTTTTTCTGGCGGCAAACTCGGGCGATGTGGCCTCGTCGGTCACAATGCCTGCAGATAGCGTCGAAGAATCGGCATTCTGACCTGGGGTGGTCGCCGCCACAACCGGCGCAGTTGGTCCTCGACCTGCGACCTCTTTGACTTCGCTGTTCGCCTCGTCCCATTTGTACACGGTGTATGTCCTCCTCGTCATCTGACGCGCTGGAGGTTGATTGGTATTCGCCGTAGTGTGCGGTCGCTTCGCTTCTGGTGTCGGCCGACCTCGCGGGGTTGTTGTTCCCGCCCTTCGCGTCAGATCTTCGCATGGTGTCTGCTGACGTGCGGGTGGCTTCTGCTGCTGCGGCCGCAGTGAGGGCATCGGCTAGGCTGATGTCGCCTTTGGCCATGAGTCGGCTCTGGAGTGTCGGATCCCATAGCCCGAGCACGAAGCGGTCTCTGATGAGACTATTAAGCCCTTCAAACTCACCGAGTCCTCCCAGGCGCCGTAATTCAGCGACAAAGTCGCTTAATTTTTCGTTCGGCTTCTGGTTTCTGCGGTAAAACTCGTTTCGCCGTATCAGGGTGGGGACCTCGGGGGCGTAATGGCGTCTCAGTATGGGCTCGAGGACGTCCCAGTCGATGGCGGTTGCGTCTGCTGGTTTGGCCAATGCCTTGGCCATCTGGAAGACCTCTGGTCCGCAGTGTGTGAGAAAGACGGCGCGTTTTAGCGGGCCCGGGGCGTCCTTCATGCCGGCGCATTCCAGGTACATCCGGAATCGATCCGAGTACGATTCCCAGTCCTCGGCGGCGGGGTTGAAGGGAGCGGGCGGTGCTATTTTCGCCATCTTCGCTGTCGCTGGTTCTTAAACGGATACGGGGTTCGGTTCAATGGCGAGATCCCACCTTCGTCGCCAGTGTCGTATCCGTAAATAAGGCTCGTAGTCAGTGACTTTCAATTCAAGCTCTTTATTAACACTGGTGGAACCGAACCGCAAAAGACAAAAAGCTCGCGGCTTTTATATCTTTTGCTTCGGCGGCCGCGGCCAATGGCAGCGATTCAAGTCTCCCGCTCTTGGCTTTAACCAATCGCGGGAGACTTCAATCGGGCCAATCAGGCGCGGCTCGCCTGGCCAATCAGAAATCCCCGCACCTTAGCCAATCAAGGCACGGGGATTTCGAGTAGTCCATTTGCATACATGACAGGTAGCAGACATTTTGAGTAGTTTGGAGAACCGGCAAATACTACCTCAGACTGGAGATTTTACAGTATTTTTCCCCTGCCATGCCCATCAAGCCACGCCCACAGAACCAGTAGTAAAAAAAATTGAATTCCACCACTGCTAGGAATGCTTCATTTTTTTAGTGTTTCCATCTTTTTTCTCTATCTCAGAGAACCACACAAATGTACACATATTCTACCGCTCATATTGTTGTTTTTGATCAGTTTTTGTTAAAGTGATGGGGTACTATACTAAACTTTTAGCTTTTAAGGAGGTTTTGTTTTAGAATCTTAGAATTTGAAGGAACTGTTTAGTTCAGCAATCCATACAACCCAAATAAAAGCAGATCTGGGAGATGACTTCTAGTCTCCTGGAACATCTCTTTGAAGACAAGATCACCTCCTCTCTGAATTGTTGACTCCTTTGTCAAACTGCTCTTACTATTAGGAAGTTCTTTAAACATTCAACTGGAATATGATTCTCCAAATCACACACCTTTCTCCTAAAACACGAGGCTAATAGAAAATAGCTCTTCTATTTTGTTTTGTCTGATATCCTCACAAATACTTGAAAACAGCATATCATATTCCTCTTACAATATTCTGGTTTTGAATAAACCTTCCCATTACCTCAATATCTCTTCTCAGGATTTAATTTCTACTCCCTCATTGTCATCTCTGACAATGCCTGAATTTTTCTGACCAAAATAAAATCAATCACTTCCTCTGATTTAAAAACTGCAATTGTATTTGCACATGACATTACTGGATCATATTGTTTCTGAAAGAACAATATTGTTTTTCACTACAATATTGTTACTTGGTCAGTATTCTCATCTATGCATCTGATCTCTCTTTTTTCTAAAGGTATAACTTTGCATTTATCTGTTTTTCTCAGTCTCTTTATCGAATTTAACAAGTTTACTTTGACCATTATTTCTATCTTGTATGTGTTAATTATCCCATCCTTACCCATTCTCATCTCATTCTGATTTTTTCCAATTGAGATGCCATATCTGTAATTCATGGACAATCATAAAAAGTCCTTTTGTGTGACTGTCCATATTTCTATGTATGTATGTGTTATGTCTCCCCTTTAATTACAGGTGAGCAAAACGAAATTCAGCAGTTCCAGAAATATCACAAACCAAAAAACAAACCCCCACAAGAGAACTGTTGAGGTATTTCCAATCCTCAGCAGTAAATCCACACTCTGTCCGGCAATCCTGATGTGGCAATAATTCTCAAAGCCTCAAAGAGTTATCTTCGTGTTTTCACTCCCATTAATCACTTTGCTTCTGGTGAATTTCACCAGCCAAGCCGTTTTCTTTTATCCTCTTATGGAGCGTGTTAATTTCCCTAATTAGTCACTGGCTCGACGCCTCCTTCCCAATTGAGATTGATGTCTCAATCTCCGTCTATTTCTTACATCAAGCCAGGATCTCTCAAAGTTCTCTTCTTCGCTGGAAAACTTTTGCATATTTTCCTTGTTAGCTATTCCTGGCTGCTGCTCAGAAGAAGAATTAGAGGAGGTCGAAGGTCCTGACATCTCTTCTAAATCAGGTTCATCTCTCCTTGTTAAATCCATTTCCTCATCCTGGCTGACATCCAAATCACTAAGCAATGCCGGCTCATATTTCGCTGCCATATCTTCTTCGCTCGAACTCACATCTGCCAACGGAGCAGATTCCAATCCCGGAGTCACAACACTATCCCTCAGCGACCTTCCCCCGGGTCTGATGATCCGGATGCGGTTTCAACAGAAAGCATTCATGGAACCTCCGAATAATGTCTGGAGCATGAACTGCAGAAGCATCTGTCCACGAAAAAATCTCCGAGCCATCCGCTCTCCTCCCGACTAAGTACTGGAAATGACCCTTTAGCCAACGAGAATCAGTAATGCTGACCACCATGTCATCAACATCAGCCTCCTCACTGGGCATTGATGGAGAAACTGCACCAGCGGGAGCATGAAGAGAACACTCCGGGGAGTCAGGAACCAACAGAGAAGGATGGAAGACAGGATGAATGTGCATGGAGCACAGTAAGGTGAGTCGATACGCCACAGGGTTGATGACCGCCTCAATCGGGAACGGACCAATGAAACGATGGTCCAGCTTCCTAATTGGGCGATCGACTGGAAGGTGTCTTGTGGATAACCACACCTTGTCTCCCACAGCTAACGGAGGCATTGCTCTACGAGAACGGTCCGCAAACTGTTTGTAGTCTTCTTTCGCCCATTCTAGTTGTTGCACTACTAAATGGTGAACCGCTTGTAATTCCTCAAGAAAATCTTGTGTCTCAGGAACCAGGGAATCCACCATAGTCAACGGGAAGAATTGCGGATGATAGCCCACATTCGCGTAAAACGGCGTTACTCGAGTGGAGGTATGTTGAGAGTTATTAAAGGCAAATTCTGCCAATGGGAGGTATTTCACCCAATCGTTCTGTCGATGATTGACAAAACATCTTAAATACTGAGTGAGAATGCCAATAATCTTTTCAGTCCCGCCATCAGTTTCCGGATGGTGCGCTGACACTAGACACACCTGTACTTATAATGCCGTCATTAAACGTTTCCAAAACTGCGCAGTAAACTGGACCCCATGATCTGAAACCACTCTATTCGGCAGACCATGTAGGCAAAAGACATGCTGTAAAAATAACTGGGCCGTAGTGCTGGCTGATGGTAGTTTCCGACAGGGAATAAAATGAGCCATTTTAGTCAGCATATCGACCACCACAAGCACCATCGTGAAACCCGACGAGGATGGCAAATGTGTGAGAAAGTCCATGGAGATCACTCCCCATAGTCTGCCTGGAGTCGGCAATGATTGAAGGAGTCCAGGAGGCGCACCCAATGCCGCTTTTGCTTGTCGACATTGTACGCAAGAAGCGACATAAGAAAACACATAGTGTCGAACCGAGGCCACCAAAAAGTCCAGGTGACCAAGTGCAAAGTTTTGTAAAAACCAAAATGACCAGCAGCGGGATTGTCATGACATTGCGTCATGATGAGAGCTCTCAGTGACCTGGTGGGTACATACAATAAACCCTGATGTCTTAACAAGCCTTCTTCAAAAGACCATGGGGAATCAGGTCCAACTTCTCCCCTTCTCTTCTGCATCCATGCGTCTAATTGCTGCACCTCCCATATGTGAGCCCGCAAATCTACCGGATCTTGAAGCATGGCCAAAGATTCCGGTGGCAACACCGTTCGTGGAGGAAGAGGATCCTCGGGACCAATATATTTGGGTTTTCTAGACAACGCGTCTGCTCTCCGATTCTGTCCACTTGAAACATAAGTGACAGAAAAATTGAACCTTACAAAAAACAACGACCACCGGATCTGGCGTTGGTTCAACTTCTTGGCGGTAGACAAATGTTCCAAGTTTCAGTGATCAGTCCAAACCCCCACCTTGTGCCGAGCTCCCTCTAGGTGATGTCGCCAGGTCTCAAATGCAGCCTTGATAGCCAACAACTCCTTTTCCCAGATAGTATAATTGCGCTCAGAAGCTGTGAGCTTCCTAGAATAATATGTGCAGGGGAAAAGAGGTGCTCCATCTTTCAAAGCTTGCAACAATACCACCCTGATAGCTACATTAGAGGCTTCTGTCTCGCCCACAAATGGACGATTCGGATCAGGATGCCTCAATATCGGCTCGGCCACAAACGCTTTCTTTAAAGTTTCAAAAGCCTGTTGTTGTGGGGGCCCCCACCTGAACGGGACCTTCTTGCAAAGGAGCTGAGTGATGGGATCCATTAGCTTAGCAAAATCTGGAATAAAGGTCCTATAGTAATTGGCAAACCCCAGGAGACGTTGCATGTCCTTTACTCGACGAGGGGCTTCCCAACTACACAAGGCCTCAACTTTTTTAGGGTCCATAGCAATGCCCTTGGGAGAAATGATATGCCCTAAAAACTCTATTGACGACTGAAAAAAGAAACACTTCTCCAGTTTTATATAGAGTTTATGCTCCCGAAGATGCTGAAGCCCTTGACGGACCTGATGAAGGTGGTGATCCCTGGACCGAGAGTATATCAAAATGTCACCCAGATACACCACAACAAACCTATCCAGCATGTCCCCAAAAATGTTCATCAAATGCTGGAATACCGCAGGAGCATTGGTCAGACCAAATGGCATGACGGTGTATTTGAAATGGCCATAACGAGTGCCAAACACCGTCTTCCACTCATGCCCCTTGCACATCCGAACCAGGTTGTAGGCCCCATGCAGATCAAGTTTAGTGAACATAGTAGCCTCCCGCAACCGCTCCATCAATTCCGGAATGAGCAGCAAAGGATAACTATTCCTCACTGTGATGGCGTTCAACCGGCGGTAATCACAGCATAAACGGAGCTCTCCCAACTTATTTTTAACAAAAAGAACAGGAGCCGAAAGAGGGGACGACGATGGTCGAATAAATCCCCGAGCCAAGTTTTTATCTAAAAACTCTCGAAGCGCAACCAACTCGGGCTCTGACATGGGCAATGGAGCATCCGGTATCAGGTCCACGGGACAATCATAAGCACAATGCAGTGGTAACTGGTCCGCCTCCTTCTTGCTGAAAATGTTGAAAAAGTCCAACAGCTCTGAAGGTATAGAAACAGCAGAAGCAGCGATATCCTGGCCAGCGCAGATATGTCTCAGATGATCCACACATTGGAGTCTTGGAAAGGAAATGCCATATCCTCTTCGCTTGAACCCACATCTGCCAATGGAGCAGATTCCAATCCCAGAGTCACAACATGTCTGTCTGTCTGTCTGTCTTTTGCTTTCTGGATGGAATGGCAGCTGCATATATTTTCAGTTCTTATTTTTCCACTTTTTTATTCTCAATAATGTGCATAAAAAGTTGATGAAATTGGACATATGCTTGTAATGCTTAAGACTGGAAGCCCAGCTGGAAAGATTTGAAAATTGTGCCCTTGAAAGCGATATTACCATTATAGACATTCTTCATGGGGAAATAATATTTATTATAATCCCACAGAAAAATATATTCTTCTGGCATTAATTTTAAAATGAGCAGATAAATCTCCAAGCCCATCAAGCATCTTCACTAGATTATCCTTTTTATTTATACCTTCATTTAATTCTTTAATAGAATGTTTGAATTAATAAAAGGGACATGACTTATATAAATAGGGACTGAAGAATAATTTATGCCCAAGGAAATCTAATTTAACCAACATGATACTTGATGGAAGCAGATTGTCTGTGTTGGAATGAGTACCATCTTTTGTTTCTCAAGTTAGGAGGGCTATAAGTGTCAGCAATTTAAGTAATAATCATAATCATTGAGAACCATTTGCCTTCCAACCTCATTTTAATCCATCTCATTAAAGACATTAATGACACTTATGTCAGGGGTGCCTGTGGCGGCCCAAGCACTCTGCCAATGAAAATGGGCTCCTGAGCTCCATTTTCACCTATGACGGCCTCCTGTAACCTTTTGCCAGTGAAAACAGATTTATGGGAAGACTGCCCGCGGTCCTTGCAAGCTGTTTTTGCTGGCAGAGGCACCGTGGGCTTCTCCTTCGCTGTTTCCAGAATGGCCCTATGGGGCAAATCTAAGCACCCCATGGGACAGATCTGGCTGCCAGGCCTTGAGTTTGATACCCCTAATCTATCCTAAGTAATATTGCAAATAAAAAAAAATACTATTTTTAAAATATATATTTGAAAATTTTCTAGCTACTATCTCATTTGTTTGATTGGTTTTTAAAGACCATTGTAACTGGTTCTATGCCAAAGCAATTATTTCCCAATATTCTTATTTTTCCAATACTTTTATTTCCTATAAAAATGTTCATAGGTGAAGTGCACTTTTTTGCACTTCTTCATCACAAGGTGACTGAGAGTATCTTATCTTTCATTTTATAATAATCTCTCCAGCGGTCTGCAGACTAACAGCTTTCTATGCTTCAGTTAAATTCAGGGGTATAAAAATTGGCTCTAATCCCATTTGATTTGGAAAATCAAGTTGATTTGATGCTTCAGATAGACTGAACCATTGAATTGAGTTGATCAGGTTTGGAAAGTCAATTTGATTCAGAGATTTGAATCAAGCTGAAGCTCTCCTAATTAAACCTCAAGAGACAGCATTATGCAGGAACCCTCTTTATGACCTTTTTTGGATTAGACAGCAAAGACAACTAGGCAGGCAGCAGTGATAGAGAGGTAAAACAAAAATCAACAATCACAAGAGCAATTTCTGCCATCTGTCAGTGAAAAGCAAGCTCAAAAATGCCAACACTGAAAAAAAAGTAAAGAAATTTTAAAGCACCCTGGAATGAAGTAAAAATAAATGAGGACATTTCTTTTGCAGAGAAAAAGATATTGGGAGGAATTGGATGATAGATTTCAACACACTAATCCACCTACATTAGCAAACTGTTATTTTATCAATTCCTACAATTAAATTGGAGCAGGGGTCACAGAGTCAGAAAGATCCTAGTTAAAGCATTCTTTTTCCTGTACTGTCTGCCTATCTATCTTCCTGTCATAAAGTAAGAGAGATGTTAGTTGATAGTCAAGATCACCCATTAGTCTGCACTGCCTTCCTTGCTCTACTGCTTAACTGTCTCTGGAAAACTCTTTGTAAACTGGAAAATTCTGTAAATTGAGTTCACATCATAAAGTTTGGTGGCAACAGAAAATAACTAGGAAATTCATAGTAAGGCTGGCTGAATGGCTAGCTGATTGGTTGGTTGGCTGCCTGGTAGTTGTCTGGTTCACTGCAAAAAATTCCAGTGCATGAAGACATAATGGATTTTAGCTTGTGAATATACTTTCAGAGAGGTTGTAGATTTAGACAATAACAGATCCACTCAGGAGTGAATTTAGATCCATCATTTTACTTGTGTGAAAAAGTTTGTGCTAACAGATTTAATCAATTGTAATGGGGCTAAAACATAATCTAGTGTATATGAAATGTAAAATGAACTTTCAAGCAAATAGAAACATCAAAATAGCATCTGATGTACATTATACCTTATTTTGCAATGCTAAATAGGCAGGTGTTAGTGTTTTTTTTTAAAAATAATTCTGCTTGCTGTTACCTGGAGCATTTGCAATTCATTATTCTTCAGTCAAATATTTTATCTGAAGAAGAGAGGCACTTTTAATTAGCTCATATTTTTGCTAAAGAGGTTTGTGCTAGGAAATGCTGATGACTGGAGGAATTCAGCTCTGAGAATTAAGAGGGGAAAAAGAAAAGACTAGAATTTAGAGATGTGTTGTAGAAAGAAAAGTTCCAAATTAATTATAATTTGGGAAAATAAGAAAGTATAGTATGAACAGGTAATTAAGAATCAAATCTTCAGAACTTCGGCCTTCAGAGGTGCTCCATCACTGGAGGTTTTTAAGAAGATATTGCATAGCCATTTGGAATGGTACAGGGTCTCTTGCTTGAACAGAAAATTGGATTAGAAGAATTCCAAGGTTCCTTCTGTAAGAGGAAAACATGAATAAAATCCATTGTGTATTGTGTAACTGTGACTCAAACTTCAAAACTGCAAGCTGATACTTTTCTACTGCAAAAGGGACATTGAAACATTGAACAATCACACGTTGTGCTCTGGGAAAATCTGGGAAAATGTGTACATGTTAAGGAGGCATTTAACTTCCTGATGTCCCATATTAGGTAATGAATTGTATACTGAAATTCAATAGGTAGATTGTAAACCAAGCCATCTTTGGATGGGGCGGTAGGCTAGGGTATAAAATAGAATGTAAAATTTTGCTCTGGGTTCCTCCCACCTGCCAGGGCAGGAACCCGTTTCTGCAGAAATGCTACAATAAAGCTGTTTTCCTTGGATTTATATCGAATCTCGGGTGGTTTTTCAAGCCCCCACCCCACACTTCCAACTCTGTTATTCTGTTAAAAATGTGATCTCCTGAATTTTTCATAATGCAAAGAGACCTTAGTTAACTATCCTTATGTCCCAATACATCTCTTCCCAAACTAGGCAGAGACCAATATTTATTTAATACACACACATACACAGAAAGTGAGGGAGAAGGAAGAAAAGGAGGAGGAAAGTTATTAGAAGTCTTACTCTTCATAGGCACAGATACAAACTAATTCTAATTAGCTGAACAGTCTAAGAGAAATTCGCTAAAATTGAGGGATGGTGGTCATGTCTGGAATTTTATAAGCCTGTTATGAACTCTGTCAGAAACATGGTGCCAGGATGTTGTGGCCATTTATAGCAAAACTATTTAGTAAAGACAAACTGTTCTCACCATCCCATCTAGCATTTTTCGATGTTGTCTACCCCCTATCTGCCTTGAGGGTGAGTTCATTTGTACTAGGTGGCCCTACTTCCAAAGAGAACATGGGATTCTAGCCATCGATCATACCATTGTTCAAGATTTATTTTTATTTATTAATCCATTGTATTTATAGGCTGCAGAAACCATAAGGACTCTTGATGTTTGGCAAGATAAAATACACAAGAAACAATTTATAAATGAATAATGGATAGAAAAAAAAAATCCACACAGAATAAAATTAAAATAACCACACTAAGCTATAAACAAACTGAAATGCAAATAATGTTCAAATTTGCCCTGGAAGAGTCCTCTTTGGAAGGGAGATAAATTGGGAGCCACCTGGTTTTCCACTGGGAGTCTGTCCCAAAAGACTGGCACCATGACCAAAAAGCTTTGTCACAAAATCATGTAACCTCTCCCCACTCCCCACCCCAGCCACCAAACTGCCTCTCTAAAGTTCAGAATCCCAGAAAAATTATTAGATTCCACCATTGTCAGATCATTTGCCATGAGAGTCAGGGAAAAGGTATTATTTTAATAAAGGATGTAGATGAGACTCTGGAAGGGAATTTTAGTTCCCCAATTTCTGCTGCCCAAATTAAGTCCTAAATGTAGACCTCCAAAATTGTAAAGAAGGCACAACTTAATTTTCCATGAATTAGTACAAAATCTATTTAGATTTTTTTTTTTTTGGCATAATCAAAAATAGCTATACTTTTTAAAAAATCATCAGATATTTTTTATCTCTAACTTTCTTACAGGCAATATGATCCAATCATTTGACTGTGCATAAAGTAGAAGCTGAATAAAATTCCAGCAAATACATTGAGATGCCTTTTTAAGTAATACTTTCAAAATAAGGATTAGAATTAATCTGATTTAGTCTACCGACAAAGAAGCATATTCTATAATCCTAAACAGATTCATCCAAATGATTAATCACAGTCTATTACAAAACACTGGAGAGATCAAAGGACACTATGCCTGTAGATGGAAAAGATATTAATAAAACTAATACCCAGCATAATCAACATGTCATATCACAGAAAACGTAAAGAAAATTAATCATCCTACAGGCCACAATATTAAAAACTCACTCCTGGTCTGAACATAAAATGTTTGAGCAAAAAACAAAACAAAAAACCACCAAATATTTGTTAAGTACCTTTTCGACTTTAGGGGGAATTTCAATCCTTTTCTTCTGAATTTTGGCAAAAAAAAAAAGTCTCCCCAATATTAGTCGGTGAATTGAAGATCTTGCCTAAGATAATATTTAGAGCAAGTATTTTTTATTCAATATTCTCAGTCACTGATAATCAAAGTGCAAACATTATGGTGTTGTAATAATTACTTTGCATCATATTAGAAAACTTTATTGAGAAGTACTTGGAATGCAAAGGTTTTGTCCTATAGGGAAATATTGAGAATTAAATCCTCATAATTTGAGAATGTAAGCCGTGTGTTTACAAAGAAGAAAGACAGAGCAGTTTTCCTTTTTAAAAAACCTTTTTTATACCTGTTTCATTGCATATTCTTTCATGCGCTGCTATTGACTTTATGGCAAGCAATTGCCGCAAGCTGATTTGATTTATGATACACTCTATAACCATCCAGACAGCTTGCTGCAGAGTGACAAAGAAGTTCTGCTTCTTTACCTTTCTAATCAATGAAACTCAAAGCAAGACCAGGCAAAATATAAATTTGCACGTGGAGATATTGGAAGCCCAAAATGTACACCAATCTGATCATCAACATTTTCATTTAATACGTAACTCCTTTTCTCTTCCCCTGATAGGATACATATTGAGGCAGGCAAAAATAATTGAAAGTTGCTTTCAAACCTACCAGTAATAGAGAGGAATTATAGGCTTAGTGGGACATGGTAAGGACTGCCTTTAGCCAGCAGCTTAGAAAACTGATTCCTTACACCATTCCACAGTTCTGATCTTAACAAGCGAATTAACCAATCTTGTGTATGTCCATACCATGTATATTTTTTTTTTCTTAGCAGTTAATCAAAAGTTTTCAAACAAGAATGTAATAGATCATACTTCCTGGACAATTCTGGGAAACTCAGTTCTTCCATTTGTAGGACTAATGCATAGCAAAACAAGATAGAAGATCCTATTTTTTTCAACCTTGGGATTGGTGACAGATGCCTCTGTTTCAGTATTTAATACAAGCTTACCTCCAAAAGCAAAGTGTTCCTTCAAGGACAATTATTGTTCAGCCTGGCACTTTTTCAAATGTTCCAATGTAGTTTACAAGCAAAAGAGCTGTATATTGAAATTCATATACTACACACACACACACACAGAGAGAGAGAGAGAGAGAGAGAGAGAGAGAGAGAGAGAGAGAGAGAGAGAGAGAGAGAGAGAGAGAATATGTCCAGAATATTGGTGGAGAACAGTGTACAATCATAAAGTGTATTTTAGTTCTAATCAAAATCTTCAAAACACTGTACATGAGTATTCGTAAAATACATACAACAATATATGAATGTTTTAGGGTACATGCACAAATATTTTTGTGTGAATCTTTTCAATGGAAAATTTTTTGAAATGAGGAGGAACAAATTATCTTGAAAAGAAGCAGAAGATGACATATTGATCTAGCTTCAGTCAATCCCATGATGTTGCTGTAGTCAAACACAGCATGGCAGTCCCGCCATGATGTCCATTGGGCAGTATGGTTATCTGCCAAACAGATAATTGTATGTAGTGTGTGGTGTGTGGTGATCATTTGTTGACATTCCTTAATGCTTATTATTGTATGGATTCTGGGGATTGAGTATACTCAAACATCTCACTGTACATGCGCATCGGCCACTTTGCAGGTATTTTTTGTTCCACAATGGATTTTAAGATAGGAACAAGAAATACCTCATGCTAAATCTTCCATATGACTTTACATGTTACAGAAGTTGCCCAAACAGCTGCAATACATCCTTGCCTCCTAACTGAGTTCATATTACTCTTAACTATCAGCCATACTTCACAAATATTTTCTATACCATTCCTTTTCTTCTGTATCAATATTTTTTTAAAAAATTGCTCTTCAGCAGTCTCTGCTCTAAACAAATCTCATATTTGTTTTGACATCTTATTGCTAGCATTTATTGTATATTATATTGATTGATACAGTGTCTCCAATTAATGTATTGGGATCCCTGAACCAAGCAGAACTCAGTGGAATATTAAAGAGTAATAAAAATATTAAAACATATACAACACCAGTACATTTGGAAATAACAACAACTGTTATAGATCCTGATCTAAAATGTGGCATAACTTACTTGCCTCACTTGAGAGCAAGAGAGAAGCAATTAGAAATTCAACTATTCAATATAATGAGTGCTAGACAGATTCTTTATGTTGTTGCTGCATTTATCCTGTCTCTAGCTATACAGAATAGGTTTGTTTACTTATCTATTTGCAATATTTGTCAACTATCCCAATCAATTGAGATTCTGGGAAGTGTACAAAATGGAACAATAGAATCAATGATAAAAATCATAAAACCGCCATCATCAATATACCTTGCCATAATGATAGTCTATAATCAGTTTGAGTGAAATGTTATTGAGTAACTTGTGAAATGCAAGGTAAAATGGAGGTAAATGTAACCTCAGGAAAGAATATAATGGGAAAAGGCTGTTGTCTTGTCTAGGCCTCATGTACCTAATAGGGGCAATTCTCAAGATCACTCTAGATTTCTGGGTTGAACTGGTAGAATTTATTCAAATTGGTGCCTTATGAATCCCAGAGTTTTGATTGTCATCATACCAATCTTTTCCGCTTGCAAGATTTTTGTATACTTCTGGAAACTTTAAGCATCTCCAGTATATTGATATTTTAAATTATTATTATTTGTAATTTTATTTTGGCTCCAATTCCAAGAGCACAAAATGCCTGGGTTCATTGTTGCAAGGGGAGGTGTAAGTTCAGTAATTCAGGTCATATATTAAAAGATGGATAAAGTTAATATACCTAGTGCAATCTTCTCTAATATGATCCTACTTATTCTTTAAGAGTAACTGTAGAGGCTCTTTTACAAGTCCAGTCTTTAATTGAGATTATTGTGGGAAGATCAAGAGATATTTCTTTATGGAACTGCTGGCCCAGAAGAATTATATCAGTTCCTCGTCTTCTCTCTGAAGTATTTTAAAAGAATCAGAATCAGAATTCAAGCATTTAATTAATTTGTTGACATTTTATTGTCTCTGCTGCATTACTGTTGTATGGTTTACTTTTCATATTTAAATGTATGTCTTTTATCAAAGTATGTCTGTATCATTGACAGATTTCTCCATTCAGGACTTGGAAGTAAATTAAGAACACACTTGGCCCTTGATTGTTTGCTTGACTCCTAGGATAGACTTGGCAGAAATCTCACAAACAAAGCTTGCTTAGAGAAGAATCTCTATTAAATTTCTATTAAAAACAATATCTATAAAAAACAAGAACTAATCAATACAAAAACTATTCAGGAAAAGGAGGAAGACAAGACTCCATTGAAGGTCATCTAACCATACTAACATTTATTACTTATGTATTCAATTTGTATGGTTGCCCATCTGAAATAATTGATTCTGGGTAGTGAGCAATCATAAAATCAATTAAAATAAATTACAATCTCAGGACAAAAAGAACAAATAAATCCATATAGCGGTCAATAATTATTATAATCCATAATGTTAATCAGGAAACAGGGCACTTCAGACAGGACCCCAGGCCCAGGCCCATAAAAAGGTATTCAAAATCTACCAAAAGACCTGTAAAGTTAGGGCCATCTTAATTTCTGAAGGGGGAATGTTCCAGAAGGACAAGATATATAGAGAAGATATATCTCCTGGTCATTGCCAGCCAACACTCACTTCCTAATGCGTCCCAGAACATGCCTATCTTGCCAAATGAGATTGGATTAGTAACAAACACCTGACAGAAGACAATCCTATAGATAACCCAATCTCACATCATGAAGGGCTTTAAAAGATAACCAGAACCTTAAATTGCATCAAGCATTCAATGTAGTTGGAGAAGCCCCATGTAGAACACATTGCATTCATCTAGATGGAAGATCAAGAGGCCATGAGTGACAGTGAGCAGAGTCTCCCTGTGCAGGAATGCACAACTAGCCACAGCTACCTGATTTTCCAATAGGAGCTATGACTCCAAGATGACCTCCAGATCATGCACTGCATGCATCTGAGGTAATCCACCTTTTTCAGAACCAAAGGGAGAAAAACCTTTGATACTGGAAGACCCAAGCACCTAAAACAACTTGCTCTTGCTTAGATTAAGCCAAGCCCATTGCACCCCATCCAGATTTGTAAAGTCTCCAAGCACTAGGATAGGATATCCATGATATTGCTCAGACAACCTGGGGTGAAGATGTAAAGCTGGTGATCCCCAAACTGTAGGATCATCTCACCCTGGAGCCTGATGTAGATGTTAAATATATTTTATTTAATTAAATAGAAACTAAATAAATAAAATGTAAGGATCCTGATCTTGCTGGAAAGAATCTCCAGCACCATAAATTTTGCAGGGTATGGGTCAGAGAAAGGGGTATGAAAAGCAATTGGTTATAAAGCAAGAAATATTCTGGTTTCAATGATAAAATGGCATCGTGTTTATTTTTTTGAGCTTGGAATATAAAAAAAAAACTATTAGTAGTTAAAATAAGGAAAAGGGTGACCACTTTATTTGGCCTTTTGTTTGTTTGTGAGATATCTCTGCTACTGTATTTCCAATTCTGGTGGACTATCCAAATTTACAAAACCTTTAAAGAGATTATACTAATATTGAAAGCTTCCTTGAAAGTCAACATATTTTTGTTGCAAACAATGGTTTCTTTCTGAATATTAGGGTAATAAGGTGCAGTCATGAAGGCATTGTAGACCTGCTCAAACCACATTATTAGGAAATATTGGATCACCAGAATGGATGAAGAAATAATATAGATACCCTACAGAGAACTTGCCCAGAAAATCATGAACAATATTAGCCATAAATCATTCAACTAATGAGAGGCTCTTTGACAATCCAAATAGCAATACCATATTTTTATTAAATTATTAAATACAGTTCTGATCAATGTTTAGCAAAATAAACACAGAAACAATTACCAAATAAAGCAGAAGCAACAAAGCTGTTATTTAAAGATGTGCAATTGTGATTTGAAAAAGAAATAAGGTTCCTGTTCTGTCCCCTCATTTGAATTCTTGAGATCCCCGCACTTTGATTGGCCAAAGCACGGGGCGATCGGATTGGCTAGGCGAGCCGCGTTGATTGGCTCGCTGAGAATCTCCCGCGATTGGTCAATTCGAATCGCGGGAGATTCAAAGCGGTGCCATTGGCCGCAGCCGCCGTGGCTTGGAAATAAAAAGCCGCAAAGTTTTCCTTTAGCCCCAGTTCGGTTCCTGACTAAATAAAAGAGCTTGATACACAGTCACCGACTCCTGGCTTCCTTCCACGCGGGCTTAACAGTTCCACTGCTTGACTAGGATATTTTATGCGTTCTTATGGAAACCACTGAGAATTTAAAAAAAAAATCAGAACTCTATTAGAGTAGTGCAGGTAGGGTCCCAGTCTGACAGTAAGAAACAAAACTTCCCTTCATTATAAGGAATTTTTTTTTTTTTTTTTTTTTGGAGAAGGCAAAAATATATCCACATGCATGTTATCAAAGAAGAAGCAAGAAAAAATTCATGAATTTGGATTTCAGGCTCATACTGTTCACAAGAGCAGCATCTCTCAGTATATAAGATTGCACTGTGTTCTACTGTACCTCCTACCTAGTATAGCAGAAGGAAAAACATTGAAACAAGGCAAAGAAGAGTCTCTGCAGCATGCATGGCAAGCAAGCCTGATAAAATAAATGTGCACATACATTGCTTAGATAGGACTTCTCTTGGGTTTGAAGTTTATAGAAGGCAATGCTAAACCTGGGAGAATTTGGCCAAGGTTACTTACATTTCTACTTGCACTTGATTCTCCCTCCCACCAGTATTTTCTACAGTAACAAAGACAGTTAAATATCCATGTTCCTGTTTCATGCAAATCATATTTTGAACCATTTTGAGATCCAATTTGATTTATTTAAAAAAAAATCCATCTGGAATCATATTAAAAGATCAGAAATGAAATTTGCTTGTAGCATTTTGTTAAAAGATCAGAAATGACAGACATTTGCTAATGGTATTTTGGGAGAATCTAGACTATAGGATATAGGAATAAGATTGATTGTGGCATTGCAGAACTGTCCCTCTTCATATAGCTTTAAATATTGTGTATTAGCAGAATTCACATATTTGCTGGCTGGTGATTTGAGATTTTACAAACTCTGAGTCTTGTATGGTGTGGGAGAAATTTAAATGAAATGCTCTTTCGATCACTTACCTTATATAAAACCCACATAAGTGAGTGTGTGTGGCTACATATGCATACATACACATAAATAAATATAAATATACGCAAATATATTTTAAAAGAAAATAATATAAAATAAATGTTATTTTAATATAAAATAACAATTTAATACAAAATAACCCTTTTATGTGACTTATTTTCTATACAGCAAATATTTGTACAAATATAACAAATTGTACAAGCTATTGGTGACTCTCTGACCAAAACCTATTGAGAGTGATATGCTTTCAAAGAAGCAGTAATTTTGATTGTATTGTGTTGGTAGGATAATAGGCAGGTATTATACTGACTTATGCATTTTGTCAGAAAATGGGTTATGTACTCTAAGTAAAAATCACTGTAGTAGTCATAGCAGAGTGGAATATGCACTCTTATTTAAATTACTTTGCAGTCACATAGATATATGATTCCTTTATCTTCTTTGGCAGAAAGCTGAATGGAATGCACAGAAATTTGCTAATGATGTCATGTCATCCAATAATATTTTGCCATATTGAGCATGTTTAAGTACCTCACTGGCCTTTTGCTGTAAATCTGTGTTCTTAAAAAGACTGATTCTGTTACCCTGCTCTGAATAGATTGATAATCTCTGTCAAGTCTAAGCACCAGATTTGCACAAATACAAGTTATTCCATTTATAGCAACTAAAGAAAAGCTGTCTTGCAGTACTGTCCTCCAAATTACTGGAATTTGTATTCCAAAATCAAGGATACTAAATACTTTTAACACAAATACAATTTTAACAAAAGATTTAAAAATCCTTACCCATTAACTAGACTGAAAGTAATGATTTACTTTTGAGGTAAAGAGTGTAATTTGGAAGCAAAATCTTAACAACATTGATTGAACTGATTCCAGATGGATGACTCTTCTGAATAGACCAAATTCTTCTCTGTATAACAATTGGGCACAAGATTTGATGAAGAAACCATGAATTGTTGTATGTATGAATTTGGCACCTGAATAATAAAATAATAAAAAATGACAGCTTCAAATCCTTTGAATATTCTGCCCTACTGGGAATAAAATAGCACCTCCCATACCTTTGTGTTATTCTAAAGATGTACATTGCTATCATGGGACTCATCATTAATTGGTTCCAGGAGGCACAGTGAGTACCAAACACATCTTTCCCATAAGGAATAATGTAATGAATCTCAAGGCAGCCAACACAGATAAGATTCTAGCTTGTACATTGAATACCAAACAATGATTACAGGGAGAAAATGTTCACATCAAAATGTGTTGACTATCAAATGTGATGAGTTTCGAAGCAGTTGAGTACAAGATACCTATGTAATGAATAACTTCATTTCTGGCATAAGAACTATGCCCTCAGTCTTCACAGCCTTCAACAATAATGTGTTATCTATATTGAATAGCTTTCAAATTGAAAATTCCAATAGTTTCTCTGAACTAATGAATGCATCATATAAATGTCATACAGAGTAAATCTGTTTGGTATCATTAGCATCCTGAAAGTGAATATAATTTTAAGACCACCCCAATCCTTCTATTGGACTTAATTAGAGGGATGGTAATGGGAGAGCAGTCATTTTTAAAATAAATTAAATACAGTATCTCACAGAAGAGAGTGCACCCCCTCACATTTTATAAATATTTAAGCATATCTTTTCATGTGACAACACTGAAGAAATGACACTTGGCTACAATTTAAAGTAGTGAGTGTACAGCTTGTATAACAGTGTAAATGTGATGTCCCCTCAAAAGAATGCAACACACAGCCATTAATGTCTAAAACCCTGGCAACAAAAGTGAGTACGCCCCTAAGTGATAATGTCCAAATGGGCCCAAGTAGTAGTTTTCCCTCCCTGGTGTCATGTGACTCGTTAGTGTTACAAGGTCTCAGGTGTGAAGGGGGAGCAGGTGTGTTAAATTTGATGTTATCACTCTCACTCTCTCATCCTGGTCACTGGAAGTTCAACATGGCACCTCATGGCAATAAACTCTCTGAGGATCCGGAAAATGAATTGTTGCTCTACATAAAGATGGCCTAGGCTATAAGAAGTTTGCCAAGACCTTGAAACTGCACTGTAGGCCAGTGGCCAAGACCATACAGTGGTTTAACAGGACAGGTTCCACTCAGAACAGGCCTTGCCATGGTCAACCAAAGAAGTTGAGTGCCCATGCTCAGTGTCATATCCAGTGGTTGGCTTTGGGAAATAGATGTATGAGTACTGCCAACATTGCTGCAGAGGTTGAAGGGGGGGGGGGCGTGTCAGCCTGTCAGTGCTGAGACCATATGCCGCATGCTGCATCGAATTAATCTGCAGGGCTGTCATCCCAGAAGGAAGGCTTTTCTAAAATGACGCACAAGAAAGCCCACAAATGGTTTGCTGCAGACAAGCAGACAAAGAACATGGATTTCTGGAACCATGTCCTGTGGTCTGATGAGACCAAGATAAACTTATTTGGTTCAGATGATATCAAGTATGTGTGGTAGCAACCAGGTGAAGAATACAAATAAAACTGTGTCTTGTCTAGTGTCAAGCATGGTGGGAATGTCATGATCTAGGGCTGCATGAGTGATGGTTGCACTGGGGAGCTACAGTTCATTGAGGAACTATGAATGCCAACATGTACTGTGACATACTAAAGCAGAGCATGATCCCCTCCCTTTGGAGACTGGGCCATAGGGCAGGATTCCAACATGATAACAACCCCAAACACACCTCCAAAATGGCCAATGCCTTACTAAAGAAGCTGAGGGTAAAGGTGATGGACTGGCCAAGCATGTCTCCAGACCTAAACCCTATTGAGCATCTGTGGGGCATCCTGAAACAGAAGGTGGAGGTGCACAAGGTCTCTAACACCCACCAGCTCTGTGACGTCTTCATGTAGGAGTGGAAGAGGACTCCAGTGTCAACCTGTGAAGCTCCAGTGAACTCTATGCCCAAGAGGGTTAAGGTAGTGCTAGAAAATAATGGCAGCCATACAAAATATTGACACTTTGGCAACCATCACTTAGGGGTGTACTCACTTTTGTTGCCAGAGGTTTAGACATTAATTGCTGTGTTGAGTTATTTTGAGGGGACAGCACATTTACACTGTTATACAAGCTGTACACTCATTACTTTACATTGTAGCCAAGTGTCATTTCTTCAGTGTTGTCACATGAAAAGATATACTTAAATATTTACAAAATGTGAGGGGGTGTACTCATGTCTGTGAGATACTGTACATGAAAACTTGTTGCTGCTTTTTCAATAAAAATGAGAAGGGTTGCAATGGCTCAGCAGTCCCAAAGGAGGCAACTGCACATTTTTGTTTTTTGTTTTGAAGATGTTTCATTTCTCATCCAAGAAGCTTCTTCAGCTCTGGCAGGATAGTGGGGAATGGAAGGATTTATATTCCTTGCACCCTTCCCCTCCCCACTATCCTGTCCAAGCTGAAGAATCTTCTTGGGTGAGAAGTGAAACATCTTCAAAAGAAAAAACAAGAAAGTCCAGTTGCCTCCTGAAAAAGCAACTTTGGAATAACGATGACCTGGATGACTGAGAATCTCTACAGTTGCTCAGCAGTAAAACACACTGAGCTTGTCAGATGGAAAGCTGACAGCCCAGGTATGAGCCTCAACTGGGTACTGGATAGTCTCGCAGACAAACCACTTTACTCACAGGCTTATAAGTGAATTTCAAAGGCTTATTGTAGCAATTCCAATCCCGATCAGCAACAACTGAGATCCCGAATAAAGCTAGCGCTGAGAGCAACTGTCTCTCAGCACTCTTTATAGCAGTTTCCCAACCCCTCTCAACAAACCTAACATCCACCCATTAAGCTAATTATCCCCCGTGCCTCCTCCCCGTGCCTAATCAATTACGCCTAATCCTCTCACCCTCATTCTGGAACTACAGCAAATCCCCAACCTGCCACCTTGTTAGCCCCAACGGTTGATTGAAGCCCTGTAGTTCTGGAACCTCTGCTCAACAGCTGATTGAAGCCCTGTAGTTCTGGAGTCACCACCCAACAGCTGATTGAAGTGATGCAAAACACCAGAGAAGACGTCGTGTACGTCCCCTCCACTATCATTTTATCAATGTGCCAGGCTCCAGGCACATTCCAGAATATAAATAAGTTCCCTGAGCCTGACACCAGGTTCAAGACCCAAGTGCCACACAATGGGGTGAGCTCCCATTCCTTGCCCCAGCTCCTGCCAACCTAGTAGTTTAAAAGCATGCAAATGTGAGTAGATTAATAGGTACCACTTCAATGGGAAGGTAACTGTGTTCCGTGCACCTCAGCATAAAGACATGCTGGCCACATGACCACAGAAGTGACAATACTATCTCCCTCAGCTAAGAAATGGAGATGAACATCACCTTCTAGAGTTGGACATGACTGGACAGGGTAAACCTTTACTTTTAAAACATGGCAATTGTCAGAGTATCTGAAGGTTAATATGGATGTTCAGAAAAAAATTTCCATTCTAAATAAAATCACAAGTCATCCTTTCGGTGACCTGACTGTCTAAGTACAGTTTTAACATGGGCACATATAATTCAGCAGAAGTAACATTCACCTAACTGACTGATCCTAGCAGAACCAATTGATTTTCTCCTCATTCTCTCAGCCTGTCTGTCACAAACAGCTAATTAAAAGTGCTGTCATCAGATATAATCTTCTTTCCAATTAGTTAGGACACCAAGCCATTTAATAAAAGTAATTGATCTGTAATCTGTGAAACTTAATACATGTAGATTTGCATTGTTCTTTTTAGACTATCCCTGTCAAACAAATGTATCTGCTGTTGCACTGAATTACCTGCTAGTTTCAAGTGTTCCTTTATTCTGAAAAAAAATACAGTAACAGTACAAGATAAGAACAGTACCTTAATAAGGACAAAGTAATTTCATTAAAAATGAGACATATATTTTTGCTTTCTCCTGTCTTATCTCTGTTTTTCTCTGTCTGCTATTTTCTAAGAATATTCTTCCATTAAGGAAAAGTTACCGGAAGAAGAAAGTTGGGAAAAACTATGTTAAAGAGATAAATAAGAGTTCCCAGGACCTCCAAGGTTCCTAAATTCTCTCTGGGGAAAAATGGGGAAGGAAAACTCAAGTTTGTTTACATGAGTGTGAGCACCAGAAGGCCAGACAAGAAATAATAGATAGAAACTAATCAAGAAAAGAAGTAATCTGGAATTAAGAAGAAATGTCCTAATGGTGAGAACAATTAACCAGTGTAACAACTTGCCTTGAGAAGTTGCAAGTGCTTCATCACTGGAAGTTTTTATGAAGACTCTGGACAACCACTTATCTCAAATTGTGCAGATCAGGGGTGTCAAACTCAATTTCATTGAGGGCTGCATCAGGGTTGTGTTTGACCTTGGGGGAGTAGGGGGGTCAATATCACTTCTCTTGGGGGCACGTGTGGTGGCCAAGTGCTAATGCAGGACTTTCCTGAGACTCTCACTCCTTCTCATCATAATCTCCTTTCTTCCTTCTTTTTCTTCTTTCTCCTTCCCTCTACATTCTCCTTTCTTCTTCCTTCCTTAATCTCTTCCCATCTTCCCTTCTCTTTCTTCGTCTTTCCTCTTTCCCTTTCCAGTGCCTACTTGGATGCTCAAATGCAAAAGGGGAAACATTTCTCCTTTTATTTTATTTTGTTTTTTGTTTGTTTTGCTAGCCCTCTGCCAGCAAAAATGGAGCCAGGTGGGGTGCAAGTCAGAGGGCTGCAGGAGGCCGTCACAGCCAAAAATGGGCCCCAGGGGAGGGCTCGTGCATCTCCATTTTCACTGGTAGAGGCACCATGGGCTGTTCCATCCCTCTTTCCAGGTGGCCCTGTGGGCCAGATCTAAACTCCCTCCAGGCTGCATCTGGCTCATGGGCCTTGAGTTTGATATGCCTGGTAAAGTTCCTTTCCTGATTGAAATCACCTATTCAACCCATGTGTGACTAAATCTACAAATAGTCTTAATTACACCAAGCAGCACAGGAACCCTACCTCACTTGCCTTTTCCTTGCATCTTAGAATATAAACATCTGCCTTTCTTGATCAATTTTCCTAGTGTTTATCTCTTGATCAATTTTCCTGGTGTTTACATGCTGTTGTTAGACATACTTGATACCATTGTGTGCCTCTGTTTCTTGGATACTCAATTAGTTTTTATACCTAACCTGGATTACACTCTGATTTGTGGCACTATTGAGCCCTTGATATATGGGTTCTATTGTTTGGAGCAGAGAAACCAGATGATATAAGGGACTGAGAGCCCTAACATGTATGGGAGAAAGTCTCTGCTGGGTTCATGCAGATTTCTGAGGTAGCTAAAATGGTAGCCTGAACTCAATGGAACATTTCCTCCATTTTCACCAGCAACATATAGGTTATATCCATAGTTTAATTCACTGAACCTATAGAGTTAAGTGCTTTGTTTAAGTGCTTGGCTGCACTTCTTAAATCAATGTGAATTCTGTGAAAAGATGAATAGACAGCTTCTCAACAATATAGCTGAATTCATTATATCCAGGAGAAAAAAATATTTCAAAAGCAATCAAACTCTCCTTGCTGCCATTTTTACTTAGGCAAAGTCCACTGAGAGAGCAAAAGAAAGATTATAGTTAATTGTTATCTCTTTGGAAACTGTATAGATGCTTATTTTCATTAGTATATTTCTGGGAAATGCTGCTTCAGATATCACAAAGAATTAATGGGAAAATGTTACTTACAAACTCTCTTTGGAGTTTTTCAATGATGTTTAAAATGTTTCTACTCATACAAAGAGGCAAGATCGATCAAATTCTTCGTGGTATTCTATAATACAGTACAACATGTCAGTTTTCAAATCTTCAAATCTGGTATCCTGCTGTTCCAAGAAACCTACATGATGTCAATTCTCATTTACAATTAGGATGGTATAAAGCAGTGGTGTCAAACTAATGTCATCAGCATGGTGTCATGTTATGTATTGGGACTTTTTTCCCTTTTGCTAAACCAGGTATGGGTGTGACCAGTGCATGACACACCTGGCCCATGAGTCAGGAGTTTGACAGCCCTGGTATAAAGGGAAGAAGTAAAAAATGTTAGTGAAAGTATGCTTTTCAGGAGCCCTCTTCTCTTTTGCCTTCACTCCAGACAAATTTTGGGTTCAACCAAATGTCTTTTTTTGTAGAAATCTCCTTATTATGCAGAAATAATGGTTTAGGCCAACATAAACACCTACTATTAATGTTTACCTTTCCATTTGTAGTGGCAGCATTCTACTTATGGACTGGTTACTCAAACAGAACTATGGTTTCTTTTTACACTGTATAAAACAGTGTAAAAACAACAAAACAAAACAAAAACTGTGGGGCATTCCTTCATACAGATTTTGCAAGTCTATTTGTGCTGTAACTCCTCCTATTTCTTATACCACAGTGAAGTAGGGAGGTATCTGCTGGAGTTAGTTCTGAATGTTATCTCTTTCTTCTTGACTTTTAAAAGAACAATGTTTCAGAACCTCTGTCTAAGTAAATGGTTCTCGCGTATTTCTGTTAAGGTCAACTTCCTTATTCTCTATCAAAATTGTTTCAGGATCAGGCTGATTTTGATATTGCTATTTTAAAACAAACTTTGAAACTTTTTTCTTTTATTTTATTTCAGGACAGGTGATTTTCTTTTTTAAAAAATATTTTCATTAATTGCTTCTCTTGAGATTTTTTTTATTCAACTCAGAACTTTTTTTTGATAAAACAATAGAATTACTATTATTGTCAGGTTTTTTTTTCTCATATGGATAAATTTCTTCATCCATATTATAGTTATAGACCAGCATAGGATAACTTTTATTCTTTGTTTATTGTACAGATCTCCATGTGTCCCCTGTGAAATCTGCCTAATGATTTGGACAGGAGAGGAACAACTTAAAGATGCTGTGTTGGTATACCCAAAGAAAGGCAAATTCTGACAGAATACTAGTTTTCACAATTAAACCAGTCTACTCTTTTTTAAAAAATATTTTTTATTGGTTTTTAAAAACAAACATAAACAAACAAAACATAAAAACATCAAGCTATCTTCCATAGGTGTACATACAGTGTGTTGGTTGGTTTACAAATTGTTTTGTGCTTCCATTTCATAGTCTTCAATTACAATTACCTTGCATATGATCTCATATTGTCAATCAAAAATTAAATACCTTGGTATCATTATTAATCAATCATTTGACTATACTTTTATTCATTCATGTTTTACAGGATAGTCATAATTTACTTAGTTTATTTTATAACAGTTCATATTATCATCCCAAATCTATCCTAAAATCATTTTGTAGATATAATAAGAAAAAAGTACATCTTTATATATTTATTATTTTCTAAAAGTCTACATATTTTATTACTGTATTTTATTGTCTAACCATTGATAGAAAAGATCCCAAATTTTATAAAATTCTTTATCCTCTTGTTCTCTAATTTCAAATGTCAATCTACTCATTTCAGCACATTCCAATATTTTCTTAATGATGTCCTCCTGTGATGGTATTTTCTCATTTTTCCAGTTTTTAGCAAATACAATCCTAGCCGCTGTTAATACATTTACAATCAGGCATTTCAAGTCTTTACTATATATTTCAAGTAAAATTCCTAATAAAAATATCTCTGGTTTCAAGTCTATATGTTTTTTTGTCATTTTTTCCAACCACATGTGGATTTTAGTCCAGTATTTTTTAGCATCCACACAAGTCCACCACATATGGTATATATGAGCCAGGTGTCTGATGACATTTCCAACATTTTTCGGATTTATTCTTGAACATTCTTGCTATTCTTGTCAGGGGAAAATGCCACCTGTAAAACATCTTATACAAATTTTCTTTATATGCTGTTGATATTGTCATTTTATAATTTTGAGACCACAATTTTTGCCATTTCTTTAAATTGATCCCATATCCAAAATTCTTCCCCCAAGCAATCATAGTTTCTTTAACTTGTTCTTCTTCTAGTTTAATTTCTAATAAATATCCATACAATTTTTTAATAGCCTTTTCATCAGTACCTGTCAAAAACTTATCTAAGTTAGTCAGTTTATCATAGAAACCTTCTGTTTTAGAATCTTTATCATACCTTGAATGTATTTGTGCATATGAAAACCAATTCATCTTTATACCTTGTTCCTCTAGATTTTGCATAGATTTAAGTTCACCCTTTTCATTCAATATTTCACCATATCTAACTGTTTGTTCCTTTTCATATATTATAGGATAAGAAAATGCTTCAATAGTCGATAACAAGACTGGAATTTTCAAATAACATTGTCTTTTCATCTTCTCCCACAGAGACTCCCATATATAATGTCTTCTAAAATACCCCTGTGTTTTAGTTCCTTTATAAGATTAAAAAAGCATGCCACCCCAACAACAAATCATGTCCTTCTAATGTCAACAATCTAGTATTTCTTAGTGTTATCCATTCCTTAACCCACATCAGCTTTGTAGCTTGGTAGTACAACTCCCAGTTAGGCAAACCAAATCCTCCTCTAATTCTAGCATCTTGAAAAAGTTTTAACTTTATTCTCGCTTTCTTACCTTGCCATATATATTTCAACACAATTTTATTTAAATCTTCAAAGTAGTCTTTTCCAAGCCTAATTGGAATTATTTGAAACAAATATAAGATTCTGGGTAATATATTCATCTTGATTGTTGAAATTCTCCCTATTAGTGACAGTTGTAAATTTTCCCATTTCACCAAATCTAGCGCTATCTGCTGTTTAAGTTTAATATAATTGTTCTCTTTTAATGTACTACATGTTGCTGTCAAATATATTCCCAAATAGTTAATCTTATTCGTGACCTGAATTTTCAATAGATCTGCCAGTTCTTCCTTTTGTCTTAATAGCATATTCTTTGTCAAGATCTTTGTCTTATCTTTATTTATTTTCAAACCAGCCACCTTTCCATATGTCTCTTTCTTTTCTATCAATTTTGATGCTGTTTCTAAAGGGTCTTCTAAGATGAAAACCAGATCATCTGCAAATGCTTGCAGCTTAAATTCTTCCTTTTTGATTTTCGTATCTTTTATATTCTTTTCATCTCTAATATTTCTGTTTAGCACTTCCAAAGTTAACACAAACAACAAAGGTGATAGTAGGCACCCTTGTCTTGTTCCTTTTCTTATATTGATAGAATCTGTTAGTTCTCCCTCTATCATTACCTTTGCCGTTTGCTTATAGTATATAGCTTCTATTGCTTGAATAAATTTTTTAGCAATACCCATCTGTTCCAACAGTAATAACATGAATCACCAATTCACATTATCAAATGCCTTCTGTGCATCTAGAAATATCAAAGCCATTTGTTTTTCAGGATGTGCCTCGTAGTATTCCAAGGTGTCCAAGATTACTCTCATATTGTTTTTAATTTGTCTCTTTGGCAGAAATCCATTTTGAACAGGATGGATAAAATTATTTAAATATTTTTTAAGTCTTTCTGCCAATATTGAAGCAAAGATTTTATAATCTGTATTTAGTAGAGAAATGGGTCTATAGTTCTTAATTTGCATGTTCTTCCCTCTATCTTATCAAATAGCAATGTCCTTGAAAAAGAGTCTCAGTTCTTTCTCAGCTTTGTCTGGTCACAGGGAAATAGAATATTTTCAAGCCTCTAGTTGGCAGTGTTACAAAGTTTCTTTGCTCTCACTCCCCCCCCCTTTTTTCTGAGCAGGATATAATAAGAATTAATAAAAAAAGAAAAGAAAAAGATATTTTTTAAAAAATGAAATAACTAAAGGGAGCCTCTTGCCTAAAATATCACAAAATCAAAAAGGAGAAGAATAAAATAGATATAAATGAAAAAACCCAGTCCAATTTCAAAATACAAGATCATATATAGAAAATCCAGCAATGAGAGAGAAAAAACAACAACATTACTTTGACATTCCTATTTAAAATCGCCGCTTAATCACTTCTGTCAAAACTTTTACAGATTCTTTCTTTTCCTTAGGGTGTCCTTTCAGATCTTAGAATTAAAAAAAAGTTCTCACCAAACCACCACACTCTCTCTTTCTGCTCTCTTCCATTTCGGAGCTGTCCCAACTTCAGCAGCTTTAATGGCTGCCTCTTTGCTGCTGGCAAGAAGAATTTCTCCCGGATCTACCAGGGACTTTGTGGTATCCCTGGGTTTGACAGGATGTGCTCTTCACTTTCACCATCTCTTCGGGATGGTTTAGATCCGATAGGACCATCCAGGAGCAAAAATATCGGCAGCGATCTCAGACCTCCAAGATCGCATGCCGTATCATCGCGACACCAGCTCCTCCCTCCCACAATTAAGCCAGTCTACTCTTATGCTACTTCATATAATGGACCAAAGCCTATTAAACCAGCAGCTGGAAATTGTCCACATTCAGTGGCACCAACTGACTAATTGCACCATCCTTAAATAGAAAGGAAGATACTCCATCACAGTGTTCAAGTACATACTCCATCACAGTGCCCACATTCAGTGGCACCAACTGAATTGCCCACATTCAGTGGCACCAACTGACTAATTGCACCATCCTTAAATAGAAAGGAAGATACTCCATCACAGTGTTCATCACATACTCCATCACAGCGTTCAAGCAAATTGAACCTTGAAGTAGATTCCTTTTCACTGACATATGTTGGGCTTTGGGAGTTCCAGTTCTGTTTCATCCATTTGGGACTAGCCTCCAGAACTGAGCATTCAAGATGGTAGTATTTCAACTGAATCTATCATTGTATCCTAAAAGTATGACTAGATGGGCTGCAGAAATAATTTTTCTCATCCCTTTGAAGAGCTGCAGTTTAAAGATCTTTAAACAGGAGTGTTGTCATGTTTGCCATTTCAGATATATTATTGTTCTTGTGAAAGGTTTTGATTACTTGTATTCTGTATTTTTTATTATTATTATGCATGACAATTTTAATGTTTCTCCTTAGCTGCACATTCTTATGGTTTTTTTAACCAGTTTTTAAAACTAAGCTGAAACCAGGAAGTTTACTTCTCAGATCTGTTCAGAAAGTTAGTTCAAGTAGTGGGACTAAAGTAACAGGATTAAACTTCTACTCTGTTGAGAATCTACTGCCTCCATTAATTGATCCTGCTGTTTGTAGCTAAGATGCAATCCACTACAGAAGTTCTTCTTTCAGGTGAAATTTTACAACACACAGCAATTGGAGATAAGAAGCAGTTGTATGGTTGACTGGGCAACACTGAGCCATTTCTTTATGTTAAGTTAGATAAAACACCATCCTTTAATGTCCTGCATAATATATTGGAGATCACAAGACCCAGAATTACTAAGTAGCATAATTTTCAGGAAAGCCTGTTGAGGCCACAATATCAGCAGGAGGATCCTACTGGTTCAGTGATCACGTGTGTGTATGTACACTCACCTAACACATGCATGCAACTTTCCCCACACCAGCTGAGGCCTGCAGTGCCAATCAACTGAGAGGATAAAGAGGAGAAAAGTGCAGGGGTGGGTGGCAGGGCTGATTCTGCACTTTTCTCTTTTTTTTCCTCTTAGCTGATTGTGGAAGACTTTTTTTTCCTCCTCTCAGCTGATCCTTGGAGGCTTTTTTTTTTACTACCAGTTCAACCAACCAGTCAGAACAGGTAGCATACCACCACTGCACAATATAACGTCTTCCTGTGTTAAAATATCTTTTTATATGGAGAAAAAATTGCCCTGTGATTATCATATTTGTAAACAATCAAAAAGAGACCTTAGAACAAATCAACAATCCATACACAATGTCTATCTAAAAGTTGTCTATCACTATCTGTCTCTGTCTCTGTCTCTGTCTCTCTCTCTCTCTCTCTATCATCTATCATCTATCATCTATCAATCATCTATCATCTATCTATCATCTATATTTGAGTTGTCCATATAGATATGTGGATAATCTTAAAATGCAAGATAAATTTGTTCAGTTCAATTTTGATAATACAAAAACAAGCAAGCAATAAAAATGGTATCAGAGTGAAAGCTAAATTCCTAGATATAATTTACAGGAGCACAACCAATAATTCATTTCAACATTAATCTAAATAATATTGAAAGGGTATTTGCTTTCAAGCCAAAAATGGCTATCCAAATCCCAATATTTTTGCAACTCCACAAGAAGTTTTCACAGAAATGAAGTACTGAATTGTTACATTTTCTTTGGAATTCATTTATTCATTCAGTGTATGTAGTTGCCCATCTTAAGAAATGATTCTGGGTGGCAAAGACTAATAAAAAATAAAAACAGATATATAAACAAAAATTTAAACATAGCAGCCTAGAAAATCACAACAATCATTCTTATTATCAGAAGACAGATTCCTTCATATACTCTGGCTTCCAGGCCAGAATACAATTTTCTATGCCTATTTTCTCTATCCACCAAACCCTTATAAGTAATTTATTTATTTATTTTATTTGACTTGTCAATCACTTACAAGATGATAGGTATAAGAATAAAAATGAGTATGAATACAGGAAATAGGTACAAATAAATGGGGACAATAGGACAGGGATGATAGGCACGACGGTGCACTTATATATGCCCCTTACAGACCTCTTAGGAATGGGGTGAGGTCAATAGTGGATAGCTTAAGGTTAAAGGACTAGGGTTTGAAGATGTAACAACAGAGTCAGGTAGTACATTCCAGGATTTGACCACGCTGTTGCTGAAGTTGTACTTTCTGCAATCAAGTCTGGAGCAGTTTACATTGAGTTTGTATCTGTTGTGTGCTCTTGTATTGTTGTGGCTGAAGCTGAAGTAGTCATTGACTGGTAGGACATTATAGCAGATAATTTTGTGTACTACACTTAAGTCCAACTATAGGCAGTGTAGTTCTAGGTTGTCTAACCCAAAATTTCAAGTCTGATGGTATAGGGTATTCTGTTGCAAGCAGAGGAGTGTAGTACTTTTATCATATAATACCTCTGGACGCGCTCAATTGTATTAATGTCTGATATACAGGGCAGATTCCAGACAGATGAGCTGTATTCAAGTATTGGTCTAGCAAAGGTTTTGTATGCCCTAATTAGCAATTCAATATTACTGGAGGAGAAGCTTCATAAGATTAGGTTTACAATTCTTAATGCCCTTTTGACAATGCTGTTACAGTGAGTTCTGGCATTTAGATCTTTTGATATAAATACTTTAAGGTCCTTGACAGAGTGAGGGTCATCAATGAGGTCATATCCACCTAGCTTGTATTTTGTGTACTGATTTTTTTTACCACTGTGTAGGACAGAACATTTCTTGGTTGAGACATGGAGTTGCCAATTGTTTTACCATTGAGACACACAATCAAGATCGCATAATCAAGATTGCATAATAATCCAACCAATTTTGGCCATTCCCATTCCAGTGGTGATTTCTGATCCTCTGTGTCCCTTGGAGAGCAGAACACATTAATAATTCAAAATATATAAAACAAGACTATTTGCATGGTGAATAATCTGTCCACTCTTACTGTAAGCCAAGAAATCATCTTGCTCAACCCTAGAGATCCAACCAAAAGTAAAAAAGAAACAATTTTCTGATTATATGGAGATTTCATTGTAGTAAAGTGTAAAGCTGACACCAGTCAGAACATAGTAAAACTCAAAGAAGTAGTGCAAGATCAGAAGGTGTGGAGAGTCCTGGCCTATAGAATCACCAAGAGTAGGAAACAAGAGTAGGGTATCATCATCATCATCATTATCATCCATTGATTGTAGTGAAAGTGCACTGTCATGATGACCACTCAGAGGAGTTTCATTCCATTCACCTCTCTATAATACAATGAAGACTGCTACAAATGTTAGTTAATAACTGTGGATTGCATTCAAAAGGTACTTTTTCAAATTCAGTTTCATTTTCCTCCCAAACTGCTATGAATCTACAGTCTCCCTAACACTTCTTGACATTTAGTAAAGTTCATTCTTCAGATTAAAGGGTGTTGTTTATTTAAAGTTTAAGAGGCATCAAACAGCATCATACTGTTGCCTTATTTGGTAAATAATTTGGGGAAGTCACAAAAAGGTGTATCCCTTTCACACAATAGGAAATCAAACGGATTATATTGAAAGACAGAAAATGGGCTTTATCCAAAATTCCCCAGTGAGAATTTTGTGGCTCAGCAAGGATCTGAAACCAAATCTCTGTGACATTTTATTTATGACATTAAAACAGATTCCTCTTTTTCCTCTTTCCTGAATTGCAGTACAATGTGTGGGTTGCTCGGAATCCAATTTCTCTTTTACCAATACTACATCAACATAAAGAAGCTTTTATTCTGGGAAGGTTAAAATAGCATGAAATTAAAGTTTGAGCACATAATAAACTTGTTGAAAAAAGAAACAAAGAGAAGTAGCAGATAGTATCTTTTTCATCTCCAGTTTGGCAACTGGAGATGAAAAAGATACTATCTGCTACTTCTCTTTGTTTCTTTTTTCAACAAGTTTATTATGTGCTCAAACTTTAATTTCCTCAATTACTTCCCTTGTTTTAAAACAACAACAACAACAATAATATGGAAATGTATCTCCAAAATTTAGCTTTGATTGTTTACTCCCAAGAATTTAGTATTTAAGTGTTCAAACTCATTTTTATCCTTCATCTAAGTGAGTTTTGAGCAGGTGCTGCTGCAGGGATAACAAAACATTGGAGAATGAACTTTTTCCCATTTTCTGTCCTTTTTTCCTCTATCTGCAAGTTAGTACAACATCAAAGAAAGGGATTTGGGAGTATAAGCTGCTTGCATACAGGAGTTTGCATGGAATATACAAATATAGCAGAACAAATAAAGGAGATGCACAGAGAAACAAGGAATGAAGGAAATAAATATGGTCTCTTTTCCCTATTGCGTATGAAGCATATACTTTGGGGGTGCATTCTTCTGAACACTTCAATGACTGGATTTGTTAAAGTCAGAAAGGGACTTACCATTAAATCTGCTTTTCATTTCCATAAGCCTTCTTTTATTAATATTGGATATATTTGGGCATTAGTATCCCCAACAGATAAAATCCCACATAATTTTCTTTTTTTTAGGATGCAGTAAAGTTGGTCTATCACAACTGTCTCATGAACAACCTCCCTAAAAATGGGAGCTGGAGATTGGATAACAGTTACCTAAAAGCTCTGGGTACAGGGATGGTTTTTTCAAAAGAAGGAGCACAAGAGACTCCTTCAAGATTTTGGTAACTTGGTCTCCCTCAAGAGGCATTGACAATGTTTTGGGTCCAAGGGTTTTGTCTCCAATTGTTCTTCATAATGACCAGGATAACCCTGGCTTCAGAGAACAAGCAGGTAGCACCTTATCCACTGTGATATCACCAAAATCTTTAATCTGACACATTAAGGGAGTATATAAACTCAGTAGCTGTCTCTTGAAGGACTAGAAGGTCTCAATCTTTCCACTGCTCTTCCACGTGGTTGATGGGCTAGGCTCTTTTGCTAGAAGCTCCAAAACATCTCTCAGTGTGAGCCTCATGGGTGGGATTCTTCTGGGTTGGGTGAGGCCCTAGCTGCGATGATCAGCTGGCTCTGAACTGGTTCAATCCAAAGATCATGTGGGCCCAACCTCCCACCCCTACGCTGTACTTACCTATATCTGCTCAGATGATTTGTGCAGCAGAGCGGATTGCCGCACTTCAGCTGTGTTACTTCTCTGAAGTAACATTGAAGATAAATAACTGTGATAGCTGTGCACACGTGCAAAGTGCATGCATGCATGCACACACTGCATGCAATTAGCGAACTGATTATTACACCAGGAGAATCCCACCCCTGGTGAGCAGTGGTCAAAGCTGGAAATGTTATTGCTTTCCCTATATCCATGACATACAGAAACATGACCACAATATACAGAACAAAAAGCAAACAAACAAATAAGCTGTTGAGAAACTTGACGGGAGAAGCCCTTCTGTTCAGATGCTTGTCAAAAACAGAAAAATATAATTATATGCTCCAATCTCTCATATTTCTCACCACAACTACCTACTATGTACAGGATAGGTCTGTCAACCCTGCTGTAATCCACCCAGCTCACTAACAATCCCTCTCCTAACATTCCAACTAACTGTAACCATCTAACTTTTCCTAATTTACTGCCTCTTCAACTATTACAGGATATTCAACTATATCCTGCATTCCCCACTTTTCCAGGAACCCTCACCAATTATTTATATTGATTGACAAGTCTCATGTCCCCCACCCCAATTCTTTTACTGCATTGAAGATCTTTCTGGTCTTACATACAATGTTTTGGCAATTCATGGGTCACCTTGCCAAGTTCTCCAGCATTACTGCCTCTTACAAAATGGTCTGCACTGTTACCATCCTCATCGTTTGTTGCCAGCTTTAGGCTAGCTGCTCTTATATTTACTTATTCTGCTGCCTCTCCTCTCACTGGCTGTAATAAGTTTCACTGATCCCTGGATACTAAGTTCAGTTTCAGCTCCTTGTTTTTACTGTTGTCACCCTTCAAGAAATACTAGCAGCTGTCATGTTCTCCTTCTCACGTCCTCCCACAGGGTTGAAAGGTTGAAAGCACTGCTGAAGTTAGTCGCTTTACTGCTTCTCAAGGATACCAATTTGACTAAAGTGGCTCTCTTTGTATCCTACATCAACATTAGTTTCTTTGTTGATCCCTTTTAAAACTGTTTCAACATCATTGAACAACTTAACATGCAGTGCTCCTCTGCTCCATGCCCTACCAAAAGCCCTATAGATTCGCGTCTACAGGCTTTTAATTTCACATTCAACCCCATATTTTCTCATCATGATAATCTCCACAATGCCTTCTGTTTCACACCTTAAACCCAATAATCCACTAACTCCCAATAACTGAACTGTCTTTTTTTCTCAGTGCTTTTTGTAAAAAAAAAAAAAAAAGTGTGGGGTGGGGAAGAACCATTCCTTCTCAAATTTATCATTTTTAAAATAACTCAATTATTAATGCCCTAATGTTTCCTTCCAAGGCTTTTTAAGTCCTTGGCTTTTGGGCATGCATGTGGATATGGGTGGATGGGTGTGACTGTGTGTGTGTGTGTGTGTTTGTGTGTATGTGCACACACATTTTATGAGCCTTTTGGCTCTCTAAGAAACTTTTCTTATTCATCAGAAACTCTTTTGCCTTTCTAACAGCATGTTTACTTTTAGAGAAAGGGATGCATATGCCCACATACACCAGTGCAACCAGTGGCTTTGAAAGTTGGAAGACAACTTCTAACTAAAATGCTTTTTAATGAAACACTGTATTACGGGACAAAATGAGGGTAAGCGATATTAAATTTTTAAAGGATTGATGTGTACATTCCCTGTAATACAGTATTAGTGAAGCCCAAGGGAGCAGTAAAAGATTCAAAACAAACAATCATTTTACTATTGGCACATACACATTTCTCGTGAGGTGCAATCATTAGACACAACATTATAAGCACATACACAAATGCATACGCAGAATCATACCCCGCCCTTTTTCTGTTCATACCATAAAATAGATCTGGCATTTATAGAGCTCATCTCTGCCACTATACACCATCAAGGAAGGATTTATGGCAGCTACAGAAATCATATAACATTGGTTTGTTTACTGAATGGCTCCCAATCCTGCAAATATGGAGCACAAGAATGAGAGATGGGTTTTTTTGTTTTGTTTTGTTTTGTTCTTTGTTTTACAAAATATCTACCATTGTCCTTCCATTTTCAGAACATTTGGCAAAATCTCTGGTAGATTTTTGAATGTAATCAGATGAAGACTGACTTAATTGGAAAGTCAGTAAATATCTAGGAATGCCCAGAATGTTGTTTTAAGCAGGGTGATTTAATTCACATATCTTGGAATATTATGTGTGTTACATTTTGGACTGGCTACTTCTGCAAATGTTACACTGTTCTTTTCAAGCAAAAATGTCTATAAAATGTTGTATGCTGAGGGGAAAGCTTGGCTAACAATGTGCATAGTTAATGAAACAACATGCAAAATCCGTATGTTAAAATGCATCTGAAAGCAAATGCTCAGTTTCATGAGTTTTTCTTTCACTGAGGGATGCAGTAATTTGACAGAACAACCTTCTGACTGAATACATGTACTATTCATAATATGGGAATGCCTCAGCTGTGGCTGGAGAAAACTGTTTATTTCTTTCAACTGTGGGGCAAAACTGCACTGCTTTAGCCCCAGTTCTTGCACTTGTAAAATGTGAAAGTGAAATGTGGGTTCTCTATTTGCTCCACCCACACTACTGGTCAGCATTCAGTGCACAAACTGGCATAATGGCTTCCCTTCCCAAATGTTTCAATTAGATCAAACCAGTCATCAGTAAATGTTAAATTATATAAGCGTTGTCCTATCTATCATGTCTCTCAGTTCCAATTCAGCCAAAGTCCCAAACCACAGAAATAAGGAGTAGATGTAAAATCTGAAGAGTAACTGTGCCTCAAGGTTTCTTATATAGTTGTAGAGTATTTACAATAAAGAAGAAACTAAGGTAATCATAAATGAATTTTGTTTCCAAAAATGTATTATAACAAAAGGGACATTAGACATCATACTGGCAGTAGAACCATTGGCAAGATAGATACCACAAATATCAGGAATAAGATTGACAAATCAAGAACATAAACTAAAATGATACACTAGGATTATACTCAAAATTACTCATCCGAAGCTTCCTTGTAATATCCTAAGTGGTTTGTGGATGCAGCTTAGGTCAAAGAGCATGAAGTTTTGACAAGTAGTAACTTAAACTCTCACCTTCAAGTAATTTCACTTTTTATATAATTACTATGTTTTCTGAAACTGAAGCCTTAAGGGCAATATTTATACAGGTAAGAGAGTCATGTATAGGTAGCAATGTGGAGAAAACTGTAATAAAATATGTCTATTAATGTGAACTGCTAAAATGGATTTTTCCAAACATAAAAACAGGAAAGAATAGTACCTGCTAACATTTATCATTCTGCAATCAGGAATTTGCACAAAATGTTTATTTGCAAAAAAATAAGTTTCTAAAAAACATACATTTGGATAAAGGAACATATAAGAAGCAATATCTACATTTATTTAATCTATCTATCCCTCCCTCCATCCATCTATCCATCCACCCATCCATCCATTCATCTTATTTTTAGGAGATAATATATTAGGGAAATATCTATTAAATGAATATGTATCCAGGTATATTAAATATATTGCAAACTATTTTTATTTTTGTGTTGGTCAGTCCTGACATGTGGTAACTTTGTTGACAATACTTTCATAAGTGATTTGCCAGTATCTTTTTCCTGAATGTTTTTTGTTTGGTCTTGTCTTCCTAGCCTAGGAGTGATAGAGAGTGACTGATCCATCTATCTTGGTGCCCCAGGGAGGACTAAAATTCATATTCCCTGCTCCTAGTCGAAAGCCTTTAACAATTACACCAATTTGGCTCTCAAAAGTTGTATTAAAAATATTATTGAAATCTTGTAGATATTAGAAAAAGTTGTAAAGTTTTTCTTGTACAACTTTGTTTGATTTTATAAACCCAAAGGATCAAACAATCCTTCACTAATACTGACACTAAAATGAAACTTAATAAGTCAACACATCCTGACTCATAAAACCAATCTATATATGTCATTAATCCTGCAATTTATCCTTGAGTACAAACTTTTTCTTTGAGCAATAAAGAAAGTGATCCAAGTTGATATCTTAGAATGTATGACTGTATCAAACCACAATCTTTATGCACAACATGCTTCTTGAGACACATACATATTCTGGATGTATTTGTACAACACAACTGACTTGGCCTTCTTCTGTTCCATGATAAACAAACTTTTGTACCCACAAGATACAGAAGTGATCCAAATAAAAAGTGTGATGACTTTCTTTGATAGATTCCAGTCAAAGTGGCTGGGACATGCGTATTTATTATTATTATTATTATTATTATTATTATTATTATTATTATTATTGTTGTTGTTGTTGTTGTTGTTGTTGTTGTTGTTATTATTATTATTATTATTACTAGTCGAACACTTTCCAAGTGTTTAGGACTGTGTGATGTATCAGCAGATTATGCAAGCAGATCCCAGTAAGATGGCCTTCTGCAGCTGACCAATGGTGGTTTTGTCAGTGCCAATTACTTTAAGTGCTTGCCTAGGTCTTTAGGCACAGCACCCAATGTGCTGAGTACCACTGGAATCACCTGCACTGGTTGATGCCAGAGTTTCTCTGCAGTTCGATTTTCAAGTCTTGATATCATTGTGGTGATTTTTTCAAGTTGTTTCTCATCGATTCTGCTGTCACCAGGTAGGGCAATGTCAACGATCCACACTTTTTTCTTTTCCACAATCGTGATATCTGGGGTATTATGTCCCAAAACTTTATCAGTCTGTATTCAAGAGTCCCACAGTAGTTTTGCATGCTCATTTTTGACCACTTTTTCAGGCTTATGATCCCACCACTTCTTTGCTACAGGCAGATGGTAGTTGTGACACAAGTTCCAGTGGACCATCTGAGTGTAGTGATGCTTGTAGTCAGTCTGAGTGATTGTCTTACAACAGCTCAGTATATGATCAATGGTTTCGTCCACTTCTTTGCAGAGTCTGCATTTGGGATCATCAGCAGACTTTTCTATTCTGGCTTTGATTGCATTCGTTCTGATGGCTTATTCTTGAGCTTCAAGAATCAGGACTTCTGTCTCTTCAGTGTTCCGTTGGTCAGCCATAACCAGGTCTTTTCCTTATCTACTTTTCCTTGGATCTTTTCAAGGAAATGTCCATGCAGTGCTTTGTTACACCAGCTGTCAGCCCGAGTTTGCCTCACTATTTTCCTATATTGATCCTTGGTTTGCTGCACTTTGAGCAGCTTCCTGTTGTTGACCTCCATCAAAGCTGGTTCAACACTGTCTTTCACATAATCTGCCAGAGCATGCTTCTCTTCTTTGACTGTCTGCTTCACTTGCAAAAGTCTTCTGCTGCCTGCTTTTCTGGTGTTACCACCATTCAGTTTGCTTTAGAAGTTTTCTGACCCTTTGTGTGTATTCTTTGCTGATCACATTTTTCATTTGTCCATGCTTGAGACTGTCCAGCTGCAGTATGAGGATGGTAATGATGGTGGTGGTGGTGCTGGTGGTGGTTGCTGTTGTTATATTTTTGGTTTTCCTTGTAAAAGTACACTCCTTTTGGTTTGGCATGGATATTTAGGCTTTGGTCACCAACAGCAAATCATGATGGTTTTCTGGATGTTAAACACTAGCCATTTTTTTTCTGAAATAATCTCCCCACTCCCTGATAGATGAATACTTTTGGAACACAGTATATTTGGCACATTTGAATTGTCTTGGGTGTTGGTTGTTTGCCAGGCTTCACACTGCATTCCTAATTAGCTTTATGAGTGGCAACTCACACTTGCATTTTAGGTGATTGGGATGACCTTTACAGGGCCAGTAACAGATGGTGGGAAGTTTCACTGTTTTCCCCTGCATTAGCTTGCTTTGTATGTTAAATAAGTACTCCCAGTCTTATCTTATTTCAACACAGTGTCACTAAATGACTTAACAGGATAGAAAGTGAAGTAATGTTTTACCAATCCAATAAGCTTTAGTTTGACTTTTGAACAATCCACTCACACCTGATTAATTTTTTCTTTTCCATTTTTTCCAATTTTTTCTTTTCCATTTTTTTCCACTAACAAAGAAATTACCCTCCAGAACATTTTCCAGAGGACACAAACTGACACAAGCTGGCTTGTCAGCTACCATTATTTTAAATATTTCCTTTTTCAACACCAAATTGTTTGCTCCCCATAATGTGTCCTCATTCAAAATATTTAAAAGGAAGTAAAAAGAAATTGGGACACGCTCATTTCCTTGACCTTGTTATATGCATACATCTCCCTCCCCTTCAAAAACAGACAAATTCACTATATATTAATGGGATTTGAACTGAACAGGAATGAGCAGTAAAGATCACAATCACAATAAAAATCTGAAGTGTGGGTGAAGGGATGAAGTTGAATTACCAGCATTATAATATTGCCTTTATACAAATCTATACTGACTTCATATCTAAAATGTCATGTCTAGTTTGTCACTGTAGCTTAAGAAGGATATTACAGAAAAGGAAACCAAAATTATTAAGATAAATATTGCACCTTTCCTAAAAAAAACAGCAAAAGTGGAGATTTTACTTGGAATAAAGGACAGAAGGGGGCAATATGAAAGAGATATATTAACTCATTCATACATAATGTGAGAGTGTTGTGGGGTTTTGTTTTTGTTTTTTCTATCTCTTGCAATGTTAGAATTTGAAATTATACATTGAAACCGAACACTGGGAGACTAAAGATTGACAAAAGGAGATACTTCTTGGGCACAACACATCATATACTGTGGAATGTGCTCCCAGTTCTTGTGGTAATGGTGGCCAATTAGAATGCTTTAAAAGGGACTAGTCAAATTGAGGGAAGATCTGCCTATCAAGGGTGACTAATATTGATGGTTGTCCCAAAGGTGCTTCTTAAAGAGGCAACTGGTCTTGTTTTATTTAAAGACGTTTTGCTTCTCATTCAAGAAGCTTCTTCAGCTCTGAAGAAGTTTCTTGGATGAGAAGCAAAACGTCTTCAAAGAAAAACCAGAAAGTCCAGTTGTCTCTTGAAAAAGCACCTTTGGGACAACCATGACCTGGATGACTGAGAATCTCCACAGACAAATATTGATGGATGTATTGTTTCTTCTGAATCAAATAGCTTAAATACCATTACTAATTTCTGAAAACAAAGTGAGAAGGGGATATCACACTCCATTCCAAGCATGAAAGCTTCCCAAATGCCTCCAGTTGTCAAATGTGAATTGATCGGACCAACTGTCTTCTTCTTCTCCCAGATACAGAAGGCCTTGCTGCGGTATCTGCCATCCCGCATTAGATGGGCGCCTCATGAGAGGGAGCGAAGGAGGAAGAAACGACACGAGATGAGGTTTCTTGGGATGAGCGCGCACCGAATGCCTCAGCACAGGCTCTTTTATTATGCTTTTTTCACAGGGGGGTGAAATACTTCAAAGCTCAAGGTAATCAAGACATACATGAGTTATAATAGTTTAGGTCAGCAGGAATACATATGATTAATAATAGCTCAGGTTAGTTAAGATATCAGGGTAGCAGGAAGTGTATGATTTGTAACGATCCAGGTCGGTTAGAATATCATTTTGCATTGACAGCTGCTTAACTCCCCTTTTCTTATGCATGTCTGGCAAAGATAACTGAAGAGACAGGAGTCTAATGTTTATACAAGAAAGCTAAATCGTTACAATGCTAGGATGGTACATGGCTGCACTGATACAAGTTGCAATCACATGAATGATACATAGTTACAACACCTTGCGATGAACAAACAATAGCACAAACAATAGCACAAGGTTGTCTTTATAGCACCATCATTTAATCCTAGACTCCATGATTTTTGGTGCTGAATGCTCAGTTCCAAGGTATAAATTCATGGAATTTGACACTTCATAATTGAACAAGTCAATCATTTTTTTCTTTTTTTTTCTAGAAAATATGCATCTATAAATATGTAGATAACTAATCAGTAAGAAGGAAGGAAGGAAGGAAGGAAGGAAGGAAGGAAGGAAGGAAGGAAGGAAGGAAGGAAGGAAGGAAGGAAGGAAGGAAGGAAGGAAAGGAGTCCCTGCTAATTTTATTCTGCTAGTTGTTACCAACTCTCAGGGATGGGATGCTCATTTTTGATCTAAGGCTGTGAGCCAGGGATGTTAAAAGATATTTCCACAGTCATGTGGCTAAGCAGGACATTGCAAAGTACTGTTTCCTCACCACCAAAATGGTACCTATTTATTTACTTGCAACTATTAGGCAGCAGCTAAGCAAAGTTGGCTGCTTACCTTGTCACACGATACTTAGGTAACGAACCTGGGCTGTCAGCTTTCCAGCCAACAAACATAGCATCCTAACCACTGAGCAATCATGCTGCCCAAATTAGTGAGAGCATGTGTGTTTTATTTGAGGTTCTATGACCTCAAAATATAATTTTTCATACAGAAGAAAATCTTTACCTGTGCAAACAATTGAGAGCACATGAACTCTAAGTTAATTTAAGCTCTCTTTATTTTTTAACCCATGTGGATCTGATGACAGGAATGCAAATCAGTTAGGATACATTTCAAATTTTCTCCAAGATTTTGTTATTCATTTTTCCCCAAACAGAAGGAATATAGGAAACAGCATATGGTGTGAATATAACATCCTGGGTGCCTTGTGAAGAAAGGTAATCACAGCTTTAGAGGTGATATAAACACAATTCCCTTGTTCTTTGGCTTCATTTTTTTTTATAACCAATAGATTTAAGTTGGACAGATTGTTCTCCCATTATTTGATTGCAACTTGCAGGTCTCAAAGTAATATTCATGGCCAGTTCTCTTGGCTGAGTCTTCTGAAGGTTATCTTCTTTTTCAATAAAGGATCTGACTAGCAAAAAAATTGACAGACTTCTTAAATGAGACCTTCTGGCTGTGTCCTTGAATTTGCCTTTTTGTGTTCACCTCCTTTGCCTATTCCTCTTTTTTTTCAAAGAATATACCTAACCCAATTCAAAATATAGAAAGTAGCAGAGAGACAAAGTTTCCTCTGTTTCCCTGCCATCCTATAATCAAAAAAGTTGATTACAATTTACAAAAGTTGATTAAAATCTGAACCATTTGTGATTCCTCACATTTTCTGTTGTCCAACTATATTGCATGATCCCAGTTGATTTGATGATTCAAATGGTAAGGTCTTACAAGATCATAACTATGTCTTCAGTGAGATGGCAATATTACATCTGCAAAGTAACTAGTGAGTTTCTGACATTGGCTGGTAAAGAAGTAAAGCCAGATGAAAATGGACAAGAACATTCAGGGCTACTGTTAGAAGAAAATATTGGTCCTTTTTGCAGCTGGGTAAATGAGCACAGTGTGAATACTTGAAGTGGAGGTAGGATTTATTTGACACCAAAACAAATTCATGATTCAGTTGATGGACATAGAATATTGAGAGTTGTAGTATTTATAGTAATAATGGAGTTTGATCACAAAGTAATGGACCTTGATGTGAAGTATGTTACATATGTAAATTGAGGTGTTCCTGCCTTGGGAATAAGGTGATATTAGATGTGTAGATCCTTTTTCTAGCTATAAGAGGTCTGGTGTCAGGGTCAGTATTGTGATAAAAGATTTTCCTTATCTTGAAGAGATTCTGTTTAATGTTTATTTGCTGACATTGGCTGACTTCCTGGAGAAAACATGCTTAATCAATTGCAACCCAGTGTCCATGTCTGTGGAAAAAAGTTAAGTGGTTTCTTTGTATCTTTATTTGATGTTGCCAGAAGTTCAGAGGTGGTTGGCATTGACTAAAGAGGAGTGGCATAGGGACTTCTAGTCTTCCAACACAACATAACAGAAGAGATTATTTGTGTTAGAGATAGAGTAGAAAATTGAATATGGACATTGAGTTTGTAATATGAGGAAAAGAAATAATGCCTTATGTTTGTGTATACTCCTTTACCACTCCTCAAAACACATCCCATTCTGATGATGGAACAACTAGGCAATGCAGATGAACCTAATGTCAAGTGCAAAGAATCAGGATTATCAGTTAGGTTGCAACAGAGAAGATTTATTCAAGCTTAAACATAAGAATATGATCAACTAAAGTTCAATGTTAAATTAGCATCAGTTAAGGGTCAACAGAATTCAGGAGGGGTTGTATATGGAGCACTTGTGGAAGCACAATGACTCTAAGCTAATGACACATTTAACTTTGCTCCCACCCAGCTCTGTCTGCTCTTCTCCTACACTTATATATCTATACAGATCTATACCCTATCCACTATATTTAATGATCAAACATTTCTTGGGTGCAAAGGGATCAGTCTTGGGATTCAGCCAGTTCACACTGATTCAGATGAACAGGTTGTTAAATGACCTCCCCCACCACACACACACACACTATCAAAGTGGATCCTGGGTATTATACCATGCTGCAATGGAGAAATGGGAAACAGAGCGGATGGTATGAGGGAAAGAGAAGGCTGCTTTCCCTCTTTCTTCTCCCTGGCTTTTCTTCCTACTTTTCAACCCTGTTGCCTTCCTATCCTGATTGTCTTCCTCTCTACAGATTCCAGTTGCCAAATCCTTTCAGATTTCCTTAAAAGTATGGCAACTGATGTTTTCATAATGGTTTCGTTAAGCACTCTGTCACTCTGCAAGGAGATGTTTTTGTAGCTCTATCCATCGTACCATTTTGCCAAATATTGTTCTTTGTTTACTGGAACTAAGATCTCATGTAGGTTTTAGGAAATCGTTTTGGTCCCAAGAGGGTGAATGGCTATAGTTTTGCAAATACATGAGTATCATACACTTCAAAGCCAGAAAAGCTATAGGAAGATTGAAACTCTGAAGGCTTAACTGAAGCTTACAGAAACACTCATTTTATCCCACAAAAGTTTTTTTTAAAAAAGCAGCAGATGGCAAAGTGGTAACAGCACAGGAAGACATCAAGAACCATAGGAAAAGTATATTTCAGAAAGCTATAAAGGGGAACAAGGGACATTATAAACAGTACCAAGTGTGAGGCAATCATCTGCACAACCATAAAATAACCTTCACCTTTTTTTTCTGGAAGAGGCTGAAACTGCAGTAAACAAGCACACAACAGGAAAGACACACATGGTACAGTGTTACAGATGAACTCATAAAAGAGGCTGGAAACTGTGCACTTAGTGTCCTTCATAAAATCTGTCATCAGGCAAATGGGGAACAAGGGACTGGCCAAAGTATCAACACAAATCAATCGAACATCACACTACCAAAGGCAGAAAAGAAGGAAATGAAGCCTGACAAACAAGGAGATTGTTGTGTCCGCGAAATGATGCCAGGAGTCGGTGACTTCAAATCATGCTCTTTTATTAAAAGTTGGAACCGAACTGGGGCAAAGGAAAAAGCTCGCGGCTTTTATTCCTTTAGCCGCCGCGGCCGCGGCCAATGGCACCGCTTTGAATCTCCCGTGATTCGAACGGACCAATCGCGGGAGATTCTTAGCGAGCCAATCGGCGCAGCTCGCCTGACCAATCAGAGTGCCCCGCGCTTTGGCCAATCAAAGCGTGGGGATCTCAAGAATGCTAATTAGGGACAGAACACCCCTCCCCTCTTGGTTCAGTCCTTACGTCGCATAGTCACGTAGGTAGGCGGGGCTCCGTCTGAGCCTACTGGACCTGCGCAGCTCAGTCATAGGTTGGATCCCGGCCGGTTTGGTCGGGATCTCTGCTGCTCCTGATGCCGTCGTGGGAACCGGCTGGTTGGTCGGGCCGGGCCGCTCTCCGTAGCTCCCTCCTGGGCCTCCCGGGTTGGTTGAGCTGCGGGTTTCGCCGCTCCCACTCGGTCTTTCCGGGTTGGTCGAGCTGGCCTGGCTGTCTCTTCCTGACGAGGGGTCGTGATGGCTGCTTTCCGGTAAGTATGGCTGGTTTATTCTTCTTTGGTTTTGGTCCCCTGGGTATTCCCTCCCCCCTTGGTTTGTGTTGTGGGGGTTGGTTTGTGTTGTGCCTGTTTGTGCGTCGGTGGTCTCTTGGTTGGTAGTCCTCGACCTTAGTTGGTCGATGTGGCGTTTCCACGCTCGTCCGTCTGCTGTTTGTAGCCGGTACGAGTGTGGGCCTGTTATTTGTGTGATGACGGCCGGTATCCATAGTGGGTCTCCCGTCAGGTTTCTTGCGTATACGGGGTCGCCGGGTGCGAAGGTTCGGTGTTTGCTGTTTGAGTTTGGGGGCTTCTCCGGGTTATACGTGGGGTGTAACCTGTTGAGTGGGGACCTGAATTTCCTCCCCATTAATAGTTTGGCTGGGCTCTTATTCGTTGTGGTATTTGGGGTTATGTGTTGGGTGAAGAGTAGTTTGTTTATTTTATCCTGGATCTCCCCGTGGTCTATTTTCCGGATGGTCTTCTTAGTGAATTGCACCACCCGCCCTACCGTTCGCCGCTGGGTGCGCCGGTGCTGTCAGCGCGTGGCGGATGCCCCTTTCCGCTAGGAATTTTTCAAATTCCAGCGAGGTGAATTGGGGCCCGTTGTCGGAAACGACGACGTCTGGGAGGCCGTGTGTTGCAAAGAGTTTGCAGAGTTCCTTGATCACGGCCTCCGTGGTTGTCATCTTCATGTTGCTTACCTCCAGCCAGTTGGAGTAAGCGTCTACTGTTATAAGGAAGGTGTGTCCTTTTGTGGGCCTGGCGAAGTCTATGTGAATTCTAGACCAAGGTCCCCTTGGGGTTTCCCACTCTAGGACGGGTGCTGTGGGTGGGCTTGGCCTAGTTTCCTGGCATCGTTGGCACCTTGCTACCCAGGTCTCAATTTGTTTGTCCATCCCTGGCCACCAAACATAACTTCTGGCCAGGGCTTTAGTCCTAACGATGCCAGGGTGCCCCTCGTGTAGCAGTTCCAGAACCTTCCCTTGTAGCTTTTCTGGAATGACCACCCTATCCTCACATAGTATGCACCCTTTTAATAATGAGAGTTCCATTTGGTGGTTTTGGAATGTTTTGACGGACTCGTCGTTGTCTCTTTCCGGCCACCCTTTCTCTACCCAATGCAACACCCGCGCCAGACGTTTGTCTTTATTAGTCTCTCGGGCAATGTCTGACGCAGTTATGGGCAGGTTGGGTAGAGTCTCTATGGTGAGGGTGGTCGTCGTGGGTGCTGGGTCGGTGTCAGGTTCTGGTAGCGGTGAGCGGCTTAAGGCGTCTGCATGGGAGATCGTCTTACCCGGTCTGTGTATGAGTCCGTAGTTGTAGGCTGCCAGGAACTCGGACCACCTTGTCATTCGGGGAGACAGAATGTTCGGGGTGGCCCGGTTTCCTGCAAAGATTCCCAGCAGCGGCTTGTGGTCGGTTATGATGGTGAAAGTCTGGCCGTAGAGATACTCGTGGAATCGTTTTACAGCGGCAACGATAGCCAGAGCCTCTTTGTCCAGCTGGCTATAGTTCCACTCCGGTTTGGTGAGGGTCCTTGAAAAGAACGCGATGGGCGCTTCTTTTCTGTCGGGGAGGGTATGGCTGAGGACAGCGCCGACACCGAAGGGTGATGCGTCGCATGTGACGGCCAGAGGTAGGGCCTCGTTATATTGTATAAGGACGGCGTCCGAAGTGAGGAGGTCCTTTGTTCTTTGGAAGGTGGCTTGCTCGCGTTTCCCCCAAGTCCAGGTCGCCGCCTTGTCCAGGAGCCTATGCAAGGGCTCCGCCACCGTGGCCTTTTGGGGCAGGAAAACATTGTAAAAGTTAAGTAGCCCCAGGAATGCCTGTAGTTCCTTCTTCGACTTGGGTGTGGGGGCTTCTTTGATGGCCTTGATTTTTTGGTTTGTGGGGTGGATGCCATGACGGTCTAGGAGGTATCCTAGGAATTCTACCCGTTCCGTGTATAATTGGCATTTCTCCCTCTTGACTTTGAGCCCGGTCTCTTTAAATTTCCCTTAGGCAACCCTCTAGTTCGACTTGGTTGGTTGCCGACACTAAGACGTCATCGAAGTACGGTACCACCCCCTTGATGCCTTGCAGTAGTCTTTCCATTAGGCTTTGGAATATTCCCGGTGCCACGCTGACTCCGAATTGGAGTCGGTTGCATTTAAATGCCTCCCGGTGGGTGACTATGGTTTGTGCTTCTGCCGTTTGCTTGTCGACTGGCAACTGTTGGTACGCCTGGGCGAGGTCGAGCTTGGCGAAAACCTTGCCCCCTCCCAGTGAGTGCAGTAGGTGTTGCACTACTGGGACGGGGTAGGCGCTTTGTTGTAGCGCGCCATTTAGGGTGGCCTTATAGTCCCCACAGATCCTCACCGACCCATCGGGCTTGATCGGGGTGACTATGGGGGTCTCCCACTGGGCGTGGTCTATTGGCTGTAGGACCCCTTGCTTGACGAGCTTGTCAATTTGCTCGTCTATCTTGGGTTTCAGTGCGAATGGCACTCGCCTTGGTTTCAGGCGTTTTGGGGGGACGTTTGGGTCTAGGTTGAATGATATAAGGGGCCCTCGGTACTTGCCTAGGTTTCCGTCGAAGACCTCTTGGAATTCCCGGGCCAGTTGCTGCTCCCAGCTGTCGTCGGTGACATGGTCGACTCCCGTGACTGCGATGCCGAGCGGGGCAAACCATTGCAGTCCCAGTAGGCTTTGGCGGTCGTGGTCGACGATTGTCAGGGGAAGCCTTTCAGTGTGCCCTTTATATGTGATGTTGAAGTGTTTGGTTCCGACTACTGGGATGCGGTTTCCCTGGTAGTCCTTTACAATGGTCTCTGGCTGTCTAGGTTCCTCCTTTGGAGGGTAGGCACCAAGCGCTTTATTTCATGCCATGCTATCATGGAGAGGTAGGACCCGGAGTCCACCTCCATTTTGCATGGCTGGCCCTCGATGCCTACCTCCACGTGGACCTTCCGGGCGTCATTGGTTATGGCGTGGCCGATGGTGACCGTCTGATGGATCTCCTCTCTTCGCCGGTTATCGCCGCCTCGCAGGGATCGTCTGTTCCGGTCCCATCTGTTGTCTGAGGGGCGATCTCTGGTCCGGGGTGGTGTGCTCTCTCTCCTCCGGTCGCTCTGGTCCCATCGTGCCGGGCTGCGGTTTTTCTTTAGGCGGCAGACATGGGCGATGTGTCCCTTTTTGTCGCAATGCCGGCAGATTGATTCGAAAAACTGGCATTCCGACCTGGGGTGGTCGCCGCCGCAACCAGCACAGTTGGTCCTCGACTTACGACCCCGCCGGTTCCGTGGGTCGCGGCCTGTCTGGAGGTGATGGATGTCCTCCTCGTCATCGGAAGTGCCCGATGCCAAGTGGAAGTTGGCCTGGTGGGTGGTCGTCTCGGGTTGGGCCTCGGTCGACCTCGCCGGGTTGTTGTTTCCGCTGCGGTCCCCGGTGTTCGGTCTGCGCATGCGGTCGGCGGATGTTCGGGTTGCTTCGGCGGCTGCGGCTGCGGTGAGGGTGTCTGCTAGGCTGATGTTGCCCTTGGCCATCAGCCGGCTCTGGAGGACGGGGTCCCACAAACCAAGCACGATTCTGTCTTGCAGGGCGTCGTTCAGGTTGTCGAATTCGCAGAGCCCCCCTAGGCGCCGTAGCTCGGCGATGAAGTTGCTGAAGCTCTCACCCGACCGTTGGTCCCGACGGTAGAATTCATTGCGTCGGATCAGGATGGGTACCTCTGGAGCGTAGTGCCGCCGAAGTATTGGCTCAAGGACGTCCCAGTCCATCGCGGTCGCATCGGCGGGTTTGGCAAGCGCCTTGGCCATCTTGAAGACCTCGGTCCCGCAGTGGGTCAGGAAGACGGCGTGCTTCATGGGGCCGGTGGCGTCCTTCAGGTCGCTGCACTCGAGGAACATGCAGAATCGGTCGGAGTACGATTCCCAGTCCTCGATGGCGGGGTTGAAGGGTGCGGGGGGTGCGATTTTCACCATTGTGGTGGTTCGTCTGGCTTCCGTTGGACACGTGGTTCAGTTCAGGGTCTGGATCCCACCTTCGTCGCCAGTGTTGTGTCTGCGAAATGATGCCAGGAGTCGGTGACTTCAAATCATGCTCTTTTATTTAAAGTTGGAACCGAACTGGGGCAAAGGAAAAAGCTTGCGGCTTTTATTCCTTTAGCCGCGGCGGCCGCGGCCAATGGCACTGCTTTGAATCTCCCGCGATTCGAACGGACCAATCGCGGGAGATTCTTAGCGAGCCAATCGGCGCGGCTCGCCTGACCAATCAGAGTGCCCCGCGCTTTGGCCAATCAAAGCACGGGGATCTCAAGAATCCTAATTAGGGACAGAACAGAGATAACTACCATTCAATTTTAGAATGGTACCTAACAAAGCGCAAACTGACATTCAGACAAGACTGAAGAAAGAAGAATTAGAGAAAATGCAAGATAGAACTATGTCAGGTATATGCTTTAATTTCAAATTGTGAGAGTGCATGAAATTGCAAGGAAAACTTTTTTATAGGTTTGGTATTTTGACATGTGCAGCCTTCTTCTTGCTTACTTCTTTTGACAGCCCCACATGAAGAAAAATTGAGAATCTATGTGTGTGTCTCCTTAGCCATCTAGAACTTCTCATTACTATATGCACTGGATGCTGTTTTATAAACTATGTCAGACCTGGGTCTCTATGCACTCTGTGTGGTATTAATATGATTATAAGTTATAAGAGGGGAAAAAGAAATATATAAACAAGAGACTTCCAAACTGTATTATAAGTATAGACAACTTTATTAACTCGCTGTCCTCTGTAAAGTTAAAAACAGATATCTTTTCAACCCATTTCTCATCCCTTATCTATAAGCAAATTCATAAAATATCAACTTTTCAATTCTAATGTCAGCAAAAAAAAAATCTATAAGGAGTCATCAGAACTTTAAAAATACATCTCTTTGTGACTGAATAAGTGAGTGAAAGAGAGAGGGTCCCAGTTCAGTTCAGAGAAAGAAACTTCTCAGGTTAAATCCTTACTATCTATATTTGTCATTTTCCAAGAAAAGGTAGTCTGGTGAAATTATTGTAATATAGATGATCAACAATAAAATACCTGTTATTCAGGCTTATTCACTTTAAGTTGATCAAATACATCAATGTTATATACTTTTCTTTTACTTCTAACTTAGTGTTTAGTGTAATTTGTCTTTTGTAGATCCAATAAGAAATCAATTGCCAAGTCATTCTTTTGGTTTGTCATTTGCATTTGCCTCTTAATTTTTAAAACTTCAGGCAGTCTCTTTTATATATCCAAAAATGCATCCTTTTCCAAATCATTCTCTTGGTCTGTCATTTGAAGCCCCAGTTTTGGAGCTTTCTTTGTCTAGTCAAACAAAATTTGCTCCATATCTGTCATTCCCTGATTGACATATTTTGGTCATAATCTATCTGTTTCCATTCTTCAAAAATTTCCTTTAATATTTCCAATATTATGGTGTTTTGTATCATTTTGTAAGTTCCAGTTAACCAACACCAAAAGTTGGCTTGTATTTGTTTTTTTATTTTATTTATTTATTTTTGTCAATTGCTTACAAGATAATAGGTATAAGTAAAAACATAGTTATGAATACATGGATGCATATAAGAAAAATAAAAAATAAAAGAAACAATAGGACAGGGACAGTAGGCACGTTGTTGCGCTTATGCACGCCCCCTACAGACCTCTTAGGAAAGGGGTAAGGTCAATAGTAGACAGTCTAAGGTTAAAGTTTTTGGGGTTTGGGGAAGAAACCACAGAGTCAGGTAGAGTATTCCAGACATTGACCATTCTGTTGCTGAAGTTGTGTTTCCTACAATCAAATTTGGTGCGATTAACCTTGAGTTTGTATCTATTGTTTGCTCTTGTGTTCTTATGGTTGAAGCTGGAATATTCATTGACAGGTAGGACATTGCAATGTATGATTTTATATACTATACTAAGATTGGACTGAAGGCGGCATAGTTTTCCTTCTACTTATAATCTTTAGTCTAGTGTCCAGTTTCTAAAATTATAAAATTGTTTATATTTATTATGAACCAGGATAACAAAAATAATTCTGACTCCCACAGAAAGCTATTTATTTTAATTGATTCCAATTCCAAAACCTTATAGCAAAAGTCAACATTCCAAATGTAACTGGATCTTTAATCCATTTGTAACTCTTTTTGATTTAAAAAAATTATTTAGTGTTTGACCGTTTATTTCAAATTCTTTAAGTTCTTATATTTATTCTGAGGTTTTCTTTTGTTTAGACTTGAAGCTAAGCTCCCATGATGACTTTTCAAGCTTGTCATGCGAAGTATCTCTAATAGCTTTCAGATGGCTAATAGGCTATTTCTGAAAGTGGTTAAAAAGTGAGACTTGCAAGCTTGATGTCCTTTAAAAAGATCCACCGGGGTTGCAAATAGGCTGGCTAGTTCTTTTAAATCTGGGCATTTAAAGCCCTGGAAGGCCACTGTGTGGCAGTCTTCTTGCAAGGTGCAGATGTCTGGAGCCCATGCCAATGATCTTCCAAACTTTCCTTATCTGGAAAACTTCTTTTTTAAAAAAACACAACCCAATCTAGTCACTGATTCTTTGGTCTTTGCCGTAATCATCAGTTCTCCTTTCACCTTGGTTAGGCACAATCTAACAGTTTTTATTTAGTTTTGATCCTATCCTCTAAACCAGGGGTGGGCAAACTACGGCCCGTGAGCCACATCTGGCCCGTTGTTCTATCCAATCCGGCCTGCCCCTGAAAAAAAATTGCTGCCGTTGGTCTGTCCAATGCGGCCCACCCATGAAAAAAAATCGCTGCCGTTGGTCTGTCCAATCTTGATGGGTACTGATGAGAAGGTGATTAAAAAATTATATGGTTATTTACTGGGAATGAAATTAGAGGAAGAACAAGTCAAAGAAACTATGATTGTTTGGGGGAAGAATTTTGGATATGGGATTGATTTAGAGAAATGGCAGAAATTGTGGTCTCAAAATTATAAAATGACAATGTCAACAGCATATAAAGAAAACTTGTATAAGATGTTTTACAGGTGGCACTTTCCTCCGACAAGAATAGCAAGAATGTTTAAGAACAAATCTGAAAAATGCTGGAAATGTCATCAGATACCCGGCTCGTATTACCATATGTGGTGGACTTGTGAGGATGCTAGAAAATATTGGACTATAATTCGCATGTGGTTGGAAAAAATGACAAAGAAACATATAGATTTGAAACCAGAGATCTTCTTATTGGGAATTTTACCTGATATATATAGTAAAGATTTGAAATATCTGATTGTAAATGTATTAACAGCGGCCAGGATTGTATTTGCTAAAAATTGGAAGAATGAGAAAATACCATTACAGGAAGAAATTATTAAGAAAATATTGGAATGTGCTGAGATGAGCAGATTGACCTTTGAAATTAGAGAGCAAGAGGATAAACAATTTTACGAAATTTGGGATCTTTTTTATCAATGGCTAGATGATAAAATACGATAATAGAATATTTAGAATGCTAGATAGTAAGGAATATATTTTGCTATTATTTTGCTATTTGATATTATATTTATAAAGGATTTTTTAGGATTGATTTGATATGACTAGATGATTTGTTATAGAGTAAACTGGTTTAAAGTATTGTTAGCTCATTAAGCATGAATGATTAAAAATATAGTCAAAAACTTCTTTTTTTAGTGATATTAGGATATATAAGTTTGGATTGACAATATGAGTTGTTATATAACATAATTGTAATTGAGATTACAGAATGAATGCACAAAAATGATGAACCAACTGACACACTGGATGTACATATAAGAGTTGATGTTTTTATGTTTTGTTTGTCTTGTTTGTTTGTAGAAAATTAATAAAAACTTTTTCAAAAAAAAAAAAAAAAAGAGCAAGGTAATACCAGCAAATAGAATTAATGGATTTAAAACTAAAGACCCTCTAGAGGTCATATTTGCTGATATTATAGGTCCTAAAAAACCAAGTGTGGGAGGTGCTTGTTATATATTAAGTATAATGGATCATTATTCTAGATATGGTTTCTGTTATTTAATGAAGAGTAAAACAGAAACATATCAGAATTTCTTTAATTGGTTGAAGTTTGCAGAAAAAAAAACTAAAAGGAAACTAGTAACTCTTGTAACTGATAATGGTACGGAATTTATAAATAATAAATTCCAAAATAGACTGAAGATGGCAGGTGTTGAACATAAAAAGTCTGCACCGTATAGGCCACAACATAATTCCTTTATAGAAAGACAAGGCCAAACAATACAGGCAATGGCTCGTACTATGTTGTCGGATTCAGGATTACCTGAAACTTTGTGGGGAGAAGCAATAATGTGTGATAATCATATATTGAATAATGTTAACTCAACAACACCATTCATATGGTGGCATGGTAGAAAACCTGATCTAAGCTACATGCACACATTTGGAGCACCAGCATGGGTGCATATTCCTACACAACTGAGACATAAGGGGCAACATAGGGCTAAAAGGTTATTCTTTGTAGGTTATGAATCTAATCATAAATCATACAGATTCTGGGGAAAAGGTACATCTAGCGTTTACTGTAGTGCTAGTGAACAATTCCTTGAATATGTTGGATGGGAAAAACTGAAGCAAGATTCAAGTAAAGATGTAATCATAGAAACCTACAAAAGACCAAAACAACATATCAGTAACAAGAAAAGTACAATTAAAGAGGAAGTACAGGAAGAACACATTGGATCAGAACAGGAAGAAATAGGTGAACAGGAAGAAATAGATAACCAGGAACAGGTAGCACATGAAAGTCCACCTGTAAGCCCTGTAATACCTAGACGTACAACACATGTAACCAGATCACCTGACAGGTACCAAGCAAGTATAGTTTGCCAAGTTAGTAAAGTTCCAACTCCTGTTGAAGAACTTAGAATGTATCCTGCAAAGGATCAAGAAAATTGGCATAGAATGATGGAGAAGGAACTAAATTCATTGAAACAAATGGAAGTTTATGAAAATGTTAAATTACCTCCAGGTGAAAAGTCAATTGGCTGTAAATGGATATTTCAATTAAAAACAGGTAAAAATGGGACTGTTACCCATAAGGCTAGGTTGGTAGCTCAAGGATTTAATCAAACTGCATGTGATTATGATGAAGTATTTGTACCAAATCTAAAAGCAACAACCTTGAGAGCAGCTTTAGTGTGGGCAGCTAAGAAGAACTATATCATAAACCACTTAGATGTAGAAACTGCTTATCTGCATGCATCATTGCAGCAAACTATATACCTAAAGAAACCTGTAGGAATTAAGAATGATAAAACAAATAATGACTGTTGGAAGCTTAAAAAGAGTCTCTATGGATTAAAACAATCTGGTTACGAATGGAACCAATATATTGTTAAGGAGTTAAACAATATAGGATTTAAAGCAGGTTTAGCTGATCCATGTGTATTTAAGAGAGAGACTAATGGAACAGTATCATTGTTATTGTTGTTCACTGATGATATTGCCTTAATTACAAAAACTAATAATGAAGCTACTGAAATAATATCATTATTAGGTAAGAGGATAAAATTAAAGCAATTAGGAGAGATAAAACAGTATCTAGGATTAACAATAAATAAAACCAAAGGTGGGTATAAGATATCTCAAGAGGATAAGATTTATCAATTACTAAAAATATACAAGATGGAACTTTGTAAACCGAAAAAAACTCCAATGAGTCAGGAATTTGGCCGCACTGATTCTCAAAGTCCAAAATTCGATAAGACTATCTATCAATCGCTAATTGGTAGTTTATCGTACATTAGTAGTTGGTCAAGGCCAGATATTGCCTATAGCGTTAATCAATTGGCACGATTAAACGCTGAACCCATTGAACAACACTGACAAGCAACAAAGCGTATCTTAAGATATCTTAAAAGGACAATGCATTATGCATTGTATTTGGGGCCAAAAGATGATCTGATTTTAAGTGCATATGCTGGTGCAAGTTTTGCAACAGACATAAACACTAGGAAATCAACTTCAAGTATGGCTATACTGTTAGGAAAAGCACTGATTGGTTGGAGGTCAATTAGACAGCAACACATAAGTATGTCCACAATGGAAGCAGAATTTTCATGTTTATCTTTATTATGGACTGATTTAATTCTGTATAAACAGTTGTTATTGGATATGGGAATAACTGTTAATGATTCCATTGTAGTATATGAGGACAATCAAGCAGCCATACAGATGGCTACAAATATTGCTGTGAAAACGAGATCTAAGCATACAGATCTTAGATATCTGAATGTAAGGCAATCTGTAAAAAAATGGTTTGATAAGACTGGAATATTGTATGACTGAAGAAAATATTGCTGATCAATTTATGAAAGCCCAAGGTTCAGTCAAACACAAAGAAAATTGTGATGACTATGGGTTAAGGTTGTAAATATATATATAGTATATATATTATTATATTACCCAAAAGGGGAGTATGTTCAGAATAACAAGGTTACCTAACGTAGTTTGGGTAAAATAATATATATAAACTATGATAGTAAGTTTAAGTGTGTGTCACTTTAAACTGCAAAGCATGTAATTTTGGGTGCGGTAGTGAAACCGCCATAAGAGGGAGCAAGAGAACTATGCTGGATTGACTGACTTTGCTGGATTGATGGTTTGCTAACTGCGTGTTCCTTGCTGCTGAGTTTTTGAACATTGAAGGAAGAAAGGAGGTTTGACTTCTTCATATCTCTACTGCGAGGAGATATATTACTGGATATTACTGATATTTGTAAGTTTACTGACCTCTTTTTCGACACTGGACTTTGCAACTGAATAATTCCTGGATGGACTGAACTAGTGAATGATATATGGACTGTTTTGACTATGCTAAAACTCTTACTGGAATAAACTATTTAACTAGCACAGTGTATCTGTTTTACTGAGTGTAAGCTACAAAAACGTTTATCTTACATATTTGCCTGCTTGCATGACTGCCGTGCACATTCTACTAGGGTGTATCCCTAACAAATAGCTTTATTGAATATATCATATTGGCACAGATCTGGTGAAAACCAACTCTGAAGTTTCCTGTGGTTTCAGTCTAATTAAAAGAGAAAGTTTTCCCTCAACCACAAAAAATCAGTCACATGGTTCAACCAAGACCCTGCCTGGTTGTCTGGTGATCTCACTCCTCCTTCCATGCCAGGTGTGAGAATGTCCTTGGTTCCCAAGAGAAAGTATTTATTTTGGCTACAAAACCCCAGCTATCTCTAAGCCCCCTTCCCTTTCCCTCAGCTCCAGTGTGGCAGCACTGAAGCTCCAATATGGCTCTGATTAGGTCAGCTTCAGGATTGACATTGTGAGGTATTGTTACATTTTTTTCCTTTGCAGAGCCAGGGTGGATGTGGCCTATGTGTGATGCATCTGGCCATGGGCTGCCCGTTTGACAGGCCTGAATTATTTGCTGTCACCTTATAGTCTGTAGTGATGATCCTGCAGGATAATTACTACAGTTGCATCCATGGGATTCCCTGGACTTTTAAATCTTCTTTATGAAGATAGAAATTAGAATGCAACTATACTGCTACATTTTTTTCCAGGGTAAGGAAAACTTCTACAGTTATTTCTCATGGAGGGAACAGTCATTTCTGATGCTAGTGTTAGCATGTCCCCCCTTTAAAAAAAAATCTCACATTTCTAACTTACAAAGGTCTTGAGATTAATTTGTTTAGATACATTATTTCTGCCCTCCCACATGACAGAGATTAGTTAAAAGAGAAAAATTAAAAAAACAGATATTTTCTCAAAATAACATATTATGAAAAATATCACCTCAGAACAAATTAATGCTGTAGTCTAGGAGATGATATACTTTACTGGCCCTCCAAAACCTGTGCTTTTGATTATTAGCTACTTGCTACTTTTTCTCCCATGACCAACATCTGGATAGCACTTTAATATATATTCTCAGTGATAGGATGCAGTTGATTTGCACCTATTTGGGAGAACCATTTTCTAAGCAGTTCGGAGAACCATTTGTTGGAAGAAATCTCCTTCCAACTGCCTTTTGTTTTGTTTTTTCCACCTTATTGCCCTGCTTACAGAAACTCCCTCTCCTGTTAAATCTTGTTACACTGTAACTAACAGCTAATGGTTCTACGCTGCTTTAGTGGTTCCTGGCACTGTCTTTTTGGGGTGTACTTCCAAGAGGTAGGATGCAAACTTGGCACTCTGTCTGATTGTTTTATTGCTTTTCTGGGGGCATATGATCTTTCTTAAATCTGGATGATTTCCTTAGAATATCTTGGGAGATTAGTGAGACCAGCTTGTATCTTTCAGTGGTACAAATGGATCTAAGGATTCTTTTCTTGGCTAGGAAAGGATGCTTTGTCAGTTCACTGAGCACAAGAGTCTCGTCTATGAGGATTCTTCAGTCATCCAAGTCATTGTTCCAAAGGTGCTTTTTTCAAGAGGCAACTGGACTTTCTGGAAACCTCTTGAAAAAGCACTTTTGGGGCAGGAGTCTCTTGCATTGCTTTGGAGTGGCTTAGGCACATGATTGCTCACTGATAGTAAGATTATTTTTTTTAAAGGAGGTAGGGGTGTGGATCCTCCATCCAATTAATTTTAGTTTTCTCTCATGATAATAAGGTTTAGTAACATTGCATCAGGATTTAAGTTTATTTAGATATCTGTGGCATGTACTAATTTTATTGTGATTCTGACAAGCTTGGGATGCTTAAATCTGGGTCCTTATATACTTTGTTAATTTGTCTCTGTAGCTTGGAATTTTGAAGCCTAAGTGTGCCCACCCACTTTCTGGAGAGCTTAAAAGACCTCTCTGCTAAAGGGTTTCACTTTATGAGAAAGAGTTGACTGCTGATAGTTATCATTGCATTTTAACTATTTTAATTCCTCAAGTTGCTCTGGCACCCTGCCTGATTTGTAACTTTGGGTTGCAGATATTGCTGATGAAAAGGAACATATTCAGACAGATGGCTTCGGCTCTCATTGATCTTCAGTGTATATTCCCCCATTTCTAATCTAATGATTGGTATTTAGGGCAGGTTTTTTGAAGCAAAGAAGCTTTTTGAATTTTTGTATAGGTAATCCTTGTGTCAGGATTCCAGCAATCTCTTTAATTAAATCATGATTCTTGAGCCAAACTTAAAAAAACTTAAAAGGATTTATTAGAGGCAACATGTTGGCACTGCCCTGTTTGAAGCCAACTCTGGCATATATAATTTACAATCACCTGTGACCCTGTTTCCCCCTCCCCCCTGGGTGCCTCATAAACCAGATTATCCATTTGAGCACATTCATGGGCTGGGTGTTCACATTCTCCAGTTAAATATATTCATGGGCAAAAGGTCTGGTATTTTAGTTACAATCTTTTAAAGGTAAGAGCTGGAATGTACTTCCGCTTTCAAACTGCTGCACTGCTCTTCCAGATTTCCTCCCCCCCCCACCCTTTTTATGGCAACTACTAAAACAGGCACAAGAATGTTTTATGAGTTGACATCTTGACTTACAACAATTCATTTAGTGACCATTCAAAGTTACAATAGCACTGAAAAAAGTGACTTATGACTGTTTTTCACACTTACAACCAGTGCAACATCTCCATGCCACAAAAGGCCAGGTGAGGCACAGTTCCCCTTGACATAAGTGGTGTTGAGTTAACCACATCCACCCAATCACATGACCACCCACCAGCCATGCCTACCCAGCTGGTCATTAGGGCAGAGAACTGGTTGTTAAATTATTTGAATCCTACCACTATGTACTCTATATCAGTGGTCCCCAACCTTTTTTGTACCACAGACTGGTACAATCCACAGACCGATCCATGGACCGGTACCGGCATCAGCATGCATGACCAAGGCAAGGAGAGCTGAGCGACTGGCCAGCCAGCCATCCCCTGCTTCTCCCCACCACCTTCAACTCCTCCTTTGTACCTTCTCATGGTCGATGGGCTTTTCGGGCTCTTTCTTAATCTCCTCCTGAGTAATGCGAGACTCTATTGCCATCAGGACAGCTCTTCGTTCGAAGCCGCCCCCCAACTTCGATGAAACTAAGGTGTGGGGATTCCTTCAGTACCCAAACGCCACTTTCCAACTGATGACTGAAAGCTCACCTGGAAGCACTTTCTCACGCCATTGAAACAAGATGGCGGCGCCCAAGCAAAATAGGCTACCCGGTACGAAATGATCCAAGGACCGGTACTGGTCCGGGGCCCAGTGGTTAGGGACCCCTGCTCTATATTATAATGTAGTATGAAGTTTGCTGTAATCAACACATCTCAGACTTCCAAAGCTTGGTGACAGAGTATGAAATTTGAAAAGTGTTTTATCTAAAATGCATATGCTTTATTCTGGATGTATTTTAGAGAGAACTGGTCTCTCTGGTACCCCCCCCCCCAAAAAAAAAAAGTCAAATAAATGCTAAAGTACTGGAAAGTAATCCTCTACAAGCAGTTGAAGTTATAAAAATTAAATTTGACATTTCTGTCATGCACTGGGCAAAAATGTAAGAGGGTGAATAAGAATAAAAGAAAATGGTTTGTACTAAAAGTAAGAGATGTCATCATAAATTATCCAGTGAAGTCACACCAAAGTGATACATTAATTGTTTCTATAATTAGGAGAAGGTAGATAAAATGTAATCTTCAGAATGGCTGCTATGCCTCAATCTAGTATGAAGAATTATTGCAAAGCTTGGAAGTGTGCATATGATTTGTGTACTGAAATGGGCCATTCATTTCCCACTCTGCTGCATTCTAACATCTCACTGTCTATTCCCAGAATCCCATAAGCATAGTGATCAGTTGCTCAGTCCCAGGGTAAATTCCAGGCATTGCTAACATTCACATTGCTTCATGGTTCCAGCCCAGAAATGGTGCAATTTCTCATTTTTATGGAGCAGAACTGACAGATTGAGCCAATGTCCTCTTCTAAAAGAGGATACAGTTGCTTTTGTCCATTAAACTATATCCTAGATAATAGAATGATGCAACATCATTGAAGCATTGCTACAGCATCACCTGAATGTTCTGAATAAGCTTGAATTCTGCAGAAGGAAAGAAAAACATCATTCATACCACATTCACATTCCACACTCTCTACCGGCTGGATTTCATAAAGTCTTTTGTTACAGGGGATTCTACCTACTATGTCTGACACTTTAAGAAGGGGACTTTGAGAGTCTGATGGATTGGAAGCAATTTAATTCATTTTGACTGCTTGCATTTAATAACAACTACTTACTTTCCCCCCACTCCAAAATTACACAACTGCTCTTTGTTTTCTATATGTTTTATTCTTATAAATTATTTCCAAGCAATGTATTCAAAAAATGGCAGACACAATAAAAAAAATATTTTATTTTCCAAAAACAGCAACAAAATAAATACACCATGCTGCTCTAGTTTACTATGAATTAGCCCATTAGCATCATCAATGTCCCATCATTTCTATATGTAAGGAGAAAGGACTGTGATGGGGAAACCTGAAATATTTAAATATACTAAAGCAGGGGTGTCAAACTTTATTTCATTGAGAACTGCATCAGGGTTGTGTTTGACCTCAGGGGACTGGGGTGGGCGTGGCCAAGGTGGCCATGGCCAACTCAACATCACTTGCGTTTGGGGCACCTCAGGTGGTCCGAGCACTCTGCCAGTGAAAACAGGCCCCCAAGCTCTATTTTTGGCTGTGATGGCCTCCTGCAACCCTCTGCCAGCAAAAATTGATCTCAGGAGGGCCACCCACCTCTCCCATGCTCCAGTTTTGGCTGTGGCAGCAACCCTCTGCCAGCGAAAACAGAGCTCAGGAGGGCCATAGGCAACCCTCCTGAGCTCTATTTTTGCTGGCAGAGGCACTGTGGGCCAGTCCTTTGCTGTTTCCAGGGCAGCCCTGTGGGTCAGATCTAAGCACCCTGTGAGCCAGATCTGGCTCCTGGGCCTTAAGTATGACACCTGTTATGTATGTACCATAATTAATAAAGTATGAGCTTGAGGTTAAGTGCAGGGTTCTGGCCCTGCACTTCTGATTGGCTGTTAGGTGGCCAGATCGGATTGGTTAGTTCTTAGGAATCCGATTGGCCCTTAACAGAGGATTATTATTGGTTTAAAGTATTTGCGTTCATAGCTCACTATTGGACAAGTCTCACAAAAGTTGCCTATATAAGGCAGGGTTCACTGTTGTTGTTTTGACAAGTCACTATGTAATAAAGAGCTGAAAGTTCACCAACAAAGACTGTCTCCAATTTACTTCAACCCATGTCAGAATACTTAACACTGGCGACGAGGATGGGATTTGGAGACGTCTGAACCTAAGAAGCCAGGAAGCAATATCGAGCACGTGATAAGACGATGCCAACAATGGAACCATGTCCGGCGGCATCGTACCACCTGCTCCTTTCGATCCAAACCAAGAAGATTGGGAATCCTACATGGATTGCTTCCAAATGTTTCTTGAAACAAATAATTTGAAGGACGCCACACCAACAAAGAAGCGGGCACCGTTCCTGACACACTGCGGCCCGGCTGTCTTTAAAATGGCTAAAGCGCTGGCGAAACCTCGAGAAATGAAGGCCATGAGCTGGGACGACCTCAAACCCATCCTGAGAGACCATTACGCGCCAACCGTTCCTACACTCGTGAGACTCTATGAGTTCTATCAGAGAAACCAGCGAAAAGGAAAGAGCGTAGCCGACTTCATAGCAGATCTCCAAAACCTGGGAGGCCTCTGCGGATTCGCCGATTTGGAAGAGGCACTGAGAGATCGATTAATTTTGGGATTAGATGCACTAGGCGTGCAAAGCAAGCTGATGGCGAAAGGCGACATCAGCCTTGCTGACGCCATCGCTGAAGCCACGGCTGCGGAGGCGACCAAAAAGGCAGCTGCACAACTACGGCGAAGCCGCACTCCAGTACCACCACTGACAGGCGACATTTTATCCAAGTCTGAAGGGCAGCTACTAACGACGCACCATGAGGACCTCTCTTCATCGTCAGACAGCGATGAAGAAGGGGTCCATCGACTGCGGACCGACTGGGACCTTCGCCCTAAGCCCTTACGCCCCTGTGCAGGTTGTGGAGCGAACCATGCCAGGGCCAAATGCAAATTCCGCGACACACTCTGCCATGAGTGCGGAAAACGAGGCCACATCAGCCGGGTCTGCTGCAGCTTACCAGGACCCAACCAGGCCTCAAAAGGTACCAACTATCGCCAATCGACAGGAAACCGTCCTGTAAGGCGAGAACCAGTAAACCACTCCTACAGAAATCAAGCATTTCAAAAAGAATAGGCTCACCATACTATCACTATAGGTCATGCCTCAGCCATGGACGCTAAGAAAATTTGAGTCACGGTAGCTATAGAGAACCAACCTTGCCACATGGAGGTTGACTCGGGATCGTCCCTCTTGATGGTGTCATGGAAGACGTTAAAGCAACTCATCCCTACAATCCAATGCCAAGACCTCCGATTACAACGCCTCATCCTCAAGGACTACCAAGGGAGCCGAATCCCCGTAGTCGGGTCTTGCCGAATCCGAGTCTCTTTTAAAAAGCATACGGCATACTTACCTCTAACGATCATCGACAGAGATAAGCCTAGTTTGTTGGGCCTCCAATGGTTCGCACCACTTGGCATCGAAGTGGCCGGCGTGAACCAAATCGGTGATTGTGAGTGGGAGGAGGACCTCATTTCTGAGTTCAGCGATGTCTTCGCAGATCATTTAGGCGAGTATAAAGGGACCCCAATCTCATTTAGCCTAGATCCAAAAGTAGCTCCAATCCGTTTGAAGCCCGTCGAGTTCCCTTCGCTCTTAAAGCTAAGATAGATGAACAACTCGACAAACTAATTGCACAGGGGGTGTTGAAGCCCTTTGATCATTCTCCATGGGAGACTCCTATTGTAACCCCCATTAAGCCAGATGGGTCAATTCGAATTTGTGGGGACTACCGGGCCACTCTAAACCACACCCTGCAGCAGAATGCGTATCCAGTTCCAATGGTGCAGCACCTCCTCCATTCCTTGGGGGGCGGAAAGGTTTTCGCTAAATTAGATTTAGCTCAAGCTTATCAACAATTACCAGTGGACGATAAGACGGCCCAAGCCCAAACAATTGTAACGCACAGGGGTGCTTTTAAATGTACTCGATTGCAATTCGGGGTGAGTGTGGCCCCAGGGATATTCCAAAGCCTAATGGAAAGGTTGTTACAGGGAATCAAGGGTGTGGTTCCGTATTTTGATAACGTATTAATTGCAGCACCAACAAAAAATTTTTTGCAGGATCGTTTGAAATGTGTTCTTAAAAAATTCCAAGAGGCAGGACTTAAAGTAAAAAAGGATAAATGTCACTTATATACTGACAGTGTTGAGTTTCTAGGGTATCGCATTGATAGCCAGGGCATTCACCCTACGGAGAGTAAATTAAAGGTGATAAAAAATGCTCCCAGGCCCCGTAACAAGACCGATCTCCAGGCATTCTTAGGCCTCATAAATTTCTATAATGTGTTTTTACCGCACAAGGCGACTGTTGCTGAACCGTTACACTGGTTATTAGATAAAAAAGCATTGTGGGTTTGGGGTTACCGGGAAGAACAAGCGTTTCGGAATGTAAAAAAATTGCTTACATCTGACTCTGTACTTATGCAGTATAACAAGACATTACCATTAGTTATAACCTGCGATGCCTCACCCTTTGGGGTGGGCACCATTTTGAGTCATGTACTGCCTAATGGGAATGAGGCCCCTGTTGCATACTTATCGAAGACTCTTTCCCATGCAGAGCGGAACTATGGACAAAGTGATGAGGAGGCTCTTGCAATCATTTCAGCTGCAAAGAAATTTCATGAATATGTGTATGGAAGGACATTTACCATTGTAACTGACCACAAACCGTTGCTTGGGATAATAGCCGGGGACAAGCCAACCCCCTACATATTATCCCCGAGAATGACTCGATGGTCAGAATTTCTAGCTGCTTATAATTATCACCTGCAATATCGCCCGGGGAAAGCCATTCCCCACGCCGACGCATTAAGCTGAGCACCGCTTCCAGAGACTCTCGACGATCCGGCACCAACGGCAACTACGTTGCAGATTGAAACACTCAACTCACCGCCTATGACCGCCCGAGACATCGTGAGAGAAACCAAATGAGACCACACCCTAGCTCGAGTCCTAGGCTGGGTAGAACGTGGATGGCCATTGGACCAAGTCCCAGATGACTTCGCGCCATTTAAAGCAAGACAGACTGAACTTTTTTTCACAAAAAGGCTGTGTCATCTGGGGTGACAGAGTTGTTTTACCAGAACGACTCCGGAAGGCGCTACTACAAACCCTATACGAGGGCCACCCCAGCATCGTGTGGATGAAAGCACTCGCACGAAGCTACGCATGGTGGCCGGGCATGGACCGGCAAATTGAGCAGTGGGTCAAAGCGTGTACCAGTTGCCAACAAGCCAGCAACACCCCACCAAAAGCCATGCCTACTGAATGGGAAACGCCACGTGGATCCTGGTCCAGAATCCACCTGGATTTCGCAGGGCCAACCAAAGGATATACCTTCCTGCTGACAGTCGACGCATATTCCAATTGGTTAGAAGTTCATCGTATGATGGCCACAACTTCTGAGGCAGTGATTAAGATCCTCAATAGACTCTTTGCAACCCATGGATTGCCTGACATCCTGTTGTCCGATAACGGGCCACAGTTCACGGCATTGATGTTCGAGCAGTACCTCGCTGACCGCAGCCTTTGCCATGTGCTCACCTCGCCTGTGTACCCTGCGACCAATGGCTGAGCAGAACGCATGGTCCAATTTGTTAAAAAGACTTTGCAAAAAATGGACTATGACAATATCGATGACAAAGTCAACCAAATTCTCTTTTTGCAATACATAACTCCACATAGCATCACCGGCAGAACTCCCGCAGAACTACTGATGGAATGAAGACTCCGTTCCCACCTCGACCGGTTGCACTCTGCTTACGAACCGGAAAAGCCAATAGGATCCAGTGGCCGCTGTCGCAAGTTCCAGGTAGGAGACCGCGTTTATGCACGGAATTTATCAGACGACCCGTTATGGATAGAGGCAATGGTAGTACGAGTAACCGGCCCCAAATCCTACGTAGTGCAATGCTGTGACAATAAACTGTGGAAACGGCATATTGACCAATTACAGTCATGACTCATAACGGCCAGTCAACAACTCCCCCATGACCAAACCGAGGAGGGGGAGGTACAGAAGAAGAAGATGACGTTCCAGGGAACCTGCTCGAAGAGAGCGACGAATCAAGTGAGATTCAAGAAAGGGAGCAGGAAGGAGAATTGTTTGCACCACAAGAAATTGCACCTGAGCAAGAAGCAAGAAGACACTGCCAAACAACAATCTACCTCAACAGGATTGCAATCAACCAGTCCAACGAAAATCCGAAAGACTTAAAAGACAGCCATCCTACTTAAAGGATTATATAACTACACCATAATTAAGAAGCCAGGGGGAAGGGGTGTTATGTATGTACCATAGTTAATAAAGTATGAGCTTGAGGTTAAGTGCAGGGTTCTGGCCCTGCACTTCTGATTGGCTGTTAGGTGGCCAGATTGGATTGGTTAGTTCTTAGGAATCCGATTGGCCCTTAACAGAGAATTCTTATTGGTTTAAAGTACTTGCGTTCATAGCTCGCCATTGGACAAGTCTCACAAAGGTTGCCTATATAAGGCAGGGTTCACTGTTGTTTTTTTGACAAGTCACTATGTAATAAAGAGCTGAAAGTTCTCCAACAAAGACTGTCTCCAATTTACTTCAACCCATGTCAGAATACTTAACAACACCCCTGTACTAAAAGAATCAGGGAGAGACTCATGTTAAAGGCTATTTGGAATCTAGGGAAGAAAAAGCAAAATATAACTCATTCAGAAAGGAATGATAAAACTATTTAAAATTATTAAGCATCTTTGTAACAATGAATACTGGAAAACTACTGCCATATAGCTCAGTGACTACTTAGACTATTAAGTGAAGAAAGGAAATGTGCTGCTTACAGAGTGAATGCAAACCAAAAACTGGTATATATCCTACAGGCACCTATGTGCTTTCTATCCCACAAGGAAGGAAAAAAATCTTGAATATATGTGCACATTATAAAACCCATACACACAGAGATATCGGATGTGTTTGTATACTTGGATTAAATTAACTTGGTTGGGCAAAGTAGAAGTAAATTCTGCATTGTATCTTCCATTTTGCCCAACCCAAATTTGAAGATTATGAACTCCAGTGAGTTCAGGAAACCTAATTTGGTGCTTACTATATGGGAGAAACTATTCTATTTCTCTATAGCACAGAAACTTCCAATCAAATATGTAATTGAAATAATATATTGTTTTGACCCTGAAATCTCTAATATAACACCATGAGCATCAAAATGTCTGTGAATATTGGAGCTTTCAGACTTGTTCCCCACATATGTAGACAGTAGTAAACAATCAACAGCCAAGTTTTTTAGATCATAAGGGAATTTCTAGTCATAAACAAGAAATATAGTAGAATACTGTGACTTGAAGTCAAATATGTATTCACTACAACTCTGTTAAAGAGAGCAGTTTGGTGTAATGGTTAAGTCTAGAAACATTTGGGAAACAATACATTCTAGTCCAGTAGTGGCTAATCTTTTTGGGCTCCTGTGCCGAAAAATGCACTCATGCTCGCATGCCAGCACCCAGAAGGCAATGCACGTGGCAAACCACTTCCAATATCTTATTGAAAAAACTACAGGGACTTGTTCAAACAGTTTCCAGAAATCAGTGCTGACTCAAAGGGAAGGAAGGAAGGAAGGAAGGAAGGAAGGAAGGAAGGAAGGAAGGAAGGAAGGAAGGAAGGAAGGAAGGAAGGAAGGAAGGAAGGAAGGACCACACTCTGATAAAAAAAATAATTTGGGAGTCCCTCACCATCTTACTCCAAGTGTAAAGAGGAATTTCTTTTCCCATAATTTGTAAAATACATACTTTGTCTAATCAAAAGACTAACTCTGCATTTCATACAGAAATTCAGCATTGTATTTGGAGGACAAAGACCACTGAAAATACTTGCTTTTTCTTCAGTCCTACATATATTATAATTTTAAATAAAAACCTGAAAATGATTCTCAATAAAAATCAACATTATTGCTCAGTTTTTGTTTGCAATGTCACTAGAACTAACAATCAGCCCTAAATCCTAAGGCCAAATTGTTAGGTGTTTGTTGTTTTGCTTATTTGTGTGACATCCTTTAAAACCCCGGCCCTTTAATTCTAGCCCACAGAGAGTGCAGGTTATAAAATGCATCCCCTTAAGGTGTCAGCCAGTCAATGATATTAGATTCTAAAAATGGTTCTGATGAAAACTGGAGAGGTGGGGGAAGAAAGAAGCATTATTTCAAGGAGTCATATTTATGAATCCAATTTATTTAGATGTGAGACACAGAAAAGCATATAAATGACATTTATTGCTGAAGTAATTATTCATTTTTATTGAATGGCAGTGTAATTACTTGAACAAAGTCATATGTTTGGTAATGTACGTGTGGAATGCCCTTGGCTATAGAGTAATTTATGCCATCCCACCACTTTCCCCCTGCTTGTGGCTAGATTGTAGATACCGTGCCCTCATTAAGAGTCTCATTTAAAATAAGTCTTAGTGTAAAATGGCACTTTACACACAGAATGGCTTTATGCCTCACAACACTCATCTGCAATTATTTATAAAGCCTATTGTATCCAGTGTTGTAGCCTGGTGGGATGAGAAACAAAATGTAAAATTGGGTTTGCATAGCACACAGGGCATCTTCTCATGTTCTGGTGTTGTTTTGCTATCACCATCATGATTGCCATGTTTATAAACATGTCATCCCCAGTATTGCCTTTGAATCGGGGAGAAAAATCATCTATTCATTGGGGAGAGTAGAATACACTGCAAATAGCTGAAAATGACTTCCCTGTTACAAAGGGAGCATGCTTTTGAAAAGCATTTGGGATGGTGTTATGGACTAAGCCGACGCAGCAGTAACAACCCTAAATAGCTTTACTTTGCAGCAGACTTGTAATCCTGCACTCCTCATTGGCCCGCGAATAGCAAGTCGTGATTGGTCATTTCTGGCCAGTCTGATTGGCTGTTAAAAGGCCCCTCTGATTGGACGCTTGTGAAAGCGGTAAACTCAAATCATTGGTTGTTTTGACAGCAGCCATCTCTATAAAAGAGCTGCTGCTGCCCAAGTATTTGTTTTGTTCTTATTTCACAGTAAAGAGTTGAAGTCACCATTTGATGTCTCATCTTCGTTCCTTGCGCCCATGCTCAGGACTTAACACTGGCGACGAGGATGGGATGCGGAGACGATAGAGCTGAATAAGTACTCATTGAACAAGGCAGAGCACATGGCTGAAGAGCGCACACAACAAACGGCAAGATGACCAGCGGTGCCATACCACCCGCTCCATTCGACCCAGCAACCGAAGACTGGGACTCGTATATAGATCGTTTCCAGATGTTCCTAGAGACCAACAATTTAAAAGATGCTACGCCTGGCAAGAAACGAGCGGTGTGCCTTATTAAGCCTGTGTTCCCCAACCAGGGTTAAGGAGACAAGCTAAAAAGAATGTGCAGCGTTAGTCAGATAGGCATACAGATAAATGTGTGAGATAAATTTGTATTTCAGTTAACATACAGTAAAAATAACAGATACGCTTGTGTTATCAAAAATATAGCTTATTCCATTTAGAGATATAGCATAGTCAAAATAACAGTCCATTAGTCATGTATCGTTTTAGTCAATCCATTCAAGGATATTCAATTAGCAAAATCCGTGTAGAATATCCAATGTCAGTTCACTTACAATAAATCAGTCCTCTCACCATTGATAAATCAACAGTCCTTTCTCTCTCCCGTTCCAGTAGGGGAAAAACGCAGTCTTCAGTCTATCCAGTAATTAGGGATCATAAAGCCAGAGAGAGCAAGCTGTCGTGCCTTGCTTCTTTTATGGTGCTTTTACAACCACTCCCTTAATTACATTCTTACAGTTAAAGTTACAGACACTTTAACTAACAAACCATGATAACATATTTATTATTTTAACTAAACCAGTTAGGGTAAACAATGTTATCCCTAACAGTCCTGACTCATTGCGGCCCCGCCGTTTTCAAAATGGCTAAAGCACTTGCCAAACCAGCGGAAGTGAAGACCATGGATTGGGATAACCTCGCCCCGATCCTCTGGGCCCATTACGCACCCACAGTACCTACACTGATACGAAGACACAAGTTTTACCAGAGGGACCAACAGAACAACGAGAGCGTTGGGGATTTCGTAGCCGACCTCCGGAACCTAGGAGGCCTTTGTGGTTTTGCAAACCTTGAGGAAGCCCTGAGAGACCGCATAGTTCTGGGATTAGATGCACCAACTGTGCAGAGTAAACTCATGGCAAAAGGAGACATCAGCCTTGCAGATGTCATTGCCAACGCTACTGCCACAGAAGCAACCAGGAAGTAAGCCACTCAAATGCACCGAGCGAATGCACCACTTTGCCAACTTGCTAACGATAGTCTGCTCGCCGCTGAGAAGCACGTTCTTACCATCCACCACGAAGACCTCGAGTCATCCTCAGACAGTGAGGAAGAGGAGGTCAACCAGCTCCGCTCGGAATGAGAGCAAAGGAACCAGAGACGTCTGCACCAATGTGCTGGTTGCGAGGCAAACCACCCGCGATCGGACTGCAAATTCCTCAACGCACTCTGCCATACCTGCGGGAAAAGAGGCCACATCGCGAAGGTCTGCAGAAGCAAGCAAGAGTCCAGTCCTAGCCGAAGGGAGAACAACCTCCACCAGGAGACAGGCAAACCACCTGAGAATCGGGACCGCCTGAACCACCACTACTACTACAGAAATTGAGCACCTGCCTCTTCAACAAAATGAGAAGAGGCCCACCAAACCATTATTATCGGCCACACTTCGTTGTTCGATGCAAGAAAGATCTGCATAAGGGTTACTATTGAGAATCAACCGTGCGTGATGGAAGTCGATTTGGGATCATCCCTATTGATGGTATCCTGGAAAACCTTCAAACAGCTGATCCCTGCCATCTGCCGCCAGGACCTCAGCACTCAACGAATCATCCTAAAAGACTACAGGGAAACAGAATTCCAGTTGTTGGTTCCAGCCACGTCCAAGTATCCTTCAAGGACCACACTGCGACGCTTCCCCTGACTGTCGTCGATCGTGACCGGCCCAGTTTGTTTGGGTTACAGTGGTTTGCCCCACTCAGGATTGAACTAGCCAGCATACACCAAACCAGAAGCAATGACTGGGAAGAGGCCCTCATCCAGGAATTCCAGGACGTGTTCACAGGAACATTAGGCAAGTACAAGGGGACCCCATATCATTTAATCTCAGCCCTGATGTAGCCCCCATTCGGCTTAAGCCTCATCGGGTGCCTTTTGCCCTCAAGCCAAAGATCGACGAGCAGCTAGATAAACTGATAGCCCAGGGCGTGTTGGAACCGATTGACCATGCCCGCTGGGAAACTCCAATAGTAACGCCCATGAAGCCAGATGGTTTGTTAAGAATTTGTGGGGATTACCGAGCCATCCTAAATCATGCTCTTCAACAGAGCGCTTACCCAGTACTGGTGGTCCAACACCTTCTTCATTCCCTGGGTGGCAGAAAAATATTTGTGAAATTGGACTTAGCTCAGGCGTACCAGCAACTACCTGTAGACGCGACAACTGCAGAAGCCCAGACAATAGTTACACATAGAGGCACCTTCAAGTGCAATAGACTCCAATTCGAAGTAAGCGTGGCGCCTGGCATTTTCCAAAGTTTAATGGAGAGACTATTACAAGGCATAAAAGGCGCCGTGCCTTATTTTGATGACGTCCTAATAGCTGCCCCCACTAAAGAGTTATTAGTACAACGACTCAGAAAAGTTCTTCAGAGATTTAAAGACGCTGGTCTGAAAGTAAAAAGGGACAAGTGTCAACTTTGTACGGAGAGAATGGAGTTCCTGGGATACCTTCTCGACAGACAGGGAATCCACCCCACCGAGAAAAAACTAACTGCAATCAAAAATGCCCCGAGACCTAGGAATAAGACAGACCTCCAAGCCATCCTGGGACTCATTAACTTTTATAACATCTTCTTGCCCCAGAAGGCGACCGTAGCCGAGCCCCTACATAGACTTCTCGACAAAAAGGCTTCCTAGGTCTGGGGACGGCGTGAAGAAAGGGCATTCCAACAAGTAAAAGACCTCTTAACCTCCGATGCTGTATCGGATGCAATACAACAAGACTCTACCCTTGATGGTTACATGTGACACCTCACCATTTGGAGTGGGAGCCATTTTAAGCCATGTCCTACCAAATGGAAATGAGGCATCTATTGTATTCTTTTCGAAAACCTTGTCTAAGACCGAAAGGAACTATAGTCAACTTGATAAAGAGGCTCTTGCTATTGTATCCGCAATTAAACGTTTCCATGAATATGTGTATGGGAGACCCTTTGCCATAATTGCAGACCACAAGCCACTACTTGGTATTTTGGTGGGAAACAAACCAACTCCCCATATCTTATCACCAAGAATAACACGTTGGTCAGAATTTTTAGCCGCCTACGATTACCGATTGCAACACTGCCTGGGGAAAATCATTCCCCAAGCTGATGCTTTGAGCCACTCTCCACTACCAGACATCATAGAGGACCCAGCTCCAACCTTAGCTATATTGCAAATCGAAACCCTCAAATTGCCACCGCTGACCGCTCGAGACATCGCCTCAGAAACAAAATGGGCATTGGTCCTAACCTGACACGCCATTTCTCTGGAGCTGGGAGGATCATCCAGAGAGTGGGAGGTGCTTCAGTCTGCGTTGTTGAAGGCTGAGCTTAATTACTGAGGAATGCTCCGCCCTCCGTCACGTGGCTCCCTTGCATTCCCCAGTTTACACGAAGACGAGAGTGAAGAGAAGATCGTGCTCTCATCTTACTATGCTAAGCGGTTCCTTGGCTGAAACAAGACCCCACCAGACGGTGATCTTAAAAGGGTGGGGCTGGATGATCCTCCCGGCTCCAGAGAAATGGCGTGTCAGGTAAAGACCAACACCCATTCTCCTGAGAGCCGGTCGGATCATCCAGAGAGTGGGACATACCAAAGCTTGGCTGTCCTACGGGAGGGACTTCGTCTGGTTCTGAAGTCCCTGCGGTTCCTTGAGGACTCGCTGGAGAACTCATCTCCCAAATGAAGCCTCCGCTGAGGCAAATATGTCGATCTTATAATGCCTAATGAAGGGAGATGGGGAGGCCCAGGTGGCCGCCCGACAAATATCAGCAATTGGAGCCTGGGTGGCCCAAGCTGCCGAGGTGGCTGCACTTCTGGTGGAGTGTGCTGTTATGCCGCTGGGAACCGGCAGAGCCTGGACAAGTAAGCTTTGGAAATAGTAGCTCTAATCCAGCGGCCGATGGTTGCCGGGGACACTTTGTGTCCTAAGGATTTAGGTTGAAAGGAAAGGAATAAGGATTCGGACTTCCTAAATGGCTGGGTACATTTAATGTAAATGCGGAGGGCCCGTCTTACGTCCAGGGTGTGCCAAAGCTTCTCCCTTTCCCGTGAGGGATTTGGGCAGAAGTTCGGAAGTGTGATTTCCTGTGCCCTGTGGAAGGCTGAATTGACCTTAGGCAAGAAGGTAGGGACTGGCCGTAGAACCACCCGGTCGGCATGGAAGATGCAAAGGTCTTTCCTCACTGACAAGGCGGCTATCTCTGATATTCGGCAAGCCGAAGTAATGGCCACCAGGAATACGACTTTCAAAGTTAGGAACTGGAGTGAGGATTCCCTGAGAGGCTCAAAGGGATGTTTAGTAAGGGACGTCAGGACCTTGTTGAGGTCCCAGGTAGGGTATCTGTGTACAGTTGGGGGACACAAATTAGTTGCTCCCCTAAGGAATGCCCTAATGTGAGGGTGGAGGGAGAGGGTACCCAAATTGTCGCAAATAATCACAGTTGAAAGGGCTGCTACCTGACGCCTCAGGGTGTTCGGAGAAAGTCCCTTCCTCAGACCTTCTTGGAGGAATTCCAAAACTTGAGCAATGGAGGGTGAAAGAGGGTTGATCTGGAAATTATGGCACCACTTGCAGAAGCTATTCCAAGTGGCATTGTATATTCGGGTTGTTGAGGGCCGCCTTGTGGCTAAAATGGTATCAATAACCTGGTGAGAGAACTGCTCCTTCCTTAGACGTTCCCACTCAACCTCCAAACGGCTAACTGGAGCCACTGAGGGTCTGGGTGTTGGAGGGGCCCCTGGGAAAGGGATATCCTGTGCAGGGGAATTTTCCAAGGGGGGGCACCGATAGATAGCGGAGGTCCGCAAACCATGGGCGCCTGGGCCAGTAGGGTGCCACTAAAATCAGCTCTGCTTTCTCAGAGATGAGCTTCTGGATGACCCTGGGGACCAGGGCCAATGGAGGGAATGCACATAGAAGCCTTGTGGGCCAGGGGCAGCGGAGGGCATTGTGATTCTCGGCCCCGTGGGAAGGATACCTCGAGAAAAACCTGGGGAGTTGGGTGTGAGCGGGGATGCAAAGAGGTCTACTGACGGGAGGCCGAACAACACGGTCGCTTCCCTGAACAGTGACGGGTGAATGCGCCACTCGGACTGGTCCACCGTGGTCCTGCTCAGCCAATCTGCTTGGGTGTTTGAGACCCCTGAGATGTGCTTGGCTTTGAGAGAGAGGAGATTGCGCTCCGCCCAACGGCAGAGGTGCTCGGCCTCTCTCATCAAACTTATGGACTGGGTGTTCCCTTGTCGGTTGACGTGAGCCTTGGTGGTGACATTGTCCATGAGTATCAGGACATGCCGCCCGCGTATGTGGGGAAGGAAGTTGCGCAGGGCCAGGTGGATGGCATGAAGTTCTAACCAGTTTATATTGCGTGTGCGTTCTACCTGTGACCATTTGCCCTGTGTCGAGAGCAAGTGGATGTGAGCACCCCTTCCGGACAGGCTGGCGTCTGTGGTGAGGTTGAGGCGTTGGGGTTCCTTGAAGCAGTGTCCCCTGTTGATGGCGGGACTGGTCCACCAGAGGAGAGACGTGAGGACCCTTGAAGGCACCTTGACCGGGGCCTTTGAATTGCTTCTGCCGGTCCTTTGGAATGGGAGCAGGAACCATTGTAGGGATCTAGTGTGTAAACGGGCCCAGGGAACAATGGAAATACATGAGACCATTTTACCAAGTAATTTAGACAATTCTAAAAGTGTTACCTTTCTTGATCGTCTGATATGTTTGATAGTCTCCTGGATGCTACGGAATCTCTCAGAGGAAAGGAAGACCTTTCCCCGAACCGAGTCAATGACGGACCCCAAGTGGGTGATCCGTGTAGATGGTAACAGATGGCTCTTTTGCCAGTTTACTGGGAACCCATGATCTTGGAGGGCAGAAAGAGTAGCTCTGATATCCTTTTCTGCTTGGGGTCTGGAGTGAGACAGGATGAGGATGTCATCCAGGTAACAGTAGAGATGGACTGGGAGGTCCCTGAGGTGGGCCGCTAGGGCCACGAGGACCTTAGTGAAGGTTCTCGGGGCAGAGGCCAATCCAAAGGGAAGTGCCACATATTGGAAGTGGTGATGATTGTAGCAGAACCTGAGGAATTTGGAATGGGAGGGCCGGATTGGGATGTGAAGGTACGCCTCTGAAAGGTCTATGGAGGATAGCCAGTCCCCCTGCCTGATACCTAGTAGAATGGATTGTAGGGTGTGCATCTTAAACCTGCGGTTGGTCAGGTAATGGTTAAGGTGTTTCAGGTCTAGAATAGCCCTCCATCCCCCTGAAGATTTGGGGACCATGAAGAGGTGAGAGTAAAACCCCTGCCTCTGCTGGGATGGTGGTACAGGTTGTATGGCCTGTATGGAGAGGAGGTAGCCGATAGCTGAATCCATTAGGTTGTGTTTGGTGAGATCCTTGGAGGGGGGGATGCCATAAAAAATTCAGGGGGTGCGCGCTGAAATTCAAGCACGAGGCCCAGTCTGATGATCTCCCTGACCCAGGCATCGGAGGTGGAAGAGTCCCACTGGTCGGCAAAATGCTTGAGGCATCCACCAATGGGGAGGGGTGGACGGGTTCTATCTGTTGCACTGGAAGGGCTTCCCTCCTGAACCCCTGAAGGGGCGCCTGTAGCTGCCGCCCCTCCTGCTCCTGTCACCCAGATCGGCTCAATCCTGGGGCTGGAAAGGCCGGAAGGAGGGGGGTCTCGGGTACCTGGGTGGGAAAGGAAACTGGTAGAAAGGTCATGAGGAACCTCTCCGAAAGGGCTGTGCTCTTGAGTCTGACCTACGGAAAAGGGAGGGAAGAAATTTTTTCTTGCTTCTGGTTTCTGATAGAAATGGCTCCAGGACGGTGCCGAATAATTTGTCCCCTTTAATGGGGGCGGTGGCCAGCTTAACCTTGTTTTTCACGTCCGCCTGCCAGTGCTTGAGCCAGAGCAGGCGGCGAGCTGTAACATGAGAGGATATTGCTCGGGCAGAGAACTTAACCACGTGGTATGTGGCGTCGGCCGAGAATTCTGCCGCAGCCATCAATTTTGCTATGTCCTGGTGTGCCCTTGTGTTAGAGGGGGGGACATGCTGCCTCAGTTGACGGAGCCACCGGATCGAAGACCTGTGAAAAAGGAAGCAGCAGTGGCCGATCTAATGGCCCAGGTGTCTGCTTGGTGAGCCCTACGTAAAGCAAGCTCAGACCTCTTGTCCTTGGGCTTCAGGACCTCCAGGGGATCACTGGGGGAGGACAAGGATGCCAAACCAACGATGGGCTCATCTACCTCGGGAGTGTTAAGCAGGTTGCAGAAGCTCGACTCAAGGTTAAAGAACCTCCTGTCCTGGCTGGATGGGGCAGGGGGGGCCCTTGTGGAGTCTAACTGGTTTGAGACTAAGTCATGAAAAATGGGCAGGGCTGGGATCACCTCCACCTCCACATGGGCTGCCTAAAGATGACATCCTCCTGTCCCTCTGCTGGGGAAAGGAGAGCCGAGGAGGACTGTACAAACAGGCCAGAAATGTTCCTGGCCTTAAATAGAAGTGATTTAAACATGTGCGGCTTGAACAGGCCCACAAAGGTGGGTTGATCCGGGGTGAGGCCCTCGTCCTCAGACATGTCCCCCTCCATAGGGTCTATCTCTGATAGGGGCTCCCCCTGGGGCATAACCCCCATTCCAATTCCTCCTCCTCCCTGAACCGATCTAGGTCCTCCATGGCCTCCTCCAGATCCCTTTCTGGGAGAGGACTGCCCTCCTGTAAAGGTACCTGACCAAAAGTGGGGTCCAATCTAGGCGAGGACCTGACTGATGGCGAGTTGTGTTCGGGCACCATCGAGGGAGGACCAGACCTGGGCATCTGTTGCAGGCCCTCTGCAATCCCCTGGCGAATAGCCCATTCCATCCATGCCTGCATGTGCGCAGGGATCTCAATTGTGGCGACCTCCTCATGGCACAGACCAGCGGCCGTGGGCATAAATGTTGCTTCTGGCATCCACCTGGTCATTGGTCCGGGAACCTAGTGTCCCTGGGATGGGCTGCGCCTGGAGAGGGAAGAGCAATCTGGAGGAGGGGGGGTATCTGGAAGTAGGGGGAGCAGAGGGGGGGGGCTGGAAATACCAGTTGTGTCTCTCCAGATTGTCTGTCAAATTCTTTCTCCAGTGCCCTATGATGTCTTAGAGCGTCCCTTTGAGAAGCTTTGAAAGTTTCTTTAGGGGCTTCCTTAGCCTGTTTGCGCAGGTGGTAGGATTTAGATTTGGCCTTCAAAGAAGGGCCTTTAGCGGAATTGTCATCTGCCATTGTAGAGGAAAGGACTGTAATACAAATGGAAAGGTGGTTGGCTCACCAAGGGTTCGACCTACAACAAAGACCGGGTGTCCTTTTGCTGGCCCGCACCCCCTTTTGGAATTTTAAATGTATATAAACTAATATAATTATTAATACTTGTATGCCTAAGCATACAATCAAGATATATAAGCCAACCAGTGTTGGCAACGTGAAATAGCCAAATATTGATAAGATGTAAATATATGTATATGCAAATACGTCTATCTATCTATCTATCTATCTATCTATCTATCTATCTATCTATCTATCTATCTCTATCTATCTATCTATCTATCTATCTATCTATCTATCTATCTATCTAATTGTGTATCTAAATATATTTAGATATCTATGTAATGATAAATATTACTATTAATATTATTATTATTTACAATATTTAATCCAAGTTCTGGTTGGAGCTCCCAGGAAGGAGTGACCCCAGGAATTGCTGTTAATATTGCCAATGTGCCAAATAAAACGCCTGAGGCTTGAGTGAGGCCTCGGCAGCTGGAGCTCCCAGGCAACAACCGGGAGGGATAGGCTGCTATTTCCTGCCCTGAGTGTGCTGCGGAAAGCCAACAAGTTTGCCAATTCCCCTAAATCTCTGATAGCTCTCACAGGCTGGAAGGCCTATAATTAGAGCTGGTCCCTTTGCAGCTCAATGAGGCCTCTAAAAGCAGCGCCCGACATGCAGCAGCACCCAAAAAGGCGGCCGCCCACACTCCCTGACTCACGGGCTGCTCAGGGACAAAATCAGCCTCTCCGGCACGTCTAGGGACCGAGAGAGGCAGCCAGGTGATTTTTGCCCCTTCCTGGGGCGATCGACATTTACGGTGGGGGGGAACACCAGCTGCGCTATTACAGCATGATCAAATAAAGCCGCTACGAGTGCGGCGTAGAAAAGTGGCAGGAAGAGGATCAAATTGGGGGGGGATTGGCACCGGAGCGCGGAAGCCGCCCACTGTGCAGCCCCCCCGGGGACGAAGAAACGCGGTCCCCTGTTAAATCACTATCCCAATGCGCTTAGTGGCTAAGGAGAACTGGGGCAATGATAATCCAACCTGATGAAAAAAAGAGCTCTTGAATCGGCCAAGGAGTGGTGAAGTATACAGCCTACTCTCACGAAGGCTGAGCGTAAACTCGGGAATGCAAGGGAGCCACATGACGGAGGGCGGAGCATTCCTCAGTAATTAAGCTCAGCCTTCAACAACGCAGACTGAAGCACCTCCCACTCTCTGGATGATCCGACTGGCTCTCAGGAGAAAAGGACCCTGTTTTGGCATGAGTACTCAGCTGGATGGAACGGGGTTGGCCGGTCAACGCACCCAATGATACGTTCAAGCCATTCAGGAATCGACAGACAGAACTATTCTCCCAAAAGGGCTGCATCTTGTGGGGAGACAGAGTTGTAATCCCAGAGAAATTGCAACATAAGGTATTAAAAATGTTGCACGATGGACATCCAGGCATCGTGCAGATGAAGGCATTGGCCAGGAGTTACGCATGGTGGCCTGGGTTAGACAAACAGATAGAGACCTGGGTAGCACAGTGCAGCAAATGCCAGGAGACTTGTTCTACTCCTCCAAAAACTCCCCCAACTCAGTGGGAAATGCCTCGAGGCCCTTGGTCCCGTATCCACATCGATTTTGCAGGACCCACAAGAGGACACACTTTCCTCCTAACAGTGGATGCCTATTCAAACTGGCTCGAGGTCCACAAGATGAAAAGCACCACCACAGAGGCGGTCACTAAAAAACTGAATAAGCTATTCGCTACCCACGGATTGCCAGATGTCCTGGTCTCCGATAATGGCCCCCAATTCACTGCCCTGCCATTCAAACAGTACCTGGCAGATCGGGACATCCACCATGCCTTAACATCGCCAGCTCACCCTGCGGCCAATGGTAGGGCTGAGCGAATGGTTCAATTTGTAAAAAAGACTTTGCACAAAATGGACCACGGCGACATTGACGACAAAATAAACCGGATGCTTCTCCTCCAGCACATAACCCCAAACAGTACCACGAACAGAACCCCAGCTGAACTCCTGATGGGCCGGAAACTTTGCTCTCATCTCGATCGCCTCCACCCAAACTACACGCCTGAACAACCCCCAGGATCCAGCAGCAAGTGTCGGGCATTCCAGGAAGGTGACCCCGTGTTTGCAAAAAACTTCTTGGGCGACCCATTGTGGGTCCCCGCTACCATAACGCAACTTACGGGACCCCGATCCTATCGCCTACAAACTACAGGTGGTAAGATGTGGAAGTGCCACATAGACCAACTCCATTCCAGACTAGCACCTAGTCCTATCTTAGCCCCTGAATCTCTAACTGGGGGGGGGAAGGAACATCGAGGAGGCTGAAAAAGAAATAACAATAGAAACTCAACAGTCTACACAACCAACCAGGGGATACTCACTGTCAGAAGGAGAACCGAGCCAGGGAGTGCCTCACTGCGTGACAGCACTGCGATGGAAACAGATCCAGGGAACCCAGAAGACAGCACTGGCATAAGCAGGGAGAGCAGCCTAGGGCCATTCAAAGGCACAGCAGGACCGTCTTCACCATCCAGCCCAGCTAACATCCCACCGGAACCAGAGTCAGGACAGAAACCGGTGGAACAGCGCAGGTCAAGCAGACAAGTGAAGTGACCTGCCTATTTACAAGAATACGTCACCCCACCCCTCAGACGGAACCTAGGGGGGAGGGGTGTTATGGACTAAGCCGACACAGCAGTAACAACCCTAAATAGCTTTACTTTGCAGCAGGCTCATAATCCTGAACTCCTCATTGGCCCGTGAATAGCGAGTCATGATTGGTCGTTTCTGGCCAGTCTGATTGGTTGTTAACGGGCCCCTCTGATTGGATGCTTGTGAAAGCGGTAAACTCAAATCATTGGTTGTTTTGACAGCAGCCAGCTCTATAAAAGAGCTGCTGCTGCCCAAGTATTTGCTCTGTTCTTATTTCACAATAAAGAGTTGAAGTCACCATTCGATGTCTCGTCTCTGTTCCTTGCGCCCATGCTCAGGACTTAACAGATGGGTTCTTGTTTGCGGATCTTGAATGCTTGCCATCATGCCAAAGAGGGCTTCTCCATCATTCCTTTCTTTTGGCAGCCCAGTCAACTCTTCTCTTTCTTCATTATTTTTGCACTTGTAAGAGCCAGGAAAATGACCTTGATGAAAATATGAAGCAGCTGTTATTTAGGCAAAACAGGCTGAAACATTTCACATATTCCATTAGAGAGAAGTTCCCTGAAGATGGGCTCCAGCATGAGCCTGAAAGCTCGGAAGATTAAACCTCTGGTCCTGATGACCAACCCATATTGGATCCTGCAACATTATCCTGGGACACATATATTTGCCTTCATTCATGAGACTGAAACATTTTTTTAAGTCAAGAACAATATAGTAGTATTCAGACAGACCCTTTTGTGACTCACTAAAGTATAAGAAGAAGGAAAGAACAATACAATCAGACTTGTAGGATTACCTTAATACATCTTTCCAGATTCTAATTTTGTGCCATCATTTGTTCTAGTCATCCTACCTCTGACTGAAGATTTCTACCAATTTTGTCGAGTCTCACTGTTATTACTAGTTTTATTTATATGCAATTTTACTGTATTTTATGCACTTTTGCTTGTATTAATAATTATACGGTTATGTATTTTAATTATAGACATAATAAATCTTTATTTATTTCGTTTTATTGTAGCCATTCTTGTGGAACAAAGAAATAGGTGAGGATTTTAATTGCTGGCCCTCTTCTTGATAACAAAGTCGGGTTTGGGATGCATATTTATAAGTAGATGTGTCTAATCCACATTTCCTGGGGGAATATGTTTTTAAAAAGTGAATAAAAATTTGTGCTATATATAAAAATACCTATTGGAGCAAACTGCACAAAAAATATTGTAACTTGGAGAAATCACATAAAAGAACTGTGTTTTTATTCATTTTAAATCAGACTATAATGGTTGATGAAATGGAAATAGTTAAATATAGGAAGCATTAAAAAGGACTAGAAGCTCTTGTGTTACTTACCCACCCACTCACCTCCTCCATCAGTTCCAGTTTCATCATCTGATTCTCTTGCTCTCTGCTGTTCCTAGGATGTTCTGCCTAGCTGCCAAAATCAGATTTTAATACAGCAGAAGGGAGAAACCCTTCAGTTTAATCAGGCTTCTGCTGGATGAAAGGGAGACACTAATTCATGCATAACATGAAGAGGAGAGGCCTATGCAAATTGGGAGCTGGCCATAGAGTGTCAGGAGCAAACCAATACTTTGCAAAATGTGTGATCCTCCCTCCCTCATCTCATCTTCTTTCTCCCTTCCTTCTCTCCCTCCCTCCCATTTATCATGAATTTAGCTCCATATATTTTCCCCTTTCTGATTTGTAGAAACACACAGATCCCTTCCCTGTTGCCAAACATTGCTATAACCATTTTAGCCACTCTCAGTATCTGTCTTTTCTCCAATTTTCCTTTGAACTTTGATGTAAAATTAAGTGAATTGCTCAACTTTGACTATTGCAGTAAACTCTTGCAGTAGCAAAGGATTCTAAAGATCACTATCCTTGCCTATTTGGTTTTTCATATTGATAAAAACATATGGATTATCCACCATTCTTATGAAAATATTCTCAGCATTGACTGGGTCATTAGATCCTAAACCTAAAGCTGGATCCTCAGCTATTCAAATATCCCAAATTCAGATTTTGGCCCATGGAAATCTTGCTGATTTTTTTTAAATGATGTTTTTCTAATGAGTTGGATCTCTAAGAAAAGCATTGGAATTTCCAGTCTTCCAAAACTTCAAACAAATTCCTTGTCTTGTTCATTTGTGGGGTTTTACAGGTTCATTTAGTGCCAATTCAAAGTCACAACAGCACTGAAAAAAAATTGCCTTTTGACCATTTTTCACACTTATGACCATGGTAGAATTCCCACAGTCACATGATCAAAATTCAGATGCTTGCTAAGGGACTCATATTTTATGACGATTTTAGGGGCCCAAGATCATGTGATCACCTTTTTGATCTTGTCACAAGCAAAGTCAATGGGGAAGTGAGATTCACTTAACAATCATGTCACTACCTTAACAACAACAGTGATTCTCTTAACAATTGTGGCAAAAAAAATAATCATAAAATGGGGCAAAATTCACTTAACAAATGTCTCACTTAGCAACATAAATTTTGGGGCTTAATTGTTGTCATAAGTTGAAGACTACCTGTATTTGTTTGGCATTCATTAGCTAATCTGTTGTAGCAAAGCAAGCTTTTCAAACTGAGGTTAGGTCAAGATATCACATGTAAAATCATTTTTTACAAAAGGTTATTTTTCTTCCCAGCTAATAGCAATACTTATACTCAGTGAGTTTAATCACTTTATCAGAGGTGGTATTCGGCAGGTTCTGACCAGTTCTGGAGAACCGGTAGTGGAAATTTTGAGTACTTCGGAATACCACTTCTGACTGGCCCCGCCCCATCTATTCTCTGCCTCCAGAGTCCCAGCTAATCAGCTGGGTCTTCTTTTGTTGCCCTGTATAGCAGAACAGAGCTGGGAAGCAAGTTAGTGGGGTGGGGAGGGAATGGGGATTTACAGTATCTGTTCCCTACCACACCCACCAAACCACGCCCACAGAACTGGTAGGAAAATTTTTTTTGAATCCCATCACTGCTTTAGATGGCTTTAAAAATGGGTCACAAACAAACCCAGGCTAGCAGTACAGCAAAATCAGTGGATAACAAGATGTTTTAATTCTGAAGGTTTTTAAAGCAATTTAAAGCAATTATCAAGGTGATTCATAAGAGAAAGAAATGAAAGTAAAAAGTACACTTTATACAGCCCTTCTCATCCTGGCAATCTCCATGTACATTGAACTAGAATTCCAGGATTTTCTGGCCAGTTTATGGAAAGGATACTGGAAAAGCTAGGAGAAGACTTCATTGTCACTAATGAAGAAGACATCAAAAGTTAGGTCACTTTCTGAATAGGAAAATTTACAGTATTTTGTGTAACTTTAGAAAACATCCTTAAAAATCAGCCTATTTTAAAGAAAATTAGATTTTTTTTAAAAAAAGTTCCTGACATAACACAGGATTTGGTGACCTATTCCTCGAAGATCCCACAAGGTACACTGACTCTTTATAACTCCTAAGGACTCCTGCAGTTGTGTTGTTTCTTCTGTTGTGTGATAGCTTCAAGTGAATATTTACTCCTGGCAACTGCAGATTTTTGGCAAGAGTTCAAAAGTGGTTTGTCATTGCCTCCTTCCCTAGATTGAGAACGAGTGACTGGTCCAAAGTCGCCTAGTTTGTTTTGTGCCTAAGGCAAGACTATAATTCAGTCACCTGGTTTCCAGCCTGGTATCTTAACCATCATAATAAATCAGCTGCCTACTCCTAGAATAGATGGGCAAAATAGTTTCACCTTGTTCTTTCTGCATTTTTGTGGAATTTGTTGGGCATCATGTCTTCTTTTATTCACAAAATCTCTTAAAACAGTTTTAGTATCGTACAAGTTTCTGCAATGTTTGTGACATGGATGTGGGCTGATCTGAGCACCCTTCTTGTGACTTAAATGGGCTCACCTCTGGATGTTCTGAATATGCTCATTTTCCCTCCTCTGTCACCCTACACTTTCACAACAAACAAAAACAGGTTAGAGCTAAGGTTAGGATCAGAACACATATTGGACCGATTCCAGAATAGGTGTCACCCACTGCAATTAAACAGGGAAATGCCAGTCCAGACATTTTCCTTTGCAAAAAACAAACAAACGAAGAAAGAAAAAGCAAACAGTATACTAGATGATAATTACTGTACAAAAAGTTGACTTTGATGGATAACAACTAACACTTGGAAACTGGCAACCAGTGTAACTCGTGGAAAAGTGGTGTTATATGAATGAAGGTTACATCCATGACTCCTTCCATCCAGCTATAGCTTCCAGGTGGTCTTCAAGTGTAGATCAAGTGTATTGCAATAGTCGAAATACATAAATAGCTGTGACACAGGTTTTCTGATCCAGGAAAAGCTTTAGCTTGTATATCAAATAAATCTATACAAAGTAGAGGAAAAAATAAATTTTGCCAACAGGATATTGAAACAATTATTCCAAAAAAAGGTTTTAGTCAATCGATGCAGTCAAACAGCTCTGGGATTTTCATGAGAAAAGGATGCAACACACCTGAACAGAAAAGTATGTAGGAGGAAGGAATCAATTCCTTGCCAATGTCTGATATCTCCGATCTGATATGGCATTATTGTTGCAAGTCCCATTAGTGGGCTATAGTTTGGAGGAGGACTGAAAACAGGATGCATAAATAAACACACCAAAAAGTGTTCTATAAATAATCAAGAAGTGGATCTATAATTTCTTGATAGAAAAATGACTTTCTTTCCTCAAAAACATACCTGAGGTGGGGGTTCATTTAGATTTCTTGATAAGTACTGAAAATCAAAGGAAGAGGCTAGGTTCAAATGACTGCAGAATCCCTGCTGCATACTAGCGATGCCTTTGAAGTTTACCCTACATTTAACTCTTCCTTTGGATGATCTCTTTGACGAATATTTTTGAAATATTTGAACATTGTCTTAATAAAAATATTTGGGCTTAATATAGCATAAGGCAGTTGCATAAGGCAGTTTCCTCTCTCTTCTAGTGGAGTGCTATTGGCCACAGTTGACTCTAATGTGACATCAAGACCTCCTTCTCCTCAACAGCTGTCCACTCTTTTCTTAATCCCTACAGGTACTAATCAGAGGACTTTCAACATGCAACTGCCTGTTTTGCTGTCCTTGCCTCTTTCTCCACCCCCCTCATTTTGGCGGGGGGGGGGGCGCGAGGGAAATCCATCTGATCAAAGAGACCATTAGTGGTTGTAATGTAATTTCCAATATTGGAATTGCAGTGATGTTGCCAAATTGTAGTGTTTTCCATTCCTGGAAGAATCAGCTTGTCATAATGTACTCTACTACACCAAATTGAAAAGATGGTCTATTTTGCATGATACATTTCCATTGTTCAAAATAGAATAAACTGAGAAGAGAGTCCCCGCTGATATTTATAATTAAATAATGGACTCTCAATTGTCCCAAGTTTACAACAAGTATGATCTTATTTCTTTAGAAAATAAGCCATCACTGGATATTTAAATTAGATTTTTTTCTATGAATTGTTTTATTTAAATTGCTGCTACAAAGGTACATGTTGTGATCCACATATGACTTTAGTTGTAGGTATTTGTGTGTGTCAATTGCACTTTCAGATGACTTCAGTAAACAGACAAAATAATGAAAATGCCTCTTCTGTGTAAATTATGGAAAATTATTCTGTATCAGAATGGAAAGTTTCGTGCAGAGTTGTACAATTGGCTTGATTCAGTAAAAGACCAAAAGAAAAGGCAAAACAATGAGAATACAAGAATCCCTGCATGCATAAATCTGGTAAAAGGGATAGATTGTGCTAGAAATGTTGACTATAAATGTAAATTACACAAATATTTTCAACAGCATTAAGAAGGTGTGAACAACAACTGAACAACCAGCTGTATTCACAAGTACTATAACAAACTGATTGTATTATTTCTGTAAGTTAGATTTAATTTATGATGAAGTCTACAATCACAATTAAGCCAGGGATTTTCAGATTATGCCACAACAATATCACAATTTAAGACCAATTTCAAACTGAATGGGAATTTCTTGATTATTGTGAATTTCATAGAAGTCAAACTACAGAATTTTCACATTCAATTGAAATGCCTAGATAGGATCTGCCAATTGAAATTACTGGATAAGATTAAGTAATTCTTTAATCTAGTATAAGGTGTTAGATCTGGAGCATGGGTGCAAAGAACGGAGATGAGGCATCGAATAGTGGCTCCAACTCTTTATTAGTGACTTCAGAACAGAGCGAAATACTGGGGCAGCAACAGCTCCTTTTATAGAGCTGGCTGCTGTCACAATAACCAATGATTTGAGTTTGCCGTGCTGGGAGTGTCCAATTAGCGGTGACCCGCTAGCAGCCAATCAGTTCAGCCAGAAATGACCAATCACGATCCGCTGTTCGCGGGCCAATCAGAAGTGCAGGATTACGAGCCTGCTGTGGAAGCAAAACTATTAGGATTTTAAAATAACGCGTTGGCTTAGTTCGTAACACCCCTCCCCCCAGGTTCCGTTTGAGGGGTGGGGTGATGTATTTTCGCAGGTAGGCAGGTCGTTTCACCTGTCTACCTGATCTACGTTGCTCCACCAGTCCTTGCCCTGACTCTGGTCCCGGTGGGCTGCTTGCTGAGCTCAGCGGAGCAAATGGTCCAACCTCTCTGTTGGGTGACTCGGGGTTGTTATCTCTGCTTCCATCACAGCTGTCATCCGGGACCCTTGGATTTGCTGCTGTCGCAGTGCTGCTTTGTGGTGAGGCGATCGTCTAATTGGGCTCTCCTTCGGAAGGTGAATATCCCCGGGTTGGTTGTGCTGATTGTTGGTTTCCAAGTACTGGGTCATGTGCTATTTCTTGTCCGGGCCCCTCGATTTCCCTTCCCCCCCAGGTTTGAGGTTCGGGGTTTGTGACAGGGGTAGGTGCCAGCCTGGAGCGCAATTGGTCAATGTGGCGCTTCCACATTTTCCCATCAGTAGTTTGTAAACGGTAGGAACGTGGACCCGTTAGTTGAGTTATGGTGGCAGAGCCCACAATGTGTCACTGGAAAAGTTTTTTGCAAACACTGGATCACCTACCTTGAAAGTGCGATACTTGCTGCTGGATCCCAAGGGATTTTCCGGTGTGTAGGCAGGGTGCAGGCGGTCAAGATGTGAATGAAGTTTCTGGCCTATCAGGAGTTCAGCCGGGATTCTGTTTGTGGTGCTGTTTGGGGTAATATGTTGGAGGAGAAATATCCTGGTCACCTTGTCGTCGATGTCCCCTTGCTCCATCTTGTGTAAAGTTTTCTTTATAAATTGGACCATTCGCTCAGCCCTACCATTGGCCACAGGGTGAGCTGGCGAGGTCAAGGCATGGCATATCCCCCGATCTGCAAGGTACTGTTCAAATGCCAGAGCGGTGAATTGGGGGCCATTATCTGAAACCAGGACATCTGGCAACCCGTGCGTAGGGAATAGTCTATTTAGTTTTTTAACGACAGCTTCTGTGATGGTGCTCTTCATTTTGTGGACCTTCAGCCAGTTGGAGTAGGCATCCACTGTTATAAGAAACATATGCCCCTTGGTAGGTCCCACAAAATTGATGTGAATACGGGACCAGGGACCTCGGGGTGCTTCTCATTCAGTTGGTGGTGCTTTTGGTGGAGCTGAACGAGTTTCCTGACACTTGCTGCAAGTGGCCACCCAGGTTTCTAACTGCTTATCTATACCTGGCCACCAAGCGTAGCTCCTCGCTAGTGCCTTCATTTGCATGATGCCTGGATGTCCATCGTGCAATAGTTTTAGAACTTTATGCTGTAGTCTCTCTGGGATGATGACTCTGTCTCCCCACAAGATGCATCCCTTTTGGGAGAAAAGTTCTGTCTGCCGGTTTTTGAAGGGCTTGAAGGTATCGTTTGGTTCATTGTCAAGCCAACCTCTTTCCACCCAGCTGAGGATTCGTGCCAAACAAGGATCCTTTCTTGTTTCTGAGGCGATGTCTTGTGCAGTCAGTGGTGGTGAAGGAAGAGTTTCAATTTGTAACGTAGTCATGGTTGGAGCTGGGTTGTCTATGACTTCGGGTAGTGGAGAGCGGCTCAATGCGTCAGCGTGGGGAATGGCTTTTCCCAGGCGGTGTAGCAGTTGGTAATCATATGCGGCTAGAAACTCTGACCAACGTGTCATTCTTGGTGATAATATGTGAGGAGTGGGTTTATCTCCCGCTAAAATGCCAAGTAATGGTTTGTGGTTGGTTATTATGGAGAAGGATCTTCCATATACATACTCAAGGAATCGTTTGATCGCAGACACAATAGCAAGAACCTCTTTATCAAGTTGGCTATAGTTTCTCTCAGTTTTAGATAGAGTTCTTGAAAAAAATGCAATAGGTGCCTCAGTACCGTTTGGTAGGACGTGGCTCAGGATGGCTCCCACTCCAAACGGTGAGGCATCGCAGGTGATAGTTAAAAGCAAAGTCTCGTTATATTGTATCAATACAGCATCTGAAGTTAACAGGTCTTTTACTTGCTGAAAGGCTCGCTCTTCATGATGTCCCCAGACCCAGGAAGCCTTCTTATCGAGGAGCCTATGCAGGGGTTCAGCAACAGTCGCCTTCTGGGGCAAGAAGATGCTATAAAAGTTAATGAGTCCCAGGAAGGCTTGGAGATCTGTTTTATTCCTAGGTCTTGGGGTGTTTTTTATTGCAGTCAGTTTTTTCTCCGTCGGGTGAATTCCCTGTTTGTCCAGAAGGTACCCAAGAAACTCAACCCACTCAGTACATAGTTGACATTTGTCTTTCTTGACCTTCAGGCCAGAGTCTTTAAATTTCTGGACGACCATTCTGAGTTGTTTTTCTAGTATGCTTCTAGTGGGAGCAGCTATTAAGACATCATCGAAGTATGGCACAACCCCTTTTATACCTTGAAGCAATCTTTCCATCAGACTTTGGAAGATGCCAGGTGCTACACTCGCTCCGAATTGGAGTCTATTACACTTGAAGGCACCTCTGTGCGTGACTATAGTTTGTGCTTCTGCAGTCTCTGCATCTACGGGCAGCTGCTGGTACACCTGAGCTAGGTCCAATTTTGCGAATATTTTCCCACCTCCCAGGGAATGAAGAAGGTGCTGGACCACAGGTACAGGGTAAGCGCTCTGTTGAAGCGCGTGACCCAGTAATCCCCACAAATTCTCAAAGACCCATCAGGTTTTATGGGGGTTACAATTGGGGTTTCCCATCAGGCATGGTCAATCGGTTCCAACACACCCTGGGCTATTAATTTGTCCAATTTTTCATCAATCTTTGGCTTGAGTGCAAAGGGCACTCGACAAGGCTTAAGGCGAATGAGCGCAACATCAGGGCTGAGATTAAACGATATGGGGGATCCCTTGTACTTGCCTAGCTTCTCGGTGAAAACGTCCTGGAATTCCTGGATGAGGGCCGCTCCCCAGTCATCGATTCTGGTTTGGTTGATGCCCGCTTGTTCAATTCCTAGCGGCGCAAACCACTGCAAACCCAGCAAGCTGGGCTGATCTCGATCGACGACAGTAAGTGGTAGAGTTGCAGTGTGGTCTTTGAAAGATACTTGGACATGGCTGGAACCAGCAACTGGGATTCTGTTTCCTTGGTAGTCCTTTAATATGATTTTTTGAGTGCTGGTGTCCTGGCGATGGATGTCAGGGATCAGCTGTTTTAAGGTTTTCCAGGAGACCATTGACAGGGACGACCTCCATAACACATGGTCGATTCTCAATTGTGACCTTCACTCTGATTTTCCTTGCATCAAGGGATGAAGCGTGGCCGATGGTGATGGTTTGATGGGTCTCTTCCTGTCTGGTTGAAGTGGCGGGTGCTCGATTTCTGTAGTAATGGTTCCATTGGCGGTCCCGGTTTAATGGTGGGGTGCCCGTTGTATGGCAGAAATTTTCTCTTTGGGTTGGGCTGGACCCTCGCTTGCTTCTGCAGACCTTTGTGATGTGGCCCCTCTTTCCACAGGAATGGCAGAGTGCGTCTAGGAATTTGCAGTCTGATTGCGGGTGATTTCCCCTGCATCCAGCGCATTGGTATGAAGGCTTATGATTTCGCTGGTCTCGCTGGTTGCGTTCTGACCTGAGCCTGTTGACCTCTTTTTCCTCATTTTCTGGTGAAGATTCGAGGGCTTCATGGTGGGTGGTAGTTGTGTACCTTTCGGAAAAAAGGCGTAGTGTCACTGGAGAGTGGGTGGTGCAGTGCATTCACTCGGCGCATTTGAGCGGCTGACTTCCTGGTTGCTTCTGCTGCAGTAGCATCAGCGATGACATCTGCGAGGCCGATGTCCCCTTTCGCCATAATCTTGCTCTGGGTCGTAGGGTCTTTGAGGCCCAGAACAATTTGATCTCTCATGGCTTCCTCGAGGTTTGTGAAGCCACAGAGTCCTCCAAGGTTCCTGAAGTCAGCGATGAAGTCTCCAACACTCTCACCTTCCTGTTGGTCCCTCTGGTAAAACTCGTGTCTCCTGAATGAGTGTTGGCAACGCGGGTGCATAATGAGCTTGTAGGATTGGGGCGAGGTTGTCCCAGTCCATTGTCTTGACTTCTGCTGGTTTTGCAAGTGCCTTTGCCATTTTGAAAATGGCGGGCCCAAAATGGGTCAGGAATACAGCTCGTTTCTTGCCAGGCATAGCATATTTCAAATTGTTGGTCTCCAGGAACATCTGGAACCTGTCCATATACGAGTCGCAGTCTTCGTTAGCCGCGTCAAATGGAGCGGGTGATATAGCGCTGCTGGTCATTCTGCCGCTTCTTGGTGCACTCTCAGCCACGTGCTCTGCTAGTGTTCAGTGAGTATTCAGTCAGCTCTATCATCTCCGCATCCCACCTTCGTCGCCAGTGTTAGATCTGGAGCGTGGGTGCAAAGAACGGAGATGAGGCATCGAATAGTGACTCCAACTCTTTATTAGTGACTTCAGAACAGAGCGAAATACTGGGGTGGCAGCAGCTCCTTTTATACAGCTGGCTGCTGTCATAATAACCAATGATTTGAGTTTGCCGCTCTGGGACTGTCCAATCAGCGGTGACCCGCTAGCAGATCGCCAATCAGATCAGCCAGAAACGACCAATCACGATCCGCTGTTTGCGGGCCCATCAGAAGTGCAGGATTATGAGCCTGCTGTGGAAGCAAAACTATTAGGATTTTAAAATAACACGTTTGCTTAGTTCGTAACATAAGGCATCTTCCTATTTTGTGGCATATATTGTTTTTTGTGAAGATGACAGAATGAAAAATAAATCCAATCAAAAACTGGTCTGCAATTTCAGATTACCTGAGTTTTACATCCCAGATGTAGATGTAATCCAGTTATCCTTTGGATGCTATATTTCTCTATATTTTTTTACAACACAGATCATAGGCAAATGCATCTATTAGGAAAAATATATAAGAAGTAATTTTAAAAAATACAGGCTGATGTAGTTAATGGATAGCTTGGAGTTATAACTATGCAAATTCAAAGCAAAAGTAGGCCAGAATTAGACTGATTTATATATACTAATATAAACCACCTACCTATTCCATACATGTGAATCACATAAAAGTTGTTTTTTGTTTTTTTTTAAAGAATGTCACATACTGAAACAGCTTTGGAAAACTTATTTTATTTAGTAATTAGTGAAATGAAGTGGATTCCTAGTTTCATATTGGAGGGTAAATATAGGTTAAGAATTTTGTTATGGAGATAAGCTCATCGACATTACCTACTGCCATCATTTTAAACATTTCTAATTGTTTACCTTTGTGATTCACACAGATATCCAACTGAAAGTAATCATTTTGACAAATGAGGCATTAATGACTAAAGCTCTCCTCTCACTTGCATTGAAAACATACAGATCAATCATCACCATGGTTTTTCTTCCATTGCTCACTGCACATTGAATTTAAAAAGGTAGTTACAGATTTCTATGTAGCAGAGCAGAAACCTGGCACATCTCATTTAGATAGCTATTAACTTTAAAGATAAAAAATAAAGGACTGTTACTGTATTACTCTCCAAGTTTGTTGGGTTTAGTGCAGATTCTAAGACAAGCATAGAAATTGTATGTGATGCTCTCCATAATCACATGTCTATTTAGCAATTTCAAGCAGCAGATCCTTTCAGTTGAGGGATTTCAGCTTTCTATGCCTGTAGAATCAATTATTCAATGATGCTCCCACAATTAACTGGATTCATTAATACACTTTACCATAGAATTTGGTCTACTTTTATATTTCCAGACCATTTAACCACTTAAAACAAAAATGCACAACTTGGATCCTTAGAAGGAAGATCCATAGCTGGAAACCCCAGAGCCACAATGAACTTCAAAATTTTGGAGTAGATATGGTTTGATTGAGTTCACCAGGAAACTTTGCTCTATAGATAACTTGGTGCATCTCATAGAGATGTTTCTAAGTTAACACCAGTATATAATTACACCTCAAAGCTATTATATAAGCTAATGCAGGTCTCACAAACAGGTGCCATGTGCTTCTAATGATAACAATTGTTGAATCTGGGCTGTTGAATTATGTGCCAAGTGAAGGTTCTTGATGGTTTTTAAAGGCAGGCCCATGTAATTGTTGTTGTGAGTGTAATTTTGACTTTGACAAGAGGAGAAAGTTATGAAACCCCTGAATGGAGTGTAACTATGTAGACTATTTCATTTTAATCAATGAGAATGTAAATAATAATAATAATAAGGTTTAGGGCAAGCATCCATGCCTTGCTTTTGAGTATGGATCCAGTGAAGAGGACATTTTAAACCATGAACAATCCTCCAAAAATGTCTTGCTAAATTCCAATTTTGAAAGGAAATTGGGGGAAAATTAAATACAATTATTTTGATTTTATGAATTTTAATTCTGCTTATATTTAAATCCAATCATTCTTTACCTGACTCCACCTATGTCTTTTTAATAGCTGGGCGTGCATTTGAGGTTCAGCTCCTGGAAAAGATTACATGAAAACCTTAGCCTAAAACAGATGGCATACTACCACTTCATTAAAGATTAAGATAAAGTAAAGATAAGTAAAGTTAAAGATAAGTAAAGTTAAAGATAAGTAAAATAATTGAATTCCATGTACTTGAGGTCTCTTCAAGAAATTTAAAAAAATATATAAATAACTAAATAAGATAAATTAGGACCACAAGAACTACAACAGATACAGCTTTGTAGACACTGATCAAACATCCTTATTTGGATTTCAGAGTGAACAATTCACAAAATCTGTTTGTGTCTGCTCAAAAATTGGAAATTATGTGATGATCTTCCTTGCTCAAATAAAATGCTTGACTTCATAGCTTTTGTAACCTCTGAGGAAATGTTCCTAGCGACATTTTATCTGCAGAAAAGGGAAGGACCCTTCCATCTTTCTGGGAATTACAAATGCCCTGAATTTGCTTCTGAGCTGAAAGATTACTGTTCTATCTTTATGGAGCAGTTAATTACCACTTGCTGTGACATAATCTCACAGTTAAGCTGCTTGTGGCAAATTGTATTGGAAACTGTGAGTGTGCAGAAGAGATGCAGAAGCATTTTGACAACTTGACAAAACTGATTGCTCGTCACTTCAAGGCTAAAAAAGAAAAAAAAATTCAAAATGTGTTTTGGCCAAGATGGATTTTTATTTTAACAACTGCCAGTATCTGGAAAAATACATCTTTCAGCATCCACTGCACTGATTTTAATAAAGACAGACAAATATTTAGGAGAGAAGTTGGAAAAGCTTAAAATGCTCTTAACTTTACTTTTCAAACTATTCAAAACATCTTGGCAATCCAAAATGGAGCACAGTACTTTAGCCTGTACTTCTGAAAGGCCTGACAAAAGTGCTCAAGGAAGTCACTTGGACTTTCAGACTGTAGCTGATGCCCATCATAGATCTTCCCCAGGTTTTTCTGTTTGGGAACATTATTTTGCAAAACATAACTAGATCCTGGAATCTTTCAATCATTCAGAATCTGGACTATCATAGTTGTTTGTCGACCTCCTGGGATCAGTCTCAGGAAAAAGAGAGTTTTCCTCTTCAGCAAGGTTTTTAGCAGCAGCCACCACCAGACACCTCTCCTTGGCCATTAGAAAAACATCTAGCATGGCCTGTAGTTCTGCCCAGTTAGGGTTATGAGTGCGACTGATGAAAAAAACTAAGTCAGCATATTTATGCGGGGCTTCGATGAAAGAGCTAAGCTGGTCCTTCCAGGCATACATATCAGCAGTAGAAAAGGGGGTATAAACAAGGACATTCTGGGGCTTTCCCCTTCCTGTAGAAACATGCTCTATAGTTGGATAGAGTCCCTTATAGGGTGGATGGTGTTGTGAATGAATAAATGTGTAATAAAGTTATCTAGAGCTTGAAGTCAAGTGCAAGGTTCTGGCCCTGCACTTCTGATTGGCTGTTAAATGGCGAGATCAGATTGGTCCATTCAGGAGAGTCTGATTGGCCGTTAATGAGCCGTTCTCATTGGTCAACGGAGCTAGCGCTCCCAGGTTTTCATTGGTTGAATAGTTAATAAGTTGCCTATATAAGGAAGGCTATAGCAGCCATCCAGTTTGAGCTGTCACACCATGTAAATAAAGAGTTGAAGTTCACTGTTTTCACTGGCTCTTCTCCATTCTTCACACTCATGCTCCACACTTAACAGATGGGCTAAAAGAGTTGAATGACAGGGGCCACCATCAGCATTTCTTCAGCATTTCTTTATTCTGCTCCAGGATCCAAAATAATACACAATAATCCTGTTGGTACTCATCCATGTGCCTGCGGATGTAGTTTACCTTCATTTCAAAAATTCCTAAATCTATGGATACCCCCTGGGGCCAAACCTCAGACATGTCCTTATGCCAAAGTGCAAAGTTTCAACTTTCATATCCTATCAGGGTTTTCGGCAATCAAAGTTCCTTATAACACACTCAAGAGGACTGAGGGCTAATGTGTTGGTCTGATTTACCATATGTCTAGGCAATCATATATGTCACTTTTTTGTGCCATTGTAACTTAGAACAATCATGAAATAAATGGTTTTAAGACTACCTCTAGAGAGTTCAGCAATAGCTGTGGAAATGCCCCTTGTACAGCATTTGTGATATTCCAAATTTGATGAGACTCTGGAAATTAGATAGCAGAATCAGAAGGTCCTTGAATTTTTGTCTGCGTTTATTTTCCACTCTAGATCTTGGTTGCATTTATGGAGAAGTGGATACTAGAAGAGTTTTCATTTAACTGATACTTATCTCATTTCTGGTACTTGCTCTTACTTTTTTAACCATTATAGTGTGGTATACAGTATATACTATACTAGTATAATATGTTACACAGCTATTCCAGGAAGTTCCGAAGAATAATTTATTTGAATTTATTAGCTGCCCAGTTCCAATGGACTTTGCTGAATTTTTTGACATTGTTATAAATATACCAAGTTTCTTTAATAAATGGATAAAAACAATACTCCTCTGTTAAGTACTTGGACATGGGTCGGAGTAAATGGAGACAGCCTCTGAATAGTGACTTTCAGCTCTTTATTAGCATAGTGACTTCTCAAAAAACAAAAACAGTGAACTCTGCCTTATATAGGCAACCCTTGTAAGAATTGTCCAATAGTGAGCTATGAACGCTAGCTCTTTTAACCAATAAGAATCCACTGTTAAGGGCCAATCGGATTCCTAAGAACTAACCAATCCGATCTGGCCGCCTAACAGCCAATCTGAAGTGCAGGGCCAGAACCCTGCACTTTACATCAAGCTCATACTTTATTAACTATGGTACATACACAACACCCCTTCCCCCTGGCTTCTTAATACGGTGTAGTTATATAGTCCTTTAAATAGGACCGTTGTCTTTTAAGTCTTTCGGATTTTCATTGGACTGGTTGGTTGCAATCCTGTTGAAGTAGAATGTTGTTTGGCAGTGGATCTGCTTCTTGCTCAGGTGCAATTTCTTGTGGTGCAAACAATTCTCCTTCCTGCTCCCTTTCTTGAGTCTCACTTGATTCGTCGCTCTCTTCGAGCAGGTTCCCTGGAACGTCATCTTCTTCTTCTGTACCTCCCCCCCCTCGGTTTGGTCATGGGGGAGTTGTTGACTGGCCATTATGAGTCGCGACTGTAATTGGTCAATATGCCATTTCCACAGTCTATTGTCACAGCATTGCACTACGTAGGATTTGGGGCCGGTTACTCTTACTACCGTTGCCTCTATCCATAACGGGTCGTCTGATAAGTTCCGTGCATAAACGCAGTCTCCTACCTGGAACGTGCGACAGCGGCCACTGGATTCTATTGGCTTTTCCGGTTCATAAGCAGGGTGCAACCGGTCGAGGTGGGAACGGAGTCTTCATTCCATCAGTAGTTCTGCGGGAGTTCTGCCGGTGATGCTATGTGGAGTTATGTATTGCAAAAAGAGAATTTGGTTGACTTTGTCATCGATATTGTCATAGTCCACTTTTTGCAAAGTCTTTTTAACAAATTGGACCATGTGTTCCGCTCAGCCATTGGTCTCAGGGTGCGCAGGTGAGGTGAGCGCATGGCGGATGCCGCAGTCAGCGAGCTACTGCTCGAACATTCGTGCTGTAAACTGTCGCCCATTATCGGACACCAGGATGTCAGGCAATCCGTGGGATGCAAAGAGTCTGTTTAGGATCTTGATCACTGCCTCGGAAGTTGTAGCCATCATACGATGAATTTCTGACCAATTGGAGTATGCGTCGACTGTCAGCAGGAAGGTATATCCTTTGGTTGGCCCCGTGAAATCCAGGTGGATTCTGGACCAGGGTCCACGTGGCTTCTCCCATTCAGTAGGCATGGCTTTTGGTGGGGTGTTGCTGACTTGTTGGCAATTGGCACACGCTTTGACCCACTGCTCGATTTGCTAGTCCATGCCCGGCCACCATGCATAGCTTTGTGCAAGCGCTTTTATCCGCACGATGCCAGGGTGGCCCTCGTGCAGAATTCGTAGCAGCGTCTTCCGGAGTCGTTCTGGGACAACGACTCTATCGCCCCAGATGATACAGCTTTTTCGGGAAAAAAGTTCAGTCTGTCGAGATTTAAATGGTGCGAAGTCATCTGGTACTTGGTCCAATGGTCATCCGCGTTCTACCCAGCCTAGGACTCGAGCTAGGGTGTGGTCTCGTTTGGTTTCTCTCGCGAAGTTTCGGGCGGTCATAGGTGGCGAGTTGAGTGTTTCGATCTGCAACGTAGTTGCTGTTGGTGCCGGATCGTCAAGAGTCTCTGGAAGCGGTGCTCGGCTTAATGCGTCGACGTGGGGAATGGCTTTCCCCAGGTGATATTGCAGGCGATAATTATAAGCAGCTAGGAATTCTGACCATCGGGTCATTCTAGGAGATAATATGTAGGGGGTTGGCTTGTCCCCGGCTATTATCCCTAGCAACGGTTTGTGGTCAGTTATAATGGTAAATGTCCTTCCATACACATATTCATGAAATTTCTTTACAGCTGAAACGATTGCGAGAGCTTCTTTATCAATTTGTCCATAGTTCCGCTCTGCTTGTGAAAGAGTCTTCGAAAAGTATGCAACAGGGGCTTCGTTCCCATTAGGCAGTACATGGCTCAAAATGGCGCCCACCCCGAAAGGCGATGCATCGCAGGTTATAACTAACGGCAAAGTTTCGTTATACTGCATAAGTACAGAGTCAGATGTGAGCAGTTTTTTTTACATTCCGAAATGCTTGCTCTTCCTGGTAACCCCATACCCACAATGCTTTCTTATCTAATAATCAGTGTAACGGTTCAGCAACAGTTGCTTTGTGTGGTAAAAACACATTATAGAAATTAATGAGGCCTAAGAACGCCTGGAGATCAGCCTTGTTGCGTGGTCTGGGAGCGTTTTTGATCGCTTTTAATTTACTCTCGGTAGGATGAATGCCCTGGCTATCAATTCGGTATCCTAGAAACTCAACATTGTCAGTATATAAGTGACATTTATTTTTTTTTCACCTTAAGTCCAGCCTCTTGGAATTTTTTAAGAACGCATTTCAAACGATCCTGCAAGATTTTTTTGGTAGGGGCTGCAATTAATACGTCATCAAAATAAGGAACCACGCCCTTGATTCCCTGTAATAACCTTTCCATGAGGCTCTGGAAGATCCCCGGGGCTACACTAACTCCAAATTGCAATTGGGTACATTTAAAGGCACCTCTGTGCGTTACAATTGTTTGGGCTTGGGCTGTCTTTTCATCCACTGGTAGTTGTTGATAAGCTTGAGCTAAATCTAATTTAGCGAAAACCTTTCCGCCCCCCAAGGAATGGAGGAGGTGCTGCACCACCGGAACTGGATACGCATTCTGCTGTAGGGCGTGGTTTAAAGTGGCCCGGTAGTCCCCACAAATTCGGATTGACCTGTCTGGCTTAATGGGTGTTACAATAGGGGTTTCCCATGGAGAGTGATCGATGGGCTTCAACACCCCTTGAGCGATTAGCTTGTCGAGTTGTTTGTCGATCTTTGCTTTAACAGCGAATGGAACTTGATGGGGCTTCAAGCGAATGGGGGCTACCTTTTGATCTAGACTAAATGAGATTGGGGTCCCCTTATACTCGCCTAAGCTGTCCACGAAGACGTCGCTGAACTCAGAGATAAGGTCTTCCTCCCACTCACAACCACCGACTCGGTTCACGCCGGCCACTTCAATGCCGAGTGGCACGAACCATTGGAGGCCTAATAGACTAGGCCTATCTCTATCGATGATCGTTAGAGGTAAGTACGCTGTATGCTTCTTAAAGGAGATTCGGACTCGGCAGGACCCAACAATGGGGATTCGATTTCCTTGGTAGTCCTTGAGGATGAAGTGTTGAAATTGGAGGTCTTGGCGTTGAATTGTGGGGATGAGTTGCTTGAGTGTCTTCCAAGACACCATCGAGAGGGATGATCCTGAGTCGACCTCCATGTGGCAAGGCTGGTTCTCGATGGCTACCATGACTCAGATTTTCTTAGTGTCCAAAACTGAGGCGTGACCTATAGTGATAGTATGGTGAGCCTCTTCTTTTTGCAAAGCTCGATTTCTGCAGGAGTGGTTTACTGGCTCTCGCCTTACAGGATGGTTTCCTGTCGATTGGCAATAGTTGGCCCCTTTTGAGGCCTGGCTGGGTCCTGGTAAGCTGCGGTAGACCTGGCCGATGTAGCCTCGTTTCCCACACTCATGGCAGAGTGCGTCACGGAATTTGCATTCGGCCCTGGCATGGTTTGCTCCACAGCCAGCGCAAGGGCGTAAGGGCTTCGGGCGAGGGTCCCGGTCGGACCGCAGTCGATGGACCCCTTCTTCGTCGCTGTCTGGGTTTCACTGGGTTCCAGTTTGCCAAAGAAGAGGAACAGTGATAGAAATGTATAAGAAAATTTTATAAGAAATTTGAACTGTGAAGCAGGAAATTCTAGGACTCTAATTTGCTGTCAGGACTTTCAGATCAAGCCAGAAAAATTGATTAAGGTTGTTGGTATAAGGGCCATTTTGTTAAATACTCCCCCCCCCCCATTGCCACCCTGTTTTTCAAATGCAGGAGCAGTAGGTACTGCATCCATATAAAAGAGTGATAAAATGCTGCGGGAATAGATGCCTGTCTCCAATTTACATAGAACATATGCAATTCTGCTAATTTACAGTACTGACTGTTCATTTCTCTTTGCGGGATTCCCTGCTGCCTTGAGCCAATTTTATTCCTTTTCAGCAAGGGAAGAATTGAGGGATTCTGTTAGGAAAAGAGACCCATTTATTTGGATATGATAGGATTATATAAAAGGGAACAGGATCTGGTCTCTGACATATACACAGAGAGAAGTCCTAAAAATAAATCATCTTGTTGTTTCTGAGATGGCATAAGTTTTACTCTTCTCCATCCCACCACTTGTTCTTTGTTTAGTTTTTGAGGAAAGAATAAACCTTAAAGGACTCTTCATGCTCATCTTCTTCCTGCTTCTGACTAGGATTCGCCATGGATCCATCAAGAAAGAAAGTGGAAAAGCAAATGTGCTTTCGGTATATTTATTTCCTTTTTTGAAAGTGCCTATTTGTCATGCAGATTTTTATGTGTGAAATACAGATTAATGTCATTTTGAACATACATATAGGTTAACACTATTTGGGGGCAATGCCATTTTTGCATCTAGGGGTTGGATCAAAACATGACAGACTCTCACTCCATTCCTCTGTAGTCTTATTTAATTTTACAACCACAGTTCTTTAAATGTTTCATTGGCCTATTATAATTTTTATTTTATTTTATTCTAAATATGGGTACTTTTTTCCACACCAGGCATTCAAGGCATGTATCCATGGTAAACTCTCCATGGTAGTTCAAATACAGCAATTTGGTTCTTTTCCTGTGACTCTGCATGGATTGGCAGCCAGCATTTCTCATTCCTAGCTTTACATCTTTGCAATGAGAACACCAATGACATAAAGCAGCTTGATCACTCAACAGGCACTGCAAGACTTTTCCTTTCCAAAATGAGTTTTTTGTAAATGAGCATTAGCCTCTATAAATAAATTAAAAGTTTCTAATACATTTTCATTGCTCACAGCACTTAATATTTAAATGTTTGGGTTTAATTCACTTTATGTTTTCAAACAGACCTCCTGCAAGCTTGGAAACTGTATTTACATTCCAAATCCTCACATATTTCAGTACAGCCTGGAGACCTCCTTGAGTGAAACATTCCTCAGTAAGTTGAATTAATATGGCCAATTTGAGAAGCACCTGGGAACCCATTTTGTTGAAAAAGCTATATTGTAATTACCTCGCTATCTTGTGACCCAGAAAAATTGTTGTGCAAGAGATCAAGAATGGTCAGAATTTAGCAGTATGGGAGAGAGGAAAATGGGGAAACAAGAAGGGATTCAAAACTTTGAAAGAACAACATGCTGTGGTGAGAACGAGGGCAGTGAAACCAGGCCACTTTATTGGTCCTGCTGAAAAGAACTTGAAAACTTCAAAAGCTGATATCTGGCAGCCATTTTTCCCCATATCATAATAGCAATAAGGGCCATCTCAAGATATGAATAACAAACATTCTTTTTTTCAAGAGCGTTTTTAGGACTTATCTTTTCAACATAGAGGGCCTATGAGAATGATGAAAACCACTTACTTTGGTGTAGTATTTAAGAGACCAGGCTAGAAACAGGAGACTGTGAGTTCTAGTCTCCCCTTAGATATAAGCCCTAAATGACCAAAAACCCTAAATAAAGGAGCTAATGGCAAATTACTTCCAAAATCTTACCAATAAGACTGAAAAGACTAGTTTAAGTAGTCTTTGAGTCAAAAACTGAGTTTAAATCACAAATAATAATAATAATAACAATAACAACAACAATAATAATAACAACAACAACAACAACAATAATAATAATAATAATAATAATAATAATAATAATAATAATAATAATAATAATAAATACTGTATTAAACTGCTTCTTTACCTTGATTTGCACAGTGGTGTACTTTCCCCCCAGTTCTGCATATTCTCTTAATGTGGCCAGATTTTGTTTTGTTAAATACATTTAAAAATCAGCAAAGAAATTCAATTCCCTTTTCTCAAAAATCATGACAACTAGTGATTGAGACTGATGTTTATGTGGTCAGGGCACCAGAGCTCTGATACCCAATGAAATATTCTAAGGCATTTGTAGAATAGTCCTTTACACCAAAATAAAATAACATTAATACTATACTTTTCTTTTTCTTTTTTTTAAACAAATTTTATTAATTTTCAAAGACAATATACAAACAAACAAAACATAAAATGTAAGAACATAAAACATCTTTTCTAAAAACTGCTTATTAAGTTTTAACAAAACAAATAAAAGATTTTGTTTAAGTACAACATAGTCCCAAATAATCACATTTCCATACAAACACGATTTAATATGCATCTTGTGTATTCAACTTCATATCTTATTACTCTTTTTCCAAGTTCTCTCTATTTTTCGCTTTACTTCTATTCAATTTTATTCATTAAACTTATACTTTCATCTGTCTTATTTACAATTTCATATGTTCTCATCCAACATTCTTAATTCTCAATAAACAAACATAAAGAAACAAAACACGTAATATGAAAACATAAAACTTCTTTTTAGAAAGCGGCTTATCCCCGGGTTACATCTTTTTGTACAGATATAAATCAAATTCATGCTCAACTTATATACTATTTCATATCTTATTTAACATTCTATATTTTCTATGTGTCTTCTCCCCTCTTTTCACTCTCTTAATTCTATTTTATTTACTTCATCTCAATTTAAATCATTATACTTGTATTTTTTGTCCGTTCTTTTTCAATTATCTATTTATCTTTTCTCTTTAATACAAAATTTTTCCTGTAATCACTGGTTGAAGTATGATGCCTTTCTATCTTTTCCCCAAATTTAACACTAAAAATAATACATAATTTCCATTCTGATTCTGCTTAGTACATTCTACGTAACATTTTAAAATAAAAAACATAAGCTTATAGTATATTAAAAACAATGTTCCATAACAAATTAATTAATTAAACTCTATTATTAAATCTTAGACATTTTACACATTCCCTACAATATTCTATTAACACCTAAAATATTCCAATTTTCTAACTCTATTTCAAATACAAATACAATACAAACTTATGTACTTTTGCAGAATCTCTTTTTAAATTGTATTTTACCCTTTGTCTCTAAAAAAACCCCCTGTTTTTAACATCTTGTTTTAAGCCTTTATAACTTCTCTTCCCCTTTCCCCTCCTTTCTTGTCGAATTTAGCCTTTTTACCCCCCCATCTCTCAATCTCCACCCTCTTAGTCTCCCCTCTCTGTTGTATTCCTCTTTTCTGTTGCTTTCTACATTATATCAATTTTTCACCTTATTTTTCCCTTTCTTGATTGTTTTTTTAAATCTTGAATTCTCCATTTTCCTTCCCCTTTTCCCCTTTTTTCCCTCAACTAAAGTTGTTTGTCTATTAAATATGGCTTCTTCTTCTTCATCCCAACTTTCTTGTTGCTTATTTCCTGATAAGTAGAAATTGCCATTTCTAAAAAGTGAAAAACAGATCCAGAAGAGCCCTTGCCTTCTTGTTCCTCTTCTTTTAGCTTTTTAAATTCCATTTTCAATTCTTCCATACATAACGGCATTGTGAGATTTTTTTTTAAACAATCCAAATGTTTTTAGTCTTTCAAAAGATAGTTTGCAAAAGTCCCAAAGTCATCCAGCAATCAAAATCAACACAAACTGTTTCATTTAGCACTTTCTTCTTTTAATACTTTCTTTTCCTGGGGTAGAGTTCAATTACACAATTCCAAAATGATTTTTTAGAAGTTTTATTGCAGTTTAGTCTAATAAACTCCAAGAAGTCTTCTCCAGCAAAATCTTAGTATAAATCATTTACCTCTCCCTTCCCACTTATAGCAAAAAAAAAAATTGATTTTTAAATATCAATGTTCAAAAATCTTTAATGTCCCCTTGGCTTTAATTTTCAAAATTAGTTACCTTCTGTTGCCAAAGCGGGTATTTCCGATTTCCATCTGCTATCTCCATAGGGAAGGAGAGTGGAAAAAAAACCTTTCCCTTTCCACTTTCGTCCGCAGCTTTTTACGATCTTCTTGGGAAACAATGTATCCTTTAGAGAGCTAAATATCCAGGGTATTCAGATGTTACTTGTTGTCCTGGTTCAGCCAAAAATTTTCATTTTCTCAACTTCCTCCTGCACAAACTTGTCCGGCTGAGAGGTTCTTTGTGGTGGCCATTGCTGACCGCTGCTGCACCGCCTTTGGAAAAGGGAGTTAAGCTGGCTGGGGAAGGGGGTTGAGATGCCCCCAAACCCCTGCCTGGATCTCCCCTATCTTCAGTTATCTCTACGGGATAACTATAGCCTCCAAATCCAGCTAGATCGGAGGCACTCCAGCAGCGAGCGCAGCAAGAATCATGCACAGTTACGAATTCCTGCCACCGCTGAAGCCTGACAAACCAGAACTCCCATACTATACTTTTCTTTTTCTTTCTGTCAGCTGGCGAAAATCCAAGAAAGAAATACTTAGACTCCTTTAATTAGAGAAAAGATATCTTTTACTGGAAATCAAGTGGTAGCAACAAAAGAATTCTGAATCTGAGAAAATGGGCGCGTAAATCACATATACAAAGTGATGGGAATGTTCCCACCCCCAATAGTTCAATTGGCTTATCCAATTAAAAGTTGCGTATATCATCATGTGGGCATCTCCAGGTGGTGATGAGGCTACTGTCCGTTGACCTTGACATAGTTTGATAAAGGGTTGCAGCTGCGCATAGCATAGAATAGAAACCTAAGCAAGAATGTACCCCCCCCCCAGTTTATACAGTTCTGGTTTGTAACACCTCCAGCTCACTTCCCATAACCATTCTCCCCTCCTCCCTCCGTTACTTATGACAGCCAAAAGATGCAAAGCAAAGGGAGAAAATCTTGAAGGCTGACACTTTCTTTCTTTCTTTCTTTCTTTCTTTCTTTCTTTCTTTCTTTCTTTCTTTCTTTCTTTCTTTCTTTCTTTCTTTCTTTCTGTCACTTTTACTTATTTCTCTGACCATACTGTAATCATCAAGTGAGCTACCTCCTTGGTCAATGATTAATAAAATATCATTATTACTACATTTTATTTTTAGTTATTGATTAGATTTTTATCCTCCCTTTATTTTTTGCCTTTGAGCCTTGTTGTCAGCAGTGATTCTGACACTATGTCAACTCTTTTTCAGCAAGGCCACTTTCGATGAGTTTTATGACCTGCTTAATAACATTTCTATATCTTTGATGTACATTTTCATGGGGCAGGAGGAATGGGAAAAACTCAGGGAAGACTCTGTTACCCTTCATTCCTTGAGGCTTCTGTACATAACAAAGCAAAGCTTGTCAGTGCACTTCATTGATTGAACAAATACAAACCTAACAAAGAGTGAGGGAAGCAGCTGTGAAAGTGTGTTGTGTTGACAGACAATGCATTTTTAGTGGCGTAATTTACTGCGTTCAGCTTTACGGACCTTTTGAGAGACTAAAATAAACATTATTCTCTGTGGTCTGAAGCGCTTCAGTTGTGCTATCTAGCCTACTTTGCTACATCAGGGGCTCAGAACCAAGCATTTCCCAGATGACGAAGGGATGTAAATGTTTTCCAATAGTTTTAGATTGTGTGCTGTAACCCCCCATAGTATGATCAGATGCAAGACTGTACAATGAGAACAGAATGGGATAGAACAGGATATTATTGTTGTTTTAGGTCAAAGCAAGCTACAAGATATCTTTAGAGTTTTCATCCTGAGTATTGCCAATTTTAAGATTAGTAAACTTTCAAAAAAAAATTTGCAAATGATTTTACATTTGTAAGATAAAGGCTCAAGGAAGAGATGAAGCAAAACTAAGTTACGGTGAATGAGATAGACCATCTCTAAATCTCTAAATAAAACAAGTAATAAAATTATGTTCAATCCTTCCTTGAGCCTTTATCAACAAATGCAAAAAAATCAAGCTTCCAATAAATAAGTGCACTGATCTTAAAACTTGCATTTAAAACCAGGGGATTTCCATTTAAGATAAATTTGGGGAAAGAATAGCAAATGAAAATCTTAATTCCATCAACTGCTCAGCTTCAGAAAAACCTGTTGGGGGACTGGGGCAAATGATGTCAAGAGTGTTATGGAATTGCGATACAAACTCAGTCCCTTTTATATGTACATGGTGATGCTACATGACATATGAAAGAGAGAAAGCTTGCATCGCACCATTGTAAGGCTTGTTTTGTGATTCTGATGGAATTATTGCTTCCTGAGGATACTTCTGCTCACCTCAGTCTCCGTGTAATCCTAAAATATTTGGCTGTTTTAATGAATTACAGAAAGCACTTCTTTAAGCTGAATCTGAAGCATTATTCCATTCTATCCAGTATCTATCTATCTATCTATCTATCTATCTATCTATCTATCTATCTATCTATCTATCATCTATCTAATGTTTATAAATTACTTTCATTTTTATGTTGAGAATTTTTTAACAAAAAATCACATCATGATAAAAACATCTTTGACCCAACTTCTTTCAGATCAGCTATGGAGACAGTAAAATGTATGGAAGACCTTCAAATTTTAAATATCTATCTATCTATCTATCTATCTATCTATCTATCTATCTATCTATCTATCTATCTCTACCATGTTTATAAATTACTTTTTTTCATGTTGATAAGTTTTTAATAATAAAATCACACCAAGATGGCATCCCTGGCCCAACATCTTTCAAACCAGCTATGGAGATAACAAAATGTATAGAAGACTTACAAAGTTTAAGTACTGTATGATTTGTCTGATCTCAGAAAGCCAAGGAGAGTTGTACTTGGGCATTTAGATGGGAAACCACAAAAAAAGGAACAAGGATTGGGAACTAAATTGGAAAGATGAAGTAGGAAAAAAACTTCCCAAGACAAGGCAGTGGGGAACTGTTTTTTTTTGCTAATAACTAGCAACATGTTTAAGAAGTCATCAAGAATAATGTGAGGGTTTATGTTGGTAAAGTTGAGAGCTCCTGATTATCCTACCAGAGAGAGCCTTTTTGTAAGCAAGAAACAGATGGTAGAGAATGTTAAGCTGAAAAGAGCAAGCAAAACTGTGTGAACTTAAAAAGACATGAGGAATGGCAGGTTTTCTCCACGCTGTATGGATGCATAATGTCCTATTTCTTTGCAGGGAAATCATTATCTAGTCCTTTGGTGCCTGCCTGGAAATGCAGATGTGGAAGAGAAAGAGATTTGTAGTCAGGCCTGCTACACAGTTTTGATTGTAGATTATTGTAAAATATTGCTTATCTTCCATTAAATATGTTATGTCCGCGTGGAAGGAAGCCAGGAGTCGGTGACTTTGTATCAAGCTCTTTTATTGCAGTCAGGAACCGAACTGGCACTAAGAAAAACTTTGCGGCTTTTTATTTCCAAGCCACGGCAGCCGCGGCCAATGGCACCGCTTTGAATCTCCCGCGATTCGAACCTACCAATCGCGGGAGATTCTCAGCGAGCCAATCCGATTGCCCCATGCTTTGGCCCATCAAAGCGCGGGGATCTCAAGAATTCAAATGAAGGTACAGAACACCCCTCCCCTCTTGGTTCAGTCCTACGTAGCATAGTCCCGTAGATAGGTGGGGCTCCGTCTTTGCCTCCTGGACCTGCATAGGTCAGTCATAGGTTGGATCCCGGCCGGTTCGGTCGGGGTCTCTGTTTCTCCGGACTCCGTCATGGGAACTGCCTGGTCTGTCTGGCCGGGCCGCTCTCCGCAGTTCCCTCCTGGGCTACCCGGGTTGGTTGAGCTATGGGTTTTGCCACTCCCACTCGGTCTTCCTGGGTTGGTTGAGCTGGCCTAGCTGTCTCTTCCTAGCGAGGTTTCGTGCTAGCTGCTTGCAGGTGAGTATGGCTGGTTTCTTTTTTCTGGGTTTTGGTTCCCTGGGTATCCCCTCCCCTCTTGGTTTGTGTTGAGGGGGTTGGTTTTGTTTGGTTGCATGTCGGTGGTGTCTTGTGTGGCCGTCCTCGATCTTAACTGATCGATGTGGCGTTTCCATGCTCGTCCATCGGTTGTTTGTAGCCGGTACGAGTGTGGGCCTGTTAGCTGTGTTATGATTGCTGGTACCCATAATGGGTCTCCGTTTAGGTTCTTCGCGTAGACGGTGTCGCCTGGTGTGAAGGTTCGGTGTTTGCTGGTGGAGTCTGGGGGTTTCTCTGGGTTGTAAGTGGGGTGTGGTCTATCGAGTGGGGACCTTATTTTCCTCCCCATTAGCAGTTCTGCCGGGCTTTTATTTGTTGTGGTGTTCGGAGTTATGTGCTGTATGAAAAGTAATTTATTTATTTTGTCCTGGATCTCCCCGTGGTCTATTTTCTGGATGGTTTTATTTTGTGAATTGAACCATCCGTTCCGCCCTACCATTTGCCACCGGATGCGCTGGGGCTGTCAGTGTGTGTCGTATGCCCCTTTCCACTAGGAATTTTTCGAATTCTAGCGAGGTGAATTGGGGCCCATTGTCGGACACGAGGACGTCCGGGAGGCCGTGTGTTGCGAAGAGTTTGCAAAGTTCTTTGGTCACGGCCTCCGTGGTGGTTGTTCTCATGTTGCTTACCTCCAGCCAGTTGGAGTAAGCATCTACAGTTATTAAGAAAGTGTGTCCTTTTGTGGGCCCAGCGAAATTTATGTGGATCCTAGACCACGGTCCCCTGGGGGATTCCCACTCTAGGATGGGTGCTGTGGATGGGCTTGGTCTAGTTTCCTGGCATCGTTGACACCTTGCTACTCAGGCCTCGATCTGTTTGTCCATCCCTGACTACCAAGCATAACTTCTGGCCAGGGCTTTTTTCCTAATGATGCCCGAGTGCCCCTCGTGTAACAGTTCCAAAACCTTCCCTTGTAGTTTTTCCGGGATGGCCACCCTATCCCCCCATAGTATACACCCTTTTAGTAATGAGAGTTCCGTTTGCCGGTTCCGGAATATCCTGAAGGACTCGTCATTGTCCTTTTCCGACCGCCCTTTCTCTACCCAATGCAAAACCCGCGCCAGACGATTGTCTTTATTAGTTTCTCGGGCAATGTCTGACGCGGTTATGGGTAGGTTGGGTAGAGTCTCTATGCTGAGGGTGGTCGTCGTGGGTGCTGGGTCAGTGTCTGGTTCGGGTAATGGTGAGCGGCTTAAGGCATCTGCATGGGAGATAGTCTTACCGGATTGGTGTGTGAGTCCGTAGTTGTAGGCGGCCAGGAATTCGGACCACCTTGTCATTCGGGAAGACAGAATGTTCAGGGTGGCCCTGTTCCCTGCAAGGATTCCCAGCAGCGGTTTGTGGTCAGTGATGATGATAAACGTCTGGCTGTAGAGGTACTCGTGAAACCTTTTTACTGCGGCGACGATAGCCAAAGCCTCTTTGTCCAGCTGGCTGTAGTTCCGCTCCGGTTTGGTGAGGGTCCTTGAAAAAATGTGATGGGTGCTTCCTTTCCATCGGGGAGAGTGTGGCTGAGGACAGAGCCGACGCCAAAGGGTGATGCATCGCATGTGATGGCTAGTGGTAGGGTCTCGTTGTACTGGATGAGGACGGCATCCGAAGTGAGCAGGTCCTTGGTTTTCCTGAAGGCGGCATCCTCACGTTTTCCCCAAGTCCAGGTAGCCGCCTTGTCCAAAAGCCTATGCAAAGGCTCCGCCGCGGTTGCCTTTTGGGGCAGGAAGACATTATAAAAGTTAAGTAGCCCCAGAAATGCCTGCAGTTCTGTTTTTGACCTGGGTGTGGGGGCTTCCTTGATGGCTTTAATTTTTTTGTTGGTGGGGAGAATGCCGTGTCGATCTAGGAGGTATCCTAGGAATTCGATCCGCTCTGAGTACAGCTGGCATTTTTCCCTCTTCACTTTAAGCCCAGTTTCTTTGAATCTCATCAGCACCTCCCTTAGGCGACTATCTAGTTTGGCCTGGTTGGTTGCCGATACTAGTACATCGTCAAAGTATGGTACCACCCCCTTGATGCCTTGTAAGAGTCTTTCCATGAGGCTCTGGAAAATTCCAGGCGCCACGCTGACTCCAAATTGGAGGTGGTTGCATCTAAAGGCTCCCCGGTGGATAACTATGGTTTGCGCCTCTGCAGTTTCCTCGTCGACCGGCAGTTGCTGGTATGCTTGGGCCAGGTCGAGTTTCGCGATAGGAAGATACTGCACTACGGGGACGGGGTAAGCGCTTTGCTGCAAGGCGCCATTTAGAGTGGCCTTATAGTCCCCGCAGATTCTCACCGACCCATCAGGCTTAATCGGGGTGACTATGGGGGTCTCCCACTGGGCGTGGTCTATGGGTTGTAAGACCCCTTGCTTTATGAGCTTGTCAATTTGCTCGTCGATTTTCGGTTTGAGTGTGAAAGGTACCCGCCTTGGTTTTAGGCGTTTCAGGGGAACGTTTGGGTCTAGGCTGAAGGATATAGGGAGCCCTCGGTACTTGCCTAGGGTGCCGTCAAACACTTCTTGGAAGTCCCGGGCCAGTTGCTGCTCCCAGTCGGCTTCGGCGATGTGGTCGATGCCCGTGACTTTGATGCCTAGCGGTGCGAACCATTGAAGTCCCAGCAGGCTAGGTCGGTCTCGATCGACAATGGTCAGGGGAAGTCTTTTGGTGTGCCCCTTGTATGTCACTGTGAATGTTCCTGTTTCGACTACAGGGATGCGGTTTCCCTGGTAGTCTTTGAGGATTAGTCTCTGGTTTTCTAGTTCCCTCCTCTGGATGGTAGGCACCAAGCGTTTAATTTCTTGCCATGCTACCATTGAGAGGTAGGACCCGGAGTCCATCTCCATTTTACAGGGTTCGCCTTCGATGCCTACCTCCACATAGACCTTTCTGGCGTCTTTGGTTGTTGCATAGCCGATGGTGACCGTCTGATGTGTCTCTTCTCTCCACCGGCTCTCGCCCCCTCATTGGGCTCATCCATTCCGTTCCCAACGGTTGTCTGCTGGGCGGTCTCGGGTCCTGGGGGGTGGGCTCTCTCATTTCCACTCGCTCGGGTCCTATCGTCTGGGGCTGTGGGTTTTCTTGAGGCGGCAAACGCGGGCTATGTGGCCTTTTTTGTCGCAGTGCCGGCAAATGGAGTTGAAGAACCGGCATTCGGATCTGGGGTGGTCGCCTCCACAACTGGCACATGCGGTCCTCGACTTACGACTTCGCCGACTGCATTGGTCGCGGCCTGCCTGGAGATGGTGGATGTCTTCCTCCTCGTCTGACGTGCCCGAGGTGGAGTGGAGTTCGCCCTGGTGGATGGTAGTTTCAGGTTGGGCCTCGGTCGACCTTGCAGGGGTGTTGTTTGTGGTGCAGTCCCCGGCGTTCGGTCTCCGCATGCGGTCTGCTGATTGTCGGGTTGCTTCGACTGCCACGGCTTCGGAGATGGCGATGTTGCCCTTAGCCATCAACCAACTTTGGAGAACGGGGTCCCAAAGGCTGAGCATGATTCGGTCCCGCAGGGCCTCATTCATATTGGAGAACTCGCATAGTCCTCCAAGGTGCCGCAGCTCTGCAACGAAATCACTGAAACTCTCGCCCGACCGCTGGTCCCGCGGATAAAATTTGTGTCGTCGGATGAGAATGGGTACGGCTGGAGTGTAGTGTTTCCGGAGTAATGGCTCGAGGTCCGCCCAATCCATCGCGGTAACATCAGCGGGCATGGCTAGCGCTTTTGCCATCTTAAACACTGCAGGCCCGCAGTGCGTTAGGAAGATGGCTCATTTCTTTGGTCCCGTGGCATCCTTCAGATCGTTGCATTCGAGGAACATGTGGAATCTGTCCATGTAAGATTCCCAGTCCTCACTGGCGGGGTTGAAGGGGGTTGGTGGCGTGATGCTGGCCATCTCGTCGCTTGGCTGGCTTCCGTCAGACACATGCTTCGGTTCAGGATAAGAATCCCACCTTCGTCGCCAGTGTTATGTCCGCATGGAAGGAAGCCAGGAGTCGGTGACTTTGTATCAAGCTCTTTTATTGCAGTCAGGAACCAAACTGGCACTAAGAAAAACTTTGCGGCTTTTTATTTCCAAGCCGCGGCGGCCGCGGCCAATGGCACCGCTTTGAATCTCCCGCGATTTGAACCTATCAATCGCGGGAGATTTTCAGCAAGCCAATCGGCGCGGCTCGCCTAGCCAATCCGATCGCCCCGCACTTTGGCCAATCAAAGCGCGGGGATCTCAAGAATTCAAATGAAGGTACAGAACAAAATATATATTGCATTTGTTTATAAAATAGAAGGCCTGCCTTGTATATTTAATGTTTGTAAACCAAGAATCAGAAATATGTATTTTTAATAGAGTGCCATGCTCTCTTAAGAATGAGGATAGAAAATGAAGACAAGAAAGTTAACAAAATCCAGCGGGAGAAATTTGCTCAAGATGTTTCTTCTGTGTGGTATATCTGGTGCAGTATATCTTTGAGATATCTGAATAGTAGATATCTGAAAGGAGGGATATTGAGCCAATAGATAATGTAACTTTGTACTATAGATAGGAGATATACATCAAAAATATGTGTGAATGGGTTCTGGTTTGGGTTTCTTCAGCGACAGACCAAAATCCGCGATCGTGCGTGGATTCAATCTGTGCTCGCCGCTGGAGTGCCCCAATCCTTTGGATTCGGGGCTGAAGCCACCCCGTAGAGGTGGTGAAGAGGGGAGAGATTGCCAGCTGAGTGGAGGGGAGCTGCATTTCTCCTCCTTGGCTACTCTAAACTCTCTTTCCCGAAGGCAGTTGTAGCAGAGGCCACCTCAAAGAAGAACCCGACTGGATAAGATTGTGCAGGAGGAAGACAAAGAGGAAAGCAGGACAGATGGGCTAAATAACAGAGAACATCTAAGCCCCTGATTTTGCCCCATGGAAAAGAAAACCTAAACAATTTCCTAACACACCTAAACAGCACACACCCCAAAATCAAGTTCACCATGGAAACAGAAACAAACAAACAACTACCATTCCTAGATGTACTAATCTACAAAAAAACAGATAGCACACTAGGACACACCATATACCAGAAGAAAACACACACCAACCGCTACCTCAACGCCCAATCCCACCACCACCCAGCACAGATAAACTCCGTGGCTAAAACACTAATTACTAGAACCAAACGCCTGGCAGACAAGACACACATTAAGACTGAACTACGCACCCTGATTAAAATATTGACAGCCAACGGCTTCCACAAAAGCAAAATCACCAACTTGATCCACAAAAACACACTGAGACATAATAGAGACTCAGAAGATGAACAGACCCATGGAACAGCTGTCCTGCCCTACATAAGAGGCACTACAGACAAAATTAGTAAGATACTATACAGACACCACATCAAGACTGCCTTCAAAACAGACAGAAAAATAGCAGCCATCCTCAGGAACCCCAAAGACAAAATTGACCTGGAAAACCAAGGCATATACGAAGTCCCCTGTGCATCATGCCCGGCCACATACATTGGACAGAGCAATAGAAGAATAAGTACCCGCCTGGATGAACACAAAAATGCAGTCAAAAAGCTGGAACACACTTCCTCACTAGTCCAACACATGGAAGCCACAGTTCATAGCATCAACTTCAATGGCACCAAAACCCTAGCCACTATAGAAAATTCCAGCCACAGAATCATCAGAGAAGCCATAGAGATTGAAAAAAGACCAGAAAGCATGAACAGAAGAGATGATTCCACCAGGCTGTCAATCATTTGGAAGCCTGCATTCACAAACAAAAAAATCTCCACACCACAAGCCAGGCAAACAACTGGGCACAAACAAATCCCCCCTGATACCTCCAGCTCAAACACACCCCAACCAGGCACCCAGATGAAACCCAGCTTCCTAACTAATGATAGCCGTCCATTTACCCGAAGCCAAGCTGCATCAAAGGCCTCCAATAAAGTAACACAATGTTGCCAGCCAATCAAGATACAAAAAGAGCCAAAAAACCAGACAGAAGATATTAGAAGCAGAACACAGCAAACTCCAAGACCAATAAACACAGACCAAGACTCTCAACCAATCAGGATGAAGAAAAAACCATTCTGTCACAGCAATAGGCTGCCCCAAATTTAAATCTGAAATCACTGTAAAAGTCTAACTCACAGACGAACACTATACAGAAGCCTGATGATGGCAGATGAGATTCTGTTGAAACGTTGCTACAACTTTAAAAGCACCACTACTATGACGTGGGAAAATACCCGAACAAAGCTGAATGCCATACATGTAAGGACCCACGAAAACTTAAGAATATATATATAAATATATATCTGTGTGTGTGTATGTGTATGTATGTATGTATTCTTAAGTTTTCACAGGTACTTACATGTATGGCATTCAGCTTAGTTCAGGTATTTTCCCAGCACAACTACTATGACGTGGGAAAATACCCGAACTAAGTTGAATGCCATACATGTAAGTACCTGAGAAAAGCACAGAGCTGAAGACCAAGCCTGAAGATGATGAATGAGACTTCATTGAAACGTTGCCTAGATACTTCCAATCTTACGCGGGAGAAAACCCAAATATCCAAAGATCCACATACAAATACCCGTGAGAACCTCAGAAAACATACACACACACACAAACATACACACACACACACATATATATATTTATATTTTGCTATGTTTTTAGAATTTTTCTTTTTACATTTTCAAGGGGAAGTACCAGGCAGAGTCTGAATGATGAGACTTACATGATATAAAATAGACATTAGAAATTTGAATGTTATAATTTTAGAATGCATAAATTCAATGTTTAATGAGATTTCATATGATAATAACAATAAGGTGTTAAAGGTGTTGCACTCTGATTGGCAATCATAGGGGGAATTTTGCTTTTAAAGAATGTTGGAAGAGAACATATGAAATTGTAAACAAGACACACGAAAGCATAAGTATAATGAATAAAAAGAAATAGAAATTTAGGTAAAAGAAATACAATTGAATAAGAAGAAAATGAGATAACCATAAAAGAAAATTAAGAGAAGTAAAGGGAGAAATAGTGAGAAGTTGGGAAAAGAGTAATAAGATATGAAGTTGAATACATAAGATGAATATGCATATGAAATTGTGTCTGTATGGAAATGTGATAACCCGGAACCATGCTGTACTCAAATAAGATGTTTTATTTGTTATGTTAAAACTCAATAAAACTTTATTTTAAAAAAATATGTGAATAAATTTCATATTGATTACGACGATATATTATGAGACTCCGTTTTGGAGGGGATTGTGGAATGCATGGGTTAGAGGGAGGCTTCATACTTATACCATATTTAAACAAACTATGCTGTGGTATCAATCATATTGGTATTATTTATATAATTTTCAACAAATTTGAATTGCAAATCTGTGTTATTTCTGATCTTGTCTACAGTGTGATCTATAGTTGCTCTGATATTATATTTTTTATACTTCTTGAGATTCTAATCTTGATTTTCACACAGCAAAGCTTCTTGCAACCAAATCTTGATAATGTACTCCTACTCCCCTGATAAACTACATCTTAAGCACAGGCCAACCTCATGAAACTTCATGTAAATAGAACTCCTGTTAATCTGAATATCTTACATCTGCTTCTCCAGATGTTTTGGATGCTTTCATATCTCTCTAGAGAGTGTGGGAGAGAGCAAGAGATTGATTATTGGATAAATGACTCCTAGCATTAAAAACAAAATCAAACAGTAACTTTTTTAGGTTCTAAAAATTATTCCCCAAGAGGCTAACACATCCTTGGTCTCAGTGCTAGATGACAAAAATGGAGCTAAGCAAGTTTTATCAAACAGAAAACATTTTGGAAGGAAGAGAGAAATCATGCACTCCCTGGAGATGACAGACTACCCCATTTATGCCAAGAAGATTAAAGCAAGTGTTCTTGCTCTGTGCCTATCTATAGAAGTTGGATTTTAACCAAACAAGAAGTGAATAATGAAGTGTTCACATAAGAAAAACATGGTTGTATTCAGAATTATCTAATAGGCCAGAGAACCATTATTTCTATATTGAAACATACCAGTGCCTATATGTGGTATGTTTGTGCTTATATTTTCTGTTTGGAAAAACAAGAATTTAACATTTTATTTTTAATATGAAAGAAATAAAGCAAAACAAATTGCTCTGAGAAATTGCTTCTCTGGGGTATTCCTTCCTTCCCTTCCCTTCCCTTCCTTTCCTACCTACTCACCTACCTTTCAGCACTTACTGGAGCAATGTAATTCAACATCCATAAAACCAGTACTTATATTGGTTTCATAATGTAATTGCAGATCTCATAATTCTTCATCAGGATAATTGAGGTGAAAGGATAAGTGGGTGAGAGATGCAGATGAAATATGTCTTAACTAGTCTATCTGGTTGGATAAAGAGCTTTCAGGCATGCAAACTGGAAATAGTAAAGTGGTATTAATTTAATAGTAAAGTGATACCAATTCTCAAAAGAAGGTGAAGGAAGATATTTGTCGATTCTCCATTTGGAGAGGGCAGGGGACTGTCAATTCCAGATGGGTATGTAAAGTACAAAACAGAGGTCCTTTGGCAGGGGTCCAAGAGAAGAGAGTTAGGTATATAATCTGACAGGTAGGTTAACACAGTTATTTGAAGCTTACAATAGTGGTAAATATATATGGCTCAGGTGTAGGATGAGGATGAAGATTTCTTCTCTGAGCTTGTGGGTTGGTTTCCAAACATTTTGTTACCATGCTAGGTAATATCTTCAGCAGAGTTTAGGGGATGTTGTTGTCAGTTTTCTTCTGTTTATAAAATGAAATATCCATCACAAAACCTATCACAAGACCCTGAACTGAGGGGACCTTCACCTGAAATGATCTCACAAGACCTACTGACCACATGAAGCCCTTATAAACAGAAGAACACTGACACTAAACTCTGCTGAAGATGTTGCCTAACCTGGTAACAAAATGTTCAGAACCAAGCCAAAAGCTCAAAGGACAAACCTTCACCCTCATATATCAAGCTCTCATAATATATGAACAAAAATCAGTTGAACCTTTGTCTGTTGTACAGTCTCCAAGCTTAGTGATTAGGTCTTTGAAAAGATATCACTCATGAGGAAAATAATTCTATTTATGATCTTAATAGCATTTAAGTAGCTTCCAGAAAATGATTTATCATAAAAAAAAGGGAATGAGGAATTTTTTACTATTTCTTGGGGGGGGGGAACCAGATAACATCTCAAACTGGGACAATACCAGAAGTCTGGTTTTGGATCAGATTGGCACAGTTTTATGCTACTAACAGCAATGAAAAGAAATAAAGAATGCAACAATGGTGTGGCATCATGAGACAAGACCCATTCTTTATACTTGGGTCTCAAAGTTGGATGAAATTTCTTAGGTCACTGCTTTTCACTGTGATATATATATTGTTAAGTCTGGAGCATGGGTGCAAAGAATGGAGACGAGCCGGTAGAAACAGTGAACTTCAAACTCTTTATTTACATGGTGTGACAGCTCGAACTGGATGGCTGCTATAGCCTTCCTTATATAGGCAACTTATTAACTATTCAACCAATAGCAATCCGGGAGCGCTAGCTCCGTTAACCAATGAGAATGACCTGTTAATGGCCAATCAGATTATTCTGAATGGACCAATCCGATCTTGCCATTAACAGCCAATCAGAAGTGTAAGGCCAGAACCCTGCACTTGACTTCAAGCTCAAGATAACTTTATTTAACATTTATTCATTCACACAATTTATTCATTCCCCCGGCTTCTGCTTACGGGGCGCGGTCACATAGTCCTTGAGGTAGGACGGTTGTTTTATCAGTCTTTTTGATTTTTGCAGAGTGCCTGGCAATTGGCTGCACTTTTGCTGAGGTAGATCATTGTTTAATGACAGGGGTGCCTCTGGTTCGTGTTTCCGTTGTCACCAATATCTTCGGCAACTCCCTGAGGTGAACTCACTCCCATCCCTGGTTCCTGTTCCTGCGTTTCAGTTCCGTTATCATTCCCTTCGAAAAGATTTTCCTCTAGTTGAAATTCGTCTTCCTCTGTATCTCCCCCCCCTCAGTTTGGTCATAAGGGAGTTTGGAATTGTGTGACTGTAGCCGTGATCGTAGTTGATCTATGTGGCGCTTCCAAAGTCTATCGTCAGGTCTCTGTACAAGGTATGATCTTGGGCCGGTTATGCGGATTACGGTCGCTTCTACCCACAGCGGATTGCCCGATAAGTTTTTAGTGAATACTAAATCGCCTACCTGGAAGGTACGGCATTGGCCGCTGGATCCAAGTGGTTTTTTCGGTTCGTAGGCTGGGTGTAACCGGTCGAGTTGGGAGCGGAACTTTCATCCCATTAGCAGCTTGGCGGGAGTTTTGTTGGTGACGCTCTGAGGCGTAATGTGCTGTAAAAAGAGGATTCGGTTTATCTTCTCTTCGATGTTGTCATAGTCCACTTTCTGCAGTGTTTTCTTAACGAATTGCACCATGCGCTCAGCCCTATCGTTGGTCACAGGGTGCGCAGGCGAAGTGAGCGCATGTCGGATACCACGGTCAGCCAGGTACTGTTCAAAAGACAGCGCAGTAAATTGGGGCCCGTTGTCGGATACCAGAACGTCTGGTAATCCATGGGTTGCAGTCTTTCCAGTCTTTTGATGACCACTTCAGTGGTCGTGTTCCTCATTCGGTGAATCTCGAGCCAATTCGAGTAGGCGTCGACAGTTAACAAGAATGTGTGGCCTTTGGTCAGCCCAACAAAATCTAGATGGATGCAGGACCAGGGTCCCCGCAGCGTCTCCCATTCGGTTGGGGTTGCCTTTGGTGGAGCGTTGCTTACTTCTTGGCATCTCTGGCAAGTTTTAACCCATGATTCGATTTGTCTGTCTATGCCTGGCCACCATGCATAGCTATGTGCGAGGCCCTTCATGCGCACGATGCCAGGGTGGCCATTGTGCAAGGTTCTTAGCAATGCCTGTTGGAGTCGTTCTGGGATAACGGCTCTATCACCCCAGAAGATACAGCCCTTTTGCGAGAACAACTCTGTTTGACGACTTTTGAATGGTGCAAAGTCGTCTGGTACTTGGTCCAATGGCCATCCGCATTCCACCCACGTGAGGACTCGTTCTAAGATGTGGTCGCGTTTCGTTTCTCTCGCGATATCACGGGCAGTTAATGGCAGCGTATGAAGTGTCTCGATCTGCAACATTGTCATCGTTGGTGCAGGATCGTTGATGGTTTCTGGGAGCGGTGCACGGCTCAACGCGTCGGCGTGGGGAATGGCTTTACCGGGGCAGTATTGTAGCTGATAATTGTAGGCAGCCAAGAATTCTGACCAGCGGGTCATCCTGGGAGAAAGTATGTAGGGAGTTGGCTTATCCCTAGCGATTATCCCCAGCAATAGTTTGTGGTCAGTTACTATAGTAAAAGCCCGGCCGTACACGTACTCATGGAATCTTTTAACAGCCAATACAATTGCTAGGGCTTCTTTATCGATCTGGCTATAATTTCGCTCGGTTTTCGAGAGCATTTTTGAAAAGTAAGCAACAGGGGCTTTCCTACCGTTAGGCAATACATGGCTCAAAATGGCGCCCACTCCAAAAGGCGATGCATCACAAGTGATATTCAGCGGTAAAGTCTCATTGTATTGCATAAGTACAGCGTCAGAAGTCAGTAGTTTTTTTACATTACGGAACGCCTGCTCTTCTCTGTGACCCCATACCCAAATTGCTTTTTTATCTAGTAGGTGATGTAAAGATTCAGTGACAGTCGCCTTGTGCGGCAAGAATACTTTATAGAAATTGATGAGGCCTAAGAACGCCTGGAGGTCGGCCATGTTCCGGGGTCTGGGAGCGGTTTTTTATTGCTTTCAATTTGCTATCAGTAGGGTGAATACCCTGACTGTCAATCAAGTACCCTAAGAATTCAACACGATCTGTACACAACTTGCACTTATTTTTCTTCACCTTCAGACCTGCTTCTTGGAATTTTTGTAAAACCAGTCTTAAACGATCCCATAAAATTTTTGGAGTGGGGGCAGCAATGAGCACATCGTCAAAGTAGGGGACAACACCTTTGATCCCCTGCAAGAGTCTCTCCATTAGGTTTTGAAAGATCCCCGGAGCTACACTGACTCCGAATTGGAGCCGCGTACACTTAAAGGCACCTCGGTGTGTTACGATAGTCTGTGCCTGTGCTGTTTTTTCGTCAACCGGCAGTTGCTGATAAGCCTGAGCTAAGTCTAGTTTAGCGAAGAGTTTTCCGCCCCCCAGGGAATGGAGGAGGTGTTGCACCACCGGCACCGGATATGGATTTTGTTGTAGGGCATGGTTTAGGGTGGCTCGATAGTCCCCACAAATTCTAATGGAGACGTCCGGCTTAATTGGTTTCACGATTGGGGTTTCCCATGGGGAGTGGTCGGTTGGCTTTAAAACTCCCTGGGCTATCAACTTATCAAGCTGTTCGTCGATTTTCGGCTTTAGTGCGAACGGAACTTGACGAGGCTAAAGTCGGATGGAACTATCTTTGGATTAAGGCTAAAGGATATCGGGGTCCCCTTGTACTCGCCTAGCTTTTCCGCGAAGACGTCCCTGAATTCGTGGGCGAGGTCCTCCTCCCAGTCACTGCCGCCGATTCGGTTAATGCCTGCCACTTTAATGCCGACTGGTGAAAACCACTGCAGGCCTAACAGGCTAGGCCAGTCCTTGTCGATCACCGTCAGGGGTAAGTACACTGTATGGTTCTTGAACGTGACCCGGACTCGACTGGATCCTACGACTGGAATCTGGTTCCCCTGGTAGTCCTTTAACATAAGCCATTGGAATTAAAGGTCTTGGCGCCGGATAGTGGGGATGAGTTGCTTGAGGGTCTTCCAGGAGACCATTGAAAGAGACGATCCCGAGTCAACTTCCACTTGGCAAGGCTGATTTGATAGAACTTGTGTCGTCTTACGAGCGTTGGAACGGTCGATGCATAGTGGGCCCTTAGTAGCGGTTCGAGGACGTCCCAGTCCAGGCCTTCACTTCAGCTGGTTTCGCTAATGCCTTGGCCATTTTGAATACCGTCGGCCCGCAGTGCATTAGGAATACCGCCCGTTTCTTCTCGGTTGTGGCATCCTTCAGATTATTTGTTTCCAAAAACATTTGGAAACGGTCCATGTAGGACTCCCAGTCCTCTTGAGCTGGGTCGAATGGAGCAGGTGGTACTAATCAGCATGATGCATTATTCTTCCATGTGTGTTACCAATTTTTGTTCGCCACTATCTCCAATAGTCTGTCTTTATTAGCTGAAAAGTGCGCCATTGCACAGGTTAATGCCCTCTGGGAAAAAGAACCTCTGTACAAAGTCAGAAGACCCTGATGTGTGCGCTCGCACAGGTTTTTGCATGGGCAGTGACAAAGATCCAGAAGAATTTCCTCCATATAAAACTAAAACAGAGGAGATGCAGTAATGAATCAACAAGTTTCAGTACATGCCAGGCCTCAAGGCCTCACGTAGGCTGAAAGCGTGTACCAGGAACAAAGAACATCAATCAGCAATACAACACCATGGGCTGCTAACTGGACTGCAGGCGTTGATTGGCTACTTTGTACCTACTAAAACTGACCATATAACACTGTGATTTGGTGCTACTATGTGTCCACTAATATTTCTACTCATGTAACATGATGATTGGATAGAGTTCACCACTTGTGACATATTACTGTGTGTTTTTAATAAAAGAGCTTCCCGAGCTTGTGATCGGGGCAGCTCACCCGAGATAGAACCAGCCTGGTGTCTTTCTTGATGCATTCGACCACCCAGTGAGAAGCCTTCCAAATGCAGAGCAAAGCCGCACCCTGCCACATTTATTCATTCTTTCATTGTAACAAAACAATTATCTTGTTTGTTCATTCTTCAGTCTCTGAACAACCCAGTCCTTTCTTTGTATTCTCTCCTCTCCTTCCTACCATATGTTTTACCTGGTAGAATATCTCCACCCTTGGAGCACATTCATTCATACTGTTGCACAACTATTCCCTGGGGTCATCCATATCTTTATTCACTAGAACATAGCATGCAACTTTCACTGACTTTCAAGGTTTAAAGGTATCTCTTGTCCAGCCATTGCAGTCTGTTTTATGGAAGTTTTCCACAAGAGGTTTATTTTGGTGTAATGCTACTAGTTTTCTGGAAGTTAGTTTGTTTATTCTTATCAGAAGCATCACATTTAAATAAGGCATACTATATGACATGAAAATTTAAAATATAAAATACAAGATTAAAATATATACAAATTAAACAGATCTGTCCCAGAAATTAGCAACATTAATTGCATTCTGTCCAGAGGTGGTATTCAGCAGGTTCTGACCAGTTCTGGAGAACTGGTAGCAGAAATTTTGAGTAGCTCAGAGAACTGGCAAATACCACCTCTGACTGGAGATTTTACAGTATCCTTCCCCTGCCACGCCCACAGAACCGGTAGTAAAAAAAATTGAATCCCACCACTGATTCTGCCATGCTGCCATGAGCTCCACAAGTGTACAGGCTGTCAGGATTTCAACAGCTACCCCAATTAAATGTCAACTCATAAAACATTTTCTATACAGGTTTTATAGTTGTCACAGACAAGTGTACATATGTGTTGTTGTCTGCATGTCACCACAATTGCAAAGAGTAGAAGCCACCAGATAGCCCCACATGTTCAGTGTCTCTGGATCTTATTGTACCCATGTATCATGTAAGTTAGTTAACAAGAGAAAACTTTTAAAGGACAATTAATTCATTTACATAGCACAATGAAAGTATTAACCATTGTTGGAATACTGTTTTAATTTAAATTAATGATTACATTTCTTACATTATTTAACATTATAACATTATTTTGGTTTATATTGCTATATTGCGAATGTTTCTGCTTCTATAAATCCCTAAAAATCAAAAGATAGTAGTAGTTTAAAAATCTGATCATTAAAAAGCAAAACAAAACAAAAAGACGATTTTTTTTTTTTTTTTACAAAACTCTACCTGAACTTTTATCTAAAAATTAGAAGTGGTTTACTGTCAATGGACCATAAACTCAAACATAACTTGATAACACAAATTAATGCTATGAAAATTGTTCTCAATTTTTTTTTCTCAGCCATGGGCATAGGCAGTTATCTCACAGGACAAGAGGAGAGATTCTTACAGCATCAATCAGTGCCTCTGTGTAATGCTAATGTGATTGGATCCTCAATGATTAGCATCTTTTATCTTACATAAGAACAATTGTGTATAATATCAAGAATCATTACACTGATATAAGATAGGAGTGATGGTTTCTCTGTCCCTCCTTCAATCTCCTCTGGACTTTTTTTTCCCTCAATCTGAATGAAAGCTAATGTTTGGACGGAACTTGGTTTGATAAAGGAAGGAACCCAATCAAGCATTTCTTCTTTGCAAACATTAATTGGATCATGTCATGCACCAAGATTCATGTAACTGAAGAAGGTATTTTCTAATAAGATGTCTCATCTCCAGCATTGCAGAGATTCAGAGTCCTAGCAAAGGTAAGATCAAGAGCAGTGGTGGTGAACCTATGGCACATGTGTCAGAGGTGGCACTCACAGTCCTCTCTGTGGACACGCATGCCGTTACCCCAGCTCAGTTCCACCATGTTTCTCTGTGATGTTTCTTGCCATTGTTCTGTTTCTTGGTGAAAAAGAAGCTTGTGAAAGAAAAGGATCTCACCTCTTGCAGAGCTGCCAGTGTTGTGATGCCCCACCTCCCACTGGCTAGCTGGACTTTGGGTCACTGCTGTGTGCACATGAGAAAGAGAGAGAGACTTGCAGTTTGGGCACTCAGTCTCTAAAAGATTCGCCATCACTGTTCTAGAGACTAGGAGTATTATTTTACCGTGGTTACAGTCATACCTATCTGAATGTTCCTACCAAATGATTCTCAGGGACAAAACTGCATTTTCTTCTCTTTAACATTCACAAGATACCATTTAAGTAAATACAAGATGCAAAAGATGTAACAGTGGGTTGCTTGTAGACTCATAAAAGGTGACTTGTTCAAGACAAGTGAACTTCTGAAGAGTGAATTCAGAAGTAATCTTATCTTTCAAAATTCTGATACATATTTTATTCAATTAATTATTTGGGAATAGCTAGAAGCATGCAGTTTCCAGATGGATTCTTCAATCAGCCTGAAGGGTTCATTCATCACCTTTTCCTCAGAAATAGGATTCTGATGTATGGTTTTGTGCCTCAACCTTTTGAAAACTTAAGCACCCACATCAAATGAAAGCATATCTTAATAACAAAATCAGCCTGCAGGGAGATATCTACATTTTGCAAATAAATAGCTAATAAACATCCATTTGAATATTGAGAATGTTGGAAACTGTCTTGGCTGGCATGTTAACTGAATAATGTTACCAGACTAGTCTCTGCACCAGATCTAAATCAAGAAATTACTCACCCGAGGCACAATAGCCACAGAATCCATGACTTCTCTGACCCTTCAAACCTAAGCAAAGATACAAATCATCCAGAAATAGCTACTTAATATATAGCGATCTGAAGCCTTTAAGCAACTCTTCACTATTATCAGTAGTAGTGATAAAGTTAAGCAGCAATTTTCTCTCTTTTCATAGCATCTAACATCAGTTGCCTTGGACAGATGTTTTGCTCTGCTGAGCAGGTTTTTAGAAGTCTTCTCCTACATAACATCTCCAGCTATTTACAAGGTGGTTTGTTAGAATCATAGAATCACAAGGCTGGAAGGGACCTTGGAGGGCTTCTAATCCAATCTCCTGCCCAAGGTAAGAGGCCTAATTGTATCCCAGACTGTCCAATCTTTTCTTGAAGACCTCCAGTGATGGAGCACCCATCGATGAAGAATTGCTTTCAAACATCTCTTGTGGGTCTTCCTCTTCCTCTCCCTCTCCTCCTCCTCACCTTCTGTTAGCCAATCTTCTTCTACTCTGAAGCTATTAAGTCTGTCCACATTTCCCCAACTGAAAAAAGACCAATGAGAGGATTTCCTTTCCTTAATATTTGATTGATGTATAGAAATAATAAGTAGGAAAAACAAAACAAACAAACAAATAAAAGAAATTTTGGCACAAACTCTGCACAATAGTGTCAATAAAAAATCAGTTTCATATTAACACCTTATACAGAGACATACATGTAAATATACTAGCAATTTTCCCTTACAAGTACTTTGTCACTATGTACAGTGCTATGTAATTAATCATATTCATATTGTAAAAATGTTCCAAATGTTCATAAATGATCAAGAGATGAGCTAGATATGATGACAAAGTTATATCTGTTGTTAACATATTCCAGACAAACTTCCTTTATTGAATGTTCATCACAGTTCTTGAAATTGCAATTCCTAGGATTCTCACCCAAAATTCCTATGCCAGTTAGAAATTTGGAGAAATGTAGTCACAAAAAATCTGGAAGACGGAGATTTAGGGAAGACTGAAGAGGAGCCCAAAAGCAAGAAAGTTGGTGAAAAATTGTAAAAGTTTTAATGAGGTAGCCCACTCCTATAGTTCTGACAGACAGGGATAGGGAAAGGAACCTGTCATCATTGAGCATTGTTGGGCAACCTCTGTCACTTTGTCCTCATGGATTATGCAAAAGGGGGATTTACCAGGAAGCCCTTACTCACTATGAAGTTCTTCTTGTGTAGCTGATCCATAGGAGTCAATAAGGGAGACAGAGAAGCTGCCATACACCCAGTCATCAGACTTTTGCAAATCAGACACTGCAGATGATCCTTGTGCTAGGCACAAGATGAAAGGTAAGTCACTCTGCAGAGGCCTGAAGAGTTGACAACTGAAAAAAAATAGATAGGTTGCTCAGTGAGATGATGCAAGGAACTTGTGCTATTCCCATTATCCAACCTGCTGAAAGCAGACAAATATGAGCTACCTGGTCTCACCCTCACTTCTTCATCACCAGGGTCATTGCAAAGCATTATACAGCACATATACAGCAATTCCAGGTTACTTGCAGGACTATCTTTACCCACTTATAGCAGCCTGTCCTGTTAGATCTAGCTATAATGGACAGTTGGTATATTCGTGAGGAACAGGAGGTTTGCCACAACCAATCAACAGTTAGGTAAATGGAATTCAAGTCTGAGGCAGAAATCTTCATGGGAATAAGGAAAAGCAATAAAGTTGACCAATTTGGCCAAAGGGAAGGGGAATGATAAACGGATTAAAGGGCTTCAGTCATGGGAATGAGAGGAAGCTGGGTCATGAGGATATGGCCTTAAACAATGGTTAATGAGGCATTTTTGAGCCAAGGTTAAATTACATCTTTGAGACAAGGTTAAATTAGGTTGAATCAAGGAAATTAGGCAGAGGGGGAACTATTTTTTTTAAAAAGGTAAAGACTGTTTCCTAGCATGATTTGATTGTTGATTGTACCCTATGACTATCATTAAGTGTTGTACGTTATGATTCTTGATTCTTAATCAATGTACCTTGTCTTTATGTATACTGAAAGTATTTACACCAAGACAAATTCCTTGTGTAACCAATCACACTTGGCCAATGAAGTATTCTATTCTATAGAATTACAGTCTAAAGTATATCACCTTCCCTGTAACATCATAGGTCCAGCATCTACAATCCCTACAATTCTACAACTAAGAAAGAGGATTCTGGAAAAAGGAAAATGATTTAGAGTCTTAGCAATCCTAAAAGAACTATGAGTGCCAAGAAACAATTGTTAGTCCTGAATTTCCCATTTGGGAAAAACAAAACAAAACAAAACCAGTCTGAAGTCAACATTTACACTGTCATTGAAAACCATTCCAGCCGTGTAACCAATGATGCAAACAGAACAATCTTCATTAGACCTCCAGTAAAATGTTTCTTAAAATTGCAGTGACTATCTTACCAGTAACCATAGTGTTTCAATAATATAGATAACTGTTGCAATGAGTCCTAGAAATAGCAATTGAAAAGATGGTGGAGGACTTTTGTTGTTGTTGTTTCACTCTATTACCTGTGTTTAACTGTTCTGATCTTAATGTACTCAGGAGGCCCCAACTTTTAAAGTTCACAAATAACAAATCTTAAAGTTGCCAAGGTTGGACACCCCTGAGTTAAAGAAACATCTCTTTTCTTACTACTGCTTTTCCTGCATCCTCAAGGGATGGAAGAGTAGGGCCAAACAGAACCAATGGGTTGAATTACAGGGGGAAATTAGATAAGATATTAGGAGAAATTTCCTGATCATTCTGTCAACCATTGGAACATAAATTATATGTTACCTTTTTCTGGAGTTCTTCAGTCAAAGGCTGGGTAGCCATCTGTCTTTCATAGGCTAACAGCTCCTGAGAAGGTTTGCCTATCCATTTCAGTTAGCGGAGATCTGGTGTTGTTTAAACACTGTCACCAGGAATTATTCACATAGATGTAATGGGCAATAGGAATAAATATGAGAAACAGAAGGAACAGCTGCAGCCAAGGAAATAGTCACATAAATGAAATCTAAGTCTGAGGCAGAAATTTGATTTGGGAAAACGTCTTGGACATGACCCCTCCCCCAGTTCTCATGATGAAAAAGGAAAAGGGGAAAAGCAGAATCAGATTTCATTACTAAAACCATATAATAAATGTACCATTAGTATTCATAAGTCTAACTTCCTAGTCTGGGTTGAGGGCTGAAAATGTTGAGGAAGAAAGGGAACCAGTCAAGGATTCTGGAGAGAACTTGGACGAGGGTCCTGCATCCGATGCAAGGATGGGGCCAGGACCATCTGAGTGGGGTGATGTCTTCGGAGCCTTCAGAGTCTGGCAGCAGCGAAGCAGAGGACCCGGGGAAGCCTATTCCCAGTGCGTATGTGCACAGAGCTGCTAGAAGGCCAGAGCAGCTGAAGCAGAAGAAATGATTTGGGAGTAAGGCTGGGAGGTGATTGCCCTTCCCATCAGGGATAAAAGTCAGTCCTCAGTGATGAAAATCTTTGCAGGAAGCAAAGCAGTTCAGAAATTTCTGAGTCCATCTTGAACCTCTGTATTCTGGTCATTTTTTTCTGGGTTTTTGGGTTGCCTTATGTTAAGCCTTAATTGAATGTTGTTGGCAAACATTCTACAGCACTGAGAAGTGTGCTCTTATCTGGAGGAACTGTGTATAATTAGTTTTGGCTGGGAATGAAAGTAACCCCAATGTCACAATAAAATAGGTTTTATTTTTAAAACCAGTTTGTGTTTTATTAAGTTTGACAAAGCCTGGGTCAGAAGAGAAAATAGGACATTGGACTTCGGGTAATACCCTTACCTCTATCAGCTTTGGTGACCTAGGTTGGAAGGTAGGGAGATACATGTACAAAGGATACAGAGTGTCTTGAAGTAAGGATGAAATCACTTACATTCTGATACCTGATGGTCAAGCAAAGTCTAACAACTAGAGGCAGATTTATTGAAGCCCCCAATATTAGACCAAGATAAAATAACAGCAGTACCTGAAAGCAGTCTGGGAGTTCATATAAAAGAAAGTGTATATATTATCCATATATGTATTCCATATAATAGTATCCCTACAAAAAGTTGGATGGTACTAATGCTGTTAGCATGTTAGGCAGCGGTGGGATATGACAGAGTTAACTACTGGTTCAGGATTTACGAGCTTCCCTGCAGGTTGCGAGCTGCGTGCCTGTAAATCGTCATCAGCAGCTGCCTGCAGAGAAGCAGCCTTTGAAACAGCCCTCTTTTCTTGCTTTTCTAACTGCAGCTGTGCCTCGTTCAGCAGCTGAAGTTGAAAAATCAGGAAATAAAGATCAGGTAAGAGCCCAGATGGGTGGGTGGGTGGGCAAAAACACCAGCAGACATAGAACCGGTTCTATGTCTGCTGCTCTTCAGAGGTGGACAGAACCAATAGAAACCCACTCCTGATGTTAGGCATTAAAGATTTAGCTGTTCCCCTAGATTTCTGGAAGAGATATAGTGTCCTACAAGGTAAACCAGATCAAATATTTGCAATAAAGTAAGCCAAAACTATATAAGCTCTTATGACAGCACAGCAGATTCCCAAAATTTAATATAACCTTGCAAGTCTGAATGTACTTCCTCTCCTCCTAGTTTATCTTCCTGAGAACTTGTGGGGGGGATTTGTCTGAGATATTTTTACAGATTTCCCCCTTTATGTGAAATTAAGCCACATTTATATGTTTATTGCCTTGGTGATGCATTTTCCATTTCTTTGCTAAAGTCATATTGTATACTCTACATAAATGGTTAGGGAAGCTCTGTTGGTTCATGACGTCTTTTTTATAAGTAAGGTTTGGTCATTGTTGAAGTGTTTTAAACATTCGTATAGCACAAAGAATCACTTTTGAGAGATGCACAGCTACATAAATTGTATGCATGAATGAATGAACAAATGAATGGATGCAGTGGTGGGATTTTTTTACCACCGGTTCTGTGAAAATGGCTTGTTAGGCATGCTTTGCATGTGCACATATGCATGCAGAGGATTTGATACTGACCTTCTCCTGCAATCCTGCACTCTCCCTGTGTATTTAACAGCTGACGTGCAGTGATCCACTATACTGCACAAAGCAGCTGAGCTTCAAAACCAGGAAATAAAGATATTTATGTATTCATCAAGTATAGAGCCGCGGCAGATGGGAAGGCCCAACAGCTGATCATTGGAGTGAACCAGTTCTCTCCTCAAAGCTACCAGTTTGGTTGAACCGGGCCGAACCAGTAGAACACCACCCCTGAATAGATGAATGAATGAATGAATGAATGAATGAATGAATGAATGAATAACACACAAATGTAGGAAATTGATTTTGGATAGTTAACTTTATGAAAAATTAATACTGCCATAGGCATATGCTCATTGTAGATATATCTTGTTATAGTGTAGAGGAGGAGGTGGGCTCTACGGTATTTTTTTCCATTATGCACATGAAAAAATATCTGAACATCTGAATCAAAACTTCTGTGACATTTTCCACTTGTGCAGAATCCAAATTCATGCAATTTCTTCCTCCCAAAAAGAGACAGAGAAAAAAAGAAACTAGCAGTGTTGTCTGAAACCTAGCAAAACTTAGGTTCCTGGCAAGTTATTGTTATCCATTATTAATCAGGCCATGAGGCTATTCTGCAATCTATTTGAGTTTGGCTGCATTTATCTCATCACCCATTGGAACGCAGAAGCATTTTTCCCAATAGTATCCAAGTATTATTCCATCCTTTGATCTAGTTCCATAAACCAGGGGCTACTGGCTTTGTAATTTCAAAAGAGCCAAAATTTAAAGATCTATGTTCAGATGACCTGTTATTTTTTCAACAAAGCCTTTCCTTGTTTATGCACAATACAAATCTCTCAACTCCATTTATCTCTTTCCAGATGCAGAAGATATATTTATTTTGAACACCTGTGGAAAATATACAGCTATATAATTAATTGTGTTTCTTAACTTTGTTTTATTCCTTGACTCAGACCTCTAACTGAATTTTGCATATAGAATAAATATGGTAAGATATTTCTTAGTTGGCATAAAAACCAGATATGATCCTGCCAAATTTATACATGTTACTGTTACTGCATGCAGTGGGATTAAATGATAATGCTTCTTTTGGTATTTCTTCCATTTGAATTAATGGTAGTCAAGAAAGTTACCTCTTGTGCATTCTTTAAAAACAGTAGGTTTATTATGCTTAAGATATTTTACTCATTTTAAACTGGACATTTCCGATTTTAAGATTTTGTATGCCATGGCATTTTTAGCAAGTATCTGCACAATTGTAGTATAATCTAGTTTTCCATTATCTGTCTGTCTGTCTGTCTGTCTGTACATATATAATACATAGAAGAGAATTGGGTGATGGTATTTTAATACAAATGAATGTAATTTCATTCTTTGATACCAATATTCAAACCAGCATTCAGCTATATTTTAAAATTGACATATCTCTGAATTTTGCAATTAACTTCTCCAATTGAAATGAATTTTAAAGAAAAAATATGCATAAAATATATCAAAAGTATATATGGGAAAATTGCTTTTCAAGAAATAGCTCTATTACTAGAACTGTTAAGCACAGGAAAAATGATCTGTATTGTTGTATATAGATAGTAGCTCCCTAGAGCTTCCAGTGTTATAACTCCCATTCTCAACTAGAATATTGAATATTGAATCTGGAATCTGTTGTCATGTGAATTAAATGCATTCCTATAGTCCTTCTAGGACAATAGAGAAGAAAAAGCAATTGCTCTATATTTACAAAGTGACCCATAGCTGAGTCATGCCCCATACTCTGTTCACCATATAACTCTCTCTCTATGTACATTTCCTTTTCTAGTTTAAGTCTGTAAATGGTTGTTGATCCTTCTTGGTTTCATATAGATTTTTCAAGTGCAGATTTATGAGAGGAGGCTTAATAGCTTCAGAGGAAAATCTGATTTGGTAACATGATTGGTACTGGATGTCACAGGGAAGCTATGGTATATCTAGACTTTCAGTTAGAATAATTGGAGGTAACCAAATTGGATTTCATGGCTATGTTTTACAGCTGATCAAAAAATGAACACTAAACAAAATGTTTCATCATCATCATCATTATTATTATTATTATTATTATTATTATTATTATTATTATATACACAACAATGTGAAATCCCAGCTGCAAGTTATATAGATGGTGTTGGCTTGCATACACATCAAGTTCTTTTCAAGAACGCAGAAGAACTTGATGTGTATGTAAGCCAACACCAGTCCGGTTTTGTGTGGCTTCGGCGGCAGCAGGAATTCATGACTGCTCGCGATTCCTGCTGTGTTTGCTGCCAAGGTGCCCCGATCCAAATGGGTCTGGGGGATATGGTTGCCCTGTAAAGGCAGCCAAAAAGAGAGGAGATCCGGACAGGGGTTTGGGGGTGTCGCAGACTTCTTCCTCAGCTGGAAAAACCCCTTTTTCCCAAGGTGGTGGAGCAGCGGTCAGTGATGGCCGCCACAAAAAAGTCTGCAACTGGGTAAGATTTGTGCTGGAGGAAGCAGGAGAAGTGAAAGTGCTGGCTGAGCCGAGACAATAACAACTCTTAAATACCCTGGAAACTGAACTGCTTGAATTGCCTGAGAATACATTGTTTCCCAAAGAAGATTGGAAAGCGGTGGTGAAAGCTGTCAAGGGAAAGTTGTGTTTTTTTTTTCACTCTCCCTCCCCATAGAAATAGCAGATGGAGAGCTGGAAAATCTACTTGGGCACCGAAGATAATTCAATTTGAAATTTAAAGCCAAGGGATAAAGGATTTCTGGACATTGGATTTAAAAAAAACCCTTAAATTTCTTTTTATTTTTTATAAGGGGAAGGGAAGTGATAAAGACTCATTATAAGATTGTGCTGAAGGAGATTGCTTTGAGCCTATAAGAACAGGATTAAAAGACATTAAGACTTCTAGAAGATCATCTTGGAAGTGTATATTTGAATTCTACCCTAGGAGGTGAAAATATAGAAAGAAGAAAGTGCTAAATGAAACTGTTTGCTCTGATTTGGTTTGCTTTGTGACTTTGAGATTTCTGTGAAATTTAGTTTAAAAAAAGGGATTAAAGACATTAGGGTTGCGTTAAAAAAGAAAGAAAGAAAAAATGGCATTATCTTTTGAAGGACTACAAATGGAATTTCAAAAACTGAAAAAAGAAGATAAGGGCTCTTCTGGATCTATCTTTCACTTTTTGGAAATGGCGATTTCTACCTATCAAGAAATACGACAACGACAGGAAGACTGGGATGAAGGAGAAGAAGCCATCTTTAATGGACAAACACACTTAGTGGAGGAAGAAAAGCGGAAGGGGGGCAAGGAAAAGATGAACCAAGCAACCAAGAAAAAGAAAAAGGAGATGAAAAAGCGATATGATGTCAGAAAGCAACAGAAAAGAGAAATACAACAGAGAGGGAAGACTAAGAGAGTGAAATTGGAGAGATGTGGGGGTCAAAAAGTTAGAATGGAGAAGAAAGAAAGGGGGAAAGGAAAGAGAAGTCATAAAGGCTTTAAACAAGATGCTAAAAATGATTTTTTTTCAGAGATAAGAGGTGAGATAATTTTTAAAAAATGATTCTGCAAAAGTACATAAGAATGCATTGTAGACATTAGTATTTGAAGCTGAGTTAGAAAATTAGAATATTATATGATTGAAAAATGTATTAAAGGGAAGTCATGATTTAATTATAGAGTTTAATTTCTCATGAAATATTATTTTTATTGTTTAAGAATTAATAATACAATTTAATTTCTTATGAAACATTGTTTTTACTATATTATAAATTTAATATTTCTTTTTTACTTGTTTTTAGTTTTATTATTACTTATCAAACTCAGTATTATTTGTTTGTTTTACTATTTTGAAATGTAATACTTTGAATGTACGGAGCAGAATCAGTACGGAAAATATGTATTATTTTAAATATTATTTAGGGGGAAGATAAAAAGTTGTCATACTTCAATCTGGGTTTACAGGAGAAATATTGTATTAGATAGAAAGGATAAGTAGGTGATTGAAAGAAAACAGACCAAAGATGCAAATATAATTATTTAATTGAGATGGAATAAATAAAATAGAATTAAAAGAATGAGTAGGAGAGAGAAAATATATGGAAAATAAAGAATGCCAAATAAGATATGAGATAGTATATTAAGTGAGTATAAATTTTGATTGATGTCTGTATAAAAAGAGTTAACTCTGGGTAAGCCGCTTTCCAAAAAGAAGTTTTATGTATTTATGTTTTGTGTAATGTTTGTTTAAAACTGACAGGATGTGGAAGAATACTAATGAAAATATATTCAATGAGTATATATTTTTAAGACAGAAGATATGATTAAATAGAAGGAAAGGGAGTAATAAAGAAAAGTTTTGAAAATATATGAAGTTGATTAGATAAGATAAATATATATATAGAAGTGTGATAATTTGGAATTATATTCTTTTTAAATCAGATGGCTTATTTGTTTCTTCTAGAAAAGATATTTTATGTTACTACATCCTATGTTTTGTTTGTGTGTGTTAAAAAAAATTAATAAAGTTTGTTAAAAATAAAAGTTCTTTTCAAGAACTCAGAAGTTGTAATGTAATATATAATGTAGTATAGTGTGTGTGTGACGATCCAAACAGTGTGGCCTTTTACAATTGACAGGTAGAACTGTTGTCAATACACACATTTTCTATACATAAGTTCCATCCAAGATTTTTTGGAGCATGGCACCCAATGTGCCACTAACCAATGGGATCACCAGATGGTAGAAGAGGGGTTGAGAATTTTTGCAGCTGATAACACCTCTTATTACAACTCTGGGATTTTTTTCATGAGCTGCAAGATTTTTGAAAGAATATTTAAGAGTGAGGAATGAGCAGAAGATAAATGGTGATATTATTATGGCTGTGATTATTGTGATTTGTTATGATATTGGTTAAATATGAGATATTTCAAAGTTGATTTTGTTTGATTTTATTATATTTTTCCCTTGAAAACTGCTTACATTTTGTTGATTCCACTAGCACAAAAGCAGCTGAAATGTAGGCATGCATTCATACGTTCATAAATGCCTACTTTATCAACCCTGATTAACTTTCTTAGAATCATTCACATTCACTCAGCTGCAACCATCTAGCCAAGCATAAGATTGTACCTTAACTATTTTAAATACCATAGATATATCTAGTTTGTCATCTGCAATTAAAGCAATTTAACAGCAAAAATTTAAGCACCTTGCTTCATCTGAGTAAACTATGTTGGTGAGTTTTGATGAGCCCATTTTCTACCGTTAACCTTATTGGGAGAAAAAAGTCCTATTTATTGAATGTATAATTATTTCATGTCATATTTTAGTTATCATGTCATATTTTAGTTTTGATTTTAGTTATCAAAACAGCATGTTGTGTGTGTGTGTGTGTGTGTGTGTGTGTGTTTGTAACTGGGAAAATGTTTTTATGTCAAAATAGCAAGATATACAATAGAAAGAGTACACACTGCCCTGGTTGCACAGCAACATAAGTCATCTGTGGAACTGCTGAGTAATGTTTTAGAGCTCCTAACTACTTGTTCTATTTTCTTTTCTGTTCTAGAAACTAAGGGCATCATTTTCTTTTTCTACAGTTATAGCATGTTTGCTTCAACAAGAACATCTGTAAGAGCAGAGAATAAAACAGGACCCAATGCTGCTCTGTATTTTAGGAACATTCTCATTAAATCTATTCATAAAAGGGTAACAGTTTGTACCTGACTGCTTTTCTGATCCCAATAGTATTACTAAATATGCTGGCAGAGCATATTTCCCTCACCCAGCGCCATTAGGAGTCCACATATTTATGGCTTTTCTCAGCTACATTTTGTGCCAAACAATTTTCTAAAGTACCACTTTCCAGCAATTTTATTAAGTGGAGGAAAATGAGAAGAGAGGAAGGAAGGAAGGAAGGAAGGAAGGAAGGAAGGAAGGAAGGAAGGAAGGAAGGAAGGAAGGAAGGAAGGAAGGAAGGAAGGGCTAAAAGATATTACTTTTTTGTAGCTAAGGCACCTGAGAAGTTAATTCAATTCAGGTCAGGTTTTACAAAAAAGGATACATTAAGATGGTACTATCATGAATGCCTGCCTCCCTTCTGCTCTTGCTAAAATTTTCAGTTTTTCACATTGAGCAGGGAAATGGGTAATGGCCTTTCACCTGAACTCCCTTGGATGTGACTAGAAAATAAATCTTTGTATAAGCAAGTAGGCTGCTTTATTAGATACTGGAATCTAACTGAATGGAAGCCAGTTTGTATAGAGATTCCTAAACAAAAACTTGCTAGAGGGAAGTTGGCAGTGGTGGATATATGGTCAGTTTTTGTGACACAATTGTGGCAAAATTGGAAGCAGGCCCTTCTTACTCATATTGGTATCTTCTATGTTCACATGATCACAAGCATTACCTGAGGAGGCTAGTGTGGTTATTCCAATTGTAAACCATGGAACATCACTAAAGCTGGATAAAGCATCCCAACTTTAGCAAAATTAATAACCCCAAAGCTAAGAAATAGTAGGACTACTAGCATTTAGGCAGAAGACAGACTCCTAGACAGAAGGGAGTGATGAAGTGTTATTATGGAAAAATAAGTAAAACAAGGCAAGGTGCCAAGGGTTATTTTTCTCTGGCACATTTCAAGTAATGGGGAACGGGAACTTCAGGTGCTAGAGTGGTTCCTTCATCCTAGTTACATGTCTATTTCCTGACCTTCTTCCTATTCTGCCCTATATCTTCTAAGATGGAGTGCAATACTCCATTGCATCATTTTTCTCTTAAACTGAGAGTGGTAAGTTGTGACACAGTAGCAAGTAGATTATTTTAAAACATTTTAGGGAAAATGCAGCCTGATTTTGTGCCATCTACACCAGTTGCGTAATTCAATTTCTGCTACCAATTTAAAGTACTGGTTAGCTTTAGGGGATAGTAGAGGTGAATGCTTAATTGTTTCTGCCATTATTATTCTATCCAACTCCTATAACAAGCATGGGAAATTTTTTAATGACAACTGTTGCTGTTGTTATACTAGCCTGTGAAAAAAACATGACTTGTACAGCTGTGATAATTCTGGAGTACATGGGTTCAGAAATTTCAGCATGGATTCCCCCTACCTCAAATGTTTAGAATAGCAACAATTTAAGGGAGGAAATAGGAATGCTGAGACCCAAAACATCCATTTTCTTCTTAAAATTCCTACAGATTCATCCTTGAAATGCAAATATTTCATTTCTGCCCACACTAAAGTAGCAAATATGGTGCTGGTAAGGTTCCTTGAGCTACAAAGTGCTCTATAGAAAATTGGAAAGTGCCTTCTACCCCAGTGAAGTTCAACTGATGAGAACAATGAAACATGAAAGCTTTCGGTGTTGCAGAGCAAACAAGTGAAATAACTCCTTGATGCTAGTGTATGCAGTCATGAGGGCAATGTAGTGCTGAGAAACACAGTGGGAGGGAAGAATACAGTATACTACACTAGAACCCTGGATCATTTAGCTCAATATTTGGCATCTGTAGTACTCCAGTGGGTTTTTTTCTACCCCTATTAGGAGTTACTGAGTCTGAAATAGGACCTTCTGTATGTAAAACAAATTTTGGAACTCCAAAAGCTCATGTATTGTTTGCCTGCAGGCCCCACAAAGTGAAAGAGTAATATAATAAATTATGAATAATCAACTATGTGAAATGAGAAAAACTAGATCACTGGATAAGTTGGTAGCATCCTATTTCTTTGCTTCCACTCAGCACATATATCTGAGAGCATGAACATGTGTGTATGAGGCAGAATATACAGCATACACATCTTGCTAAGAAGTAAAACTCTGATATAAGATTGTAGAACTTTTAAATGTTATGTGATTTGCAGGTTAGTGAGAAAGAAAAGTAACAATACATTGTGGCTTCATTAAATAACTTGAGTTCAATAAATACTTCAGGATATACTTACTGTTATGTAGCCCAGCTCCTGATCCTTCAAAATTAAATTACTTCTCCTGATGAACCACTTCAAAAAGGACATTATAAAGTGGAATTGGTTTAGCTTGTCCTAAATTTCCTGATTAGGCCTGATTAAGATAAATGGTTCGCCCTCCTCCAGAGAATAGTTACTTTGAGAACCACTTTGTCCTCTTGACCTTGAAACAACTATAAAAATGTGCAGAGGGATTTGTTCATCAAACAGGCAAGCTGAAAAGAAAGCTCTTCTCTGGAATTCTTGCTTCCCTTTCATTGGTACTCTGATTCCAGAACAAATGATAAGTAATAATGTGCTTCAATCAATGCCTTACATTTGGATTGCTTTAAATGTTGAATTATTACCCTTTCATGGAAAACTGCAAAACTGACTCATGAAGTGGATTTACAGAGGTCCTGTGTAAATAGAAACAGGGCCAGATCCAGAGATGTAGTTGGTTAGACGTTCCTGAAGAACTTTGCAATCCAACATCTAAGTTACAAAAGTAGGCTTTTGGGAACCTGCACGCAGATAAATCTGTAAGTTTTCTGAGTTCTCCTTAGGTTAACAATATACAGTTTTGTTATTGTTGTTACAAAATCAAAATTGGCAGTGCCTTCCATCCTTTTGATCTGCTTTTTCATGAATGCCTGGGAAGATTAGGCAAACCACCCTAGTAATCATTCATTTATATTAATTAATTTGATGGAAACTATTTGAATAAACAAGTTACATAGGCAAGCATTATCACCAAAGTAACTGCCTGGTAAAAAGAGATCTTGAGAGAGCTATGTCTAGGTAATTAATGAGCAATTTGGGGTATTTATTAATTATTATTTTGGATTCTTTTATTGGGAGACTTGGCGCTCTCTTTTGTCTATTGCTTCTCTCTTCTGTTTTTGGCATGGAATTTACAGATATTCTGCCACCAGAGACAAAACTTGTTAAATACAAGAGAGACAGTAGAAGGAAAAGCAATACACTTTCAGAATAGACAAATATTAATGACTTCAGCTCTAAAACACATAGAACTAACTAGCTAAATAAAAGGAAATTGAAAAAGGAAAACATTCTGTAAAATGTCTTGAAAACACTTAAAATAAGTGTCAGAAGTAATTAAGAGAATGGATGTATTGCAATTCAAAATAAAAATAAACTGGTAGAAAGAATCATTTTAGTTTTCAATGCTCAGTCTCCAATGAGAACAAAGGTGATATTATTATTATTAATGTTCATACAGTCAGCCAGATGTTTAGACTGGATTTGGCATTTTTATCCACCTATGAAATCCCTCCAAGGAAATGCAACAGGCAGATGATATCTGATGGTGTTACAGATATTGTCATAGAATGTAAAGTTGCCTTTGCAATTGACTGACTGTGATTTTGACAATGCCAATAGTATTCAGGTAGTTCTCCAAATATTTTGGGATTGCAGTCAAGGTGCCTAATTACTATTAGTAGTATCTTTGCTTTCTTTTGCCACAGTTGTTCTATTTCTATTTGCAAGTCCTTGCATTTTGTGATTTAATCTAATTCTTTTTCTCTTCTATTCTGTTGTCTTCAAGTAATGAAGCAACATCACTATCAATTTTTCTTTACTTTTCGACAATTATTAAGTCTGGGATGTTATGTTGTAGGTGAATTCTAAAATCCCAAAGCACTTTAGTCTTTTCATTTTTTATTATTTTTGACTATTTTGTGGTCCCACCAATTCTTGCTTGCAGGCAAATGGTATTTCTTGCAGATGTCCCAAAGCATTATTGCTACTCTGTTGTAACATTGTTTGTAGTCAGTTTGCACAATCTTCTTGCAGCAGCTAATGCTCCACTGTTGTTGTTTTTTTCAACATATTTGCAAAGATATCGCTTGTTGTCTGTTTCTATCTTCTCAATTCTGGCTTTGTTTGCATTTGTTTTTAAGGCTTGGTCTTGTCCAGATAAAATTAGCTCCTATGTCTTTTTCTTCAATTTTTCTAGTCTTAACCACTGTCAGATATTATTATTTGCTTTACCTGCTAGGTTTTTTAAAAAAACATACTGGCCATGTATTACTTTCTCTTTCCATGTCTCTTTTCTGTTCCTCATTTGATCTTTCTAGTTGGCCAATATGGTTTCTCCAATACTCAGTAAGCCTCCTTGATATACTAGCATCTTGTTCACTGTTCCTTGTATATTCTTCCAATGCCATGTCCTTTTTCCTTCTTCAACTGTTGGGGTACCTGCAACATTCTAAGTCCCTCTATTTCCTGAGTAATTAGAGGATATCAACATTGCTGTGTGGATGAAGAGCACGATTTATTATCATTGTTTTTTCTGGTCTTCCTAACTAAAGATTTTAGTTTTGCTTCAGCCCAGCCTACAATTCCCACTGTGTAACTCATGACCCAGGAATTAATTGCCATTGTTGGTATTTCTTCCACTGAGCTTTAAGATTTTGTTAGCTTGAAAGATTTATTAAGCTCAAATTCCTAGAGATATACTAATTTTCATCCCCAACTCACAAAATAACAGGCAGAGTCAGGACAACTATATTCAAAATTATAATAAATAGTTAAGTAAAATGATTGTTGTTCCTGACCATTTTCCCTTCAGACATATGAACATTTAAAATTCAGTGGTAATTGAGCTTTTTGCACTATTTTCAAAATATGAATTTCATGCAGTCCTTCATATCACCTTTAAATACTTTAGAAAAAAAAACATTATGGTACCAAAGGGTTTCTAGGTGCCTTGTAAATGATATAATTCAACTCCTGTTTAATATAAGAATTCACTAATTCACTGTTGCATTTTTTTAAAAAAATATGTACCATAAGATTAACTGTAAGATTATACTTGTACATCAAATTAAATGTTTCAAAATAAAATGCAGGTATTTATTATTTATTTTGCATATTTATAAGTGCTATAGGTGAAAATTGGTTCAGTGCTATAGGTGAAAATTGGTTATTACACCTGAGAATATAAAGAGCCGAACTGAAGCCATTTTTTGTTCACAGTCTGAACTTTTAAAGCTCAGAACAGTTATGAAATGTGTTTTCTGCTAGAAAAAAATACAAGATTGCAAAACTATGTACTTGGCATAAGTTATAGGTACGTGCTGGGGTGGTCTGACATTATAAATCACATTAAGAGATATTAATGGTTTTTTAATAATCTTCTGGTGTTTGAATAATAGGAAATCTGACTATAATGAAATCTGACTAAAATGAGAATGTTGGAAGTTTTCCATGGAAGGTTGGAACTTTTTTATGAAAACATTATATAACATCCATATATGGGAAACAGGAAGTGTTATGTAACCATGTGATTTGATAAACCTATGTAAGCTGTATTCACTAAATGGGAGTGTCTCCTTCCTCCTAGAAAATGTTTTTTTTTTTTTTTTTCTGGAGTAGAGGGGTCCATACTGCAGTATTTTCCTTAATAAAGCATCCTATGGATCAGATTATCAAAAGTCTGTTGATTCATTTTTATGTACTTCTCACATTAAGCTCAATCAATTTGCTTCTAGGTAATATACAACAGAAATAGATATGGGCAAAAACAACCCTGTGTTATTAAAACATACCCCAGTATATCAAATTATTATTAAAAACCGAAAGGGGACCCTCCCATTCACTTGGATCCAAATGCAAGGGGTGGGTGAAACTAGACCTCAGCCACTTTTCTGAAGGTATTCAGATGTAGGGTCCATCATAAATTCACACATATATATAAGGAGCTTAGCAATTCAGGTTTAGCCTTGATTGTTTCTTAATTACTTCTGCTCTCCTTCATTTCATGTACTTATGATTAAAATCTGGTTGCCACAGGAATCAAGGTAAAGACACAATAATTGTGTCCCAAAAATGATTATGATTATTCCTACTTGATGAGTTTTCCAAGAAATGTTTATAAGTGTTCTGGGGGGTGGGGAGAAGAGAGATTTGTGTCTTCAAGTTAGTGTTACTCCAGGCATCTGCTTGGACTAATCCCTTGTACTTTTCTTGACAATGTTTTTCTGAAATGATTTTGCCTTCCTTCCTTCCTAGGTCTGACAGATTGCTCCCAAAGTTCCCCCAGTGACTTTGTGCCTAAGGCAGGACTAGAATAGTCATCTCCCTGTTTCTAGCCCAAGCTACTACACCAAACTAACTGGTCAGATGTTTTGAATAAAAGCCAAAAATCTGTCATCGATAAAGGACACCAATAAAAGCATGCAGGGATTGAAAACAATATAAGGAAACATGAAAGATGAAAAGGCTAATTAATTCTATCAGTAGTGTGGAAAATATAGATATGTCATTAATTAATATTATTTTATTATAATATCTGAACATTAGCAATAAAATTGCAGAAAATTTGGCTATCTTATTAGAACATTTGGTAGATTCTTTAGCCAAAAGGAAGCCCATTTTCTCCTCATCTGCACAGCCAGAACAATTTAGTAGCAAGGGGTTTATTAAATCTGAGCATCAGGCTGTATAAAATAGGCAGCACAATCAAACATGAGTAATAGATTCAATATCCTCTAACCGGCAGAGGTATAACTGATATTTTGTTCTTATATCTCCCTTCTTTGAAGCCTAGATGGCAAAGTATTAAATATCACCAAGGAGAATTTTTACCAGCAGTGGTGAGATTCAATTTTTTTTACTACCAGTTTTGTGGGCGTGGCTTGGTGGGCGTGGCAGGGGAAGGATGCTGTAAAATCTCCAGTCAGAGGTGGTATTTTCCTGTTCTTCAAACTACTCAAAATTTCCACTACCGGTTCTCCAGAACTGGTCAGAACCTGCTGAATACCATCTCTGCTTACCAGTGCAGCACATGTGAGATGTTCACTTAGTTGAAATGAATGGTCTTCCAGCCAAAATACTCTCCCACCCCCCAAAAAATTAGGGTGATATTCCACTCCATTTGAAAATGGGCCTTCAGGACATGCACACATTTCAATTCCACAATTGCTGCCTTGAGCCATAATAAAAGCAAATTTTGGATTGAAAGGTCACCTAATTCAATGCCTTTCCCACCCACCCCAAGGTGATTGAAAATCCAGTTTGTGCAAATCAGCCCAAACCAGCTGAATCCCACCCCTGTTTGTTCTATAGTGATGTTGTTTATTTTCCAGGGTCAATGTGCTTGACTAGCCTTTGGGGGAAAACAGCTACCGTGATCTTAAGAGTAGATCATGATGAATCTTCCTTCTCCACAACAAGATGTGAAGTCTTGAATGTTCTGCTTCCTTTCCTTCCTTGCGTTGTGGAAAAGATAGCTGCACCATCTTCATAATAAAGAACTGAAGGAGATCCATTAGCTATTATAGGAGAAAAAAATGCATTATTTTTGAATGTTTTTTTTTTTAAATTCTATATTGCTTCTATAATAACAAATTTTGGACAAACAGTAAAAGCCTTAGAAAACTTTCCCATTTTCCTAAACTAGAGAACAAAGGTTTTTTCATTCTCTCGAGCTGCAGAATAGTTTGCCCAGAGCCCACTGATTATAATCTGGGATTAATGTTTATTTTTAATGCAGTTTTTTTCCTCCCCACCCCCAACATTATTGCATTATTCAGACTTTTCACTATTTGAGTGTGAAGCATAAAATTCAGAGTGCCTTTTAATAACACCCTAGATATAAAGCTTGCTGGTGAGCATTTAATGGAAAGTAGATTGTTATCTGATGTAATTTTGAAAAACGAAAAGACAGTTAAGTTAAGGGGGGGGGACCCAGTTTGGCTGTTTTTTCTGATTGGCAGTTCCTTTATTCCTTTATTCTGCGATATTATTAGGGATGAGAAGAAGACAAAACGAAGTCTGCTTTTGTACCCATAAGTTACTTTAAATAGCAGTCAGTTATTCCAAGTTCATCAAGTAACAACATGATTTGTAGATCCATCACACAACAATTTTCTGTGTCTGCATGACCACAATCGTTCCTTGTCACACATTTCAAGAATAATATTTGCGGCTAAAAAGGAGAAGATATTTGTTTGGTTCTCACATTAATGCAAGCAGCTGTGCGAATTTGGAATGCAATTATCTATCAATGTTCACATCTCTGAACTTTTCCAATGCAGATTTTTCAACTAAATATAAAGTAATGCTGACATTCTGTAGGCTATGGAAATATCAATAGCACCTAGACCAATGGTTCCCAAAGTGGGCGATACCGCCCCCTGGGGGGCGGTGGGATGCCTTAGGGAGGTGCTAAGAGGCAAGGGGGCTGGCAGGGGGGTGTTTGAGGCTCCAGCCCTGCAGGTTCACTCATTGACTGTAGCACTGCTCCAGAGCCGGTGCCTCCAATGTGGAAGCGGTAACACGTTACAGGCCACCATGGCTGTGTTCAATGAGCTGCCTTCCTGCTGCCTCTTAGCGCTCTTCTGCTGGCCCCCTTGGGGATGCTAAGAGGTGGCAGGGGAGTGTTTGAGGCGCTAGTCTTGCAGGTTCACCCATTGACTGTAGCACTGCTCTGGAATCGGCACCTCCAATGTGGAAGTGGTGGTACATTATGTGCCGCTGTGGCAGCATTTAATGCACCATCCCCCTGACACTTCTTAGTGTCCCCAAGGGGGCTGGCAGAGGGGCGCTAAGAGGAAGCGGGAGGGGCATTTGAGGCACCAGCCGGCCCTGCAGTTTCATCCGTTGAGGTGCTGGCTCCGGAGCGGTGCTAGTCAGTGGGTGAACCTGCAGGGGGGCGTTTGAGGTGCCGGCCCTGCAGGTTCACCCATTGACTGTAGTAATGCTCCAGAACGGTGCCTTGAATGCAGCAGCACATTGCGAAAAGCCGCTACCACCGTTTTCCCAAAGTGCCGCTGCTGTCACATTCTGTCCGTCCATCCATCCATCCATCCATCCATCCATCCATCCATCCATCCATCCATCCAAAAGTTCTGTCTGTTTGCCTGCCTGCCTTCCTGCCTACCTACCTGCCTGCCTGTCTCTCTCTCTCTCCCTCTCTCTATCCATCCGTCCGTCCATGTTTGAAGTGCCGGCCCTGCAGGCACATCGGGAAAGTAGAGCAAAGCCAGTCTGAGAGAGAGGGAGGGAGGAAGGGAAGGAGGGAGGGAGGGAGGGAGAGAGAGAGAGAGAGAGAGAGGGAGAGACCTGATGCATCAGATTGAATGAGGCCTAGTTTAGACTGAGGCCTTTTTCCACATTGAAACATCTTTGCCGGCACATTGAAACCTCTTTGGCTTCTATTAAAAGTTTTGTGGATGAATCATGGTCAAGACTATCAGGAAGCTCTCACATTTTGTTGAGGCTTTAAACAGGATCCATTGGACCAGATCTCCATCCTAAAAATTACTTTTCCCTAATGTATTACAGTGCCAATTCTGAAGAAGGCAAAACCAAAATGTAGTGGTAAATTACAAGGAGAACACACACACACACACACACACACACACACCCTTCTAACCTTGCTGGAGCAGGTGATTGGACTAGAATAGATATCTCATTATCTTTCTCCTCCCTCCCTCCCTCCTTCTTTATTTCTTTTTCTTTCTGTCCCTTCCTTCCATCTCCCCCTCTTTCTTTGTCCCTTTTTCTTTCTTTCCCTTTTCTCTTTATTTTCTCTCTCTCTTTCTCTCTTTCTTTTCTCTCTCTTTCCTTCTCTCAGGCTTATCCCATTGGATCAGGGTTTGCCAAACTTTTGGACCTCATAATTTTAAATCTCGAAGACCACTAATAGGAATTTTGACTGATGGTGGCTTTCTGGCATTGGTGGGAGAGAGAGAGAGAGAGAGATCTGATCCAACCTCTCTCTCTCCCTCTCTCTCTCACACACACAGGCAGGGGTGGGATTTAGACTGATCTAAAGCTGTCAAAACTCCAAAAACTGGTCAAGTAGCTCTGGGAAGGCCAGTCATAAATTAGAACACTTGCTAAACAACCGGTCATTAAGTGAGGACCACTTGTATTTGGTTTGCCAATCACCTGGCTACACCTGCCCAGTCATATGACCAGCAAGCCACAACCTCAAATTAGGCCACACCCACAGAAATTTGAATCCCACCCCTGGTTGGGGAGCACCAAGGATGAGTTTGTAGCACCAAAGGGGCAGTGGACCGGAAAAAAATTGGGAACCACTGACCTAGACTGATATACTACTTCACCATGCTTTACAGCCCTCACTAAGCAATTTACAGAGTCAGGCTATTGCCCCCAACAATCTGGGTCCTCATTTTACCTTCCATTTTTGCTGTGAGCATTAGAGGATTATTTAAAAAAAGAAAAATAAATTTCCAATCACTGCTTCTTTTCCTTAATATTCTTTTACATACGTTTAGCTGTATATTGAACAGGTATTATGCTGGGATTTTTTTTCACGTAAGCCTCTCCATAAACAGTTTTGCACTCTTTCTCTTCCTCCTGTCATTTTGCAGAATGGCAAGATAATATGATCGATATTAGTGCTAAGGAGAGAGAGGGAGGGAGGGAGATAGGGAAAGAGAGAGAGAGAGAGAGAGATCTTCAACCTTTTAATGCCCCCATTATGGAAGATATTATGCTTATTTCTTTTCCCCTAAAATGCCTTCATAGTCTGAGGGCACTCCAGAATCTGATTAGAACAGATAATGGATCATTATTGGAATGATATAAACAGCATTTGTATTGATTAAACCATCTTGCAATTCTTTAAAAGAGCTAATCATTTTAGTGCCAATGAATAAAGGATTACAGCTTCCAGTGAGGAAATGGGCTTAATTGCCATTTGGGTAGTAGATAAGAGATATAGATAAAACATCATCCATTACTTTCATTCAACAGATTTTTGGCAAAAGAACTGATGACCACCCACAAGCCATTAATTTTCTCCAGATGCACAAGAGAATAAGAGAACAGATATTGCTCATTGGAGAAAGGAAGGAGTTATCGGCATTAAAATGGGGAAGTATTGTAGTTTGGCCATAGCTCTACATTGTGTGAAGAAATTCTTTTTCTTTTTGTAAGTTTTATTTGAGTTTTCACAAAAAGAAAAGAAATACAAGTAAAGCATCTTTTTCGAAAGCAGCATAATCCTGGGTTACATCTCTTCGTACAGACACAAATTCAAGTTCATGCTCATTTTTATATTCCATTCCATATCTTATTACTATTCTACATTTTCTACATAGCTTCTCCCCTCTTTTAACTTTCTTAATTTTATTTTACTTTTTTCATCTCAGTTCAAATCATTGTACTTATATTCTTTGTCTGTCCTGTTTTAACTGTCTACTATCTTTTCTCATTAAACAAAATTTCTCCTGTAATCACTGATTGGAGTATGACGCCTTTATATCTTTCCCCTAAAATTATAACACTTAATATAATACATAACTTCCATTCGGATTCTGCTTGGCACATTCTAAAATTACACACTGTATTCTTAAAAAAAGAAAAAAAATATAAATGTATAATATAATTAAAACAACAATCCATTCCAATTCAATTCTATCATTAATATTAATATTCATTTAAATCTTAACATTTTACACATTACTTTTCAAATAAATATCATACTTCTATGGGAACAATTATAAACTTTCCATATTTAATTCCTCCCCTCCATCTTCACTTATATTTTATAAAACATTGATTAATTAAAATGTTCCCGTTCCTTCCTAATTCAATTTTCTCATTTATTTTATTTCATTTATTTTATTCACAAACATTTCCCCAAACCACACCAACTACTTTATCCCCCCCTTTTTAATCATATGTTGTTTCTAATTTTCTAAAATTATTTCTATTACAAATATAACAATACAATCTTATGTACCTTCACAGAATCCCTTTTTCAATTAGATTTTCACCCATTATCTCTGAATAGATCCTGTTTCTTTACATCTTGCTCCAAACCTTTGTAACTTCTCTTCCTTTCCTTCTTCCCTCTCTTCTTCTCTCTCCCCTTTTTACCCCCCTGTCTCTCCACCTCCATTTCCCTCTTCTGTATTCCCCTTTTCTGTTGCTTTCCAACATTATATCCACTTTTCAAATTATTTCCCCTTCTTTGCCTGTTTTTTTTAGTCTTAAATTCTCCATTATCTTTCCCCCCTTTCTCCTTTCTTCCCCACAAAGAGTTACTTGTTCATTAAAGATGGCTTCTTCTTTGTCCCAGTCTTCTTGTTTTGCAGTCTTTTCTTGTTGTTTCTCGTAGTTGCAGATCTCCATTTCTAAAAATTGAAAAACGAAGCCAAAAGAGCCCTTCCCTTCTTGTGCATCTTCTTTGTATTTTTTAAGTTCCATTTTCAATTCATCCACAAGTGATGCCATTGTAAAAAAAATTAAACAACCACCCAATTGATTTTAGTCATTCAAATATAGTAACCAAAAATTTAAGTCACCAGACAATCCAAATACACAGAAGCTGTTTCTTTTTACACTTTTTTTTTTCACTTTCTCTTCCTGGGGTTACAATTTAGTTGCAAAATCTCAGTTAAAATGTATCTTTTAGAAGTCTTGTTGAAGTTTTACTTTAGATTCTTTTGAAGTCCAGGCAGTCTCCTCCCTCCAGATCCTGCCCTTATTCTTTTCCTCCCCCTTCCTGCTTATAAAAGAAAAAGTTTTTAATGTCTAGAAATCTTTATTGTCCCTTTGGCATTTAGTTATATTTTCAGCTTAATTGCCTATTGATGCCAAAGCGGATTTTTCCAATTTCTTATTCCGATCTCTTAGTTGTCAATGTAAGGAAGGAGAGAGAAGAAAACAAAACTTTCCCTTTTCACTTTCTTTCGCTGCTTCTGACTCTTCTTTGGGAGCGATGTTATCTTTTGTAAAATTTTAATTCCAGGGTACCTTAATTGTTGTTTTTTTCAGCTTAATTTGGTCAGCCAAAACGTTCACTTCTTATCTTCCTCCTGCACTTTCTTTTCTGATTGAGTTCTTCTTTGAGGAGGCCATATCTGACCGCCGCTCCTACCGCCTTTGGGAAAGGGAGTTTGACCAGCTGAGGAGGAGAGATGCAGCTCTCCTCGACCCTGCTGGTGATCTCCCCCCTCTTCACCACCTCTATGGGGTGGCTTAGCCCCGAAACCAGCTGGCTCGGGGCGCTCCAGCGGCAAGCCCAGGCAGAAACCACGCACAATCACAGATTCCTGCAAACCAGAACTCCATTGTGTGAAGAAATTCTGATGTTCAGTTTTTGAAATGCCTAGCGAGAGCTCCTGTCTGAAATCCTTGACAGAATTTACAAATATTGAGCTTGGTGGACCAAAGTTTTGATTCAGCTCAAGGCAGCTTCTATAACATACATTTTGCAAACATACATTGAAAAGGGTTTATTTCTTTTTCTTCAGGCCATAAGAAGCAGATCTGATATTTCTTGATTGTCAGGGATAAACCTCATGGTTGGCCCTGTCAGACAAAACCAGAATGGACATGGAATTAGGAGTTTCCCACATTGCCCTCTTATTTTCATATAGTAACAGGTAAGTTTTAGCTATGAAATTAGTTAGCAAGACAAACATCCCTACATTAATTTGTGATAATTCCTATTGTAGATATTATATTCATTTCTGTTTGACTGAGAATAAAGTGGCTTCAAAGAATAAGGACAAGGATTTAGGGATTTTGTCTTTGTTGCCCATCCTGTTATATGGACTAAGTAGATTAGTCTGTATGATATTCCTCATGAGGGACAACCAGTTGGTGGACCATTGGAGTAGGATCAGGGAAGGCATCCAAATCTTCTATAGCCATAAAGTTTTCTGAGTGATTTGGGGAAACGCATCCATACCCACGCCCAGTTTTTAGTAACATTTTTGTGAAAATAAAAAGTGTGTGCTTTGGAGAAGGGGAGTGATACGTCAATGTAATAATGCAATTATTGCCTATCTCAATTCACAAAGATGATGAAAATGGACTAGTGCACATTTAGGATCACTTGACTGTCCCTTTGGCCTGCCCATAGACCTTTTAACTGTTATTGCCCATAAAACATTAATAGCTTGACCTTTATTTTGTCTGGATCCACATGTAGCCCTGTGCTGTAATTTTCCTTTCTCTTTTCTCTTAAAATATTGATGGAAGAATAGCAAAATAGTAAGAGCAACATTAAGTATTCAAAAATCACAGTTTCCCCCTGTCATATTTTTTTATTATTATTATTTGCCTCTTATCCTTCTATTAGCTTCCTATCCTTGAGACTACCGTTGGAAACTTTTTAAAGCTGTTCTTCCTATCAAGCTGTTCTTCCTATGAATAAGAAAAGGTGCTTTAAATCGTTAGCTGGATCCTTGAGTAATCCAGATGCAGAAATGAATGAAATATAACAAAGAGACAGAAATATTTGTCTCCTACAGCACACACACACACACACACACACACACACACACACATATACATATACATATACATATACATATACATATACATATACATATACATATACATATACATATACATATACATATACATATACATATACATATATATATATATATATATATATATATATATATCTGGCATTCAGCTTTGTTCGGGTATTTTCCCACGTCATAGTAGTGGTGCTTTTAAAGTTGTAGCAACGTTTCAGCAGAATCTCATCTGCCATCATCAGGCTTCTGTATACACTGTATACACAGCAATAGGCTGCCCCAAATTTAAATCTGAAACCACTGTAAAAGTCTGACTCACAGACAAACACCATACAGAAGCCTGATGATGGCAGATGAGATTCTGCTGAAACGTTGCTACAACTTTAAAAGCACCACGTGGGAAAATACCCGAACAAAGCTGAATGCCAGACATGTAAGTACCCGCGAAAACTTAAGAAAACATATATAAACATATATAAAACATATATAAACATATATAAACATATATAAACATATATAAAACATATATAAACATATATAAAGCTGAATGCCAGACATGTAAGTACCCGCGAAAACTTAAGAAAACATATATATATATATATATATATATATATACACACCCCAACCAGGCACCCAGATGAAACCCAGCTTCCTAACGAATGATAGCCGTCCATTTACCCGAAGCCAAGCTGCACTAAAGGCCTCCAATAAAGTAACACAATGTTGCCAGCCAATCAAGATACAAAAAGAGCCCCCCCCCAAAAAAAGACAGAAGATATTAGTAGCAGAACACAGCAAACTCCAAGACCAATAAACACAGACCAAGACTCTCAACCAATCAGAAGGAAGAAAAAACCATTCTGACACAGCAATAGGCTGCCCCAAATTTAAATCTGAAACCACTGTAAAAGTCTGACTCACAAACACCATACAGAAGCCTGATGATGGCAGATGAGATTCTGCTAAAACGTTGCTACAACTTTAAAAGCACCACGTGGGAAAATACCCGAACAAAGCTGAATGCAGACATGTAAGTACCCGCGAAAACTTAAGAAAACAAATAAGAAAACAAATATTAAGAAAACAAATATCAAACCTCTACGGGGAGGGAATAAACAACCAGATCAAAACCTACGAGAAACTGGAAATTAAAAGAGCAGTAATACTATGTGACCTCCAATTCCTACGCAGCTGCAGAGACAACAATACTACACCAACCTGCTTCAAATTAACATTTCATCAAAGCACAGCAGCCACAAAACGTATCCTGAAAAGAACTGAAATGGCTCTACTAAGGAACGAGCTCCACAGTAAGAGATTCCAATTAGATCAATTAAACAAAGATTTGCTAGCACTACACCTGGAATTGAGCAGCAAAATCCACCCTCTACTTTGGGACAAGATAAAACAACTTACAACTTGGAGAGCTGAATCTGCAAACATTTACAAACAGGAAAAGCTCTTGAAAAAATTAAAGAAATTAGAACATGACAAGAAAACCCCCAACAACTCACAACAACACCTGAAACAATTAGTGTACAATGTTTCCAACAGAGAACTCACCAAAACAGAAACAGAAGTCCTAACCAAAGGATTCAATTATGCTATAGCACCCCAAAAAATCCCCACAGAATCCATCATATGTGCAGTAGAATCCAGCCTAACTAAATTAAATACAGATGAAGCTGATAAAATAAGACACCAAGTTACCAACATTCTATGCACAAGCAAACCACCCAAAAGCAATTTACAGCAAAATGAAATTAAAGCGCTACAAACCCTGAAAAGAGACAGCAGCATAATCATCCTCCCAGCAGATAAAGGGAATGCCACTGTAGTAATGGACAGAAAAGACTATGAAACTAAGTTGACAGACCTACTCCAAGACTCCACATACAAACCCATAAACACAGACCCAACCACATATCTGGAAAAATTAACCAAGAAGAAAATTATAACCAGCCACATAAACAAAGAGATCCAACACACGATCATACCCAGAGAGAAATCTTCCAGATGCCCCAAACTATACGGCCTCCCAAAAATACACAAAGAAGGCATACCTCTCAGACCCATAGTCAGCTCCAGAGGAGCACCACTACAAAACCTGGCTAAACACCTAGCAAAAGAGCTACAGCCCCATGCTGAAACAGCAGCTTCTCATGTACAAAACGCATACCACTTCTTGGAAATGATCAAAGATCTACACGTGGAGCAAGAAGATCTGCTTGTAAGTTTTGACGTGGTTTCACTATTCACTCAAGTCCCGATAAAAGAGACCCTCGAAATCATCAAAAATAAATACCAACCAGCTAAACACCTCATGGAACTAACAGAACACTGCTTAACCAACACATATTTCATATACAAAGGACAAAGATACAAACAAATTGAAGGAGCCCCCATGGGATCACCACTGTCACCTGTCATTGCAAACCTGTTCATGGAAGAATTCGAATCCAGAGCCCTGGCTAATGCCATACTCAAACCCAAACTATGGTTAAGATATATAGATGACACATTTGTGATTTGGCCCCATGGACAAGAAAACCTAAACAACTTCCTAACACACCTAAACAGCGCACACCCCAAAATCAAGTTCACCATGGAAACAGAAACAAACAAACAACTACCATTCCTAGATGTACTAATCTACAAGAAAACAGATGGCACACTAGGTCACACCATATACCAGAAGAAAACACACACCAACCGCTACCTCAATGCCCAATCCCACCACCACCCAGCACAGATAAACTCTGTGGCTAAAACACTAATTACTAGAACCAAACGCCTGGCAGACAAGACACACATTAAGACTGAACTATGCACCCTGACTAAAATATTGACAGCCAACGGCTTCCACAAAAGCAAAATCACCAACTTGATCCACAAAAACACACTGAGACATAATAGAGACCCAGAAGATGAACAGACCCATGGAACAGCTGTCCTGCCCTACATAAGAGGCACTACAGACAAAATTAGTAAGATTCTATACAGACACCACATCAAGACTGCCTTCAAAACAGACAGAAAAATAGCAGCCATCCTTAGGAACCCCAAAGACAAAATTGACCTGGAAAACCAAGGCATATATGAAGTCCCCTGTGCATCATGCCCGGCCACATACATTGGACAGACCAATAGAAGAATAAGCACCCGCCTAGATGAACACAAAAATGCAGTCAAAAAGCTGGAACACACTTCCTCACTTGTCCAACACATGGAAGCCACAGGTCATAACATCAACTTCAATGGCACCAAAACCCTAGCCACCATAGAAAATCCCAGCCACAGAATCATCAGAGAAGCCATAGAGATTGAAAAAAGACCAGAAAGCATGAACAGAAGAGATGATTCCACCAGGCTGTCAATCATTTGGAAGCCTGCACTCACAAACAAAAAAAATCTCCACACCACAAGCCAGACAAACACCTGGGTACAAACAGATCCCCCCTGATACCTCCAGCTCAAACACACCCCAACCAGGCACCCAGATGAAACCCAGCTTCCTAACGAATGATAGGCATCCATTTACCCGAAGCCAATCTGCATTAAAGGCCTCCAATAAAGTAACACAATGTTGCCAGCCAATCAAGATACAAAAAGAGCCAAAAAACCAGACAGAAGATATTAGAAGCAGAACACAGCAAACTCCAAGACCAATAAACACAGACCAAGACTCTCAACCAATCAGGAGGAAGAAAAAACCATTCTGACACAGCAATAGGCTGCCCCAAATTTAAATCTGAAACCACTGTAAAAGTCTGACTCACAGACAAACACTATACAGAAGCCTGATGATGGCAGATGAGATTCTGCTGAAACGTTGCTACAACTTTAAAAGCACCACGTGGGAAAATACCCGAACAAAGCTGAATGCCAGACATGTAAGTACCCGCGAAAACTTAAGAAAACAAATATTATATATATATATATATATATATATATATATATATATATATATATATATATATATATATATATATATGTCTGGCATTCAGCTTTGTTCGGGTATTTTCCCACGTCATAGTAGTGGTGCTTTTAAAGTTGTAGCAACATTTCAGCAGAATCTCATCTGCCATTATGACGTGGGAAAATACCCGAACAAAGCTGAATGCCAGACATGTAAGTACCCGCGAAAACTTAAGAAAACAAATATATATATATATGTGTGTGTGTGTGTGTGTGTGTGTGTGTGTTTGTGTGTGTGTGTTTTTTTGTGTGTGTTTTTGTGTGTGTGTGTGTTTTAAGTTTTCGCAGGTACTTACATATATGTCTGTGTGTGTGTGTGTGTATACAGAAGCCTGATGATGGCAGATGAGATTCTGCCGAAATGTTGCTACAACTTTAAAAGCACAACTACAATGACGTGGGAAAATACCTGAACAAAGCTTAATGCCATATATATATATATTGTGTGCGTGTGTGTGTGTGTGTGTGTAGAGAGAGGGGGGGGAGGGAGAGATTTAGGATATCTGTAAACTGTTGCTTCTCTCATGAATTGGGGATGCCAGATTAAGTTCAGCAAAATCTGGAGAGTCACAACTTTCCCACATTTGGTGTACAATAAAAAGGATATTGTATTTTTGATGAAAAGTCAAACAAACACACCTTTCATTCAGAGGAGAAAAAATAAATGAAGAGTTGCCATCATGGAAAACTTTCTTTTGAAGAAAAGGGTATTTAGAGAAGAAGTAAAAGGGTGTGTGTGGGGAAAGTGCAGGAATCTGTTCCAGCCATGGAAATAAGAATTAAATGCCTGAAGAGGCTTTGATCAAATCCTATGTGCACAAAAAAGAATAAATAATAAATATTTCACTTTGCAGACTTCTTCATCTAGCAGTAGGGAAAGCTTCTTTTGAGAAGCCCCAAATCTGTCATTATTGGTGAGCGAGGTTGAAGGAAGTGGTAGTGACAACAGAAAAACTTTATAAATATTTTTATTTTTTATTGCACAAATATCAGATCATTTAAGGAAAAATCACCCAAGAATAAAATACAAAAAGCAAAATAAAAAACAAACAGATTCATAAAACATAATTAAAAATATTATTTAAAAACATTTTGCTAACCTATTCTTCCCTTCCATTTATTTTCTCATCCACTAACTACTACTAAATATTTGTACTGTTTTTTTAATGTTAAATAGTAGAGGTTATTGCTAATATGTGTTTACATAATTTTATTTATAGAATAATTCTATAAATGTCTCTTAATATCTTTTAATTATAAATATCTGAATTTGCCTTTCTGCATAATATCTTGTATATAATAAAGCCATTCATCTTTGAAATTAGTTAAGTCTCTATTATGAGTGTACAGTGTAATTTTTACTCTTGATGCATATTCTCTAATTTTGATGTCCCAGTCCTGTATCATCGGCAAATTTTCACTTTTCCAATGCTCTCCCAGATTTGTTCCTATAATTATCAATTATATATCTCAGTAAATTGTAATACTTTTCATTCAGGTTTTCTAATATAAATGCTAATTAATATTAATAATTAATCCTTATAAATATGCTCACATTTTTCAGCTCAAATTTTATATTTAAAAATTTCTTAATGTTTTGATGTATTTACTTCTAGTACTTTTTTATTTTGCATGACTCTCACATGTGCTGAAATGTATACCTTGATAATCATTGATGGAGTTACATACCATCTGTAAATTGTTCTATATCAATTTTCTCTCAAGTCATAGAACAATTTTCCATAACTTAACCCACTGTTTTACTGTGATTACTTCTTTGATGCATTACATCTACTTTCACATGCAATTTCTCTGTAATAATTCAATAATAGTATGTGGGAGTATATTTGTACACACCCACAAAATCTCCTTTAGATGCTCTTGTTTCAAATTCTCACATCTTGAGGTTCTTCCTTTCTTTCTTGTGATCACATCTTTCAGCAATACTTCCAGCCATTTGTAAACACATCAACCATGGTAAATTCCAAAACTTCATTGAATAATTCTTGCTGTATAGTCAATCTGTTTCCTAAGTCTGGATGTACAACAGAAAACTTTGTGTACAGAATGTTCATAGGCTTTATTGTTGGTTGCTGTTATATCACAGATTTGTTTAAAAGTGTATGCATGACTATGAAAAATTGTGGGCTGACAAGCAGTCTCATGTTCCAACTAGTTGTTTGCACAACTCTAGGATACAGTTTAGTTTAGTCTAAGAAATGGCAAAAACACTCCAGTTGGTTATTGGGAATCAGGGCCAGCAGGATCATCCTCAATTCTCAATCTCACAGCCTGCTTACATATGGATTTACCTGTAGAATTGCTATGGGTTTGTATTAGGACTAGACAAAATCTCTTCATTTTGACCTAAGCATTCTTCAAGGCTGCTCTGTGAAGTACTCTGGTAGTCTGCTTCTATCTAGTAAAGCAGAATGTCAATCCAATTTCATTGCCTTGTCAACATAGTATGATAGACTTGCCGGGCTGATGCATTGTGCAACAAGGTCACATAGTGTAATAAGTTTGGGACTGGGTGAGGGACTTCTGTCCTCACTGTGAGTTGTGTTGGGGGGGGTGCACAAAGGGAGTCTCAGCCAATCTCATTGTACCCATGTACTCTGACAATAAAGGTAATGAGGATGAGGATGAGGATGATGATGATAAGTAGCAGTAGCAGCAATTTTGTGCAGAATTGAGGTACAATTCAATGTTTCCCTGATGTGAAGGATCTCACTGTGATAAGATGCATTGCCTCTAGAGCACAAGTGGCATGTAGAGACAAAGCTGCTCATTTCATTCAATACTAGCTTTCACTCTATGAGCAATTACCCTCTGAATCCTACATAATACCATTTATCTTAAGTTTCCTTAGAAATATAATCAGAAGCTATGGCTTTCCTGTAGCTATGGATTGATGAAGAGGTTAAAATAAAGATTATCACTATTGTACATAATATAAGAAATCTTCAGTTATTGATCTTGCTGCTCCAACATATGAATTTTAATCACATAGATTCTATAAAAGAAGATATTAGAATGCATGTGATGACTAACCCAGAAGCCAGATTATCTATATTTTTCTCAATCATTCCTGGAGAGAGAGTTTGCCATCAACTATTCTGTGGGAAAGACCATACTTACTGTGGTTTGTATGCACATGCATATGTGTATGAGTACAACCATTACCGGCCACTCAAATATGTATGAGTGTAAGTCATTGTGTGGTATTGTTGATCTAGAAGAATCCCTATTCACAAATTAGTATATTTTGTAGCCACATACTTCATTTATGGGAGGTTCCTCCTGTTATGAACTAATAAAGGCGTTTAATAAAATTTTAACAACCTTAAGTAAAAAAGCAGGGTTCTAATCCTGCACTTCTGATTGGCTGATAATAGCGACATCGGATTGGTCCTTTCTGGGAAATCTGATTGGCTGTTAACGGGCCAACTCTCATTGGTTCAAGGGTTTAATACTTCCATGTTTTTCATTGGCTAATAGGACAGCAGCCAACCCTATAAAGGGGCTGCTGCTACCCTAGGTGATTGCTCTGTTCAGTATGCTTAATAAAGAGTTGAAGTTCACTGTTCACTGCCTTGTCTCCGCTCCTTGTACCCATGCGCAGAACTTAACACTGGTGATGAGGATGGGATGCGGAGATATCAGAGCAGACTGAACACTTACAGAGCACCAAACAGAGCATGTGGCTGAAGGTGCATCGACAATGGAAACCATGTCCGGCGGCACCATACCACCCACTCCATTTGACCCAGCACAAGAAGACTGGGACTCGTACATGGACTGGTTTCAGATGTTTCTGGAGACCAACAACTTGAAAGATGCAACTATGGGGAAAAAGCAAGCAGTGTTCCTGACCCATTGTGGGCCTGCCGTCTTTAAGATGGCCAAGGCACTAGCGAAACCAGCTGAGATGAAATCCATGGACTGGGACGTCCTCGCGCCCCTTCTATGGGCCCACTATGCACCCTCCATACCAACGCTTGTCTGAAGACATGAGTTTTATCAGAGGGACCAACGGAAAGGAGAGAGCATCGCAGATTTCATCGCAGACCTCCGGAACCTGGGAGGCCTCTGTGGGTTTGCAGACCTCGAAGAAGCTCTGAGAGACTGAATAGTTCTGGGATTAGATGACCAAACGGTGCAGAGCAAGATCATGGCCAAAGGGGACATCGATCTTGCCGATGTCATCAAAGATGCTACTGTAGCAGAAGCAACCAGGAAGTCGGCCGCCCAAATGCGCCACACCAACGCACCGCTCCATCAACTCGCCAACGATACATCACCTCGCCTAGAGAGGCACACAACAGCGTCCCACCACGAGGACCTCGAATCTCCATCAGAAAGTGATGAGGAGGAGGTCAACCGGCTCCGGTCCGAACGCGACCAACCATAACCCAAGCCACCGGGCCCAGATTGTACTGCGTACAAACAAGGGACGGGAAAATATGGAAATGCCATGTAGATCAGCTTCGCTCTAGGTTGCAACCCAGTTCCCACGACTCCTGTGACCCTCAAACTGAGGGGGGAGGGGATGTCGAGGGAACCTAATTCGAGATGCTGGATGATGAAATCGAAGGAAGTCAGCAGCCAGGCGTATTCCATGAAGAAGAATCAGGAAGGGAGTGTGCCTCGCCATAGAGAAATACCTCAACGGAGGCGAGCCCGCAGGAACTGGAGGACAACGATGACAGAATTAGTGGCGCCGAGTCATCCTGTGGGGATGCGGAACCACCTGTACCAGATAAATAAAAAAACGTTCCACCGGAACCGGAGTACAGACAGGAACTGGTGGGACAGCGCAAATCTAATAGGCAATTGAAACGACCTGCATATCTACGCGATTACGTTATCGCATCCCTCAAACGGAACCTAGGGGGGAGGGGTGTTATGAACTAATAAAGGCGTTTAATAAAGTTTTAACAACCTTAAGTAAAAAGCAGGGTTCTAATCCTGCACTTCTGATTGGCCGATAATAGCGACATCGGATTGGTCCTTTCTGGGAAATCTGATTGGCTGTTAACGGGCCAACTCTCATTGGTTCAAGGGTTTAACACTTCCATGTTTTTCATTGGCTAATAGGACAGCAGCCAACCCTATAAAAGGGCTGCTGCTGCCCTAGGTGATTGCTCTGTTCAGTATGCTTAATAAAGAGTTGAAGTTCACTGTTCACTGCCTTGTCTCCGCTCCTTGCACCCATGCGCAGAACTTAACACCTCCTGTCTCTTTTTTCCCCCAAACACAGATGTACTATACTCCAATATCACATTAAGCTCAGTGCAATGCCATCTTTAAGTATGAATGCAGACTTTGCTTGGCAGTAGTGAAAATCTCTGGGGCTTCTGGGTCCTGCCGGTTCCACTGGGTGAGACTTCATGCTATATTTCAGGCAACCATCCCTGCTGATGTGATGAAGCAAAAGTGTTTGACTCATTATGGAGGATGCAATCCTGATTGACATAGCAGGTTGGAAGTAACTGCTTGGCAGTAAATATTCCTGTCTGCCCAGAACTGTCTAGATTTTTCAGTGACAATATGGAAATGGGTGATGACAAGTGAAAACTGTTTAGGAAAAGAGAAGCATCTGACCTGGCCTGGAGTGACTTCTTTCAAGTAGCCAGAAGGGATGAGCAAAGTTCTCTAGTGAGAGGTTCTTCCTTTCCCTCAAGGCAGCATCCATCTGGTCTTAAGAAAACAGCCCAGGAGGGAAATGACAATTTTTTGTTTTTATTTAAAAATAAAACAGCCTGCTTGCAGAAATTATAATGGATCTTGCTGAGCACTTCTCATTTTTTACTTTTAGGGGTCTCTCTTTTTTCTTTCTTTCTTTTTTCTTTCTTTCTTCCCCCCTTCTTTTTCTTCTTTCTTTTTCTTTCAACAGCAGGTTCATCTAGCTCTTCATTTCACAAGCAAAGACTGAGTTATACAGAAACAAATTTGACAAGAGATCTTTCAAGAATGCAGGCATGAAAGTTGGAAATTATCTTGATGATGCCAATGATACAGCGATAAATAAGAAGTGTCAGTGTGTTGGCCACTGAGGGGAAATATATTGTTCAGTTAGAGTAGGGTGCCTGGGAATTTAATTGCTTTTCTAGCCTCACTTTCTAGAATTAAATGAGGCACTAGGATAAATCCACATTATATACAGTGTCAAACTTCTTCAAATAAATAAGAGAAATTTATTACGCTCTAAATTATCATTACCTAACATATGCAGCCTATATAGTTTCAGGTTCCCATGTGTTACTTTTTTCAATGTACTTTCTGCCACATGCCTTGTTCAGGTAACAAAATACAGTATGTAGGAAGACAAAAGTGGGATAGATATACAAAAATCAATAGTTGCATCAGATTCATAATTATCAAATGCAAAAGGTTCAGTTGCATTTCTGTATATAGGAACATAGATAGGTAGGTAAGTATATAGATAGGTAAGTAGATAATAGATAGATAGATAGATAGATAGATAGATAGATAGATAGATAGATAGATAGAGATAGATAGATAGATAGATAGATAGATAGATAGATAGATAGAAACAAAATAGGTAGATAGTTATAATTTTTATATTGTTAGAACAAAAGAAGCAACAATCAAAAATATTTGTCCATAGGCTGTAGTGGAAAAACATCAAAAACATCAAATTGCTTCATTTTCTGGCAGAATAGAATAAAGATAACAGTGATGGTGGACACTTTAAAGAATATTAATCCTAACTATTTTGAACAGTATGTCTTCCAATGTTTCACTGAAATAAATATTTGAGGTATTCTCTTGCATAGCATCTCTTTTAAAGCAAAAATAGTGGAGGAGGGGGCCTTCCAAACATTCCAACATAGAGTCTAAATATTTGGAACCCCTACAGAAAATGTCTGACTTCAACGTAAAAATAAACATTTTCCAAATTTTGCTCCCTCACTTGGGAGAGATTCTTTAGCATGGGCATTGAAGGGAAAGTGGTAAAGTTTGTATGCTTTTTTATCAGGAGTCAGAAGCACATTGACTGACTTATAATATAGCTATCCCAGGAGCTGGAAGGGGCAAGGGTTAGGGTTAGGCAGCAAAGTTTGAAGGTATAGCATAGCAGGAGAAAGGGAAGATAAGGAGATAGCATTGGCTGTGGCAATGACACGAGCTATAAAAAAGTCACCAATAAAGGAGAATAATTTGAAATGAGAAATGCTTTCTGAGCTTGGTTGTTTTCTTGCAGATGGACAAACTTAACCATAGTTTCAATTGGGAAACTGTGACCATCCTAAACCAAGCCAAATACAAAAATTCTAAGGAATATCTAGAAGCCTGGCACTCTAACAAATTAGCCATCACTAGACACATAGACATAAACAGTATCGACATACTATGCAAAAAAGACAATCAACAAGCCAAAAAGGGAATATAAAAACTAAAACCAGTGATCAACACCCAGAAGATGATAGATTAATTCCAAGATTAACATCAGTCACACAATCAAGTAAGACTTAGCTTTGGTCTTAGAGCCAAAAAACAAAATCAGCCAAGAGATCCCATTGATGGATATAGACTTCCTAGAAGTTTTGGAGAAAAAAATAGGAGCTTGGCTAAGGTTTCCAAAAACCAAGCCAAGTTAGAAACAAATAGATTACTAGCCAACCAAAATAGATGATACCCTATGAGTAATCAGAGGGAAAGCTGAAGGATTGAAAAAGGCTGCTGTATAATTTCCTTCCTTCTCTTGCAATTTATAGGAAACATTTGGAGGACAATAACAGGAGCAGACAACCATGGATTTGTTTGGAAAGAGCCTGTGAAAAACAATACATATTTCTTATGTAAGCTTCTCAGCATAGCCAGCACCCTTTCTTTTATGAAAACTTCTTTATGACCTAGTATTTTCTATTTTCAAGCTCTGTCTCTTGAGCTTGACCTGAAGCAAATCTTGAGGTTGGGAAATGGAAAGCTAAATTTCAAACAATCTCTGCTGCTTAGATGAGCATCTTGCAGTTTGCTATGCTTCCCAAGTAGACTTTTAAAAGTAATGGATAGTCCTGGGGAGACAAAATTAGCCAAACAAGAGGTACATTGCATTGCTCTGCTTAGTATGCTTGACCAACTTTATGTTGGATTTATTTCTTGCTAATCCCCTAAATCTGTGCTTTGTTTGTGTATGTATCTTTTTAAATAACTTCATTGATTTTCACAAACAGAAAATTAAAAAATAGAAAAAATGCTTCAAAAGGAAAGAAAAACAAAAATGAAAATAGAAGTACAAAAATAAAAACAAAAGTAAAAAAAAATAGCAAAAGAATGACTTCCAACTTTCTTTGGTATGGATTTAATTTAATATACCATATCTCAAAATATTATTTGAGGTAAAAATTTATTTCTATAAGCCCATATAATTCTAATTATCAGTTTCTGAAATCAACATTTCATTTCTTTAGGTTTCTTACAAAAAAATCTAAAAGTTATTTTCAAGTAGAAATAAAATTGTCTTTTCTTCAATCAAAGCTGTTAATTTCACCATCTCTGCAAATTCCATCAGCTTCATAGTAGATATTTGTAAGACCTTCCACCTTTTCAGTTTGTATTTAATTCTCAATGTCTTCCCTGGCCAAACAAATTTGGAAATACCTTTTTGGCATGCTTAAATGCTGCGTAAGTCATATATGTCATACATTTAATTCCAGAATATATGATGATGATTTAATGATGATTTAATGATTTAATGATTTAATGATGATTTAATGGAGCAAAATAAGTACCTGTTACTGAACTTAAACTCATTTGTATTCTTTTTTTCATTCAGTATGAAGGAAAAAACATCCACACCATGACATCCAAGGAAACGCTGCCATGTCATTCCAGGCTATTTCAGTTAGTTGGGGCACATTGTCTGGTGTGGAAGATACTTCAATCAGCTGTGTGGGGGATTTAAATGAATGTACGTTATTTGCATTCCGCTGGCTCCAAGTGATCCAGTTCAAGAGCTCCACTGGTGTGGCTAATAGGTCTCGATGGAAAGGGCTTTTTTGGGGAAGGTGTTAGATCTGGGGTGGATCGGGTCGAAGGAGACACGAGACCATTCTGTGATTTCAGCTCTTTATTATAGATGAGAATAGTCTGAGAGAATGCGAGCCACGGCAGCCCTTCATATAGAACTGGCTTGTGGCTTGGCGGCCAATGGCAGCGCTTTGAATCTCCCACGATCAGCACAGCCAATCGCGATAGATTCCCAGCACTCCAATCCTGGCCGAGTATTCGACCAATCAGGCTGCTGTCCGTTTGGACCAATCAGTTAAGAGGGTTTGGAGTATGCTAATATCGTACACCCCTCCCCTCTTGGTTTCGCCCATGGGTGCGTCGGGTCGAAGGAGACACGAGACCATTCTGTGATTTCAGCTCTTTATTATAGATGAGAATAGTCTGAGAGAGTGCGAGCCGCGGCAGCCCTTCATATAGGACTGGCTCGGGTCGAAGGAGACACGAGACCATTCTGTGATTTCAGCTCTTTATTATAGATGAGAATAGTCTGAGAGAATGCGAGCCGCGGCAGCCCTTCATATAGGACTGGCTCGCGGCTCGGTGGCCAATGGCAGCACTTTGAATCTCCTGCGATCGGCATAGCCAATCGCGGTAGATTCCCAGCGCTCCAATCCTGGCAGAGTATTCGACCAATCAGATTGCTGTCCATTTGGACCAATCAGTTAAGAGGGTTTGGAGTATGATAATATCGTACAGAAGGAGAGGAGGGCTCTGGATTGGTTAGCAGAAGCTCCGCTGGCGTGATTAGGGCTCCAGAGCTTCAGAATCCAGCATTTTGGGGCTTGTTTTTGGGGCTCCGGTTTACTCACAGTTACTGGTGCAGGCAGCACCTTTTCCCCATTCCCCCAAAACACTGCAAAGTTAAGTAGACCAAAAAGTGATTGAGAAGGAGGAACGTTGGTCCTAGTGTCCATTAATTTAGCATTTCCATAGCTGTGTCAGAAATCCATGCCCCATTGTTCAACTTAACAAGCTGAATCAAGGAAATTTCCATTTACTCAAGCAGAGTGACAGTCTGAAGGTCAAGTGGGTCAATTTCTGGTTTCCTCCTTGGATCTGGACAGAAGAAACCCCCCCGGCCTCTACTGCTGTGCAGGAGACAAAAGAAATGATGATATTGTCTTTCTTGAGGGATGATTAAACTTTTATTTTGCCTAACAAAATTTTGTCTGATTGTATATTTATCTATGTATTGGTGGTGATATGGGAATCCCCATAAATATTCTGGTAGTGCTAAGTATGTGTATTTTTTATGGCACAATGGTATATGAAAATAATTAAATGAAACCTTATGTCAACATAAAAGTGGAAAAAGAAATCTATTTTATAAATAAAAATTATAAGCAGCTCCTCTAAGAAAGAAAGATAGTTGACTGGTTTATAGCTACTGTATATATGTGAAGAGCTCACATTAGACTAACAGAAGGCAACTTTTAATTAAGGAGGAGAAAGAAAACATGCATGTGCAGAGCAAGCTGAGTTTCCTATAATTTTCTTGCTTTTCCTTTTCTCACTGTGCGTGAAAACTGTAGCTGATGCCTGTCAAAGTTGATAGACTAATTTTCCCTCTTTTGCCACTTTTGGAACAGATTGACGTATAGGTTGTTGAAGTACCAGCTAGGCAAACATGCATGAGGAAGAGCTCCAATTTATTTCTTTATTGTGTGGCACACATGCATGAGGAAGAGCTCCAATTTATTTCTTTATTGTATTTAATGTTATATGAATGCCGTCAAAGCTACTGAGATGGTTTCCTGTCCTGCCCTGGAAAGGACAATTGGATGAAATGAGGAGTATTTGCTTTAGTGGGGTTTTTTTCCTCTATTTCTCAATTTATTTAGGTTTCTTTTCTCTCCTTTGTAATTGAGATGCTATTCTCTAAATATTTCAAGGTGATGCATTAATTTGATGCCTCCTAATCATTCCCAAAGGGCAAATCTCCTTGTTAAAGTCTCCCTTTTCCAAGGTGCTCTTTCTGGAAATTTGACAGTTTTGCTAAGGTTTAGATTTGCACACACTTTCTAACATGTGTGTGTGTGTGTGTGTGTGTGTGTGTGTATGTGTCTTTGAAGATGTTTTATTCTAATTAAAAGCACAGAAGAAATGACCATGAATGAACTGTCTGTACCTTACAATGTATTCCATATACTTCTGGGCTTTCTTCATGTTAAGTAAACCATTACCATTATACCAATTTATTTCTGTCAGGATGGATTGTATTCAGGTACTACAAGCACACGCGTACACATTTTTCACTTCATATTATTCAGGAGGACATCCATGCTGTCCTCCTGTTAGGATTTCTTATTGAAGTAGTTGCAATATAGGCAGAGGTTTTCTGTAGGCCAAATTTTCCACTTCAGGCAAGCGTGCTAATTTCAAAGTTGTAGAAAATTCAATTCTTGGATGAGAAGTGAAACATTTTCAAGGAAAAACACCAAGAAAGTCCAATTGTCTTTTGAGAAACTCCTTTGGGACAACTGTGACTTGGATGATTGAGAATCTCCATAGACAAAATTGTTTATTGTTCCTTAAGAACTATTGACCAACATTGTTCCCAACTTCTAATAAAAATAGTTTTGCTCCATATCTTCAAACTTTGACTTGTTTTGAAAGTATTCTTCAAATTGCATGAAATAATCAAGATATTTTATATCACAAAAATAATGTTCACTTGAGCAGATTATGCATATAGAGATGAAAATGCTATTTGGAATCATACCCCTTTGAAGCAAAAAACCTTTCCAAAAAGGTCTTACATCCCAAGTATCCAAAGCCACCTTTTCAGGCCAGTTATACAATGGTTCTTGATGTTCTGCAGTTTGGAGGTTCCATAGATTAAAAATAATACATTCTGAATTTTTAAAACAAGTTCTGCTTTCTTGACATGTAGCTTCTATAGCTTTGGGGAGAAGAGGTATGTAAAATAAGTTCAGCCATGACTGAATTCAATTTTAGTAGGTACTGTTTAGTAGGCAAAGTTATTCATTGAATTCTGACCTATATTTTGGAGTTCTATTTGTATGCATTCTTTCCTTCCATTATGTCATTGTTCCAGAACAGAAGATAAATAGAAGGTATAGAAGAGGAGTAGACCTAGCATGTCATTGTCAGGTCAGTGGCTGGAGAAGTTAAGATCCTTACAAACCAGTCTCAATCCAAAATTTCTCCTGTACATTTATGTACTACTTTTCATTCAAAGAAAAGCAAAACTAATTTGGTTTAGAAATTATTCCAAAGGAGAGGTTTTCATGGGTAATGTGTGTGTCTGTATGTAATCTTTGCTTATATAGTCTATACTTTCCCTGGTTTCTATACTTTCCCTGGTTTCCCACCATCCATTAAATCTCATGGGGAAACTTTCTATATATACAGTATATTTCATATTTCTTAACTGCCCATTTTCCTGGGGCTTCTGTGCCAGAGATGGTATTCAGCAGGTTCTGACCAGTTCTGGAGAACCGGTAGTGGAAAATTTGACTAATTCGGAGAACTGGCAAATACCACCTCTGATTGGAGATGTTACAATATCCTTCCCCTGCCACAAGCCATGGCCACAGAACCAGTAGTAAAAAAAATTGAATCCTACCACTGCTCTGAGCTTTGTACAATATAATCAATAAAATTAAACATTAAAATCAGAATAATTTAGGATTGAAAGTTTTAAAATCATAAAAACATATTATAAGAATTTCAGAAGGTGAAAAATTCTAAGGTGGGGTAATTAGCATGGAAGTATTTTGTCTACTTCATATTGTTTACAGTGGTAAATGTGGGCTACCAGGCAAACATCAGAGAATTGTGTATGAGAAGACACCTATCCCAGTAATAGCATTCTCTACCAACTCCAGATGTAACAGAATCATAAAATGCCATCTAAATGTCACCAGGAGAAATCTGAGGGAAACTTGTAAACATCTGGGAGATAAGGGTTCAAATTATTTTCACAAAGAAAAAGAAACCTTTAAAAATATCAAAACTGACTTTTATTATTGTCTATATAGCCAAACCACTCAATGTATTTCTTTCACTTTGAGCTCTTCTTTTTATATTTAGTACCACTTATTTAGTGTCCAATCACATTGACCAATTGTTTTATTATTTATCACACATATTTCCTAAAGTATTCCATTCTATCTTGAATTTGTATATTTCTCTTAACATATCCAGTTTCTATATAAATAAGTGACAAACATCATTTCTTTATAATAGACTGCATCCTGCCTATTATTTCTCTATTAGTATCTCCATTCCTTCTATTTTCTTCATCTTCCTAAGTTTAGCAAGCAGTCTATACAAGTTCATTTGTTCATAGTTTGCAGTTATTCACTCCATTTTCCCCATCAAACAGAATTAATAGTAAGAGCCATATTTTCTATATAATCATGCCACCCAATATTCACTGCAGATCATTTGTGTTCCCAGCCAATGTTATGTTTAATATTATTTTCTCTTTGAATAGGGGAAAAGTAACATAATTCTTCCTAGTGTTAAACACAGAAGCAATCTTTACATGCATGTTAACGTTACATAATTTCAGGGGTGGGCTGCTACAGGTTTGCCCGGGTTGGGGAGAACCCATAGCTAATGTTAGGACCAGTTTGGGGAACCACCAAATCCCACCCATGGCTGTCCCATCCCACACCACCCTGCCCCTCGCACCTCATCCTGGCCCTCCCAGAAGTCTCCATGTGGGCCATTTTGAATATGAGGTAAGTGCAGGGCCCATGCGGCGGCTCGGGGAAGATGAAAATGGGCCTCCTGGAGGCTCCAGAAGGCTAGAAATGGGCCTGTTTCCAGCCTCCAGAGGGCCTCTGAAGCCTGGGAGAGGCAGTTTTTGCCCTCCCAGAGGCTCGAGGAAAGTCTCTGTTGTGAATGCATAATACCAATAAAGTTATCATTGAGCTTGAAGTCTAGTGCAGGGTTCTGGCCCTGCACTTCTGATTGGCTGTTGATGGCCCGATCTGATTGGCCCATGTGGAAGCATCCGATTGGCCACTAACAGACCATTCCTATTGGTTAAAAGGAGCTAGTGCTCCAGGTTCGCTATTGTTTAAGCAGTTAATGAGTTGCCTATATAAGTAAGGCTTGGGCAGCCTTGGAGCTGAGCAGTCACGATATGTAAATAAAGAGTTTGAAGTTCACTGTTTCCACCAGCTTGTCTCCATCATTTGCACCCATGCTCCAGACTTAACAGTCTCCAAAGCCTGGGGAAGGCGAAAATGCCTCCCCCTCCCATGGTGCAGGAGGCTGAGCCATGCCCACCATGAAGGCCCACCCAGCAACCAGGCAGAGAACTTGTTACTGAAATTTTTGAAGCCCACTTTTGCATAATTTATGCAGTTCCTTTCTAAGTAAACCACTTTGATATTTTGAGTTGTCTCCAATTGTGCATCTGTTCCTATAACCTTATTGTTTTTCAACATTCATAGCATTTATGACATTTTATTCATCATTCCCGCTCCCTTTGGTACCTGCAATTTCACGTTTTTTTTTTCAGTTCTATGCTTCTGAATTTTACTATTATTTCCATATTAATCTCTAAACTATTTTCAGTTTTCCTTCATTTCAATTTCCACCCAAAATATTTCACTACTTTTATTTAATCTCATTCTAATTTTTTTGCATCTATCTATCTATCTATCTATCTTTCTATCTATCTATCTATCTATCTATCTATCTATCTATCTATCTATCATCCATCTCTATTATACATACATACATACATACATACATATTTACATACATGCATGCATAAATACATAAATATTCACAGTTTATATCATTTCATCATTCAATCAATAATTCATTTTAATACTTCCATTTGTATATTTCTACACACTTCTATGGCACTCTTTACTATAATTATTTTTACACTCTTTACACACACTGTTCCTAGCAGCTTCCATGCATATCCCTTTTCTTTTCATTCTTGTGGAAGAATATTTTGCCATTTAATGTATTATACAGGACTGATCATCTCTGTTCCTGCAGTCATTCTTTTACTCTTGTGTCTTCTTTTATCTTTTTTCAGTACCATGCCTTCACGTTACCCAACAGAATATTTTTTTATTTTAACTGAAACTGATTCTTCCTTCTGGAATATTATTCTTAACTTCTGCTGCTAACTACTGTATATGCTATGTCCTGTCTCATGCACAGAGGTGGATTTATAGCTATGCAGATGCAGATAGATAAATTCCACAAAACATCCATGACAAAGTACATTTATTGGTACATCAGGTATCTTCATAACTCACATTTGTGACAAAGTTCTTCTATAATGACCAATCCTTTGTATATCAGCCTTGCAGGTGAAAGATAGTTATCTCCTAACCCATCTCATAGCGGTAGAAAAGCTGCTATTGGTTCATGAGTCCAGGCAAGAATGGAGGGAAACCTCCCCCAACCCCTTGAGGGTCAATTTAGTGACCAATCAGGATTACAGATGTGGCCATGTGACATGAACTACATTTCCCAGGATACCTTTAACTACATTTACCAGATGCATTCCCTTTAGGGGACAGCTCATAATTCCTAAGTAACTATCCAATTCCCATAGGCTGGCTGGGACAGCACACTCCCCGCCTGGAATTGTAAATTCCACTAGTAAAAGAAGAGAAAAAAATTAACCATAAACTAAGATAAGCAGTAAACAGTAATACTAACTGAATAGCATATAACTACTGTATATAACTAAGATAAACAGTTAACTATATAACCAAGAAAAAACAGTAAACATTAATAAAGCATCAAACAAAGCAAAGCATGCAAAGCTTGAGGTTTAATATTCAAGTTCAGCCTCTTGGTGCAAGTCTGCTGGTCACTTCTGGTGGCTTTTTAGGGTATACAGGTACTCTTGTAGTCAAAGGTGAAAGTCTGGTGGTTGCTTCCAGCGGCCTTTTAGGGTTGGAACAGTACTCTTGCTTCCACGGTGTCAAAGGGCATTGGGAAGCTGTTAGAAAGGGTGTTGTGGAGGAATATGCCTGTGTAGAGTGTTTTAGTGAATGTCTGGTGGTTGTTGACGGTCGTTTAGAGTGTCCTAGCAAACGTGTACTGATCAGCGGATTTTAGGCTGGAACATCATTCTTGCTAAAGGGCATCGGAAGGCGGGTGGAATGGATGGTTCTAAGGTATTTGCCAGGGTTGGAGCCTGCTTCTGGGCGTCACTGACAATTCCTATTATCCCCCATCCTAGTGGAGATTTGATGGCCACTGGGCCATCTACAGGGCCGCCGACTGACTCAGAGAAGAGAAAGGTGCATAGGGCATTATTTCCCAGCAGGAGTAGGATATCAGCCTCTGGATCTAGAGCAGGAAAGTGATGACCCAGGTACTGTAGGTGAGGCATGCTACTTTTGACCTCAGGTGTTGCAATCTGACTCCAGTCATTCCTATCGCATTCAAATACGGGTGGTAGTGGGAATCAGGTATTTCCATCTAATGACTCTATGCAAAGTCCAGTAGCTCTCCTCTCCACCGTGCTTCTTGGTCCATGGCATGTTGATACAGTGAAGGGAAGTTTGGCCTGTTGCATGTCAAAGAGGTCAAAGAATGCAGGTCTGGCCACAGCGTCTTCAGGGTATCCTTCAGGGTACACTTTGGCAAAGCAGATGGGAAGACATAAACAAGGGTGTGGTGAGTTGGCGCACAGTGCTATGCAGTTGACACTCATTCTTGATGTTGGTTGCAGTTTGTCAGTCTGCCGAGGAGCCCTGTGTATTTCTGTGGTATGGTAAGGCTCCTTGTTCAAAGGAGGGTTGTGAGATATCTGCAGTGGTGGCTCAGCATCTGGATGCAGTGCGGTTGGATGCTGGTCACTTTTGCAGATGTGACATTGCACCTTGGTTGTGCAGTGTTTGGGTGAATGTTTGGATTCACAACACTTGTAGCAGTATTGGTACTCTCTTAGCAATTCTTTTCGTTGGGTCATCGATTTCGCTGCAAACCCAGTGCAGCTATTCAGCAAGTGACGAGTGTTGTGCATAGGACAAAACTGGTTTCTCATTGAAATAATAGATCTAAATTGAGTTGTATCTGATGAGGTCTCTCCCCAACTGTGTGTGAATGAGGAGTTGATCTCGGTGTTATGTGTTGATGTTTGATGGTGATCTGTAGAGATGTGCAGTAGAGGCTGGAGAGGTCCAGAGTTGGGGTAGCGGTCCCTATTAGGTTGGTAAAATCTGCATCTGAGGCGAAGGTTTCTGAAGCTGTTGCAGGACTCTGTTTGCCGGAAGTTAAATTCTTGGAGAAAGGCAAAGGGTGGATCTCATCTGCAGTTTACGGCCAGAAAGGCATTGGACAAAACAATACATTGTTCTAATATTTCTTTTGGGAGTTTGGTGATGATTGCTTCTTGTGTTATGAAGAGATCAGGGCAAGCCAGTCCTGGTAAGTCAGAACATTCTTTGGCTGTTCGTAGCTCCGTAAGGATGTTGGAAAAGTCCTCTAGTTTTCAGGTTTTGTGGATGGCAATACACAGGAAACTGTAAAGTCGTTCTAAGAGCGGGTATTCCATCAATGTGTCTTTGCCATATTTCCAGTTCAAAGCATCCCACACTCATTTTAGAGTGGTGTCTGGGTCATTAAGTAAGCCTGTATAAATGTGTTTCACCATGTAGCTAGACAATGATCCTATCCATGCCAACAGAAATTTAAGTTTTTCACTGGGAAGCAGCTGTTTGCTTTGGGCAGTGCTCATGAAAATAGACCTCCATAGTAGGTATTCTCTGCCTGGCTCGTCGTTGAATTTGTACACACTGCTGGCTGCTAAGTCTAACCTTCCACACCTTAGTGACAGTTCTCTGTTACTTCTCTGTGAGGGCAAGTCATCTCTTCATATGACATCATTGTAGGTGTGACGTTCTGGTTCAAGGGCATGTATTGTGGACATACTTTATGAGGAGGTCGGTATTTCCCCCCACATATGTAGGTAGTATCATTTGAGGTTGGGTGTAGGTTACATGCTGTATGTCAGAGTTGTTTAGCGGTTGTGGTGAGAACTCTTTAGCCTGAGGATTGAGTATGGCAATTGTGATTGGTTGCAGGTCAACTTGTTGAGAAGTTGTGAGCACTGGTGGGCTAATTTGCTCACCTGGCAGGCTATGAGACGTTGGAGTAGGGTTGCTGGTGCTGGGAAGAGAATCTCAGACCTTAGTACGTACAACATCAGCTGGGAAAGGTTTGCTGTTGGTGGGAAGTGAATCTTGGATTTTAGGTCGTACAACGTCAGTTGCATAAATAACGTGTAGAGTCTGTCATTGAGATTCATTCCAGTGCTTCCCTGGTTGTGGGAGACAGTTAGGCAACTGAGGCAGTTCCATCTGCTCATTTCAAAGTCATCCACATAGGCCTTGACCTGTGTATCTGGGCTGTCTTCTCCCAAGACTTTGAGGTCGAAGTTGAGGGAGGCAGCGTTGGCCACCTTCTGCCATGCTGTGGCCTGTGCTGTTTTCACTGCTTTCTCTCTTTGTTGTTTAAAGAACTCCACTTGGACTTGAGCTTTGGCCATTTCTGCTTGTTGATTGGCTTGAGCTTTGGCCATTTCTGCTTGTTAATTGGCCAGTTCAACCTTCTGCCATATCACCTCTGTCGTAATACATAAATCTGCCTCTGCTGCTGCAGCTTCAACTTGGGCTTCTACAGCTCATTCGGGATAACTTGATGCTTTGGAGGCCTGAGATGCACCGCTATGACAGGAGGATGTTCTGGAAGGATGTTGGGAGCCACAGAACTTGCCTGTGATCTAGCCGGTTTAGAATGGAGGGAGGAGTCTTTCTTTGAGTGGTAGGAAGAAGCTGGTTGTGATTGAAGATCTCTGTGGATGTGGTCTTCTCCCTCAGTATTTGCTCCTTCTGTAGCGCAATGAGGAGCAGGGCCTGGAGGGAGTTTCTGCCTTCCCGAATGCTGTCTCCGCATTCTTTGTTCGCCTCCTCGAAGCAATGAATGTGTTCCTGTAACTCTGAGTCTTCCAGGTTTGACTGTATGTATTTAAGCTTATTTTCACTGTCTCTCCACTGTGTGAGGTACTCTTCTAACTCCTTCTGCATCAGGAAGAGGCTCTCAAGGGGCAACTTGCTTTTGGGGGTGTCACAGATCTTGACCAGCTCTGTCCATGCATCTGCATGACGGCGATACTGCCCTTCACAATCCTCTTTGAAGCATTGTACCGTGGGTGAGGTAAGCTTCCTATACTGTCTGAGGTCGTAGGGCTTCTGAGGTATCGCGGCTTTTCCAGAGGATTGGACATCTAAAGGCGGGTTTTGGGAATCAGGCTCCATGTTTACGACAAGGGGGGTGGAGGATTCAGGTCTTCTGGTACATCAGAGACATCTGTCATGGCTAAGGAAATTGCCATGCTTCAAACTGGCAAAGGGAGAAATTTGAAAATTTTTAGTGGTTTTCCATGCAATTCCTTTTTTTGTACTAGGGGGTGGTGCAAGCAGGTGGCAGAAGGTAGAATTGCTGCTGGATTTAATATTTGAGCATGTAAGTGGCACTGCAAAATCTGGGCGATGGTAGCACAGCACACAATATGGCTGCTTCTAGGGTGCGTTGTGAGCTTGTGACAGAAGGGGGCACTAGAGATTGCATCATGAAGTCTGAAGATTAGAGGGCTGAACACAGAAATATGTGTTGTGTAGTCTGAAGACTTGAGGGCAGAATGCAGAAATATGCCTATAATAGTTGCTTTCTTCACAAGGTGGCAGCAGAGGGTCAGGAAAATGCTGTTGCTACGCCCATGTTAGGTTGCAGTTACTCTTGGGACATTTGAATTAAATTGCTTAAATTGTCCACAATGGTTTCAACAAAAGGGATTGTCATTGGATAATCACTCTGGTCAAATTGAATAAATTGTCCACAATAGTTTCAAAGGAGTTATCATTGGAGAAACACTCTGGTCAATATTTGAGAAACTGTGTAAAAAAAATCAAAGTTTGGTAAATTTCTTCTTGACCACCAGATGGGTATGTAGGCTGCTTTGCCAAGTTGTGGTGTTGCCCATTAAGAGAGGGGTGGTTGGGTCTCAAAGGTATTTAATCCTTACTCAATGGAAGAGAAATTAATCAAATAAATACAACAGTTCAAAGGGTTATTTGCAGTCCTTGTTATGCTTAAAATTTTCCTAGCATAGAAATAAGATGGATAAACTGTATGCTTTGTGAGGGAAAGGAAATTGCTTTTGTTCACATAGCTTACTTGCTGGCGTTGTGATTTATAGCCCCAATAAAACTGGCCAGAGAAGGTTTTACAGCCTGCATTGTAAATGCAGGAGGCCTCGTGGCAAAAGCTGGCTAAGATAGAGGAAAACACATCCTTTGTCTTTACTCCAGGGCACAAGCTAGTTTGGTAAATTAGTTTTCATAGAATTAGCTCAGGGAGAGATGAAATAAAGGAAGCTGCTTGTTTGTTCCTTGAAAGATGGGAAGTTTACTTTCCCTCTTGTTATTTAAAAGGAATCTTTGAAATAGCAGGAAGAGAAGTTGAGCAGAGAAGAGGGCTGGGTGGGTCAGAAAGTTCTTTGTTTGTAACATGTGGGAGACTCCAGCCCCTCCCACCATGTAAACAGCATGTAGAGAGATTAAGAAAAAGGGGTCTGACGAGGTATTTTAATGAGTGACTTCCTGTGGAAGCCTTTGGTTGGAATGGCTAGCTAGATGCAGTCTTTGTCTCAGAAGGAAAAAGGAAGAAAAAGGTAGCAAATTGTCTTAAATTGCTGAGAATTGTAGATTCAACTGCTGGGGAGAAGCAGGGCAAATGGGTAAAACCTTTGTTTTACAAATTGATTCTCTCCAGTTAGGAGTTGTAATTTGAGACACAGCAAATCTTTCACTGATGAGAAAAGGAGGGGGAATTTGCCTCTTCCTGGCTTGATGTGAAGACAAAGGAATCCTGCCTCAGTAACAAATTTGATAGCCTTTGAAAGCCAGAGCATAGGATATTTGGAAAATCTCTTGCACAAAAGGGGAAGGGGGCGGGTTTCTTGCCCTTCCCTGTAATTCAAACTGAGGCACAGAACATAGCATTGTACATTCACTCCTAGCCTCAATATTACTTTGCTTTATCATAAATCCAATTAACAATTTTACTTTTCTGATGGGTTAGGACTCATCTTTCACTGTTCTGTCTCATGCATAGAGGTGGATTTGTAGCTGTGCAGATGCAGATAGATAAGTTCCACAAAACATCCATAACAAAGTACATTTATTGGTACATCAGGTATCTTCATAACTCACATTTGTGACAAAGTTCTTCTATAATGACCAATCCTTTGTATATCAGCCTTGCAGGTGAAAGATAGTTATCTCCTAACCCATCTCATAGCAGTAGAAAAGCTGCTATCGGTTCATGAGTCCAGGCAAGAATGGAGGGAAACCTCCCCCAACCCCTCGAGGGTTAATTTAGTGACCAATCAGGATTACAGATGTGGCCATGTGACATGAACTACATTTCCCAGGATACCTTTAACTACATTTACCATGATGCATTCCCTTAAGGGGAAAGCTCATAACTCCTAAGTAACTATCCAATTCCCATAGACTGGCTGGGACAGCACATGCTAAAGTGCTTGAAGTCTAAATAGATTAACTTCCAATTTGGTATATCTTTCTTCCATTTAACATTTATTCAATTTACCAAGACTACTTACTTTATTAATGCTTTTGTGGTACTAAAGACTGGAGAGTGAAGAGTATCTATAAAAAAAGGAAGCAGATTTCTGTCACTTAGCAAAGAATTACTATGTCAACATTAAATCTGCCTTTCTTTGGTAGTCTACCAATAAGATGATCAGAAATTAGCTCAACAATAATCATTTGAAATGAATTGCTGCAATTTTAGTCAGAGCCCACCCCCATTCCATTCTGAAACAATTGACTGAGTTCTGAGCATGGCAATTTGGCTGCAAACGTTTTGTCACCATTCCAGGGAACATCATCAGTGCACTTTGAATTGTGCTCATCTTTCAGAGCACTGGTCTATAAGTATATTTTTATGTGATGCAAATTAGTGTGGATATTGTTTGTTCAGCTCAAACATCTCTTGTTCAAATAAATGTCTCTTGAAATATGTCTTAAAGACACATTCACGTAATCCATTGTCTCCAATTGCCAGATGATGTGCTGAGCACACTTAGTGTTTGGGGTGCAAATCATAGCAAATTTTTTCTTTTGTCCTCCATATTGTAGTTATCTATGCAGGGTGATTACAAAGTGATTCAGATTCATTTATAATGTATTATTAGTAGTATGGTTGGCATATTTAGTACATTTGAAGAGGGAATTTTGCAGAGAGTATCCTGGCTGGTGTATCTTTATGGTGATACTAATTCAAGGGATGCTAATTCAACTGGAAGCATGGATTATAAAAGAGAAGTTTCTCACTTTGCCACCTAACTGCCTATGGAACACTTGAGTACTCCCTCAATAGCCATTTCAAGGTGAGAAAATAAGAACAAAGCAGACCAATCAGCAGACAGTGTGGTACTTGGAGTTAGGGCAATGTCACCGATGTTAGATAGACAGTAAATGATTTCTCAGTTCCATGCAAAGTTCAGGAAGATGAAAAGAAACATGATTACCAATCTGATGATTACTCTTTGGGATTCTTGAAAATAGAAGAGCAATTGCACTTACAAGTATTTTTGTTATGTGCAAACTGGAGCAATGCTACATCCACAGAAATGTATTATGCAACTATTCAGACTTTGCAAACTGATTCCATGGCACACTTTGCATAGGCTGGCAATGGCATACTCTCACTATCTACAGATTTATTGGGGGTGTTGTGTCCGGCGCGGCAAGGAGACCAGGACTCAGTGACGGTTCCGCTCTTTTATTGGTCCCGAGAATGGCTCGGGTTCCAGGGGAAAAACAGCGGCTTTTTATTCCCAAGCCACGGTGGCCGCGACCAATGGCACTGCTTTGAATCTCCTGTGATTAGTTTCCACCAATCGCGGAAGATCCGCAGCGGGCCAATCAGAGCGGCTCGCTCGACCAATCGGATCCCTGCGCGCTTTGACCAATCACAGTGCGGCATTTACAAGAATGTAAATGTGACCGTACAGAACACCCCTCCCCTCTTGGTTCGGTCCTACGTGACGTAGTCCCGAAAGTAGGCGGGGCTCCGTACTTGTCTACTGGACCTGCGTAGGTTAGTTGTTGTTTGGCTCCCAGCTGGTTCGGTCGGGTTCTCTGTTGCTCTTGGCCTCGTCAATGGAACCGCCTGGAAGGTGTCGCCGGGCCGCTTGTCGCAGCTCCCTCCCGGTCTACCTGGGCTGGTTGAGCTGCGGTTTCCGCCACTCCCGCCTAGTCTTTCTGGGCTGGTTGAGCTGGCTTGGCTGCTTCTTCCTGGTGAGGCTTCGAACTGGCTGTCAGTTGGTAAGTGTTGCTGGTTTCTTTCTATTGGGTTTTGGTTCCTGCAGTATTCCCTCCCCTCTTGGCTTGTATTAATGGGATTGTCTGTGTTTGGTTGCATGTCGGTTGTATTTCCTGTGATTGTTCTCAATCTTAGTTGATCAATGTGGCATTTCCGTCGGTTGTTTGCAGCCGGTACGAGCAGGGACCTGTCAGTTGGGTTATGGTTGCTGGTACCCACAGTGGGTCTCCGGTTAGGTTCTTGTGTAGACAGTGTCATCTGGTGCAAAGGACCGGTGCTTGCTAGAGGAGTTTGGGGGTTTCTCTGGGTTGTATGTGGGGTGCAGCCTGTCGAGTGGGGACCTTATTTTCCTCCCCATTAGTAGCTCTGCCGGGCTTTTGTTCATTGTCGTATTCGGGGTTATATGTTGTATGAAGCGCATTTTATTTATTTTTTCTTGGATTTCCCCGTGTTCAATTTTTTGGATGGTTTTTTTCGTAAATTGAACCATCCGTTCTGCCCTTCCGTTCGTCGCCGAATGTGCCAGAGCTGTCAATGCATGTCGTATGCCCCATTCCACAAGGAATTTTTCAAATTCTAGTGAGGTGAATTGGGGCCCGTTATCCAACACGATGACATCTGGGAGGCCGTGAGTTGCGAATAGCTTGCTAAGTTCCTTGGTCACAGCCTCCATGGTGGTGGTTTTCACGTTGCTTACCTCCAACCAGTTGGATTAAGCATCTACCATTATAAGGAATGTATGTCCCTTAGTGGGCCCAGCAAATTCTATGTGGATCCTGGACTATGGTCCCCTGGGGGTTTCCCATTCCAGGATCGGTGCCGCGGGAGGGCTCGGTCTGGTTTCTTGGCAGCGTTCACATCTTGCCACCCAGGCCTCGATTTGCTTGTCCATCCCTGGCCACCAAGTGTAACTTCTGGCCAGGGCTTTGGTTCTAACTATGCCTGGGGACCCCTCGTGTAATAACTCCAATACCTTCCCTTGTAGCTTTTCCGGAATAACAACCCTATTCCCCCAAAGTACACACCCTTTTTGTAGCGAGAGTTCTGTTTGCCGGTTCCGGAATATCTTGAATGCTTCGTCGTCGTCTTTTTCCGGCCACCCTTTTTCTACCCAATGTAACACCCGCGCCAGATGTTTGTCTTTATTAGTTTCTTGGGTAATGTCTGACGCAGTTATGGGTAGATCGGGCAGAGTGTCTATGCTGAGGGTGGTTGTCGTGGGTGCTGGGTCGGTGTCTAGGCTGGGTAACGGCGAGCGGCTCAGGGCATTTCCGTGGGTGATCGTCTTACCGGGTCAGTGTGTGAGCCGGTAGCTGTAGGCGGCAAGGAATTTGGACCACTTTGTCATTCTGGGAGATAGTATGTTCGGGGTGGCCCGGTTCCCTGCCAGAATGCCCAGCAGTGGCTTGTGGTCTGTGATGATGGTGAACGTGCGGCTGTAGAGGTACTCGTGGAACCTCTTCACTGCTGCGACGATGGCCAGGGCCTCCTTGTCCAGCTGGCTACAGTTCCTCTCTGGTTTGGTGAGTGTCCTCGAGAAGAAGGCGATGGGTGCTTTTCTTCCGTCCGGGAGTGTGTGACTGAGGACGGTGCTGACGCCGAAGGGTGAGGCATCGCATGTGACGGCAAGTGGCAGGGTCTCATTGTATTGGGTGAGGACGGCATCTGAGGTGAGCAGGTCCTTGGTTTTCCTGAAGGCGGCTTCCTCACGTTTCCCCCAAGTCCAGGTGGCCGCCTTGTCCAAAAGCCTATACAAAGGCTCCGCTGCGGTCACCTTTTGGGGCAGGAAAACATTGTAAAAATTAAGCAGTCCCAGAAATGCCTGCAGTTCCATTTTATTCCTGGGCGTGGGGGTCTCCTTAATGGCTCTGATTTTGTTTGCGGTTGGGTGGATTCCGTGCTGGTCTAGGAGGTATCCTAGGAACTCGACCCACTCTGTGTAAAGCTGGCATTTCTCTCTCTTCACTTTTAGCCCGGTTTCCTTGAATTTCGTTAGCACCTCCCTTAGACAACCCTCTAGTTCTAGCTGGTTGGTTGCCGACACCAGCACGTCGTCAAAGTAGGACACCACCCCCTTAACTCCTTGCAAAAGTCTCTCCATGTGGCTCTGGAAAATTCCAGGCACCACGCTAACTCCAAACTGGAGCCAGTTACAGCAAAACGCTCCCCGGTGGGTGACTATGGTTTGCACCTCAGCGGTTTCTATGTCTACCAGCAGCTGTTGGTATGCTTGCGCCAGGTCGAGCTTCGCAAAAACCTTGCCTCCCCCCAGTGAGTGTAGAAGGTGCTGCACTACTGGGACGGGGTAGGTGCTTTGTTGTAAGGCGCAATTTATAGTCCTTATAGTCCCTGCAGATTTTTACCGACCCATCAGACTTGACTGGGGTGACTATTGGGGTCTCCCACCGGCCGTGGTCAATTGGTTGTAGGACCCCTTGCTTGACGAGCTTGTCAATTTGCTCATCTATTTTTGGCCTGAGTGCAAAGGGTACCCGCCTTAGTTTTAGGCGTATCAGGGGAATGTTGGGATCTAGGCTGAAGGAAATAGGGGGCCCTCAGTACTTGCCTAGGGTGCTGTCGAACACTTCCTGGAAGTTCCGTGCCAGTTGCTGTTCCCAATCGGTCTCTGCAGTGTGGTTTATGCCCGTGACCTCGATGCCGAGGGGTGCGAACCATTGTAGTCCCAAAAGGCTGGGTCGGTCTTGGTCCATGATTGTCAGGGAAAGCTTTGCAGTGCAGCCCTTGAATGTTACCTTGAATTGTCCGGTTCCGACTACCGGGATGCGGTTTCCCTGGTAGTCCTTGATTATTAGTTTCTGGTTCTCCAGTCTCTTCTTGTGGATGGTAGGCACCAAGCATTTGATTTCTTGCCAGGCGACCATGGAGAGGTAGGACCCGGAGTCCACCTCCATTTTGCATGGCTCGCCTTCGATGCTTACCTCCACGTAGATCTTTCAGGCGTCGGTGGTTGATGCGTGGCCGATGATGACCGTCTGGTGGGTTTTCTCCTTCCGCCGGGTTTCGCCACCTTGTCGGTTCTGTCTGCTCCAGTCCCATCGGCTTTCTGCTTGGCGATTTCTGGCTCTGGGGGGGTGCTGTCACATCTCCGCTCGCTGTGGTCCCATCATCTGGGGCTGTAGGCCTTCCTCAATCGGCAGACTTGGGTGATGTGACCCTTTTTGTTGCAGTGCCGGCAGACTGCATTGAAGAAATGGCACTCTGCTCGAGGATGGTCACCTCCGCACCCGGCACATGCATTCCCTGACTTACGACTCCGCCGATTTCGCTGGTCCCGTCCCGTCTGGAGCCGGTGGATCTCCTCCTCCTCATCCGTGGTGTTGGAGGTGGAGTGGAATTCGCCATGGTAGGTGGTGGTCTCATGGTGACTTGCTTCCGGTTGGGCCTCGGTCACCTGTCCTGGGTTGGCGGTCATGGTGCGATCTCCGGTGTCTGGTCTCCGCATGCGTTTCACCGATTTCTCCTTTGGCCATCAGTCAGCTCTGTAGGACTGGGTCTTGGAGTCCGAGTATGACGCAATCCCGTAAGGCCTCATCCATGTCCGAGAACCTGCACATGCCCCCTAGGCTTCATAGCTCAGCCACAAAATCGCTGATGCTCTCACCCGATCTCTGGTCCCGCCGGTAGAAATCGTGCCGCCTGATGAGGGTGGGCACGGTGGGAGCATAGCGGTTCTGGAACAATGGTTCGAGGTCGGCCCAGTCCATCTCCTTGACGTCCGCGGGTTTCGCTATAGCTTTTGCCATCTTGAACACTGCGGGCCCGCAGTGTGTCAGGAAGACGGCTCTTTTCTTCGACCCGGCGGCATCCTTCATGTTGCTACTTTCCAGGAACATGAGAAATCTGTGTATGATTCCCAGTCCTCGGTAGGGTGCGGGTGGTGCGATGCTGGCCATCTCGTTGGTCTCGCTTCCTCCAGATACGTGTTGGTGGGGGATTAGCCTTGGAATCCCACCTTCGTCGCCAATGTTGTGTCTGGCACGGCAAGGAGACCAGGACTCAGTGACTTGGTTCAGCTCTTTTATTGGTCCCGAGAACGGCTCAGGTTCTGTGGGAAAAACAGCGGCTTTTTATTCCCAAGCCGCGGCGGCCGTGACCAATGGCACCGCTTTGAATCTCCCGCGATTAGTTTCCACCAATCGCGGGAGATCTGCAGCGGGCCAATCAGAGCGGTTCGCTCGACCAATCGGATCCCTGCTCACTTTGACCAATCACAGCGCAGCATTTACAAGAATGTAAATGACCGTTCAGAACAGGGGGGAAATCCCACTGACTAAAACTATCTATCATATCATTACAAAGACCTCTTATTAGATGCTAATCTAGGCCAGGCAACATCTGCAATTTCAGAATGACAATGCCAAAAGATTGCAAGGAACCATAAAAGAAAATTCATCAAGAAACCACTGATTATGGTTATCCTATCCTATGGTATAGACTGATAACAGCATAAACCAATGACAGTTCCCATAGTCCATCATCATTAACTTTGCTGATTAACTAAAATGATAACTAGATTGCAGCAACCTTTGGAAAGCTACAATTTCTTTATTTTATTAATCAAATTTATATAACCATCTCACCAAAGGCTGAAATCAGCGAATGGGACACTAGAGTTTCATTGCCATGCCCTGATGTTGTTAACCTTTCTCTACTATGGCAGCATGTAGAGTAAATAATTCAATAACATTTGCATGTTCTACCTCATCCTTGAAGGAAGCGCAGCCTTGAATTTGGAATCCAAATTCAAATCTAAAGCTAGCATTACTCCAAATGTATTTCATTATACTGTATTACAGGATATTGTAGTATATTCTAAGTTAACCTTTGCTAATATATCATGATCCAACTGTGCTGAAATGACATTTTTCCATTTCTCTGGCCAGCATTGATATGTATCTATGGATTTCTGTAGTTGTAATTTGAACATATTTAATGGTGGGAGAGGTAGGGTTTTTCCCCCCCTCCCTTTCTTCCTCTCATTTGAGCTGGGATAGGAAGCTATTTTAAAATAGATATTGGTGAGGATTCTCACACTTTTTGTGAAACTGGCTCTACATTTTGGAAAACTAAACCCTGAGTAACAAGAGGAAATGTTCCACACTGATGAACATTTTCACATGTCAACTTGAAAAGTGGTTATTGAAAAAGATTTTCCCTGTGGGGAAAAGGAGATAGAGAGAAGCTGTAGGCTGGGAAGATTGTATAAGGTTGGATTAATGGGCAGTGATGGGAAGAGAAGGCTGTGGAAACTGAAATGTAATGACTCAAAGTGGGTGTAATTGGTATCAATGCTAATGAACCAGGGAGGAAGTAGAACATTAGGGGGAAAATATAGTGACATTACAAACATTTTTAACCTATTTGAAAACCATTTCTGGCTTTAGAAATCTTAACTATCCATAAAATCTGTTAATGCTTCTAATTGTTTAAAATCCCATCAAGGTTTCTAATACCCATGATGAGGATGCTCACCGGATATTGTCTAATAATACATACAATGATTTAATCACTGAAGCTCTGTACAAAGACCACTAATGGGGCGTTAGTCCAAATTGCATAAGCTGTATTCAGTCAAGTACAGTAAATGGCAGATTACTTAATGCTATTTCTTTTTACAATTTAATTGAAACCAAACCATTCAAATAGTGCAAATACAAAGAGCTGCACCAGCCTGAGCAAAAAGGAAAGCTGTCCAATTTTATTTTGATTGTTTCCCAAAACAACCTCACTAATGCAGATGAATGGGTTAATTTCCTTTATTCTATACCAGTGGTTCCCAAAGTGGGTGGTACCGCCCCCTGGGGGTGGGTGGGATGCCTTATGGGGGTGCTAAGAGGCAAGGGGGCCAGCAGGGGGTGCTAAGAGGCACCAGAGGTGTGCAGGGCACAATCCGGGGTGGGATTCTACCAGTTCATTACCATTCCAGTAATTGGAGAACTGGTAAATGAGCCCCTGCCTGGCCATGCTCCTCTCCGTCCGCTCATCTGTTCCCTGGCCAGTCAGTCCTTATTGTGCATACATGACATCGTGTGCATGCATAACAATCGCTGACAGCCACAGCGGCACATTGGAGAAGCAGAGCAAGCAAAGTTGGAGGTTGGTAATTTTTGCTCCAAAAAGCATCCAGACGCTGTGTCTTTTTTCAGTGCAGCTGGAGTCCAGCCACACCCAAAAAAACACGCAGTGGTTGGAGGTTTTTTGCAGGCACAGGGTATCAGCGCAGCACTGCAGACGGGATTTACCCTTCCCATCCCGGAAGCGCTGCCTGCACCGAGCCGCAACAGGTCCCCACCTGGGCTAGGTCAAGCCTGCTGCAAGGACATCTCCCAGCAGCTGACGGGATGGACCCATCGTGGGGCAGTTCTCCTGGCCCGCCACTACCTCCGACTCACCCAGAAAATGATGCCCAGATCCATGGAACGAGAGAGATGGAAAGCTGGACTTCTTCCCTGGCACCACCCAGAGCCCTCTGGCAGCGGTCAGAGACAAAGCCTCCTCTGCAGGCGGGCGAAGGGGGTTCTCTCAGGGGACAGTGGTGGGGTGCGAGGAAGGCAAGACATATGCCCCCCCCGCCATTATGGCAAGATTTCCAGCAAAAGGCAGCCACGTTTTGAAAAGCAAAGGAAAACCTCTGGCTTTCACGCGAAATCATGGTTAGCTGAGGCACAGCATAAGTTAACCCAATTATCTGGGTTAGGTAACCTATTAACCATCCTGATGGTTTAGGTTTGCATCGTAAAATTACACCAAATTTTAAGTCATTAACCACACCTTCAACATCTCCAGTTTACACCGGGCTAGATTTCAAGATACATGGTAGAGTAGCATTGAGAGCTGGGCAGCATTCAAAGTTCATAAATATTATCGATCATAGAAAGAAAAGGGTATATAAGGAATATCTTCTAAGGATGATATTTGTAGTGTACAGTATAGTATTTTCAAATACTCCTTCCATCTTTGTTTGATCTCTTTTGAACTGGTTACTATCTGTCCATTAGCATCCTTTACTACCCAATTTGTGGCTGTGACCTCTTTCTGAGTTCAGAGAACTTTTGAATAACTTTCCTTGGTTTTCCATGTCTGTGTCTCTACAGATATTGTTCTAATACTGCTTGTCTCTGCTAACAGCTCTCTGAAATTCTGTGGTCTTTGTCCTTAATTTTGACTTAGAAACTGAGAACCCATGAATTGCTCAATTGGGGATTAAAGCTGCCTGGGTCACTTTCTCTTAGGCCAACCTACCTAACAAGGTTGTTGTGGGGAAGAAAGGAGATAGAACACAGCTTTCAGTAATATACAGTTAAGGTGTGCTATAAATATAGGAAATAAATAAAATAGATTTTATTCCACAGTGTCTCTGGTTTTCTATCAATGAGGTTCAGCAATTGAACCACTGTAAATACCCTTTCCTATTTGCTACAGCAAATAATATCACAGATAGCCCTTAATTTATGGCCACAATTACTCCCAGAATTCTTTTGCTAAACAAGATAATTGAGTCAAGACTAATTTATGCAATCCAGCTGCATTGAAAAACACATGGCCGCTGCAGGCATTCATGACAAGGGTGACATGGGCTGGCGGGGAGCCCAGCGACAACAATGGCTCAGCCCTGGATTGTCTTCTCTGGCAACCAGCCACAGAAAGAAGGTAAACTCATGGCCATGGGACGATGAAAGAGGCAGTTGTGGGTGAGGAAACAGGGAGATTAAAGGCCGGGACCTCTGAAAGGGGAAACAGGGTGATGCAGGATTAGCCCAGGCCTGGCTGGGCAGAAAATAGGTAGGTTAAGGAAGGGATGGAGAGAGAGGGAAAGAGAGAGAGGGAACAAGAGAAAGAGAGAGAAAGAGAGAGAAAGAGAGACCTGATGCATCAGAATGAAATGTGGCCTAGTTTAGAGGCCCTTTTCCACATTGAAACATCTTTGGCTTCTCATTAAAGGTTTTGTGGAGAAAACATGGTCAAGACTATCAGGAAGCTCTCACATTTTGCTGAGGTTTTAAATTGGATCCATTGGAACCAGACCTTCACCCTAAAAAAATTACTTTTCCCTAATGTATTATAGTGCCAATTTTGAAGAAGGCAAAACCAAAATGTACTGGTAAATTACAAGAACACACACACACACACACAAACACTCCCTTCTAACCCTGCTGGAACAGGTGATTGAACTAGAATAGATATTATCCTTCTTCTCCCTCCCTCCCTCCTTCTTTATTTCTTTTATTTCTTTTCCTTACTGGCGACGAGGATGGGATGCAGAGATGATAGAGTTGACTAGAACATATTGGACAAAGACAGAGCACGTGGCAAAAGAGCGCACGCAACAGACGGCAAGATGACTAGCAGCACCATACCACCCGCTCCATTCGACCCAGCAACCGAAGACTGGGACTCGTATATAGACCGCTTCCAGATGTTCCTGGAGACCAACAATTTAAAAGATGCTACGTCTGGCAAGAAACGAGCGGTGTTCCTGATTCATTGCGGCCCCGCCGTTTTCCAAATGGCTAAAGCATTAGCAAAACCGGCAGAAGTGAAGACCATGGATGGGGACACCCTCGCTCCAATCCTCAGGGCCCATTACGCACCCTCAGTACCTACACTGATACGAATACACAAATTTTACCAGAGGGACCAACAGAAGGATGAGAGCGTTGGTAATTTCGTAGCTGACCTCCGGAACTTTGTGGTTTTGCAAACTTAGAGGAAGCCCTAAGAGACCGAATAGTTCTGGAATTAAATGCTCCGCACGTGCAGAGTAAGCTGATGGCGAAAGGCAACATCAGCCTTACAGATGTCATCGCCGATGCTACTGCCGCAGAAGCAACCAGGAAGTCAGCTGCTTGAATGCGCCGAGTGAACGCACCGCTTCACCAACTCGCCGACGAGGTCCCACTTACCACTGAGAAGCATGCTACCACTACCCACCACGAAGACCTCGAGTCATCCTCAGACAGTGATGAAGAGGAGGTCAACTGGCTCCGCTTGGAATGAGAGCAAAGGAACGAGCGACGTCCGCGCCAATGTGCGGGTTGCGGGGCAAACCACCCGTGATTGGACTGCAAATTCCTCGACACACTCTGCCGTAACTACGGAAAAAAAGGCCACATCGTGAAGGTCTGCAGAAGCAGACGAGAGTCCAGTCCCAACCGAAAGGAGAACAACCTGCATTGGGAGATAGGCAAACCTCCTGAGAACCAGGACCGTCTGAACCACCAATGGAACAACCACTACTACTACAGAAACCAAGCACCTGCCTTTTCAATGAGACAAGAAGAGGCCCACCAAACCATTATCATCGGCCACACTTCATTGTTCGATGCAGGGAAGATACGGGTGAAGGTTACTATTGAGAATCGACCATGTGTGATGGAAGTCGATTCGGGATCGTCCCTGTCGATGGTATCCTGGAAAACCCTCAAACAACTGATCCTTGCCATTTCCCGCCAGGACCTCAGCACACAGTGAATCTTCCAGAAAGACTATCAGGGAAACAGAATCCCAGTTGTCGGTTCCAGCAACGTCCAACTATCATTCAAGGACCACACAGCAATGCTTCCCCTGACTGTCGTCGATCATGACCGACCCAGCTTGTTAGGGTTACAGTGGTTTGCCCCACTCAGAATTCAACTAGCCAGTATACATCATACCAGAAATGATGACTGGGAAGAGACTCTCATCCAGGAATTCCAGGACGTGTTCACAGGACAAGTACAAGGGGACCCCTATATCATTTAATCTCAGCCCCGATGTAGCTCCCATTCGGCTTAAGCCCCATCAAGTACCTTTTACCTTAAAACCTAAAATTGATGAGCAGCTAGATAAACTGATAGCCCAGGGCATATTGGAACCGATTGACCACGCCCGTTGGGAAACCCCGAGAGTAACGCCCATGAAGCCAGATGGTTCTTTAAGAATTTGCGGGGATTATCAGGCCACCCTAAATCATGCTTGTCAACAGAGCGCTTATCCAGTACCGGTGGTTCAACACCTTCTTCATTCCCTGGGTGGCGGAAAAATATTTGTGAAATTGGACTTAGCTCAGGCATACCAGCAACTCCCTGTGGACGCAGCAACTGCAGAAGCCCAGACAATAGTTACACATAGAGGCGCTTTTAAGTGCAATAGACTCCAATTCGGAGTAAGCATGGCACCGGGCATTTTCCAAAGTTTAATGGAGAGACTATTACAAGGCATAAAAGGCATCGTGCCTTATTTTGATGACGTCCTTATAGCTGCCCCCACTAAAAAATTATTAGTACAATGACTCAGCAAAGTCCTGCAGAAATTCAAAGACGCGGGTCTTAAGGTAAAACGAGACAAGTGTCAACTTTGTATGGAGAGAGTGGAGCTCCTGGGATACCTTCTCAACAGACAGGGAATCCACCCCACCGAAAAAAAACTAACCACAATCAATAAAGCCCTGAAACCTAGGAATAAGACAGACCTTCAGGCACTGTGCGGATGAAGGCACTGGCCAGGAGTTATGCATGGTGGCCTGGTTTAGATAGACAAATAGAAACTTGGGTAGCAAAATGCAGTAAATGCCAGGAGACTCGTCCCGCTCCTTCAAAGGCTCCCCCAACTCAGTGGGAAACGCCTCGAGGTCCGTGGTCCTGTATCCACATCGATTTTGCGGGACCCACAAAAGGACACACTTTCCTGTTAACGGTGGATGCCTATTCAAACTGGCTTGAAGTCCAAAAAATGGAAAGTACCACCACAGATGCAGTCACTAAAAAACTGAATAAACTATTCACTACCCACAGATTTCCTGATGTCCTCATCTCAGATAATGGCCCCCAATTCACTGCCCTGCCATTCGAACAATACTTGGCAGATTGGGGCATCCACCATGCTTTAACATTGCCAGCTCACCCTGCAGCCAATGGAAGGGTTGAGCGAATGATTCAATTTGTAAAACAGACCCTGCACAAAATGGACCACGGCAACATTGATGACAAAATTAACCGAATGCTTTTTATCCAACACATAACCCCAAACAGCACCATGAACAAAACCCCAGCAGAACTCCTGATGGGCCGGAAACTTCGCTCGCATCTTGATTGCCTCCACCCAAACTACACGCCAGAACAATCCCCGGGATCCAGCAGCAAGTGTCGGGCATTCCAGAAAGGGGACCCTGTGTTTGCAAAAAACTTCTCGGGCAACCCATTGTGGGTCCCTGCGACAATAACACAACTTACAGGACCCTGATCCTATCGCCTACAAACGGCAGACAGTAAGATATGGAAATGCCACATAGACCAACTCCATTCCAGATTAGCACCAGAACCTCCAGCTGGGGGGGGGAAGGAACATGGAGGAGGACGAAGAAGAAATCGAAACCCAACAGCCCAGGGGATACTCACCATCTGAGGGAGAACCGAACCAGAGAGCGGCCTCACCACGTGACAGCACCGTGACGGAGGCAGATCCAGGGAACCCGGAAGACAGCGCTGACGAGGGCAACCCAGAACCACAGTCTTCGCTATCCAGCCCAGTGGACAGCCCACCGGAGCCAGAGCCAGAGCCAGAACCAGAACAGAACCTGGTGGAAAAGCGCAGGTCAAGCAAACAGGTGAAGCGGCCTGCCTATTTGCAAGAATACGTCACCCCACCCCTCAAACGGAACCAAGGGGGGAGGGGTGTTATGGATTAAACCATCGCAGTGATACAACCCTAAACAGCTTCGTCTTACAGCAGGCTTGTAATCCTGCAATTCTCATTGGCCCGTGAATAGCGAGTCGTGATTGGTCAGGTTTGGCCAGTCTGATTGGCTGTTAACGGGAACCCCTGATTGGACGCTTGTGAAAACGATAGACTCAGTTCATTGGTTGTTAACGGCAGCAAGCTCTATAAAAGAGCTACTGCTGCCCAGGTCTTTTGCTCCATTCTTTCTTGTTAAATAAAGAGTTGAAGTCACCGTCCGATGTCTCATCTCCATTCTTTGTGCCCATGCCCAGGACTTAACACTTTCTGTCCTTTCCTTCCATCCCGCCCTTTCTTTGTCTGTCCCATTTCTTTCTGTCCCCTTTCTCTTTCTTTTCTTCCTTCTCTCTTTCTCTCTTTCTTTCTTTTTTCTCTTTCTCTTTCCCTCTCTCAGGCTCACCCCATTAACTTGGTGCACTGCTCTTCTTGGACTTGCTTGGGCAGGTCCCTCCAGTGAAGCGGGCTCAATGGGGTGGACCTGTGGGGCCGGCACCTAGAATGCGGCAGTGGCGGAGCATTTGAAAAGTAGAGCAAAGCCAGAGGTCAGTAATTTTTTCTGCAAAGAATCACAAAAGTTTCTGGGCTATGCACAAGAAGGGACACACATGTCAATGCAATTCAGCAACATAAAATAAAGAAATACATATCAAACAAATCAACAAGAATTAGCAAAGTGTTACAAACTAAGCGAACGCGTTATTTTAAAATCTTAATAGTTTTGCTTCCACAGCAGGCTCGTAATCCTGCACTTCTCATTGGCCCACGAACAGCAGATCGTGATTGGTCGTTTCTGGCTGATCTGATTGGCTGCTAGCGGGTCGCCGCTAATTGGACGCTCCCAGCACGGCAAACTCAAATCATTGGTTATTGTGACAACAGCCAGCTCTATAAAAGGAGCTGCTGCTGCCCCAGTATTTTGCTCTGTTCTGAAGTCACTAATAAAGAGTTGGAGTCACTATTCGATGCCTTGTCTCCGTTCTTTGTACCCACGCTCCAGATCTAACACAAAACATCTCTGATTAGATTCTATTCACTACTAGAATCTAATCAGAGATGCTTTGCCAATTCTAGTCCAATGAACTGGTCCAGCAGAGTTAGAAGGGAGTGTGTGTGTGTGTATGTGTGTGTGTGTGTGTGTGTGTGTGTGTGCATGGCTGTCAAAACTCCAAAAACAGATCAAATAGCTCTGGGTAGGCTAATCATAAATTAGAACACCTGCTAAGCAACCGGCCATTAAGTGAGGATCACTTGTATTTGGTTTGCCGATCACCTGGCCACAACTACTCAGTCATGTGACCACCAAACCACACCTACCCGGTCATGTGACCACCAAGCCAGCAGGCCACACCCACCTAGTCACATGACTAGCAAGTCACACCCATCCAGTCACATGACCAACAAGCCACACCCTCAAATTAGGCCACGCCCACAGAAATTTGAATCCCGCCCCTGGGTGGGGGGCACCAAGGATGAGTTTGTAGCACCAAGGGGGCGGTGGACTGACAAAGTTTGGGAACCACTGTTCTATACAATATTAGAAGCAGTAAAACAGATCTTGTTTGTACCTGCTTAGTCCTCTACACAAAATGATTCATATGCTTTAAGATTGAATCATTCAGTGTTGTTAGCTTTTCCACCAGCACTATAAAAAATTAGAATGATTTACTCTCCATGACAATCTGATCCTAATTTTGTCTTTCAGGTATCTCAATAGTGAATTCATCACTTCTATAACTGAGTCCACCACCTTCTTTCTCTCTTCTCTTCCACCTTTTCCAGTATTCAGGCCTTTTCTGGAGAATCACATCTTCACATAATCTGTCGAAAGTAGGATAATTTGAGTTGGTCATTTGTGCCTTGAGTAAGAACTTTGAGTTGATTTGTTTGATAGTTCATTTATTTATTAAAACTAACTGCTAAATAGTTAGTTAGTTAAAATTAAATGAAAGCAGAGAGTCTAGACTCTTATGAAAACAATGTGGCTAGTGATAAGAGATTTATATATATGGCAATCTTTAATGAAATGTATTCAGAGAAACACAGAATCATAGTTTACCCACTGTTTGGCATTCCTGGCAGGTAGCACTGGCAATAGCACTTAGACTTATATACCATTTCATAGTGCTTTACAACCCTCAGTTTACAGAGCATATTAAAATTGTCAAAATTTCATTTACAAATTAAACTGTTCCCACTTCTGGCTGAAATTAATTCAGAAGGCTTTGAAATTGAATCATCCATAAGTGCTGTGAGAGATATTTAAGTTGGTATTTTCTTCAGCAGCTATAATTAAGAGGCTGAAAAAATCCAAACCCTGCAATTATATTTTCTGGAAACACCCACAAGACATTGTCGTATGCTAACTATAATATATATATCTAGATGTTATAGGAAGAGAGATGTTATAGCAATGAGAGAGTTTCCAATACCATCTGTACATCTTCATATATCTGGAAATTGAAGAAATCCATGGCTCACAAATCCAGTCAGAATATAGTCAGCATTTCTTTTTTTTACAAAAAAGAAATCTATTATAAATATATTTCAGGGCAGTAGCAGTAAATGGAGGGAAGGCTACCCATGTAGTGACGAAACCAAAAACAGTGTGTTGCTAGGAATTAACTTTCTGATACATCAATGGCCAACAGTCCCTACAGTGTTTAGAATTGGATGGCTTTTAAAGCAGTTCTCCTTCCCCTCTTTGGTTCTTAAGACAGGTCTAACTGTTGCAGAAATAAAGATTCTGCTCACAAGTGCAGAGCGGCTGTCTGTCACAATATATAAACTGCATGACTGCTTTCTCTGATCTACTTCTCTTCTTATTAAGGGTATGAGGAGCAAATACCTTTGCAGACACATTTATTAAAGCTTTCCAGATTAATCAAATCAGTTGGAAAAGATTCTCTAAAAACATTTAAAAAGCCAAAGCAAGTAGGATTAAGTAAGTATAAAATCATTTCATTAAATTTAAAAGCACTTTTGAAGAATAATGACTTAACAAATTACATTAATTTGTCAAAAATACATTAGCTATTATAACAAAACATAGGTGTTAAGAATTAGTAAAAGGTATACAGTTCATAAAATGTATTTGCAATAGTGCATCAGAAGAGAACAAGCCCTCAGTGTCTGAAAATTAAATGGTCCCACAGGAATTTCATTCTCAAAAGGGGATAGAGAGAAAAACATGATTTTGACCAATGATTTTATCCAAGGGCCTCCTGTTATCCCACAAAGAACTAAGCTAAAGCTGAATATCAGAATAGCTCAGCTCTACTATTTACTCTTGTTATGGATTAAACCATTGCAGCGATACAACCCTAAACAGCTTCGTCTTACAGCAGGCTTGTAATCCTGCAATTCTCATTGGCCCGTGAATAGCAAGTCGTGATTGGTCAGGCTTGGCCAGTCTGATTGGCTGTTAACAGAAACCCCTGATTGGACACTTGTGAAAGTGATAGACTCAGTTCATTGGTTGTTTGATGGCAGCAAGCTCTATAAAAGAGCTACTGCTGCCCAGGTCTATTGCTCCATTCTTTCTTGTGAAATAAAGAGTTGAAGTCAACATCCGATGTCTCGTCTCCGTTCCTTGCGCCCAGGACATAACACTGGCGATGAAGGTGGGATGTGGAGACGATAGAGCTGACTAGAATATATCAGACAAAGATAGAGCACGTGGCGAAAGAGCACAACCAACAGACGGCAAGATGACTAGCGGTGCCACACCACCCGCTCCATTTAACCCAGCAACCGAAGATTGGGACTCGTATATAGACCGTTTCCAGATGTTACTGGAGACCAACAATTTAAAAGATGCTATGTCTGGCAAGAAACAAGTGGTGTTCCTGACTCATTGTGGCCCCGCCATTTTCAAAATGGCTAAAGCATTAGCGAAACCAGTGGAAGTGAAGATCATGGATTGGGACACCCTCGCTCCAATCCTCAGGGCCCATTACGCATCCGCAGTACCTACACTGATACGAGACATGAATTTTACCAGAGGGACCAACGGAAAGACGAGAGCGTTGGTAATTTCATAGCTGACCTCCGGAACTTAGGAGGCCTTTGTGGTTTTGCAAACTTAGAGGAAGCCCTAAGAGACTGAATAGTTCTGGAATTAAATGCACCACATGTGCAGAGTAAACTGATGGCGAAAGGCAACATCAGCCTTACAGATGTCATCGCCGACGCTACTGCCACAGAAGCAACCAGGAAGTCAGCTGCTCAAATGCGCCGAACGAATGCACCATTTTGCCAACTCGCCGACAAGGTTCCACTTGCCACTGAGAAGCATGCTACCACTTCCCACCATGAAGACCTCGAGTCATCCTCAGACAGTGATGAAGAGGAGGTCAACCGGCTCCGCTCAGAATGAGAGCAAAGGAACCAGTGACGTCCGCGCCAATGTGCGGGTTGCGGGGCAAACCACCCGCGATAGGACTGCAAATTCCTCGATGCACTCTGCCGTAACTGTGGGATAAAAGGTCACATCGCGAAGGTCTGCAGAAGCAGACGAGAGTCCAGTCCCAACCGAAAGGAGAACAACCTCCGTCGGGAGATAAGTGAACCTCCTGAGAACCGGGACCGTCTGAACCACCAATGGAACAACCACTACTACTACAGAAATCAAGCACCTGCCTTTTCAACAAGACGAGAAGAGGACCACCAAACCATTATCATCAGCCACGCTTCATCGTTCGATGCAAAGAAGATACGCGTGAAGGTTACTATTGAGAATCGACCATGTGTGATGGAAGTCGATTTGGGATCATCCCTGTCGATGGTATACTGGAAAACCCTCAAACAGCTGATCCCTGCCATTTCCCGCCAGGACCTCAGCACGCAGCAAATCTTCCTGAAAGACTATCACGGAAACAGAATCCCAGTTGTCGGTTCCAGCAACGTCCAAGTATCATTCAAGGACCACACAGCAACGCTTCCCCTGACTGTCATTGATCGTGACCGACCCAGTTTCTTAGGGTTACATTGGTTCACCCCACTCGGAATTGAACTAGCCGGCATACACCATACCAGAAATGATGACTGGGAAGAGACTCTCATCCAGGAATTCCAGGACGTGTTCACAGGAACATTAGGCAAGTACAAGGGGACCCCTATATCGTTTAATCTCAGCCCCGATGTAGCTCCCATTCGGCTTAAGCCCCATCGAGTACCTTTTGCCTTAAAACCTAAAATCGACGAGCAGCTAGATAAACTGATAGCCCAAGGCATATTGGAACCGATTGACCATGCCCATTGGGAAACCCTGATAGTAACGCTCATGAAGCCAGATGGTTCTTTAAGAATTTGCAGGGACTATCGGGCCACCCTAAATCATGCTCGTCAACAGAGCGCTTATCCAGTACCGGTGGTTCAACACCTTCTTCATTCCCTGGGTGGTGGAAAAATATTTGCGAAATTGGACTTAGCTCAGGCATACCAGCAATTCCCTGTGGACACAGCAATTGCAGAAGCCCAGACAATAGTTACACATAGAGCTACCTTCAAGTGCAATAGACTCCAATTTGGAGTAAGCGTGGCACTGGGCATTTTCCAAAGTTTAATGGAGAGACTATTACAAGGCATAAAAGGCATCGTGCCTTATTTTGATGACGTCCTAATAGCTGCCCCCACTAAAGAATTATTAGTACAATGACTCAGCAAAGTCCTGCAGAAATTCAAAGACGCGGGTCTTAAGGTAAAACGAGACAAGTGTCAACTTTGTACAGAGAGAATGAAGTTCCTGGGATACCTTCTCAACAGACAGGAAATCCACCCCACCAAAAAAAAACTAACCACAATCAAAAAAGCCCTGAAACCTAGGAATAAGACAGACCTTCAAGCCTTCCTGGGACTCATTAACTTTTATAACATTTTCTTGCCCCAGAAGGCAACTGTGGCCGAACCCCAACATAGATTTCTTGATAAAAAGGCTCCTTGGGTTTGGGGACGGCATAAGAGAAAGCGTTCAAAGAGATAAAAGACCTTTTAACTTCCGATGCCGTATTTATGCAATACAACGAGACTCTCCCTTTGACGGTTACCTGTGATGCCTCACCATTTGGAGTAGGAGCTGTCTTAAGCCATGTCCTCCCAAATGGAAATGAGGCACCCATTGCATTCTTTTCAAGAGCTTTGTCTAAAACCGAAAGGAATTATAGTCAACTTGATAAAGAGGCCCTCGCTATTGTATCCACAATTAAACGCTTCCATGAATACGTATATGGGAGACCCTTTACCATAATTACAGACCACAAGCCGTTACTTGGGATCTTGGTGGGAAACAAACAAACTCCCCATATATTATCATCAAGAATGACACATTGGGCAGAATTTTTAGCCGCCTACGATTACCGTTTGCAACATCACCCGGGGAAAACCATTCCCCACGCTGACGCTTTGAGCCGCTCGCCACTACCAGACATTATAGAGGACCCTGCTCCAACCGTAACCGTACTACAAATAGAAACCCTCAAATCGCCGCCATTAACTGCTAGAGACATAGCCTTAGAGAGAGAAAAGGACTCTGTTTTGGCACAAGTCCTCAGCTGGGTGGAATGCGGTTGGCCGGTCAGTGAAACCGATGACACGTTCAAGCCATTTAAGAATCATCAAACAGAACTGTTCTCCCAGAAAGGTTGCATAGTTTGGGGAGACAGAGTCATAGTCCCAGAGAAGTTCCAATATAGGGTGTTGAAAATGCTGCATGAGGGACATCCAGGCATCGTGCGGATGAAGGCATTGGCCAGGAGTTACGCATAGTGGCCTGGTTTAGATAGACAAATAGAAACTTGGGTAGCAAAATGCAGTAAATGCCAGGAGACTCGCCCCGCTCCTCCAAAGACTCCCCCAACTCAGTGGGAAACGCCTCGAGGTCCGTGGTCCCGTATCCACATCGATTTTGCGGGACTCACAAGAGGACACACTTTCCTCTTAACAGTGGATGCCTATTCAAACTGGCTTGAAGTCCAAAAAATGGAAAGCATCACCACAGACGCAGTCACTAAAAAACTGAATAAACTATTTGCTACCCATGGATTCCTGATGTCCTCATCTCAGATAATGGCCTCCAATTCACTGCTCTGCCATTCGAACAATATCTGGCAGATCGGGGCATCCGCCATGCTTTAACATTGCCAGCTCACCCTGCAGCCAATAGTTGGGCTGAGCGAATGGTTCAATTTGAAAAACAGACCCTGCACAAAATGGACCACGGCGACATTGATGACAAAATAAACCGAATGCTTTTTATCCAACACATAACCCCAAACAGCACCACGAACAAAACCCCAGTAGAACTCCTGATGGGCCGGAAACTTCACTTGCATTTTGATCACCCCCACCCAAACTACATGCCAGAACAACCCCTGGGATCCAGCAGCAAGTGTTGGGCATTCCAGGAAGGTGACCTCGTGTTTGCAAAAAACTTCTCGGGCAACCCATTGTGGGTCCCCACTACCATAACACAACTTATGGGACCCCGATTCTACCGCCTACAAACGGCAGATGGTAAGATGTGGAAACGCCACATAGACCAACTCCATTCCAGATTAGCTCCGGAACCTCCCGCTGGGGGGGATAAGGAACATGGAGGAGGATGAAGAAGAAATCGAAACTCAACAGCCCAGGGGATACTCACCATCCAAGGGAGAACCGAACCAGGGAGCGGCCTCGCCACGTGACAGCACCGCGACGGAGGTGGATCCAGGGAACCCGGAAGTCAGTGCTGACGAGGGCAACCCGGCACTACAGTCTTCGCTATCCAGCCCAGCAGATAGCCCACCGGAGCCAGAGCCAGAACCAGAACCAGAACAAACCCGGTGGAACAGCGCAGTTTGAGCAGACAGGTGAAGGGACCTGCTTATTTGTGAGAATACATCACCCCACCCCTCAGACGGAACCAAGGGGGGAGGGGTGTTATGGATTAAACCATCGCAGCGGTACAACCCTAAACAGCTTCGTCTTACAGCAGGCTTGTAAACCTGCAATTCTCATTGGCCCCTGAATAGCGAGTCGTGATTGGTCAGGTTTGGCCAGTCTGATTGGCTGTTAATGGGAACCCCTGATTGGATGCTTGTGAAAGCGATAGACTCAGTTCATTGGTTGTTTAACGGCAGCAAGCTCTATAAAAGAGCTACTGCTGCCCAGGTCTTTTGCTCCATTCTTTCTTGTTAAATAAAGAATTGAAGTCACCGTCCGATGTCTCATCTCCGTTCTTTGCGCCCATGCCCAGGACATAACAACTCCCACTTTCAGTTATCTAAAGTGATATTATTATCGAGTCAAATTTGATTCTTTATATAGTGTTATGACATTATCTATAGGGTAATTCACTCAGAAAAGTGAAAGAAAGCTGCCAACATGCCTTTGAGGAAAGGAAGAAATTAGCTCACCGAAAATGAAATTGGACTCCTGGAAATCTTGCTTAAAAATATTTATCACATCTTTATTCCTAAATTGATTGTTGCCTATCATAACTGGTCTTCTAAGTTTTCCTTCCAAAGAAGGAACATAACATTCTGGTAACTATCAACAGTATTTTTTGTAATTATAATCTGGACACCATAATTGCTTTTTTTTTTTTTTTTTTTCAAAAGAAAGATGATCTGAATGTAAATTGACATCCTCCCTTCTGGAAAAAAAGAAAAAAGAGTCCAGAGAAAAATTATAAACTCAAAAGTCTTCTCAATGATCAATTTCCCTTTTCATCAATTCAGTCTCAGAAATTTTCTATAATAAAACATACACTTATTTGTGTTACATGCTTTCTTGGCATTGCCTAGAAATTACATTGTCAAAAGGGAAAGAAAAAATCCTTAATGGACATTCTTCAAAGCTCACTGAGAATAGTCTTCAGTTCTTTACTTTACAATTCTCATTAATTGCATCAACTGGAGCCATTGATAGTTCCTTTCCAAAACTTCTATAGAATGCTGAGAAAAAAGCATCTCTAAAAATTTCAAGAGAGAGTCCAACTTGAGGAACCCAAATTTTATTCATATATAAACCAATGTATGAACAAAGAAAAGCAGGGGGTGCTTTATCTTTTAAGATATCTTTTATCTTAAAATTATCTTTTAAGATAATTCTATATTTTCATTTTTATATTTGTTTTGGACATTGCCCACTCTGAACTTCTAAGGACATAGCAGGCAATCAATCAATAAAAAATGGCTTGGCTTATTTCCTCTTCAGGTTTATTACCAGAATGTGCTCTAAAGAACTTTATAAAGGAGTCTTTAATTTTATAAAAAGAGCTATAAAGGAGCACAACAATTCCACAACTTTCCTGTGTTGTGATGAAATACTTTGGCCCCACTTCCAGTGTGGTAAATATATTTAAAAGGATAACACAGATGAGAATTGTGTCCCAAACACTGCCTGTCATATAAAGGATATATATGGAATCGCCACAGAGTTAACATTCTAATTTGACATTTTGTTTAAAGGCACAACTTTCAATTAAAATATTTTTTTATTTAATCCTTTTCCTACCTTTATTTAATTTTCTTGTCAACCTTTTATTAAGCAACTTATATTTGTATGTGTGTGAAACCGAAAATTATGACTGTTTTTTTTTTTGTTTCCTTTATGAACAGCATTCCATGTTTTCATCCAACTAATAATTTGTTTGTGTATGTACATGCACATGTACTCAAGAAAAATGTAAATGAATGTATTAATCCAATCAATGTCTCTGAAGAGATCAAGTATGGACAAGATGGGGCTCGGCTGTACTAGAAATGGGAGACTAGAACTAGTCTGAACAAAATTTGCTATAATTAAGACTGAAATTTGGAAACTGCACTGTACTGCATTGATTTGGTATGCTTCATCCTTTCAGCAAGGGTACAACATTACTTCATATATTCATAACCAAGCTATAGACCCAATCACAAGATTATACAGGAGGACAGAGTTCCATTTCTTCTAGATCATACTCTGGAATCCAGATGATTTGGAATAAATTACCTTGAAGACCATCACAAAATTCTGAACTGCCCATTGTTGGTCAACAAATGCTGGAACAAAAGTTTTTCAGGAAGACCCCATAATTTAGAGGTTAATCTTTGCTCCTGTTCCTAGGATGTCCATTAAAAGATCAGCAACTGGGTGATGCAAAAGACATTTCTAGAGAATTATTGCCAATTACCATAAACAATACTTGGCTAGAAGATAGATAATTAGGCCCACTCTAACGTAGCCACAACAGAAGATCTAAATTGATAGAGTGGGACAGTATCTCAAATACAAAAGCTTTTGAAGGAAATTGATTATTTAAATCAGAGACAGATAAAATGAGGCCTCAAAGTCACAGGTATTTGATAAAAGCCTTAGGTCAGACCATATGTTTACTTTCAAATTAGCCATTGAGTTATATTTTGGAATAGGAGTAATTACTAGAAACATGAGGCATCATATTAACTGATGTCATTTCTTGTGCATTTAACCAAGACTATTAAAAGGCTCAGCCACCAAAGGTTTTTTTTTCCCATTCATAAGTTAATAGGACCCAAGTTTTTAAAAGAGTACTGCCACCAGTGGTAGCTAATTTTGTAGTTGAAATAAATCAGAAACAGCCATTTTCTTGGTCCTACTTGAGAGTATGTCTCACAGGGAAACAAAGCATGATATTGCCTCATCAGTGATGACACTCTGGTAATGCAATTCTACATAATCAGATGTGATTGGTGGCATTGCAAGTGCTAACTAGAAATATATTTCTTTTCTCAGCTCTTTGCTACTTTTTATTGCTATCCTATTGTCTATTCTTTTTAAATAGGAGTGTAAAATTGTTTACTTTGTGTATTACACATTTTAGTCCCACCTTGAAATACTTTCTAATAAGGCACGGCAACTGAATGTGTCATAAACTAAATAAATGAATATGGTAAAAGCAGCCCATAAATGTTTTTCTGTTCTGGGATTTTGATTTCCAACCAAAGTAGTGGAATTACCATTGCCAAACTTAGTAATTAGCTTAGTAGTATTTAGTAGTATTTACTAATGTATTTTAGGAACAACAAAATTATGCTCTTTATTAGAAACATTTTACCATTTTGAATAGCTTTTAAATGACTTCAAGCAGTCAAAAGAAAATGAACTTTTTAGTGGTGTCCCCTACTAGTCTTGCTATTTTTTCCATGGGAATACATTGTGAACATCGATGTATTATTCCTTTTCGGCAGGTGGAACATTATGACAGATTCATTTCAAACCTGTCTCCTATCCAGAAAAAAACCACCAATGTTTCAGAATGTTCTCCTAAAACCTGAGAAATTTTCATGTGAAAGCTGGCAATCATAGAATTGCTGTTCTGGGATTTTGATTTCCAACCAAAGCAATGGAATTACCATTGCCAAACTTAATAATTAGCTTAGTAGTATTTAGTAGTATTTACTAATGTATTTTAGGAACAACAAAATTATGCTCTTTATTAGAAACATTTTACCATTTTGAATAGCTTTTAAATGACTTCAAGCAGTCAAAAGAAAATGAACTGAAGAAAGTGAAAGTTATTTTAGAGGAGATTTTTCATGTAAGTAGTTCTAGCTATGAAAGAATGTCAATGTTACTGGGCTTTCTGATCTCATCATGTTTCCTGTATAGTTCTACTAAAAATATTAACAGAACAGAACTGTGATATAAAAAATTGGAAATTGTAGCAATTCATGAAGTATAGTTCAGAATTAAAGTGTTAAAATCTGTTGATGGTGAAGTTGAAATATAGAGACAGAAGGCCTTCTAAAAGTATCCTGGCCCTTGAATATACTAAAATATGGTGAAAAGCTTTTGGATGTAACCAGATTTTATTATGAAATGTTAATTAACATCTTTTCCAAATCAGAAAATGTCACATCTGATTTCACCTATTTTCCAAATATAGTGAGTTTCTAAATAATGTTGCATACTATTTTGCATTAGAAGTTATATAAAATTTCAGGGCATTTGACTTCATCTTTTTGTGAAGACTTTATGAACGTACAGAAATATGTATGTATGTACATATGTTGTGTAGCCACCCATCTTGAACCAATGACTCTTCCTTCACATAAAGTACTTCTATGTCTTTCATAGAAATGACTTCTGTTGCTCCTACAAGTCTGAGAAGTGTAAATACAATAAATTCATATAAAAGTGAACAGAATGAATGATTCATCCATCCATGGATTCAGATAAAGCCTGCTTTGAATCTTCTATCAGAATGTGCACATCATTGGGAACCTATAAAACATGGAAAATTAAAAGTTTTATTGTTAAATTCCCATCTAATTCTGTGAAGCAAGCTAGCCTTTCTTGTTTTATGAGAAGATTTAATTAATGATGGTTTATCTGACTTCCTGTCTTTTTGTTAAAAATGCAGTGAATTGATAACTATAATACTGAAATCAAAGAATACTGAACTATACACAATAAACTTAGTCCATTTTTTGTACTGTATATTGGGTATTGGTTCAAGAGCTTTGATATTATATTTTATGAAGCAAGCACATAGTCACAACAAATAGAAAAAAAAAAATCAAACACCTTTTTGTGCCCTAAAGGAATAATAAATGTATCATATTGAAGAATTATTACAAAATAATATAATCATAGAAAAAATTCTTTCTTCATGCATTTATTGTGCAAAATGCTGCTATTGATAGTTTCTACTGTAATCTATTTTATTCTATAAATATGATAAAGTATCAAGAACCTGCCCAAGCAGTGACTGCTAAAAGAAATATAAAGCATAAATAGAATGAGATGCAATATTTTCAGTTTTATGCGCAACAATACAATCAAACATGACTTTAATTATTAAAAATGTTGTTTGGGGTCAGCACTCAGGTGCCAAGTACCATCCTATGTTACTGTAGATGCCAAAGAATAAAATGTAAAAATAAATAAATAAATCGCAATCTCTTATGACAACCAATATTATGGGATTTCAGCACTCTTGATATTAAATCTCATCAGATGCCAAATCAGGTTAAGAATCCAATAAATTAATTGGACAGCACAGGCACTATCTGGTTGCAAATGATAAACCACTGTGTTCCTGTCTCTTATGTAATGCCTATAAATCAGAAAAAAATTAATACTGAGCAATCTAACTAGCATAGGGTGCATACATTGGATGTGCTATTAATGGTATGCAATCACATCTCCTGTCTCCAGTCCTTACAATTTCACCCCTTTAGATGTGGATGATGTCAGAGGATTTCAGATGATTAATTCAAGTGAGTTCATAGGTGAGAAAATATTTTTAAATATATGTTCCCCCAGCCATTTCACTCTTTTATCGCAGTTCAAAACATGCATCATTCAATCTGTAAAATGTATGCCAGACAACAGGGTTAAGTGTCACACTTTCTAATTAACTGTGGTTTCTGAACACTTTTCAAGGGAAGCTTCTGCTTCTCATCATAGTAAGATTAATATATTCTCCAGACAGCTTCTCATTTTTATATAACAAAAACTTCATAAGCATTAAAAATAGATAAAAAGTAAGAAGTGCGCTGAATTTGCAGCAGAGGACAGGATCAACTATTTTTCATCACATGCATTCTTGAAAAGTTAATCTGGGTTGTATCCAGCTGAGTCAGTTTGCTAGCAGAATTAATGCTGGTTAATCAGAGCCGTCCTTTTCCTACCATTGCTAAGTGGCAACATCAACCACTTGAAGAGAACTGAGATATGCATGGGGGTGGGGGAGGTTTTTAAGAAGGAGACTAGAGAGTTGCTTGTCTAAAATGGAATAGGTTCTCTTGCTTGAGCAGGGGGATGGACTAGAAAATCTCCAAGGTCCCTTCCAGTTCCTATCCTATCCTATCCTATTCTACTCTACTCCATTCTGTTCTACTCTACGCTACTCTATTCTACTATCCCATTTAATTGAATGCTTTGATAGGTCAAAAATTGCAAATAGCATCACACCTGAAACACATATTAAGAAATCAGCAGTGCATGGTTTTCTTAGAATCAACAATATAGGTATAAGTTTAACATAATAGATTAAAGTTTAGAGTCTCATAATTTTATGTTTTTTAAGGTCATACTTTAAATTTGAGGAAAATGTTATAGGTTTAATCATAAAAAGACACATATAAGAAAGTATCAATTTATAAAATGGTTGGTATGGCACGCATTGTCCATTAAAAAATACCTATTAATAAGAACTGGTAAAGCTAAAAAATAACTTGCCTAAAAGACTGAATATAGGGCAGAAGTGGGAAGATGAATCCCAAAAGCACAAATGTTCCTTTTGAACCCAGTTATTCAAGATGAAACTGTACATACCTCCCCATATCCCAGTCATTCTTCTTGTTCTTCTTAACTTTAACACACACACGAAAGGTGCAGGTGCAGTCTGACTTTTTAATATATTTTTTCATTGATCAGTAAGTTTTGCTTCCCTTCTTTTAGTCTCAGATTTTGGCAGGGCAATGCAAAGAATGAAAACAGAAGTTCTGTCATCCAGTTACAGTCTATATTTAATCGCACTCTTGGTCTGCAAAGGGTCTTTAGAAACATAGAATATAATGACAAGTAACATAGGAAGACTTAAAATACTGATAAGAGTAGCATTTTTTTCCCTTTCCTTTTACTTGATGCAAGCCATATAAGAGACAAGTGTAACTTCAGAAGACAAATAAAGAAGAAACCAGAAACTACCCAATCAAACAAGGGGGAGGCATACTGAAAGCTAAGACCATAGAAATGGAAGCAAGAAGTAGAATAAGTTGGATGAAATTAATAAATTGTAGCAATAATAATAATATATTGTTCACAAATTCACAAGATGTAAGAAATAAAAGACCAAGGAGAACATTGCTGTTACTTATCTGAGTACAAAGGACAGTTCTTGTTTCAGATAACTGTACCTTGTTTCAGATAATGGTACCTTGATACTCAGTTGCTTTGAAATATTGAATTTGGTACTCAATGCAATTTGATATGAAAATTTTGACCCAGGACCCATCAGTTGTTTAGTACTCAACACGCAAGTAGAACTTGTCTGTGCTGGCTGCCTTGTGATTTGCTACATTATTCTTTATGGGAAAAATTTGTTTGGCACTCATTATTTTTGGTATTCATCATCCCAGAACCAATTAACAATAAGTACTGAGGTACCACTGCAAATAGATTATATAGATTATTCCACTATTTGTTTCCTCAATGCAATCATATTTACAAGCCAAGAATGACTTGAAATGAACAACCACAAAAATCCATTTGTTTTCAAATGTATTCTCATACCATGTAAAAGTAAAATTACCTATAACTTCCAAGCACAAACCTGAAAAGGTTCCTGAAACTAATACAATTTTTTTCACCACACTTGCCTACCTTAAGAGGGTAAATGAAATTCTGGAAATGAATTGTCTCCCACTTTTAGCCTTTTTCTGCCCCTTTTGTTTTTGTTTATCTATGTTCACCATTGAATACAGCTTACAGGTTTTGTGGCAAAGCCAACTATGATAATTAATGGCCCCAACAAAAGGTTTTCCCTTCATACCCCAGCAACATATTGTTCCTTTCCTTAGACAGAGAAAACATGGTTAGATATCCTATTGCCACAGTTAAAGAACAGCAAACGTTGTATATTTAAAGAACCAATTTAAACACCTGACAGGAACCTGGATTACAAATAGTGAAATCATGTAAGCATAAATTTTCCTCTTATTGTTCTTGGTAGTGAATGCATTCAAAAAGGAAAATTAGGAGCTCCCCCCACTCCCTTTTAATCACACATTTTATAGTTCTTATCAATTTGTACATACATATTCATACCAGTAACAAACGGGTATTGGATGGCTAATGTTTAATGTGTATAGTCACTATCCCTTGTAGAAAATGGACACATAATACGTAATTGAAAAGAAAATTCTGCACATTTCTCCATCCCTATACATATGGATATAGTCCCTGAGGCATTTGGACATGAGGCAAACTCTGCTGGTTAATGTGACGTTATTTTTATAAATCCTACTGCATTTATAGCCCTGGGCATTTGCTTTTGTTTAACTGTTGGTGGTTTAACCCTTGTACATCACCCAGTCACTTTTGAGAGATGGGTCACCTTACAGATTGAATAAATAAATAAATAAATAAGCATTTCAACAGAGCTTGTTGAAAAAAAAAACATTTCTCAGCTTCATTTTGTATTTCCCAAGATAATAAGCAGGCTCTATAACAGAACTTAGTGAATGTAGTTCTCACAATAGAGAATATGGATATCTAGGTATTGTAAAGTTCGAAGCACGCGTATACTGTTACTACAATTATTGCTTCTCAGCTTGCCAAAGAACACTGGGGGGAGTGTGAAATGTAATGCAGGTTCCAGACTTCAAAAAGACAAGCCATGAGAGCCAAGGACATTTTAGCAGGTGACAGTCAAGACCAGAAACTTTTTCTCATAACAATACCATGACACTCAATTGGATAATGTGACCTGCACCATTAGGGGATGGGAGAAATCTATACTGTCCTTATAGGGGATTTACATGGGAATTAGGTAGATTTTTAGGTTTTTGCCTTCATCAGTGCTGAAATTATGTATTCAATAAAGTTTTTGCATTTAGAGATTGGAAAGACTCAATCGTGCTTGTTTTGGTTGGGTTCATCAGTTGGAACGTTGACAGGTATGCTGTAGCAGCATTAAGGATCATATTCCTGAAGGATTGTATATCAAGGTAGTGTGGAGGAAAAATGCTGAAGTAAAGCTAGGAGGCTAGCTATTTTCAAGATAGAAGGACATTATTTTTAATCATTTTATTTTTTTAACTCAAAACTGTATGGAGCATAGCAATTATGCAATGGTGGCACTTGAAAAGGCCAGACCAGAATGTTCACCTTGTTTTGGATGGGTTTATGCTAAAATAAATACTTTAAGCCTATTGGATCCTTAGCACATTTTTTTTTGCTGACAAACAAATAAACAAAAAGACCAGTACTGTTACCTAGTATTATGCTCTGATCTTGGGGAATCTGGGGACCAGAAAAACAGTACACACATGGCCTGTGCACCATGGGATACTTGGTCCTGGTGTAACAGATTTCAATATTCCTGGTGGTTAACATAATATAGAAATGATATATCAATATGACAACAGGAGTTTTCTTAACAGCATTTGATAAGAGAAATAAGTCCATGAGATCATGTAGTCTGCATGAATATGATTCCACAATCAACAGGACATCTAATATTACCTTGTTTTGAGTAGCAGATGAAATTCCATTAGTGATAACTCTCAACATCCTTCTGCTGAGCACCATCAAGCTCCAGACTTCCTGATAGTCTCCCATGTATCTTACATGCAGCTAAAGTCATCCAATGTGTCTCATAGATCAGGGATATCAAACTTGATTTCATTGAGGGCCACATCAGGGATGTGTTTGACCTTGGGGGTTGGGATAGACATGTCAGCTCAACGTCACTTGTGTCAGGGTGTGGTGTCCCAAGCACTCTGCCAGCAAAAACAGGCTCCCGAGCTCCATTTTTGGCTGAGATGGCCTCCTGCAACCCTCTGGCACTGAAAATGGAGTTTGGGAGGGCTTCCTACCCAACCAGCCCTTGCAAGCTGCATTTTCAGCTATGATGATGACCTGCAACCCTCTGCCAGCAGAAACAGAGCTTGGGAAGGTCATTAATGGCCCTCCTGAGCTCTGTTTTCATTGGCAGAGGCAACATGGGTGGATTCTTTGCTGTTTCCAGGAGAACCCCATGGGCCAGATCTAAGCACCCCACAGGCCAGATCCAGCCCCTGGGCCTTGAGTTTGACATCCCAATCATAGATGGTAATGGAAGGAAAAATAGCAAATGTTATATATATGTATGTTATGTGTGTGTGTGAGAGAGAGAGAGAGAGTAAGAGTGCTAGTGTAGACATAACAAAGTTGGAGGACAATGAACATTATCAAGAGGGTTTCTATCCTGTATTCTTACTTCTCTTATCAGTTTTTAGATTCATACATTATGTATATCTTGTAGATGACCTGTACTTTTTCTCAACTGACACTTTTTGTATTTGATGAAGTGGATTACATTCCATAAAAGTCAATATACATTTCTTGAAAGGTCTTAATTGCTACTGTTTTTTCCAACATTAACATAGACTGCATACCAATCAAGTTGTATAAATCATAGAATCATGGGACCAGAAGTCATCTTGGAGGTCTTCTAGTCCAACCTCTTTCCCTGTTTAGTGTATAATTGGTAAAAAAGCTACAACATTTTATGAAATGCTTCTGACTAAGTTAATTGTTGCTGTGATTACCTGTTTCACCTACATGTGCTATCACTACATGATCTGTAGAGCACTAAAACTCCTCCCAATCTCCACAAAGAAGATTGAACTTTTCAGTCAAAAATAAACAAAAAATAAAAATTGCAGGGTCAACACTACTTAGCCTCTTTTCATCCCACTTCACTGTACAGTATATGTTTCAATGAGGTAAGTGCATGTGCTAAAAAATAAATCACAGATGGTGTTCCCTCACATGACTTAATTGTTCAAGTCAGTCATCAATAACACATGCTAAGACCCTACAAGGTCTAGTTAAGCACATCATGCAGATAAATATATATACATGGCTGTCTGAAATATCTTATGAATAGTGGTTTGTCACCTATAAGCATCTGCTCCTAATCATGACCATAACGTATAAATAAATAAATAAATACATACATACACACATACATACATACATAAAACCTCAAAGGGCTGACTCAATGGACCTCTAGGTTTTTTCTTCCATCACTTTTCTATGTTTCTATTCCTCTGAGTTAAAGTTAAATATGGCTTCATTATTCTTAAGTTTATTATTATCATAGATTCTTAATTTTGGTGCAACTGTACTACATATAATATGTTCAGTTATTCTTGTTAGTTTCTTTGATTTAATACAGTGGTTAAAATCTTAGCCACTCTGATTAGCTAGTAATTAGAATGCAATATTGCAGGGTAATTCTGCTGACTGCCAGGGGTTCAATCCTGACTAGCTGAAGGTTGACTCAGCCTTCCATCCTTCCAAGATTGGTAAAATGAGGACCCAGATTGTTGTGGGCAATATGCTGACTCTGTAAACCACTTAGATAGGGCTGTAAAGCACTGTGAAGTGGTAAGTCTAAGTGCTACTGATGTTGCTCTTTGGTTTACCTTGGTTACAGCCCAAGATTATGTATGAATCCACTCAATTGTGAATGACATAACACAACATTCACATTTTTAAAAAAAAAGTAGGTTAGCATAGCACATAAATCCAGTCGTTAAGTATATTCTAAATACTCTATGATTAAGTCTGGATTTGAGCCTTTGCTTTTAGTTTTTATCTTTATTATAATTTTATACTGTGCACTTAACACCAGCAAAAGTTTATCTACCTGTTCTAATTCAGTTCTGCTGCAAGTGCAGAATCTCTGTTCCCCATCTGACTGTTTTATATCAGTGGTGACTGGAGGACTGCAGTGCAGATTGTTCTCTAGGTACAAGGCTACTGTCCATTGAAATATATAGTATATCTTCAGTTAAGACAGAACTCCAAATGGGACTCATGGTGTTATGAAGAATTACATATCGTTTGCACATCCTAGCAAAATCAATGTCTTTGAGTATATTTATGTATATACTTACATGATTCAGCTAATTTATTTTTTGAATGAATAATTTATGTGTAACCATTGATATTTCAGAATTTATCAGCTTCTCTAATAAAAACCACACATAGAAACAGAATGTCTTTCTCCTCTCCTCCCATATTTTTATTAGAGAAGCTGAGGCGGAAGGGAGGGAGGGAGAGTCATATATTGTTTTTTGCTTTTTTTTCCCCTAGAAAGGCAATACATAAAGCAAAAGCTTGGCAAATGAAATATGCAATAAAATATTTTAAATACTAGTAAAAAGACATAATGTGCAAAATATTTAATTTATAGGGGAAAAATCATAAATAGGGTTAGAAAGATTTAGTTAATGTTTAAATGCTTACAAAGTATAGTGGAATTAATGATAACCAAACTGTTGGAAATTAGATGTTAGTTTTGTTAATGAAGATTTTTCAGAATATTACTCCATTGAAGCATTGAAATTAATAGTTCACACAACTATGCTGAGGTAAATTCTTGATTAACAAGCATGAATTTCCAATTCCCTTCCAATTATGCCCAACAGCTTGGTGTATTATCCAAAAATGAACAGGCTATCATCATACTTTATAGAACCTGGGATTTGTCAACCAATTAAAAAATCATTGAAAAATAGGCATTCGCAAGGGGGATAAAAATGCATATATAATGTATAATGGTCATAAAAATCAGAGAAGAACTTGATTGCTCAGTTATGGCTGCTATTTTTTAAACAACTCAGCCTCTACAATCACCCCTGTTTTCATACATCCTAAATGACACAAAGGTGTCAAATGGCAGTAAATTTGAGAAAATCTTTTTCTATTTATTTATTTGTGTGTGTGTGTGTGTGTTAATAATGATATAAGTTTAATTGAGAAATAAGAGTATAAGTGAATAGAATGGAGCAGAAATAGTTATAAGTATAGACTTTGTTAAGTGAACATCATTACAGAATCGTTGTGGAATAGTGGAAATTGTTTTTAAATGTTGAAATGTTGAATAAATAAATTTTAACAATGTGATAAACGGAACTGAATTCTAGGATGGAACCGCCAGTATGCTCATTAACTAAGATGTGCAGCTCACTGAGTGACTTTGGATCAAGACTGATCTGATTTCAAAGAAATATTGGGAAAAATAATAATGAGAGAAAATACAGGTAGTCCTTGACTTACAACAGATCATTTAATGACTGTTCAAAGTTACAGTGGCATTGAAAAAAAATGACATGACTATTTTTCACACTTAAAGATAGTTGCAGCAGCTCCATGGTCACATGATCAAAATTCAGTTGCTTGACAACCAATTTGTATTTATGACAGTTGCAGTGTCTTGGGGTCATTTGATCACCTTTTGATCTAACAAACAACGTCAATGGGGAAACCAGATTCACTTACTTACGTTAGTCTTACTAACTTAACAACTGCAATGATTTACTTAACAACTGTGACAAGAAAGGTCATACAATAGGGCAAAACTCACTTGACAAATGTTTTACCTAGCAACAGAAATTTTGGGCTCAATTGTGATTGTAAGTCAAAGACTACCTATAATAGTTTCACATCTTATTTGGTATTAACCAATAAAGCCTCAGGCCACAGTATCTGAAACAATGCTTTGTGTCATGTCCGTCGCAGGAAAGGAGACTCGGAACCAGTGACTCAGTTTCAGTTCTTTATTTGGTCCCAAGATCGACTCGGGATTCAAGGGAAAAACAGCGGCTTTTATTCTCTGGCCGCGGCGGCCGCGGCCAATGGCACCGCTTTGAATCTCCCACAATTAGTTTCCACCAATCACGGGGGATTCATTACAGGCCAATCAATGCGGCTCGCTCAGCCAATGAGATCGCCGTGCACTTTGGCCAATCACAGCGCGGTGCTTGCAAGTATACTAATGACTGTACAGAACATCCCTCCCCTCTTGGTACGGTCCTACGTAACATAGTCCCGTAAGTAGGCGGGGCTTTGTACTTGCCTACTTGACCTGCGCAGGTTAGTTGTTGCTTGGCTCCCGGCCGGTTCGGTTGGGTTCGGTGTTGCTCTCTGCCTCGTTGATGGAACCACCTGGAAGGCCTCGCCAGGCCTTTCGTCGCAGCTCCCTCCCGGTCTACCCGGGCTGGTTGAGCTGCGGTTGTTGCCGCTCCTGCCTGGTCTTTCTGGGCTGGTTGAGCTGGCCTGGCTGCTTCTCCTTGGTGAGGCTTCAAGCTGGCTGTTGCTGTGAGTATAGCTGGCTTCTTTTTATTGGTTTTTGGTTCCTGGGGTATTCCCTCCCCTCTTGGTTTGTGTTATGGGGGCTGTCTGTGTCTGTTTGCGTGTCGGTTGTGTTTCCCATAGTAGTTCTTGATCTTATTTGATCGATGTGGTGTTTCCATGCTCGTCCGTCGGTTGTTTGCAGCCGGTACGAGTGGGGACCTGTCAGCTGAGTTATAGTGGCCGGTACCCAAAGTGGATCTCCGGTAAGGTTCTTTGCGTAAAATGTGTCACCTGGGGAGAATGTTCGGTTTTTGCTTGAGGAGTTTGGGGGTTTTTTCTGGGTTGTATGTGGGGTGCAGTCTGTCGAGTGGGGACCTTAATTTCCTCCCCATTAATAGTTCTGCCGGGCTTTTGTTTGTAGTCGAGTTCGGGGTTATGTGTTGTATAAAGAGCATTTTGTTTATTTTTTCTTGGATTTCCCCGTGTTCAATTTTTGGGATGGTTTTTTTTGTGAATTGAACCATCCGTTCTGCCCTCCCGTTCGCCGCTGGATGTGCCGGTGCTGTCAGTGCGTGTCGTATGCCCTGTTCCGCTAGGAATTTTTCGAATTCCAGTGAGATGAATTGGGGCCCGTTATCCAACACGATGACATCTGGGAGGCTTGCTGAGTTCCTTGGTCACGTCCGTGATGGTGGTTTTCATGTTGCTTACCTCCAACCAGTTGGAGTAAGCACCTACCGTGATAAGGAATATATGTCTTTTCGTGGGCCTGGCAAAATCTATGTGAATCCTGGACCATGGTCCCCTGGGGTTTTCCCATTCCAGGATTGGTGCTGCGGGAGGGCTCGGTCTGCTTTCTTGGCAATGTTTGCATGTTACCACCCAAATCTTGATTTGCTTATCCATCCCTGGCCACCAGGCGTAACTCCTGGCCAGGGCTTTTGTTCTAACCATGCCCGGGTACCCCTCGTGTAACAATTCCAATACCTTCCCTTGTAACTTTTCCGGAATAACAACCCTATCCCCTCAAAGTACACAACCTTTTTGTAATGAGAGTTCTGTTTGCCGGTTCCGGAATGTCCTGAACGATTCATCGTCGTCCTTTTCCGGCCACCCCTTTTCTACCCAATGTAACACCCGCGCCAGATGTTTGTCTTTATTAGTCTTGCAGGCAATACTGACGCAGTTATAGGTAGATCGGGCAGAGTCTCTATGCTAAGGGTGGCTGTCGTGGGTGCTGGGTTGGTGTCTAGGTCAGGTAACGGTGTGTGGCTCAGGGCATCTGCATGGGTGATTGTCTTCCCCGGTCGGTGTGTGAGCCAGTGGCTGTAGGCGGCAAGGAATTTGGACCACCTTGTCATTCTAGGAGATAGAATGTTTGGGGTGGCCCTGTTCCCTGCCAGGATTTCCAGCAGCGGCTTGTGGTCGGTGATGATGGTGAACGTGTGGCCGTAGCGGTACTCGTGGAATCTCTTCACTGCAGCGACGATAGCCAGGGCCTCTTTGTCCAGTTGACTGTAATTTCTCTCCAGTTTGATGAGTGTCCTCGAAAAGAAGGCGATGGGTGCTTCTTTTCCGTCGGGGAGCGCATGGCTGAGGATGGCGCTGACGCCGAAAGGTGAGGCGTCGCATGTGACCGTAAGTGGTAGGGTCTCATTGTATTGGATTAGGACGGCATCCGAGGTGAGCAGGTCCTTGGTTTTGTTGAAGGCGGCTTCCTCACATTTCCCCCAAGTCCATGTGGCCACCTTGTCCAAAAGCCTATGCAAAGGCTCTGCTGCGGTCACCTTTTGGTCACAGGAAAACATTATAAAAATTAAGCAGTCCTAGAAATGCCTGAAGTTCCGTTTTATTCCATGGTGTTGGGGCTTCTTAAATGGCTCTGATTTTGTTTGCGGTTGGGTGGATGCCGTGTCGGTCAAGGAGGTATCCTAGGAACTCGACCCGCTCTGTGTACAGCTGGCATTTCTCTTTTTTCACCTTTAGCCCGGCCTCTTTGAATTTGGTTAGTACCTCCCTTAGACGACCCTCTAGTTCTTGTTGGTTGGCCGCTGACATCATCGAAGTAGGGCACCACCCCCTTAATTCCTTGCAAGAGTCTCTTTATGAGACTCTGGAAAATTCCCGGAGCCACGCTGACTCCGAACTGGAGTCGGTTACAACGAAATGCTCCCCAGTGGGTGACTATGGTCTGCGCCTTGGCGGTTTCTGCTTCGACTGGCAACTGTTGATAGGCTTGCGCCAGGTCAAGCTTCGCAAAGACCTTGCCTCCCCTCAGTGAGTGTAGAAGGTGCTGCACTACTGGGACGGGGTAGGCGCTTTGTTGTAAGGCGCAATTTATGGTGGCCTTATAGTCCCTGCAGATTCTCACCGACCCATCGGGCTTTACTGGGGTGACTATGGGGGTCTCCCACCGGGCGTGATCGATTGGTTATAGGACCCCTTGTTTGATGAGCTTGTCAATTTGCTCATCGATTTTGGGCCAGAGTGCAAAAGGTACTCGCCGTGGTTTTAGGCGTATTGGGGGGATCCTGGGGTCTAGGCTGAAGGAAATAGGGGGCCCTCGGTACTTGCCTAGGGTGCCGTCGAACACCCGTAACCCCGATCCTGAGTGGTGCGAACCACTGTAGTCCCAAAAGGCTGGGGCGGTCTTGGTCCACGATTGTCAGGGGAAGCTTTGCAGTGCGGCCCTTGAAGGTCACTTTGAACTGTCCGGTTCCAACTACCGGGATGCGGTTCCCCTGGTAGTCTCTGAGGATTAATTTCTGGGTTTCCAACCTCCTCTTATGGATTTCCAGCACCAACCACCTGATTTCTTGCCAGGCAACCATGGAGAGGTAGGACCCGGAGTCCACCTCCATTTTGCATGGTTCGCCTTTGATGCCCACTTCCACGTATACCTTTCGGGCGTCTGTGGTTGATGAGTGGCCGATGATGACCGTCTGGTGGGTTTCCTCTTTCTGCCGGTTTTCGCCGCATCGTCGGTTCCGTCCGTCTCAGTTCCAGGGATTTTCGGCTTGGTGGTCTCTGGCCCTGGGGGGGGGGGTGCCGTCTTGTCTCCGGTTGCTGTGATCTTGCCGACGGGGGCTGTAGGCTTTTCTCAGTCAACAGACTCGGGTGATGTGGCCTTTTTTGTTGCAGTGTCGGCAAATCACATTGAAAAACTGGCACATGCCGGTCCCCGACTTACGACTCCGCCGATCGCGCCGATCTTGTCCCATCTGGAGCCAATGTATTTCTTCTTTTTCGTCCATGGTGTTGGAGGCGGAGTGGAAGTTGCCATGATGGGTGGTGCTTTCCCGGTGGCTTGCTTCTGGGTGGGCCTCAGTCTCCTGGCTCATCTTGGTGGTCGCAGTGCGTTCCCCGGTGTCCGGCCTCCACATTTGATTCGCCGATTTCCGGGTTGCCTCGGCTGCGGTGGCTTCAGCAAGGGCGTCGGCGAGGGCAATGTCACCTTTTGCCATCAGCCGGCTTTGTAGGACAGGGTCTCTGAGTCTGAGCACGACACGGTCCCGCAAAGCCTCGTCCATGTCCGAGAACCCGCACTTGCCCCCTAGGCTCCGTAGATCAGCCACAAAGTCGCTGATGCTCTCACCCGATCTCTGGTCCCTCTGGTAGAAATCGTGCCACCTGATGAGGGTGGGCAGGGCGGGGGCATAGTGGTTTCGGAGCATTAGCTTGAGGTCGGCCCAGTCCATCTCCTCCACATCCCTGGGTTTGGCGAGAGCTTTTGCCATCTTGAACACTGCGGGCCCACAGTGTGTTAGAAAGACAGCTCTTTTCTTCTGCCCAGTTGCATCCTTCAAGTTGCTATTTTCAAGGAACATTAGGAATCAGTCTGTGTATGATTCCCAGTCCTCGGTAGCTGGGTTAAAGGGTGCGGCCAGTGCGATGCTGGCCATCTTGTCAGTCTCGCTTTCTCAGAACACATGCTTGATGGGGTTTAGTCTCAGGATCCCACCTTTATCGCCAGTGTCATGTCCGTCGTGGGAAAGGAGACTCGGAGCCAGTGACTCAGTTTCAGCTCTTTATTTGGTCCTGAGATCGGCTCGGGATTCAAGGGAAAAACAGCGGCTTTTATTCTCTGGCTGCGGCGGCCGCAGCCAATGGCACCGCTTTGAATCTCCCGCGATTAGTTTCCACCAATCGTGGGGGATTCGTTATGGGCCAATCAGTGTGGCTCACTCAGCCAATGAGATCGGCGTGCGCTTTGGCCAATCACAGCGTGGTGCTTGCAAGTATGCTAATGACTGTACAGAACACTTTGCCTTGTATGTTTCTCCATTTTCCCTAAGAACCTCTTTCCTCTAGATGCCTCCAATTCTTCTGGCAGGGTGAGGAGCTGTCCCAAAATGAATTTTCTCATTAACCATCCTCCGGCTCTGAATGGCTTGCAAAGTGAAGTCTGTCTATATCTCCAATTGTATTCTCATTCCAACATCAGACAAACACTTATCTCTTTTTTTGAGTTTTCCAAGTCTTTTAATCTACTAATCTGCTTAATTTCTAAATATTGTTGACATGATGTTTTAATTCAACTCATTGAATTGTATATATATACACACACACATACTTTACAGAGAGTGCATTTGTATCTATATATCTGTTTGTAAATTTAATCTGCAGTAAATTATCGTGGGGGAGCAACTGTTTTAAAATGGTGAGCTGCCCAATTTTAAATGTACAGGTTAAAGGAAATTAAGAATTACATATTTTACCTTCAGCTCCTTAGAGAAAAGGCAAGATTTGTATAATAAATATATAAATATTACATTGAGATTATGTAAGATCAAACATTATATTGATATTATATAATATCAAAACATAATGTAATGTAAATATTGCTTATATTCCCAAAAAGATTTCTACATAAATATCTCTGGCTGAATGGGGAACTGCATTTCAAATACGTTGGGAAGGACTTGTCTCAAATCATTGTTCTGCAGGCATATTAATTCATTCCTAGGAATCCAAGCCAATGTAGCTGTAGGAGCTGAAATTCAGTACCTAGTGCACCAGACTAAGAGAAAATGCACAACTATGCATAGATACTATTTTTTAAAAAAAAAATCAAAATCCAGGTATTTGGAAATTTACCCTATTTTCTTATGAAATGAAACTTCTCCAATTTAATTTCATCCTCATTGTATAATAATAATTCTCTCTGATTTTCAATAAAAAGTACACATTTTTATTTAAGTTTTTATTGGTTTTTAAAAAAACATAAACAAACAAACCATAAAAACATCAAGCCATCTTCCATATGTATACATACAGTGTGCCGGTTGGTTTACCAATTGTTTTGTGCTTCCATTTCGTAGTCTTCCATTTCGTAGTCTTCAATAAAAAGTACACTTTTTAAGCTACTTTATTGGAACAATTATCTATATGAGACTATCTAGTTGTTTCTATGGCGTTTGAAGGAAGCAAATATCTGCTTTTTTCCCCCTTGATAATAACTCTTCACTCATCACAGTACTTTACAGCTCTTCTCAAAATCCCTGCATGGTTGATAAAGATAACATGGCAAGCATCTAAAGCGTGAAGGGATTTGAACCTCAGACTCCATGGTCTGCCTATCTACTAGCTAGCATCACTCTGAATCAGGAGTCTGTAAAACAGGGATTGGGAATGTCTCAGCTTCCAATTTTTTATAATCCATCCAGAGTCACCGAGAGTGGGTGGTTATATATATATATAAACCCAAACTATGGTTAAGATACATTGATGACACATTCATGATTTGGCCCCATGGACAAGAAAACCTAAACAATTTCCTAACACACCTAAACAGCGCACACCCCACAATCAAGTTCACCATGGAAACAGAAACAAACAAACAACTACCATTCCTAGATGTACTAATCTACAAGAAAACAGATGGCACACTAGGACACACCATATACCAGAAGAAAACACACACCAACCGCTACCTCAATGCCCAATCCCACCACCACCCAGCACAGATAAACTCTGTGGCTAAAACACTAATTACTAGAACCAAACGCCTGGCAGACAAGACACACATTAAGACTGAACTATGCACCCTGACTAAAATATTGACAGCCAACGGCTTCCACAAAAGCAAAATCACCAACTTGATCCACAAAAACACACTGAGACATAATAGAGACCCAGAAGATGAACAGACCTATGGAACAGCTGTCCTGCCCTACATAAGAGGCACTACAGACAAAATTAGTAAGATTCTATACAGACACCACATCAAGACTGCCTTCAAAACAGACAGAAAAATAGCAGCCATCCTCAGGAACCCCAAAGACAAAATTGACCTGGAAAACCAAGGCATATATGAAGTCCCCTGTGCATCATGCCCGGCCACATACATTGGACAGACCAATAGAAGAATAAGCACCCACCTGGATGAACACAAAAATGCAGTCAAAAAGCTGGAACACACTTCCTCACTCGTCCAACACATGGAAGCCACAGGTCATAACATCAACTTCAATGGCACCAAAACCCTAGCCACCATAGAAAATCCCAGCCACAGAATCATCAGAGAAGCCATAGAGATTGAAAAAAGACCAGAAAGCATGAACAGAAGAGATGATTCCACCAGGCTGTCAATCATTTGGAAGCCTGCACTCACAAACAAAAAAATCTCCACACCACAAGCCAGGCAAACACCTGGGCACAAACAGATCCCCCCTGATACCTCCAGCTCAAACACACCCCAACCAGGCACCCAGATGAAACCCAGCTTCCTAACTAATGATAGCCGTCCATTTACCTGAAGCCAAGCTGCACTAAAGG